>CM064330.1:108894559-110164559 GCA_032595735.1 Pelochelys cantorii
TGGACACTGATAGACCCATTACAAATGTGACTGTTAAAGATGATCTGCAGGGGGAAAAAAAGTATCAACCAACAGCTGAATTAATACTTAACTTTCGCACCAATTCACACTACTGGTTCTATATTTCTCTTCTCCCTGGCTTCCATATTAAGTTTGCTCAGGTCTAAAGATTAATAGTCCAACTACAAGCACTGCATTCTTAATGTGGAAAACAAGTTTATTGTTGTTTATGTAATGCAATAAGCATGCATTCATGTAACAAACAAGAAGTGAGACATGGTTCCTGACTGGAAAAGCATATAGTCTAAGGCGCTGAGCTTACAGTGGATTTCACTGCAGACCCCAGTTGAAGACAGGAGGGCTCTGGGCTGGCACAAGGGTCAGCAGAGCAATCAGAGAAGGAACTGAACCTAACTCATTTAACTGCACAGTACAAAATATGTTCCATGTGTTGTAGTGGCCTCTTATATCAGCAGCAGTAACAATGATTCTGATTTAAAAAGCTGATGATGGTCTTTATGGTGCATAAGGAAGAATATGCTGTAACTTACTCTTCAATAGTTATATTGCTTCTGGAGTGCAAACAGGCACAAAACATTTTTTATTAGTAAGAAAAGCAAATATGGCTGAAAACACACACACAACTGAGGCTATGTCTAGACTGCATTGCTTTTTTGGGATACTTCTGGTATCCCGAAAAAGCGATGCCGTGTCCAAGGAATGTGTCCGCTTTTTTGAAAATTTTTTCTAAATGGACAAGCTCTTTCGCCATCCCTGTAAACCTCGTTCTACAAGGCATAAGGCATGGCTCAAAAGAGCACTTTTTTCCGAAATTTGGAGCCATGTAGATGTACTTAATTTTGAAAAAGCCTCTTTCAAAAGTAAATCAGAAAAAGATGCTCAATTTGCAGTATCTTTTTCCAATTTAACTGTGCGGTCTAGACGTAGCCATAGTAAGACATTTTTATAGTGCCACTTTTTTGATCGCTTTAGAATGGACTTTACTCTCAGAATTGGAGCAAAGAGGGAATTAGGAAAAACCTGAAGAGACCTCTTTAGTCCAGAGCTTTCTGAAATGTGATTTCTCCAGTACTGATTTAAATCTTAAATTGATCCTCCTCCCAACACATTAAAATTCAATGCTACTCTGCAATGTGTATACATTCCCAAATTAAAATACGAGCTAAGTCTGCATCTCTCCTTTTGCCTCCACAAAATTCACCCTCTGTGATTTTACAGTAAGATGATACCCCAGTAAGATGATGATGGATAAACTCAGTGTCTCCCCTCAATCTGTATCCCTGGGCAACATATTGGGCTTGATGAATTGAACAAAGCATTCCCTTATGAGACTGTGGGAGGAAATTTTTATTTTTAAAAGTTAATTCTGCCCAGAGATGGATTAGTGATGGCTAATTGCCATAGGCAGCTCATAATGGACAGCAGTATCTGCGTTCCCATCTGGGAATCATGCCATGAACACCCATGGCTGATGCACACGCATGATCTTTTGGCTACCTAGAGTCATCCCCATCTGTTTGAGTGGCATGATTCCCACTCTAAATTGGTCTTGCATTTGCCCTAGAGCATAGATCCCACACAATAATAGATGAATGGGCAGCCTGAAGAATAACATAATGATCACCTCTTTTACAGGAAGCTCTTCTTTAACAACACTAAACATTTAAACTTAATTGTAGTTATTGACATATATATGCCAAGAAGAGAATAGCTGAGAAGTAAAGACGATGGAATTTAGAAGGATTTTGAGCTTTCATCAAAACTTTATTGCAGGACAAGGTGACCACTTGTCCTCATTTGCTCAATATTGTTGGTCATATTGTTCAGGATATTTTCTAATGTACCTATTCAGTGTTGCTGTGATGTAAGCATGTGCTCTTAGCTGAGATTAGGGATTGCATGGTAAGTGAATGCAGCCTATTTCAATAACAACAGAAGAGAGAGCCGCATCATAAACATTAAAAAGCAGCCTGCATATTTCCCTAAAATAAGGCAATACTGAAAAAAGGATCTGATTTATGGGTGAATAGAAAAGGGTCACACTACAGACTGCAAAGATGGCTATGAAAAATATCCCCGTGGCAAAGGGCCAGTATGTAGTCACTTCCATGTACAACAGACATGGTGAAGGGTTCATAACAGCTGCATATTGAAATGAAAAGAGACGAGTGGGAAAGAGTTGAGCCACAAAACAACCCAAGGAGAGAAAAGGAAAAAGAGGATTTGGAGAATAAAAATGCAAGACAAATAAAAGTGAGGGACAGTCAGATAAATGGAAACATTTTCTCTACTGGGAAAAAAAGCTGTTTGAAGTTAGAAAATATATATGAGATCATGGCAAAAAGATTTTCCCTTTTCTTGAGCAAACACTGGAATATTCTTCTAGTCTGAAAATGATTTTGTAAAATGCCCTCCTTCTTACTCAATAGTTCTATTTTCTTCCCCATTAGATCTGCTGACTGTATTTACTAAATTAGTTTCTGTTATATAATTTGCTCATGTTAGCCCTGCAGAACATACACAGCTCTCTGGAAGAGTGAGATGGAGTGTATTCTGGCTTGCTCATTAGCAGATCTGTAAGTTCCAGTTGAAGAATCATTCGCTCTTGATGGATGCGTGAACCAGAAAAAAAAAATCCCAGCCTAGTTGGCTATTTCCACATTGAATTTGCAGGGATCAGAGTTAGGAACACACCCTCTGTTTCAGTCCTGATATTGTTACCTGAAAACTAAGTAGGTTTGTTGCATGAGTCATTGAGAAACAATAAATGGATATGTAGCCCCCTTTTACCTGGTCTCTGAAAGTACAGCTGTACCTTAAAGTAATACTGGCTTTTTTGTAGACATCTCCTTCTGCCTGTTTGGAACTGTTTAGCAGACCAGCGTGGATTAGTCCGTTATGGAAAAACCTGCAAAGCAGAAACAGCCAATTTCTGTGGTTTCAAAATATTGCACAATAGTGCAGAACCCTTCTTGGAGTTCCCTGATGTCTATGTTGTGGTGTTGCTGTTGTTATTTATAAATTACCACAGGAGCCACCAGCTGTCATCATAAAAATTTTATTGGCACTCTGTAAATACTAAACCAGCATGCTAAAATCATGCCATGTGCAGTGGCAGCTGATGCTCTCTTATGGAGGTCATATGCAAGAGAGAGAGGATTGTTTTATGACTCCCATGATTCTGACTGCCTATAAATCCTCTGCTTCATGAGGATATATTCCAATATTAAATCTAGGCCCAGTCATACCCGACTGATCCTTGTGTAGAATGGATTCTGTGCAAAGAAATCGCTCCTCTCACATGAACAGGGAAATCTGCTGCATATACAGCACCATCCTCCTCTTCCTGGATCCTGCTAAATTCTGAGTGAATTCTGTGTTACCACTTCTCCTTTTTGCAATAACAGCACTAGCCTGTTTCCTGGTTTTGTTGTAAATCTTGTTAACGTATATTATAGACACTCTAATATTACACCGGTAGCCAAATTCCTCATGACTCAGAGTGCTGTTTTCTTGATCCACATTCTTGAGACACCATGGAGGCTTTCATCATTTGCAATATCAGAAGCTAGAAATGAGGCATGACATTTTCAGGGGCATGAAGATTTGTTGGTTGCCAATGGCATGTGATGTTATGATGTCATACATTGACATGTGGATGATGATTTTATTTTAACAATGGAGATGTTGAATAGGAAGAAAGGAAAGGAACCTTTAGAATCCCTTCTCTCTCTCTTTCTGACCCAGGAACTAGGTGTTTAGGGGGAAAATGAGAGGAAATACCCCTGTGGTAGAATGTGCAGCTGCTTTCAGGAGTGGTGCAAGACTAAGCCTGCCTTAACTCTGCTGCTCCATCCCTGGGGCAACTGTCTGGCTCCCAGGTTGGATAGGGCACACAGGAGAGAATATGAAAGCTTGATGTGCTGTGGGATCTGGACAGAGAAGGCTATGCTAGGCCTGTGGACTGCTTGGAATTTGGGAGGTTAATTATTTCCAGCACAATTCAAAAGCAGCTCAAGGAGGTATTGCTAGCTAGGTTCTAATTAAGTACAGTCTAGTGAGACCCACCATTTTCATCTAGAAGAAGGGTGTGAGTTTGGGCCAATCGGGAACCAGAATAGCGTGCTAGTTCATATTTTGTCTTTACCTGTTAAATGTTGTCATTAGCCTGGATTGTAATATCTTTGCAGCAGGGTTTCTCTCTTTCCATGTACACCTATCTTAATGGCACTTCAGTCTCCAGTGGTGACCTTTGTTAAGCTCAAGTCAAATTTGGTCAAACTAGCACACATACAGTAACCACCACTCTGAAGAAAACGATCTTGTGTTCAAATGTGATGGTTTGCTATCCTCTCTCTATCCTATCATGTTGCCCCTCATCCTGCAGCTACTAGTGTCCTCTCTTCCGCCAAGAAACCTGGTTGAAAAGGGATTGTTGGTAGCCCATCTTACAGTAGTTCTGCATCAGTAGATAGTTTGTTATCACGAAAATGCATATTTAAAAAAAAATCTAAATAAGAGCAAACATAAAGTAAGCACAAAATATGGCATGCAACATCAGATTTCATTAGTGTTGTCATAGGCTAGGTAGAAATTAGATATCAGTATAATTTAGTGAGAAAAGAGGATTATGTGCTAGTGTTTGACATAAGACCGTTTTAAAGCAATTGATTACTAAATTCTCAATTATGAAAATAGTCTCTACATACGAAAGTGATTCCTAAAGGCAATTAAAATAACTAGAGCCTCCACTTGTTTATTTTTAGGTCTGTTGCCAAAACTATCCACAGTTCAAACTATCACAAATTAAAAGAGAATAAAAAACTCCTGAAATGATATTTACACATTTCTTCTAAGACTAAAGATGCTAAGGGCTCTTTATGTTCAATGTATACTTGTCCTTTTTCATAGAGCAAAGTCCTATTAGCATCTGGGCATAACTGAGAATTTTTAAAGACTCTGAAATCTGATCCAATTAACACATTCTTGATATTGAAGAATATAGTGCTAATTACATGCAACTGACCTCTGCTGGATTAATTAAACATTCACCCAAAAAATCTATGGAACTAATCTAATTAACAATTACTACAGCTGTCATTATCTGTTTGCACTTACTTTTAAGTGATGCTAATTCACACCAAGGACCCAATCCTGGAAACTCCCCACAGGCTAAATTCCCGTTGGCTTCAATGGTACTTCTGCACACAGAGGATTTACAAGATTGGGATTTAGGCACTTCACTCAGTGGCCCAACAACTACAGTACATATCCTCAGTATTGCCAAACCAAAGGTTTCATTAAAATCTTATGAGTCAGCTCCCTCCAAATCATGAGTTGGATAAAAAATGGACCTTTTTTGTTTGTCTTCTTGTTTTTGAGCCCTTAAGATGCACTGGAATCACATCCACATGATTTTTCTTCAATGAGGAGGGTTAGACACTTTAAAAAAAATGAGATCTGAGAGTCTTGTGTTCACATGACTCCAGGAGCTGGGGCTTTAAAAGAAAACACCAGTTACTCTTAAATTCACAATAACATTGTGAGAGTGAGACACACTATGACAATGGCTTGATGACACTGTGGTTTGCTTAGAATTTTGCTTGAAAGGGTATAGTGATGCTTTGTTTAATTTGAGGAAATAACTTTTCTTCTCTGAACTTGGTTCAAAATGGACACTCATGAAAATTTGCACAGCTACAATGTTGCATAGTAAGCTAAAAGGGGGTGCAGAGGTGTTCCCTGGTCACCAAAAAACCAGGAATTCACTCTTTGCTAAGGTTTCCCACGACTATACAGCATGTGGAATAATAAAGAAACAGGGCTGGGGATAGAAGGCATAGTCAGATGCTCAGAGGGAATGTGGGAATTCATACAATATAGCTAGCTGGGAAGCAATGGTGAGCCTTGTGAGAAATCAAAGCCTATATACCCAGCACTATTTCCTGTTAAGGAAAAGCATTTCTTCTTTTTATTGGATCCTGTGCCTACTAACGCTTACAAATGGATCCCTAGAGAAAACACTTGTGGTGATGAGACTTAATGGCAGACTGCTGGCTTGCTTTCCCTGCATACACCTTAACAAAATTGGTCACCATTATAAAACTCAGATGTAAAGTGTAAAATAAAATGTTATTAGGAACAATGCATTTTAAACAGAGATCATGAACCTTTATCCCTATATATATTGCTAGTAAGAGCGATACTATATATATATATATATATATGGCCTGACACCATTAAAACATTGAACTCCCTCGTGCAAAAGGAGAGAGAGGAAAGTTTTCCATTTGGTAGACACTTTTTTTATTATGATTTGAGTAAACTGACTCTTTAAAAGCTGTTTCATACACACTGAAGGATAATTACACACTAATTATAGGGCTGACTATAATATGCACAAACCATTGCTACAATTCTGATCCAGGATCAGCAGTTGAGACGTCATTCAAACACAATTTTTAGTAAACATGCATTCAGAAGAGCTGTAGTTCAAGGATATGGTATTAATTTTTGCACAGATAAGATTTGCGAAAGCAGTGCAGTATGTGTATAAATGAACTAACTAGTACAGGATGGCGATTGGCTGAATTACTTCTGATTTCCATGATCCAGCAGTGAGCTGTTGGCAAGGCAGCAGCAAAAGGTCAAATCAGAAGATCTAGGAATAACACCGGAACAGCCTGCCTGGCAGGCCCAAGAAAATCAGGGAGTGTTGGAAATTGGATGAAATCTAGTGTTTGGGAAAGCAGCTAGAGGAAGGCTGGCTGGCAAGCAAGGCAGGGCTGCAAGAAGCACCAGGAAGAAGAGAAGCCAGAAGCTGGGCTTAGAGCTATGAGTGCTGAGTGAGCCAGCATTATTAGTATCAGGTCTGGCCTACATGGGAAAGTTTTACTAGTTATTCAGGCATAGTATATTGTGATAGTCCCTGGGACAGACACGCCTGTCATGGTGTAAGAATGGTTT
Source organism: Pelochelys cantorii (assembly GCA_032595735.1). NCBI lineage: Eukaryota > Metazoa > Chordata > Testudines > Trionychidae > Pelochelys > Pelochelys cantorii. The sequence goes on from CM064330.1 coordinate 108,901,547, forward strand.
TTGGTTTTGCTTGAACCCCTTAATAAGCAACATAAATGAAAATGAAAAAAGTCATTCATATCAAGTCATCCATAGTGGGTCATACCTGTGTAAATTGTTTAAATCAGTTTAAATTGATACCTTAGGTTATACCAGAAAAAAACCTCTCCCTTATAGACAAGGCTCCAATCTCATGGTTCATACATAAATTTGTGTCTATCCCAAAACAGCTAAGGTCTCGTTATTTATTTGTTTGTTTGTTTGTTTAATGATTGACCATTTCATTGATTTTCAGCAAGATAAGAATACACATCTAGAGCATGAAGTCTTTCAGACAGAGTAGGGAAAAGTTACTCAACACAATCCGTATCACAAGTAAAGATTATTGGGTCTGATGGCAAAGTCCTTTTATTAAACATAGATATAGAAGATATAGTAAAAATATTTTCAGATAGAAATATTAGAAATAAACTAGAGTTCATTATGTCTGTTGCAGATAATTTTCCTCAGAACTATCAAGGCACAATACCAGTTCTCCAGTTCTGGTGAAATAACAGCTTTCCATCAACACAGTAGCCTTTTGGTCAGTTAGCTCTAGAAATGTAAGGAATATTCACAGCAGCAACAGCAAGAATAGCAGACACAGAGAAATATAGGGAATCAAAGTGATTCAGGCATGTGCTTCCTACTTCCAAGGTTTTTATTAAGGGCCTGATCTTGGCTCATCACAGTTTTACATTGGTATTGTTACAATTCAAAGGTATTTATTTTGCAAAAATAGCAAAACAATTAATCCCAACCAGTATAAATATAGTATACTGCTTCTGCAAATTCATAACATTTTGTAAGTCACCTTGCATTGAATGGGTTCATATAGCGAGTGAACTTATTGAAATGATCACATGGCAGGGAAAATCCTATAAATTGCCTCTATAGAAATGACAGTGAAGTACACACAACAACATACCATTCCTCCTTGTCATATTAGCTTGTATTTTCACAGTAGTGTAACTCAATTTTAAGAAACATCTTGGGTCATTTAAAGTAGATTCTGATGGCCTTATTCATTTGATTAATATCTTACTCTGTTGATGGTCCCATTGCTAGGTACTACTGAACATGAATGAGGGCAGCAAAAGCAATCCCTAAATGAATATTTACTCTAGCTCACTCCCATCTGGTTATTGAGCTCAGTTCAGTATCACCAGAAAGTTTTTCAGTATAAACATATCAACAGGTAGGAAACTGCTTCATGCTTTCTAACATTTTAAAATATTCTATTGTTAGTAGTATTCATTAGACAAAGATTCTTTCTTTTTGTGTAATAGTAATAATAAACAGAATCTGATTCTCCTCTTATACCAGTGTAAATCAGGACTGACTCCTTAGAAGTCAACGGAATTACATGATTAGATCAAAATCTGGCTCTTCGTGCCCATTTTCAAAGCATTTTATAAATGTCATTTAATCATAACCTTCATGGTTCAGGAAGTATAGTCACAATCAATTTAATTATTAGTTTTAGATACTTCAGCATTTCAGTGTTATGTCTTAACTTTATCTCACTTTCAACCCTGTTTATGCTATGGATATTTCTCAAAGATTTCCCACCACTGCTAATGTTGCAACACATGAGGTCACCAATTGCTGCCAACATTTTAAATAGATTTTCAGGAAATGCCAGTTGCTTTTAAGAGAAATTTTTGTTAATCAAAAAACCAGACAATTTTGACCAAAATGGAAATCTTCAGAAAAAAAATGTTATGTTGAAAAGTCCCTTTTCAATTAAAAAAACAAAAGTGCATCAATGAAAATATTTAGACTAGATCTAACAAGTTACATGGTTGCTTAGACTTAAGCTTTGTGTTCAGTGCAAAAAAAGTGTGTTTTTACATTGAGATAGCTAACTGAAGATCACCATCCCAGTGTAAAATCCTAGTGGAGACACGGTATGTAATTTTACCTCTATGCAGCTAGTTAAGGTTAATCCCACAGGGGGTTGACCTTGACTAGCTCCATCACAGTAATAAATACCTGTGTTGTTATTCCCCTTTTACATCGAGTTAGCTATTTCAATGTAAAAAACACACCTTTTTGGCAGAGAAAAGTCAGGCTCTGAGCAGATCTAATCAACATGGTATTTGAAACAGTGTTGGAAGATTTGGGCTTGGATAGGCTGAGGATCTCAACATTGCTGACACCAGTGGAACTGACCCAGGGTAGCAAGAGTAGCAGGCCTGGCCAAAGGGTTTGCAGGACCCAAGGCAGGATGCTGGGAGTGGGGCCCCGGGCCTGGTAGGTGGATGGTGAATACAAAGCAGCGCAGGGCTCTGAAAGTGCAGGGCCCAAGGCATTTGCCTGGCTCACCTCGCCCTAGGGCCGGGCCTGAAGAATAGAACATTTTGAAGAGATTAAACTTCCACACCCTGATCCCCCTCTCCCTCTCTTTCACACAGAGAAAAATAATATATATTTCAGGTAACATAATACATGATAACATAATACCCTGACTAAAATCATAGTTATATTTCCTTGCAGGTGGTAATTATTATGGAGTTTAAAGGTGCTTTTGAGTAGATTAATTGTGCTCAGGTACATTTGAATGCAAGTCTGAATGTAGGGGTTCTATTTCAGAATCTTTATGCTTCTGAATCTCACACTTGCATTCCTCTACAATCATGACCACCTTAACAACAGCAACAGACATGGTGCAGTTCAGCTCCAAGGGTTTCATGGTAAACTTGGTAGGCAAGCAGTGGGAACAAAAGGTGTAAAGATGATCTTCTGGGCCAGGGACATGAAAGGAACTACACTTCCCAAAGCACAAGTTGTTTTCCACCACCACCTTTTCACAGTTCTCATGCACAATACTCTGAAACAACAAACAATTTTCAGTTACAACATAGCATTGGTATTTTAAACACTTGTTGGCCCTTATCCTCCATCCTTTGCACATTCAAAACTCCCAGTGACTTTGCTGAAAGATGTAAACACAAAAACAATGCAAAATTGGGCTCATACAATTAATACATGAGTTTTTTCTTTTACTGTGAATTACTGTAGCATTCTTACCATTTACAAATTATTTCGAGTAACAAAATTAAAACAAAACAGTTTCTGATACAGTTATCTACTGATATTTCCCATTGACTCAGTCAGTGTTTCTATAATATATAACTTTACATTTATTTGGTTTAATGGGCCATTATGTTTGAAAAACACCACCAAGTTTGAATCATATCTGTAATATTACGCACTGGTCTATACTAGAAATTATAACTTCTTAGACTATAGATTGTTTTTAACCAAAATAGTTAAAAGCCCTAGAGTGGATACAATTATACCTATATAAAGGTGCCTTACATCAGGATAGCTTATTCCACACCCCAGATAGGGTTGCCAACTCTTCGGGTCTGGATGCCATTGCCACAAATGTAGTTCAGTCAGGGAGAGTTGTCAAACCTAATCCAAGACTAGAATCAACTAACCTGGTATAGACACTTTTATACTGGTGTAACTTTGTCCATAGTAAGGAGAGGTTTATGCTTTAACAATACCAGTTAAAGTGAGTTAAAGCTATACAATCTTCTAGTATAGAAAAGTTTTATTCCTCATTTTTAGCAGACCAGGACGAGAATTTGAGCTTAGCTATCAAACCACAAACAAACCCCTGTATAACTGCACTGAACCCATCTGAAGTTTTTGCACTGAAACTGATTGTCTGAAAACCTTACTGTTCTCCCTCCTGTTAAGGCTAAATCAGGATATATGATTTGTGTTTGATTACGGATATTTAAAAAAAAAATCCTTCTGCTTATTGTATACTAATTACAGCAATTCCCAGACCAGTGCTCAAACAATGTGACTCGTTGAACTTTACTAAACCTAAAGTGGTTTTTTTGGGTTTTTTTTAGTATCATGTCTCTGAAATGGCCTAGCAAGTGGAATTGATCTGTATTTCCTTAGTCAGAGATTACAGATGACACAAGAGTGAAGTTTGTGAAGGCAGAATGATAACAGCAAATACTGCTATTTGAGTCTCTTGCCTGGGACCTGGTCTTACCTGGGAAAAAGGCAGAGTCCTGCAAGTCTCCTGGTACATCTCGTTGGTCTTGATTGGCAGAACAACCTCCTCAGAAGCTGAATTTTTTTTAAACATGAAATAGTCCCAAAATTTTTTAGCATCTTTCCTGTAAGGGGACTCAGCTTCCGTCCTGTTGGATGAGAGGGAAGGCAGGAAGTGTTTCATGCTTTCAGAATGAGAAGTCTCTTTTGGTACAGTCCCGCTTCTCAGATCTCGGTGCATATCAGGCTCTACAAAAGGAAGGATAAATCTGGATGATTTTTTTTCTCCTTGCTTCCTACTCTCTGCCATCATCTCTGGGGCTACTACAAATAAGCTTGGTTCTTCTGGGATTTCTTCATAGTTCACAGGATTTTCCACCCGCATCTTGCTGAGGCCCTCTCTTTCAAGGAAATTTTTATCTTGGTAGGAAAAATGCTGAATTCTCCTCATCTTGTTCCTTTGCAGCTCTCTGCCTTGTACAGTTGTCCCAAGACTTGCGATCACAAGCAGCTGAAGCAGCAGAAGAAACATACTAATCTTACTTGTGTGGATTTTAACAATAAATTTCCTGCTGTTTCAGGTGAGCATAGAAAGTGGGTTGTACTCTGCTCGCTTTATAAAGGAGACTGAAGTCATTCTGTCGATGCTGTGTGTGGTGAAGAAGGGGCGTTTAAAGGGCGGGGGCTCAGGGTAACCAGTTAAACTCATTTTTTGTAGATTATAATTATGATAAGGGAATTTGTGTTAATTCAGACCATCTTTTACTCCTGTCTGTGTATTAGAGATTCCTATCTCAAACCTGGTTCCCCACGGGGTGATTAATTGGAAAAATGTTTGGATAAGTTGTTTAGCTATAGTCTGGAAATGAGGAAACGTTCTTGAATGTTTATTAGTTTATTCAACATGTACTTTATATTTTTTTCACATAGCCTTTCATACCATCACAGCAGAATCAAAAAGGGATGTCCTATTGTGATGGAATATCAGAGATGAAAAGAAAAATAACACTGATTCAGAACATGAAGCTAGAACTATAGACTTACACAGAGACACCTACACACATTTTCAAATGAGACACCTAATTTAGATGCTTCACACCTTCAGATCTATCAACTAATTTAAAATTCCTTAGACATTAAAGGCACGTCTACACAGAAATAAGCTATGCAACTTGAGCTACTTCAACTGCATAGCTTAAGTTAAAATAGCTTATTTTGGCTTTTGGCACTGTCTACACAGCAGGAAGTCCAAGTCTTCCTTTGACTTCCCTTACTCCTCATAAAATGAGGGTTACAGGAGTCGGAGTAAAACGTCCTCTAGCTCGTCATTATTTTGATATTATGTCAAAATAACTGCTTGTAGTGTAGACGCAGACTAAGTTATATCGGAATAACTGACGTTATAAGCTATTTTGACTTAAGCTATGCAATTGAAGTAACTCAAGTTGTATATCTTATTTCGACGTTAGCCCTGCTGTGGTGACGTGCCCTTAATGTTTAAGGAATTCAAAATTAGTTTTATGCAAGCTTCAGGAGTAAGAAAAAAATTGTCCTTGACAGGTATTTCCAACATGCCTTTCAGATACCAGTTTAGAGCAATATAACAGAAAACCCTCCTCAAGCTATAACACTTCTTAGTTTTGAAGATGAACTACAATACTTGCTATTTTAGTACCTGTGTTTATTGTCTACACATCCTTGATTCCACTTGAATATCAATAAAGTGTGAGACTGGCTTAAATCAAAGTGAATGTTAGTGTCAAAGCCCTAGTTTATCATGCTAAATGCATGTCATTATTTGTCTTTCACCTCAGAGGGGCTAATTTATTGCCCTCTAATTGGACTAAACTAATTGCCCTATAAAGTTTTTATGGGGCACTGTCTTGCAGCATTTATTGTTGCTTTGTATGTGCATTACAACATCACTGATGCAAAACTATTTCAGATTCAGACATCTTCACTGCAAGGTTAATCTGAATTATAATTCAAGTGTTACCCAAATTTCTTTACCCTTCACACACAAAATCCTGTAACTCAAGCATGGTGGTGGGCCCAATTTAAATTAGCCAGCCCATCAGGGTCTATAAACTTCAGTTTAAGGTAGCACAACTCATTAGTTGCAACAGGTAATGGGACTAGCCTGTAGCGTGGGCAGAGGCTAGAGCCTCCAGAGTGTTGCTAGTCCTGAGTGCTTTTCCACAATTCCACATGTCCAGAAAGACACATTTTGCCACAATTCACTGGGAAAATTTTGTAGCTTGCCTTTGCTTACTACAGCACAAAGCCCCATGTGATATGCCTGCAGAACGTTTAGTACCATGCACTAATGAGTGATACACTTGTGTGACCATCACAGCTCAACTGCAGCCATGGTTGCCTGAGCTGGGATAACTCAAATGTAGAAAAGTTAAATTAGCACTTTAGTAAAGACATGCTTTAAACGTACAGTTCTAAATTTAATTTCCTATTTTTAGTGTTTAAAAACTTTAACCAAAATAATGTACAAACATTTCTCTGGTGTAGTGCATGTTGAAGAGTAACCGTCAATTACTAAACACATTTTCTGACATTAAAAATCTTTTTTTTTTTTTCAACAATTAGTCACTTAGCTACAGGCTCGGACTAGATATATTTGTATCTTGACCAACATACTAATGATTAAAACAGGAGACAAAAAGGAGTTTTCACCCGCAAAGCTATTTTTCACTTGTTTGGTTTCGGCTGGGATAGCCCTAAAACAGTTTGAAAATTTCAAACTTTAATCCGTCGTATCTTGTGAACACAATTTTATGCAAATGAGTAGCCTAAAGACAATCACATGCAAGTTTGCAGGAGAACATGCTTGTGTGTGTGTGTGTGTCCTGAGTCAACTCTCCTTGAAGTCAACAAAAAGACGGTCAGCAAAGAACATATAAATGAGCAAAAGCAAAGTATTGCATACATGCTGTGCATTATGCTGTTTTATTGTTACAATTATTTATGGTTCAGTAGCATCTAGCAACTCCAACTGAGATGAGGACCCCAGTGTGTTAGTCACTGTGAAGTACTTACAGACAGTCCCCAGAAGTGCTTATGTTATTAAAAAAAACAAAGCAGAAAAAGAGTGTTGCAGAAACTAAACTGAAATAAACAGCTCTTTAGTAGCAGAGCTGGGAAACGGATTCATGTTACCTGAGTTCCAGCCCAGTGCATCTAGCTATTGGATTCTCTGCTAATACAATGCAGAGGTCTACACTCAGTCCTTAATTCCTTTAGCTCCTCCCTGCAGAAAGAAATATAACTTTCCCCAGCAAACTCTGAATAGAATCTTTGGTAATAATAAAAATATTTACAAATCCACTCCTTGAGACAACAACTGTATGGAATAACTAATATCTGCATATATACACACATACATACATACATTTTTTTCGGTTTTAGTATTTGGATAATGAGTATTTTCACTCCATTTTGGATATTAAATTTTGTGGGCTAAATACTGTGCTCAGATTCAAATAGACTTTCACTGCATATCAATTTTTTTTTTAGTGCACCACTTTACCTTGAATTAGTCACCATTAATGCTCCCCAGATCTACAGATGACAAGTGCTTTGTAAATGCAAAATATCATTATTCATTTGCTTCAGAGGTTGGGTTTGTTCAGTAATCATGGACATAAACTGAGTAATTAGTTACAATGTCAATTGATGCCTAAACATTCTTAGTCAATGTGGGAATTATTTTCCTTCTGTTGAGCTAAATAGGGTCATCATAGTATAAATTATGAACAACATTTTTAAATTTCTAGCCAGATAAAACCTTTAAAGAACCAATTTAAAGACTTAATAAATAATGAATTACTATTTTACAGTACATTCCCCAATTATAATGCATTCCAAACAAAACCCTCTCTCTTTCTTTAGTTTATTGGGGTTTATTAAAAGGCAGAAAGTGTCACATATTTGCCTTTCATAGAACCGTTACAATAATTAACCCAATAGGCTTCTGAGAGATATAACAGGACAAAAAATTTGGTAGCTTTTACACCTTAAAATGTATATACATGACCTATTTCTGTTGCAGTGAGATTCTTTATTTGTATAGCAGATTTTCATCCTAATTTTATATTGTTTTTCTCGGGATGCTTATCCTAACAGGAATAAAACCAGCTTTCCAAACCAATGTCAAAATTTCGTTTAAAAATGTTGCCCTCTACATACAATGGAACCAATAGAATTGGTGTTTTAAATGTGTTGGTTCTTTAGTCTTGCCATATAGTAATAAAACCCAATGCTGTGGGATAATCTACACAGAAATATTCGAGAAAGTAATACAGCTCTTAATCTACTGCAAAATAAGAGGGAAAGATGGAGAAAGGGACAACAAAAATAATTCGGAAAGAAGTTAGGAGATATGTAGAATCAATATTTATTTATAATAAATAAAATGTGTGAGATCCATTTTGTGATTCAGCATATCTGAGGTAAAGAATGAAAATGGCAAGCATTAGTGTAACCTGGGTATTGAAGCTATTTTAGTCCTAATATCACCGTAAGAGGCTGTGCAGCATTAAAATATACATGATTTCTTGGGACCTTTTGCTTCTGAGAAGCAAAAATGTAACTGGTGTATTAGGAAGAGGCAGTTGCCCTGAATGCCTCAGTAAGCTTGGATTGTACAGAATTCACCTGATATTGTTAGCACCAGAAGAATTTATTATATTTGCTGCTGGATATCAAGAAAGGGAATAGTGTGAAAATCAACATGGACATCTTGGGGTTGCTGATGCAACAAGAATCCATGAGATGACGCATGTCTAGTTCTACATGTCCCAGCCTATTAGGCTCTGTGTGAATGTCCACATATGATAGCATCTTCTGAGAACACTTGGAGGCAGAATCTATACATCATTGAACTGAGAATCTAACTCACCCCAAACTCAGTGTGGAGCTGGAAATCATACTAACCAGTTGATTAGTTGCTCTGGCTTGCTGTGAGGTAGAAGATGAAGGGGGGAAAGCAAGGCATCTGGACTAATTTGAGAGAAACTAAAATCTTGAAAGAATCCCTCAAGTACATGAAAGAGAGCAGTAGAAATTCTCTAAATCTGAAAAAACACACCTGGAAAATATTTCCAGCATATTCTAAGCATCTGTAAGATGATGATGCCATGGAATTATTATTATAGCAGAAGTTTTTGGTGTTGGTGTAATGGTACTGTTATAGCAAAAGGTATTTTGTTATTCGTAACAGCACTAAATTTACATCAGTGATGGGCAGCCAAGAATAGTGAATTGGGGTTCCACCTGCAGCCCAGGCATATCCTGTCTTCACCTTTCCCCATGTGCCTCTCATACACTGGGGCACTGGAGCGCCACACTGCCTACTCCTCCCTCTCAGCACTTTTGGAGCACCCTGATGCTGCTGATTCATGCTTCATCTCCACTCCTCTCCCTCCTCCCCAGAGCTGGAACAACTGATTTGTGGTGTTCAAACATGGTCCAGGAATGTCTGGGTGAGTTTCTATAGCCTGTGTTATCCAGGCAGCTAGAACAAATGATCACAAGGTGGTCTCTTCTCGCTTGAAAAATCTATGAATCTATAAATCAAATTTTAAATGTGATTTTTAACTTGACAGCATGCCTTTATCTCATTTTTTCCTTTCTTATATCTGTTGGCAAAGCTTTTGCCCTTCCTTGGATTTATTTCCTAAAATATCCCAGTGTTCTTCTGCTTAAAAAACAGATGCTGTCGAATATTCACTAGTAATCCCACAATAAAATCCCAATGTATGCACCCGAAAGAGGTAGACGTATTAAAGGAAAACAGATTTCAATAGCTGTATATAGTCTACAACAGATGTATTTTGATCATCACTTAAACACATTTTGAATATGCTCATCACCACAGTCTCTGTTACAAGAAGAAATCTTTTGAGTACTTGAGTATTTCATATACAATTGATTTTATTTGTATACAGCATATATTTAATTTTAACAGTAAAGTATAATGTATATAGCATACTATTTTTATATAAATATTAGATTAACACCAGTCCAGTTATTTAAATAAAGTAGAACCACTGTACTGAGAGATTCATATCCATAATTCTCTCTAGTATTTAGAAAGAATGAACATGAATCAAAATGTAAATAATCTTCACAGTTGCAGTGCCCACTAGAGGGAATTGAAACATTCTCTTCTGAATTTCTGTTTCCAAATAAATATTTTAAAATGGCAAACTTGATCTGTATAAAATTTATTATATACTGATTAACATAAATTCAATAAAACAAGCTCTTTCCCAAGGAATGATTTTTTTCATTGAACTTTTTTGCACATTTTTTTTACATTTGTGAAAGGTGCTGGCTGGACAGTTGTGGCAAATTAAATCCTCTGTTTACTCACAGAATAGGTGTAGTCTGGCGAGACTACTAATTCATCTTCCACACCCATTCAGTTTTTGACCTTTGCGTTGGACTCTCAGAACTTTTGATGACAAGTTTGTCCTCTGAGACCTGAACAAACTCATACCCCATAATCTTTAACAGAATCAAATCCACAAGCCACTGAAGTCAATGAAAACAACTCCAGTGATTTCAGTGGGCTTTGGATCAGGCCCATAGTTCATCGACTACCCCGGAGATGGTGTCTTTCTGTTACTTCTCACATGGGAATATATTCAAACAGGGCCGGCCTTAGGATTTATGGTGCCCTAGGCGGGATTATTAAACTGGTGCCCCTATGCCTGACTTGCTCTTAGCAACACAAACATAAGCTTACAGTATTGGTGCCCCAGAAATACTGGTGCCCTAGGCAACTGCCTACTCTGCCTATGGCTAAGGACGGCCCTGTATTCAAACCAGTGACTGATGGAAACATGCTATATCCCTCCCACTATCAATCCCTTGAGCCATTCAGTCTTCTCATTAACCTGCTTTGCATTCATTACATTCTTTGAACCTGGAAGTACAAAGCTGTTCAGTTCTATTCTTGAATTTAGGGAAAGCCCAAAGAAAATTCAGATACTATGAAATGATTAAAATGGTTCATATCTCTAAACATTCACAATACTTTGCAAACAAGATTTTTAATTGTATTATTGTATGGAAAAAAAATCTAATGAGGCTTTTAAGCATACATAGTTTGCACGGTTGATTGAACCATCTTAAAATCCTCTTCAATAACGGTAATTAAGGCTGGTTTAAATGAGAGTATGACACAAACATAGGGCTAAATCCTCCCCTTCTCATGCACAGCTCCCTTTGAGATTGCTGGAGGAGGTGGGGGAGCTTGCCTGTATAAGGATGGCAGGATTTGGCCCATGGTATTTGTCCTCTCTTGGATTTCAGCATAACTGTACAATATCATCTCTCCTGGCACGAAGCCTTGAGGTTAGCAGAGGGAACTAAGTGGGATGGGTGATGGAATTTACATACAGCAATGTGTACAAAACCACAGAAAAAGAAGCAAGGTTGCTGGCACAGTCCTCTGCACAAGTTATTACCATCTTTACTGCTACCCTTCTGTTCTCCCAAGGTGGTGTTAGATGAGGTGATTAAATCTAGTCATGCATGGCCTGCTTCGGCCTGGCTCAACAGCCCCATCCTTGTTGTCTTATTCCAAGCTGGAACAGATTTCCCCTCTTCTGAATTCTGAGGTGCAGATGCTCTCCGAGGGCATGTCTACACTGTGGTGCTATTTCGGGATACTTCCGGTATCCTGAAATAGCTATTCCAGGTCTTGAAAGCGTGCCCATTATTTCAAAATAATGGGTGTGCTATTCCAATTTCCCTCTAAACCTCATTCCATGAGGATTAAGGGATGTTTCGGAATAGCGGTTTATTTCGAAATCACATTGAAATAAACTACGCAAATTGCATAGCTTATTTCGAGGTAAGGATGCTGTGCAGATGCACCCTGAGAAGTTACTCATCTATTCCTCTTTCCTCCCCATGGCCATATTGGGGAGTTTAAATGGTAGGCCTTGTGTAGGCCTTCCACACTTGAGTGACTTATCCTCTCACTGTACTGCTTTATTGTTCACCTCAGATGTCCTTTGGTTAGGTGTTGAAGCAAAAAGGTTCCCTTGAGAGATTCATTAGACACAGCAACTCTATAGTGAGAACAGTACATACATAACATTAAGAAGTTATTTTTCTAGCAGTTTTTCTTCCAATTAAATTCTGAGTTTTTAAAAACTTTGTAAGAAATAAACTTAAATTTGTAAAAAGGTGCCAGATCTGTAAGTATTGTACCTGCATTTGGGTCCAGGTGGGCAGATCCAATTAGGAGCTAAAGTCCTTGGGCTTAGATTATGGCTGGACTTGTGCAGGTGGGCAAGGTGGGGAAAAGACAAAAGCAGAATTCCTTCCCCATGGCAGTTCTGCACTGTGGGCCAGAGCCAACTCTCACTGGGATTCTTCCCATGGACTCCAGTGAATTCTGGATCAGGTGCTATGCTAGGACAACAATGACAGAAGCACTAAGATCCCTAACAGCAACTCAACATCAGAAACAGACTTCAGTTGGCAGATAAGCCTGTTACCCCCGCCCCTCTTCTCCTTTCCTTATAACTGCAAGTGACAAAGAAAGCTAATAGAACTATAGGTTTTATTGTGGCTGAATTCAAACAGACAATTTACAGTCACCAATCATGGAACCTGCAAGTGGACTGTTTTGTTAGTTTATTTTTGTTTTAAAATAAATGAATAGATATAAATAGCAGTTAGGTATAAGATCTAAGGCTTTAGTCTATGGTGTAACAAAATGTGGGCATCTCTTCAGAACAAATGACAAATCCAAGTACTTTGGAGGTGTTTGAATACTGAAATTGGATTCAAGTCTGAATTTAGTGGCCTCTATTGTTGTAATGAGCTCAAACCAAAACCAAGAGCCAAATATTCTGGACCTTAGTGGTGCTTGAATTTGAAGCATTCTCTAGTACAACCCTATATGCCCACCCCTTCCTGGCTATGCTTAGCACAGTGCTACTACCACAGTCACTTGATCTGACACAAATATATCACAATAGGAGTATAAAAATAAACCTTGATAATAATGAAGTTTCTTTTCTACACTTACACCCTCATAACACTGCAAATATAAAAGTTACACATTCTGTGTACAAGAAAGGCCACATGGGGATGAGTGTCAATTTTATTTACAGCTTTCTTGAGCAGACATAGTTATATCGATTACCCTTCCTACAGTCTTTTGCTTGCCAGTTTCCTCGCCTATGCACCAAAACACAATTCTTTCCTTGCTTTGAATGGTGAGATGGTCTTCTTCTCCAGTTTGTGAAGGTGACAGGTTCTCCTCCATTCCATTCCCAGTGGCCAGGATTGACATGGTCATTCAAGCCTAAAATGAATAAAAAAGATCAAGTCAGTGATATGCATTTCACCTCCAGTCTGAAGGCTCCTGCTACAAAAGAAAGACTCTTTTTTTGTTCCTCTAGTGAGAAGTATGAGAGCACACCAGCACTGAAGTAAAATACAGTGTAACTTCTGGAAGGACAACCAGCACCCTCTGAGGAAAGAGACAGCATCCTTTCCCTCACTATCACTCACCCCAAAAAAATCTCTATCCATTTTTCTATACTTTATGTCCAATATTTTTCTTGAGGTATGTCTACACAACAGTGTTATTTTGGAATAATGTCAGTTACTCCAAATTAACAGTCCGCGTCTACACTACAAGCAGTTATTTTGACATAATGTCAAAATAATGGCGAACTGGAGGACTTCTTACGCCGACTCCTGTAACTCTTATTTTACGAGGAGTAACGGAAGTCAGAGGAAGAGTGCTTTTTCTCAGACTTCCTACTGTGTAGGCAGCGCCAAAAGACAAAATAAGCTATTTCGACTTAAGTTATGCAATTGACGTAGCTCAAGTTGCGTAACCAATTTCAGCTTTAGCCCTGCTATGTAGATGTGCCCTTCATGTTTCTGGTAAGCACATTCTGTTTAAGAATGCAGCTTCAAATTTTACCCCATTGTAAAAATGTATTACTGTCAGTTTTTTAACATTCATACAGGCCTTGTCTAGACTAAGAAAATAGTTCATATCTGAAAACACGTTGGCTAACAATTTTAAGCATTTATTTTCACATAGTGCAGGTATAGCTTATCACCTTTAAAATGTTAGTTGGTTCACCCCAAACACATAAACAGTGTTTGAAGCAGTGTTAGCTAACATATTAAGACATATCTTGTTTTCCTAGTCTAGACAAGGTGCAAAGATGGGAATATGTGAACTCACAAAATTTGTTGCACCTGATTCTCCATTCCATTACAACAGCTTTGACCCTCTGAGGTCATTGGAATTGCACTAACATAAAACTCAGCATCCAGGGGAGGGCAGAATAAAGATGAAATACCTCTCTAAAATAAAGATATGCAGAACTGCACAGGTGCTTTACACATTTCCTTTTATACATTTCCCAAGTAAAGCCCATATAAAGGCACTAGTGCCCTCCAGGAGACAATCAGACTTAAAAAATGTTTTGTATACTTGCCTATCCAAAAGGGCTTCCTTCCACTGAAGTCCCACAGCCATTGCATGTGTTGTTTAGTGACCACACTTGCTAGACTTCCAAGGTATCTGTGCTCAGAAAGAGAAGATGGAATAATCAGAAATATACAGTTAGACATCTTTCTAATTGACTTTTCTGTGATGAGTGTTTATTCTTCCATAAGACACATATTACAATTTCATATTAAAACTGATGTTTGGATCAAAAAATACCCTTTACCCAAGCTTTTTTTTAATAACTCATGTCCATCTGGCCAGAATAATTTGGAAGAAGGGGGTTTAGTTTGCACTGTAAACATTACATTGACTATGTAGTCACTAATCAATTATTTAAATATATTTTTATATATAAAGTAAATATATATTTTGAGTGTGTCTGTCTGCAGGTGAGTTGTTCAAGAATTCCTCCTAAGAGCTAGGGCCACCAAATTTGGTATGCAGCTTGCTCTTCTCTTAACTTAAAGGAAAGTTGGGGTTTGATTGTGCCAGGACAACTGGAAGCCCTGGGAAAAGGACTATTTTCCATAACATGCAAAGGGAGGGGCTGCTGTCCGGACAGATGCGACACTGGGAACAGCGAGCCTGCAGGAGAGACCTATAGAGCAGAGTTCCCACTGGGGACATCCATACCACCAAGGGAGTGGACAACAGGACTGGGGTTCCACCATCTTGCCTGCCAGCTCTCGAAGCAAGTAGCCTGCCTGTCCCAAACGCTCCCCACCCCGCAAGCCTTGGCGATAGCACTGGTGGGAGGGAGGCCCCTGGTGGCAGGGGGGCAGAGCTGAGGGGAAAGAAAATGCCCCTGGCAGCCAAGGGTGGGAGGAGAGAAAATGCCACTGGCAGCTGGTGGGTTTGGAGGAGGAGAAAAGGCCTATGTAGGTTGGGACCCACCCCATCCTGAGCTCCTTATCTCCCAATCCTCACTCATATACCCTCCACCCTCAGCCTCCTGCACTGCCCCCACATCTCCAATGCCCTTCCCTGACTTCTGCACCACTCACAGCATCAGACCTATGAGCAAAGGACATGGGCAGCCCTGGGTAAGTCTGCTATGATATTTTTAAACCCAAATATTAATTCGGTCACAAGAAATTCTTTCACATGGCCTTAAAAGTAAATGTAATTAATTTGGTAGGTGGTTTGTTTTCCAAGCAACAAGTTGTCTTTTGTAATAGTAAGGTAAGTTCCATCTACCCTACAAATAAAACTGTACTGAGGAATTTGGTTACAATATGGCTCCATTTTGTAGCCCAAATTCTCTTTTAAAAACATCCTTGACCAATATTAAAGCCCTGGATAAATAAAAGTTAAGTCTTATTAACACTTCAAATTGGAACAGTGTCATAACTGGATTGGGACAACTAGAGTATAAACAGAGAAATCACAGAATCATAGAAGGATGGAGATTTCATATCTCTCTAGGTAACCCATTCCAGTGCTTCACCACCCTCCTAGTAAAATAGTTTTTGCTACTATCCAACCTAGACCTCTCCCAACTGCAACTTGAGACATTGCTTCTAGTTCTGTCATCTTCCACCTCTGATAATAGCTTTGCTCCATCTTCTTTGGAACCCTCTTTCATGTAGCTGAAGCTGCTATCAATTCCCCCTCATTCTTCTCTTCTGCTGAGTGAATAAGCCCCGTTCCCTCAGCCTGTCCTCATAAATCATGTGCCCCAGCTCCCCCCCCCAGTCATTTTTGTTGTCCTCCATTAGAGTCTCTCCAATTTGTTCACATCCCTTCTGTAGTGGTGGTGGGGGAATGCTTCAAAACTCAATGCAACACTCCAGATGTGGCCTCACCACTGCCAAATAGAAATAATCACTACCATTGATCTGCAGACAATGATCCTACTAATGCAGCCCAATATGCTGTTAGCCTTCTTGGCAACAAAAGCACACTGTTCACTCATATCCAGTTTTTTGTCCACTATAATCCCCAGGTCCTTTTTTGGACATCTGCTGCTTAGCCAGTTGGTCCCCAGCCTGTAACAGTGCATGGAATTGTGCCATGCTGAGTGCAGGACTTGTTGAATTTAATCAGATTTCTTTTGGCCCAATCTTCCAATTTGTCTAGGTCACTCTGAACCCTATCCCTACCATGCAGCAAATCTGCCTCACCCTGCAGCTTAGTGTAATCTGTGAACATACTGAGGTGCAATACATATCATCATCCAGATCATTAATGAAGATGTTGAACAAAACCGGCCTTAAGTCTGAGCCCGGGCACACTCCGCTTGATACATGCTGCCAACTAGACACCAACATGTTGATCACTACCTGTTGAGACTCATGATCCATTCATCCAAGCCATACATTTTTAACATACTGGCAAGAATGTTTTGGGAAACTATATCAAGAGCTATGGTAAAGTCAAGGTATATCACATCCACCACTTTCCCCATATCCACAGAGCCAGTTATCTCATCACAAAAGGCAGTTAGGTTGGTCAGGCAGGACTTGCCCTTGGTGAATCCATGTTGACTATTCCTGATCACCTTCTTCTCTTCCAAGTGTTTCAAAAATGGATTTCTTGAGGACCTGCTTCATGATTTTTCCATGGACTGAGGTGAATCTGTAGTTCGCAGATTCTCTTTCTTCCCTTTTATTAAAGATGGACAGCTACATTTGCCTCTTTCCAATTGTCTGGGATCTCCCCTGATCGCCATGAGTTTTCAATGTCTCCACAATCACATCAGCTAACTCTCTCAGCACCCTCAGATGCATAGATCTGATGCTGTGAACTTGTGCGTATCCAGGTTTTCTAAATAGTTCTTAATCTGTTCTTTCACCACTGAGGATTACTCACCTCCTCCCTATACTGTGCTGCCCAGTGCAGCAGTCTGGGAGCTGAACTTGTCTGTGAAGACCGAGGCACAAAAAGTAGTGAGTACTTCAGCTTTTTCCACATCATCTGTCACTAGGTTGCCTTCCCTATTCAATAAGGGTCCCTCACTTTCCCTGACCTTCTAGCTGCTTACGTATGTGTGGAAACCTTTCTTGTTATACTTCACATCTCTGCATGCTTGAGCAATATTTTTATACTCCTCCCTAGTCATCTGTCCAAGTTCCCATTTTTTGTAAGTCTCCTTTTTGTGATGAAGCTCACTGAATATTTCTCTGTTAAGCCAAGCCAGTTACCTGCCATCTCTTCTATTCTTTCTGCACACCGTGATGGTTTGTACCTGCACTCAAAGGGTACGTCTAAACTACATCCCTCTTGCGAAAGAGGGATGTAAATTAGACATATTGAAAGTGCAAATGAAGCTCGGATCTGAATTTCTCACGCTTCATTTGCATAATTGCATCACAGCGTTCTTTCGAAAAATGCTATTTCAAAAGTGAAACCACGGTCTAGATGTGGTTCTTTCAAAAAGAAAAGCCCTTTTCAAAAGATCCTGTACTCCTCAGGCTTTTCTTTTGAAAAGAACCGCGTCTAGACCACAGTTTCACTTCTAAAATAGCGTTTTTTGAAAGAATGCCGTGACGCGATTATGCAAATGAAGCACGGGAGATTCAAATCCCAGCTTCATTTGCACTTTCAATATGTATAATTTACATCCCTTTTTTCGCAAGAGGGATAGTAGTCTAGACATACCCTTAATAAGGCTTCATTAAAATACAGCTAAGCCAGCTGTCCTGGACTGCTTTCTCCCTCAGCCTCCCAGAGAATCCTCAGATCAGTTCCCTGAGGGAGTCAAAGTTTGCTTGTATCAAGTTCAGTGTTCTTATTCTGCTAGTCTCTTTTCTTCCTTTTGTCTGGATCCTGAACTCTACCATCTCATGGTCACTGCTGCTCAGGTTATCACCTACTTCTGCTTCTTACAAGTCTTCCTTGTTTGTGAGCAGAAGGTCAATAGAAGCTTGACTCCTAGTTGGTTCCTCGAGCACTTGCACCAGGAAATTGTCCCCAACACTCTCCAAAAACTTCCTGGATTGTCTACGCACTGCTATATTGCTCTCCCAGCAGATGTCAGGATGATTGAAGTCCCCCATGAAAACTAGGACTTGTGATCTGGAAACTTCTATTAGTTTGTCTGAAGAAAACATTGTCTACTTCCTTCTCCAGGTCTGGTGGCCTATAGCAGATGCCCACCATAACATAAGAACATAAGAATGGCCGTACTGGGTCAGACCAAAGGTCCATCTAGCCCAGTATCCTGTCTGCCGACAGTGGCCAGCACCAGGTGCCCAAGAGAGGGTGGACCGAAGACAATGATCAAGCGATTTGTCTCCTGCCATCCCTCTCCAGCCTCTGACAAACAGAGGCCAAGGACACCATTTTATCCCCTGGCTAATAGCCTTTTATGGACCTAACCTCCATGAAATTATCTAGCTTCTCTTTAAACTCTATTATAGTCCTAGCCTTCACAGCCCCCTCTGGCAAGGAGTTCCACAGGCTGACTACACGCTGTGTAAAGAAGAACTTTCTTTTATTAGTTTTAAACCTGCTACCCATTAATTTCATTTGGTGTTCTCTAGTTCTTCTATTTAGGGAACCAATAAATAACTTTTCTTTATCGGCCCTCTCCACACCACTCATGATTTTATATACCTCTATCATATCCCCCCTCAGTCTCCTCTTTTCTAAACTGAAACCATGACATCACCATTGTTGTATGGGCCTCTAATCTTAACCCCAAAACTCTCGACAGGCATTTCTTCAGTTTCATACTGGAGCTCTGAGCAATCATACTGCCCTGTTACATACAGTGCAACTCCTCCACCTTTTCTACCCAGCCTGTCCTTCCTGAGTGGTTTATACCCAATCCATGATAGTGCTTCAGTCATGTGAGTTACCCCTCCAAGTCTGTGTTATTCCAGTCACCTCACAGTTCCTTGTCTGTGCCAGGACTTCCAGTTCTTCCTGTTTGTTTCCCAGGCTTCTTGTGTTCATGTACAGGCACATAAGATAACTAGCAATTGCCCCTCTTTCTCAGTAGGAATTCCAAGGCCTCCTCTGTTGCACCCTTCTCCTTGCACTTCCTCCAACGGTGCAAGTAAACAAAAGGTTTTGCTGGCATAGGAAGAGGAGGGCCATGTGACCTCTCCACCTCCACAGAACCCTCCACAGAACTCTACCCTGCCCCTAGCTCGGGACCCCCAGGTTCTTCTTCTCCACTGCTGCACCCCCCTCCCTCCCATTGCATATTATCTGGGAGGAGATGGGACTCAGAGTGGTATGACAGATGAAGGGAAAAGGAGCCAATGGGGAAAGGAGGAGCTGTCTATGTACAAGACTGGGGGGCAGGGCAGAGTTCTGCGGCAAAAGGAGCAGAATTACCAGCCCTGCTTCACTTCTACAGGGCTGCATGCCAGGTCTCTGACAGGGCGGGGGGGGTGGGGTTGGGAGCATTCTGCTCCTTCTCTGCCCTGCCCCTCCCAGCAGGGAAAGGAGTAGACATGGTTGAAACTGATTCCTGACACAGCGGAAACTGTAGTGTAGATGAAGCTTAAATGTCTTCAGTGAAGACTTGTTGGATTTACAGTGCCTTCCACTTAGTTCAATCAGCAGCTGAGCCTCTGCTTACATATTGCCCTTCTTTCTAAACCTTGGAACCAAATAATTTAACAGCAGTATATCACTATCCTTGGACTGGGTCATGAAAATTCAGTAAAACTAAATCACTGGCAGTAGAGACAGTTGCTTCACTGACTGTTATAAATCTGTGACATACCTGCTAATGATCATAGCAATAAAGAGATCAGCCTCTTATTTCAATCCAAATAATAGAGGCATCTAATTGCAGCCAGAAGAAAGCACTGGTCTGGCTCTAATAAAATCTAATCTCAAGAGTGATCCGATCCAGATAGTAATTAAAAATCATGCTTGTATGAAAAGACATTTTTAATCATTACATGGAGTCAGAACGCTAGACAAAATGAGAAAAAGCTCTGAAGGTGTGTAAGCACTTCCGGGCAGATTGAACCTGGGACCTTGAGCTTAGTGTAGAAGCCGCTACAACTTGAGCTATAAAGCCAACTGGCTCTTAACTTAGGCTGTAGAGCTCACTCATTCTTATCTCTCACTGCAAGTAGTCTAAGTGCCACTACATGGTACAGTGAACCACATCTACTGTGTGTGTGAGCTACAGGTGCACCTATGATAATAGCGTTAACCTAGGCTGGGCGCCAGACAGGCAGGAAATGACAAGAGAATGGTATTTACGGAGCTGCTAAATCTAAATCTAACCAAACCCTAAGGCTATGTCTAGACTGCGCCCTCTTGCGCAAAAAAATATGCAAATGATGCAAAGCATGGAATATTGCCGTGCCTCGTTTGCATAATTAATTAGGCTCCGTTTTTGCGCAAGAGGCTTTTGCGCAAGAGCTGTTCTTCCTGAAAAAAATGCGGAAGAATGGCTCTTGCGCAAGAGGGGGTTTTTGCGCAAAAAGGAGACGTGTAGATGGCTCCTTTTTGCGCAAAAACCTCTTTTGCAAAAATGGAGCCTCATTAATGATGCAAATGAGGCACAGCGATATTCCACACTTTGTCTCATTTGCATTTTTTTGTGCAGGAGGGGGCAGTCTAGACATAGCCTAATTAAAAGGTCTACTGAAGAGGACATAACCACTTCATTTAAAATATACACAATACTCCTTTGGTTCCAAATATGTCCATTTACATTTATTTCTCTGTGCTTTAAAATTTATACCGTGCATTCAAAAGCACCTATCACATCAGAGCAATCAGTTCCAACTAAGCAAACTTTTCAGCTAGATGGTGCCTTTCGAGGGTATTCATGATAATATGCAAGGTATTTAGCATAAAGAATTTGCTGAGAAAGTTTAGATCCTTTTTCCAGTGCATTAGAAAATTTTGTACCAAACTGAAAATGCCCAATAGCCAGTTGGACCCACAAAGGACCCCTGTACACAAAGAACCCCTATAACAGAGGGAGACCTTTGGGTGGTGGAGAACAGCTGTAAAAGACTATTCATCACATACTTTCTGGACAGTAGAGAAGGAATGGTTGGGGCAATCCCATACCCAGCTATCCCAGGCTGTCATATGGTCATTTGGGGCCTTTAGCACCAGTACTAGTTAACGCAGCTGGACCAGGACGCACTGGAGAGGGTCCAGCAGAGAGCACCCAAAATGATTAGGAGGCTGGAGCACATGACCTACGAGGAGAGGCTGAGGGACATGGGCTTATTTAGTCTGAAGAAGAGAAGAGGCGATTTGATAGCAGACTTCACCTTCCTGAAGGGAGGTTCCAAAGAGCATGGAGAGAGGCTGTTCTCAGTAGTGACGGATGGAAGAACATGGAGCAGTGGTTTCAAGTTAGAGTGGGGGAGGTCTAGTTTGGATATTAGGAAAAACTATTTCACTAGGAGGGTGGTGAAGCACTGGAATGGGTTACCTAGGGGGTGGTGGTATCTCCATCCCTAGAGGTTTTTCAGTCCCAGCTTGACAAAGCCCTGGCTGGGATGATTTAGTTGGGGTTGGTCCTGCTTTGGGCAGGGGGCTGGACTCGAGGACCTCCTGAGGTCTCTTCCAGCCCTAGAATTCTATGATTCTAGGACCAGGGGAGTTCCAAAGGTACTGAGCAGCTTCCAAGACAAGGCCTTACGTCTGTTCTTTAGTTGTATTTTGGCAGCACCTGGGAAGCCCAGTCACAGACCAGGACCCATCTGTGCTATACACAGCAAAGAGATGGCAGCTGCCCTGAAGAGCTACAGTCTGAGTGCTGTTAGTAAGTTTTATTTAAATGTTAAAGCATGGAGAGTGCAAACAGGTTGCTGGCCAGTGGACTAGAGGCCCTGATTTTCCTGGACCCTTTGTACCCCTCAGGCAGTGCAAAGTTCATGACCATAAATATTCCCTAGAAAATTCCCCTTGTGGAGGGGAGCTACCTACTGGCCTATATCAGAAGCAGTAAGCTCCTGTGCAAGCAGAGCTCTGGTACAGAGTTCTTCAACTGATGCAAGAACCGTAGGCTGCTCTACCAATTGCTGGGTCCGGCTAGTGCCGAATCAGGGAACTGTAAAGGAGCTCTCCTCCCCTCATGCCAAGAGGAGCTTGGAGGCAGGGGAGAATTGAGCCGAGAGAATCAGATTAATAAACAGCACTTTGACAAGTGTTGAAAACACTTCTGTTACTTAAATGGAAGGTATCCTTCCCACTGTGCACCCCTCTTTTTGTGTATTAAACATTCGTCAGTAACCCATGCAATGTCGTGTCTACACTGTCTATCAGAGAACACTTCCTTGCTAGTAGTGTTGCAGAAATGATGCAAGCTTGGCAGGGCAATTAGCTGTTTACATAAAACGCAGAATGAATCTGTGTCAAGGGAATCATTTTATTGTGTAATGTCATGACTTGCCGTTATTAGAGGGCTGAACAGACTGGTTCAGATGCCATCCAAAATGCAGATTCTAATGATTATGTCAAAACACAGTGCTGAAACTCGAACCCTGCCACTTTGCAGCTAGAGCCCAAATCTGAATGTCTTCAGGTTCATTCCTCCCTAATGATCAGTCCTGTCAGAATGATGATATGGACAATCCTATACACTGTTATAGTATTAATGGACCATATTATGCCTTAGGTCTGTATGTATGTCTCCTAAGTCAAATGTACCAAGTATTTTCAGCTGAGACTGTTGCTATTTATTTGCTTGTACTGTCTCCAATTACAAATGGGAAATATCTGGTGCAAGGATGTTTTCAGAAAGGGTCATTAATTCAGCAATTCATGTCCCATTCTGAGGGATGGCAGACATACAATTTTTGTACCAATATACGAACTTCATTTGTTAGGGATGCGATTTTCTTTAGCATTGTAGTTATATTAACACAACTGCTAATGTGGGTTACTGGTTCATTTTCTGCCAGTCTAACTGCATCCACATTAAGTGGGTACTACTTTAACCATATCTGTACAACTCCTATGTTTAGATAAGGCCTCAGTTTGTTGATCTTCCAACGACTCTGCAGGGACTATTTATTTAGCCAACTTTGGGTTTTCAATTTTTTTTCATTTGGGGATAATATTTTTTTTCAAATGGAGGTGCAGAGCCCTTTGGAAATCTTAGACATAGTCTGTGGACACTTGGGAGTCCACAGACCCCAGGTTGAAAACCACTGGCGTGGAAGAAATAGGGTACATTTATTTTCTTTAATGGAAATTAACCTTAGTTGGAAACTTACTGCCATTGAGCCAGCAACATTGTTGCTTAACTTTTTTTTTTTTTAAAATGTACATCCACTAGCAACTGTTTCTTATAAAACTGGGGGGGGGGGGGGGAAGGGAGGAAATAATCCACAGAGCAGTTTCCCCAGATGAAAACCAGGTAGTGAAATGAGGTTTTACAGAGTTCTGAAGCTGGCTATTCCGCTGGAATTCAAATCACCTGTAAACTTATTACAGATCTAATATCACCAGTAAAATAACAAGGAGCTGTACTTGCATTACTTTGGGAATGAAACTACTGATCTGTTCCAGTAACAAAAAGAAGAAAATGGAAAAATAAAACAATGTATTAACTTATCTCCCAATCAGCACTTTAAAATGAATTAAACATCTTCTGAGATTGGGCCCTGCACATCTGTAAGCCATTTGCAGTAGAAGGGGGAGGAACACAGAAGTCTCTGGCTTTAATTAAATTATCACAGCTCATAACAGGTGTTTTTTTTCTTTTTCTTTTTCTGTTTTCCTTTTTAGTTGGCTGATGTACTTGACTTTTCCTCTTGGTGTTCCCAACCATAATGTAACCTTATTTAATTCTCATATTACACACAACTTCCTAGAAGGAAAAGAGTCTCTGCAGCTGCCGACGCACAAAAGGTGGACTTCCCAGAGAACAGAAGTCTGACTTCTATAATTTAGGGAGGGTTCCCTCCCAGTTAGTGGAATGTTAAAGGGATTTTAGAGAGAAAATAATCAGGATCTGCAGACCTGACAGCTTTGTTTGGGTACGTCTACACTACCAAGGAAGATCTAAGCTGCTGTTGTTGATCTTCCAGCAGAATTAGCGGTCTAGTTAAGACAGCTAATTTGAAGCAAGAGGGGCACTCTGGTTGATGCCAGTTACCCTATTTTCACGAGGAGTAAGAGAAGTCAAGGGAAGAGTGTTCTTCCTTCGACTTCCTGCAGTATAGATAGCAACAAAAGCCAAATTAAGCTATTTCGACTTCAGCTATGCAATTAACGTAGCTGAAGGTGCCTATCTTAATTCGACTTTGTTCCTTAGAAATGTTGTTTGGAAAAGGACAGGAAAAGGGTCATGATATGGTTCATATTACTCACCAGGCAAAACAAAGTCATAATGAATGTGGGAGCAAATTGTTGCCACAATAAATACAACCAGAGGAAAACTGCCTCAAACAGCAGAGAGACCAGGAGAGGAAATAGAGCTCCTTTCCCCTTCCCTTTCACTTGTAGGTTGGGAGGAAGTACCATAGACTGTATTGCCAACCTCAAGCTATCAAAAGATCACCAACCAGATCCATTGAAATCATGAAATTAACAAAAATGAGGTTTCTTTTACTTGCTTTCTGATGTCTGAACCTTTAGGGTGCCCTTGCGTCACACCTTCCCAACTTTTCTCTATAGTCAGGAGGCCTAGACACTTCCTTTTTAAAAAGGGAAGGTGGGACTCTGCTGTGAGCACTTGGGTCCAGGAGCTGGAACTGTATGAACACCACCTTGAGATTCGTGATAAGAATGGCCAGAGCTGTCCACCTGAGCTGACCTTTGAGTTAGGATGGGTGAATTTTGTTTGGATGGAACAACTAAGGCTTAACATTTGCCAGTTTTCCAGAGCAGACTCAAATGATCAGGAATCAATTAAGAAGCACTTTGATTCTCTATGCTCCCCCTGCTGCCCTCTGGCTCAAAACAGATGCTCCAATCCAGTCCTCAATAAACTCTTTTCACCTCTGGCTCCTCTCTGTTGCACCTTTTATTTTACAGACTAGAAGCAGGGTCCAAATGGATACTTGCTAGGCCCAATCCACTTTCACGTCTCATGCAGTCTACTGCTTACAAAGCCTCAGGGTAGGCCTGCATTGCAGCTGGGAGGTGTGTTTTGCAGCGCAGGTGAACTGACTTATGAAAGCCCAGCTCAAGCTAGCATGCTAAAACAGTGGTGTGGGTGTTGTAGCATGGGCAGCTAGCCACCCAGGATCAGATGGGCTTTGACTTGGGTGACTAGCCCAAGCCACTGCCCATGCCACAATATCCACAAAGCTAAATTCAAGTGGCATTATAAGACCTTCCCCTGCTCACCTCTTCACCCCCCAAAATCTCAGGATTGGGAAGCATGCTCAGAGGCCACAGCCCACATCAAGCAAAATCCACTTTTAGTACTTTACGGTCAGAAGGGATCATCCTTGATGATCTAGATTGACCTCCTCCTGCACATCGCAGACCAGAAAACCTCACCCACCCACTCCTGTAAAATAGACCCCTAAGCTATGGCTGAGTCACTGAAGTCTCAAATCATCATTTAAACACTTCAAGTTAAAGAGAATCCACCAGATACATCAATTTTAACCTGCAAGTGTCCCATGCCCCGTGCTGAAGAGGAAGGCAACTTCCCCCATCCCAGGCATCTGCCAATCTGCGTGGGAGGGGGAATTCCTTCCCAACCCCAAATATGCTGATCAGTTAAACCTTGAGCATAAAGGAGGCAGCTCCAGTAATATGAGCGAAGCCGGATGGGAGCAGAGAGGGAATAAAAGAAGTGGCCACAGAGCTAGAGAAGCAGATGGGAGTGGGGTGGTTATTGCCTAAGAGCCCTAAGGAGAGTTCTTCTAGAACCCTTTGGCTGCTGCTGCTGCCCCTGCCATTACAATCCCAGTGGAGCAGTCCCAAGGGCAGCAATACTTGCACAGCCCCATCACAGCCCAGAGCCAAGTGTGTGGAGAGGAGCAGAGGGAGTTGGGTGCAGAGACAAGTTCTGGCCCCTGTTCAGCTCAGCTTCAGAATCTATCAGGGGCTCCAGGAGAAATAAGTCCCTAGAGGCAGGCAGCGCTTCTTAAGTTCTGTTCCCATCTCTATCCTGCTATGCTGGCCCTCATGTTGGGAGGTCTCTATGCCTGCTCCCTGCTTTCCCAAGGACAGCCCAGATCAGTGACTGTGGAACATGGGTTCCAGCCCCAAGGTGATAGCCTTATTTGGGACACAACCAACCCCCCACACTGGCTCCTCCCTAGCCACTTTTCTGGATGAGCCTGGTCCTAACCATCCCTCACTCTAGTCACTCCCTATAGCACCCCTCTGGTCAGCCAGCTGTAGCCCTCCATACCTCCCCATTGCATGACAGTTCTGAGGCCTGGCCCCTCTGCTGTCCCTGTTTGACTTGGACCCTTTCACCTCATCACAACTGACTCCACAAGTCTGCCACCATTATCCATGCCCCAGAGCTTCTTATCCAGGTTGGAACCAGCATTCAGAGGGCTGCTATGGACAGAAAAGGATCCTGGAGAATACTAGCTAGGGATCTTAGGAAGTGACTCATCTGCTTTCCTAACTCCCTGGCCCCTTCCTTTATTCCAGGGGAGGAGAACTTCCAGCAGGCCAGCCACGCGCGATTTGACAAGTGCTAACCACTGCCAGGCCACCAGATGGTTTGTTTACCTGAACATCTGAAGGCATGGAGCTCTGCAGCTCCCAGTGGCTGCAGATTGCCATTCCTACCCAATGGAAGCTGCAGGAAGTGGTGGCCCAGCACTCACCGCTTCCCACAGTTCTCATTGGCCAAGAATGTCGAATCCCAACCACTGGGAGATTCAGGGCTCTATGCCTGCGGATGATCAAGCAAGCGAACTGTCTAGACACCCACCAATGGTTAACTGTGATGAACTGCATGCAGCCCACAGGTTGGGGGTTCCCTACATCCTGCTTTACTCTCTCCTCTCCTGCTTCAGTCAACTTCTGTGGAGTTTTTTAACCACAGAACTGTGAGCCCAATGAATGCCCTATAGCTGTGAAAGTAACTTGTGCACAGAAATACATTTTTTTATATGATAAACTGAGTTTGAGGCCCCTTTAAAGTAAGGATGAAAAATGTGATCCCATCCTGACTAAGCATGCTGAAATTCTTACAGGATAGAAGGATGTATTCCGACACAGTAGAAGAGACTAGAAAGAGAGGAAGATATGCACCCACCATATGTATGCTCTGGTAAGCTTCAGCACTATAAAGTTTAACAGAACATCACTGCTCTCCTAGATTCCACTGTATGGTAGAGAATAAACAAACTCGCCTCCCCAGGGTTATGTTGAGTCTGTGCTATAAGTATTTCCAGCTCCAAGTTTTCACAAATCATGAGTCAGCCTCCCTCTACCCACAAAAAGAAAAGAATAAAAAATCACAAGATTGTTCAGAAATTACATGCCTTTAAGTCATTTAGTACTGGGTTCTCTTTATTTGCCTTCTAGTACTGGAGAACTGTAGAGGTTCTAACTTTTTTCCACAAGTTGGAGGGCTAGAAATTTTGTTTTTAAATGCAAGCCAAAATTCTCACGTCTTCACATGACTCCAAGAAACGAGTATTTTAAGCAAAAAACCAAACCCCAGGGCTGTGTCTACATTGGCAAGATTTTGCGCAAAAGCGGCTGCTTTTGCACATAATCTTGCCTCCTGTCTACACTGGCTGCGAGTATTTGCGCAAGAACACTGACGTTGTACTGTATAAAATCAGTGCTTCTTGCGCAAATACTCTGATGCTCCCGCTCAGGGATAAACCCTCTTGCGCAAGTATTCTTGCGCAAGAGGGCCAGTGTAGACAGCAACGTTAATTTCTTGCGCAAGAAAGCCCAATGGCTAAAATGGCCATCAGAGCTTTCTTGCACAAGAGAGAGTCTACACTGGCACGGATGCTTTTGCGCAAAAGCAAATCTTTTGCGCAAAGGCACATGCCAGTGTAGACACTCTCTTGCGCAAATACTTTTAACGGAAAAACTTTTCCGTTAAAAGTATTTGCACAGAATCGGGCCAGTCTAGACGCAGCCCAAATGTTGTGAGACACACAATAAAATTGTTGCAGCTGGTTACACTGTTCCTATTGTTCTTCGAACGATGCTGTGGAAGCAGGAAAGTGTTAGGTCATGAGCTGGAGGGTGAAGTATGTGAGACATTGTCTTCACTCTCCTCCCCAACTCATTCATGTTCTGGGGAAAGTGTCACTACTGCAAACAAGGCATTGCGGGAATGGAAATCTTAAAGATGGTGGGGTAAGAATCCAACACAAACATGTTGAGATTAACCTTTCTTGGGCTTTTATTTTTATATTAGTTCTTGAATGGGGCCAGAACCCTTGGTTGTAAAGCATCAATGCAATGGGGGTTAACAGAATCAACTGAGCCTAAGAAGCCACTCGGTGCAGGTCAGAGGGACACCCAACTACCACTTAAAATGATCAATCTGAAAAAGACTTACTGTTCTCGGCAAGCCCGAGCAGCTGTGTTCCAAGTGGCTTTCTGATCTGTAACCAGGAAATAACAGCTGCCACCATGATGGCTCCATCCAGATGGGCATTTTTTCATGCTAACATCCTGAAATAAATAGATTGCTCATGCTTACAGTGATTTGTTACAAGCATCAGCCTTCTGAAAGTGCTGCTTTACATGCCCCTTCTGGATCAAAACAAATGCAAATATTTGTTTATATTAATAAAACTGAAGGAGTTGTTTTTAATTCAACATCTGTAATTTCAAAAGATAGACTGCATGCAACATTCATTTAGTGGAGTAGGCATGCTCAAGATCAAAGCAGTCTCTTTCAGATTAATTATTTTGTTGGGTGTTGTTGTCTAACTTCAGTTTCCAGCCACAGGATTGTATGTCTTTGTCTAGCTACTAAATTAAAGAGCCTGCTGATATCAGTTCCCTATATAGGTGCTTAGAGCTCATGATCAAGTGAGCTCCCAACTTTCTTTCAACGTGCTAAATGTATTGAGCCCCTTAATTCTCTCGCTGTAAGGCATACATTCCAGCCTTCCAATTCTTGTTGGATCCTTTCCTACATGCATTATGGTAGCACCCAGCAGCACCACTATGGTAGCCACTGTACATTATGGGTCCGTCTACACTGCATTGAACACCAGGTGCCAGCTGATTCAGGCAACACCGATGAGACTGCATTTAAAGATGTTTAAGATGTATCAACATCACGTCAAGAAACACTATTTTGACCAGTTTTTGCTAAGCCTTGAAGGTTTTTGCTTAACCTTCTTGAAACTTCTTATAAAGAAATGTTCCCTTTTTACTCCTCCAAAATGTAGCCTGAATATATCAACCAAAATACAAAATCTGTATTACAATAAATCAAAATGCCTTGTGGAAAGGACTATACAATTTAACCTTGGGTTAGCTTTAAATTAAATACGTACAAAGGCCAGACAATAGTTACCTTGCTTTTCGAAGTCCATAACTTCCACGAAATCCCATCACACTGAAATAAGTTTTGGGTGCGTTCGTCAAAATGCAAGAGCCCTTCTAAATCAGGAGTGCAGCTCTTTGGAAACGAGAGGACTGGGTCCTAAAAAAAGGAATAATATTTGCACATTGAAGCAAAATGGTTAAATGGAACAGAATGGTCAGATTATGACATGCATAGGCATTAACTTACTCAGACCCCTGGGGGGGTGCTTGACACCTGCTTCACCCCAGGTCCCACCCCCACTCTACCCTTCCTCCCAGTCCCCACCCTTGGCTGGCCTGTCCCTACTCTGCTCCTGCCCAGCTCCATTCCACTCCTCCCCTGTCTCTGCCCCTCTCCTTCCCCCACAGTGCCTCCTGCATGCTGCTGAACACCTGATCCAAGGTGAGCAGGATGCACTGGGAGGTAGGGAAGAAGCTGATCTGTGGGGGTCACTGAGGGTGCATCTACACAGCACCCTAAACTGAAAATAAAATACGCATTAGCGCTACACAAATTGCGTATCTTATTTCAAATCTATTTCAAAATAGCTTATTTTGAAATTTGGCACATATACATAGCACCAAATTTTTAAATAACATGTGATTTCAAGCCATTCCTTATCCCTTGTGCAACAAGGTTTACTGGGATGCCGAAATAGCACGCGGCATCGAAATATTTTGAAATACCGGGCAGCTTGTGTAGATGCAGTGTATCTATTTCAGGATACTTCTGGTATCCCAAAATAGCCATGCAGTGTAGATGTACCCTGAGAGGCAGCAGGTGCTGATCTACAGGAGTGATGGAGGGTGCTGAGCACCCATTATTTTTTTTCTGTGGGTGCTTCAGCCCAAGAGCATCCCCAGACTCTGTGCCTACTGTGACATGCAACACTAAATATGGTGAGTTGCTAATTTATCCAAGTATTGGCTACATTGGTCTAAAGAACTAGAAGAGTAAATTTTGGAGGCAGGATATGGGGTTCTGAGAAATATTAAATCATCTCAGATAACAACTTGAGTTAAAACAGTTGGTGAAAACTCCTATGAAACAAAAGTTTTTCAGACCTGTTGGCTAGCGTGTGATTCAGACATCAATTCTGCCTTATCATCTTGTGGGACTTCTGTCTTCCTGGAGGAGATCACATTTATCTTTGTCTGCCCTTGGTTAATTATTGACTCATTAGCCTTGTTTGCATTAGCTGATGAGGTGTCATTCTCAGCTCTGAGAGAAACCAACCCGTGATACTTGATTTTTAAAGTAACAGGGGGGGAAAAAAAGGAAGATTACAATTCATAAGCAGCTTCAAATTCTCCTCACAGCAATGGAAAGGAATTTTGAAGCACAAATTATTGTCAATCAAAGGGAAGAGCCCTCCCCCTACCCCATACACACACTCCAGAAAGGCAAAAGGAATGAGAACATGCAATCAGCATTTACTACATCAAATTATTAAAATAGTTGTACATGCAGCTAAGGTAAGACACAATAAGGAAAGAATCACATAAGCAGCCACATCATAATATTCTTACTCTAAAAGCCACATCGGTGCCATTTCTTAACACAGATGAAGGACGAACCTGAAAAGGTCAGACAGTGAAATGAGTTTTCATATATACACAATATAGAAGCAGGTTTCTATCTGAAGCTTTTCATGGAGGTCTTACTGGGGTAGCTGATGGTGGATAATCTAGGTTAGCAAACACTACAGATTTTATACTTGCTTTTAATTTTTCCCCCTACAATGGAGGCAGACATCCAAAAGTGGGCAATTAAACCTGTCCTACATTACAGGGGCTACATTGGCATAGTAGAGTACTGTAGCTATGCTGGCATAACCCCATAGTGTAGGCAACCTACAGCAATGGAAAAGTATTTTTTGTCATCGTAGAACTCTATCTCCTTGAACAGCGGTTCCCAACTGCTGGTCTGTGGACTGGTGCAGTCTGTGACCCGCTGGCTACTGGGTTGTGGGCTCTGAGGGGACCAAGGCTGGTGTACACCACCCAGCGCTCCCCCTCCTACCATGGCAATTCAGAGAGGCATGTCCTGCGCAGCCTTTTAGCCAACCAGTGCCGGGCAGGGGCAGTTTGCTACACGGTGGCAGGACCATGCAGAGCCCAGCATAGCAGCAGCACTCAACTGGTGGCTGGAAGGTAGCGCAGGGCTAGGTGAGGGGTCTGGGGCAGGCACTGGGGACTCCGGGGGAAGGGCTTGTGATGGGGAACTCTGGGACGGGGGCCTCTAAGAGGCGGGGGGCTAGCACTGCAGGGATCTAAGTGGTGGGGGGGCTTACACTGATAGGCACTGGGCCATCCTTCGTGAGGTGCTGGCACTAGGGGGCTCTGGGGATGGGACTAATAGTGAGGGGCTACAGGGGCAGGGCTGGCACTGGGGGGCTCTGAGTACAGGGATAATATTGGGGACTAGGAGCTGGCACTGGAGGGTCTCTGGGGGGGTTGGGTGCAGTGGGGCTCTGGAAACAGGAGTTTGGTGGCACTGGGGGGCTCAGAGGACTGGGGTGTACCCCAGCCTTGGCTCCCAGAGCCACTGCAAAAAGCCAGCTTCAGCTGTGGCAGCTACCTTCCACATGGTGACTGCTGGAGTTGAAGCCAGCTGTTCGTGGTGGCTCTGGGGGCCAGGGCTTTTGGGCAACACTATATTTGCATATTCATTATTTGTGTAATGAATATGCAGATATAATGTTTCCAGTCTGCTAAAAATTTGTGAATGGGTTTGCCAGTCTGCATTATAAAAAAAGTTGGGAACTACTGTATTTGAGAAATAAAATTAGCTAGATCAATGGATACACACGTCCATCAACCAAACTGTGTTATACTGGGAGCTACGTTGGCATACCTACTACCGGGTTCAGGATATAGGCACCAAGTTCCTAATCTGCTGGGTGGTGATACCCCTGGCTCCACCCAGGCCCCGCCCCACTCCAGCTCTTCTCATAAGGCCCCACCCTACCCTGCTTTTCCCCTGCTCTGCACAGTTCTGCCCCCTCCCCTGAGTGCTCTATGATCTTGCTCTCTTCCCCCCCCCTCCCTGCCTGATGCTATGAAACATCTGCTCTATGGCAGGCAGTAGGCACTGTGAGAGAGGAGGTGGTTCTGCTAGGAGGGCTGTCTGGGGGTGCTCAGAAACCATCAATTTTTTTCATTCCTCTTCACCCTTCCCCCCTCCTGTCCATCTGCCTGCCTCACTT
Organism: Pelochelys cantorii; assembly: GCA_032595735.1. NCBI lineage: Eukaryota > Metazoa > Chordata > Testudines > Trionychidae > Pelochelys > Pelochelys cantorii. The sequence continues at coordinate 108,934,688 of CM064330.1, forward strand.
CCCCACAGAGTCCCCCTGAAGGCCTAGGAAGATCTCCCCAATTTGCCATACCCAAGAGACATCTCTAGCTACAACATTTAGGTGTGTGAATTTTTCACTCCCCCGAGTGCCATAGTGGTATCAAACTAAATTTTAAGTGTAGACTAGGCCTGATGCACAAAAGTGCACACAAGGTCTGTTTATGTAACCAATTAAAGATCACAATCTCGTATGAATCAGCTCAGGGTACATGAAATCTGCCTCGTGAGGTGTCTGCACTGTTTTTTCCAATTTAGATACATTTTATTTCTTTATTTATTTTCTGGTACCTTTAGGATCAGGTGGTAGTTCTGAAAAATTGACCTAGTTCCATTAATTTTATAGAGCTCTGCTGATTTACTCCAGCTAAGAATCTACCCCATTGGAATCTGCATTATTTTGGTTAGCTGTTTGATACACACTTCCTTCCTCAACTCTGCTTTCTCAGATAGACACATCCTCCGTTTCAAGACTTTAGAAGATACTGTATAGTCTCAAAAACCTCTTAAATCTTATTTACTCAATGCACAGATATTTTCTAGCTACAGTAAATTCAGGTAAGATCACTATTTAAAAATCACTATCCCATCACCGTAAAATAGATCTGCCTTACTATTCTGCCATTTCTGATGGCTCTAAGCCTCATCCTTGACAGATTCACCACGTTGAATTCCTGTAACACATCCCCTCTATGCACCATCATCTCTTTTGAAGAGGATGGTGGGATTCCTTCCAAGTGAACAGTGCTGGGATTGGAGAGCAACGAAGAGCCTGAGGAAACTGGAAGCAATGTGCCTGTCCCCCATAAGTTGTGCTTGTTTTGGCCAGAGGATCGGAAAGAGCTGCATTGACCTGAAAGCATACAAGATGGCAGATGGTCAGGTTTTTTTTTATATAAGCAGATAGCTGGTCACATTGACTAGGGCACTGAAACAGCTTGTCATTAAAAGTTGGATGATTTTTCATTTGATGTTGCTGATTTGCTATTTATTCACTAGTCCTCATTTCTCTGATTTGTTTACCTAGAAGAAAACAGCTTTCAGGGATAGTATGGTCTGTGAGAAGTAAAATCTAATTACTTTAGCACAAGTAAATAAAATAATCTCCCTGCAAATCAAATGCACTAAGAGGTACCTGTTGAAAGTACCCATTTGGTTGACAGATTTTCAGGTGTAGTTAACTATTTTGGCAATATTTATGCTCTAAAGTTTTTCTGTCATCCCAAACTCAATTTTGCTGCCCTGTAAGGCTATGTCTACACTGCGGAGCTATTTTGGGATACCGGAAGTATCCTGAAATAGGTATTCCACATCTTTAAAGCAGCCCATTATTTCGAAATAGATTTTGAAATAACGGGCGCACTATTTCGGCATCCCTGTAATGTTTAAGGGACATTTTGGAATAGCGCTTTATTTCAAAATTTGGCACTGTTTATTTTGAAATCATCTCAAAATAAGCTACGCAATTTTTGTAGCACAAATTGCATAGCTTATTTTGAGGTAAGGGTGCAGTGTAGATGCACCCCAAGTGACCATACGTATTCTGTAGCACTCTTTTCTGACCCTTACATGATTCAGCAGCAGCTGGCCTCAGTTTCATTTCACCCAGGAGCTACCAAGAAGTCTCCCAATGCCCATCAAACACACCAAAGCCTCTAGAATATGCTCAGACATAGTCTCTTTTGTCCTAGTTTCCCATTAGGTTCAATCACCTCCTTTCCTGAAGGTCTGTCTATTTTGAAGCCCTAAATACAGTCTCTCTGGTCTACCACTGGACTGAGGCATGTTTAATCACTTTCACTGTCCTTTACCTCTTCAGCTTCCCCAGTCATACAGCACATCAGCTCTCCCTGGGTGTTCCTTATTATCTTTCCCTTTGGAGTCCTTTGAGTTACTTAGTTCCTCTTCGTGGACTTGTGGTCTGTGGATCTTCAAAGCCACCTTCTTCAGAAAGCTTCCCAAAGTCTGCTTCCCTCAGCAGACCTATCAGGAGCTCAGCACCACCTCAAACAACTCCCCAGTTATTTTGTCTCCAGCAGCAATCCCCAGCTTTTCAACTATTTCTCACACAAAGTTCATTCCCTCTCCTGTCCAATTCTTTTTTGCCTTATAAAGCCCAGGTATCTTTCCTATCAATCAATCAGCCACAGCCCTTTGGTCCCAGGTGCCTTCCTTATCAGTCATAGGTCCCTTCTTTTTCAAGCTTTGACATGGTCCTATTTTCCTCTCAATCCAGTTTTATACTGATGAAGCTCTGACTTCAGTTGAGTAATTTGGATTTACATCATTTTAACCAATAGGGTGACCAGATAGCAAATGAGAAACATGTGGACATTAATTTTAGTATGGGGAGTGTGTGTGTGGGGATGGGGGTGGGGGTGGGGGTAAGACAAAGCCTCTAATACTGAGACATCTGGTCATCTGAGTTACTGAACAGAAAATTAGACGCTGCATCTTTAAAAATGACCTTTGCAAAATTAATCCAAATTCATTTTTACATTTTGATGGGGCTTGCTGTTCTGCTAGTGGTCAGACAGAAGAAGATTCTCCAATCCTCAAAGCATTTAGCTGTCTAAATAATTACTTGTATTTTCCTCAGCTGTTTCCACATGAAAACACACCACAGTCAATCACTGACAAATACAACAGCATAGTGCTGCCCTATGCTGCATATGCCTAGTGCCAGTCAATGGGCAGGGCAGACTCTGGTGGCCTGAGGACCCCAGCCCTACTCTGCCTCCTGACCCCAGCAACCCAATCCCCCAAATCCTGGAGGCTGAAACCCACAGCCGCCACACCAATCTCCTCCCAGCTCCGGTGGCCCCAATCTCTCAGTGCCCCACCCCTTGCTCTGGCTCTCGGCCTTGGTGGCCAAATCTCCCAGCCCATGCTCTGACCACCTCCCAGCTCCAGTGTCCTCAATCCTCACCCAGCCATCCCCAGCTCTGCGTCCCAACCCCATGAGCCTGAATCAGTATTCCCTGTAAGCTGTATGCTTGGGCGGCCACCCAGGAGAGATTCAAATGATTCAGCTGATTAGCATAGTGCCCAAAGATGGCAGCATGTGTTTCTACTGGTGGTACACATCCACATATGCTTTGATGCACATAACAAAATTTATTCCACACATGGATAGAAAAAATTAGAACATTGGCCTCAATCCTCTAGCCTCTCATCCACAGCTCTACCTCTCAGCCCATCTTCCCCAGTCCTCCAGCTCCCACCCTCTGCTCTGCCTCCTGGCCCCACCTGTTTCCCTGCCAGCTTCCCTGCCTTGTTCCTGCCTTCCACAACTCCTACCTCTGCAGCCCAGAGTGCAGCTTTTCTCCCTGCAGAGTTGCTGCCCAAATTGGTGGGGGAAAGGGTGTGCAGGTAGGACACCAGAATGCCTAAGGATCGCTCGGTAGCACCTCAGCAAGTTTGCAGATGACACTAAGCTGGGGGGAGAGGCAGATATGCTTTAGGAATAGGATCCAAAGTGTTCCAGACAAATTGGAGGATTGGGCCAAAAGAAATCTGATGAGATTCAACAAGGACAAACGCAGAGTCCTTCACTTAAGGCAGAAGAATCCCAAGAACTTTAACAGGCTAGGACTGACTGGCTAAGCAACAGTTCTGCAGAAGGACCAGGAGATTACAGTAGAGAAGCTGGATATGAGCAAACAGTGTGCCCTTTGTGCCAAGAAGGCTAATGGCATATTGGGCTGCATTAGTAGATGCATTGCCAGCATATCAAGGGAAATGATTGTTTCCTCTATTCAGCACTGGGGAGACCCAAAGTTCCCTCTAATCTTTTCATGTGTGGATTTTCTCCATCCAGGTGTGGAATAAATTTTGTTTTGTGCACCAAACATATGCAAATGCACACCACCAGGAAAAACACAAACCTAGCTACGGATGCTCTTTTAATTGGCTGAGCAGCCCTGGAATCTCTCCCCAGAGGCCACATAAGCAAACAGCTTAATGGGAACACTGGAATCCACATATGGAGTATTGCATCCAGTTTTGGGCCCCCAATACAAAAAAGCATGTGGATAAATTGGGAAGCCCAGTGGAGGGAAACAAAAATGATTAGAGGGCTGGGGTACATGACTTCTCAGGTGAGGCTGAGGGATTTGGGCTTATTCAATCTGTAGAAGAGAAGAGTGAGGGGGGATTTGATAGCAGTATTCAACTGCCTGAAGAGGGGTTCCAAAGAGAATGGACAGAGTCTGTTCTCAAAGGCGGCAGATGACAGAACAAGAATCAAAAGTCTCAATTCGCAGTATGGGGGGGGGGCGGCAGGTGTAGATTGGATATTAGGAAAAACTATTTCACTACGAGAGTGGTGGAGCACTGAAATGGGTCACCTAGGGAACTGGTCGAGTTTTTTAAGGCCAGGCTTGACAGAGCTCTGACTGGAGTGATTTAATTGGGATTGATCCTGTTTTGAGCCAGGAGTTGGAGTAGATGACCTCCTGATGTCTCTTCCAACCCTAATCTTCTATGAATCTATGAACTGCCCAAAATAATAGGATATTATAGAATTTAAGGGCTGGTTTCAGTTGTTAATATTTTTTCTGACGTCTTTCCAAAAGGAACACAACAACTATTACACAAACACCAGAAAAGTATTTTAATGGACCTTCAAAATAAATTCCTTTGAAAATAATGATGAATGCTGAAATCTAATATGCTTGTGGTTAGCAACGTTTTTTTTCTTTAATACTTGTTGCTTTCTTCATGCTCTGTTTCCTAAGAGGAAGAATATAGCTATTGTCAATCCTGTTTTCTTTTTTTTAAAATTAAGCATTTTGATTTGAAGGTAAGTATTGGCAACATTTTTTGTTGAAAGTAAGTGGCTAATCAGCCAATATTGCTTCAGATTTTAAAGATGAAGATCAGAAATGAATACCTCTTTTTGAGTCCAGAATTTTCACTACAGTTTTTGTCCTGGTGCCAAGAATTGCATTCACAGGGGAGTTCAGAACTACTTCAAAGACCTCATCATCTTCCTCTAATCCGTCATAGGTAATTGCTATATTCCACATCTTGGTTGACATTCCTACCAGAAGTAAACATTTTAATTACTCTTTAATTGCTATTTCAATCAATCTGGGTGTCAAAAAAAATATTAATTAACATGTCTACATCTAGAATGGAATTGCCTCTGTATGCTATTGTGCTCATACCAACTGACTGGACTCCTGCTGTTCTCTCAAATAATTTTGTTCCTGGACAATGATGATTCAGTTCATGTGCACACAGTGTAACAAAAAGCTGCCGCAGACATGGGAAATTATGGATACAATACATAGATTTAGGGGTTCAGTTGCAATTTTAAAGAGAAATGTGACGTATTCTTTTTATCTCAGAATCTTGATTCTAGATTCAGAGGATTATTTTGGTCATTAGTTGAAAGGCCAATAAACAAACATACATCAAATGACAGTATGTCATATGTGTGTAGATATATATTTACACTGACACACACAGCTTTAGAGGTGAATGCATGATAATATGCAAAGATCTTCTCTTAAACATTTCCATTCGGAAAAATCACATTTTAGTTGATCAGACCCAGATTCCAGCATGGATATTATTGTTAGGGAAATCTCTTGGATTAGTACCATTTTTGTGTACATACATGTAGTAAGATACATATACAGTATACAGTATTATTTTTTTATGCTGCCACTGTTGGCCTCCCATTTGTTTTGGTCTCCATTTCCTAGTTACCTTTCAGTTGCATCTCCAGTCTGAGATTATGGGCTCTTATCCAACACACACTTAAAGTAAATACTCCTATTGACTTCAGTGTGCTTGGATTGGCTACTATGCCACTGTTAATGTTCATTGTAATTTATTACTGTTATTAAGTGAGTCCATCTCAGTGGTCTCGGAGAATGTGTTTTTAAAATACACATCAGAGAAATTTATCAATGTTAGCTAATTAGACTTCTCCCAACCAATTACAATTAAACCAAACACCAGCATCTTCTGAAGATGAAGCTTGAGCAAATCAGTGACTTTACACAATGCTCTGAATGTGAACAGTTTTAGGGTTCCTGCCAGTGTAAACCTAGGCAAAGGACCTCCAAGAGACACAGTGGGAAGAGAAGTAAGCCAACATGGAAAGTACATGGTAGGGAGCTGATGCAGTACAACAGATGAGAGGTACTGGCTTGGAAAAGAGGAGTGGGATATGCTAAATCAGCAAATCCCACAGACAGCCTCCCCCTGCAAGATCTTTTATGGAATGACATTCATAAACTAAAGTAACCTCCACCTATGGCAGGAACCCAAAGGGAGCACAATGGTAAGATGTCCAGCCTCCCTTAGGGTAAATCAATGTATAGTTCCCTGCAACAAGTTCAAAGCATCTGCTTTCCAAACAAGCTGGACAATAGGGGACAGAAGGGGGTGGCGAGCATTTCCAGTTAAGGGTCCTGCATTGAAAACATTCTGCCCACAACCTCTAGATGTTTAGATCTAAAGAATGGTAGCTTGAGTACATCAGCTGATCTTACCTTGTCTCAACAAGTGAGATAAATAGAAAGGAACATAAACACTGTCAAATCAAGTATAAAAATGTAATAAGAAAAGCAAAAAAAGATTTTGAGGAACAGCTAGCCAAAAACTCAAAGAGAAATAACAAAATGTTTCTTAAGTACATTAGAAGCAGGAAGCCTGCTAAAAAACCTGTGGGTCCCCTAGACGATAGAACTATAGAAGGCGCAATCAAGGACGATAAAGCCATTGCAGAGAAACTAAATGATTTCTTTGCTTCAGTCTTCACGGCTGAGGACGTTGGGGAGATTCCCAAATCTGCACCGTCCTTTGTGGGTGATGAATCTGAGGAACTGTCCCGGATTGAAGTGTCATTAGAGGAGGTTTTGGAACAAATAGAAAAACTTAATGTTAACAAATCTCCGGGACCAGATGACATTCATCCAAGGGTTCTAAAAGAACTCAAATGGGAAATTGCTGAACTATTATCTGTGGTTTGTAACCTATCCCTTAAATCGGCTTCAGTACCTAATGACTGGAAGGTAGCCAATGTGACACCAATATTTAAAAACGGCTCTAGAGGCAATTACAGACCGGTAAGTCTAACTTCAGTACCGGGCAAATTAGTCAAAACAATAGTAAAGAATAAAATTGTGAAGCATATAGAAGAACATAATTTGTTGGACAAATGTCAACATGGTTTCTGGAAAGGGAAATTCTGTCTTACTAATCTATTAGAGTTCTTTGAAGGGGTTAACAAACAGGCGGACAAGGGGGATCCAGTAGATATAGTATACTTAGATTTTCAGAAAGCCTTTGACAAGGTCCCTCACCAAAGGCTCTTGTGTAAATTACATGGCCATGGGATAAGAGGGAAGGTCCTTTCTTGGATTGAGAACTGGTTAAAAGACAGGAAACAAAGGGTAGGAATAAATGGTAAATTTTCAGAATGGAGAGGGGTAACTAGTGGTGTCCCCCAAGGGTCAGTCCTAGGACCAATCCTGTTCAACTTATTCATAAATGATCTGGAGAAAGGGGTAAGCAGTGAGGTGGTAAAGTTTGCAGATGATACCAAACTGTTTAAGATAGTCAAGACAGAAGCAGACTGTGAGGGACTCCAAGAAGATCTCACCAAACTGAGTGATTGGGCAACAAAATGGCAAATGAAATTTAATGTGGATAAGTGTAAAGTAATGCACATCGGGAAGAATAACCCCAACTATACGTACAGTATGATGGGGGCTAATTTGGCTACGACAAATCAGGAAAGAGATCTTGGAGTTATCGTGGACAGTTCTCTGAAAACTTCCACACAGTGTGCAGCAGCTGTCAAAAAGGCAAATAGGATGCTAGGAATTATTAAGAAAGGGATAGAAAATAAGACCCAGAATATCTTACTGCCCCTGTATAAAACTATGGTACGCCCACATCTTGAATACTGTGTACAGATGTGGTCTCCTCACCTCAAAAAAGATATTTTGGCCTTGGAAAGGGTTCAGAAAAGGGCAACTAAAATGATTAGGGGTTTGGAACGGGTCCCATATCAGGAGAGGCTAAAGAGACTGGGACTTTTCAGTTTAGAAAAGAGGAGACTGAGGGGGGATATGATAGAGGTATATAAAATCATGAGTGGTGTGGAGAGGGACGATAAAGAGAAGTTATTTATTAGTTCCCTAAATAGAAGAACTAGAGGACACCAAATGAAATTAATGGGTAGCAGGTTTAAAACTAATAAAAGAAAGTTCTTCTTCACACAGCGTGTAGTCAGCCTGTGGAACTCCTTGCCAGAGGAGGCTGTGAAGGCTAGGACTATAATAGAGTTTAAAGAGAAGCTAGATAATTTCATGGAGGCTAGGTCCATAAAAGGCTATTAGCCAGGGGATAAAATGGTGTCCTTGGCCTCTGTTTGTCAGAGGCTGGAGAGGGATGGCAGGAGACAAATCGCTTGATCATTGTCTTCGGTCCACCCTCTCTGGGGCACCTGGTGCTGGCCACTGTCGGCAGACAGGATACTGGGCTAGATGGACCTTTGGTCTGACCCAGTACGGCCATTCTTATGTTCTAACATTCTGTATTGCATCTTTTAATTTAAAATAAAAAGTCTTATGACAAGGTGTTTGGTGCTTCATTGTTACCCAGAGTAGAAGACATCCAGCCTTCTGCCAAAAATGCCACAGAGGGAGTCGCCTTACTACTTTTTTAAAATCTCTGTTCCTGCTATTCCAGCCGTCTCTTCTTTCCTCTCTGTGCTGAATACTTCCATCAGCCATTGGAAAGAATCAGTGATTTCAAAGAGGTGTACTAGGAAAGTGAACAAACTCCCTCACCTATTGTGTTTATTACTTATGGCCACCCACCTTCCCTAATCTGCTCCCTCCCCCAAAACCCAGAAGTTACTTGTGCTTCCCCGTTATCCCAAAGCCCTGTGACAAATTACAGTGAAACATTTCCAGCAAATTTTAATTTGTTGACTAGTCTTTTTACTGAACTGTCACAAATTACTCTATGTGTTAGCCAGGCAAAGACTACAGACCTTTGGCATCTCGGTAGCCAAAACAACGGCTTGCACTGCCTTTTATACAACAAAAGTAGAGATTCCAAATGAGAGATTCCCTACTGCAGACTCCACATGACTGGGTTGGAATTTGTTTATCACCTCCCCCTTATCTTCTGTTTTTCAGAGGCAGATAAGTGCCTGAACTATTTTCTGCATCGAACAAGTGCCATTTGTTTGAGATTGCCACAGATGATAGCTCTCATTTCTTTCATAATCATGGTGATGTTTTATAATTGATATCTTACTCCTGACACCACTGGCATAAACTCAGCAGGCATTTCAGGCAGCAGTCTGAACACTTGGGTCACATCTTCAAAAGTCAAGTCCTAGAGTATGTCTAGAAAATGTGCACAGGCACAGATAGTGTTCACAACTTGGGCCTGCATCTGCAAAGGAGTTCTCTTGCCTCGCTATTCTTTGTATGTGAAAAACCAGATTCTTAGTGGCCCCGCACTGAACTCCGCCCAGACAGATGTGGGCTAGGGAGATTTTAAGCATCTTTGCACCCGCCTGATCCTGGGCTGCTTCACAACTGTGGGACCTATTTAAATTACAGCAGCTTCCCTTGGCTGCTCTATGGGCCACACCACACCACTGCCTGGAATCTCTACATTACTATTTGTTAGAGAGGCCTTATGGATGCCTTGTATTTCCTTACCAGGGGAACCCTCCCCAACCTATATCTGGGGCTTTTAGGCCTCTTTACACTGCTATGACCATTTTACCCAGTATTAAGGGGTCAGAGAAGGGGTGAGAATTTCAACCTATCTGATAAAGATTCTGGTCACCCAAGAAATCTGTGGGAAAGCCAGGAACTGAATCATGATGTCCTGAATCCCATTCTAGTTTCTTAACCATAAGACCATCCTTTTCATCCTCTAGGTAGCCATGCTTCATATCTGAATTGGCACTGAAGAGTAACTTTCACCACTCTATTCGCCACTGTACTGATAGCTCATGTATTGGCTTAACTAAAGATGTCACCCAAGCTCAAAATTCAAATCTGGATCTGGACCCAAACATCAGACGTGTTCATACCTGGGATTCTGGTTTAGGCTTGTCTGCAATCTTAATTTGTTATTAACTATACTTTTATAGGGAATGAATCACTGCATATAATTGTATAAACGTTTTCAAAGCAGTAATGTAGTGTCATACGAAACCAAATCTACGTAATCTCCACAGTTACATGAGCAGCTTGATAAACTCAAGAAGATACAGTTTGTGTGTGGAACTTCAGGGAGAAATTAATTTTCAGTCATGGAAAAAGTTGAGGACATTTATCATCTCAGTAGGAGAGTGTGCCACAGGGATGCTGTGTGAAGTGCAACACTAAATTCAAATGGCAAGTCAAAAATGTATAGATGATTGTAGTTACATTATTCAGCACTACAGTAATTGCTCATTTAACACGTTCCCACTTAACACGTTTTCGCAATAGCACGATTTTTTTTAGGGAACGTTTTTTGAATAACACGACCGTCCCTGAAATAACATGAAAATAATCAAGTGGCGGACTACTTTGCGTGTCGGTATAAGTTGGTGAAAACAGTGGTAATACGTATGAGCAGATGAATACACGTGGTCACAGAGCTCCTCTGCTCACTCATGTGTTTATCTTTGTGTTTTAACAAACTGCAGTGACTTGTGTTCATAAGTGATGTAATAAACATTTTTTATGAGAATCATCCTGATTGTGAATCGAGCTCAAAAGTAGCGAAAAGCTTTGAAAGCTCCATATCTTGCTACAAGCAACTTTACAACAAAAAACAAAAAGCAGCTCTCTATCAAAAGTTTTTTTCGTGTTCAACCTAAAAAAAATCAGCTGATGAACAAGATAGCTCTGTTCCATCTGCATCATCTAATGTTGACGTTGACGACCCAGCACCAACAAAAAACTGACTTCGCCACCACCACCTGAAACGCAACCCCCGCTTTTTCCATTATTTTTAATGGGAAAATTGACCTCACATAGCACATTTTCGCTTAGCATGAACATTTTCAGAAACACATATATCGTGTTAAATGAGGAATTACTGTATTTCTTCCATTTCTGTTGTTCACTAAACTACCACCCTGCACTTCTGTAAAGGATAGCAGTTAAGCATCTATCTCTTTAGAAAGAGCATAGTGAAAATTACTTCATCTCAGTTAAGAAAATAAACATTGTGTCTGCCATTTGGAGTTCTCTTCTATAAGCTGTATTAGAAGACATTCTATGGAGTCCCTCCACACAATCTAGTATTCAGACACAAATTATAAAAATGTGAAAACCCTAAACAAAGCTTCCATTACGCTTGGCAGTAATGCCACCTTTGTTAGCAGACTCAGTGGAGAGGTCAAGGAATTAATGGAGATCTGATCAGTTCATTGAGTAGTTTGAGTTTAGGGTGCAGAAGATTACACTGGCAATGACCCTGCTTTACCTTTTTAGTTAATGAGTTAAAAGACTTAGCTGTCCAATATGGCACCTTTCACATTTCATTGTACAATTAGAACTGATATGCCACCACATACCTGGGTCAAACTGAATGAGCTTTGAGGGAGTCACAGTAAAATCCTTTCCCAATGTAGCAGACACTTCTTTAACCTAAGAAGAAATTAAACAGAGAATACCATGCAATGGAAAAGCCTAATCTTTTTAGTCTATTTAACCAAACCAATGCATTCTAATATGCTGCAAGCTACAATGGATATTCTCAAAAGCACACACAGTACTGTATGATACATTGTGACACTTGAATGAGAAAAGAAATAGGAAGAAAATTAAATCTTGCCAGTTTAAACAGGGGAGCCTCTGTTTCCCTCAAATTCCAACTTTGCCTTTGGGTTGAAAGTCATAATATAAAAGCTCATTATTTATCTTGTAATTTCACGTCTCTAATCACTGTATAAGAGGCATCACTTAGCATTTTTATTCTGGGGCCATAGTTATAGCCGGCACTTTGAAACAGACATAATAACTCCCTGAAAGTGTACACTGGACATTTGGCCTGGGTGATTGGAACTGGGGCTAGCCTAGCAAGAGTATGAGCATCCTCACAGTCTTCCTGCATTATTTGTCCTCATTGTTTCTGCACTGCCCTGTGTGTGTCTGGGAATATGTACCATAGTTCTGTGCACTGATATGCTCCTGGATTCTTTTCCAGTCAATAGTGTCAACTGCAGGAGAATTTGTCTGCCCCTTAGGGGAATTATGGGAAAGGAATTTGAGAATGATCAGTTCTTAAGAGATCATACTTCCCCCCAGTATCCGCACTGCAAAGTTAGTGGGGTCCATCCCATGATAAATCGTAGGTTGGCCTTTCGCACCATTGCCTCATCAGAAGGTCCATGTACATACAGAAGCTTGGGGAATCATGGTTCTCCAGTACTTTTCACAAAAGGTAGAATTTGGGAGTTTTCACCCTGTATATTTTCTCCTGGGCTCGATTTATCCGGCCTACACGTGTCAAGTGCTCAGTGCCAACCAGACTATGATCCTCAGAGTATAAACAATTCTATGCATGATAAAGGGAAAACAGCTTTAGATACATCATTATGGATCCAGTCTTGCCCCTGTGGAAATCAATGGGGAAATTTTCCACTGTGCTCAGTGAGGACAAGATCAGTTTTCAGTTAGGACTATTTACAGCCATCAGTCTACAGTTCCTGACTGAGCTGGGTTGTAAGCTGCTGAACAAAAACATGCTGTGCTAGCCAGAGAAACTGCATTAGCTCTAAACCTGCAAGAAAATGGACGTGGCACACACAGCTTGAACCATATGACCTATTTGCTGATAAAGAGCATGATTCTTGCTTACCAACCCAATTAAACAGCTCCTGTAATTATAAGAAAGAAAGTAACTGCTTCTGGCCATTATTCACTTCCCACACAAATTTTGTTTTTTAACCTTACCTTCACTGCAATAAAGGCAGAGTCTATGGAATGCCCTGTTCTGGTGATTTTCAAAGACAACATTCCCACATTTTCACACACCTCATACTCAGCCTGTTGCATTTCAATTTGAGACCACCTCAGTTCCAGACTGTGGGGGGAGGAAAGAAAATCTGTGTGAAAAACTCTTGCAGTTCACAGTGATCCCCCCTGCTGGCTTTTGTACAAGTGGCATTTCTCTCTTGATTGTTGATTCAGTGAATACACACACTACGTTTTTGTTTTCAAATCAGTAGGTTTGTTTGAGAGATTGTATTAATTAGAGGGAGGAAAACCAGTTCCATGAATTAAGAATTCCAACAGAGACTTCATCTACCCACTGAACCAGATGTGAACACTTTCTCAGGGCCAAATCCTGTCCCCACTGAAGTTAATGGAAATTTTGCCATGAACTTCATTGGAACCAAGACTTGATTCTAAGATCTGTTTGGCTAAGCCTGGCTCTCTCTCCTGCTTGATTTTACATAAGGCCATTGTTTCTTCCCTCCCTTTAGGTTTGTTTTACTGTGACTCTTTATTTTTCCCCTTCCGTCTTATAGCTCTGCCTGTATCCAGCCCCCTCATCTACTCAACATACCCCATTCCTGTGACCTCCCTAATCCCACAGGTAACCATGTCTGTCTTTCAAACCAGCCACCAAAAACTGCTAAATTAAAATCTTGTATAAAACTCCCCCCTAGAATCAGTAAGGAGGGACTTACTGTAGAGTCACAAGCTGGGAATGGTGATGGAGAAAAACATGGGATGAGCCCCCTCAAAAGCTTGAGGATAAAAAAGAGGGTGGGTGGAGAGTCAGAGATGAAATGAGAGAATGCCTCAGCTATGCCACTTTGAATCATTATCTAGAAAGCTTCCAAACTTTGGGAGTATGACCATGGCTAGAGTTATTGGATATTACCCCCTCACACATACAGGGTACGTCTATACAGCAGGGCTAAAATTGAATTAAGCTATGCAACTTCAGCTACGTCAATTCCGTAGCGTAAGTCAAAATAGCTTAATTCGGCTTCTGGTGCTGTCTACACTGCAGGAAATTGAAGAAGGAACACTCTTCTTTCAACTTCCCTTACTCTTTGTGAAATGAGGTTTACCATGAGTCAGAGTAAGAAGTCTTCCCTCTCGACATTAGTTCGAAATAAAGGCTTGTAGTGTAGACGTGCACTATGTTATTTCGGCATAACATTAGTTATTCCAAAATAATGCTGCTGTGTAGACACATCCCCAGAGACACACACAAAACCTTGGATACTAATGGGAAAACAAACCCCTTCAGAACCAATTTGTAAAGTCTGTAATGTATGTAACATCTATATACCGGATGTAATGTTAACGCAGGGGATACTGGAAATGATTCCATATCAGAGGCTTAAAGGATAAAAATTGATATTGTAAATGTATGCCATAAAGAAGAACAATGACACGTTTGCATATTTCTGGGGAGCACTGAGACCTCCCTGGTTGCATTGGTGAGTGCTTTGAAACTTGATGTCACTTATCCATCATTCCTGTATTGAACTCCTCTTTGACAATGTATTTACATCTTAGTATATCTGATGTGATTTCCTGAGTATCAATCGTGTCTCTTGGGGCTTGTCTACATGGGGAAACTGACTGGTATAGCCTTAGCACAAATGCTATTATGACATAGCTATTCTGGAATAACTCCCCCATGGAAACATTCAGTTCCAAAATAAAGACGATTTTATTTTATCCAGAATAAAAATCACTTTTATTACGAAACTCAGTGTCCATACATGGGAGTATTTTGAAATAGCTAAAATGTACAAGAACAAATACGGCAGAATAGATATTCTTCTACAGCTATGCCAGGAAACCGCCAATGTAGAGGAGGCTTGTGTTGCATGCTGAGAGTCACTTGGCATTGTAAAGCACACAGTATAGCACTAAGAATAAGAATATTCACCCTCAGTGTATCTACATTTCAGGAAATGTTCAAAGTCTGAGCACATAGTAATTCAGCATCATTCAAATAAATGTTTGTGCTTTCATTGAAATGATACATAGTTTCAAGTCACCACTATTTTTTGAGTATGCTATCATTTTTCATTAAAAACACAAACACCTGAATCCAAGACCAAACTCCAGTTCCATTAATTACTGTATCTTCATTCTACCTCTCCAGAATTCCCCCCTGAATTTTCAATATGAGAAGCTGTTATTTTTGAGCTTTCTTCTTAAAATATGTTGTGCATTGGTACTGACATACAATGCAACCCCAGAACGGACTGCACCAAAATTGGGTAAGACGTCTTTAAATACTTAGTGGAAAATATGTACAATGATAATTCATCTCTGAGACTGTAAAGTGCTATAATAAAGTGCTTAGATTAGCCATATTCCTATGAGGTTGTCTACAGAGACATCTATTGACATGGTCTGGTACTGCAGTAACTTCAATCCCAACTACTGAGGCCCTCTTTCGCTATCTCATGATGAATCAGTGAACATAAGAACATAAGAACATAAGAATGGCCATACTGGGTCAGACCAAAGGTCCATCGAGCCCAGCATCCCATCTGCCGACGGTGGCCAATGCCAGGTGCCCCAGAGAAGGAGAACAGAAGACAATGATCAAGTGATTTATCTCCTGCCATCCATCTCCTGCCCTTGTTATGACGGCTAGGGCACCATACTTTATCCCTGGCTAATAGCCATTTATGGACCTAACCTGCAAAAATTTATCAAGCTCTTTTTTAAACCCTAATAGAGTCCTGGCCTTCACAGCCTCCTCGGGCAAGGAGTTCCACAGGTTGACTGTGCGCTGTGTGAAGAAAAATTTCCTTTTATTAGTTTTGAACCTACTACCCATCAATTTCATTTGGTGTCCCCTAGTTCTTGTATTATGGGAAAAGGTAAATAATTTTTCTATAATCACTTTCTCCACACCATTCATGATTTTATATACCTCTATCATATCACCCCTCAATCGCCTTTTTTCCAAACTGAAAAGTCCCAGTCTCTCTAGCCTCTCCCCATATGGGACCCTTTCCAAGCCCCTAATCATCTTAGTCGCCCTTTTCTGAACCTTTTCTAATGCCAATATATCTTTTTTGAGGTGAGGAGACCACATCTGCACGCAGTACTCGAGATGTGGGCGTACCATAGTTTTATATAGGGGAAGTATGATATCTTTTGTCTTATTATCTATCCCTTTTTTAATAATTCCTAACATCCTATTTGCCTTACTAACTGCCGCTGCACACTGCGTGGATGTCTTCATAGAACTATCCACTATAACTCCAAGATCCCTTTCCTGATCTGTCGTAGCTAAATTTGACCCCATCATGTAGTACGTGTAATTTGGGTTATTTTTTCCAACATGCATTACCTTACACTTACCCACATTAAATTTCATTTGCCATTTTGCTGCCCAATCACTCAGTTTGCTGAGATCTTTTTGTAGTTCTTCACAATCCCTTTTGCTTTTGACTGTCCTGAACAACTTTGTGTCATCTGCAAACTTGGCCACCTCACTGCTTACCTCATTTTCTAGATCATTGATGAACAAGTTGAACAGGATTGGTCCCAGTACTGACCCCTGGGGAACACCACTAGTTACCCTCCTCCATTGTGAAAATTTACCATTTATTCCCACCCTTTGTTTTCTGTCTTTTAACCAATTCTTGATCCATGAAAGGACCTTTCCTCCTATCCCATGACCACCTAATTTACGTAAAAGCCTTTGGTGTGGGACCGTGTCAAAGGCTTTCTGGAAATCTAGGTATATTATATCCACTGGGTGCCCCTTGTCCGCATGTTTATTAACCCCTTCAAAGAATTCTAACAGATTAGTTAGACACGACTTCCCTCTGCAGAAACCATGCTGACTTTTGCCCAACAATTCGTGCTCTTCTATGTGCTCACATAGGATGTGTCTACACAACAGGGCTTAACTCGAAATAAGCTACACAAATTGAGCTATGTCAATTGCGTAGTTTATTTCAAAATTGGGAGGGTCTACATAGCATTTATTTTGAAATAGAGCACTCTTCCTCCAACTTCCCTTATTCCTCATACAAGGGAGAGTTACAGGAGTCAGAGTAAGAAGTCCTCCAGCTTGACAGCATTTTGACATTATTTTGAAATAACTGCCTGCTGTGTAGACACAGCCTAAGTTAATTTGAAATAATGTTGCTGTGTATATGTACCCAAAGCTCTTGTGAAATCAACCATTTCTCCTTTCTCTCCTCCATCAGGTCTGATTTGTTAACACTGAGGCTACGTCTAGACTGGCATGATTTTCCACAAATGCTTTTAACGGAAAAGTTTTTCCGTTAATAACATTTGCGGAAAAGAGCGTCTAGATTGGCATGGACGCTTTTGCGCAAAAGCACTTTTTGCGGAAAAGCATCCGTGCCAATCTAGACGTGGGTTTGCGCAAGAAAGCCCCAATCGCCATTTTTGCCATCGGGGCTTTTTTGCGCAAAACGGTTATCAGTTGTCTACACTGGCCCTCTTGCGCAAAAGCATTTGCACAAGAGGGCTTTTTCCCGAACGGGAGAGTCATTGTATTTGCGCAAGAACACTGACGATCATACATTAGATCGTCAGTGTTCTTGCATAAATTCAAGTGGCCAGTGTAGACAGCTGGCAAGTTTTTCCGCAAAAGCAGTTGTTTTTGTGGAAGAACTTGCAAGTCTAGACGCAACCCAAATGTAGCACATGTAAAACATCCTTTGCCATCTTTTTTACTCGCTTCAGATTAAACAAGTTGCTTGAAAACATAGTCAATTATTTTTCTAGCCGAATACAGTTTTGCTCGATGAGGCTTTGTCTGGAACACACAAAGTTAATCTGAATTAACTAAAAGCATTAATGTAAACTAAATTACTTAAATGGCATTAAACCCCTGCATGGACATGCTTATTCTGAAATAAAATAGTCTTGATTCGTTAGCTTAATTTATTTCCAAAGCGATGCTGTCTCCTTCATTGGTTATTCTTATCAGAGAGCATTTTAGATTAAATTATTGATTCCCCAGTCTCATATCAACTATTTTACACACACTGGATTCATGGGGTTTATCACAGGCTAAGCTGAAACTTCAGGGGGTGCAAATGTTAGCAGCACATGAGTGGGAGGCAGAAGGTTCCTGTATTTTTTTCTTCAATGTATTATGCAGATCATAGCTCCTACAGTTTTTATTACCCGATGTTTTCTTTTTGTTGCTTTGGAAAGGCCATTGCTCTCAGCACAGGCCTAGAATGACCTCTAGCTGCAAGAGGATGTATATAAATCGGACAATGCTGTCCAAGGCAGTATTTAAGTGTATGGGCCTTATTTACATTAAGGGCCCTTTACACTTCTCTTAAAGGGGCCATCTGTATGTGCGTGTGCGTGTGCACACTTGCACAGTCATGTACTGTGAGAAATGTGGAATTTGATCGAAAACTGGTCTTTTATATTTCTTCATTCTAAGAACAACAGCTTCCTCATTCTTTTATGGTCATTCATAAGGAAAATCTCTTTACTCTTTTATTCAGAGTTTCCTGAAAAAATAATGCAATTTGAATGTGAGAAAATGTATCCACATTCTTTTTTTTTGGTCAGCTTCACACCCACCAATAGCTGATTTGACCTGAGGCAGAAAGAAGTCTAATGTACAAGTCATGCACAATGTATTGAACTGTTTAGAATAGAAAATCTAAGTTACGTTTGGGGGGCAGCAGAGTTTCCGGTGGTATCTGTGACTTGAAAATCCAAACTGTCCGAATTCACCCCCCAGGATGGATTGATGACATAAAGTATGATTTTGCTATTTAAATCCTTTTGGCTGAATCCTTCCTGAATAAATCCACCTGGGAAAGAGGGAAAATGTTGAGATCAGTCAAAATCCAGTGAAACAAGGGTTAGCATAAGCCACATGGTTTGAATTGATTATTATAGAACTGGCTTTTTATTAACTCTTAGAATTCTGCAATGTAGTTCCTAGATCTTCCAGAAAACTCCTCTCCCAGCAGGGCCACTGCACTATTTACTAAACATGTCTGGCAATTAGCCAGCTCACAGGTGACATCACATCAAATTACCTGGGTACAGATTAGCTTCCTTTGTTCAATATTTATCATTGTTTTATCTGCCATTAAGCTTATAACATGTCTGTGATTCCTCAGGGCTTTGTGCCTTTCTACGCTGATGTTTCAAGCTTCATTTGCAAAAGGCAGGTCTTAAGCAGTAGCTATGAAATATGTGACCAAGGTGTTTAAGAATTCATCAATTTATATCTGGATACTGGTATTGGAACCTTCTTATCATACTCGAGCCTCTCAAAGAAGCCCAGAATCATAATTCAGTTTGTTCTAGCACAGCTAAGAGATTCTCTATATAGACAGGGGCACAGGGTTTGAAATCTGCCTCAGTGTATCACAAGATGTTTTAAAACCATGGTTTCCAACCTTTTTATGCTGCAGATCTCATTTTGAATTTCAGGACAACCCAGAATTTACTCCGCCCCTTTCCCTGAGGCCCTGCCTACTCCATCCCCCCTCTCCCCCCACTTGCTTGCTGTTCCCTTCCCTGACTCACTTTCATCTGACTGGGGTGTGAGAGAGGATGAAGGGTGCAGGTTCTGGGAGGGAGTGTGCAGGAGGAGGCTCCAGGCTATGGATAGGGTGTAGGAGTGAGGAGTGCAAGCTCTGAGAGGGAGTTTGCCCCAGCCTGAAGCCTCATCCTGCGCTCCTCTCTCCCTCCTGCACCCCAACACTCTGGGAGGCAGTTTGGATGTAGGAGGGGGCTCCAAGATGGGACAGATTGTTCGGGTGCAGAAGGGGGTGCGGGCTCTGGGAGGGAGTTTAGGTGCCAGCTCAGGGCTGGCACACAGGGCAAGGATGCGGGCTGCAGCTGGGAGGTGCTAATCACAGGCAGCTCCCAGTGAGCAGCGCAGTGGGGCTCAGGCAAACTGCTCTGTCTGGCCCCATACTGCTCCTGGAAACACTGTCTGGCTGAGCGCAGGCACCCTTTGTGTGTGGCCCCTGGAGAGAGGAGAATGGGGAAGGGAGCTTTCATGTGCTGCACTCCTGCCTGACAACTTCCAGTGCTGCCCCATTGGCCAGTTCTGAGCTAATGGAAGCTGCTTGGATGGTGCTGGAGGTGGAGTCAGCACAGTCCTATCTCACTACCCCCCTCCCAGACAGTGCAGAAGGGGCTGCAAAGAACGCTTGCATTCAGTCAGCGGGCTGCTTCAGGGAGCAGTGCAGGGCCAGGAGGGCAGACACAGCGTACCTGAGGATCGCGATCGACTGGCAGAGGCTCCAGATCTACCAGTTGATCATGATCACTGGGTTGGTGACGACTGTTTTAGAGCATCATATGAAGAGGTTAGAGAACAATACCTGTTGTTATATTTTCCAGGTAGCCATAACGAGGGCCTCGTAAAATCTTAAAAATAACTTTGTCCTCTTCTGTATCAGGGTCATATGCCTTCAAGGACCTGGCAGTAATGTAAATCCCATGTTTGCCATTTTTCAGGAGCTCCACATCTGAAGCACAACGGAGGTGAACAATTTTTGGTGCGGTTTGGTCCAAATGGTCCACCTGAATCAAGATTAAAAAAAACAAATGTGCATTTGTTTCACAGAACCAGACATTACCCTGCATTTTATGGAGTACACAGGTACCAACTGACATCTGAATCAAGGTTTTGGTAATCTCTCCCACTGACCTGGTCAATATATCCTTTCCCATCCTGAGCTACCTTTGCCTCCCCATCCCTAAACATATGCTGACATGCATTCCTTCCGTCAAATTCCCACTGTGCTTCCTGCTCCATCTGCATTCCATTATCTTCAGAACTATTTTCCGCATCCCCATCCATCTTCAAGCTTTCTTGTGAACAGGCAGTATGAGGCCCAGAAGCCTCTTTGCTAAATCTGTACTTTACAATGTCTCATGTTTTGCTATACAAAGCAATCTGGGTCACTTGATGCTAAAACATGCCAAATAATACAAGAACTTAATAATACAAGAATACAGACAAACCTAGGCCTATTGCTGACATAGATGAGAACTCTTAAAGATGAGAGAAATCGTAGACCAAAGGAACAATCATAGTATGCAAAAGAGGAACTGGGTTAGGCTAATGGTAGGCAAATGATAGGGATCCTTAATTAATGGCAAGGAAAGGATGAAAATATAGGTTGCAAGCATTGAGGTTTTATCTACAATAGCACGTTTTGTCGCCAAAAACTGCCTTTTGTCGACAAAAGAGTGAGCTTGTTTACAGTGCAATGCTACTTTTGTTGGGAAAAAACCCTAGTTTTGGTGACAAAAAACTTCCAGCCCTGCGAGAGACTTTTGTCTTTTTCCCCTTATTGTTGATAAAAAGTTAGTGTAGACTCTGTTGTTTGTTTTGTCGAGAGAGCTGGCTTCTGTCAGTATCCTGCAATGCCTGGCCTGATGGCTGTACTGTGTTTTGTGATATCTGCTGCCCTGCAGGCATGCGCCGCTCCCCTCTCAAAGCTCCCAGAAGTATCTGACAGCTGAGTGAGCTGCTCTGCTTGGGGAACAAAGAGCAAATCATTGGACTGTTTCTGTTCTGACCTGCACTAGGAACACAGTGGCAGACACACTGCTGCTACAGGAGAAGGGCTGGAGAAACTGCTATACTACTTTGGCATGCCTCAGCATGGAGAACTCACAGAGCAACTAAGAGGGAACAGCAAGGAGCACAGGGATCAGCTCTGCCTTCCTACAACACTGCACTGCTTACCCACATTCTTTGCTCTATCTGTCAACAGGGTGCTAGCAATGTGGCAATGAAACGTTGACAATGGGAGGCAGAAAAAATGGTTTGACTGGTTTTCACTTTTGGCCACTTTTGCATGTTGACAGCACTTTTGTCACCAAACCTTCCCAGTTTAGACATAGCCTGATACTGGTAAGGACAGAGGACTCTGTATTGGAGCAGAATAGTATGAAAGGTTCCGGTTCAGCACTAGGGCAGGGCTAAAGTTTAAATAGATTCTTGTTAGAGTTGTAAAACATACTTTCCCTCACAGAACTGCAATAGGCTATCAAGTTGAGCATTTTCTCCTGGATGTGGCCCATGACAGATGCTTTCGTATGCCTAACAACACCCAGCCACATCAAGTGCATCTTATTGTGCAATATACCTTTGCGGGGGAAATACAGGATTTCATCCTCATTGCAGCTGGGGTTAACTTTGGGGCCTTGTGATGAGGTGTATCAACCCCACACTGCAGCTGACGGAGTTACCTTGGCCTAGCTGGTTGAGAGGGCCCCACCCCCTCTGCTTCAACTGGAGACTGATTATAAAGGCTGCTGGAGCAGCTCAGTCTGGGCTGACTGTTGAAGGGAAAAGAGGCCTGAGGGAACTCCAGAGGAGGAAACGCAGCTAGACCAAGCGGTGGCAGCCAGGCCAAGAGGTGCTACAAGAGAAGCTTCAGGACTTAAGTGAGAGTACGTCTGCCAGGATCTGGTAGGAAGTAGCCTAGGGCAGGGACTTGCTCCTGAGTGCTCAGGGTGTTGCAGCAGGTTTCCCTGCTGAGTGAGCAGCGAACCGTGCCACTGCCAACAGGGCTCAGAGCTGAGACCCAGTGGAGAGGGAGGGCTTGGGTCCCCCCTACCTCCTCCTTATATACCCATGCATGGGGGGGAGCTTTGCCTGTGCATATTGACTGAGGTTTAACTGTTAATTTGAACTAAGGGGTTTATCTCGGAATCGCGCTTCTCTGCAGCATGTAGACACGGGCAGTTATTCCGGGCTAGTCAATTTCCAAAATGGCGACCGGCCGGGAACATGCTAATGAAGCACGGGATATTTAAATCCTGCGCTTCATTTGCAATTTCGGTCGCCCTCATTAGCCTCTCTAGTTTGAACTAGGGGGCTAGTGTAGAATCATAGAATACTAGGACTGGAAGGGACCTTGAGAGGACATCGAGTCCAGTCCCCTGCCCTTATGGCAGGACCAAATACTGTCTAGACCATCCCTGATAGACATTTATCTAACCTATTCTTAAATATCTCCAGAGATGGAGATTCCACAACCTCCCTGGGCAATTTATTCCAGTGTTTGACTACCCTGACAGTTAGGAACTTTTTCCTAATGTCCAACCTAAACCTCCCTTGTTGCAGTTTAAGCCCATTGCTTCTTGCTCTATCCTCAGAGGCCAAGATGAACAAGTTTTCTCCCTCCTCCTTATGGCACCCTTTTAGATACCTGAAAACTGCTATCATGTCCCCCCTCAATCTTCTCTTTTCTAAACTAAACAAACCCAATTCTTTCAGCCTTCCTTCATAGGTCATGCTCTCTAGACCTTTAATCATTCTTGTTGCTCTTCTCTGGACCCTCTCCAATTTCTCCACATCCTTCTTGAAATGCAATGCCCAGAACTGGACACAATACTCCAACTGAGGCCTAACTAGCGCAGAGTAGAGCGGGAGAATGACTTCTTGTGTCTTGCTCACAACACACCTGTTAATGCATCCCAGAATCATGTTTGCTTTTTTTGCAACAGCATCACACTGCTGACTCATATTCAGCTTGTGGTCCACTATAACCCCTAGATCCCTTTCTGCCGTACTCCTTCCTAGACAGTCGCTTCCCATTCTGTATATATGAAACTGATTGTTCCTTCCTAAGTGGAGCACTTTGCATTTGTCTTTATTAAACTTCATCCTGTTTACCTCAGACCATTTCTCCAATTTGTCCAGACCATTTTGAATTATGACCCTATCCTCCAGATTAGTTGCAACCCCTCCCAGCTTGGTATCATCTGCAAACTTAATAAGTGTACTTTCTATGCCAATATCTCAATCGTTGATGAAGATACTGAAGAGAGCCGGTCCCAGGGTAGACGTATAGACATACCCTCAAAGAGAATAAGGTTGAAGGGCCTCTGAGGGCCTGTCACCCCTGACAGGCCTTAATACTTGAGGATTGAAAAGCCTTGTAATAGTCATCTCACCTTCGTGTAACAAAGATGGTATATTTTCCTATTCTTTTGACTAATCCATTTTGAACTATTTGCTGCAGTAATACCTTGTGGCAATGAGTTCCATTGGTTAATTATCCTGTGAGGCCATCCCTATCATTGCTGAGTCCCTACCGTAGCTGAACAGCAAGGAAGCTCTAGCACTAAGCCCATTGGAACCAATATTTTTATACTTATTAATTAATCTTATTTTACTCATCTTTTTAAAACAGGCCGATTGGCCATACTTACCTGAATGGTGAATGCCACAGGCTCCATTTGCACCTTCCCATCTACAAGGAAGCCTGCATTAGTCCTGTCTGTTGCAACAAATGTAAATCTGTCAATCTGGGAATCCCCTCCTCCGTGTTTATATGCAATGTCCATGTTGTCCACATCTTGCTGGGTAAAATTGTGCTGCAGCAGCACTGCCCCTCGGTAGTACAGATGGCCATATTGAGGGAGCTGTGCCAAGAGGAAAGTAAGATTCTTTGAGGAAGTGTCTGGGTCTGAAAGCTGCAGGACATCAGGAGAAAGGAGTGCCATAGTGCCTTCCACTAATCTTAACCCCTTGTTCCTAGACACTATGGGCAAAGCTTGGTCCACTGTTTCCAGCATGATCTCGAACGTTCCATGTTTAGTCTTCAGTCCATTGCTGATGACAAATCTGGCAAAGAGAGGCAAGGCAGCCTTCAACATGTGTTCTTGATTCACCATCTACTGAAATGAAATGATAATACACACCTTTACTAAAGGATTTGCCTTTCAATGACTCTGAAACACACATCAAAAACTGCACCTCCGACGGTATCTGCCTTTCTTTTAATTCAAGCCCAGACCAAAGCGAAGTTAGTCACACAACTTAGGGTATATCTATCTTGCAGTTTTTCAGTCTCCGAGGGGTAGCCATGTTTGTCTGTAACTTTAAAAGCAACTTTACCAAAAAAAAATAAGTAGTCCCGTGATGTGTGGCTGCTGGAAAGGTGCCACAGGGCTACTCACTGCTTTTTTAGAAGTTGTTTCTGCTGTTTTTTGGTGCATGAACCATGCACAATGCTCATGAAAGGACCTCACTTGCCAAAGACTTTGTTTAATTATTTTTCTCATTACCTAATTGGCAAAGGCCTTCCCCCCTAATTAAATAGCTCAGCTCATGAGTGGCTATATAGTCCAGTGTAAGGCTCTTACTCAAGGAGCCTGAGTTTAAATCCCAGAGGATGGAAATATGTACTAACGACTATGCTATCCATCTAATACTACGTCTACACTGCGGCTACGTCTAGACTACATCCCTTTTTCGGAAAAGGGATGTAAATTAGACGTATCGCAATTGCTAATGAAGCGGGGATTTAAATCTCCCCCACTTCATTAGCATAAAAATGGCTGCCGCTTTTTTTCTTCACGGAGCTTTGCCGGAAAAAAGCGCCAGTCTAGACGCTGATCTTGCGGAAAATAAAGCCTTTTCCGAAAGATACCTTATCCCGCTGTGTCTAGACTGGCGCTTTTTTCTGACAAAGCTCCGTGCGGAAAAAAAGCGGCAGCCATTTTTATGCTAATGAAGCGGGGGAGATTTAAATCCCTGCTTCATTAGCAGTTGCGATACATCTAATTTACATCCCTTTTCCGAAAAAGGGATGTAGTCTAGACGTAGCTTGCATGTTTATTTTGAAATAACTCACATTATTTCAAAATAATGGAGTGTGTGTCTACGCAGCAAGCCTGTAATTTTGAAATAACAGGCTTTTCCGGGTACATCTAGACTGGCGGGGTTTTCCGGGTACATCTAGACTGGCGGGGTTTTCCAGGATTTGCGGAAGAGCAAATGCACTCTTTCAGGGAGCCCCGTTGCCTCATTCTACGAGGAATAAGGGCTCCTCCGAAAGAGGAGGCTTTTCCTCCATTTCGCCTCGTCTAGACGGGACCAAATGATGGAAAAGCCTCTTCTGGAAAAGCAATCAGAAAAAACTATGCAAATTGCCGAGCACAATTTGCGTAGCTTTTTCCAATAAAAGAGTGTAGTCTAGACCTAGCCTCATTCTGACTTCTGTAACCCTCATTTCATGAGGAGTAAGGGAAGTTGAAGGAAGAGTGTTCTTCTTTCGGCTTCCTGCTTGTGTAGACAGCGCTTAAAGCTGAGTTAAGCTATTTGACTTCAGCTAAGCAATTAACGTACCTAAAGTTGCGTATCTTAACTCAACTTTAGCCCGCAGTGTAGACGTACCCTAAGTGGAAAGATTTGCTTTGCAATAAGCTGTTTTCTGTGCTGATATATTTCCTCTACCCCCATCCTACCTCCCAAAATATACTGCACTTTGTGTGCATGCATCATCAGGCTCAACAGTGTAAATTAACATGGGAAAGTACAACTGATATTTCAAGCATAACTACAGATGCATTCCTAGTTAGCTGCTTTTTTCCTCTCAGCACTGGACTGCCATTTTATATAAACCAAATAAGAAATAGTCGACATCTTGATAATTTGTTTCACCTTGATCTGGAGTTTGAGAATCTTGCAAACTGAACTCAGAGAGGTATTAAAAGAACCAAATGCTCAGAACTAAGATTGCAGTGGTTTACCTTGTTTATAAGTGACCTTCATCATGGAAATGACTTGCAGAATTACACAGGCTGTCCAACTAAAACCCTTCACTGCCTGTGCCAATGCCCGATGATTAGGGTCTGACCAACTTGTAAGCAGGCATTATGCCATGAGACAGATGGGAATGAATATAGGCAGGCCAGAGACTATATAGGAGTTAGAAGAAGTATGTTTACTAAGGGCAGTATTCCCAGCAGGGAACATAGTGGCAGCTGTCTGTACTGACCTGAAGTTACTGTGCCAGTGGTAAAGGGGGTGTACTACTGATAATCTAGCTGGACCAATATACCGCTGAAATAATAATACTAAATAACAGGCACAAAAGAGTTTTCATGGTCATGAAAGATTATTTTTGCCTTATAGAAAGAGGAAAAGTACAGCTGAGGGGTGCAAATTGACAAAGCCACTTTTTTGGAGATCTCCTTGGATGGTTGCCTGAGAAATCTCTGAAACCAATATTTAATAAAAAGAGTTAGGAAGAACAGTTCATGTGTACAAAAAATTAATCCAGACTCTTCTACAGGTCACTAGACAGATTCTGTGACCATCTTAGATACATAAATAAGGCTGAAAATGACAAAACAGATATAACTTGATCTAGCAAATAATGAAGAGGCTGTGTCCAAGAAGTAGATATTCCTATACTTTCCTGTTTCTACACTTCAGTTTTTTTATTTCAGATTTACTGCGACTCTCTTTTTCCCCAAGGAATGAAAAGCAGCCAAATTTCTCATCACTCTGATGAAATTTGGGGCAGAACTCTCAGGTTTAGTTAGAAGGACATGTCGCATGGTTTGATTTCACCATTACCAAGGTTTTATGCTTTCTGCAGTTCCATGGCAATAGAGTTGGCTGCAGAACCTGCCATCTGTCATGGCATTTAAAAGATAAAAATGGAATCATAAATAGAGCCAGCTCATTACAAAAGCAAGCCAGCGTGTCAAAATGGAGGACATTAGCATGTTCCTTTAGCATCCTGCTGCCAGCATCTGATGTCAGGTTGCTAATCATTTGAAGTCATCTGTCCAAACAAGCATTGCCAAATCTTTCTTCCAGGCCAGCAGCACCAAACAATGCAAGAAAATTTATTACTGAAGAAAGTACTTCAGTGGAAGGTAAAAATCTGATCATTTAACTCCCCCAACCTCATATAATTAATGTTACCATTCCTAGTTCAAAAAGAAAATAATCTGCTACTGTATTTATATCCCTAAACACAACCAAATTCTTTGCCAAATTATAACAGAAAGGAACATAAATTATAGTGATTCATACTGACATTTATTAAAATACCACAATCTTACTTTTACTAAGCCAGCCTTTCTAATTTGGTTCTGCTCCACTGGTCCAGACAGAAAATTTAGAGCTTGTCTACATGCAGAGTTGCATCAGTTTAGCTGAAGAGGTCATTTAAAACTGATTTAGTCAAGCAAATGCAAAAGGGTGTGTGGACACTTACTTTAATTTAAACTGGATCTATTTCAGTTAATGTTAAAGTAATTAAGAACTGGTTTGAGCTAAACTGAAAAGTCACTCAAACTAAAATAACTGCACCGCCACAGAGATTTGCAGTGATTTAATTTAAACTGTGCAAGTTTGATCTATATAAAACCATATTACTTCATGGCTATCACAAAGCCAAGGAAGTTAACAAATACTCACTCACTTGTGTTCTCTGTTACAGAAATAAGCACAGCTAGAGCTTGAAAATCAGAATTTCCACTTCATAGGAAATTCAGATATTTCAATGTTTGATTTTTTTTCAAATGGGGACAAAAGGTCACAATATCAATTTCTTTGTAGAATGAAAAGTTCGTATTCTGAACTGAACATAGATTCAGAAATGTCTAAACATTTCATTTCAACTAGGTTCACTGTCGAACTATGTCTGCCACAAAGTCACGTAGGACTTCTCTTCTATGATTGGACTACATCTCCCAAGAAATACTGCAATCATAAAAGTTTCATGACGCATTTCAACAGTTTTGCCATACCAGGGAATTTAAGGATTCATGGGTGATGTAGTCCAATCTGGGAGCATAGCCCTTACAGGAGAATGGAGACATGGAGGCATCTAAATTACAACTCCCATGAGACATCATGGCAGCTCAGGCAAATTAATATAGAACTGACCCAAAACTAAATATTTCTGTTCGTTTTGACAAACTACAGTATTTTGATCAGGGTAACCCAACACTTAATTTGACTTTGCCCAAAGGAAAATCCACAAATGTTGGAAAAATTGAAAATTTCCCATAGAAAATATGAATATTATGGACATCCTATTTTCTGTGCAAAACAAAAACTAATAAACCAAACATTTGTATGGACAATTCTCAGCTGGTTCTACTCAAAACTCATTATTTTTTGCAGAACATGATCTGCATTTTCATCAGCTTATCTCCCCCCACCCCCCCAAAAAAAGGCTGTGTGCAGTAGAAATTCTTCCTCTAGTTACACCCTTCTTTTCTATGGCCCATGGGGATAAATTATGAACACCATCGGGAACTCTGTTCTTCCAGACACTTTGCCTTCAGTCTATGCTGGCCTGTGCAGCTGGCTCAAGATCTGAACCCAGAGCTTCCATGTGACAGGGCATTTGCTTTACACTAGACTACCAACTGGGCTTTAAAGGTGACAAACTTTTGTCTACAAATTCTTTTGTAATTCTTTGTTTCCTCCTCTTGTGGAACTAGAATAGATTAATGCTCATCAGCATGTCAAAGAATCACTATAGAATTCAAAAATCCTGTGGGAGAATTAATGTTACTGAAGACTTAAAATAAGCGTATTGTACTGAAATGAGATGCACAGCACAAGAAGGAAAGGCACAGTCTATGTATATGAGGGAATACATTACTGATGGTCACAGTCATGGGTGTCAGGTGAAGGCCTATCTGGGGAAGGTAAGCCCCTGCTCTGCCCCTTCTGCCCGAAGCCTACCCTTGGAGCCAAATCCCTCCCACCCCCAGCCCAATACTTCCTAGCCACCTGGAGTTCCGGGGCTGCTGTGCTGTGCCCCTGGCCCCAGCTCTCCTTGGTGGCTGGGGAAGCCGGACTGCCATGCCATGGCCCCTGCCTTCCCCAGCGGCTGGGGAAGCCGGGCTGCCGCACCACAGCCCCAACCTTTCCGGCATCTGGGAAAGCTGAGCTGCTGCGCCATGGCCTCAGCCTTCCCCAGCGGCCGGGCACATAGGCAGTTTTGGGAAGGCTGTGCCTTCCTTTGCCTACATGATCTGCCGCCCATGGTCACAAACAGTATTTTTCTAAGGTGCTGCAGGCCTATTCGTTATTTTTTAAGTTCTTCTGTCATATAACAAAGTTGATAAAACTAATAAAAGGAAGTTCTTCTTCACACAGCGCACAATCAACCTGTGGAACTCCTTGCCTGAGGTGGTTGTGAAGGGTAGGACTATACCAGGGTTTAAAAGAGAACTAGATAAATTCATGAAGGTTAAGTCCATTAATGGGTATTAGCCAGGATGGGTAAGGAATGGTGTCCCTAGCCTCTGTTTGTCAGAAGGGTGGAGATGGATGGCAGGAGAGAAATTGCTTGATCAGTACCTGTTCAATTCACTCCCTCTGGGACACCTGGCATTGGCAACTATCAGCAAACAGGATACTGGGCTGGATGGACCATTGGTCTGATCCAGTATGGCCATTCTTATGTTCTTTTTGATAAAAAAGAAGATTAAGGCAGAAGTTTTTCCCAACAGAAGTTGCATTGCGGTGTGTTCACTCTCACTTTCCATCACCAGAAGCCAGTTTTCATATTAGGCAGAGCGAGGCCTTCTTGTTTCTTAGGAAGACAAGAGAACTGGGAAAGAATAAATGATGTCTGATGTTCCTGTGTACATCAGCTAAAGGTCTGTTAGTAAGGTCCTGGAATATGAGACAGAAAATGGCAAATTTACAATTTGCCAAGTTTGAGCCTACCCACCTGGGTTATTATTATTACATTGGTTCATGGAAGCAAATCATCAGGAAGACATTATACTAATATGAGGCTTCAAATTGATAGGCACTAAGGTATTTAAATTAGTTTATGATTATTCAAAAGAGAGCTGTGTCAAAGAATGTAATCTGGCTATTTTATTAGTATATTTATTTATTAAAAGTGGTTTTGAAACCAGAGAGATAATCAAGATATGTTAATAACTCAGGCAGAGAGATCTCATGTATTGAACAACCAACCTTAAAGCCATAGAAAAACAGCTGATGGATAGCCCAAGCTTCAGGTTTCCATCTAGAATAAACAAAAGAGGAATGGGGGAACCAATGGGATATGTTATAGATTAACTCAGTTCAATAGTTTTAGATGGTGATGGGGGACTTCAATTATCCAAAATCTGTTGAGAAAATAACACAGCAGAGCACAAATTGTCCAACAAGGTGTTGGAATGTATTGGAGACAATGTTTTACTTCAGAAGATGGAGAAAGCTACTAGGGGAGAGGCTTTTCTAGATTTGATTTTAACAAATTGGGAGGAACTGGTTGAGAATTTGGAAGTGGAAGGCAGTTTGGGTGAAAGTGATCATGAAATGATAGAGTTCATGATTCTATGGAATGGTACAAGGGAGAACAGCAAAATAAAGACAATGGATTTCAAGAAGGCAGACTTTAGTAAGGTTAGGGAGCAAAGGGACATTATTAAGGGCACATGAGCGCACCATTCCACTATATAGAAAAGATAGGAAGTATGGCAAGAGACCATGCAGGCGATCCTGAATGATCTAAAAATAAAAAAGAGTCCTATAAAAAAAATGGAAACTCGGTCAAAGTAGAAAGGATGAAAATAAACAACACAACTATGTAGGGGCAAAATTAGAAAGGCGAAGGCACAAGATGAGCTAGAGACATAAAAGGTAACAAGAAAACATTCTACAAATACATTAGAAGCAAGAGGAAGAAAAAGGACAGGATAGGCCCATTGCTCAATGAAGAGGCAGAAACAATAACAGAAAATATGGAAATGGCAGAGGTGCTTAACAACATCTTTCTGTTGGTTTTCATCAAGAAGTTTGGTGGAGACTGGATCAGGGCTGGCCCACAGCATTTTGGCACCTGAGATGGGGAGCTCAAATGATGTCCCCTTGGTTGGGCCAAAACTTTGAAAAGGTCTCAATTCTGCCTTCTTCCTTTTCTACTCCTCTCATGGTACTGCTTTGCTACCTACATATGCACCAGCATCAGACACAATTTTTGACACTCTGGGTCCTAGTGGCGCCCCCCCCACAGTCTGGCACCTGAGGCGGCCGCCTCAATTCACCTCATGGTAAGGCCAGCCCTGGACTGGATATTAACATAGTGAGGTGCTAGTGAAAATTGAGTAGGTTCAGAAGTTAAAATAAGAAAAGAATAAGTTAAAAATTACTTAGAAAAGTTAGATATCTTCAGGTCACCAGGGCCTTATGATATGCATCCCAGAATACTCAAGGAGCTGATTGAGGAAGTATCTGAGCCATTAGCTATTATTTTTGAAAAGCTATTATTTAACTTATTAATAAAGAAGGAAAATACAACTTAGATGGGGTTTCTATAAGATGGGTGCATAAGATGGGAGTACGGTGCTTTGCTTTTGAAATGTAGCCAGAGCTATGCTCTTGCTACATTTTAAAGGCAGAAGCGCCACCAGTTTCCCACTGCACCCCTGCCTCCTCTCCCCATGGAGATGGTGCTGGGGTGGAACCGGCTTTTTAGCTAACTCCCTCCCAGCACTGGATCCTGCTCCCCACCTTGCTGCCTCTCTCCGATAGAGCCAGCAAAGGCAGGGGGAAGCAACTAGTCGAGTCACTAGTTGACTATCCGATAAGCATTTGCTTATTGATAGTCGATTAGTCACTTACATCCCTAAATGGGATTTCCAGAGAGAGAGGCTCCACTTTAGTTCAGATTCTTATATCTTTGCCACTCCACAATTTCTACTACCATGTGCCCTCTACAGGGGATACAGTGTGGGCTGGAGGAGAGGCAATTCTTTTATGCCACACAACTCCCCAGCAATCAAGCCAGCTATTTTGTCTAGGTGCTTTGCTAAAGATTTACCCTTTAATTAAATCTTCCCCTCAACACAGTCAAAAGGCTCTTCTGTGTGAAGTGAAATGGGAAGTCTTGGAAATTCCATGGGCCTTAGCAAACTGTGTGACACTGAACACCAACCGCAATGCTTTGGAAATTAGCAAAAATCTCAATACTTCAGTTGTAGCCATGTAGCTAAAATGTACCCTTATGCAATAATGTGCTTCAGTGTACACTACAAGCCACCCTGACTCGCAGAAAGGAATGGACTAGTGCCATTGGGAAAGATGCATCCAAACAGGCTGTTTGCGTCTGTTACTGATGTCAAGGCAAGAACAGACCAGAAAGGTCCTTGTGACTCACTATAGTCACCCTTTTAGTTGCTCTCTTCTTTAAATTTGAGAATAGTAGTATTTACTTTTTAGAACATTTTGTACTGGATTTTTTTTTTTTTACAAAAGCAATTACTTGTGTGAAGCAACCATGTAATTCTTGTTTGTGTGAGTGAAAAACATGAGCATTTGAAAAGAGATTAGCATGAAGGCCAGCACAGCATCCAGAGGGCCAGATGAGAGACCAGAGAGCTGGGGGCACCAAGGAATTACTGAATGTGCCCATTGTATTCAGTGATGGGTGAGAGGCAGATTGACAATCTTGGAGTTAAAAGCAAGCACTCCCAAAATAAAGATAACAAATCCCATCAAAACCAGGGTAGGGCAACACCCAGACAAGTTATCAGCAGACTGATGTTAAACAACAATGAAAACAATCCCCACAAAAATATATGTTGCAAAGTTACAGATTGTAACATGATGCAGCAAAATCCATAGATAAGAAAGCATTCCTATAAAAGAGTGTCTTGAATGCTACTTGGGGTTCATCCTGCCAAGCAACAGCCCTCAGAGCATCAGAATCATGACCAACAGAACATGGCTTCCCCACTCGGGCCCAGTCTAACTAGCAATTAGACTGGTCTGAGCCAAAGACTGGTAACTATAACAATGTTGACAGGACAGTGTATGTATGCACACGTGTATGCGCGTGCACATGTGCTGATTTTTCTGTTATGTTCTCAATAAATGCAGCATATTGCCTTTTTCCCTGAAAAAGATTCCATGTGCTTCTTATAAGCATAGCACAGTATAAAAGGAATGCCTTTCAGCATCACCTGCAGTCCTGGGGCTCTTTGCCCTTGTCAGAGATAAGAGATAGTACAGCTTCAGATGGAGGCTGCTGTGGAAATTTAACAAAGAAATTATAAATACTTGTTAAGAGGGAATATAAAGAACATGTAGTTGAAATAATATGTGGTACTGAAGGATTTCAGGTGAATATTACAAGAATGTGCATCCCACCTCTGTCTCTTGTCTCTTGACAAATTTAATACTAAGATCAGTGGCACAAATAACAAGAAAAATGTTATAATTTAAGGAGAAATTCCTCAAGGAACATTACTGACGCCCACTCTCCTCACATAGTTGCTGTTGGCCTAGTATATATGCATGTTCTAACAATATTTGAACCATTATAGACAAACAAATATAGCCCATACTCCTATTTCATGGTTTTAAAGGAAGAGTAGTGATCAGATAGCACAGGGGTGGCCAACCCATTAAACGAAGAGAGACGAAACAGCGGCAGAAAAAATGCGAAGAGCCACACCAAAAAAGGACACTGCCCTGTGGGCAGGCTTTTTGGCCACCTCAGGCTTTCATTGGCCAGCGCCATTTTGCCGTGTTGCACCCGGTGAGCACACGGGGCCAGGGGCCAATTGTAGGGACACGTGGGGCAGCCATGGGGGAAGCTTTGCGAGCTGCACTTTCAGGGGTGAAGAGCCACATGTGGCTTGCAAGCCGTGGGTTGGCCACCCCTAAGATAGCGTAAGTCAGGGCTAAATTCAAGATAGAGGCAATGCCTCTTGTCATATTAACACTGGCTATTTGCTACCAGCACCATCACTACCACCTTTTCATCAGTTTTGTTATTAGCCAAAGTAACAAGCAAGAAGGAATTCTTCAGAGCTTACCTGAATAGATCTTGGGGAGCAGCTGCCTTGCTACTGTGGACATAGCAGACTGCTTGACCTGCTACATCCATTTGGCTGAAACTTGCAATGGGGATTCCAGGATAGCTGACATACTGTATCTGTCCATACTGAGGTGGAGAAGTTATCACATAGAGGAGCTCTTCTGGTTTGTCAGTTCCATCAATTGCAAGGAGAACATCAGTTGTCAAATAACCTCTATCCCCCTTAGTTACAGTAAGTGGCCTTATGAAAACAGCAATGTCCCCTGCAAGATACATGATACCAAGGTAAAAGTGTCATCTGTATTTCTCTCTGACCTATTATTATAACATTCTACATAATGTAGGTAGATGTATTCATGTTTTCAAGTAGTGTCACATTTATCAAGAATAAATCCATAGTAGAGGAAACATCTTTTGTAATACAAATCCAGTGATGGAAGTAAGGCCTAATTCCATGAGAAGTCAGGAATCCTGAACCATACTCCCAGCTTTGCTGTTCTCATTACATGCTTTGAAGAAATTGCTTCCCACTTTTCTTTGCATAGGTTTACCCATGTACAAAATATGTATAATACCCACTTTATTGTCCCATGAAGTGAAGGATAAAGTATGAACTGAATATACAACCTTTTGAAATCTTAGGAAGCCTTCTTCAAAAATAATTAATAGATCCAATCCCACAATGAGTTCTGTGCAGGCAGATACTACGGTAGATAATTAGACTGCTGAAGATAATTAGACCCTGCTCATTAAAGGGTTAAGGCCTAAGAATGGATCATAAATGGCTATTTTTTTCAGATTGCCCTGGTGTAAGGATTAGTCGTGGTAGAATGCAAAATTAACCAGATCTTTACCCTTTTCTATATCCTTGATTGTTATGTAGAAGTCCAGTGCTGGGGACCTGTTGTCCCCATCCCACAGATGAAATGTGAAGCTGTCTTGGTTCCTGGATCCCATAGCTCCTGTATGCACATATCTCACAAGATTCATATCTATTTCCTCCTGGGTGCACTTCATTTCAGTTTGGAGAGTCACCCACTCCCCACCTACCTAGAAAGAATAAAAATCTGTCAGCAACCTCACATTATCCCATAAGTTCCCCTAAGTTAACTTTGCTCAGTTAGTAGACATAGTTCATATATTTACACCATTGCCAACAATAGCCTGTCTGTATTCCCCTTTCACAGTTTGGATCTCCTGCCTAATAGAAAGTTTCAGGGGCACTAGCTGGAAGGAGTTTTGCAGCCAGAGGAGCTGGGGGAAAAACACATGCTAAGAACCTAACAGAACTCACTGCTAGGAAGTATTTCCTCATATTCAACCTACATTTTCCATTTCTTAATTTCATCCCATTACTCCTAGTTCTGCTCAGGCTCAAAGCCAGCCAGGCATAAGTGAAGAGCCTGTGGGGAATTAGAGAGAGGTAGGGAGAATTGGGGAATCATGGGATCTTTCCCTGGAAAAATTTTAAATGTCAGATGCAATATCCTGCACTGCCGAAGATTTCAAGATATCTAACAACAAATACACTATGTGGTATTGAGCAGGAGTTGTGTCCCAGCATTACATACTGCTGGAGCAAACAATGTTAAAATACCAACAAGCGCAACACACCAGACACACTCATATTCCTTTTTACACACACACACACACACACACACACACACACACACAGAGAATTCGGAGAAGTCAGTATCTACACACACACACACACACACACACACACACACACACACAGAGAATTCGGAGAAGTCAGTATCTATACCGTGGTGTCCAACCAGTTCTGAAGCAGTAGCCGCTATAGTGGCTACTACTATAGCAAACTAGCCACACTCAACTGGCCAAATAGCCACATTGTTCAAGCCAACTAGCCAAACTCAACCGGCCAAATAGCTGGCCAAATGTTGGACAGCACGGATAGCAGTTTATTTCCCTCCCTGGTGTATGGGGCACTAGGCTCCCATTTCCAACACCCTCATTCTGAACCAAGTTCCACTTATCTTCTAGAACAGTGTTTCCCAACCAGGGTTCCGCGGAACCCTGGGGTTCCGCAGACCATCGTCAGGGGTTCCGCGAGAAATCGTGGAATATTTTGATATTTGGAAAAAAAAAGATTAGATAATACAAAAAAAGACAGGAAAAATGCTCCATTTTTTTTCTTACAATGTAAGCTGACATATATATATACAGGGCTCGCCGAGCCGCGGCGAGCCCTGCTTGCCAGCCGCGCAGTTCAGCACGCTGCGCATGCGCAGACCGCGCTGCACATGTGCTGATTGCGCAGTGGTGCCGTGCCGGGCTATAATCTACTCGCCCATGGTGAGTAGATTACCTTAATTGTTGAGCCCTGTATATATATAACAGCTCTTTACAAATACATTTTCTTGACAATTTAGCAGTAATTGAATTGCACTCCCTGCTGTCAACTTTTTCTGGTCAGGCAAACATTTTCATAGGTAGGGGTTCCTCAGGATATGAAAAATTATTTTAGGGGTTCTTCCATGGGAAAAGGTTGGGAATCACTGTTCTAGAATCATATTACCTGGAATACAATATCCGATTTCTACATACATGAAAAAGAAAAGATTGGTATTTCTGCCTTGCTTTTTTATCCTATTTTTTCCTCTATTCCTTTTTTCTCTCTCAAACACTTATTTTCTGACCTCCCTTTTCTCTTTCCCCCCCCATTGATAGGTTCTCTCCTATGCCATTGTTAGAGTCTCATTTGTGAGGTCTTCTTCCATTCTCTTCCAGGATTCTGA
This sequence comes from Pelochelys cantorii, assembly GCA_032595735.1. Lineage (NCBI taxonomy): Eukaryota > Metazoa > Chordata > Testudines > Trionychidae > Pelochelys > Pelochelys cantorii. Next base: position 108,972,049 of record CM064330.1, read on the forward strand.
AATATCTCCCCGTCCTCTGTTTCTGGGGTTGTTCATTCCCCCCCTTTGGTCTGCTTGTTCTCTCTCTTATTCCTCCCATCTCTACCATTATCCTGTAAAGATCCTGAGATGGTTTTAACCTCTGTGATGGCGAGTTGGGGTTCCCCCAAATCCTGCAGCCCCGTAGCAGCAAGAACAGACTCTGCCAGTCATAGAATAGAGAGGGGTTTATTGTTCCTTCAGGATACAGCACAGCACATATGTGATGTGGTTAAAGGGGCCAGGGCCAGGATGCCTCAGACCCTAGGGTTAGGGGTCCATCGCCCCTATGCCCCAGCTTAGCCTCTTCTCTCCATGCTTCCCAGACAGCAACTGCCTCCCTCCCAGGCCCTGCCCCCCAGCCAGGTATTGGTCTCCGCCTTCCTCCCTTTGTCTCTCTCCCTGGAAGACTGAGCCTAGGTGTCTGGGTTAATACACATTTAGGAGAGTTAGTGAGAATCTCACATCACAGTGCAGGGGGACACCGAGTTACAGAGCAGACAGCCCCCCCGCTACGCCACAACCTCTGCTTCACCAGACTTGAGACTCCCACCTCTAGTATCAAAACCTCTGATTTAGTACCTTGCATGGTTCAGCTACACAAGTCAGCAGTATATTCCAAAACACGAAAGGCATTCAGGATAAAGGAGAATCAGCTTCTTTTTGTTTTAACAAGAGAGAGTTGTTTGCTTGCTTATTCTTAAAGCACAAAGACTAACCTTGAGCTGAAGCTGCCCATGTTCTGGAATTTTTTCAAATAAATAGTAAATTCTCTCCCTGGGGGTGTCTTTATCTTCAGCTGACAGAACAGCACTAGAAATTATTCTGGTTTCACCCATGTTCACCTCTAGCTCATCCTTCCTGGGGGGAAAAAAAGAAAAAGAAAAATCTCATGCATTGATGTGAAAATAGAAAAGTAATCTTTCAAACAAGTGATAGCACTGCCAGGAAATGGATTACTCAGAAGCTGACAGGAATAACAACTGCAGATTGAATGACTAAAGTAGAACACATTTATCTGCAAAACAACAAGCACAGAAGACTGGTTTCTCGTCACAACAGTGAAAAGCAACAAAAACAAAACAGATCAGAAGCAATTTTGGATTTAACAAGAATCAATTTTGTCTGCCCCCTCTACAGTCATTATTTGGATTGCCATAGAGGAGAAGCCAAACTGCTATTGCAGGCCATACCAATAGGTGCTCTATTGGCTCTGAAGGTGACTTAATTCATTGGTTGTTGAATCATTGGCTGGCAGAGCTCTGAAAAAGAACTTTCACAAGGAACAGAGACCCATTCTGCTGGTTGCCTCTACTGCCCTAATCAGACTTTCCATTAGCCCTCTAGGAACAAATCAATGTAAGGTTTTGCTTACCACCATTTGCTTGTTGGTGGCTGTGGCTGCCATTGCACAAGAAAAAACCCCCTAAAGTCAGGTAGGATGGAAGTCCCAAAATGGCTTAAAATTCCCCCAGAAACTTACTACAATTTAATTCTCAGTCTCTCTCTCCCTCCATTTCCTTCCCTTTAGCTAGTACCTGCCTCTTAGCTCTCCCATCATATAATTTTACTACAGTTAATTACTTGTATACAAGTAAAACTATGTACTAGATGCCAACCAGAGATAAGGTAAGACACAGTCGCTGCCCCAAAGAGCCTACCATCTAAGAAGACAAGCAACATGCAAAGGGATTAGAAGATGGGTTAAAAACACAAAGCCATTATAGGTATGTTTTTAAAAATACTAACTGTAATCTGAGCCCAACTCTTCATCTCATTAGCGGAATTAGTTGGCTAATTGTTTCTGGTGTCTGAGTAAAGGGTGTTTAGAAGGGGCTTTGGGGTAGAGAAGAAACCCATTGGTTTTACATTCAGGGAAGGTGATCCACATAGCTAAGTGGAAGAAGATGCAAAGTTGATTGTGCATGACTCATAGTGAATCAGAGACTGCTAGATCAGGAACATCCTGTCTGTTCTTTTCAAATCTGCTTACTCTGCCAGCTGCATGACATGTGCAGGCTGTTGGAGAACAGGACTAAAGTGGGAAGGAAAGGTGATCCCATATCAATGGGTGAGCAAGATTCCCCAACTGGGGATCACCAATTATAAGATCTAATCACTGCCTGTCAAGGCAGCAACAGTTTCTGGAGTCATCTTGGCACAGAAGGTGAAACACACTTATCTGCAGTCACCTCCATACCTCACTCTAAAGAGAAAAGGTAGGGAATGATGTACTGAGCTTTATCCAATCTAGAAAAATATCAAAGGATATTTGATCAGTAATTATGATTACCTCATTTCATTTTATTAATATGTAAACTATAGTCTGTATTCTAAGCTATGGTCACTACTCCAGCTAATGTGTAATATATACCTCTGTGTTTAGCAAGGAATTCTAGAACAGGTTGAATCTCTCTGGTCTGGGACTCTCTGGTCCGGCCATATCTGTGGTCCGGCAGGACCAGAGAGTGCTGGAGCTGGCTGGGAGTCCAACGGTTCTCAAATCCTATGCTATTTTCACAGTGCTGGTTGATGTATACAATAGCTTCATGTCACCACTGGCCAGAAGAAAGAGAGAGAGAAATTTCCAGGGGTAGCTGTGTTAGTCTGTATCTACAAAAACAATGAGGACTCTTGTGGTACCTTAAAGATTAACAGATTTTTGGGGGCATAAGCTATTGTAGGTAGTTTTCACCCATGAAAGCTTGTGTCCAAATAAATCTATTAGTCTTTGAGATCGCTAAAGTCAATCCTACTGAATGTATTGGCCAGCAGAGGGAGTACAAAGATTATGGATGTGTTTAAATATTTTAACTAAGGTCTGAATGAATACATGCCTACATATATATTAAATAAAAAACATGAAAACAAACTTTGTGATGTAGGCACTTCTTGTTATCAACTGTGACCTTTGTTGGGAATGCTCTTGTTGAACAGTCCTATAGTGGAACATGCAGAAACATCTTTGTTGGCATTAGTCTGTGGCTATTTATGGCAGAATAGCCCTATTAATCACCATTTTGCTGTGTTGATCACTGTTGAATCATTTCATCTGAACACATCCCACAATTGGGGACAGGAACATGTGGCTTACTTGCTCAGCATTGGTTTCTCATCATTAACCGGGATGACCTTTACCAAAATGGTTCTGAGGACTTTATGTTTCCCATCTGACAGCTGGAGAGTAAAACCATCAGTGAGGTTTTCAGAGTCATCATGCATGTATACCAGCCTCAGTCCTGTGGAGAGGAGGGGAAAAGAGAAAATAAAATCTGTCTCCTTCAAAATCCATTTCACGACGTGTCCCCTCTGCCTTCATCATCCTCCCTCTCTCCCCAACCCACCATGGCTTCTGGTCACATCCTGTTTATTTCAGCTAGCACAGGAGAAGCCAAGTAAACAGCAGCTGTTCATTAATCCATCAGTATACCAGCAACTAAAAGAGAGCAGCATGACCTGTTAAAAGAACGAAACTCTTTTCCAAATTATCTTTACTCTGAAAATAGGTTAGATTTTTTTCCATCCCTTCCCCCCTCCCAATTTAAAATTTCTACTTGACTGTGGCAAGGGCACCATTTCAGGAGTGTGGAGTGGGAGGTTGGTGAGAGTCATGCTGCATACTTTCCCCTAGTTTCCTGATACTGAGGGGAAGAAGAACAAGCAGTGTCCCAGTATGAAAGGCTTATGGCCTCTCCAGCCCCCTATGCTCCCAAAATATCACCCTTGCCTGGGCGATAAGATGCTCAGATAACACTCTTCTGTGCCTTAACTGGTCCTTGGGAGGTGGGGGCTTACTTTAGGAAGGAAGGCTGGCATTATGTCTGAAAGAGTGGATACAAGACTTTCTGTGTGACCTTGGACAAGTTGTTCAATCTCTCTGTGCCTCAGGTCCCAATCTGAAAAAGCCTGATAATATAGTTCCTTTCTCTCATCTTACCTGTTTTATTCACTTTGACTATATGTCCTATAGGACAGGGAACTGTCATGTTTGTACAATGCCTAACACAATGGGGACTTGATCTCCGTTGCACCTCTGGGTGCTACAATAGTGCAAATGAATGACACTCAAACCCCACATGTGAATACTCAAACACTGGAGAAGTAATTACAAAAAATTAAATGAGTTGAACTATTTCTTCTCGAAATAGAGCAATGAAGAAATAAGCATAATGGATAGACCGTATATATTTATGTCATAATCACTGCAATAGATACAATAGATTCTTAGAGAAGCATCTGACTTGTCATTTTTTGTCATTTTTTATATTTATGCCAGTCTCATTTACACATTGCCAAAAGGACTGAAAGGATTTAAATGAGCAACATTTATCCAGTGCACTTAAAACACCAAACAAAACAGGACTCCATAAAGCTACCTGTTAAATCCAGATTTATTTTCACTTAATTGAACAAGCTGTTTTTCTATATACCATACCCATTTCATATATAGGTCTCAGATTAAAATATGTGGAACTAAAAAAGCCGCTCACATTTAGTTTTCTATTCTTAAAGTTTGCTATGAAACTACAGCTAGGCCAGGTGAATAAATAAGTGGCAAATGTTTCTTACAATGTCACTTTAGGATGCATTTTTAATGGTACAGAAGGACTGATACAAAGAAAATGCTGTATTTACCATTTTTAAGAAGCTTCATGGAGAAGTCATGCACAGGAAACTCATGATTGTGGTGATTGCTAATGAATCGTTTGTAACTCATTATGTCATTGCCATAAACTCCATTAATGAGGAATCCATGCCGGGGTTGCTGGATAATTGTAAACATCAAATGATCTTGAGGAACATCCAGATCAATCACGTTGATTACAGAGGAATCTAGTTCTTGTATGTGGCCCTCCTGCACCTGAGCAGAAAAACAAAACAAAGCAAAAACAACCATGATTTGTTTGTAGAAAGAGTAGCTTCATTTATTTATTTTATTTATTAGAAATGGAATATTTATCCCTCACAGAGAGCAGCCTGGTCCCTCCCACAAATCACAGAGGTTCCTGTGAAACCAAAAGGAAAAAAACCCAACCCTACAGTTCCTCAGTGAAGCTTCTTTTATTATTTAAAAATCTGATTCTTTGAGCTTTTATTTGTTTACCAGCACACTGCTTACAACTCTGGCAGCCCAAATGAAGTCAATGGGACAGTTCACAGTAGTAAGTGTTGTTATGCTCAGCAGTAAGTATTTGCAGGAATTGGCACTTATAGATCAATAAAACACAAGAAATCAGCTCCCTGATTCTCCTCTGTCTCCTATGCCATGCTGAGAATCCAGCCAGGAATGAATGAGAAGATGCTATTTTTAGAGGCCATGCTTCTGACTATAACCATGCTTACATACATTAAGAAGAGCCTACATGACAGTTCTACACAGTTTGAAAAAATCAATTTTGTGAAACATCGCATACGCTCCAGTTGCATCCAAATTCCATGGGCTTGATGGGAGATGAAATCCTGACTCTACTAAAGTCAAAGGCAGTTGGGGCCAGGATTTCATTCTATGTTTCCATGGTGACATTATTTGTCCCTTGCCTTTTTTTTCGTTGTCAGCGGAAAAAAGAAAAGAAAAGAAAAGTTGACAATTTCTTGTACCAGAGTATTGTAAAGGATATCGAGCAGGGGTAAATGTAAAATTAATTTCTTCCCAGTATGGGGGGGAGGGACACACACCAGCTAAAGGGTCCACATGACTATCCCACATAAATCTTCATGTGGCCTCAACCCAACCCTAGCTTGGGGCCTCATGCTTTTCCCCCTCTCTCCCCATCCCACATTACCTGGGGGGGTGGGGCGGGACTGGGTCCAGTACAACTGCTGGAGGAGCAGTTCTGCTGCTTTCCCTGCTCTGGGGAAAGGAACAGAAGCCCCAGCCTTTCCCCATGCCCTTTCATGGAGCTGTGTCTCCTTCCCATACAGCAGCAAGATGGGGCTGTGGGGTGGGAGAGGGAGTTCTGCTCCTTCCTCTGCTAGGAGGGGCAGGACCATGTGGGGAAAGGAGCAGAACACCAGCAGCTCTTCTGGCTGCCATACCATTCCAGGATCCTTCCCTCCAGCTCTTTTCTCCTAAGAGGCAACTCCGTGGAGGGTCTGGGAGCAGTACAGTGCCTTTCCCATATGATGTACTGGGGAGTGTACCGGACCTTGCCAGACAGTTTCTTGATAGTACAGCATACTGGACTGTACCAGCTTACTTTTACCTCTGATAGCGAGATCTGTGCAAATCACCAATAAAGTGGCATTTAGCCCTGGGTGTGTTGAGTTTTGGAGTCATGAAATGTATTGAAGCTACATCTGTGCATGTATATACACAAACATGTACATACAAGCAATTTGATTAATATACATAGACAATGTACAGAAATATACATAAATCAAGTCTGCTCAGGTAAGTAGTTAAAACACTACTGAAGTGGATAATTGGTGAATTTCACGCTAGTGCAGAGCACCAGCACCAGGCCGGTGCAACATTAACACCAGATTTTAAGGGATGACAGAAGATTGATGTGATGAATAGACCTTGTGTTTCCCTGCACTGGGATGAATCATGATAGTGCAGGCCAAATAAAGAGGATTAGGTCTCAGAAAGATGATAATATGTATATTTAAAAGGATCCACTGGCTGTATATTTTCTGGCACAAAAGTCATTAGATATCTAGTATTTTGTATCCTTCCTTACAGTTATGTTTCTTGCTATGAATTCTGGGACTTCATCATTTGTTGGGTTGATCAGGACATAAAATGGGGTCTCCACTGAATGATGCTTCCCATCAGTGACATAAATCATAAACTGATCTGAAGTTGGTTCTGTTCTCACATGCCTGGACTGCACATAATTGATATGCAAGGCTGTCAGGTGTTTCAGCTGAAATGAAGCTAGGGAATTAAAAGAGATAACAAGTTAACATAACATTTATTTTAATCTTCTTTTAACAAACACTGTAACCCATTAAACACTTGTAAATCCATGCACATTCCAGGTACAATAATTTGAGTATGATGTATCTTTAAGCCTTCTTAAAATGCTGAGGAATCTAGGGAATATGAGCCCTAAAGAAAACAAAGTTTGGCTACGTCTAGACTATGGAGTTTTATCGGAAAAAGGTATGCAAATTGCACTCCACAATTTGTGCATCTTTTTCTGATAGTTTTTCATCTATGCAACTGCTACCAGGCAGATTTGAACCTTAGACCTCAGTATAGGAACCTCTACCCTTTGAGCTAAAAGCCTGCTAGCTCTCAGTCAATGCTATAGAGGTATCTTGTTCTTAGCTGTTGCTGTGGTCTAGGTGCCACTACTAGGGTTACGTCTACACTGTGCTGTTTTGTGCAAGAAATATGCAAATGAGGCAAAGTGTGGAATATCGCCATGCCTCATTTGCATAATTAATGAGCGGCCGCTTTTTGCATAAGAGGCTTTTGTGCAAAAAGGAGCCGTCTACACGGCTCCTTTTTGCACAAAACCCCCCTCTTGCGCAAGAGCAGTTCTTCCTGAAAAAAATGCGGAAGAACGGCTCTTGCACAAGAGGGGGTTTTTGCACAAAAAGGAGCTGTGTAGATGGCTCCTTTTTGCGCAAAAGCCTCTTGCACAAAAAGCGACTGCTCATTAATTATACAAATGAGGCACAGTGATATTCCACTGTGCATATTTCTCGCATATTTCTCATTTGCATATTTCTTGCGCAAAACAGCACAGTGTAGACATTACATCTACACTGGGCCAAATTTTGGAAAAACCTTCTCTTTCGGAAGAGCCCTTCTTCCTCGTGAAACAAGGAATACAGGGGCTTCCAAAAGAGCACATATGCTCTTTCACAAAAAAATGTCAGAAGAGTAGACGTGTTCCCTGGACACAGCAGAGTTTTTGCAGGATACCTCCGGTGTCCTGGAAAAACTCTATAGTCTAGATGTAGCTTTTTTGTCTACACTATGGAGACTATACTGTCATAATTACATTTGTGTAGCTACATAGGCAAAGTGCAGATGCAGAAAGGACTTTCCCCATCAGTATGGGAACACAAGTTCCCCAAATGAAGTCAGCTGTACATTGATGTAAGCATTCTTTTGGTGACATAGCTGTGTTGATATTGGGGACTTAGGTCAGCATGTTTATGTTGGACACTGGGGGCAGGGGGAGGCTTTCCACACCCTTGGCCAACGTAACTATGTTGACCTAACTTTTAAATGTAGACCAAGCCTAAATAGTACATCTTTCATCTGGGAGAAATTTTAATTATCCTTTTTCAAGGTGAAGTTACATGTGGAATGAATTTGACCTGTCATGTTCAATTTCTTTCAAATCCAGCATAGCTCAGGAGGTTTAGATCCAAAAGAAGTGCAGACTTTTCCCAACAGAGGTAACCTGACATCACTGTGAACAGTGTCTTCCTGCTTCTTACACGGTAGTATTAGTGTAAGCTCAGAGTTGCATGGCCAAACTGATCAAATATGATTATCAGTGGTCCAATTTGGGAAGTGGTTTAATTAAATAGTACAAGGCAGGACCAGGTCAATGTAAGTTTCTTAAGTCCCAGGTAGATTCTTTTTCATTTAGAGCCATAGTCTGCCTCACCTTATACCATCTCATAGAGCAGGAAGGGACCTGGAGAGGTCATTGAGTCCAGTCCCCTGCCCTCATAGCAAGGCCAAATATGATCCCTGACAGATTTGCCCCAGATCCCTGAATGGCTCCCTCAAGGCTTGAGCTTACAACTGTGTATTTAGCAGACCAATGCTCAAGCCACTGAGCTATCCATCCACCCATTACATGATGATGTACTAGAGTGACAGAAACAAAAGGCCCCTCCTCCCATTCTTTGTGCAACATGTATAATGGTTGAGCTGAAGTTCAAGACAGAGAAGGAAGAATCTCTGTGCTATCTGTCTGGGGTGCATAGTGCTGCAAAGTTAATGTTCGGGGTGTGGGGAGAGAGACAGAGCTGCATTCCTGCCAATCACAAGCCAGCTCTGCTAGCTAGCTACGTAAGGTATGTCTGTATAGTCACAGCTAAGGGGTCGACAGACTTAGGGGTTCACACAAGCATTCTAGACCACGGGCTCTCAACTTTTCCAGGCTACTGTAAACCTTTCAGGAGTCTGATTTGTCTTATGTACCCCCAAGTTGCTCCTCACTTAAAAACTACTTGCTTACAAAATCAGACATAGAAATACAGAAGTCCTATAGCACACAGTTATTGAAAAATTGCTTAGTTTCTTATTTTTAGCATATTATAAATCAATTGGAATATAAATATTGTACTTTCATCTCAGAGCACTAGAAATAAATCATTGTCTATTAGTTTGTTCTGGTTTCACTAGCGCTTTTTACGTAGCCTGTTGTAAAATGAGGCAAATATTTAGACAAGTTGTCATGCCCTTTGGAAAGGCCCCAGTGGGTACCCATACCCCTGGTTGAGAACTAATGTTCTCAGGGGCGGCCCGTGGCTATAGGCTGACTCGGCCATCGCCTAGGGTGCCGCCTTCAATGGCGCCCCACGATGACATCACGGGGCGCCCGACGATGACGTCATCCCATTGACGGCCCATTGACGGCCGTGCAGGCGGGGGCGCCGATCGCACATTCCACCTGGGGCGCCAGCTGCCGCAGCCCGCCTCAAGCCACTCCTGAATGTTCTAGACAGTACTTTGAAGTTGTGGCTTAGACTGAAGTTTGGGCTCTCAAGCCCACCCCTCTCTGTAGGCTTCAGCAGCTAAGCTACAACTTCAAAGCACTGTCTGTACAGCTATTTTTAGAGCACTAGCATGAGCAGTATTGGCCAGAGTCTGTTGACACAAATTGGGAAGTTTGCTGCTGCGGGTTGAGATGACAGTGCTGATGAGAGACTGCCAGGCCCTGGGGGAGGCCAGTTCTATCTCCCCCCTTTCCCCCCAACGGAAGGGATGGAGTCTAAAAAAGAAAGACTGGGGCTAGGAGCTAGTCTCCCCAGCCAACCCCTCAGTGGCACCACAGCCACAGGGTGAATGCCAACAGAGTGGAGAGGGGGTCCAGCAGCAATTTGAAGGGCTTGGGGCTTTGGCCACTGACACAGCTGAGATGGCAGTGGCTGGGAGCCCCAGGTCCTTTTAAATTGCTGGGCTCTGGGGCAGCTGTCCCATTTGCTTTGCCCCCCAAATGCCTTACATGGTGCTCCTCCTAGGATGCTGCAGCTCTGCACCACCCTCATTATGGAAGATACCTGGTTTGCACAGAGTAAACACAAGTAACTAGATAGGAAAAAGGTTTGTCTAAACAGGGACTCTGGGCGGGATTTTGAGAAGTGCCTCAATAATTGAGGCTCACAAAAGCCAATGGGACTCACTGGGGCTTGTGTCATTCAGTCCCTTGTGAGAATCCTACATTTTCAAGAGTGATTGGTGACTTGGCATGCGCAACCTGAAACACCAGTAAGAGTCCTGACTTTCAGAAACTGGTGCTCTGAAAATTAGGTTCCTTTAAAGCATCTGAAGTTGGGAGCCTCTTCCTGCCCCCCCCCCCAAAAAAAGCGAGGCAACCAAAATAACTAAATCATTTTGAAAATATAGGCCTAGAGTCTATCTTGAGTCATCTATTTTTTTAAATCATGCCTATAGGGTTATAAGTTATTTACTATTAAAAAACAGGTGTGTGTGTTGAGGGAGGGAGGTTGGGAGAAATGTTGACAAGGCAGAGTAGAGAAAATTGGCTAATATATTGTAATTTCTAACACAGACTGCAACTCAAATGTGTAACACTGAAATATGCTTATTATATCTGAGTGCGAATTCTTTATGTTCACAGGGTTACATTCTCTATTTGAATCCCTCCAACACAGACTCAGTGCTCCTTATTTATATACACTTATCCCTCCCAATAAAGACCAAATTAATGCATGCATCTGCCATGATTACACATCAGTCTACTGCATGGCAATCCATTAACCATGTATGTAACATGCATGTATTGATGTTCTTGCCATTGGTTCTACACCTACCTATACTTATACCAATGTTGCTCTTCTCAAACCCAGGAGAAGGTAATATATTTTCAATGTAACCAAACTGGGGAGGAGAAACCAAAACAAACTCTAAGTCATCGGCTGCGGTGTCGGGGTCAGTAGCAAACAAATTGTTAGTGGTAATGACAGCTGAGAAACCCTCATCCACAACAAACATGGCACCTAGACACAAACGATATGATGATGAGTATTATTTAACTCAACTTACTGGGATATTTTACTGAAGAAATTGGCACAATAGCTAATGGGAAACTACACTTCAAACAGACTGGTGCAAATGTTTTCTAATCATGGTAACAACTCTCTTTTCCAGGTGGGGGTAAGCAGGTGGGGTGGGGGGGTGAAGAGAAAATTACAAAACAATTTTACTGATAAGCCATTAAGTATGGTTTATGTGCTGCTCAAGATCAGTTGTTACCTCTGTTTTCAGAGCATTAATTGCCTGAGAGCTGTTACGAATTGCTCATAATGAACAATTTTTCATGCATCAGAGCTTAATTTCCCTGCTGGGACAATACTTCATTTCCAGAACATTGCTCGGGTGATAGGCTGCAAATTGCAAAGTTACCCATACATATGTTTAAATGTTCTTTTGCAGTACAGAACATATACATGATGCCTACAATAAGTAGCTTTATAAAATGGCATTATAAAAGAAAAAGATACATCCATAGAAAGTGAGTCTTTGTGACATGCATTATGAGCCTGATTCAGAACCCATCAGAGTCAATGGAAAGATCTATCTAACAATGGGTCTGTTGGTAGATTAAATTTAGGCTTTCAGCTACAAGATGACTTATTTTCTTTACTATTCGTTTTTTGATCCTTGCAAGAACATATATTAAATGAATTAAGTGTACAATGCATCTTATCTTTGACTTTATCAATTAACAGAGTAAAGTGAAAGTACTATAAATATTACCCCTCTACCTTCATATGGAAAAGGCCAGTTTGTCAAGTGCATGCTAAGATATAGTAGGATAAAGTAGAGATATTTATGGCTATATTTTTGTTTTGTGTAATACCAGCAGTTATTTAATCAGTTCTGAATTTTTTGTGACATTCAGGGCTGTTTGGATCTGAGTTTTTGGTTCAGGACGATTTCTATTATATGATTTATTAACTAGAAGCACATGGAGTAAATTTTCAGACGGCTGAGATTCAGCCTCATTTCCGGAAGCACTTGCAAGAAAAAAAACGTTGGGGCAGATCTGAGTATTTGAATCTCTAGCTACCTGATTTGCACACTGAGCTAATGGCAATTACTCACATTTGCACTTGAAATGAAATTCTAGGTGCAAACTATACCTGCAGAAAAGAAGGCTGCCTATTTGAAAAACTGGTCCATATGACAAGTTTTGCATATTTATGTTCCTGTCTGATCAATTTTTGGTGCTAGCAAATATTGAGATGCTAACCTCTAGCCAACACTAGCTTATACAGGGATAAGATAATAGACTAGAAATAAAGAGGAAGCTTTTCACCAATTGCAATGGATGGTGGCTGGTTGTCCACTGGAAATACACTGATGTTAAGGTCATATACTGGAAAGGAATCATGAAGTGGTACTGGAGGAGGAAGAAGTCCATCATAACAGCAGTCATGCACATCCATACCAGCTTCACCATCTGAGATAACCAAGGTTAGGGTGTCAAAGCAAGGAGTCAAGCCAAGCTCCCCACCTGAAAAAATATATAGATGATATTCTACAGTAAGAAACCAAAACTCAATGAAGCAGTGACTTGTATCAGTCATGGGCAGTCAACAATATTCTGCGGGTCTATCCTGGGACAGAGACAGGATAAAAAATCAACACAATTCAAATGAAAACACTGAAACTGCTCAGTTATGTTTTTCAGAGATTGCAAACAGAATCTATGTACAGCCCTTCTCTGTTTAAGAACAAGATGAAAAATGATATGTTAATCAATACTATTTACTACAAATAATCTACTTTGTATCTTTTGCCTCCAGAGAAGGTCTATTTTGCACATGACCAATTAAAGCTCAAAACCCAATTTATCAAGGACGGGAGTTACTTGTTGTGAATCCCCTGTGCATCAATGGAGAACAGGCCTATAATTTCACTGACAATCCTCCGATGGAGGATGGAAATGCATCCATGTCCTGGGGAGAACTGACAAAAGGATGTATGAAGAAGATGCAATAACATCATACCAGGATGTTTTTTATGGACTTAGAAATATTCATATCCATATGTACTGCGTATTCCCCAAAACTGACACTGCCAAATGTGAGGGTTTATTGCTGAATGGACAACAAAATATATTATGATGCCTCCAAAGTAATCTCAGTTTTGCCTGAATAAACTCTTGAGGTGTAGAGTCATTTCCCCAGTTCCTCTATGGCATTACATATAAGTCTCTCAAGAATGGCTATATTCAACTGCATACCTCCTTGCTCAAATTAAACTATAGATAGAAATCATAGTGAAAAGGTCAAGTCTATTCTCAGCTCTATTCTGAAACAAGAGTTGGAACAATAGTGTTCACACACATACACAAGGAAAACACTTATTAGCCAGGGAAAATGCCTGAAGAGAATCCTAAGGACTGAACTTTCAGGGAGCTGCAATTGGCCTTGATTTGCATGTGCAGTCATCGATGCTCTTTTGACATGCAAACACTTGGAGCACAAAAAGTAATCAAATGAATCCAAACCATGTATGATGCTTATAAAAAGAAAAGTTGCTTTGATTTTAAAAAGAAAATAAAAAGAGCTCGCTGCTAATACTATGGCCGTCTGTCAAACCACACAATTTACTTTCTAGTGCAAAAGGATTGTAAACTCTCCAGAACAGGTGTTTCAGTCGACCATGCTGACAACATCAACCACTTGAGGGACTCTTCAGTTGTTCTATTAAATCTCTGGAGTATAAAAATAATGTTATACTCCAGCCCTTTCTGGAGTATAAAAGTAATTTGATTAATCCAAACCTAGTTGTGAAAAATGTTTATATTTGCAAAGATGTGATGACTTATTTTTATCATCTTAAGGAACTGTATTGTAGCTTAATATCCAACAATGGTTGAATATATTTAGAAGGATTAAAACCCCAGCTGTATAAACTGGCCATGTGATGATTTCTCATTCAAACAGGAAATTAGAAAGTGTGTTCCAGCACATTTGGGCCACAGCCACCTTACGCAGCTGTGTTTGCATGCGGTTATTTGTATACAGTAGTGTAGATGCAGCCTTTCAGTATCTCCAAGTGAGGAGCTAGGCGTAATCTGGATTTATACAAGATCCTAAAGCTATCTGGCTGCACCTCCAATCTAATGCTTTTAGTCTCACTTACTAGTATGCTTGTAGATCACTACTCCAGAGACAATGTCCGCTTGGGAGAAGCGATCCACAATGATACCAGCTTTCTTCACAACCCCATGGTAGGGCTGTCGAGCCAGCATGAACATCAGTTTCATGTCATCGGTGTCTGCATCATTGGCATAAATGTATTCTGAAGTGATCACAACTTCCTCACCCTCTGGACATTGTATTAGGGGAATGAGGCCATCTTTCATAATAGGTGGCTCATCATTTACAGGTAGCACCTAAACAGAAAGACACATAGTTTCACATAAAGTACATATCACTTCATCACTACTCCTTTCCAGCACAGTTCACTGAGAGGAGACATGGGGCATGCTCAACCAAAGTAAATGATTAGACTTGCAGATATATAAATTGACCAAAAAAAATGGAATAAATAACATATCCACTAAAAAACAGACATATGCCAGGACACATTTAAAGGCGAAACAAATAAATAAATGAATGAAAAGACAGAGAAAATTTAGCTTCTTCGCTCAGGCTGCATGCACTACCAACCACTGTATCCTAAATTAGTGACAGCCAATCCTTATCTTATAAAAGTCTTAAATCCCGGGACCCTCATTTAAGAGGATCTAACAATGAAGGAACCATAGTCTGACTGAACTCAAGGGGAATTTTGCCTGAGTAAGGACTAAGTACAGAGCAGGATTCAATCAGCCACACACATTAATGTTTTTTTCTGAAGCAGCAATGCCATTCATAACTCATCAGAAAGCTAATTCATGCTGCAATGCATCTTTGATAGGGCACAGACAGAGCTCTCTGGACATACAAGACATATTCTGATAACCAGGGCAAGAGTGGAAATCAACAGGGATAAGCCTGGAATTTTCAGCCAAGTTCACTGCTTGTCTAAGCCAGTACAACTCCAAAGATTCCAGTGGAGATACATCAGTATACATGAGTGATGAAGTTTCCTTTTTTCAGCTTTACAGTAGTTAGGAGTTTACCACAGGGGCAGGAAAACAGTGCCCTTTTCAACTAATATTCTGGCATTTTAAAAGCTATCAAGTTGTAGACAAAAACACCATGACGCTCAGATGATGGGGGACAGAAAGAAGGGGGAAAAATTCCAAACTACAGCTACTATGGTCTAATGGTTAGGACAGGTACTGACACTCGAGACACAGTCAGCTGGAATACCAGCTCACTGCATGACCTTGGATGAGCCACTTCACTTCCCTGTCCCCCATCCATAAAATTGGAATAGTCATTATCTACCTCAAAGCAATGCAGTGTGCTGTTAAATAATGGGAAGTGCTGTGTGATTCTCGGATGAAATGCAATACAGAAGTATTATCATGATCGCTAAATTTAATTATGGAGTCTGCAAAGCCAGTTAGGATTGTTGAAATGATTACTTAGTGCAGCTGCTTTGATTCAGGTCCAGCCAGAGGAACTGTGCATATACGTGTGTATGTATGGAAGGGGAGACTTCATATTTAAAAATATCATATTTTTCAAGCCAGTCTCATGATTCTGAAGGGACCCGACTCGTGATTTTTGAGCACTTGGGATGGCAACACTGCAAAATCTCACACGTGCAAATCCCTATTGCTAGTGAGACACTGTGTGATCACAAACTGGAGCATGATTTGGAGGGGAGAGGGTTGGCTTGATGATCTCTCTACTAACAGATAGCCCACCTTATGGAAATGTTTAGCAAATCTGGCTTTAGGGAAGTGCTGGGACTGAATCCAGTTCTTCTCTAGCAACTGTGCTTTGAAATTAACCAGCACCTAAATACACATGATTTCGGCACTCACAGCACTTTTGTATATTTTTGTCCTGTAATAGGTTAGCTTGCCCCTCTAAGGCCTAAAGGCTTGAGCTCAGCCAACTCTAATCAGATGGCACACCAGAGCAGAGCTCAGGTGATTCTCCTATAAAAGCAGCAGGAAGCTTCAGAGAGAGGGGGTATGTCTAGAGGAAGCTGTGGCAAAGACTGAGAAAAAGCTGGGGTGAGCAGTCTGAAGGCCAGGGATAACAGATTCCATGGAAGTGGAAAAAGTATCTGGCTCTGTAGGCTGAGAATGGCCTGTCAAGGCTGAAAAGAGCTCTAGAGAGGAAACTGGGGGAAGTTAAGAAACTCCAGGACAGAGTCCTGGAATTGTGTCCTATGCTAATAAATTGGCATTACTGAACAAAAAAGCCTATGTGGAAATTTTTAAAGAAGCCCCTTGAAGAGGAGAACTGAAGTAGGATGCTGCAGAGCCATCTCTGGACATGAGGGTGTGCTCTGGAGTAGGTTGTGTGACCATACATCCTTTATCTTTATAAATACAAGCTAGGGCACTGTGCCTTGCATTTGCTACAGTCATCAACCCCCCCTCTTTCTGGGAGTAGGCAGCCCCGGCTCTCCCCTGGCTGCCAGGGAGGGCCAGGCTGAGCATGGCAGCCCTGGCCTGCCCCCTACCTGCTTCTGGCCGCTGGGCCAAGGCTGGCCCACCCCCGGCTTCCCCACCACCTGCCAGCTGCCCTGAGGCCAGGCCAGTCCCGGCTCTCTCACCCCAGCCACCAGGGCAGTGGGGGTGATGCCAGTCCAGTCCTGGTTCTCCTACCCTGGCTGCCCTGAGGCTGGGCCAGCCCCAGCTGTTCCCCACCCTCAGAGACCGGGGGGGGAGCTGAAGCTGGACCAGCCCCAGATTTCTCCCACCCCACCCCCAGGCACCAACGCTCTCCCTCTGGCTGCTGGGGGGGGGGGCGGGGCTGAGCCAGGGCCTCGCCAACCCTGGCTCTCTCCCCCTGGCCATTGAGGGGAGAGGGGGACGCTGGGCCGAGGCCTTGCCAGTTCCGACTTTCTCCCCCTGGCCACTGGGGGGGCGAGGCCATGGCACAGCAGCCCTGGCTCCCTGAGCACCGGGGAGAGGGAAAGGGGGAGGAAGGAGGCTGAGGCATCCCCAGCTCCCAAGCACTAGGGAAAGGGGAGAGAGGAGGCAGATGGGATGCAGAGTGGCATGATGATGTCACTCTGTCATCCCACAGGAAACATTTTTTTTTTTTGAGAGAGGGAGAGGGAGAGAATACAAAGATCTTAGAAGGACAATGTCAGACCAAGTCCAGACTCATTTAAGTTTTGTAGAAACAAACATTTGCAAAACCTAATGGTCAAGAGATTGTGATTTTTCTTTAATTCCAATGAAAAATTGGTTTAAACATTTATTTGCAGCTTTTGCAACCCAAACCAAGCATTCACTGGAGTTATTAGGATCACAGATCTGGAAGGAAAGTGCATTTAAAAAAAAAGGAATATGATTTTGCTATGTCCCCCTAAGTATGGTCTTCAGAAAGAAAACCATGTCCTTCACTGATCTGACACATGTTCCACATTTAATTCTGGGGATTCGCTCCTGATAGTAGTGGCTAAGTAGGAGCAGGTGCAGATGTCTCATAAGTAATACCTGCCAAATTTGCTCTCTAACCAATACTGTCACATAAGCTCCAAAGTGAACAGCAAAAAGCCCATCTAACTCCTTCCAATTTCTGAGGTGCTCTGAAGGCTTTCAAAACTCATGCTCTATCATTTTCTTTGTGGATGAATGCCTTCATGAGTACAAGCAGGGAATAAACACACTGACCTTGACCTGTAGGACAAACTCTAAAGAATTAATGCCATCTGTGGCTGCAAAGAGGATGTCATCATGCAGAGTCTCAGAGCCATCGTGCTGATACCTGTGGGAATTAAATTCTGTACTAATTTCACATGGACAATGTGTGTCTGCATCAACTAAAAAATCAAGCTTTGCAGCAAAATGGATGAATGCCCCCAAAATGGAAAATTTACCCCAGTAAAAAAGGTCTGTGTACTACTTATACCCCTTGATGTGGGTTTATACAGTGTCTAGGGCCTTGTTTGGCCCCACTACATTGGCGCTACCGATACTAACCGACCATTCACCCTAATGCAACATGTTTTTTGACTCAGTAGTTCATTCACCATGTGGTAATGATATATTATTATTTTTAATGCAAACTTAAGACTCTGCAGAGAACACTGTAGGCCAGAGGCTCAGCTGGTGTTAATTTGTTGAGCTCCACAGGGGTTAGGCTATGCCAGCTCAAACAAGCTGACGCTCTTGCTTTCTATGTTTTCTGTAATTTAATACCAGATGGATTGTGCAAACTAATACAAAAAAAACTAAAAGCAGGACCCTTTTCTTACTTGACTTTTAATGTTTGCAGGTCCTTGCAGGTGAACCTGTCACCTTCATTCATGGGAAATCCATCCAGTACCACTATTCCATGTAGCGGTTGCCTCTGAAGGTAAATGTGGAGGTTCTCCTGTTTTGTGTCCACATCTGACATCAGAATATGGTTCCCTGTTATGGTGCACAGTCCCCCTTCTTTTACTTTCAAGTTGTTTGTAAATACCTGAACAGAGGGGAAGAGATGAATTGCCATTTTCGTTTGCACCTTTAAATTTTAGATTTAAAAGATGTAACACAATAAATATCAAAACGCCAAGGCTATGTCTAGACTACATCCCTTTTTCGGAAAAGGGACGTAAATTAGACGTATCGCAATTGCTAATGAAGCGGGGATTTAAATCTCCCCCGCTTCATTAGCATAAAAATGGCTGCCGCTTTTTTTCCGCGCGGAGCTTTGCCGGAAAAAAACGCCAGTCTAGACGCTGATCTTGCGGAAAATAAAGCCTTTTCCGAAAGATCCCTTATCTATGAAATAAGGGATAAGGGATCTTTCGGAAAAGGCTTTATTTTCCGCAAGATCAGCGTCTAGACTGGCGCTTTTTTCCGGCAAAGCTCCGCGCGGAAAAAAAGCGCCAGCCATTTTTATGCTAATGAAGCGGGGGAGATTTAAATCCCCGCTTCATTAGCAATTGCAATACGTCTAATTTACGTCCCTTTTCCGAAAAAGGGATGTAGTCTAGACGTAGCCCAAAGGTTTAACTTGTCTGTTATATGCTCGGAGGATGTTAGGAAATTACTACAACACGTAGCGCAAATATTCTTCCCAGCTGCCAGTTGGTAACAGATGGATCATTACAGCAGTGTTTTATCTGTCTAGTAAAGCCATATCCATATTCAGAGATTCCCTCCCTTCTTCTCATGCACACACTTTCCTCCCCCAGATATACCTCAGGAGCTTGATTGTCCACTGGAAGAATTGTAATATTAAAGCAGATCCCGTACAAAGTGCCTCCATGCTGATTGCTGACTGAAAAAATAAACCGGACATGTTGGGGCTCAGGCCCAATGTCCTGAATAGGAGGCATATAGGCAACTTTCATATAGTTCACAGCATGCTGCAAGAAGTGAGGAGGAAAAAGAAAGGGAACGTGTCATTTCAAAGCTTCAGTATTAAGCAAAACTCTTTCCTCTGGGTAAACTGCGGAGGATACATTACATTTTAAGGAGTATAACCTTTTCTTTGGGTATGGTCTGTGCCCACAAAATTCCCTTCTGAATCTTTGCATCCACATTACAACTATTGGCACATATCTGAGTATCTGCACCTCTCACAATGAATTATCTGGATAGAAATGCAAAGACCCAGATCTGTGGAGGTGCAATTTATAATTGCAAACATCATATGGATGCTTCAGCCTGGCTGAAGATATGCCATCTTCAAAATCTTTTTTTATAACCACCATCATCATAGTGTAGCTTTTAATACTACATTAATAATAATAATAATAATACATTTACAATAATACATAATAGTTGGGATTGGTCCTGCTTTTAGCAGGGGGCTGGACTCAATGACCTCCTGAGGTCTCTTCCAACCCTATGTTTCTATGAATCTATGATTTACTACGATATCTATAAATCTCTGAATTTCAGAACTCTCTGAATTTGTCTTTAGTGATATTTATTAATTGCACAAGCTTTTGTTTACCCAAATAACAAGAAGATGCTAGAAGAAAATTAAAATGATCAGCAAAGTTTCCCCTCCAGAAACTGATTTTATGCATTTAGTGGAGCATTTACAGGTTCAGGACTCTAATTAGAAGGCTATCATGAAAACTGCTTGCAACATTCTCCCACACAGTAAATTGCGATGGCCAGGCAGTTTACAAATATTAGTAAGAATGGGATTTATTGAACTACAGCATAATAAAAAACCATAACACAAATTATTTAAAATTCAAACAAAAAATGTGGATGCACAGAACTACTCTAATGGAGTTCAGCCAATGTGAAAGAATCTTAGCGGTGATAAGAAATCAGATTGATGAGTCTTTGCAAAGCCCAAACCATCCCCAGTTTGTACCCATCTCTTACCCTGACATTATGCCATCTCAGGTCAAATACTGTGAGCCAAATTCACAAGCACATGCAGCACCTTTTAGCCTCAATAGGTGCTATGCCTACTTATGTGAGTCATAGTAGACACTTCCTTAAAATGTGCATTGAGTTATCTGAATTTTGTGTTTGTTAAACTGAGATAGTGATAGCACTGTGTATGGCTGGATTCTACATCTAAGCCTCATGACAGCCTGAAAAGAAGTGACTTTAAGAAAAATGAGAGCCCCACTGGAGGTAGTTCTTAACCAGGTACAGTTCTAGTATGGTATCATTAAGCAACAAACCTGAGTGAATGATCTCAATGCTGGAGCAGCAGGATCTTTGACTAGTTTTGGCATGCTGTCTATCATAAACAACTTCCCTGCATCGGAGGGGCTGTACAAAGACATACACACATTATGCGCTGACTAGCAAAACTTCTAAAACAGGAGAAAAGATAATTATGCAAAAATATTTTTTGCCTCAGCTGTCTTCATATGATATTTCCTAATACTGCGACTTTGTCAAATGATGTGCATCAAAATTACAAATCTCTTATTTTAGTTGTTATATGCACACAAAAATCCCTTCCAAAGAGACTTCATTATTTATTTGCTTTGGGAGCTTGAACATGATCCCTATAATCTATTCTGTTTAACCTCTTGTAAACAACTTCTGCCATTGTTTTATTAAGATCACATAAGCTCTTCACCGTCTTACAGTTATTAGCAAGATCTCCTTCATACCTTATGGAATAGTTTGGAGTCACTTTTTCCCCTTTTTTATGATCTTGAGTATGTTGACTTCATATCACATACGCATATTAAAAGGCCCACCTCCCTCCTGTCATTTTCTGCACCTGGCTTCTGAGTTCTCTTCTGCTCGCCATAGGGATTCAGCTGCAGTTCTTCTGATTAGCCCACTGTCTTATTCAAGGCTGTTAACCATGTGCCTACCTGACAGGTAGTCATTCTACAAAATTGCAGACTGGTTCTCTGTTGGCCTGGCTTCATACAAAAATATGCTGATCCTCTGCCTCAGCCACACAGCAGTAGTAAGCAAAACTCCTTCTTCTGGGTAAATTGGGGAGGGTACTGGTAACTCACCAAATGGGCAAAATATCTAGAATATGTTACCCTCTGGTGAGTGTAGGTTACAAGTCCTTCTCTGTGCCTGATTCATAGAAGATAAGAATCTATTACAGTCTGGCTCTTCAGCTCAACCTGTGGTAGCTCATGTTTTTAGGTCTGGATGTCCCTGGTTCACCCCGGTGCATCAGCTAAAATGTCACTCATCACATATATATAAGGATTCACTATGCGTAAAATTTGTGGGTGCTAGGAACTATCCAGTGGGCCACAGTGAAACACAAGGTAAACTCAAACAAAAATAGGGAGAAAAAAAGCATGTGCACCTGTCTGTTCTCTGCCTCTCTTTTAACAACCTGATGTTGTCCCTTATGTCCTGTTTTAGACTTTGACCCACATGATTATTAATATAGTAGATCCCAATCCTTCAACTAGCTCCATACAGGAAGGCCCATGCATGCGCAATTGGGGACATGTGTGTGTGCACCATGGCAACTGCCTTACTTTGCCATCAACATGATGCCTGCTCCTCTCCTGTGAGGAGAAATGTACATTCACTCTCACATACCTATGAGTAGAAGAGAAAAATGGGGAGGTAGTTACTATGTAGGTGAGTTCCCTCTCTTGTGCTTCCATGTCTATGAAATGGAGATGTTTCTTAGTTAGATGAGCTATCTTAGTTTCCTCAACAACTAGTTGACGGGTAACTCCAGAAGCTTCTTTTGGAAGCTGATCATCCACAGGAATAATGTGAACTATCATTGCCTAAAGAATACAGAAAAATATCACAGGGTTGGTAGATTATTGGAAACATACTAAATGCTTGTAGAACTCTCAGAATTATGCTTTAAGGAACCCTCCCTGCAGAGTTTATTTAGGTTATATTTAAAGTATTTGAACAAATCTTTTCAAATTGAAGTACATTTTTCAATTTGATTTTTCCTGCAAAATGCATACATTTGTAATATTGGTTATTCTCCCTTATTATTTGTTTGAAGAGCTTACAATTAGAGCTGGTTAAAACTCAGAATTTCTAGTGCATGGGAAATCTTGCCATTTCAAAAGTTGGTTCTTTCTTATTTGGAACCAAAACAAATATTTTTGAAAATTTCTACAGACCAGAAACAGAAGACAAGATATTTCAGAAAAATAGTAGAATGTAGCAGCTACCCTCAATGATTTTATATATTCTGTTATTTTATTTCATTTTTGAACTACTACGTTATCATGAAATAATGTAAAATAATACAATTAATATAACATTAAAAAAACTTTTTAAAAATCATAATTTTAAAAAATTCTGAACTGAAAACTTGGAAATAAGAAATGAAATTCCAATATGTGTTTTGTTTTAAAGCAAGAATTCAAAATGGTAATATTTTCCCAAATGTTTCAATGTAGATAAAAACAGCATTTTCCATCAAAAGCACATTTTGAGAAAAAATTCTAACCAGCTGTACTTACAGCATATACCATTTTGCTACTGTAGAATTGCACATAAGCTTTGGGTCTCAAATATTTTTTAAAAATAGAAAGGCCCTGAACCTATTTTTTTAAAACATCTGTATAGAAAAATAAGTGATGGACTCATGTAAAATATACCAGAAATATTCAGGAAGGCAAATTTTAATTCTATAAATCTTGGCAGTGTGCCTCTAAAATAAAAAATATATATTAAATTCAGTCAGATCAATCCAGATGTGGTACAAATAGGTGCAGATCTATTGATTTCAAAGGGGCTACTGCCAGTTATTACTAGCTGAGAATCTAGCCCTTAGAATGAATTTGACCTGTCAACACCTGATACAATCTCCATTAATGTCTCTGAGAACTGGCAGTATTTTTCCATCAGACAAAAATTAAAGAAAATTGAGTTACCGAGTTATAAACAAGGGGAGAATTTGGTCTGGAGAATTTTATTATTAGTAAAGGATCCAGCTTGGTTTTCACATCCTATACTGAACTTTTAGGACTGACTATTAGAAAGAAAAAAAATCACAATGTTTTCAACAATCCATTATAGGAAGGTATGCTGGTGTCCTGATATTTACTCCACACGCGGCAATGAATCCTACCTGTGGCTCTGAGAGATTGGGAGGGTCATGGCTATCACACAGGACAAACTCAAGGGAATCCTCAAATATTTCTCCTCCTAAGTGATGGTAATAAATTAGTCCATTAAACAGATCTCTCTGAAGAAAGCCAGTAACAGGATAGCCTGTTGAATCAAAGAATAAAAGAAAGCACATTTCATAGAACTGTTTATAATTGTATTCACTGATAAAACTTATTCCCGTCTCAATCCTCATAAGGGAGAGACCTATTATACAGTTTCTCTTCTTGATCCAATGAAAGAGATTTAAAACTCCTTGATAACAAAAACTTTGATATAATTTCATAATTCTTCAATATGTAAGATAATACTAATACTAATGTAAGAACATGCTTACTGATAGATCTGAAACCCACTGATGAGGGGGGAAAGGTGAATTTATACAAACAAAAAGTATCTAAAAATCTAGCAAAGGGATTCTGTGTTCAGATATAAAATAAAAGAACCCCTGTCCCCACTCTCCATTTAGTATCATCAGTGCCATCCTCTAACTTTCTGCTTGCTAGGAATCATCTCAGCAAGAAAGTCTCTTGACCACCCAAATTCTTCTAACCAAGAAAATGTCAACAGAAAAATATTTTTAGATTGAGGTGATTCTGGGTTAAATTCTGCTCTCGGGTACACCAATATAAATCCAGAATAACTCCATTCAACACAAAGGATTCACACGAAGATAATCAAGAGCACAGTCTGGCCCACCCAAAAAATAGTTCATCTTGCTGTGGGTTTCTTAGGTTACCTATAAGGTTCTGTCCTGGTTTCTTCATGATTTCTCCAGCCTGTGGTAGTCTGGTAATATTAAAGAATATGTAGTCATCACTGGAATCCATGTCAGAAGCTTGAAGCATAGAGCCCTGGATCAGAACTGTCTGCCCTTCATATAGTTCAACTCCAATGTTGCTGATAAGGAAAGGGGGGCTGTCA
Organism: Pelochelys cantorii; assembly: GCA_032595735.1. Taxonomy (NCBI): domain Eukaryota; kingdom Metazoa; phylum Chordata; order Testudines; family Trionychidae; genus Pelochelys; species Pelochelys cantorii. The sequence goes on from CM064330.1 coordinate 108,996,789, forward strand.
TCTTTAGGCAGGATATTGATTGGAAACTTATGGCGAATACTGTGGTGGCCATCAAAGATCCTAAATACCACAAAATCCTTTGTAGAGTCACTGTCATCATGGTGGTAGCGAACAACCCCAGCCTTAAGGTCAGAGACCGTGAACATGAATCCTTTCCCTCCTGATAAAACAAGGAAAAAAGATGCTTCTAAGATATGTAGTTCAGTCTTTAAAAACAGAAAATATTAACATGGGCCAACACAGGCAATAAGCTATATACTTTTCTAACAGTTATATAACTCTCACAGTAAACAAAACTCCCCACAATATGAATTGTCGTATAGACAAGTGATGAGTAACCTAGGCTAGTGAGTGGGCCGAATGAATCATAAAATACTAGAACTGGAAGGGACCTCGAGAGATCATCAAATCCAGTCCCCTGTCCTCACGGCAGGACCAAGCACTGTCTAGGTCATCCCTAATAGATGTCTGTCTAACCTGCTCTTAAATTTCTCCAGTGATGGAGATTACACAGCCTCCCTAGGCAATTTATTCCAGTGTTTAACCATCCTGACAGTTAGGAAGTTTTTCCAAAGGTCCAACCTAAATCTCCCTTGCTGCAGTTTAATCCCATTGCTTCTTATTCTATCATCAAAGGCCAAGGAGAACAATTTTTCTCCCTCTTCCTTGTAACACCTTTTTAGATACTTGAAAACTGCTATCATGTCCCCTCACAGTCTTCTGTTTTCCAAACTATACAGGCCCAATTCTTTCAGTCTTTCCTTATAGCTCATGTTTTCTAGGCCTTTAATCATTTTTGTTGCTCTTCTCTGGACCTTCTCCATTGTTTCCACATCTTTCTTGAAATGTGATGGCCAGAATGGGACACAATACTCCAACTGAGGCCTAATCAGTGAAGAGTAGAGCAGAAGAATCACTTCTCATGTCTTGCTCACAACACTCCTGTTAATGCATCCCAAAATCATGTCTGCTTTTTTTGCAACCGTGTCATGCTGTTGACTCATATTTAGCTTGTGGTCCACTATGACCCTTAAGATCCCTTAACTCCTTCCTAGACAGTCTCTTCCCATTCTATATGAGTGACCCTCCTTCATCTCAATGGGCCTCCTCCTGTCATACCTGGAATAGGGTAGTTTTGCTAACTGTGCTTACTTGCTTAGAATTTGTGGGGTGTGCCAATTAAACCTTTCACTTCTTTGATTGTAGGCAGAGGGAGTGCACAGCTTTTACAGTCAATGTTGTATACAATCAGCACACACCTCACTTCACATGCCCTTGCTTTACATGCATGGCACTTTAGTAATACTGGTATGAAAAAAATGATATGGATGGAAACTATAATCTGGCAACCCTATGCATAAGCAATGGTAAACAAAATGTGTTGCATGCTGCATATAGAACCCTAATGGGCTGCCGGCTGTCCAACACGGGTATAGCTCATTTGATGACATCAGTGTTTCCTACTTACTGTTTCTTAAAGCATCACTCAAAATTAATGTTAAGGCCAAAGAATATATGTTCTGTGATTACAGATCAACATTTCATGTTAAGCCAAAAGTAACATAGAACAGAAGATTAGGGTTGGAATAGTGCTCAAGAGGTCATCTTGCCCAACTCACTCCTCAAACCAGGACCAACACCAACTAAATCATTCCAGCCAGGGATTTGTCAAGCCTGGCCTTAAAAACCTCTAAGGATGGAGATTCCACCACCTCCCTAGACAACCCATTCCAGTGCTTCACCACCCTCATAGTGAAATAATGTTTCCTATTGTCCAACCTGCAACGTGAAACTCATTGCTTCTTGTTCTGTCATCTGCCACCACTGTGAATAACCTGGCTCCATCCACTTTGGGATACACCCCCCTTCAGATAGTTGAAGGCTGCTATCTAATTCTCCTTCATTCTGCTTTTCTGCAGACTAAATAATTCCAGTTCTCTCTGCCTCGCCTCATAAGTCTTGTGCCTCATCCCCCTAATCATTTTCAATAATCACATCCATTATTATTAATTATAATTATTATTTATTTGTAACCTAGATATTTCAAACAAGGAAAAGACCTCCATTGTACTATATGCTCAGACACAGCTGTTCATTTAAGTAAAATGCCTTGAAAGTCAAATTCTGACTCTAGAGCCACAGGTACTGAATTAACCTCCCACTCCCAAGATATGGAGCACCAGCACAGCCATTCGCAGCTGCAAAAGTACTTCTGGTCTTGCAATTCCCTGCTGGAGAAGGCTGTCCACCACAGCTGTGGATCCAATAAGTGTACAGTCAGAACACTGACAATCTTACATTGGATCCACCAAAAGCTTCTTGTATGGTTGTACAGAGAAGAGCTGCCTACAGCACTGCTTTACAGTGCACACAAGGGGCAAAATCCCTTTATAGAGTCTCTCTCTCAACAGCTATCCCACCTATTATGCCACAGGACTATACCAGTTCCCTGGCTTCAGAAGCCTTCTTTGCTCCATAAACAGCCCCTATGAGTTTCCTATTTTCTTTTAATATTTACTTTATTGTCTTATGCATATGTATTTGGAAATCATTTATATTTGTGCACATATGCAAGTTCAACAACATTTTTTAAAAGGTTTTAATGATTTTTCTTTTATTTGAACAATAGGGATGAATTTCTTTTATTTAAATATTTTCCCAAACAGAACAGCATTGTGCGAGTGCATAAATAGCAAAATGTACAACTGACAATCACAATTAAAGGGAAATGGAGCAGTCTCACTTCATTGCCAAGCCAAATAAAATGTAAAAACCATCATAAATAGCAACACTGCATAGTTAGAGAAAAATCACTTTGAAAGAATGTGAAAGATCTGCTTTATAATCGAAGCTGTTACAAATAATAGAGGGAAGGATTTTTAAGTGTATGATTTTTATATTGATAGTCTCTTTTGGCTCCAAAGAAACTACATTAACAGCTTTTTGGAACCTTACTCTGATTGTACGTATCTATGGAGCTACATTAATGTAAAAAGGTGTAAATGAGATAAAGAATTAGGCCCATAAGTCTTTAAAGTAATAAAACTATTCATCTGCTACAAATAGGCTGCGTCTAGACTGGCATGATTTTGCGGAAATGCTTTTAACGGAAAAGTTTTTCCGTTAAAAGCATTTCCGCAAAAGAGTGTCTAGATTGGCACGGGTGCCTTTGCGCAAAAAGTGCTTTTGCGCAAAAGCATCCGTGGCCAGTCTAGACGCGATTTTGCGCAAGAAAGCCCCGATCGCCATTTTCGCCATCGGGCTTTTTTGTGCAAAACAGTTCTTCCCTGTCTACACTGGCCCTCTTGCGCAAGTATTCTTGCGCAAGATGGCTTATCCCTGAGCGGGAGCATCATAGTATTTGTGCAAGAACACTGACAATCTTACATTAGATCGTCAGTGTTCTTGCGCAAATTCAAGCGGCCAGTGTGGACAGCTGGCAAGTTTTTGCGCAAAAGCGGCCGCTTTTGCACATAATCTTGCCAGTCTAGACGCACACCATGTTTAAGGAATGTTGTACTGTTATTCAGCAACATTCACTGCATCAAAAATTAGCACCCTAAAAAGCCAAGTTTGGACTTGATTTACAGCAATACTGTAAAGGAGTTTAGACAAAAATTTTTATCTAGATTAGATAAACTCTGGATTCTAAATTATATACAGTTATGTAGGAGCTGTCCTTAGCAAATACCACACTGTTCTTTAGCTTCATCTTTAATACGTAAGTGGCAAAAGAAAATAATTACATTTTAACTACTCTGATAGGTCACATTTACTCAGATTGAGTGACTAGTTTATTGAGATATCATTTAGTTGCTTAAATTCCCCCATAGGCATGGGAAGTAGCAATGCAGGGAGTGCTGCACCATCACTCAGATTTTGTGCCCCACACTGGGGTCCTAGCCACCACCTCAGGTCCTTGCCACTGGTCCTGTGGGCTCTGCTGTCAGTCCTGGGGTCCCAGCTACCAGGGGCTTTGCTGCTACCCAGGGTCTTGGCAGCTGCAGGCCCTGGGACCTCATCTGTTAGCCCTGCATCATGGGCTCTGCCTGTGGTTTGTGGCTGGGTTGGTGAGGGGTGCAAATGGTGTAAGGTGGAAGAGTGCAACTCAGTACCCTCACCCTAAAAATTGTTCCAGCATCACTGAATTCACCTCTTTTTAAATAACCTCTTTAGATGGTTTTAAAATACCAACATCTTAGTACCTGCCTCTACATTAGTATTATTATTATTCAATAGCTGTAGAAGTAGCCAGTCAGCAGAGGGAGCAAAACAGTTAAGTAACAAAAATGTCTCTTGAAATAGTGTTAGTACAACAGAAGACATCATTGAGTGTGCTTTTGACAAATATGGACAAAATAAATCCATGCACAGCAGAGTACCGCGTTTTTTACTCCCTCAGTTCAATTGCTGATTGGCTTAATATTAACTGAAATCCTGTAATCAAGATCTTCATAACCATATACTGTTCAGTTGCTTAGATCTTTGCAGTTAACCACTTACAGAGTTTTTTTGTTTACTGTACTTTTTATAATATTATATATAAATTCAGCAAAAGGGAATAAACTTAAACAGCTGTTTATACCAAAAAAAGTAAAGATTGGATCTTTTCCTCAACCTTTTCCTCAAACCATATGGGATTTGGATCTAAACTAGCCATGGTTTTGTTTTCCTAACGTACATCACATTTTGCAATGTATACAACATTTTTGCAAAAGTGAAAATGACTCTTCTCTACAAACAGCATAAAGACACTTTAGGCCTTATTCTCTTTCCAGGGACATTGGTTTCATAATGGTGTAACTTAATGGATTTCAGAGGTATTTAGGCATACAGCTCCCATTGATTTCAATGGGAGCTACGGGCCTAAATACTTTTGTGCTTTCCCCCTTTAGTAGATCAAATAAGCATTTTGTTTCCAAATCCCTAAAGAGGAAATGGGAATTTACCTCTTACAGTCAGCTGTCCGTGCTGTAAGCCATCAATTGTGACCAGGCGAACACCCCCGATGTTGTCATTGTCCACTATTTGAAACTGTTGCCATGTGATTGGTCGGGACTGCCCTTCCAGGAGATCCAGGCCTTCAAAGAACAAAGAATTGCTTCAGACAGTAAAGGTAAAAAAAATCCCATTTAAAATGTTAAACTATATTTTAACTGGTTAATCAGTCTGCTTGAAATTAGATGAAGGTTTCTAATCAGAAGAGTGAAATTCTGGAATAATCTTTCAAGGAGAGCTCTGGGGCCAAAAGTCCTAACTAGCGTCAAGATTGATCTTGATACGTTTCTGATGGGGATGGTATAACAAGACAGTGTACATGGGCATGATCTGTGACTGCTAGCAGCAAATATCTCGAACAGACACTAGATGGGGCGGGCTCTGAGTTACTACAGAGAATTAATTGTGCATCATTCAGTCACATTCCAGTTTTCTTTTTCTGTGTCCCTTTCCATTACTTTATCACTTAATTTTCTATAGTCCCTAAATGTAAGACCCTATATGTGATCCTTCCACATCACAGATCATTGGGCTTTTCCAAGCTGTTAGTCATAACTTACTATTTACTTATTGCCACTTTTTTTTAAATGCCTTCCCACCCATTTTGTTTCCCATATCATTCCCTCTGCACCTTGTATATTAATCTGCACAACCTATGCTCTCCATCTTTTCAGAGGTCAATCCTAAATAATATCTTGATTTTCTCATGTCCCCATCTCCCTCCTCTGTTACTCTGCATTTTCATTCTGCTTTGTTTCAACATTTATTCTGGTTTCTATGATTGGGTCACACAAAAATAGAGAGGAGGAAACAAATAAACATATTCCGACTCAGAGCTACACAGCCCTGAACTTTGGGCTGCTCAGACTGTCGATTGAGACCAGAACTTTGTCCCTTCAATCCATCTCTGCATCAACATACATTCTGTAGCAAAATTCATTCAGTGAAATTCAATCTCACCTATATTCCATGAAACCCGAGGAGCATTTGTATCTGTTGTTCTGATGGAGATATGCACAGTGATTGGTAAACTCCTTTCAAAGTAAAAGTCATGAACCTCTAACTCCATCTGTTATATAAAAGGGCATATCATTTGTTGAAAAAAAAAAAGGTTGAAATACCTTTGTCTATGTGCATACAAAATATATGCAGCATGCAGATAATTGAAATATAAGGCTCTATAAACTTCAGGAGATTCTGATACTATTATAACCAAAGGAATAAATCTCAAGTGGTTCATGATGTCACTAGAGGCGTCCCTCCCAGTTTTCTGTACTACCTTATAGTTCTAGCTTCCTATGTTGTGTTCTTTACAAGTAATGCAGGGGAAATAAGATTAATATAGTTGTAAATTTATATAAATTAACAGGAAAGCCATACATTTTAATTTGCACTAGAGTGGACTACGCATTTACACATGGGTATTGCAATAGTAAAAGAAGCTTTGGGGTACATTTCCTTGCTCAGCTCTGCTTTATAAGTCTGTCAAGTGTGATATGATAAATAAAAACTGAGGAAAATTAAGTACATGAGGTATAAAAATTAAAATAAGTTTTAAAAACATAAACACTTTCCAGGGATTTGTAAAGATGTGCCCAGCAGACAGATATTTACTTAAACTTTCCTTGGGCAGTTGCTATTACTGCTTAAACTCCTGTGAGGGTCCTTGAACTAAAATTGCCATGCCCTATTTGTTGACTGGGAGCAGACTCAGCAACTATACAATTTTACTCCATGGACCTTGTATCTCTACTTACTTCGTCCACTTGTTTTGCCACTGACTTCCTATCTTCATATATATCAACACTGTTAGAATGAGTCCTTTTTTGCATATCTTGCCACCTGCATCCATCTGCCTAGATCTCAACTTCTGAAAATACACAACTTCTTTCCTATCTCACCTCTTCTTTCTTTCTTTCTCCCTCCTATTAGTGTACTATTATTTAATGTTACATTTCTATAACACTTGAAGCCACAAATATTTATATCAAGAATAATGCAATTTTTAAGACTTCGTAAAAAATAAGTAAAACCCAGTGACACAGACCTGAAGTGAGGAGCACATGGGTATGTTGAAAATGGGTAGTGTTGGAAATGATGTGCAATTAATTTCATTAGGATGTAAAATATGTTTAATCTTAAGATAAGTCTACACAGCACCCTAAACTCAACATAAGATAGGCAATTTGCACTATACAGATTGCGTATCTTATTTCGAAACTATTTCAAAATAGCTTATTTTGAAATTTGGCTCATCTACACAGGACCAATTTTTTAAATCACGTGCTATTTCGAACCATCCCTTATCCCTCGTGCAATGAGGTTGACCGGGTGCAGGAGAGGATTCTGGCCTGGAGGGAGGAGTGTATGGTCTGCGAGGAGATTGTAACCTGGGGCAGGAGTGCAGAAAGGGGTGCAGAGATTTGGGTTATGACCAGAGACAGTGGATTGGGTTGCAAGATCTGGGAGGGGATTGTGACCCTGAGCAGGGGCATAGGAGGGGATGCAGTATCTGGGAAGGTGTATGGGGGCTGGAGCAGGGCTGCAGAAGGTTCGGGGTACATGGGGTAGGGGTGCAGGAGGGGGCAGAGGGTAGGGGGAGGGAGGGGCTGGGGTGCCAGAGGCAGGCTCTGGCTAGGAGACCTTACCTGGGTGGCTCCCAGCCAGCAGACCAGCAGGTTCTTTAGCCAGGGTCCCTGCCTTCCCCTCCCCTGTTTGTGCTTAGAGCAGCTGCAAGAGTCATATTTGCTGTCCTGCAAACAGCCAGCTGCTATTGGCCAGAAACCGGCCAATTGGAGCTATTGGGAGTGGGGCCAGTGTGAGAATCCTCCCCCCACCCCTTTCCCTGGGATCTCAGCATTCAGAGATGCACACATGGCCCTGCAGCCCGGCTTTTCTGAGTGCCAAACAAGGATGGGGGCAAGCAGGCAGGGAGCCAGCTGAGGCTCTCCTGGGCTGAATCTGTCCCCCAGATTATATTTTGCCCAGCCCTGGTGTAGACAGTGGGGTTACACGATATGAAAGACAAGCAAATGAGATCAGAACCAGGCCTATTGTCTATAAATGGCACTTGACCGCAGAAGCGATTTGCAGTAGAAACTAGTGACCCCAGTAGATACAGAGAATATGGCTCTTGCACAACCAGGTGTAAAATTGCATGAAAAATGTCTGTGAGGAAGTCAGTGCTCAAATGATGTAACATGGGCAGGGATGTAGAGAAATAAGATCCCTTAAGTGATATGTTTTGGTCAGTCAAGGTTGAGCATTACAGTAGATTGAGGGGATGTTTTAATGGATTTATGTTAGCTCACCAGGGTCACAAGATTCTTCTCATGGGAGTCCTACCACTAATGAAATCAGCCTTCAAAGAAAAATGTAATTAAAACATACTTCCCATTTTAGTGAGGTATTTTTCCTGTAAATTAAAAATACATTTTGCTCATAGAAACCTCTTAGAAATGAACATAGCTATTTGTAACTTCTTGAATGCTAGAGGGGGGAAAATAAAAGGTTCTGTTTGTCTCATTGTTACCTCATAATTCCTCCTCTCTGTGTGGCTGTTGTTTGGAGGCTGATATGCTATAAGCATCTCACTGAGATCTTTCCATGTAAAGGAGGTGATAGGCTTGGTATGGTCAAACAGATGAGTGACATAGCCTTGGGAGGGTGGCTTGGTAATGTTGAACACTAGCAGGGATTTGGGTGTTTCACTGTCTTCGGCATCCAATGTTGTTGTTGTCATGGAGGTCAAAATAAACTGGTCCACCTCCAGGATGAACATAGACATGAAGGCAGCTCTGGGGATTTGGTTGGGAACAGCACCTTTGATTCGGACAGGGAGCCAGGCATGCTCTGTCTATGAAAGGGAAGAAAAAGTCAGGACAAAATATAGTTAAAATTTGATTTTATACTAGAAGATTTACCCAGCGTTGCTTGGGCCCTTGACTCAATTACATTTTTTTTTAGACAATGAAATGAAAATGTACACGTTTCATTTAAATCATTGCTCTGGGGTGGGGCTGGAGATGAGGGAGTTCAGTACACAGGCTGCCCTGGGGAGAGAGGACTACCCCAGCCCTTTCTCAGCACAGCAGCTTGAGGCCAGGTGAGAAGCACCTCTCCATGGCTGCTGCACAGCAAGAGGAGGCGTCCATGTCCCTGGCATCTGCCCCCGGCGCTTCTCAGACAGAGCGAGGAATGCAGCAAACTGTGCACTTTCCCCTCCCTCCCTGACAAAGGGAAACAGCCTGCAATGTTCCATCCGAATCAGGGAGGGGGGGAGCTTCAGCGCTCCCTAAAGGGCGCCAGGGGGTGGGAGGCTCCTGGATGGGGGGGCATGCCCCCAGGCAGCCCCTTTCACCTGCCTGGTGATTCTGTGTCTTTTCTGTATGGTTTTATGAGAAGTAATCCTATTCCAGCCCCATCCCATTTTCCTGGCACATCCAAACCCTTACCCTGCTTTAAGTTATGATAAGTGGAAGCTGTATATCAAATATGGTGGTCCTAGCTCTTACTGTTTAGGAGGAGTTCTTGAACTAACTGATAGACAGACAGACAGATTCACAAACTCTCTCAAATATAGAGTAGAGGAGTACTCCAATGGTATTTAAGCATATTTTGTACCTAAAGTTCAGCATGCGTTTATTTCCTTTATTGAACTGAGTCCTAAAGAACTAACCCTCTCGTTTTCAACTTTTTTGTGTTGGGTTCTCCCTGCCATGTTATGGGAAGGGCAGCATAATCATGACCCCACACTCAGAACCTATGAACCATTAAGGAACTGCTTCGGCTGCACCCCTGGAAGCTGCAGATCATGCCAGGATTGGAGGAGGAGTTAAAAGAAGGAAACTCCACTCAGATGGTGGCAAACCTGAGAAGACAACAAGAGCTTCCCTGTTCTGGGAGAGAGGTCTGCCAGACAACAGAGTCTCTGCTTTTGCAGAAAGGAAGACACAGATCCTCTGGGCTAAGGAAGTGGGGAGAGACTAAGGGTATGTCTACACTAGCCCCCTAGTTCGAAATAGGGAGGCTAATGAGGGCGACTGAAATTGCAAATGAAGCACGGGATTTAAATATCCCACGCTTCATTAGCATGTTCCCAGGTGGTCGCCGTTTTGGAAATTGACTAGCCCAGAATAACTACCCACGTCTACATGCGGCAGTGAAACAGGAGTTCGCAGTAAAGCCCTTAATTCGAATTAGCTGTTAAACCTCATTCCAGGAGGAATAACAGTTAATTCGAGTTAGGGCTTTACTTCAAACTCCCATTTCTCTGCTGCGTGTAGACACAGGCAGTTATTCCGGGCTAGTCAATTTCCAAAATGGCGACCGGCCAGGAACATGCTAATGAAGCGCAGGATATTTAAATCCCGCGCTTCATTTGCAATTTCGGTCGCCTTCATTAGCCTCCCTAGTTCGAACTAGGGGACTAGTGTAGACATACCCTAAGATTTATCATGGAGACCTGATGGACTCTGAGGCAGATTGTGCTATTTCTAAGGTTCTATGAAGTGAGAGGAATCAATATTCTCACTGGAGCTGTTTACAGGTTTCTTTCTTTTCCTTTATGCTTTTATTTAACTTTGTTTGGTGACCATGGACTGTTTTGTTTGTGTCACCTGCGACCCATGCCTGCTGGGGTGTGGGCAATTAAAGTCACTCACTTGGGCTCCCCATCTAGCTATGAAAAGGGGTTCTCTATCCAGGATAGGCTCATGACAGCATCTCCAAGTAGTTTTGCTGGCACTAATGAATGCTCACTGTCCTGCTGTGATATAGGTAAGTGATATTATCTTCAGTGTACAAATGGGGACACTGACTCACCAGGATGTGGAAGCCAAATTCTAATCTGGGTTGATCTTGTTCTTAGGTGCTCAACTTGAGCATCCAAGGGCCTGATTTTCAGCTGAAGTTGAGTGTCTCGGTGCCCCTGTAAATCAGTTCTCTGATCCAAAATTACTGCCTGCTTCTGAAAAACTGGTCTTAAGTGATTTGGTCAGGAAAGTCACATTAGTAGTCAATAGCTGGGCCAATAATAGAAGACTTGATTCCTGTATTTTAACCACTACACAGGCTCTCACTATGAGGTTATTGCACAAAGCTACTTAGTTTATGATAACCGTTCTCTTCTCATGATCATTATTCCCATTCCTCACCATCCCTCGCCTCCCCTCTTCACCCCCTTTTTTAATGCTTAGTAGTTGCTTCTCTGGGTATTCAAGTTATTCAAGCATGTGTTTATTTACTTTATTGAACTGAGTCCTAAAGAACTAACCCACTCATTTTCCACATTTTTGTGTTGGGTTCTCCCTGCCATGTTATGGGAAGGGCAGCATAATCATGACCCCCACACTGAGAACCTATGAACTATTAAGGAGCTGCTTCGTCTGTGCCTCCTGAAGCTGCAGATCATGCCAGGATTGGAGGAGGAGTTAAAAGCATTTGTCCCCAGTGTAACTCCATTTACTTCAGTGGATTTATGGCAGCCATTAATTTGGCCTGTTGTTGACTCACATAAATACAGTCATGAACATGACAGAATATGAGAAGCTACACACAGCTGTAGAAAGCTCTACCTTGTGTACAGTTTTGCTTCTGCTGTCTGTGAGGTGCAGCTGGATAGGAACATAATCAATGTTGGGTGAAGGAGGATCAAGATGCTGGTATCTAATTCCTATCAGCAAAAATTCCTCACAGCTCATTTTGGTGTTCTGAATCATCTTCAGTTCTGGAACACAGTTTCCATTCCTGCACCTTTGGCTCGTCCTGTTCTCTAGAATTCAACAGAAGCAGTTGTAAAATATTTGTTTAAAGAATAGACTGGATAAACATTATAGGAAAGCTCAATCAATGTAGCTAAGCTAAAAGTGTCATAACAGGGCAGTGTGACACAGCATAGAACCTTTTCTCCTCTGCTCTTTCCCTGAATAATAATTGTGTTGGGTTGACAGACATTTTCCAGCTCCCACTTCACTTTTTTTGTTGTGTTTCTTGTCAAGTAAGCCTTTAATTCTGGCTAAGATATTAATCCAACAATACTAGGCTCAAAGCCTAGACGCTTTATTGTCCATCTTTGGACAAAGACAGAGCCAATCAGAGAACTGAGCATCTTTAACTCCCATGTAATCCCTAACATTCTCCTCCTCTCTCTCTCTTAGTTGCATCACCACATCCATTTTAAGAACCAGATCTTAGCAATATATCTGAAGGATATATTGTGGCAGGTATTCTACCCCCTCTCTTTGTAAGCGTTAAAGCAAACAATTAAAGCATGGCATACTGGATCTGGGGAAGAAGCTATGAGGTTGATCTCCACGAGGCTCTTCTCGCTGAGGTTCTCCAATGACAAGTTGACCGTGGGCTGGTAGAAGCATTTCTAACGAGGCCAGTGTGATGGTGCACTCCAGGTTTGTCCTCTTGTCATAGTCAAAAGTAAGCATATTCTTGTCAATCACCCCGGACAGGCCATAAAACTCGGGGACCTCCAGGACACTGGAGCTGATTTTGATGATATTACAATCTGGTTCAAGTAATTGCACCTGAAGGATGAACGTTTCTGTGAATGTTTCAGTTTCTGTAAATCTGTCAAGGATAAAAGATGCTTAGTAATATGTCAAGCCAACCTCCTCCATTGCCCATGAATTCAGCATTATCCTCAACTCTGAAATTTCCCATTTCTGCAAATCTCCTTGTTGCTACATAACTATGTGGTCAAGTTCTATGACCCTAATAGAGATGCAGGGCTTTTCTCCTGATTCGCCCTGGTATTAAGGGCTCTGACTTGGAAGTGGACAATTATTTCCATGGACTCATCCCACAACAGGCACTTCCTATTTGTTTGAATCCAGGATAATAAAGGATTTGATTGTCTTATAAGTGTGGCAGGCAAAAGACAGCAGGCTACAGGAGTTAGTGGGAGGGCGGGTATACAGGCAGTTGGGTGACCACATCCTTGTTCCCTGAATAGACTGCCAGAGACTGCTGCCCCAGCAATTAAGTCAGGCAGACACCTGGCACTCATTAAGTCAGGCAGACACCTGCCAGTTAGGGCCTGCTGGTCCCTTATAAAAGGCTTCTTCCCCTCAGACAAGGAGGGGAGAGGAGAAAGAGGGATGGACTACAACAGAGGAGGTAGTACAGAGAGACACAGACTGTGAGGGGCAAACAGAAGAGGTTCCTCTCAAGGTACTAGGGAGAAGGTATTGCGGGAGGGTTGGAGAAGTGGCCCAGGGAAAAGGCTACTATATGGTGGGGATAAGGGCAAGAACCACTCCCCCCCCCACACACACACAGTAGCTGCTACCTAGGGTCCCTGGGCCAGAACCTGGAATAAGTGGGCTGGCCCAGGTTCTCCCCAAACCTCCCCCATACCTGGTGAATTGCCACTAGTGAAAGGGGACTTTTGGTCCATGCAAGGGTTTTTTTCCCTCCTAGCTAATGACTGATCGATGATGTAAAGGGCTCATTAAGTGGGGAATCCTCACTCTAAAAGCACAGAGGGGCAGTGGGAGGGTCGCTGCAAGCCTCTGAGGCTTCTTAAGAACCGTCAGGAAGCACAGGACCTGCCACATAAGGTATACAGAATTTAGAGCAGGGGGAAAAGGGTAGCAGGAAACAACAGTGAGAACAAACAAGCTCAGGGAATTTTATGGCTGCTCTCATGTAAGCAAGCAATAAGGGGTTCCCAGAAATACATGAGTGACTTTGCATCCTACCTCCTGAATGTGTACTATGCTAGAAAACTCAGAGTGGGACTGCTACCTACTTATACACCATCTCTAGGACACACAGATTTACAACAGCTGAAACTTATCAGTGCTCTGAGGTGTTTTAAAATCTTAGATCCCCAGATTCTAGTAGGTACAGATATTGCAACCCTCCCCCCCCTTCCACATGTACAAAAAGTACGATCATGCCACTCTTGTCCTCAGACTCCACCGATTCCCTATTCATTTCAGGATCCAGTTCAAAATTGTTCTTGTTTAATAAAACTTCCCAGGAACTTGTTCCACCAAGCTCATGGACCGGATTTCTTTCCCTTTTGCCTACTCCTGCACCCTGATTTCAGCTTCCTCCTCTTCCAATACTGGCTTTAGCTCTATTTCTTCCAAAGCCTTGCTACTGCTGAACCACAAATCTTCTGCGTAGCTCTTGCCCTCTGGCTGTGCTTCCTCTGTACATGCTAATGAGATCAGTTAGAAACCCTGTATCCTTATCTCATCAATTTGTCTTCCTCGAAGATGGATCATGTGCTCTAACATTACACTGCTCATAGGTTTATGAAAGTTAGACCTGCACATCTGATGTGATAAACAAGGTCACCTTTAATATCAAAATGGAGACAGGACTGTAATAGACTCCAATCTTAGGGAGAAGGAGATCAGTGGAGCTTACCCAGGGAAGAGAAGGTGACAAGCAGAGCCTATGCTGAATCCTGACATGCTACAGATTCCACCAAGGAAAACATTCCATTCCTGAATCCCTCATTCTGGGCACTGTTATCCATTCTAATTCCCATTTGTCATTCCTCTGGTGCATGGACAAGAAGGATGATCCAATGGCCAGGGGATTAGGGTCTTAGTAGCTTCTGCTGTGCTGCATGACCTTTGGAAAGTCACTTAGCCTCTCTGTGCCTCAGTTCTCCACCTGTCAAATGGGTTTAATAGTACTGTACTATATCTCTTCGGGATGCTGTGAGGATAATTATACTAAAAATTTGTGTTGTCCCAATTACCATCCTATCTGAAAATCTAAGTGCCATTAATAAAAATAATATGGTAGTGTGGCAGCAGGCAAGTTTGATATACTCCTTTTTTTGAAAAGAGAACCAATTATTTAAAACCCCAGTGGAAAGGACAGGGGTAGTATGTTTCCGTTTTCCATCTAGGAAAATTATATGTAAAGGGGAATCATGAGATTTATGTATGTCCTGATTGTCATTCACTTGCTTACACTGAATAGTACCTCACTCCACAAGAAATCCTGTTGAACTCAAAGGAATTACTTGTGGAGGAAAAAGTTGATCAGTGGGAGTAAGGGTAACAGAACCTGACCCTTAATGTCTATGCAGCACTTCGAGAATGTCATGCACTTTGTAAGTGCTGTTGTCAGTAGTAAGAGTAACAAGAAGAATCAGTTTCTCTAGTGTACAAATAACCCAATGTTTATCAATGCCAACAAATATGTTATCAGAATGTTTCTTGTATACATTTTGACAGCTAATATTATAAATAGATCATGGCATGGGTTACTGGTTAATGATGCCTTCAGGTGTATGTAAGTA
Organism: Pelochelys cantorii; assembly: GCA_032595735.1. Classification (NCBI taxonomy): domain Eukaryota; kingdom Metazoa; phylum Chordata; order Testudines; family Trionychidae; genus Pelochelys; species Pelochelys cantorii. Next base: position 109,012,069 of record CM064330.1, read on the forward strand.
GTTACTGCAGATATAAACAAAAGAATTTTTATTTGCCTGAAATATGGAGTGTTTTTTCTTCATGGGAAAAACAGTAGTTTTACTAGTGATAACAATGTATAATAATACTTCAGTGCTGCTTACCTGTATAGCCGAAGCATGACCATGTCTTCATCTAAAATTGGACAACCATTATGAGTATACTTGACTTCATTAGGAAGGAAATGACAGTCAAACACCTATTGAGGTAGAAAAAATAGAGACGCAAATGCTGTCATGAAAGTCAGGCTCCAGAGTTGTTTTCTTTAGTTCTGCTTTGATTGTCATTGAACTGCTGCTAGACCAAAGCATGCTTTCTAATCTGCAGTTTGTTTCTACAACAGAGTCACTTTTGTTGTGCAATGTGTGCCAGACTATCCACAATCTGAGCAAACTTCACTGAATAAAAGTTAAACGTAACTGAGTTACATTTACCATCTTTATATTTCTAATACAATGACCTGCAAAGGATTAGGTATTATTGTGAAATTATATGGAACTTTATCAGGAAGACAAGACTAATGCCATCTCTTGAAGGCATTCAGAACATCCAGGGTCTTTTTGGAACAATAAATGTGAAGTGGATTTCCTAGGAAATATCTTGCGGGCAATGCACATTTTCCCCTCCAAAGCCAACCTTTTGAAGATGCCCATCGTGTAGGAGCTGCATGTTCTGAAAACTCCATCTCAAAGACCCCCAATCTGTATAAAGTGTGAATTAACCATGCTGTGAGAATGATGCTTTTGAAATGAAATTAGGATAAAATGGTATTCTCAAGAACTCCTGTTGGATGGAAGGTTGGAGGATTGTTCCTGACAGAATCCATGTCAGGATTGGGGTTAATTCTGGTAAGCTCATTAGCATGCATGTTGGTTCATTTATTATTTTTTTACATCTTCTCTGTAAATGTTTTGTGATGTCAACCAATATGTTATCAGTGTGTTTCTTGTATATTTTAACTTAAGAATGGAGTAGGTTTGCTTAGGAAGTATTGTGTGGTTCTTTATAATTGTAGCAAATTACATCTGTTAACCATTTCTGAAGGAAATGCAAACATGTGTTCTTGGGCAACCCGTCTGCTCTGCGAACCACACAGCAAAGATAGGGAACTGAAAATACACCAGTCAGAAGGGAGAGACGTATTTGATTCCATCCAGAAAAGCAATGGCTGGGGAGCTGGAAGCCCGAGAGCGGGTGCTCTGGCTGAAGCACTGAGAGGAAATGCCAGTGCAGTTGCCTTGAACTGTGGTAGATTTAGCAAAAAGGAGTAGAGAAATATTAGGCACCAAGGGGCTACTGGCAGTCTGCAATTTTAAAAAGTACAAGATAGTTTCAGTCAAAGCAGCATGCACTTAAATTCTATTAACAGGACCTGCTTGAGTGCTTTGCAGAATAATGATGGATTCATGCACATACTCAAATGCTTTGCTGAACTAAAGCCTGATGTGAAGACATAGATTCACTGATGCCATGTATCTTTATCACAGGCAGCAACTCTCTTCAACAGCAGCACTCTTTCATTCAGCAATAGGTCAACCCTTAGATAATTGAATAGCTGTCAATTAATGTGGGATGAAAATACTAACTTTTGTTCCTTTCAGTAAATGCCACAAAACTAGAATTTACATTATTTTTACTATTATGAAAGTATTTACATGGCATCAGGTTGTCAACATTAAAAATATATTGTGCTTTTCTGCTCTGTGTTGTTCTTGTAGCCTTGAAGCCAGGTAGTAGCTATAATTTGTTTCTGGGACTTTCGAATATTTTCATAAATAATTGCGTATCAGACAATAATATTTTAATGCAGTAACTAAAGGGTTAATTTGTTCTGCAGGCAGATAAAGGTGGGTTAAAATAGACTTAACTGATTATAGTATAGTACAGGTTTCCTTGTAGTTTTTGCAGATATAGACTAATACCTCTGAAGATTGATCAATTTTATCAGCCTTAACCTGCCTCTTTTTTGTTTAGTGATGACTTTGGTTAACTAACTAAATGAATCAAAGTTTTGTGAAATGCATGTTCTTTTTATAGAGAGGAATGGTATGCAAATATTATTTTAATTAGTGAACTAGAAAGTGTTAATTGAAATTTTCAAAGCATGATGTTAAGAAAGAATACTCAGCTTAAGTTAGGGCCGTTCGCTCAAACAACAAATATGCAGTGTATAATTTTAAAACCCTTTCTGTGTGCTAGCTCTCCAGAGTTCAGTGCTGTACAGCTGGTGTAAATCAGTGTAGCTCCTTCCACATCCATGGCATTACACAGATCAATACAGGTTGAGAATCTGGCCTCTGAGTCTGGGAACCCAGTTTTCATCTTGCATCTCTGGTGTTAGGCTTTGTGATTCACCAGATGAATAAAGTTTATCTTATGAATAAACATTTTTACAAGACATCATTAGTTCTTGTTCTTAACTGATAACAAGGGAGATTTTAAAAAAATGAAGGACCTTTCTACACAGGCTTCCTACCATTGATAGATAGTGATAATAAAATTAAGGCACAATCTGCTTTGCTAAAAGAAACATCTGTTTTATGTTTCCTAATATGTTTTCCTTTTATATGAACAGGCAACTGTAATTGTCTATAAATTTCCTAAGTAAAACAAAGGAGAGCTAAATCTTTTCCTAATTACCGTCTAGCTTTGTTTTTTCCACTTCAACTCCTTTTCAATTATAATTTATAATTAAATTGTCACACATTCCTAGCACATTACTCACTGGAATGGCAGTAAAACATATCAGTCCAGAGACTATTTCTGACTGCAGCATTTCCTAGTTGACAGAGGCAGGGGCACTAACAGCATCCACAGGCCCCTGACAAGAAAAGAGACGGGGAGGCTCCACCTTTGTGGCTAGGAGCCCTGGGCCTCAGAGCAAGTGTTGCCTTTGCTCCCCTCCCCCACAGGGGGCCTGGACAGAGGGCATGCTCAGCACCAACCATGGGCCAGCTTAATAACTTTTCTCAGGATGAGTTACCACTTTAGAACAGCGCCTAGGACTTTGCCTCACAAAGTCATGTGATTAGATTAAAAGCTCTTACTTCATTAAGCTTTCATCTTGAAAAAAGGTTCTCTCCCTAACGGTTGCAAACAACAGACTGGAAACATGAACTGAGTCTATGTGTTGCAGTAACATCTGCCTGAGTCTGCCAGCAGCCTCCCACACAAGGACGAGTGATAAAGACTAGAGTCGAGGATGAAGCCGTGTGGCTCCAAACACAACAGCAAAGTAGAGCAGGCCTCTTCGCTCCAGACTAGACCCAGGAGGCCCTAGTGAGGCTGCTACAGTTCTGGGTGCCACCCAGTTGTTTGTTTACATGGAGGGTCACCATCACCAGTCAAAAAGTTGGCCCTCCCAGCTCCTCTGGATGCTGGGGGATTGGAGAGGAAGGCCTTTGCTTTGGTTGTTGCCTCCTCCACGTAGCAAAGGTAGAACAGAGGCCCTTGTTATCAACATGGGGTAGAATGTTTTATTAATAGGTCACTGAAGGAAGAGAAGGAGGTGTGGATGAGAGAACAGCCGCTGGCTCTGTTTTCCAGATGTCCAAGTAATAAGGTTCTGGTGAATACATATTTCACGGTGCTCCTGGAGAAGTGGCTCCAATCTAGTGCTTAGCACAGCTCAGGCTAGTGATGCAGCTCAGATTGTATTATGTTGCCTGCACTCCCTTAAGCCTATGAACTCAGGCAGTCCTCAAAAGTAAGTGGCAACATCTTCAGGTCTGCTCAAACTTTCACCCAGCTGCATGTTCCCCAAGGAGCCGCTCCAGCCCTGGGGATGCGCTAGGACATAGGCTACGTCCAGACTGCAGCGCTTTTCTAGGATACCTCCAGTATCCCGGAAAAGAAATGCCGCATCCAAGGAACGCGGCCCCTCTTCCGAAAAAAAATTCAGAAAAGCGGATGTGCTCTTTCGCCATCCCTGTAAACCTTGTTTTACGAGGAAGAAGGGATGTGTCAAAAGAGGAGTTTTTTCTGAAATTTGGCGCCAAATTTTGGAAAAGCCTCTTTCGACAGTAAAGTGGAAAGAGATACGCAAATTGCGTTTCTTTTTCCAATTTATCTTTGCAGTGTAGACCTAGCCATAGAGAAGTATTGGCCACTCCCCTTTTTTCTTTTACATATGCCTCCAATATCAGAGGGTCCAAAGCAGCAGGGGGCGGGGAGGGGTAGGGGAGGAGGAGGACATGTAGAAGCTAATGCAGGGCTTCTGTCCCACATGAGGATTTTTCCACACTGGGGGAATCTTCCATGTGCAGTTAAACTATTCTACAATTCCTTTGGGTCACCAGAATGACTCAAAGAAGCTGTAGTGGGAGCAGCATGTAGAGGAGTAATATCCCAGCATCACAACTTCAGCAGTCTCCACTTGCCCTTACAGTCTGCAGATTCTCAGGCTCTTACAGGAAAAAATTAACTCAGCGTTTTAGTTCAGTTTAGTTAAGCAATTCTGGTGTGAAAAAATTGTTATCCAGATCACAAATACTTCAAGAAAGTGATTTTCTCTGGGGAGTTTGATACTTCTGTTTGTAAAATCAAGAAGCAAGGAGATTATACATATTAGACTGCATATATTAAAGTTAACCCTACCCTTTCAAATCTTAGTAGGAAATAAAGTTTGATTATGGTTTGTTTTGTGTTTATTCATCTTTTATCAGTGCCAGTTTGTCCAGGCTTATTACCAAGAACTTCTTTCTAAAAAACTCATATGGTGAAATTTACCAGAAAGATTAGAGGAAAGGTGATACATGAGGTACACTTTGATGTTACTACATATTAGAACTGTAAAGAGAAAACAAAATCCTTTTATATACTTCCCATCTGTTAGTAATCTGGTCATTGAAGAGCAGAACAAATAACATTGCACTCAATGTGCTTAATGTATGTGATGATTATTTTTAATTGCTCCCTACGTAGCGACTGCGTGACTAAAATATAAAGAGTTTTTGCCTTCTATGCATTACCCTGGGGACACTGGTTATCCTCACTGAACACAAACAAGCAGCTGGTAGATTACACACTGACTTCTAACAAAAGTTTGAAAGACCTGCTGATTAAGATCATTACAGTGGAAACCAGATACTGGTCAACTCTACCTTCATGTGCAGGTGTTATTGTATTCATGAACAAAATGTTTGTAGTACTAGTGATAACATTCTCATCCATCTAGCTCTTTTTAATGAAAAATTAAATGTCATTCACAAAGGCAATGTAATAGTATGTCTATTAATTACCACCTCACCCTTTCAGATGACTGCTCTTTACAATAAAACTATTTCACATCTTGTAAGACACACACAACTAAAGAAACAACACCGAAGTAAAATTCTGATCCTACATACCTTTGGAGTTAGTTTCCCAACCCTCTGTGTTATTGGCTCATTAATCACAACTTCCACTTTGCAAGCATCTTTCTCTTTGGGGATGGAAAATTGCAGGTCATCTTCTGACAGGAAGACAGACTGGCCCTTCATCACTTTCACCCCAAGATTGACGCTGATAAAGGAGGAGCAGACGCATCTCAGGATAACAGCGAGCAGTGGAAATAAACAGGTAATCTCAAAGGACTTCATATTTTTAGGGAAATCCAGTTGCCTTCAACTAGTAAACGTCCTAAACAAAAGAGGTTGTCTCTTCGTTCTCCCATAGAACTTCACCATATAATTAAGGGAAACAGCTTTAGTCGCAGGCAATAATGTACTGTATATTTTCTATTAAGATATGCCCATGTGATTGAAATTTGGACAAGGGCACCTTTCAGAGTGTTCTTGGGCTTCAATAAAATTTGTTGACCAATTGTGACAAAAATGATGTATGCGCTTTCAGGGTGCTTTATATGTCTGCTAATCCTGCAAAAAAAAAAATAGAGGGAAAATGTGGTATGAAACAGGTAGGCAAAGAGATCTCTTATCAGTTCCACCACTGCAGTTCATGTCAAACAGTAAAATAACTTGACCCTAAGCAATATTAAGTCATGGTCAAAAAATGGACTATTTAAAAATGGCACCATCTCACTCAATTCACGTATATGAATTCTGAATTGTTTCTGCTAACTTGTACATACACATACATTGAATCTTGAGTATGTATAGAATCCTACATCTGCCTACTTTTTACTCTTGTTAGCACTGCAGAGCCACAATGAGAGACTGAACTGGATTCTGTTCTGAGTAGGGTGTTAAAACAATAGCTAAGTAGGTTACAAATGGAGATAGAAATAGTTTTCTAGATTCAGTATATCTGCATGAAGGGTATTGAAGCTACTTTCTATTTGTTAAATCTACTACTGCAAGGATTTTCAAAGTTGGTTGCACGCTCGCCTGGGTAAGCCGTTGGTGGGCCGCGAGATGCTTTGTTTATCCAAATGTCCATAGGCACAGAGCCTCAGCTCCCATTGGCTGCAGTTTGCCATTTCCAGTCAAGAGGAGCTGCGGCAAGGAAATAAAAACTGTTTGATGGCTCTTAAAGATCTTAGTTAGAGTTAACCTTCATCCTTCTGAGGTTGATAAACAGAGTATCAGTAAATTTACTTTGCTTGGGGTTCTTTGAATGAAGAACCTTGTTAAAAACCAGCTGTATTCTGAGTAATAACAGTCTTTCTAATGTCACAGTCCATTTATCTAGCTAGGGGCTTAGTTGACCCACATCTCTTTAACACCCAGAATCAGATGTTAAAATTTCCCAGACAAATCAAAGACATTTCATAAAATTTAGAGAATGACATTATTCTAATTAAATCTGATAACCAAATATTTCCGTGATGGTAAAGCTACAGGCCCTTATAGACACTCCTTAAGTTTCTATGAGAAATTTTCTAATACCTTCACCCTCTATTTATACACAATGTCCAAACTAATGACAGTTGTGCTGCCATCAGTTGTTTTTCCCCAAAAATGATAAAAATCTAGAACTACATACTTCTTATTGCCTCATTTCCTTCCTTAAAGGTAACAGTTCAGCTCTGCTAAGGTTTTTCCCAGTATACTGGCCCCACTGCTCCCTACAATTGTACATACTAATCACTATGGTTTTACATTTTACATTGAGCATCCGACAGCAGTTACAGGAAATTATTACGTATTGTTTATTTCCAACAACACCATAAGGCTGATCCACTCACTTTGACCACGATTCAGCAGGGTTACTTAAGCATGTGCCTAGCTTTAAGCCATGTGACCTCAATGGAACTGCTCACATTGATATTAGGCTCCTGATTACATAATTGAACCCTCTAAACCTCAACTCAGAAAAGATACCTGATTGTTTCGTAGCGTGGTTGGGTTTTCTTTGTTTGTTTTAGTATATATTTGCAACCCTAGAATTGACCAGTTGTGATCAATTTCATCAAACTCCAACTATGACAGAACTTGGCCACTGAAACTCTAGCCCTTTGATCTTCTTCATTTCTGGAAGTTAAAAGTGACAGCCATGGAACATAAGCTTTGACTCCTGGCTAACAACCTGTTAATACACTTCTCCTCTCCCCAAAACTCTCTAGGTCAGATAGGAGATCTGCTTTCTACCTTAAAGAAGTTTTCCATTCTGAAAAGCTAACTTAAATAAATCACCAGTCACCTCCATAAAACGCCTGGACAAATGATACCAACCACATTGACAGTAGCCACTTCTACTCTCTAGAACTACATCTAGACTGCATTGCTTTTCCGGGCTACCAGAGGTAGCCCGGAAAAGCAATGCCACGTTCAAAGAAGGTGTCCACTTTTCTGAAATTTTTTTTGAAAAAGTGTATGCGCTCTTTCGCCATCCCTATAAACCTCATTCTACAAGGTATAAGGGATGTGTCGAATGAGCAGTTTTTTCCAAAATTTGGTGCCGTGTAGAAGCGTCAAATTTCAGAAAAGCCTGTTTCGACAGTAAAGCGGAAAAAGATACACAATTTGCGTACCACGAATTGCATTTCTTTTTCCAATTGAACCTTGCAGTCTAGACAAAGCCTGGGAAAGACAGATGATCACTAGGAAATCCATTTTTATGCACGCTTCCATTTATCTTTTGAAATGCGTGAAACCCTCTAAATGGTAAGGTAAAGCATCAGGGCCTTCTTCATCTGCCGCATTTTGTATTGCAACCCCACAACTTCCCCAGCCTAGTCAAATCTGAATAGGAATGTGGGTAGGGAGCACCAAAAATATTACCCATCCACCTCCCTATACCACTGTCCTATACAAAGATAAGAGGTTTTTATTCAAACATGTATCTGGCTATTGACCTGACTGGGAGCAGAAACACATTTCAAACATATTTCTTCTCCGCTATGTCTCATCTCCACAATATGATGTAGGACCATCTCCCCAAGTAACAGTGAGACACATGATAACACCCAATGACTACCTCCTACTATACGTGAAACATTGCATCCAGCATGCTCTGCAGTATTTGCTTGCTGAGCTCCAATCAATGGTGCAGTAGATAAATTGTCAGTAATTAGTTAATGTGTGCTGTCCTTAACTGGATAGAATCAGACTGCTCAGCTGCATGTCATAGGCCCTATATAGCTAGCAATTCATGGTGATACTTCGCTGGTTCAAAAGGTGGAGTTCTGTGTTTTCACACTAGGCGTATCCTATCATCCAACAGCCTCTATCGATGTGAAGTTCCAAATTACAGTGGTATCTGACGTGATAATTGTAAAAACTTAGGTGGCACAGATCTGTTACAGCATAAATTTATAAAGTATGCTGGCATCTGTTTGGATTTTAAACAGTGTTACAAAAAGTTACCACATCAGATTCAGACCTGGTGTAAGACATAGCTCCACTTGCTTCCCTAGAATTGTACTCATTTACAGTTGGTCTGGAATTGACTTCAAGAAGGTGAGTAATTTGCTGAGCCACGTAGAGACCGTCACAACATCTGGACTACACATTTTTCCACTTTTTTTTTTCCAGAAGAGGCTTTTCTGAAATTTGGCCCATCTACACTGGGTCAAATTTCATGAAAAAACCCTCTTTCAGAAGATCCCTTCTTCCTCGTGGGATGAGGAAGACAGGGCTTCTGAAGGAGCATGTCTGCGCTTCCACAAAAAAAAGTGGAAGAGCAAACGCGTTCCCTGGATGTGACAGAGTTTTTTCAGGATATTCCCCCCAAAAAAACCCTGCAGTCTAGATGTATCCCAAATTGATTTATGTTGTTGAAAAGTACTTTTAAATAGTCTGCAATTCAACAGTGCCATATATTAAGAATGACAAGGTCAAGCTTTTATATATTGCACTGAAAATGACTTGGTATGTAGTTCTTCTGCCTTTTTTCTAGTCATAGGTCCCAATAAGTGCAAAACAATCCAGTGTCTTCCTTTTCTGCATATATTGCATCATTAGACAACAGTTTCATTTGCCCAAGAAGGGCAGAGAACTTAGAGATCCTAATTCGAACTACCTACTCCGTGCCGCGTGTAGCCGTGGGCACGGAGTTCGACCTGAGGGGATTTAAAAATGGCGCCCGCCCGGCAAGATGCAAATGAAGCCCGGGATATTTAAATCCCGGGCTTCATTTGCAACTTCGAATGCCTACATTAACCACCCTAGTTCGAACTAGGGTGGTAGTGTAGACATACCCTTAGGGATCTTCTCTATTTTCCATATCCTCTTCTTGCTCGAGGACGCTGGCAGAAGGAACTGAGATAAGTCCCTGGCTTCAGTTTTGAGGAGAAACTTCTAGATTGGAAGATAGAAGTCTGCAGAGGGAGGTGAAGAGACAATTCCAGCTTGAGCATGGCCTTTCCTATCTCCCTTTTGACCATTCACAGTGTGCCACACCGCAGCATGTAAAGCTGTGTATTGACTGCAAAAAGACAGAAGACTCTGCATTAGGAGCATAACGTTGTCATTTATGCAAGCCAGTGCCAAATTAATGAGGCATTTATAAAGAATCTGTACTGCTTTCACCTTCTAACCCTTTGTCCACTTACAGCTAAGCTTCTGATTTGTTAAAAACACAGTGGGTGTTGAGGTAGGAAGAGTAGATCCTACTGATTTTAGGCTTTGACTAGAACATTAACTATTCTGCGGCACTTTGTCCATGATTGCAAGGGACCAGGCCCTCAGGCTTACATCTGTCCCAACTGAAGGCATCTCCGATAGCTTGGTGCTCCCTAACACCGAACAGGGTCATTGTTTCATACAGAAAAAAATTATTTCAATCCACAGACAAGATGCAATCAGGCACAGGGATGAACTGATAGAGGTGTCCCCTGAAGTATTAACAGAACCTGACACTACTGATTTTGCAAGACATGATGGAATTGGAGCATGGGCAGCAGGAGAACTAGTTAAACATAGACATTGTTTGGGAACAAAATAGCATTGTGCTCCCAGTGAGCCTGCAGAAGTAGAGAGCCCACTCTCGCTCCACATAAGAAGCATTTTCAGAGCCTGGGTCACAAAGCTACTTTCACCCACATCACACTTACTTGCCTTTCTTGAATCTGTGTAAGAATGAGCCGATCTAGTTTCTGTGCCCCTGGATGTTGTCCCATAAACGCAGGGCAACGGCACAGGTACATTTGCCAGATGGAGATGGGTGATAGTCAGTGTTCCCTCTAAGCTGCATGGCAGCACAGCTTCACAGGTGATTAATCAGCCCTGACCAGTCAGAGGCTCAGGGCTCCCTGCAGGGAGCTCACTAACTGGGTGGGCCTAATTAATCACTTGTGAAACTGTGCTGCAGTGCACTGGTGACAGTGGATGGCTCACTTGATGATTTCCTGTTCTGTTCATTCCCTCTGATGCTCCTGGCATTGGCAACTCTCAGAAGACAGGATAATGACTTAGATGGACCTTTGGTCTGACCCAATAGGCCGCTCTTATCTGCCTTCCTGCAAAATTAATTGCCCTGTGTCAATTAGTAAGGTGTGCACATGCAGGAGGCGGGCTAAACAGATTGGAGCAGTATTTGCCCATTCCCCCGGAAAATGAGTGAATGTCTTGACATTTTTATGGAAGGGGGAGGCAGAGTGTGTGGAGGTCGAAGGGGTGGGAGGCTCTGGCTGCTCCCTTTGCCCCCGTCAGTGGGCCCGAGCATCCCACACTTTAACCCTCCACATACTCTGCCCCCTTTCCATAAAAAAGTCAAGACATTCTCTCATATTTTCCAGGGGGGATGGGCAAATATTGCTCAAATCTGATTAGCCCTCCTTCTCCTTCTCCTCCTCCTCCTCTGAATTGCCACCAGAGTGCTGGAGCGACACACCAGGTGCTGCAAGTGGCTTTGTGGTCTGGGGGCACACTATGGCCCAGGAGCTCGGAGGGCTGGCTGACACCAGCCCCACCCCTTCTCCGAGGCCACATCCCTTGCAGGGGTGCAGAGTCAGCCCCTCCCCACCTCCACTCCCCTACACACACCTTGTCCCGGGGCCCACAGTGCCTGTCGGCGCCCCTGGAGAGGTGTCTTCTCTTTGAAATGCTTGAAGATGGATCTGTTGCCCTGTTGTCACTGTCTGTTAGGGACCAGTTTTAACCACTTGTGCCTGAAAGCACTACTCTTCCATCAGTGCACACATACACATTCCCTCCATTGGCTCCCGCCATCATCTCCCTTGTCCATGACCATGTTGTCTCTAAGTCGTTAAGAATGGGAGCCTTGTTTTTTTTTTCAGTCACTTATATGACGGCTGAAAACGGAAGGCTATAAGGAATCCTTTCCATTACAGAGAAGCACAAAAATGAAAAATATTCACATGAGAGCCTTGAGATTGACATTCTCCATTCAGAGTAAGGTCAATTTTAAATCTGGAATTACTATTGCAAGTCATTCAAGCAATCAGTGGACAAAATCATCTCAAAGCAGGATGTCTTGTTGCAAATCATCCTCAGCCCAAACATTATTTTGAAACAAAGTGCTCCTTTAAAAAAATGTGCCATTCTTAAATACTACCAGGTGTTACTTGGCTAGAAATACACATTCCAAGCACTAGAAAAGTGTAGTGAAATATCACTTCCTTACAAACTTGAGTGCTATGGAAACTTTATAAGGCTCAATTGTGTCCTCAGATATACCTGTGCAACTCTCACTGGAGTCTGTAAGAGCTGAGAACATGTCCTGGGGGAAGGATCTGCCCCAATAATGTCTTAAATCCCTTTGCACAATCAAATGGCAGGATTTAAGATAGTCTTTAAATAACCAGTGAGCACTTTAAAAGAATCTAGGAAATTCCTGCATTCGCTTACTTATCTTTCTGTATTCTGAGCCTAATTGTAATCATGGTTAATCTGATACTAATCAGGACTAACTCCATTGACTCCATTGGCCTTATACTGGTATAAAACCACCATAAGTAACATCAGAAATAGGCCCAATGGCTTCCAATTAGAGTACAGAATACTCTGTAAAAGACCTTTAATTGCTGGGGTCTGACATCAGTGGGAGTTTTTCCTTGACTTCATTGGGAGTTGGATCAGGCCATGAGAGCTGCACTGTGCATGACAAAATCTCTGGATGTCTGGAAGTTTTCATTTAGCAATTGTATTTTTTTAAAGAGGGAGGCGGGGAGTGTGTTGTGTGGCTAGTGTGGGGTGAAAGTAGGTTTGGGAGGATTTTTGTAATGAACAATATTAAGAAAAAATAATGTGAAGTTGAAAAAATACACACTGGAAAAAAAGAGAATTAAAGAACAAAATCAGTCCTACAGTTCTTTAGGAAAGAAAGGGATTATTAGTCTAGTTGAAACTTAGCCAGGGGCAAAGGCAGGGACTCTGAGCTGTTAAATTATGTAGCTGTCACATGCAATTACCACAAGCACAGTTCTGGCCAGTTGTTGTTAAATGTACTAGTCCCATTCACCACAAACACAGATTACAGGCCATACAGAAACCAGATACTTAGCATAGTTTTTTTTATTGAATTTTGTGATGCTAGAGAACAATGCCCCCTTTTTTCTTTTTCAAATAGCCCTTATCTATGTAAGTAACTTCTGTTTGTTACTTGAAAAAGTTATTGTCCTTTGATTTTAGCTATTTCAGTGCATGATGCTTTAATCATTCTTTCACAGCAATCTTCTTTCTCAAACAGGGAAAAAAGCCCTCAGACAGAAAATTATTTCAGATATATCCAGGTCTTCCTGGCATATCCCTCCACTTCCACTCTAATCTACATCAAAGAACCTAGATATAGAAAGGACCTGCCCTTTTTCTATTACAGCTTATCTTGAAATAAGAGTGACCATTGTATATATAGAAGCTTCAGGGGGTAGCTGAGTTAGTCTGTACAGGATAAACTTAAAAACAACAAATGGTCTGGTACCACTTTATAGACTAACAAAACATGTAGATGGTATCATGAGCTTTCATGGGCACAGCCCACTTCTTCAGCTGGCTCAAAACTCCTGAAGAAGTGGGCTGTCACTCCTGTTACTTCTTGTGTTCTTGGTGTTTATGAGACTGACTACAAACAAACAGATTTTCCTTTTAATTCCTGTAACACCATTATCGTCAGTGGAACATTGGGTTATACAACAGGCAGGCAACGACAAAAATGCTAATGATCCCCTATGTTTCATCCACACTTAACCTGCTTTATGTTTACTGAAATACTCAATTTACTTCATATCACACCCTGACACAATGCCATGCATGCACATGTCCCCAGGAAAAAAAATTGCCTCGTCTAGACAAAGCTACAATATTTGAGGATGAAATTGAATGTGTTTTCCATAATAGCTGGGTTCTGGGCCTTTCCCAAGACGTATTGCCAATTATACTCTATTGTACTTGCTTAGATTTGTTTGATAATGCCTGGTGGGAGGCAACCCCATTTAAATTAAAGTTTCTCTCTCACGCTCTTCATGTGTTTAATGAAGTTAGAAGTAAAGTGACTGCCCTTAAAAACCTGCCATTTTTCCCGAGACAAACACATATGAGGTTGCTTCATTGTTCGTGGAATTTCCTTATCCTAGCAATTACTGTAGACATCCAATTACAAATATTGTTTTTCTAAAACAACTGGAACATTTTTAAGTGTCATCACTGTGTCCACACAGGGATCTAACATGGAATAGCTATTTAACAATACATACTCCATAACAGGTATTCTAGGCTTCTCCAGGTGCAGACAAGTCCTAAAAAGTTCTTGTGAGCCCCTCTCCCTCATCAGGAACAGGAGCCTTTAAACTTTATTTCAACAACCCAGCCCTCTTTAAAAAAACCACACAGTACCCCAGTACAGTCAACAGTGCATTCTTGAAAGGGCACTATGGTTAAGTAGCTCATAATTTCTGACAGACTAACCACCATGTGCTGTCCATTGCTGTCTCTCCTCAAAACATTGTCTTCCACACAGTTCCTTTTAGCACATTGTTTCTCTTTAAAGTGGTATATTTATTTGTTCATACTGAGAGTTATAAAACTTAGATATAGAGATTGCATTGTTTAAAAGGGATATTTCATATACTGCAATTAGAGAGACCAACAATTAAAATCAGTTCTTGATTTTGCATTTAATGCATTTCAGTCTCTTCAGTTGGAAATTAGCTGTTGCGCTGAACTGCATTAATATTGTAAATATTTTCCACATAACAAAGTCACTAGGAAGACTCCAGCCTCTTCTCATTTATCCCCAGAAAAAGCAACTGACCCATAAGAAGCTGAGAAGGTAAAATTGAATCAGTTTTACTGGGTCTCTTCTAGGGATGTTGAAAATCGTGTCATAGGATAACCATGCAACCGCTGAGAATTCTCAGTGGTTACATACTTACCGGCACTGCAGGCTCTTCAGTATAAAGCGTAGGGAGGAGGCTTTGCTGCCGGCAGACTCCTCCCCTGGAGCAGAGGGCAGCCCTTGTGCTCCTTGCTCCTGGGGAGGCGGCTTCGCTAAGTGTAACCGACACTGTGAAACAATTATATATATTTCTTCATTAGGAATTATAGGTCCCTTACCATGAATACCATGCACAAATAAATAGCTGTATCGTCTTGATAGCTGTCTGAAGGAAACTATACATTCCAGCTTATGGTAGAATTTGATGTCACTGGTAAAATATTACTTGTCATGTTATCCTCCCTCCCTCTTTTTTGATCCCTGTGGAATTATGCACTGACTGAATTCCTCTGTCCTCAAATAGGAGCACCAGCCCTGAACATTATGCTCCTATCTGAGGACAGAGGAATTCAGTCAATCACACATCAAACTTTTTGGAAAGTTTGAACATTACCAGTTAAAACATTTCCCCAACTATTCCATAACCAGCTATTTTACCGTTTACCTCTGGTGAGAGGTAAATGAGTTTCCACTTTACCTTATTCTAGGTTGCATTATCAGGCAGTACACCATGCTTCACTTTTGATGATAAAATCAAGTATCCTCTCCAGAGGTTTTGCTGGTATCCATGTTTTAAAACTAAAGAACACACTGAAACTTCCTTGCAACATACTAAAAGAGTTATGAAATCCTGAAGCATGTATGGTCCCCCTCTTCTTTTTATGTAAAACTGGCAATTAGTATGAAGAAGGAGGGATACTGGGCACTCCGGGTTTTTGCAATCAGGCTATGTGTTTTGGTTTATAAATTGAGGGGCTTGAAATACCATTTATAGCATTACCATGTCTTGATGCACAAAAGTAGGAAGGTGAACCACCAAATGTCTCCTAAAGGGAAATGCAACATTGGAGAGTGAGGGTGTGCATAAATGGGTGGCCCTTATCCCCCCAAGAGTGCAATATAATAGATAGATAGCAGCCAGGTCATTTAAAATTGAAGTTGTAGGGAACTTCATACGAGAAGTGGCTGGGGAGGCAGAAGTTGGAGGAAAGTTTTAACTGAGAATTTTCAAACCTTCCAAAAAAAGATCAGCTTTTGAATACTTGAATTTAACAGCAGTGAATATCCCATAAAGAGAGGGAGGCAGTGTCATCTAGTGGTTTGAGCAGGAACTGAGAAAACCTGGGCTCTATTCTGGACTTTCGTACTGACTTAGTGTGTGATCTTCAAGCAAGTAACTGAACTGTTCTGTGCTTAATTTTCCCCACCAGTGGAGTAGGAATAACACATTTCTTTGTAAGCAATCTGAGGTTCTTGAATGAAAGATGCTGTATACATGCATGGTATTGCTATTAATAATTGCAATTGCTGATTAACCTGCAAAGGTGAATGCATTATTTTAAACATGTATAGTGTCTTTCATAAGAGTTAGTTCAGGCTTGTAAATTTGGTCATTTAGGAATGAAAAGTGTAATAGATCACTCCTTAGCAATGTATCAATCTTTTATATATAATAAGATGGAAAAATGCCTACAGTTTATCTTCACAGCTGGCTTTTAGAGCCTTTGAAATGCTGCTTACAGCCATCACAATAATGGCAGCTATAGACAAAATAAAACATTTGATTAAGCCTAGTCAAGTTTTTCACCTAGTTGCATAAAAGGCAGATGGATCTTTCTTAGTATCTCATGTGGCAAATTGTGAAGGAGCTGCTGCCATCTGCACTGACCACCAAGGTACAATAACTGGTTCCACAGACAGCCATATGTATGAGAGAAGGTTATCCTTGTGCAAAATGAGACCATTGCAGAATCATTTGTAATCATGCTAAATAGAGCAAAGTGAATAATTCCCAGTGAACAATATCTTTTCTTTCTGACCACAGACCATCTACAAACAGAGCACTATTTCCTCTAGTTTATTCATCACTCAACTAATACTGACCATTTGATCATGACCATTTTAAATGTGTTGCTCAGATGTGATTGGTCAGATCACGTTTCTTTTCCTTCACTGGATGAGCTCACTTCTGGTGTGAATGCTGAAATTCACTTGCAGTGAACATGCTTGCTATTAAGCTGGATCACTTGAATTCTTGCAGAAACTGAATACAACATAACTGAGGCATTCATTTATTTTTAAATGAATGTATCTATGGACTTTTTTTGCTGTATTACTTGTCTATTTCTGCATAGAGCACAAATCCTCGCTGTAGAAAAAGTCTCAGATAAAGGATTAGAATCAAACCAAGTCTCCACAACTCTGTATATCATCAGCATATAGTCATTCCATACACTAAACATAGCTAACAGGCATAATTGTGTGGGAAATTCATTTTCTGGGAAAGTTCCTAAAATATAAAGAGTATCTCCCTTATCCAGGCAGAAATTCATCCCATGAAAGAAAGTAATTGGTTTCTAAGCTACTTGTATTACATTTTCTCCTTAAGAGAGGGGTCACTGTTTTTGCAGTGGAGGGGGGGAGGCAGGGGAGGGGAGCAATTAAACAGCTTTACAATGTCCACATGGAAAATAAACTTGCAAGATCATGCTCCCACCAACTTTTTCATACAGTGTCTCATATCACAAAACACTAAATTAGCATCTAAGCAAGGTTTTACTTCAAATTAGAAGAAGAATTTAGAGCAGAGGTTCTTATTCTGTGTTTAAGTACTGGGTGAAAATGTCCCATTCATAAACCTTTAAAAATGATAGGGAAGGTTCATAATGGAAGAAAGAAGACAAGTGACTTTAGACATGAGCTCTTACACTACTGAAGCACAGCTGCAGCAGAGCACAGTCAAGTTCCAGTGCTTCATATGCACATACTGGGTACATGGTTAGCATTGGAGATGAATTTTGCTCATTGTACTGATCCAGCAGCATTGAATCAGTTAATTGACTCAGTTAATAGAATTTCCCAGATCATAAATTCCAAAAAGTTTATCATTATAATTATCAGCAGCAGCGTGGCTTATTAATGTTCTGTGTAGTGCTGAGGAGAAAAGTTAAACAAGACACAACCAGAAAGCTGAATTTTGGAATTAGTTTTTTTTTAATCAATGTAGAAAGAGAAAAGTGAAGCACTTCTTTAAAATGTATTACAAATGACATCTGTAGAATTCAGGTCAAGAGAAGACAGCAAACAAAACTTAACTCAAAATTTCTACTGCAAGGTAAAATATATCCGTAAAATATGCTTTAAAAACCCAGAGTCTCCCAGCTAAAGTAAATATATCTATCTGAAGAGCTTTACTCTGCCTTTTTATTAATATTAAAAGCATATTCAAGTTTTGGTACCACATTTCTCTCTTTTAGTGTGTTTCACTAAAAAAAACAAATTCAAAGAAACTTTGCTAAATAATATAGCCAGACCCTTTAGTTTAAGGTGGAAGTAACAAAATATAAAAGTATAAACCTTTGTCAGTGTGCTGATGGTGGAATAAAGAAAGTTTAAAAATACATATCAATTAGTTAAAAATCATTTAAAGATAATATGACACTTAGAATCTCACTTCTAATCTAAAGGTACTGGTAAATCCAATATTTAGTGCCTCTTTTACATCTTACATTGGAATGTAGCTTTCATACCGAATACTGTAAATATTGCCTGTATGCCTTGTTGTAACATTACGTAAAAGCATTCAATTCTACAACATTCAACTGATACAATATATTCAATAGGAGAGGGAGGACACAGAGACAGTACTTACAGGTAGCAATATTCCTTCAGGAGCTTGAAGACAAGAGTATACTGGTATAAGAGGGATAATGAGAGTCAGTCACTGTCCCAAGTAATCTCTGATTTAAGGAGCTTGCAGAAAGAGAGAGAGAGAGAGAGAAATCCAATGAGGGGGCGAGAGAGAGCTGAAATTCCAGTCTTTCTGGTCAGCTAGGTTTTAGTTTTCTGTGTACTAAAAATCCACAATAAAAAGTCTTTTTGTCATAGTTGCCTGCCAAGCTGGTGATGAGTTGAAAACTTCCAGAGTACAAAAGCTTCCGGGCTCCCTATGATAAGGGCATTCTAAAGATGCCTTCAAATGTTTACACTAAGAAATGTTTCTTTGGCAATGAGCCCCAGATCTTTCCCTTCTGCTGCTTGTTGAGTCTGCTGGAATGAAGAACTGAGCTCCTGTCTGCTCATTTCCCTCCCCCAACCTCCGGTTCTGTTAGACTATTTTGTATTTGTTTTAGTTACGTGCTAAAGTTTGATTGTAAATGGTGGTCCTTGAAATTTCTCCAACCTACCCCCTTCTCCACTACTAAACAAGAAAGAAAAAGGCTCTATTCAAATAAAGATAAGAAAAAAGGATAACCAGGCAGGTCTTGAGCTCATGTCAGGATGGCTAGAAAATCAAAATCAAGTACATTATGATGGCAATGTGTTTAGATTACAGGATAGATCCTTTCCACGAGTTGAAATATTTCAACTGGCTGAGAGTGGAAATCATATTGCAGTCCAAATATTAAAATTAAAGCATGTTTGTTGCAAATATTCTTTCAAATTATAATAAAGAGCAGTTATGAGTTCAGATTCCCCCACTCCCATATGAAACTACAGGAAATGGAAGGAGAATAGTCACTGGGACAATCTGGAAAGGTGTTGAGACACTTAGTGCTAAAGGGACTGTGATCTATGATCGCTTAGCCTGTCACCTCTAGGCTTTCAGTTAGAATACTACCCAAGGCAGAAATGAAGAAGGTTTTGTTAAGTGATGTCTTTTTGGTGCTCCATGATGACAAATGAGCTTAGTGGTCTAACTCCTGTTTCTCAGGGATGGGGTCCATGTTACAAAGCCACCACGTCATATTTTTAACTGACATTCACTCTGTTTTCAGCCTCAGCAGAGGGGCCAAGCTCTAAGGGCATACAGGCTGAAATACTCTCAGATTACAGTTCAGAGTGTTCCTCTATATACCAAAGTTGAAATACAGCAGAAGGGCAATCTAGGAAGCTTGCATTGCCTCTCCTACACCCATGATTTGGCTCAACAGACAGCTAGTTTATGGATTCACGATTCACAGTAAACAAGCCGAGGGTCAAATTCACCCCTGCTGTAACCCCCACTTACTGCCATGTATTTGCCCATCTTTACTTAATGCTGAATTTGGTTCCCATGTAAGAAGCACACTAAATATAAACAAAAGTGATCAACATGTTCTAAACATTAAATCCTAAAACTATTGTGAAATAAAAGCTTCCGCAAAAATTCTTGTCTCTCAAGAAAAGGCACAACTCAAAGGCAGATGAAATTTTAAAAAAAGTTACAAATTGAAGTGGACTGAGAAAGCCTTGCCAAATGTTTAGGAAAAATACAAGGCAACAAGTTCATTTCAGACTTGACTCTTGTGTCCTAGTGGGAATTATGCCATGGTTTTCAGAACTGTAAAAACCTTCAGATTTTTATCTTTTTGCAGTAAAATGTAGAATGAATATCTTTCTCCTACACGTGGCAAATGAACTGAAACCACTGTGTTTCCCTGCTGAACAGGTCTGCTCACTAATATTTTACTTCTAATTCATTGTGATGGATGGTGTCTCTACTTTGCACAATGCCCCCAAATTTGTGGTCTGGTTCGTATCCACCGAACTGCGATACACACATGCAGACCGGAAGTGCAAGTATACTAACAAGCCTGGTTTTTAGGAGTAACATCATCATCTCTGGCCAAAATCATCTCTAGCATAAGTGGAGGCCGTTCCTCTCAAGTCAATGTAGATTTCCTATGTGCACTAGATGTGAATTTAGTGTTTTACATCTTACTGTCGTCCATAAGGTTTTGAATCTCTTTTATTTACAAATGCCGGCAGGCTGAGGGGAAGTGCACATCCTGTAATTATACATGTACATACAGAGACCATTTTCATTTTAACATTTACATAAATCATAAAGAGAATGGGCTGTTATCAGTTTACACAAAGGAAGACCTACTTTGCTACTTATATCAAATATATCTTGCTTATTAATAATTAGCTACAAAATGGCTTAGAATGCCAAAAGTGTGAATGTGAACAGACTTTCTTTAAACAGAGTAATAATAATGATCAGCTGTTTTCATCCCCACCTTTTATTTTACAAAAGAAAAAAATGCTCCTGAGGTACAATAAACAAAAAAATTAGCTGTTCTTTGAGTTTCAATTCCTAGTGTTAAACAGTGGCCTAAGCAATTGTAAGGTGAAGTATCACACAGCACACTAATTTTCACATTTTATTCAGGGAGAGATGCTGTTCTTTCATGACAAAATCCACAAAACTGGGAAAGCTGGGCAATGTGCAGCAGAGATGTGCAGAAGAAAGATCCTTCCCCTTGGCTGAAAGTGGCATCAGAGCAGCTCTGCAGCCATCACAAGTGTATGTTAAGTCTGTGCACACTAATTTTCACATTTTATTCAGGGAGAAATGCTGTTCTTTAATGACAACATCCACAAAACTGGGAAAGCTGGGCAATGTGCAGCAGAGATGTGCAGAAGAAAGATCCTTCCCCTTGGCTGAAAGTGGCATCAAAGCAGCTCTGCAGCCATCACAAGTGTATGTTAAGTCTGTGCAGTGCCTGCACCCCACAACATAGTGAGTGGGAAGTGGGAGAGGACTAGAGGATTCATTTAGCTGAGGATCCCTAGCCCACTCTTTCGGAAGCCAAGCCTAATCTTAACTGCATTGAATGATGCCATTCCTCATCCCCTGAGCAATGACATTCAACAATACAGACTAAGAGATTGAACCAGCTCCTGCTGAAGCCACCTGCAAAAAATCACATTGACTTCCGAGATGCAAGACCAAACTAAGTGGGGAGCTCAAGAAAATGGATATGCTGACAGAGTGCCTGATCCGGCAAGTTGCTGGGTAGTTCCCTCAGCTCTGACAAGCTTCTATGAAGTCACACAGTGCCCTGTAATGTTAGGCCTAGGCATTTCTTAAACCTGACAGATCTCTGATGAGAGTTAGTGTCAGACAGATCAAGTCCCCTTAACAATGGAAATAAGGTAAGAATGTGCTACTGCATCATGGCCGGACAAGAGTACCAGCCATAGGAACAGCTTCACTGATGCACCGTGTCCTGTCTCCCACATAGGTTGAGGAATTTTGTCTTCCCTGTCCCACGTCTTCATCCATATGAAGCCAGACTCCGAAGATGAGTAAAAATAATTTCATTTGTAATGAAGGTGCATGCAGAATAGTTTGGTCTCTTTCCACATAAGAGTTGGTTTTCTGGATCATCAAGCTCAGAACCTCAGCCATGCAGAATGCAATGCTATTCCCAGCCTCAGAAACAATTCTAAAATTATAATCAAAGACGCTGACAAAGGCAGTGCTGCAGACATCATGGACAGAACAGATTATGAACAGGAGGCTGCCAGACAACTCACCAACACCAGATTCTACAGCCTTCTCTCCTCTGATCCCACTAAAGAATACCAAAAACCCCTAAATCTCCGCTCATGAAACTCCCTGCTACAGCTCAGGACCAAATCTATACAAACACCCCCCCAAATCTCTGACTCAGGAGTTTTCTATCTGTTACCCAAGATCCACAAACCTGGAAATCCCAGATGTCCAATCATCTCAGGCATTGGCACACTTACAGCAGGATTATCTGGTTATTTTGATTCTCTCCTCGGACCCTATGCTACTAGCACTCCTAGCTACCTTCAAGACACCAATGATTTCCTGAGGAAACCACAGAACATCACTAATCTTCCTGAAAACACCATCCTGGCCACCATGGATGTAGAAGCTCTTTACACCAACATTCCACATGATGATGGATTACTGGCTGTCAGGAACACTATCCCTGATAATGCCACTGCACACCTGGTGACTAAACTCTGTGACTTTGTCCTCACCCACAACTTATTTCCAATTTGGGGACACTTTATATCTTCAAATCAGTGGAACAGCTATGGGCACCCCACATGGACCCACAACATGCCAACATCTTTATGGATGAACTACATTTCCTCAGCCCTTGCCCCCTAGCACCTTACTCTACTTATGCCACATTGATGACATCATCATCATATGGACCCATGGGAAGAAGACCCTTGAAGAATTCCACAGGGATTTTAACAACTTCTACCCCACCATCAACCTTAGCCTGGACCAATCCACACAAGAGATCTACTTCCTTGACACGACTGCACAATTAAATGATGGCCACATTTCCACCACCTTACACTGGAAACTTACCAACTGTTACACTTACCTACATGGCTCTAGCTTCCATCTAGGACACATTTCCCGATCAATTGTTTGCAGCCAGGCCCTAAGGTACAACCGGATTTACTCCAATCCCACAGACAGACACAAACACCTACAGGATCTCTATCAGGCATTCTTAAAACCCACCTGCGGTAGTGAAAAAAAACAGATTGACAGAACCAGACAAGTACCCACACATTAGCTTCTTCAAGATAGGCCCAAACAACAAAATAACAGAATACCACTAGTGTATCGCCTACAGCCCCCAACTTAAACTCCTCCAAGCGCATCATTAATCTCCAACCTATCCTGGAAAACAATCCCTTGCTCACAGGCATTGGGGGACAGGCCTATCCTCACCTACAGACAATCCCCTAACCTGAAACAAATTCTTTCCAGCAACCACACATCACACCTCAAACATACTCACCCAGAAACCCACTCTGCAATAAACTCCAGTGCCAACTCTGTCCACAAATTTACACAAGCAACATCATCACAGGACCTAAATCACCACATCAGAGGCTCATACATCTGCACATCCACTAATGGGATATATGCTATCAAGTGCCAGCAATGCCCCTCTGCCATGTATATTAGCCAAATTGGACAGCCTCTACGACAAAGGATTAATGGACACAAATCAGATATTCAAAATGGTAACACACAAAAACCTGTTGGGGAACATTTTAACTTGCCCAGGCACTCACTAATGGATTTAAAAGTGGCTATCCTCTCACAAAGTAATTTCAGGAAGCAACTAGAGAGAGTCTGCAGAACTCGCCTTCATATGTAAATTTTACAGATTCACCCAAGGATTGAACAAAGACATATCTTGGACGGGCCCTTGTATTCAGCACCCAAATGACATCAAAAGCTAAGTATCAGACACATACTATTAGCCTCATTTAGCACAGACACTTTAATTTTCCTCTCCTACTCTTCCATCTTTTTCTGCTTTATATTTTATATTACTCCATTCATCTGAAGAAGTGGGTTGTGCCCACGAAAGCTCATGATACTATCTACATATATATTTTTTGTTAGTGTCTAAGGTGCTATTGTGCCATTTGTTGTTTAAGTTTTTTTAGTTGCAGACTAACATGGCTACCCCCTGAGACTTTTAATCCAGCAACCTGTTGAGCTTTACACTACACAACAGAAGAGTTTAACTTCTTCTGAATTAACAACAACAACAAAGTATCACTGATATGTGCCACTTCATTCAAATACAGTGGTAAAGGATTCCAAGCTAGAGTTCCAGATGACGGTGATCAAGGCAAGTCTTGGATTCTTCCTTAATAAGTATTTTTAAAAAACCCAAACACATTATTTCAAAGGACTACTGTCACAGAAACCTAACAATATTTTAAAGGCTCTCTCAGGTGCCTAATCTCTGGGACATATTTTCAGCTTCAGTGCCAAACAATTGACCTCTTAATTCATGAACCATGACTTCACTGTGTTGTCTGAAACAAGAAAAGCATGTAACTGTGACCTAAAGTGAGTTTTAATGAGGGTGCATTTCCATGAGAGTGATAGCAAGGCATGCTTTTATTCTTTAGAGAATGGAGGAAGTTACCTATGATACAGGTGCTGACAACAGCTAATTATCAGATGTTAGCAAGCTGATTTTTTAACTCCAAATTGCAAGTTTCAAACCAGTAGAGGAAATATTGCTGTGTAGAGAATTTGGGCCAAAATCTGTGCAGGCATGATTTCAATGAGAACTTCATTTGTACCGGGGGAAAGGACTTCCAAATATTGTCTAACATAATGCAATGCAAGAAAGGAAGGTCTTTAAGTTAAGCAATAAAGTAGGAGTTCTGAGTACTAGCACCAGCACTTATACAAATTTTTGTGCAAGATTTTTGGGCATTTCAGAACCTCTCTGTGTCTCAGTTCCCCTATCAAACAGGGACAATGATGTTTACCCACTTCTAGGTGTGCTAATTCATTGGCACAATCATCTACCCTCATCACACCATGACAATATCATTGACTTCAGTGGATTCACACCAGTATAATTAGGGGCAGAGTTTGACCCGCTAAGGTCACTATTCTCCAATCAGTTAGTAATGTTACAGATACAATGTCTCAAAGCTATTCACATGCTTGCGTGCCAGACTGGGAACTATATTTGCAAAGTGATTTGAAACCCTCAATACAAAAGTGCAAAGAACTACTGGATTTCAAAATCTCCAAATGCAAAATGATTTGACGATGTCTACTGAAGAAGAAACTTTCTTCTTTAAAAATTATTCCAGTTCATTAGGAAAGAACTAAGCTAAAGTAAAGTGGGGGAACTAAAGCAAGATGTTATTTTTGCCATCTTTTACAGTAAACAAAAAAAAGGTGTTTTTATTAACCAACAATTCTAAAAAATGAAAATTCTGTGGGTAAAGCTTCCCTACAAAGTTAAATGTTATACTTGCTAATAACATCTCCTTACTTCCGTTACTAGAAGAGAGAACAGGCATCTTTTTGCTTTTGCCAATAGGTACACAACATGAAGATAATTTTGAAATCCACTTTGGGTACTTCTTTTGCTTGCTGCTGACCCTGTGATGGCGAGTTGGGGTTCCCCCGATCATGTTGCCCCATAGTAGCAAGAACTGACTCTGCCAGCCAGTACAATAGAGAGAGTTTATTGCTTTTCCAGGATACAGCACAGCCTAGATGTGATGTGGCTAGCCGAGTGTGGACCAGGATGCCTCAGACCCCTTAAGTTGGGGTGCCTCGGCCCTTAGACTCCCAACCCCCTCCGTAGTCTGTGTCTTTCATGATTCCAGCCAGAAACTGACCCTTCCCCCAACACTCACTTCCTTTGTTCCATCTTTTCCCTTAACTGGTAGAACCGGTTCAGTCACTGTCATGGGGGCCCTCAAGGTGCCCCCTGCTGGGCAGTGCTTACAGACAGAGGCCAGTAGGGATCATCCACAGCCCACAGCCCAAGCACAGCAACCAGCAAGGTACTGACACTACATCACAGACCCTAAGAAGGTAGAGTGACAGATTCGACCACAGAGATCCCTCTGCACCTAAACTCCCTCCCAGAGCCTGCACCTCCTATCCCCTGTCCCATCCCAGAGCTTGCCCCAACACTCCCTCCCAGAGGCTCCGGCAGGTGGGGGAGAGGGAGCAGTAGCTTACTGGGCACCACTAAAATTTCTACAAACCTGCCACCCCAGTTCCAGTGAGCAAATAATTTTTCATTGTTCATCATTCACATGAGAAATCATGATGGGAAGATTCATATTATCTCATTGAAAGCTGTGCATAACTTCTGGAGTCATCTAATTAGGGAGTAAATGCGCTGGCTAATTACACAGTACAAATGGTGAATACTCAGCAGTTGACGTGGATAGTTGGAGAGTAATCAACAGAACGAAATAGACTTGTCACCCAAAATAAGAATGAAATAAACTTGTCACCCAAATAATATCAAAGCCTGACTGTGAAAAATTCGTACAGAATCAGAAAAAGCAGCGAAATTTGTCAAATAAATCATTCACTGAAGACTGTTCCTTATGGATTTTGTAGAGCTGGGTGAACTACCAGCATGTTCATCTAATTCAAGAATAGAAATACCTAGAATTCTGCTACTTTTCTATGCAGAGAATTGCTGCACAGGTGCTTGTCACCATCTTGCTTTTATATCTAATGCAAGTAATATGGTGGCTGCTCAAGAGACCAGTTTATTGTTGCACCCTCTGGTGATCTAAGGGCACCGTGTTGTGTTGTGCTGCAGGCAAGAGCAAAGAACACAGGTGGATGCAAAAGTAGTAAGGGATTTATTAGTTATTCATAGATTCCAAGGCCAGAAGGGACCACTGTGATGATCTAGTCTGACCTCCTGTATGACAGAGGCTGCAGAACATCCCCCCAATAATTCCTTTTGAATGAGAGCATCACTTCCAAAACAATTTTATAAATCAAGATTTGATGTGGTAAGCAATGGAAAATGCACCGTGACCTGTGGTAAATTGTTCCAAATCATGTGATTGTAATCCTTGTGTTTATAAACCAGAGGTACCTAACACTATTCAGATGGTGTGGGGTGCCTCTGGCCCCATCTCCCTCCTGCAAAGGTCAGCAGAGTTAGCGGTTATGGAGTTGAAAGGAAAACATGCACACAGAACTCTATAGCTGTATGGATCTTTCACCTCACCAGGAGCAAAGCTAACAAATGTCATTATAGGTTGTTGTTTTTTTTACTCTTAACTATAGCACTATATAAATAGCTGCATTAAGCGTAACATTCATTTTGTGAGTCTGGAAGGATTTTACCAAATGGAAGAGGAGTATACTAGATGTAGGGGGAAAGCGCATGGTTTCTGTTTTATGTCAGGAAACAGAGGAATTCAATAGAATGATTCCACAAATATGGTCACAATTAACATGCCTGCACAGAACTCATCTTTACAATAAGTGGTGTAGGGTTAAATGAGGACATAGTATTTGCTTCTACAAAGACTATTCTGTAATTATATGCCAGGCAACTCTGCACAATTATTCTTTTTCCTAAATCAGCATGAAGATGGAAGAATGACTTACGATGTTCTTAACCCATGATGAAGTATATGGCAAAGATTTCCACTAATATTTGGTCTGTGGAGGACCCACAATACTGTGTATTTTGTGGTTTTAGATGGTAAGTGACCATTCCTTTTATTTTTCCAGGACACTAGCCCTCTGGAACAAATTAGCTGAGCATTGACTTCTTGTAGCCAACCGACGTATTTGAGATCTCATTAGAATGACTTCAACCTTGGATTCTCTCAAGAGAACAATCTATTTATTTCAGTGTGGCTTCTCACAGAGTCAGGGTATGTCTACACTACAGCACTAATTCGAACTAATTTAGTTCGAATTAGTTAATTTGAACTAAGCTAATCCGAATTAGTGCATCTAGACCTAAAAACTAATTCGAATTAGCGTTTTGCTATTTCGAACTAGCATGTCCACATTGAGTGGACCCTGAACCGAAGTTAAGGCTGGCCGGAACCAGTGCCGGCAGGGCATCAGGTTAGGACTTAGAGCATGGAGCTGCTGCCTCAGGCTAGCCGAGGGCTGTGCTTAAAGGGACCTGACCCCCACCCCGGACAGACAGTTCTCAGGGTTCCCCGCTTGCTTGTCTACCTCGATGAGGGACAGCAAAGCAGTCCCGTCTTGGAGTGCCCTGAGTGCCCACACTCGGCACATCACAGCACTTGGCCATCAGCCCAGTTGCACTTGCCGCAGGCTGACATCCGGGGGGTGTCAATCGGGGGGCTGTCAGGATCCAGGAGGCCCTGCAGGAGAGCTTCCACCCCGAGGAGCCCGCAGAGCCACCCCAGTCCTCCCCATCAGGGGCTCATGCCCCATTCCTCCCTCACCTCCTTCCACTTACCCCTTCCCAGTCCCCCTTCCTGATGTAAAAAATAAAGGACACGTGTTCAAAAATAGAAACTCTCTTTATTTAACAAAACTGTGTGTGGGGGGGGGGGAATTAACCTCTGGGGAGACTGGGAAAAGGAGGTGGGAGAGGGGAAGAGAGAGGGTGGGAGAGGGGAGGTGGAAACCTGGGAGGAGGGAGCTGGAAGGGGGAAGCCAGGGGAAGAAGGAGGAGGGGAAGTCTAAAACTATGGTACGCCATATCTTCAGTACTGTGTACAGATGTGGTCTCCTCACCTCAAAAAAGATATTTTGGCCTTGGAAAGGGTTCAGAAAAGGGCAACTACAATGATTAGGGGTTTGGAACAGGTCCCATATGAAGAGAGGCTAAAGAGACTGGGACTTTTCAGCTTAGAAAAGAGGAGACTGAGGAGGGATATGATAGAGGTCTATAAAAGCATGAGTGGTGTGGAGAGGGTGAATAAAGAAAAGTTATTCATTAGTTTCCATAATAGAAGGACTAGAGGACACCAAATGAAATGAATGGACAGCAGGTTTAAAACTAATAAGCGAAAGTTCTTCTTCACACAGCACATAGTCAACCTGTGGAACTCCTTGCCACAGGAAGCTGTGAAGGCTAGAACTATAACAGAGTTTAAAGAGAAGTTAGATAAATTCATGGAGGTTGGGTCCATGGAGTGCTATTAGCCAGGGGGTAGGAACGGTGTCCCCGGCCTCTGTTTGTGGAAGGCAGGAGATGGATGGCACGAGACAAATCGGTCATTGTCTTCGGTCCATCCCCTCCGGGGTACCTGGTGCTGGCCGCTGTCGGCAGACAGGCTACTGGGCTAGATGGACCTTTGGTCTGACCCAGTACGGCCGTTCTTATGTTCTTATGTTCTAAGCTCAGGGCTCAGGGTCGGGGGCCTCTCTGGACCAACTTGATTTTCATGCAAACCTGCTCCTGGGTTCGCATGTGGCCTTTGGTGGCCAGGCTGGCAGCTATCCTGCCCTAGACGGCCGCATTCCTGTGCCTAGTGTGGAGGTCGTGGACGTTGGAGGCCTCCCCCCAAACTTCGATGAGGTCCACGATCTCCGCACTAGACCAGGCGGGCACCCGCCTCTTGCGGCCCCGGGCAGGCACCTGGGAGCCACCAGCCTGGTCCTGGGAAGAGGCGGAGGGCTGGGTGGCAGCGGGTGGCTGGCTCATGCCGTGCCAGGTGCAGGGTCTGCTGGCTGGGTGCTGGCAGGCTTGCAACTGGCACGAGCACTGTAGCCAGATCGTGCCCCTTTAAGGGCTCCGGGGCCGGGAGGGGGGCAGAAAAGTTTCCCTGGTTTGGCCCAGAGTGGCCACCAGGGCAAGCTGGGAAGGGCTAGCCTCCAACTAGTTCGAATTAAGTGGCTACACATCCCTTAATTTGAACTACTTAATTCGAACTCGGCGTTAGTCCTCGTAGAATGAGATTTACCTAGTTCGAATTAAGCGCTCTGCCAGTTCGAATTAAGTTCGAACTAGTGGTTTGTATGTATAGATTGCTATGAAAGTTAATTCGAGCTAACAGCTGTTAGTTCGAATTAACTTTGTAGTGTAGACATACCCTCAGGTAGTAGGAAGTGAAAGGTGGCTGAATCAAGCCCTCAGAACTTTAAACCCTTCTGCACTTTGTGTTATTGGGTCAGTGTTTGAGTATTATAAACATGCACCAGCGAGTCACACTATCATTGACTAACTAAATTGTGAGCTTAGTTATAATGGTCTCCCTGCACTAAAAACCAAGTATTTCTTTTTTATCCAATGTTACTGTCAATATTCAGAATCAATTTATATTTTTCTTAGAAAATTTCTCTTCCAAGCTTTTATTTCATATATTTTTATCTTATCTTAAGGCCATGGAAAGAATTACTGGCCAGATCCTCAAAAGGAGAAAAGCAGTGTAGCTCTGATGAAGTCAATGGTGTATTGCCAGTTCACTTCAGCTGAGGATCTGGCCTATGGACTAAAAATATGAATTGCTATTATTTGAGGTTAAGTATGGCACGTTGAAAAATCAAGGTTCATGCTACTTCTCCTGGCAACAGTTCCCATAACAGCATTCCCTTGGCAATAAGAAGGTACAAAACAAACTGAAGGTGCAAAATAGTACTAACATGGGGGTCTGAACACATCTTTTTGACAAACAAGTTATACTAGGTTGGGGACAAGTTAGTAAATGTTTCTTCACCTTATAAGGTGAATTGCTGACTTCAATAAAATGAAATATCTGTACCTGGCTCCAGGCTGTTATTTTAGCCCCTCTACAATTCTGAAGTTCCTAACAGATCTCTAGACCCTCCACTGTACAGAGCTTCTTGTGATTTTGCTGAGAAATAACGCTGACTTTAGAAAAAGCTTTGTGCTCTGCAAGCCTTATGGCTGCCAGGCTACTTTGTTCCTGAATTAATTTGTGCAACCATAGGGCTCTACATTATACTATCTCATATATGTGTCCCCTGAAAGCTCATGCCCACTAGTAATCATCAAAATGGAGTACAGACTAACTCAGCTACCCCCTGAAGCATCAAAATGGAGCATTATGGCCATATCCCTACTGTGTAGAGACAGCACCACCTCAAGATTCCCCAGCTGTGTGCTTAAGGCAGTTTTATAGACTTAGTCCAGGCCAAGATCTGGCCTTGTATTTTGTCTATTTTCAACTACCTCATAGGAACAAAATGTCTTGAATGTGTAGCACAGGGTTGGGCAATAATTTTTAAAGAGACACGCTGGATGTTTTGAAACAGCTAGCCTGTCTCTCTAGCTGCTGCGTGCTCCTAGCAGGGCGGGGACAAGACATGAGAGATTTTGCGCACTCCCTGTCCCCAAACCCTGACTGGTCTGGGAGCAGGAGAGCAGCAGGGTGGCCATAGGCTGGATCCACCAGCTTGGCGGGCTGGATCTGACCTGCAAAGTTCCCTTTGCCCACCTCTGGTGTAGCATCTCTGCAGGAAAGAGAAATATTAGTGCATGGCCCATTTTCTCACATAGAAGCCAGTCTGTAAAGAAAACAAAGTGAGTTTGGGTGTTTAGCTCATTCTGAGTCCCCCTTTTTTCTTCACTCGAGGCATCTGAAGTTGTGGGATTTGCCCACAAAAGCTCACGATACTATATATTTGTTAGTCTCTAAAGTGCCACAGGACTACCCATTTTTAAAGTTACAGACTAACACAGCTACCCCTCTGAGACTTTTTAATCTTCATTATGTAACTTAAGTGTGTGTAAGAGGCAATTTATACCCAATCTTATGTTTCCTTCTTCTGTGAAGACTCTCTTTGGAAGATGAAGTCACCTGTCCACCTTTCTTGCCTGCTTTTGGCATAAGACTGCATAGCTAGATGAAAAAGGAAAAGGCCCTGGCTTTCCTGTGCCTGACTGTCCAAGACATAACTCTTGGCTGGTCTAACTTATACTGAGGGACTAGTCTGGCATACAGCTTGCCCAGGATGAAGGGAGCACAAAAGTCATTTTTACAATCCCCTATTGAGCCACACCGAGTGCTCATGAACTAGAACTGACAATATGGACCTAAACTGCCACTTGAAGGTGCATACCAAAAAAAAAAATAATAATAATAATCACAAATTTGATGCAGTGAGAGGCAGGAAGTAAATGAAGTAGTTAGAGAGAGGCGTGAAATGACCAGAACAAAAAGAAGAAAACAGATTGCAATCTATGTAGTGCTGATCCCCTCCTGAGCATACTTAATAAGGGGTAGACAAAGATGACATTACTTAGGCCTATGTCTAGACTATTCCTCTTTCGAAAGAGGAATGTAAATTAGGCAAACTGAAAGTGCAAAAGAAGCAAGGATTTAAATATCCTGTGCTTCATTTGCATATTCGTGTCCAAGCGCTTTTTCGAAAAAGGGTTTTTCGAAAGTGAAAGAGCAGTCTAGACGCAGTTTTCAAAAAAACCCTTTTTTGAAAGAACCCGTACTCCTGAAAAAATGAAAAAAAAAAGAGACCAAACTTGTTGAGAAGGAAGGAAAAAAAAAGAAAAGGTTGCTGCGCCTTTAAGACTCCCCACGCTCCTCGCTTCCCCTGGCCCAAGCCAGGCGTGGCAGGGGAACAATGTCCCCACTGGCCTTCCATCCAAAAAAAACATGTCCGATATTTTCTGGGGTTTTTTTTTTTAACCGGACAGGGGCCAGAAATAACGGACTGTCTGGGCGAAAACTGAACATCTGGCAACCCTACCTAGGGGCGATAGGGAGAAGATGTAGTTCTTGGAAGGGTGAGAATGACTGCCCCTGGTGATGGGGAAGATGAAGATAATGAGAAAGATGATGGGCTAACACCTAAGACAGTTCTAGAAGGAATGATGTAAGTATATGGTATGGAAATATGAATGTACATTCCCTATCTTATAAAACTGGGGTGTTTGTGATTGTGCTAACTGTGTTAATAAACTGTATTTGTAAATATACAAGAGTTCCTATAGTGTGAGTGTTGCAACTGTGCAAATCAGGGTTTCCAACCATGGAATAATTGAATACTGGGCCTGATCCTGGGACAAAGAACCTGTCAGCCCTGAAGGTGGTAATTAGAAATTAAAACATAATCTTAGATCAGGCAACACTGGTCCTAAACAATGGAAACAGGGTTGGAATTCAGAAAAGGTGAGTACAAAACATAAGCCTGAACTAGTAGAGGAGGGGAGTGTTTTTTTAAAACGTAGATTGACTTTTCAGTAAAGACCAGCTGCTTCCTGAGGAACAACAACTTTCAACAATCTGCCCACACAGTCTGCACAACCAAGCAAACAGCCCGTTTGCTGCAAGCTGACAAAGCTTTGGGAATTTTATATTATCTCCTCCTTTTAAATTAATACCAACAGAGTTGCAAAATATTTGAGTAAATAAATCATTTTCAAGCCACAAAGTTTCTTTGCTGAAAGGTATGAGAAATGAAGACAAAGATAACATTTATTTAAAAAAAAATTAACCATGAGTTGCAAACACAGAACATCTCTCAAACAAAAAACTACAGTCTTAGGGATTTTAACCAAAGTATTAAATTGTAGTCACCCTGATCAATTTGTATCTACATTGTATCTGTTTATTCCTCCATTTGAAGCTTTTGGAGGTATAGCTTCAGGTGCTGTAAATTGTCATAATTCCATTAAAGGTACTTGAACTGAAATCAATGGAGTTATTCACACCATATGAGGCTATTCCCCATAGTTGTTAGAAACTGTAGGCTCTTCGGGGCAGGTGCCATATTTTATTATGGGTTTGTACAATACTTGACACAAAGAGACCTTGGTCCTAGTTAATGCTTCTGAGGACTAAAATTATAATTATGTATTCCCTTTGTTTGTTTTATGGAGGTGCTCTGCCTACCACCAAACGTCAAGGCACTGCAAAACCATTCTGAAAGACCAAACAGTTTTATTTTTTAAGGAAAATGTGCACAGATGCAGGTATAGCAGTGTAGTACACAAGAGAAATGTAGTAAGCTTGCAAATGTTTCATAGGGATGAACATAGTATCCAACATTTCCACTGCAGATTATAGCCATAAGCAGCCTTTTTTTAATAGCTCAGAAGATATTTTAATTAATATCTTATCTTTAACTCAAACATGCATGTAGAGCTCCATTGCTTGAAAGCTTTATCTGTCAATTTAGAGAGAACTATAAATATTTGGTTGTCTTATAAGATTAAGTCTGCTGTAAATGTGCAGTTTAAACATGATGGTTGGCTTATTTAGGGATAAAGGTTATCTTTTTCAATCACACAAGAAATGCTGTTATGTCAATAATCTTTCAACACTGTAAAATAATATCTATGGGAAGATTAAAGCATTTGAAGGGGGGATTATTTGAAGGGGGAATTATAGAATTTACGGTTTCTATGGCTACACGTTAGACAATACAAGCTTTTATAAGAATGAAATTCCAACTCAAACTAATAACCATTAAATTTGATCTTTAAAGAATTGGCAGTTAAGGCTCCCAAGGTCCCCCCCAGTCAATATGTTTTCAAATGTTAAATGAAGTCAGAAAATTATAATGGATAAAAAAAAACCCAATGATTTTCAGAATCACTTAAGATTTCTTGAGCAAAATACAAGGTTACCCTACAATCAAAGGGAACCTACTGAACATGAAAGGCACTAAACTTATCCCCTCCCCTACAAATTTTGGTAGGGATATTTTATTCTCTAAAGAGACACTTTGCAAAGGACCTGGAGGTAGGACAGTTTTATTGCTTTCATCCCTGGCATGTCTTACTTCCTATAAAAAAACCAGTAAGCAAATGGTCTGGTAGCACTTTATAGACTAACAAAACATGTAGATGGTATCATGAGCTTTCGTGGGCACAGCCCACTTCTTCAGATGACCGTAGTTATGATTAGAGGATAAGGAAACTCGAAATAAATAGGAGAAGGGAAGGAGAGGGGGAAAAGAAAGATGTTCTGTCGCCCACCCTCCTACCTCTATGCATGAAGTATCAGAAGAAAGGGTGCTAAACCTGAGTAGATAAAGATCAAAGTCAGTGGATGGATAAGGCAGGAAGGATACCATTCAGAAAGTAGTTAGCACCTTCACTGATAAAGGGTTCCACCACCCCATGTCTTGATTAAGTCCATAATTAATTGAACTGAATTTGTATATGTATTGTAATTCCAAGCTTTCCCTGTGGATTTGGCTTGAGGAACTGGCCTGTGACAAGACCGCCTATAGGACTAGGTTAAGCCAGTCAGCTAAACCCAGAATAAGAGGCAGGACCACACCAGAAGAGCTATGGTAAGAAATTGTGCTTCTTACTTTGATTACTTCACCCCTTTCCAAGGCACATCTTACTCCCAACTGCCAGGCTAGTCAGGTATGGTAAGCTACTCCTACTCAAAGCATCCACTCTAGATGAAAGGGCTTTAAAGGAACACCTGCAAGGCTGCTAATGATTTGAGGGTTCCAGAATGCCAAGGCACAAGCCACTGATTGTACAGAAAGACACAGCTTGCTCCCTGGAACGCATCAGGATTTTCCTATTTCCTTTTGGTCTTGGCATTGTACCATGTGTTGGTTAGTTTTCCACCAGGATGCACAGTTCATTTTATGATTTTATTAATCATGGAAGCAAGACTGCACATCTTTTTTCACTTTTCCCTGTATAAAAAAAGGACTTATAATCATGGAACTCATGAACCAGCAAGTCCCATTTAAGTAGGTACTATACATTTACTTGTGCTTGAAATTCAGAAGTGCCTTCCCTGCCATGTTGAGTTCATCCCACATACAGCTTAGAAACTCTCCAGCTTCATCACTTCCCCTCCCTCACTTCACCCTCTTGCCACCACTCTGAACTACAGCTGCCATACTTCCGCCTGACAGGAATTCGTTGGGACTTTTTTTGAGCCAAACAATGCTGCATAATAGATCTGTCATGGCCATTCGTGAGGAAGCAATAAAGGTCCTCCAAACCAGTGGTTCCCAACCACTGGGCTGCAGACTAGTGCCAGGCCACAAACCGCTGGCTGCTGGGCTTCAGGCTGCTGGAGCTAAAGCCAGCTGCTGTGCAGCAGCTTTGGGGGCCTTTTGGTGGGCTGGTAACATTTTATTTGCATATTCATATATGTTACCGGTCCGTCAAAAGTTTGTGAATGAGTTTGCCAGTCCACGGTATAAAAAAGGTTGAGAACCACGCTCCATGCTGTCAAAAGGGGGTATGAAACCACAAGGTTCTTCCCATTTGGACCTGAAAGGGAGAGGGGGTGTGGGCAGGGATAACTTCTTGCATCCCTCATATCTGAGACTGATCTAAAGCCAGTGCACAAAAAGCAGGAGTTCCAGGAGTCTTTTGTTTGACATTTCAGCTTATTTTATTTGAACCGATTCACCCATCTTATTAACAAAAAGGGGATAACTTCCCTATAGTACAGGAGGTTAGAACAGAAACATATCCAACCTGAACAGTACTATAGAGAGAGCAGTCGCCATCATTACAGTTAAGGTTGGGTATATTTCCATTCAAACCACCTATTTTCAAAAGCTGTGAGTGACTGAAACTTCCACTTTTTAAGGTTGTAATTTTTCAGCCTTAGTCTCTGTTCAAATATGACTTTTTTCTTGTAAGTCAGAGCAATTGAGCCATCTTTGAGCTTACCTGTGAGGGAAAGAAACATCTTTGCAGCCAGGAATTCAGCTATTACAGTTACAAGCACCAGTTCGACAGAAGCAGCTGGAGTGCTTTTATATGCCAGAACAGCTTGGGGTTGAAAGCTGAAATCTTCATTGAGGGAAAGGCAGTGCCTGCTCTATTCTAAAAGAGATTGGTTTTGATTAGAGCTTTAAACCTTTGCACACATACAGATTTCTTCCACAGCTTATGATTGTGTGCACTTAAAGCAGAATTTGTTACCCATGCATATATTGCTAACTTAGCTGCCTAGTGAATTCCTCAGATAGAAGGTGCTATAGTAGTACATTCATATTGCTGAATGGGAAAGTGATATTTTTGTAATTATATTTATATATATTTGTAAAGAAACAGACAATAAACATTACAAAAAGGTTAAGTGACAGATTGTTTCCAAATGCCCAGTGATTTCCAATTATGCAATTTTATAGCTTATCAAAGTTGCAAGACCAGCCATTACTATATAGACATAACGTTTTAGGGTGCGAGTAACAGCAATCAATTAGGAGAAGATATATATGAATAAAGATGCGGAGGCAGCCAGGGTCCCCGAGAGACAAGGAGAAAGGAAAGGATAGGTAGTATGGAGGTTTGACATTTTGAGTCATCACTACTCTTTTTAAATCCATCTGTAACTAGAAATGGGATCCTAATTTTTTTTTCAATTCATACAGTTGCTCTCTATGGGTGCATCTACACAGCTCCCCTACCTCGAAATAGCGCAAATTATATAGCTACACAGTGCCAAATTTCGAAATAAGGCGCTATTCCAAAACGTCCCTTACTCCTCCTCATGGAATGAGGTTTATAGGGATGTCAGAATAGCAAGCCTGTTATATTTTGAAATAATGGGCACGCTCAAAAGACATGGAATAACTATTTTGGGATAGCCCCGGTATCCCAAAATAGTGCTGCAGTGTAGACATAGCCTCTGGTGATAAGGTCTTTCTTTTGGCTGCTAATTTAGACAGGTCCAATTACCTCTGCTCTATTCTGGGCATAAGCCTACTCCTTCAGTTTTTTTAAAATTATGCACGTGGGGACTGTTGCAGTCCTTAAGAATGGAAGTCTTCATGACAAAGTTAAACCCAGGTTCACAGATCAAAAACACAGGATCCAATGTGTGGCTGAGGTTTGGTGGCTGAAGCCAAGCATTACTTAACTCTTGTATGCTCCTCTTTCCACAGCTTCCTGATTATTAGCCAGTCCATATGCATCAGTGTTCCTTTTTCCTTTGTTACAGTGCCAACAAAAATCAGAGGATAGGTTTGAATCCTATACAGTTTGAATAAAGTCTTTCAGGCGGTATGAAGCATAGCCTGAGATCTACAGAAGCATTTCTAAAATCCTATAACATTTTCTGCTATTAGGATTCTTTCAAGGGCTCTGATAAATTCCCTTTCCAAAATTTCACACAGAACACCAGACTAATGAGTTCCTCCCTTTAACAAAATATGCATAGTGGACATGGGCCTGAAGATTTTATGAAGAAGGAGGTGATCATTTCTGTCACAAAAGTCAGGCTACTATAATGCAAAAACTTCAGTGCCTGGAGACGTTTCTGTAGGAACCAGCAGGATTAAAGTGGCCTCATCAACATGGCACGCTGTCTTTTTTTAGACAGATAGCAGAAAGTTTGCCAAGCACACAATAGATTAGAAAGACGATGGAGTCAGTATGATAAACAGGTGGCTTGTACTTGGAAGGGTTCTGGGAGACAGGGAACATAAGCCTTTGTATATATCAAGTGAGCCTCTCCTCCCCCATTGAAAGGGAAGCGTGCCCAAATTCTCTTCATTAACGTTCAAGGCTTGCACCAAAACAAGTTTAAAGAAATCACCGGTGGAATTTACTGAACTGTTCAATCTTCAAGCCAGTAACTTTATAAACTCAGTCTGATCTACAAAACAAAAACTCTATTACAAGTCTAGCCAAAGACTGTAGTTTGATCCTTTTAAATCACAGACTCAAGTCATCTATGTAATTACATGGAAGGGAATTACATTGAAAGAATCAAAGACCTTTAACCTGTGGTGATGGATGTGATCTTGGCTCATAAGCCTATTTGTAACATACAAAGTTTCACTGCAGCTAGTCCCTGGTGCTCTACTAATTGCTCTTCCATCCTGAAAGGAGGAAGATAAAATGCTTTAAAATGTAATTAAAGTGAATGAGACTGCATACACAACCCGAGAGCACTCTGCTTTTTTAAACTATTTTATGTAATGTTAGATAATGGCGCAGAGCACACTTCTAAAGTTTGCAGATGATATCAAGCTGGGAGGATTTGCATGTGTTTTGGAGGATATGATTAAAATTCAGTATGATCTGGCCAAACTAGAGAAATGCTCTGGTAAACAAGCTGAAATTCAATATGGAAAAATGCAAAGTACTCCACTTAGGAAGGAATAATCAACTGCACACATACAAAAAAGGGATAATGACCAATGTCTCTCTAATTTTTCTTATGTATAGGCAGAATGAATTGTTATGTGTCACCTCCATAGTGGTGCACAACAAAATTCATGTGACAGAGGTGGGGCCGTATCCTCTTCCAAGGATCTGCCCACATGGAGTTAGCTCTTATCTCCATGTGGGCAGATCCTTCCACTCCCATGCAGCCTCTTGGAGTTCATCGAGGGACTTGAAAGCAGACTGGAAAAAGTACTAATACCAAAATTTCCCTTCACAGGATTTTTAGTCTTGTT
Source organism: Pelochelys cantorii (assembly GCA_032595735.1). Classification (NCBI taxonomy): domain Eukaryota; kingdom Metazoa; phylum Chordata; order Testudines; family Trionychidae; genus Pelochelys; species Pelochelys cantorii. Next base: position 109,051,266 of record CM064330.1, read on the forward strand.
AAATAGGTGTAAAGGTGTGACAATGTAGCTTTATCCTTCGCTGGGCAAAAATATCAACATTTATACTATGTGCAATGTTTAGAAATCAATTCTATCAATAACCCAGACAGGATGCAGCCACATGACATTTCCAGGACTTGCAAGTTTTGTTAAACCAGACTCAAGCAGAAGTCTCAAAGCCAGAGGTCAGCTCATTATTGTACTTTTATTTTATGGCAGCTCTTACCAGTAAGCACAAATAAACATCAGTGTTTACAGTTAACATCCACTGGATAATATCACCTATAAACACAAGTACATTGCATAAAAGATGAGAAGATGACAGTACCTGAATGGGAAATTACTTACTGTAATGAGAGAGCCATTCCATGTCTCTTTTTTAGACCCCTGCTGAGCTGCAATTCATATGCACATTTGGAACGTCTATATGCTGCTTTGCAGCACAAGTCCTCTCAGTTATAGGTCTGATGACTAAACTGGAAATATGAGTCGCTAATGTCTAAAAATCTATTTTTCTTTGTTCCTAATGTCCTCAAAGTGACATGGAAAAAGGAATGATAGTGGGATTTTCATCAGTTTTGCTTCCTTAACAGAAGAACCCTGTGTATGGGAGTTTTCTCTGTTTCATTCTAGTTCTCCACTGAAGTTTTGTCTACAGTGGAAGATTTTATGACAAGTGGAAGACTAGTGAAGTTAAAAAAAATCAAGGCTGCAAGTTCAGCAACTCAGAGGGGAAGGGATTTTGAATCAGACCATTTACATTTCTTTGGCTTTTCTCACTAGTAAACACTCCGTTGCAAGGACATCTTTGTTCACACACCTCTTTGTCAATTAAGGTATAAGAGCTTAAAATGTTTGCACTCCCCCTACCTCTAATGCCCACCAAAACAAGAGCAGATCAGACCTGACATTCCTGATATTTAGGCAACAAAAAGCAGGAGCTTTTTAAAGAGGGAAAACCAGACCAAAATTAAAACACACCTTTCAGAGCTTCAACACAAGCAATCTTTAAAAACAAACCCAAATTTAAAAAATCCTTTTACAGGTCATTTAAAAAGTCCTTCTCAAAATATTTCATTGTTGACAGGATGAAAGCTTTTGACCTGCCAACAGAATGAAAGGATGATAATTTACTAATCAAATTCCTTCATGGAAAGTCCATGCACCAGTGTGTGGCAGGAATAGTCTTGATCCAATTATAAATATGCTGTGTTATAATTGTGTATAATTTGGAGTTGTGTGTGGTGATTAAGAGCAGTGAGGCTATGGACTAATGGTCCATTTTGACTCCTCTCTGACCCTTCCAAAGATCTCTATAACTCTTTTCTTTGGGTGATAACCAGTGGGGAATCTCCCCTCTAGATTCCTGACCAAGCACCAGATTAGCCCTCTCATGGAAAGGAGAAGGAAAATTCTGAGGTTCACATCACATCATTTCCTCTACAGCATCCTCACAAGTGGGAGAGGCGGGGATTTGGTAACAGGTCAGAGCATGAAGTTGACTAAACCTCCCAACCCAGCAACTCCTGGAGATTCCATTCATTTCAAAGAGTTGTATGTCCATTAATTGTAAATAACAATCCTCTCAAGAATATTGTATTGTATTGTGTCTTGCAACTGGACCAAGTCATCAAGTTCATTAAATAAATTCCTAGAATAATTTTGGCATCCAGAACCAAACAAGCAAGGACGAATGTCTGTACTCAGAGAGAAGATCATGTGTTACTGCTTGTATTTACTCTCCTAAGACATCATTCATTCTTGTGTTTTCCACTTCATCTCCCATGTCGGATGTGACCACAACATAAGACTGGGAATTTTATTTTTCACTGTTTTCCAGTTTAAAATCATAGCTTGCTAATCAAATGTCTAAGAGACAATCATCTACAGGGCTGCTGGCATGATGTCTATGTCTAGGCCGCTGAAATATCTACCTGAACATCTCTAGCTTAGAAAGATATGTGAACATGTAGTGGGGCTAGTCTTCACTAGACAATTAGGTTATGTGATAATACAACCTTGAGGAATAGTGTTTCCTAACACTATTTAAACATGATTCTGTGGTATCAACAAGGAGATCAGGTCATGAGTAAACCCTATTAGAAACATGGATTAACTACCACTGGCTGACAGGATATTAACCACTATCTGTTCCTGTCTACACTGACTGCTAAGTCATGTTTAACCAGACGGTAGCTACCACAGCTCCTCGCAGTTGCATTTTAATATGGCCAAAGTTTCCAGTGAAAGCAAAAATCCTATAAAGATCTTAACTTTTCTATACATGATATGGTGTAGAATCTTCTAGAGTACCTTAGAGAACTAGGCCCCCCCTAAATACTTACACCTGCTCCCATTCCTGCTACTGGTCTTGGGATGTTCAGCAACATCTGACTTGTTTCCCTTCCCACAGCTAGGGTTCTTCAATACTTTCTTAAACAACAAACAAACAATTTCTCATCTCTCTCAGTTCTTCCTTTCTGAGGTCTGGGGGCTTTGCCATCTCAACCCCTGTCTATTTTTCCCAGCCTGCCACCAGGCACACACATTTGCCCTCCCAGAGATCTGTCTTCAAATGTCCACAGCCAAATACAAACCACAGACCTCTCCCACTTGAAGTCACAGGTTCCTAGGAACCTTTCTCCAGGACTGAAGTTTCTCTCTAAATTTTCACGTATTCCTGAAAGGCTTACCGGACTGCTTTTCCCAAGAGCACAGGCCAAACTCTACTAGCTCTCTGACTATCTCCAGTACATAAGAATATAAGAACATAAGAACGTCCATATTGGGTCAAACCAATGGTCCATCTGGCCCAGTATCCTGTCTGTCGACAATGCCCAATACCAGATACCCTAGAGGGAGGGAACACAACAGGTAATCCTCACGTGATCCTTTCCCTGTCACCTACCTCCAGAAAAACAGAGGCTAGGGACAACATTCCTACCCATCCTGGCTAATAGCCATTGATGGACCTAACCTCCGTGAATCAATCCAGCTCTTTTTTGAACCCTGTTAAAATCTTAGCCTTCACCATATCCTCTGGCAAGGAGTTCCACAGGTTGACTGTGCGCTGAGTGAAGAAAAACTTCCTTTTGTTTGTTTTAAACCTGCTGCTTATTAATTTCATTTGGTGACCCCTAGTTCTTATATTGTGGGAATAAGTAAATAACTTTTCCTTCACTTTTTCCATACCAATCATGATTTTATAGACCTCTATCATATCCCCTCTTAGTCTCCTCTTTTCTAAGATGAAAAGTCCCAGTCTTTGTAATCTCTCTTCACATGGGACCTGTTCCAAACCCCTAATCATTTTTGTTGCCCTTTTCTGAACCTTTTCCAATGCCAGTATATCTTTTTTGAGATGAGGCGACCCTATCTGTACACAGTATTCAAGATGTGGGCATACCATGGTTTTATATAGAGGCAATAAGATATTTTCTGTTTTATTCTCTATCCCTTTTTTAATGATTCCTAACAATCTATTTGCTTTTTTGATTGCTGCTGCACACTGAGTGGATGTTTTCAGATAACTATCCACAATGACTCCAAGATCTCTCTCCTGAGTAGTTGTAGTTAAATTAGTCCCCATCATATTGTATGTATAGTTGGGATTTTGTTTTCCAATATCCATTACTTTACCTTTATCAACATTACATTTCATTTGCTATTTTGTTTCCCAAACACTTAGTTTGGTGAAATCTTTTTCAACCTCTTCACAGTCTGATTTGGTCTTAACTATCTTGAGCAGTTTGGTATCATCTGCAAATTTAGCCACCCAGCTGTTTACCCCTTTCTCTAGATCATTTATAAATAAGTTGAATAGGACTGATCCTAGGACAGACCGACCCTTAGGGGACCCCCACTAGTTACCTCTCTCCACTCAGAAAACTTACCATTTATTCCTACCCTTTCCTATCTTTTAACAAGTTATAAATCCATGAAAAGACTTTCCCTCTTATCCCATGACAAATTAATTTACGTAAGAGCCTTTGGGGAGGGATCTTGTCAAAGGCTTTCTGGAAATCCAAGTATACTATATCCACTGGATCCCCCTTGTCCATATGTTTGTTGACCCCCTCAAAGAACTCTAGCAGATTAGTAAGGCATGATTTCCCTTTACAGAAACCATGTTCGCTTTTTCCCCAACAAATTATGTTCATCTACGTGTCTGTCAATTTTATTCTTTCCTATAGTTTCAACTAATTTGCCCGGTATTGACATTAGACTTACCAGTCTGAAATTGCCATGATCACTTCTAGAGCCCTTTTTAAATATTGGCATTACTTTAGCTATCTTCCAGTCATTAGGTACGGAAGCTGATTTAAAGGATAGGTTACAAACCACAGTTAATAGTTCCAAAATTTCCCATTTGAGTTCTTTCAGAACTCTTGGGTGAATGTCATCTTGCCCCAGTGACTTGTTACTGTTACATTTATCAATTAGTTCCAAAACCTCCTCTAATAACACCTCAATCTGGTATAATTCCTCAAATTTGTCACCTAAAAAGACTGGTTCAGGTTTGGGAATCTCCCCAATATCCTCAGCTGTAAAGACTGAAGCAAAGAATTCATTTAGCTTCTCTACAATGACTTTATCATCTCTGAGTGCTCCTTTAGCATCTCGATCATCCAAAACCCCCACTGGTTTTTTAGCTGGCTTCCCACTTCTGATGTACTTCAAAAACATTTTGGTATTACTTTTTGAGTTTTTGGCTAGCTGTTCTTCAAACTCCTTTTAGGCTTTTCTTATTATATTTTACACTTAATTTGACAATGTTTATGCTCCTTTCTATTTTCCTCACTAGGATTTGACTTCCACTTTTTAAAAGATGTCTTTTTATCTCTCATTGCTTCTTTTACTTGGTTGTTAAGCCACGATGGCACTTTTTTTGTTCTCTTACTGTGTTTTTTAATTTGGGGTATACATTTAAGTCGGGCCTCTGTTACAGTGTCTTTGAAAAGTTTCCATGCAGCTTGCAGAGATTTTACTTTTGTCATGCTACCTTTTCATTTCTGTTTAACTAACCTCCTCATTTTTGTGTAATTCCCCTTTCTGAAATTAAATGCTACAGTGTTGGGCTGCTGAGTTGTTTCTTCCACCACAGGGATGTTAAATTTTATTACATTATGATCACTATTTCCAAGAGGTCCAGTTATATTTACCCTTAAACCAGATCTTGCGCTCCACTTAGGACTAAATAAAGAATTGCCTTTCCCCTTGTGGGTTCCAGAAGTAGCTGCTCCAAGAAGCAGTCATTTAAGGCAGCATGCACAAACACCCATGCTTGGCCTTCAGTGACTCTGTAGGGGCTCAGGCATGTTTATAAAGCTTTTTCCTGACTCTTTCCTCACAGCTGAGTCAGTTATTATAATTAAATCTCCCTGACATCTTTAGCTGGGATCACTAATTATCACTGTGTTGCTATGTCATAGGCAAGGCAGAGCACAGCTTCCCCATAAGGGCCAGCCAGTCTATGACCTGTGTTTATCTTTCATTGATTTTTGATTGCTGTGCACAGTCACCACTTTCACCTAAGGTCTGCTCTTCACAATCTCAAAAATAGGTGCTCAACAACAGTGAAATCCCATCTCTCAGAAATTGCTTACCCATTCTTGAATAAATTTTCAAAATATGAGGATTAAAAGATTAAGAAAATAGATTAATTTTATTTTCCTTTACAGCTACATAATCTCCTGAAATAGCCCCCAAAAGTGTATATTGAGCAAGGCCAGAGAAAACATTAATCATTTCCAGTGCATTGCACTTTAATTAAAGACCTAAATTTGATGGGCAATACATTTCAATACTTTAAAGAACCAGATTTTTTTACAAGTCCTAATGCCATTTATTTTAAGTTTTACACAGAAGAAACAGTTTAAAAGTTTAAAACAGTTATTAAGATAAAATACATATTCGTTTACAAATTGGATATTAAATTGTCAGCATTGGTTTGATCTTTAATCCAACATTAATGAAACTGCAAAGCCTATACTGATTAACATGAACACTAGCAAATATTTGACTGACTTGTAGAATAACACTGGTGACAGACTGATGTTAATGCCAAACTACTTTGTTAAAAAGAAGCCACAAGCAATAAAAAAAAAGAAAACTGCAAGCTTGCAGTTGCCATAAATAATAGTTGATGTATAAACACACACACACACACACACACCAGGTCCTTCCTTCAAAAACAAAACACAATATAATATATATTATAATACAGTAACAGTCCAGAGTACTATATCATACAATAGTATTAGCGTTTAGCAGACCTGCCAATGAGGCGGGCAAAGGGGGCAATTGCCCAGGGGCCTGGGTCATTTAAAAGGGCCAGGGGCCCTTGGCTGCCACCACTGCCTCAATAGTGACAGCAGCAGCCAGGAGTCTTCAGTCCTTTTAAATTATCTGGGTGGGTGCAGGGCATCTAGGCATTCTTGGGTGGTACCAGTGGTGGCAAAGGCAGGTGGGTGGGCATGTGGAAGCCCATGCCATGTAGGAAGAATGTGCCCAGCAGCACAGTTGGCAACTTCTTGAGCACCAGCCAATACAGGCACAGCCCTGCCAAAATGTCAGGCGGACCTCATGCACGTGGGTACAGCTGGTGTGTGCAGGGGGAAGCCATTGATTGGTATGTCACCGGGACCAGAATTGCCTGGTGTTTAGACATTTGTGGTAAACTCATTAGAAATACCACAGATAAGCAGTTCTCAAACTGTGGGTGGAGACCCCAAAGTGGGTCAAACCCTGTTTTAAAAGGCTGGCATGAGACTTGCTGGAGTCTGGGGAAAAAGCCAAAGCCTGAGCCCCACCACCTGAGGCTGAAACTAGATGCAGCAGACCAGGAACTCTTTGGGAATTCCATAGTTGGGTGGCCCTCACAACCAAGACTTAGCATCTGGACAGGGCAAATCTGCACCATGTGCATGCGGAACAGGTGAGGAAGAGAAAAGGGACACACAAAACATCTGGGAATTTATTTGGCACTGCTTTCACTCTTCAGTGTTTGGTTGATGCACTTTGGTTTATTAATAGTTTTCACGTTGGTTTATTTCTGGTGTTTTGGTATGCTAATGGTAACTGGCTTGCCTGGCAATCGTCTGATCTCTCTTTTTTGGTCATTCATCCATGTTGACAAATAAGGGCTTATTTTATTAAGACTATTTATGAATGTTTATTATCATAACTGCATCACATCATATCCACTATATACAGTATTTGAAAGAGTGTGTGTGTCTGTCTGTCTATCCGTTCAAGAAATCCTCCTAAGCAGTAAGAGTTAGGATCACCAAATTCAGGATGCAGCATCCACCAGTCATAACTTAAAGCAAAGTAAAGGTTTGGTTGTGCCAGGAAAAAGGGATGTGCCTGAAATGGGAGTGCTTCCCATAAAACCATACAGAGAAGAGAGAAGGGGCTGGCTGGAGGCGACCCCCCTCCCAATCTGGTACTTCCACAGCCTGGCACCTCCCACCCATTAGGCGTCCTTTAGTAAGGCCATGGGGGAGGGGTTGAAGCTCTCCCACCCCCAGTTTGTTCGGGAACATTGTTGGCTGTTCCCCTTTGTGCCGGAGTGAAGGGCAAGTGCAGGTTGCTGCATTCCTCACTCTGGCAGGGGAGCACAGGGAGCAGATGAACCTGGACATGCCCCAGCTGAGTGAGATGCACTTTTCCCCTGGCTGTGTCCATTGGAGCTGCAGCAGCCATGGAGAGGCGCTTCTCACCGGGCCCCAAGAGAAAATCGATATTGTAAATCCACAGTTCCTGCCACATACTCCCTTCCCTATTTCATAAGCAGTCATGTCACCTATAAGTACAATGCATGTCAATCAGCTGCCTCCCCCCACACATTAGATTGCATGATTTCACAGTACCTCATACATTGTACATTTTGCACACATACACACATACTATACACTTACTAATCTTTGTCTTGCATTGGCACTGGAAAATCTATTTCACTAGGAGGGTGGTGAAGCACTGCAATGGGTTACCTAGGGACGTGGGAGAATCCTCATCCCTAGAGGTTTTCAAGTCTCAGCTTGACAAAGCCCTGGCTGGGATGATTATTTGAGATTGGTCCTGCTTCAGGCAGGTGGCTGGACTCGAGGACCTCCCGAGGTCTCTTGCAGCCCTAGGATCCTATGATTCATGCAAGTCCATAATGGGACAGCATAGTAAGAGCACTTTTTGGTTAAGTATATTGGCTCCAGTCCTGGAAACATTATTGTCATAGGTCTATTCAGGGGCAAATGGCTCACCTTTTACTTCATAAAGATTGTGAAGAGCAGCATATGCAGAGAGCACTGGCAAAAATGGAATCCAAATAGGTCTGTAGACAGCAGCAGGGGTATTTCAATCTTCCAAATGCACATTCAACCACCATTCTACATCTCCTGAGAGGATAATTAACCCTTCTTTTCCCCAGGCCACTGAGATCAAGATATTTTAGAAGCCAAGGAAAAAATGCAATCATGGGGTCCTTAGAATAATAATCATAGGGGCAATACCTATTTATGACAATGTCACTAGATGGAATCATGTCACAGTCTGGCCATGAATTTAGATTCTTAATTGGTAGAAAAGTTTAACATCATGACCTTCTCCAGTGCAGACTGTGTTAAGTTCACAACACAAAAGAGTCTGCCTGACAATGGAGTAGTACTCTTTGAAGTTTATGTATTATATTATATTATATATTCTCCTTGAGGAGGGCACACAAACCCCACCAATGGCCCCAGTGAAGTCTGGAAACCTCATACTTTCAAAAACAGCAGTTACTTCAGGGATATTGTATATGCCCATTGCTGTGGGGTAACTCATATCCTTGTTTGCCTCAGAAGCCTCTGCCAGGCCTTTACCCACAATTGACTCTCTAGTGCCAAAGAGGTTAGCAACAGCCCTGTTACAGTTATACCAACCCTCTTCTGGACCAGCATGACCTCCCTCATGCATGGACTATTGGACAAGCTGCTCAGAAAGTGCCAGAAATGTCACTTTCTTCATGAGAATGTTCCGGACTCATTGCTGGTCATCCCGGGGCCACGTGGCAATGTGATCCCACCAGGCTGTGCTCGAGACCCTGCTCCAGAAGCATCAGTGTTCATGGGGGGCATCAGCAGCTATACCAAAAGTCATGAGCTGCAGTCAGTTCACGTTTGGCATGTCTGTATCCGCCTCCTCTAACAGATGCCTTTGGCAGGTCACAAAATGCTGCCAGAATGTCCAGCAGCTGCTCCCAAAGGCTCTGCCTATTTACTGAAATGAGCAAAAACCCAAGTACAAGAAGCAATTCACGACACCTCTATATTTGTGACACCTCTATGTTGCTGGGAGCACACAGACCCAAAAGATGGCTGCAACAATTTCCTTTCATGAGCAGGATGGACAGTCAAATTTTCTCATGCTGCAGCGGCAAGTGGGAAGAGTGCTACAAAGCCTGGGATATGATGGCTTGACCTGGATCTGTGTACTGCAATGTAGATGCTGATGCCCACATTCGGGGTCCTTGGGTCACCAGCAAGTGTGGTCACTCAAGCTGTGGGCTTACAAACCCAGAATCCACTGACTCAAGTCCCACTAAGCCTGAGCTTGCATTCAAGTTACCCTCAGTACCCACAGTGGTGTAGAGTAGTGGATTACACTGCAGGATCACAGCCGTATTTTGCAAAGCACTTTGGGACCCTCCTCTATAAATGTAAGTATTTATTTATTTATTGCTATTAATTCAGAAGATCACAAAGGTCACTGAAGAAATCATGTGAACTGATGATTTCATTCTCCAGTCTGTTGTTTACTCCATATCTTTAAATACAAACCTAACACAGAAAGGCACTTAACCATATGAGTAACTTTGTTCTCTTTTCTTCTGCAACAGATGAACCTCTGTACACAAAAAGAGTCACCAGAAAGTTCAAGCATGAACTGTGGAAAGGCATATCAGGTTCCCATCACTGCCCCCAGTTTATCTGGCTCAGTGGTAAAGCAATTTGTTCGGTGTCAGTAACAGCATGCATGACAGTGAACTGATAAGAAAGCTCTGGAATTTGATTTATTTCTTCAGCAGTTGAAGATGAAATACCAGATCTCTTATATCCTTCTCATGGACTCATCTGTAAATTATAAAATCTGTCACACTCTTCCACTCCCCCAACACAGTCTCATGAAAGTCAGCAGAGGTGTAGGGAAGAAGAAAAAGGAAAAGTCTTTGGACTCACAGCTGACCGAGCACCTTCCAGAGCTATTCTCCAGGGCATTTGTAGCAATTAGTTTAGTCTGGCTAGCTGTCTTCTACATGACGGGGAACATGCAACTTTTGCCATAAAAAAAATCTGAAAAGCTCAAGCAATTTCAGTAACTGAAAGGCTGAGTGGGGAAAGGGAATATCTTCAATGGTAACAATTAAAATCTCCCAAAAGCTGTTAGTCAAATGAAACAGGAAGTTATAGCTTGTGTAAAAAATGTAACTTTAATGGGGGACATGCTCTTCTTCTGGGAAACCCTGAAGGAACAAAGTAAAACTTCCATAAGAGTTTTCTCCATATGTTCCCCTTAGGGCAAGAGGTTTTCAGCCCTGGGAGGGGCATGAGATGTTCATCAGCCCAGAGTGAGAAGATCTGTGTAGAAATCGGACTCCTGCTTCAGGAATCTTTGGGCACCACTGACTTCCATACTGCTCTCCGGGACCCCATTGCTCTAAGACAAACTCTAGTGAAATCATAGTAGTTCTAAAATTGCCCCAAGTTGGGTAAAAATTCCTCTCTCCTTCCTATACTCTTTAGGCCATACTGAATGGTTTTACTGTGACCATGTGAAAGCAATTACATTTATCCAAAAGGTAAACTTAGCCATGCTTCATCAGAAAGCTGTGCTGAGATTAAAGAAAGAGCAGAATGTTAAATCACTTGCAATGAGTTATGATGCTGTACAGAATTTATATCCCGAGGTGCACCAAAAGCCCTGGTTTAGATTAGTAGTTTTGTCTTAGTGCCTCTCTCCGGCAGCTGTGCTGTAAATCTAAAATTAAAACTTGGTTTTCCATAGGCCCTTTTGTACTCCACGTTTCCCAGAGCACATGACAGAGCAATGATTCGTTAGATACTAAGTAAGGCTATGAGAGCCAAGGTAAATGCAGCAGCCAAGATGTGCTCAGCAATTCCTCATGCACAAGCTTTAAAAGAGAAAGATGGTTTGCCAAGACCCCTGGATTATTGTTTATATTGTTACCCCTTTTGACCCAAGCAGCTAGCTAAACTCTGGGGTCTTGTAGTTGTGCCAACGGGAAGGAAAAATTGATAATAGAGTCTTGTACCTTTGATGCAAGCTTGTTTATTTACAAAGAAAGCACAAAGTCTGATTACCTCAGCAAAGGAGATCTCAAGAGATACAGCAAAAAAGAAGCACTTAGTGAAAAGCTTTCTTTTATTACAAGGAAGCCAGGTTTTCTTATACTCCAGAAAAGCATCAGCATGCCTGCCTTTTCCCTAAGTTAATATTTCAAGTTTCATACAGAAAAGCAGTAGAATTCATGCAGCATAAATGAAGCATAGCAGCTGCAGTGAATCCCCATCACAATGATCAGAAACCAACTCTCCTCCCCTAAACTCTCAAATGTAACAAAAACAAATCACAACAGAACTATGTTAAGTGCAGCTGTCTTTGGCAGGAATCTTCTACTCACTGGTATTCTGATAACTATTAGACAATGGCAGGACGTGGAGATGAAGACATTTTTCTTTTTTCCTTTCCTCTCTTCTTTTCTCCTTTTCTTTTAATGGATCTGTTTGATTTGATGCTTAATGACTATATTTCTGGGTCCTATTAGCATCATAACATTTGCCAAAATAACACTTATCAATATATGTGAGATAATATAGAATAGACATACATAAAATGTAACCATAGACAACGTATTCCTACTATTACTACAGTCTATCACTAAGCATAAAGACAGCAATTGTGAGAAGAACTCCTACAAATGAGAACAGAAAGATCCTTTATACACTCAACACCACCTGCCCACTTGGCAGGGTCCATCAAAACCTGGCCTTAAATAAATGTGGGGATAATTGCTCTAAAAACCTACGGGATTTAGTAGAGATTATATCCTTTCTATTAAATGTTAAACCAACCTGGCATTCTGTGGCAGTGACATCGAAAGGTTCCCACCTACTATTAAGTTCTACAGGACTTTTCCACAAGTACCATCCAGGACATGAATAATAATAGTAAAAGCTGAAATGCTTCCAGAAAGAATCTATTCACAAAGAATTACTTGCACAGCAGGAAGCATGAGCAACTGGAACTTTTGCTAGATATCCTGTTCTTGTGAGAATTTAAGCCTGATTTTTAAGACATAAAACTGTGGGGTATTTTGGTTTATCTCTATGCCTTTTAGATGCTATCTGAAAACTGACATTTTTGAGGTCCCCATATTACTAATAAAATGATATTTTATTTGGGATGGATTATTAAAATATTTATCTTGGTTTGCAGATGCCATGAATTTTTAAATGCATGGTAACAGTTCCTGCCAAGATATCTGTCTCGAGAAACTAATATACAGAGTCATGAACTATGCACTATACAAACAACCTAAAGCATTACTCAAACAAAAAAAAAGGTCCAAGTTCAACTGGAGCATTATACCTAGAGGGAGAGATCAACATAATGAAATAAGATTTAAAATGCTCAACCCAAGAGAGAACACTCCTATAGTATATGTTTCTTGTAATAATGATACTGGTAAAATATGTAAGAGGATATTACATCTGCACACTCTTATTAAATGTTAATACTTCTGTGACCCTTTCCCCCTCACTGTGCAAACCAAAACATACATTTTAGCTGGCAGGAACTCAGTGAGGAGGGTGACCAGATGTCCAGATTTTACAGACACAGTTCCAGTATTTGGGGCTTTGTCTTATATAGGTGTGTAATAGGGCAAGTGTCATTGCCATGGGCGCCTCCTGCTGGACACTCTGGGAATTAGCTTTTCAGCTCTGGAGCGCCCCCTTTCAGCTGGTGTCTCGCCCGCTGTTACCTATTTTTCCTCCACCTCTGTTATTAGGACCCACATCCCTCCCACATGATGGCGTCCTCTCTCTTGGGTACTACCCTACCACAGTGCCCCCACACTCTGGGGTCCTCCACACCACCTTGCCCCAGTGACCCACTACCAGTCTTCATCTAGCCCCTTACCTCAGGGGCAAACTGCAGTCTGAAATGGTCACTCATCACTGGCAACGGGATGTGGGCTTGCTGCCTTCTGCTATCCTGGCTGTGTCACTTAGCACCCTCAGGCCTTGCTTCAGGTTCTGCAGCCTGGGAGCTTGCCTGGCCAGCGCTTCCCCAGCTCTGCCTGCCTTTCCACAGCCCTACTCTAAGTCAGGAAGCCTCTAGCTTCCCTGTCAGCCAGGTCCCTCCTGCTCCCCAGCTAGAGCAAGACTGAGTCTGAGATCTTCCTCCCCTCCAGGAGCCTTTATTTATGCAGCCTCCACTGGGTAGGGTTACCAGGTGGCTTCAAAAAAAATACCGGACACACTTGATCTCAGATGGGGGGGGACACCAGCCGGGGGCGGGGGTGCTGGCCAGGAGGATTTGTGGGGGGGGGAACTGGCAGGTGGGAAGCAGGGCTGGTGGGGGGGGGGAGAGGGAGGGGCAGCGGGGCTGGCCAGGGGAGATCGGCGGGGGGAGAGGGACTGGCTGGCGGGAAGCAGGTCTGGCCGGGAGGGGGTCGGGGTGAGCGGAGCTGGCTGGGGGAGATCGGGGGGGGGGGGGGGGGAAGAACTGGCCAGTGGGAAGCAGGGCTGGTCGGGAGGAGTGGGGCTGGCCGGGGGACTGGCCAATGGGAAGTGTGGCTGGCCAGGAGGTGGTCAGGGGAAGCAGGGCTGGCCAGGGGTGGGGGGAGCAGGGGGAGAGAATCGGCCAGTGGGGAGTGGGGCTGGCCCGGGCGCATGCAGATCCCGGGGCACTACCCGTCCCGTGTACAGTCCCGGCGAAGCACAAGTGAGTCCGGCCCTGGGGATTCCCTCCCACCCAGGCCCTGCCCCCCCCGTCTCGCGTAGTTGCGTACTGCCTGATTGGTAGACATGCTCACACAGTGTGAGCGTGTCTACCAGCCAGGCAGTTCGCAACTGGGTACTGATACTCCTAATAATAATAAAACTTACCTAATTAGAAAATACCGGACAATTTATATGTCCAGTATTTTCTTAATTTTTTTCCTGGACAGAACCCTCAAATACCGGACTGTCCAGTTCAAAACCGGACACCTGGCAACCCTATCGCTGGGCCATAATTGGCTCAAACCTGCCACAGCTGCTGGCTCCACAGTTCCACAGCTCCAGTTCCCTCCCAGGGCTTGGTTTAACGCTTAAAGGGCCAGTGTGCAGCAGATGCCCCATCACAAGGTGCCTATTACCCCCACAACCTGTCCCGATTTTTCACACTTGCTGTTTGTTTATCATATAAGGGAGGGCAAAGGGAATGAGAGCTGCAGGAGAGCATCCCATGTCTTGCTTACTGACTCAAGTATGATTGATTATTTTGAAATGAAATTGAGACATAAGGAAACTGAACAGTGGTGAATGAGCAAGGCAAACATTAGCCAAATACAACCAGCAACAGCAACAATGTCAATTTATTGAATCTGATCCTAGGATGTGTCTAAGATACACAATTCACAAGTCAACTTACCCTCAACTTTCCATTTGATTATGCAGGCTGGTCCCCTCTACTTTGTTAGAGCAGCCTGGAGTTACAACCACCAGGGTACGTTTACACCGCAGGCTTCTTTTGGAATAAGCTTTTCCGGAAGAGATCTTTTGGAAAACTTATTTTGAAATAGAGCATCCACACGACAGGGAAGCCTCAAAATTAATCCGAGGCAGGCTCCCCTAATGTGGGCGCACTATCTCCACTTAGAGCCGCAGGAGGCACTGGGGAAGAATAACTTTAGAATGGTCCTGGTGAGGAGCTATTTCGACATGACAGCAGTGGGGCCTCTACACACACCCTCTTCTGAAAAAGCTTTTTCAGAAGAGGCGTTATTCCTCGTGGAATGAGGTTTAACTACATCAGAAAAAAACCGCAGTTATTTCAACTTTCTGTTGAAATAACACAATTGCAGTGTGGATGCTAGTACTGGTTTTCTGGAATAACAGCCGCGTTATTCTGGAAAAATGGTCAGTGTAGACATACCCCCAGAGGGGGGCAAAAGTAGAGCTGATGATAAGTATAACCCAGGGGCATCCTGGACATGTCCCTTTTCTTCTAGCCAGGCCACTTTTCCCCTACTATGCCAGAACCACATGGGCCAAAGTGGCATAAGAGCTATTATGCTCATGCTGCACTGCCAGAGAACTGCCATTACAGTAGCATATTTCTTCCTGGGATGGCTTAATAACCAAAATACACTGAAGGACATGGCCTGTACGCTCCCAGAAGAAAAATAGAAGAGCTTAGAATAAATGAAAATACCAGAGCAACAAAACAATCCCAAAACCATTCTAAAACAGAACCCTCTTTCCTGGCTCCCAGGCTTACAGCATTCAGAGGAGGACACATGGCCCCTACAGTCTGGTTTTTCTGGTTATCCTGCAGAGGTGGGGAAGGCAGGGAGCCTGGCTGAGGCACCCACTGGGCCATGGGCCAGATCCAGTGGCTTGGCAGGCGGGATCCGGTGATTTAGCCCACCCTTGTTCGAACACAACATGTGGAATGTACATGTACGAGAATCCTATTTACTATTAATTCAGCTCCTTTGGTACTACAAAGAGTATTAGCTGATATTTATGGTGATGATAATTTATTTTGCAAAATCTATTCAGAATCTGGGTTTTACTAAGTCCTGTAGAGAGCTGCCGGAAATGACTTTGCCTGATCACCAGCCCACCAGTTTAAAAATACTGTGATTTAACTTACATATTCATCGTATGCACCTTCCATAAACGAGGTGCATTCCTTTTACGTAAGAGTCTTTTATATTCACATCAAAATCCTTCCACAAAACATTAAAGAAACTACACCTGGATTGAAAATGAGATGCTGGCAATTGTATTTGATTGTCTTAAGTTACATCAATGTAGAGAGATTAAATGCACGAGAGAGAGAAAAGATGGAAAGATTGTGAAATATTAGGAAGATGATGGCAAACCCTAGAAAGGGGCTTACTGAAATTTGACAAGGAAATATTTACTGTTAGTAGACTTCTCCATGAATTCAGTGTAGATTTCAAAACAATAAACAAGGGTCAGAATCATGATTACCCATATAAATCGCAATATACAAAAGCAGCAAATACCAGAGATGCTGACATGCAACTAAAAACAAAAATTTTACTTTGAGATATACACATAATTATTTTCCAATCAGATAGCTGGGCAGCTAGCCAAGAGGAAACTGACATCAACAACTGGAAGCCAGCAAGGGCCCTACAAGCTAAGACATGGTCATGTATTCTGAAAATGGATCGTCAAAGATACCAGAGAAGCTGCTGAGATATACGTGAAACATGCAAGATCGCAGGTACCTCTTAGTACAGGAAAAAAATAGGTGATAATTCAATTCCTCCAGGAGCGAATATGCTAAGAGGCACTGGACTAGTGTCAGCAAATCAGTGTACATACTCACATTGCTCAAGTCACCAAGTGTGGCATACATGCATCATACAGATGCCATCATCACCCAAGTTGCAAAATGCTATAAAACATGACTAAAGCTGCTCCTTGCAGGGTGGAAACACAGCCTTAAAGTGACTAATTAGGTAATCTGGAAAAGAAGTTCCAGATGTGCTGACCAGTTATATTTGTTTCAAAGTTAAAAGTTCTGTCTGCACACAAAAACTGCTGCTGTAATTAGCCCATGTAGTTAAAGAGAATTATGCCTCCTTAGTCGGGACGCAGTTATACCAATATAAAAGCAAATATTTCCCTTAAGGGAAAGGAGCTAAGCTATGTCAACCACAGACCTTTTATACCATTGTAACTACATCCATAGTTATATAAAAGCTGTGGATAGACCAGGGCTAAGAATGACTAGAGGGTAAAATCTGAAATTGGGACTTAGCGTTGTAAGTTACTGAGGCCCTTTTGAATATTTGACCCAAGGTGATTAAGAAACAGATGTAAGGTGGGCTGTCATGTTGCTAATGTGGGAGTGACTATGCTAACATGTATGCTAAGGCTCTGAACATGCCCAATATGAATTAAACTTCTCCAGAAGCCTAAGGAGACTCAGGGCCTGATTCTTCACTACTTTGCACCTGTTTTGTGGAAGCAAGCAGCACCTCACAGGATGAGGCCCTTACATCGGTAGAAAACGAGTGCAAAACTCGACCAAATAAGGGCCAGATTCATGCCTGCAGTGATGCAGACCCCAGCATAAGGATAGAAGGGAAGTAGTTTGGGCCTCCCCTAATCAGGTTACATGGGGGTTGATGTGGCTCTCAGTACATGCTAGGGCAGCCCTCATGCCTAACTTGCATCCATGTTGCAATGCCACTAGGGTATTTGACTCTCCAGGGCAGGGGTGGGCAATAATTTTTGACAGGGGGCCACTCCAAGATTTCATAAAGTGGTCAAGGGCTGCACTCTTCCATGATATTAATGGAGGTCTGGGATGGAGGTTGGGTGCAGAAGGGAGCTTGGGGTAAGGGAGTGGGGTGCAGGAGGGAGAGCAGGATCTGGGAGGGAGTTCGGGTAAAGGAGGCAGTTGTGACCTAGGGTAAGGGAATGGGGTACAGACGTTTGGGTTATGACCTAAAGTAGGAGGGGCTTGTGATCTGGGGCAGAGAGACTGGGGTGCCAGATCTGGGAGGGGGTATGGGTGCAGGAGGGGGGCAGAGGGTTTGGGTATGTTGAGTGGGGGGGCAGAGGGTTGGGGGAGGGAGGGCCTGGAGTGCCAGAAGCAGGCTCTGGCCAGGAGATTTAGCCAGCCAGCAACCCAACCAACCTGCCTGCCTGCAGAGCTAAATGCGTGCAGAGCTTAATATGTTTTTCAGCCAGCCAGCCAGCCTGCTTGCCTACCTGCCCTGTGCCTGCACAGGCGGCAGGGCCATGTGCTTATGTGAATAACTGAGCTGGACAGGAAGGGGGGCTGGTGTTTCATGTGCTGCCTGTTATTCAAACAGGCATCTCCCATTGACCGGTTTCTGGCCACAAACTGGCCAATGGGATTGTGCTGGAGGCAGGGGCAGCACCTGAAGCTTTCCCCCCCCCCCCCCCCCCGCTCTGGGGGTCACAGTTTTCAAAGAGAAATGGCCCCGCAGCTGCTTTTCTGAGTGGTGTGCAAGGCTGTGGGGCAAGCATGGGAGCCTGCCTGGGGCTCCCCACTGCAGCTGCAGGCCGAATCCAGTGTCTTGGCAGGCCAGATTCGGCCCGTGGGCCATATTTTGCCCAGGCCTGCTCTAGAGAGTTGGTCTACTCTGGCAGCCTGCCATACTCCACTGTCAGCCCACCTTCTGCAACTAGGGCTCCTCTGGAGGTGGTAGTTTCACTATGTATCCCCTTAACTGGCAAAAAGAGGTGAGAACAACCACCCAAGTTGCAAGGTAGCGGAGAATCAAGCTTTCAGTCTGAGTTGAGGGCTCACAAAAAATAAAAATGCAGAGACTCCATTACAATAAGCCTGCTTCCTGAGAAATCACTAAACATTGTAGGACCCTAGGGGTTCGTGCAGACTACCAGCCTCTTTGAAAGAGAGTGTCTAGACTACAGCCAGTACTTTCGAAAAAGCGAGCCACTTTTTCGAAAGAGAGCACCCAGACAGTCTGGATGCTCTCTTTCAAAAAAGCACAGTTTGCATTACATAGCACCTTTTTTTGAAAGAGCACTTTCGAAAAAAGGCGTTATTCCTCATAAAATGAGGTTTTCCGCCATCGAAAAAACTGCCGCGTTCTTTCGATTTACTTTCGAAAGAACACGGCAGCAGTCTAGACGCAAGGGAAGTTTTTTTAAAAAAAAGCCACTTTTTTCTAAAAAAACCCTGTAGTTTAGACACACCCTAGGGGCATAATTTCCATGTACCAGACTGCCGTTTACATTGCATTGTTCATATCCCTATATGGTATTTTCCTAAGTGTTTGATTAGAAAAATCAAGAACAAAAAACCCACCTGTTTTAAAGCAGAAAGAAACCAATATGCCTTTTAAAAAGCACATTGCTCAAATGGCTAGAGTTTACTAGGCATGCTTGCAAGCAGATTAGATTGCAAATCCAGTTGAATGGCTTTGATTTCTGTTGCCAGCAATCCATCTCCTTGGGAGCAGTTTGTTGCTGGTGTTGAACAGGAGGGAAGGAACTTGCTTTTCTACTCTTCATAATATTCTAGGTGAGATACTATTCTGTGCTACTAGGAAGCACAATTAGCAGCCCCACAGGAAGGGGCTTTACATCACTTTGACGCTCTCCTAATTCGGGACCCTGAGCACCCCCTGGCATGCTGTAGACAATTTGAGGGGCCCAAGAAATGGCCACCACGCCAGGTTGCTCTGTACTACGCTCCTACCCCTAATACACTCCTCCTGCTTCTGCCCAATCCCCAGTAGAAACTGCCCATTGCTGGCCCCATCAATATTATGCAAGCCAAAGATTCCTCCATACTAAGAGACTCTTCAGCTGGTTTGGTACAGCAAAGTTACTTTAATATGGGGCAAACTCTGGCACTCTGTGTTTACGAGCCAATCATTTTCTTCTTGGTTTCAATACAAAGGGCTAGAGTTCCCATTGTGCAGTATAGGTATTTACACTAATGAAAAGTGGATGTAAGATGCATTTCATTTTACTGGCTTTGCAGTCACCTTACATGGGTGCAAGTGACCACATAAGATGTGGCCTGAAGTTATGAAGGTTTTTAACTGCGTACTAGTATGGCTCTGCAGTGAAAGACATTTATTCCACTTCGCTCTTATTTTAAGTGATGCCAACAGCAGGAAGAAGTGCAACAGTGTTTATTAGTCTTACTGAAGCCAGAATGCCATGCTGTTTCTTAAGTAAGGTTGAAGGTTTATAGAGCAATTAAATTTTATGGTGCAGGGAGAAACTGAAACCCCAAAGGCAATCTAGCTTTGGCTGGCTGGGCTTATTTTTAAAGCGCTATCTCTTACATTTTATTGTCACTACATGATGTTGATTTCTTCCAGATTCTATTGCAGTGGTGGGCTTCAAATAGAAGATATGGTCAGAAAAGAGACTATAGGGAAATATTGTCTTCTTATTGAAGTGTATACTCCAAATTGTGTCGGTCATTAGCCTGCTAGGTGACTTTAGGCAAGTGACTTAAACTTTGCTGGGAATTAATTTTCCAAACCTGTGAAATTACCTTCTTTATAAAGCATTTTGAGCGCTACACACGGATGAGGTATTTATTCATTATTATTATGTCAGAAGGTTGTACTCTTGTTTGGTACGGAAGCCAGTCAAGTTCTTGGAGAATAGGCTGCATTCTACTGTAGCTGGTGCATCCTCATTAAAATCCAAATGAAACATATTTGTTACTGTTGAGGTTTTTGGGTGGGTGCTGGCATTGGGATGAGTTGGAGGCAGAGGGGAGTTTATTTGTGCTGTGAGGTAGGGAAGGTGTGGATAATTTGTGCATTAGCTGAGAGTTAGGACAGGACAAACTACTGGTGCCTGCTAGCTTGAGAAGCAGGATTTTATCTCAGCCCCCACCTAGGCTGGGGGGAGCAGATTGCACAGGGATAGGTGGGGGAAAAGGAGTGGGTGGGTGCTGAAATCTGTGCAGCGAGGTGGAGGTGGTGGGGAATTTGTTTGGGGTGTCCCTGACTCACTTGCTGCAGTCCTCTCTGTCTGTCTGGGTTGAGGGGGAGGGGGAGTTGGGTGTGTGCCAGGACATTTGCATGATTACAATTCAAACAAAGTCTACATAAGTGTTAATGGCTTAAGGTAAGAAAGAAAAAGATTCTTTTAACAGAATTTTTTTTGAGTGTTGCAGATATCTAAAACTCTGATCTTAATGATTTTTTAAAATCCTGTGTTACTAATTAATACATGGTATTTTGTATTGCATTAAGGCCAGATCTTTGTTATGTGGTAGAGTTCTGGCTGTTAAGAGTCAGAAGTAACAAGTACTAGGTGTGATGCTTGTTGTTTGTAGGATGAAACCTTATTTGCAAGCCCTTTGAAACAAGCATCTGTCTACAACCTTGAAGCCATGAGTTAATTCGTTCTGGGGCATCTATTCTTTGCATTTTGTTACTATCTAAGGTGCTGCAGGACCATTCATTGTTTTTTTCAATTACAGACCAAAATGGCTACTCCTCTGAGTCTTTGAGTTGGTGACACACAAGATGAAAGTTTCAAACCAGGAGAAATTGTATCTGTTTTTACAGCATGGATCCTAAATGTTCCCCAGAAATACAGTATAAACCTTAGTGAATGCCTCTTACTCTCCTTTCTAGTATCAGTAAATATTGTATTAATCATGCCCTCCTTGCAAATACTTTTCCTAGTTGACTCAGATTTGTTTAGGATCTTAACGCTGAGCGACATGTGGATAACATGTGTTTTGGTATGTTTACTAGCTTGAGTTGTTAGAAAGGATGATAGTACATGGACTCCAAGGGTAGTGTTAATTTTCTTTTTTAATTTGATTTCATATTAAATATCATAAGCATTGCTCCTTGTTAACTATACCTTGTTTTAATACATTTTGGCTACGTCTAGACTGCAAGCCTCTTTCGAAAGAGGCTTTTTCGAAAGATACTTTCAAAAAAGCCTCTTTCGAAAAAGAGCATCTAGATTACAATCAGTACTTTCGAAAAAGCAAGCCACTTTTTCGAAAGAGAGCACCCAAGCAGTCTGGATGCTCTCTTTCGAAAAAGCACAGTTTGTATTACATAGCACTTTCGAAAAAAGGTGTTATTCCTCGTAAAACGAGGTTTTCCGTGGTCGAAAAACTGCCACGTTCTTTCGATTTACTTTCGAAAGAACATGGCAGCAGTCTAGATGCAGTGGAAGTTTAAAAAAAAATGCCACTTTTTTTGAAAAAACCCAGTAGTCTAGGCACACCCTTTGTTCCACATATATGGACTGCTTAAAATGTGCGTGTGTGTGTGTGTTTTGTTTGTATTGGTGGTGCGCATCCATACACTACCTCAATATTGGTGTTGCATATAAGAAATTTCAACCTGCCTGTGACAGCGTATGCATTCCCCGTCGGGAGCCTCTTCTGGTATGAGATGCCGCCTGATTGGCTATGAGGTAGCTGGCCATCTCTACAGTTCCCTAATCTTCTCTTGTCTCAGGATAACCCAGAGTCTGTAAGCAGCCCCGTGCACAGGGCAGCATGCCCTACCAGCCTGAGTCTCTAGACAGCCCTTGGCTCAGGGCAGCATGACCTAATAGCCAAAGTCAGTTTACAGCCCTTTGTTTGGGGGCAGTGTGGCCTAATACCCAGAGTCAGTATATAGCCCTCTGTTCATGGCAGTGTGGCCTAAGGGCCAGAGTCTGAGGGGTTGGGGCTAGCACCCTGGGAGTGGCAGATCATCCTGCTGCTCATAGGGACCTGAGCCCTCCCTACTCCACCGGTTCTCAACCCAGGGCCCTATGAGCAGCAGGATGGTCTGCCACTCCCATGGCAGGGAATCCAGCCAAAACATGCCGAGGATACCTGAGTGGAAGAGGCCACTCCTGCACCTTCCCTGGGTTACTTCCTACTGCATCGGCTGGGTCAGCATTCCACGTAGCAGCTGGGTCTTCCAATTGCCTGGCAGCCGGGTCTCCCTGGGACTCCCTGGGACTCACGTCACGTCCGTCTCCTGGGGCTCCAGTTCCTGCTGGCTTAGTAAATGGCAGCTAGAGCTCAGGAGCTCCGGCTGGAGATCCTTCTCCTTTGCTGGCCAGCCCAGACTGAGCTGCTCTGCTGTCTTTTATACTGCCCCAGGATTTGGAGCACGCCCGGTCTGGGAGAGGGGTGGGACTTCCTTCGCCTATTGGGTTTTAATCCCCCCTGCTATGTTGCAGGGTATGCAAACCCTGTCACCCTGCCCAAAAGAAACTTCAACCCAGCCAGGCATAGAAAATGTTAGAGGGAACACTGCCCATGACCACTTTAAAAATTCATGGAGTGGCCCCCCCATTGAAAATTATTGTCCACCCATGACTTACAGGCTCTAAAGTTGTACATTATTTTGGTTTTGAGTGCAGTCATATACCAAAACAAATTCTACATTTGTAAGTTACACTTTCACAATAGTTTGCACTATGGTACTTGTATGAGGTAAACTGAAAGATACTATTTCTTTTTTATCAGATTTGCAGTGCAAATATTTGTAACCAAAAACATTAAGTGAATACTGTACACTTTGTATTGGGTACCGAAACAGAAATCCATGTATTTGGACTATACAGAAAACCCCAAATCTTTAATAAATTTCAATTGGTATTCTATTGTTTAACAGTGTGATTAATCACAATTAATGTTTTATTTGCGATTAAGTTTTTTCATGAGCCATGTGAGTTAACTGCAATTAATCCTCAGCCCTATTCTTTACATGGTCACTTTTCAGAGAAGTATGTTTCAGGGCCTATGCAGCAATTCAAGATTGAACACGTGGGCCAGAGTTCATAGCAGATATATTGACACTTCTATGTCCCTTTTTTCCTGTTTCCTTTTGAAATGAATATCAATTAACATAAAGAAGAATACTGAATCCAGATAAGAAGGAACAGTTAGTCTTCTTGGACTCCTAAGTCTGACTTTAAAAAGCCACTAACTCCCAGTACAAACCCTGTTGTAGTGTCGCTATTCTTAGCATTAAAGGCAAGAATGATCCTTTCTCTCAGGAACAGAACAAGGCGTATGTAAGAAGTAAGCTAGGATTTGTTTTCCAGTGAGTGATGAAGACTCACACAAACCACTCTGCTAGGTTTGGGAACAAGGGGAATTTGTTTAAAGTAGTTTCTGGGTGAAAGGAAAGTAATTCAGCTGGCACTGGATGGCACAACAAAATGAAATCAAGTAAAAAGCATGTGAAATGAATCTTCAGGGACCAGTCCAGCAAGATATTGTATGTCTTCAATTTCCATTGAATTCAGGTTCAGCTGAGGATGCTGAGCCCTTCCTGCACTCTGAGTGCCTCACAGCACTTAGCCGACACAATTTTTGCTGTTAAAAACTGCATCAAGTTAACAATTGTACGCTATATAGCATAGTGAATGCATGTATGATTTCCATTTCATTAAGATTACATCACTAATCTAATATACGTCCTTTGAAAAAAGCAGCAAATAAAGCACGTGGCTAAGTTATTGCAAATAAATAATACATTTTACAAAAGATGACACAGAAATCTCCATCTTCCACTTCCCTTCCCCCTCTAAAATAAAAAGGAAAAACCCACTAGGATTTCATGACAACACTGAAAGGAAAAGTTTAAAAAATAAATAATCATATTCATGTGTATACTTACGTTGCTAAATAGAAGTTAAATGAAAAGTAAATTATTGTAATTTCAATTATTACACATGCTTAAGTGCTTCTCTGGAGCAGTGTCCGAGAACCCAGCAACTTTCATCAAGCCATGGCATGCTGCTAAGATAAATCACAGCATTAAGCCAAAGCCTCTCTGTCAAACAGAAGATGAACCAAATAAATAGCACTGAATGGCCTTTTCCCAAAACTTCAAAATGTCAAACTTTTTTAAAAACACACATATGCACAAAAAGCGCTAACAATTTTTTTGACCAGCTCTGCAATGAGATATCTGAACTTCTTCCCATGCCAGACAAGTTCTGAGGTTTTTCTTGCCCTCAAAAACCTACCAAAAGGAAGATCCAAAGAAAAATATATCTCACCTATTAATAGGCTTGGAATTGATTAGATTTTTATCAGGAAATGTCTGTTAAACATTGATTTCATCATATATGCACAAGGCAACAAAATTTCTGACCACAATACTCAAAATTTGCAGAAAGACAAAGTCAGAAACAATGCTGTTTGAGAACTTCTTAGGGCTTCATTTAAGGATATTTACTTTATATAGTTTGGCATGTGATGTTGACAAAATTGTGTTTGTACGGTTATTGTAAAACATGAACTTTCTGAATCTCAACAACTATTATCATTAAATAATTATTGTCCCTCTCACCTTCAATTTCCCATTATCTGTGAAAATCTAAATAAAAAATACCTGAACATTGATATTATCAGTTGAAATTCTTTAAAATAATCCGCCATGCCTAATTATCTGACATTTGAATAGTCTCCCACAGAAAGTGGGACAAGACCCATTACTTTATTGTTGATTATTTCATTGCACCCAAAATTGGACTAGCTACTTTAGAAGGAGACCAGGTAAACCATGGACCCTTTCACTGAAAGCTAGCTATTCAAATAGATCTAAGATGGTAGAGCAGTAGTGACAAACAGCAAGGACTGACAAAGCTTACAGACAAAGATGACCAATAATGAGGTCACCCATGTTAGGCATGTGCATATGCCTAACCAAGGACAGGGTAGGCCCACTGGTCAGTGAGGAGGGAGAAACAGTAACAAGAAACTTGGAAATGGCAGAGATGCTTAATGACTTCTTTGTTTCGGTCTTCACCGAGAAGTCTGAAGGAATGCCTAACATAGTGAATGCTAGTGGGAAGGGGGTAGGTTTAGAAGATAAAATTAAAAAAAAAACAAGTTAAAAATCAACTAGAAAAGTTAGATGCCTGCAAGTCACCAGGGCCTGATGAAATGCATCCTAGATTACTCAAGGAGCTAATAGAGGAGGTATCTGAGCCTCTAGCTATCATCTTTGGAAAATCATGGGAGACAGGAGGGATTCCAGAAGACTGGAAAAGGGCAAATATAGTGCCCATTTATAAAAAGGGAAATAAGAACAACCCAGACCATTAGTTTAACTTCTGTGCCAGGGAAGATAATGGAGCAAGTAATTAAGGAAATCATCTGTAAACACTTGGAAGGTGGCAAGGTGATAGGGAACAGCCAGGATGGATTTGTAAAGAACAAATCATGTCAAACCAATCTGATAGCTTTCTTTGATAGGATAACTAGTCTTGTGGATAAGGGAGAAGAGGTGGATGTGGTATACCTAGACTTTAGAAAGGTGTTTGATACGGTCTCGCATGGTATTCTTATCAATAAACTAGGCAAATACAACTTAAATGGGGCTACTATAAGGTGGGTGCATAACTGGCTGGATAACCGTACTCAGAGAGTAGTTATTAATGGTTCACAATCCTGCTGGAAAGGTATAACAAGTAGGGTTCCACAGGGGTCTGTTTTGGGACCGGCTCTCTTCAATATCTTCATCAACGATTTAGATATTGGCATAGAAAGTACGCTTATTAAGTTTGCAGATGATACCAAGCTGGGAGGGGTTGCAACTAATGTGGAGGATAGGGTCATAATTCAAAATGGTCTGGACAAATTGGAGAAATGGTCTGAGGTAAACAGGATGAACTTTAACAAAGACAAATGCAAAGTGCTCTACTTAGGAAGGAACAATCAGTTTCACACGTACAGAATGGGAAGCGACTCTCTAGAAAGGAGTACGGCAGAAAGGGATCTTGGGGTTATAGTGGATCACAAGCTGAATATGAGTCAGCAGTGTGATGCTGTGGCAAAAAAAGCAAACATGATTCTGGGATACATTAACAGGTGTGTTGTGAGCAAGACACAAGAAGTCATTCTTCCACTGTACTCTGCTCTGGTTAGGCCTCAGTTGGAGTATTTTGTCCAGTTCTGGGCACCGCATTTCAAGAAAGATGTGGAGAAATTGGAGAGAGTCCAGAGAAGAGCAACAAGAATGATTAAAGGTTTAGAGAACATGACCTATGAAGGAAGGCTGAAAGAATTGGGTTTGCTTAGTTTAGAAAAGAGAAGATTGAGGGGGGACATGATAGCAGTTTTCAGGTATCTAAAAGGGTGTCATAAGGAGGGGGGAGAAAACTTGTTCATCTTGGCCTCTGAGGATAGAACAAGAAGCAATGGGCATAAACTGCAGCAAGGGAGGTTTAGGTTGGACATTAGGAAAAAGTTCCTAACTGTCAGGGTGGTCAAACACTGGAATAAATTGCCCAGGGAGGTTGTGGAATCTCCATCTGTGGAGATATTTAAGAGTAGGTTAGATAAATGTCTATCAGGGATGGTTTAGACAGTATTTGGTCCTGCCGTGAGGGCAGGGGACTGGACTCTGTGTCCTCTTGAGGTCCCTTCCAGTCCTAGTATTCTATGATTCTATATTGTAGTTCAGTTAATATTTTTGCTGTATTTTAATATGTACACAAGCTAAGGAAGAAAATGTTATAAAATAATGAATATCTTGGCATATTTCACAGGGGCACTGTGTAGAGAGGTAAGTTTTCAGAAGCTGTCTCCTGAAGAGAAGACAGTGGTTTGGCAGAGCAGAATTGGAAGACCTTTCTATGCCTCAGGTTTGCATGAAATAGGTATAGAGAAACTCTTTTTATAACTTACCTTATGTTTCTCATTCTGGTGGAGTACTGGAGTCGACAGGAGAACAATCCCTCCAGTGGATTGATCACTGCTGCAGCAATCTCCCAGAAGTGGAGACAAGTCCTAAAAAGTGGACAAAAGGGGCACCAAAGCTAGCAGAACTGGGGGAGCATAATAGCTGATGTAAGCAGAGATAAGTAAGGAGGAGTGGAGTTATGCAGAGCCTTGAAGGTAAAGCCAAGAATTAAATTTTGATGCAATGGAAAAAGAAAAAAAATATTGGAAAGATTCAAAGAGGAGGGGCAGATCAGAATGGGAGGATATTTAGGAAAATAGTCACATTTTGATTGACTGGAAAAGTCTGACAGTAATAAATGTGAGTCACAGACAGTCCCCTTAGGTTCTCTAGTCTATCTAGCCACCCAGGAAAGCACTTAGGCTGTGTCTAAACTACATCCCTTTTCTCAAAAAAGGGATGTAAATTAGACACTTCAACATTGCAAATGAAGCCGGGATTTAAATTTCCCATGCTTCACTTGCATGATGGCGGCCTCAGCTTTTTTCGAAAAGGGGCTTTTCGAAAGAAGAACCGCCATTTAGATGGGGATCTATCAAAAATAAAACCCTTTTTCAAAAGATCCTGTACTCCTCATTTTTTGAATGTAAAGCCAAGCATTTAATTTTGATGCAATGGAAAAGGAAAAACATTGGAACGATTCAAAGAAGAGGGGAACATCAGAATGGGAGACTATCTAGGAAAAATAGTCACATTTTGATGGACTAGAAAAGTCTGACGTAGGTATCAGGAAGGCCAGAGGAGACTAGAGTAAACACAGTGCACATACTAGGTCATGGATGAATTTTAATGCCATGAAAGGGAGGCAGGGTCAAAGTTTCAACATGTTGTGGAAGGAGAAACATGAGAAGCTCTCATTTTTTGAGGAGTACAGGATCTTTTGAAAAAGGGTTTTATTTTCGATAGATCCCCATCTAAATGGCGGTTCTTCTTTCGAAAAGCCCCTTTTCGAAAAAAGCTGAGGCCGCCATCATGCAAGTGAAGCATGGGAAATTTAAATCCCGGCTTCATTTGCAATGTCAAAGTGTCTAATTTACATCCCTTTTTCGAGAAAAGGGATGTAGTTTAGAACCAGCCTTAATGTTAAATGGTCACTTACACTTACACACACAAAATTACACAATATCCAGGTTGCTTCCAGTCCCAAGAGACCAGTCACTTACCCCCGATTGACTGGTACTGGTATCACAGTTCGTACACCATAGACGGTAACCATAGCAATACCTATTATAAATTATCAAAAGGTTCAATATGGCGGGGGGGACCCTTTTTTGGGTCAGGGCCGCTGACCCACAGAAAATCAGTCAGGGGCAGCACATAAGTGAGGAACGAAAAAAAGAAAACCAAACCCTCACTGACGTGGCCCCTGACTGAGAAGCAAAATGATATTCCCCACATTCCCTTCACACACCACAGCCTGTGGGGGCCCAGCCTGGTAGATTTTGTGTGCTCTTGCCCCATGGGGAGATGGCAGGTAGGCCCCAAGCCTCGAGGTTCTGATCCAAGCAAGCCAGGGCCACATCCAGCCACTAGTCCTGAGTTTCCCTACCCCTGGTTTAATAAATAGGACTAGATAGGAAAAGGAAATAGGAGAATTATTTATAGGTTAAAGCAAGCAAACATATACACACAAATGAACTGTGATCTAAATCCTATGACAGAGTTGTAGTGATCTGTCAGTTTTAAATGTCTTTCAGGGTAAAACCCAGGATAACCCTGGGGGATCTCTTGCTTCAAGTTAGGCTCTCTGGGCCTGTGAAAGTTCAAACAGCAAAGAAATGGAAAATCTTCATATAATCTATTTTTACTTCCCTCTTCCAGCATTCAGACTGATGGGTTGAGGCCTTCTGCACATAATTCTTCATGGGTGTTAGGGGCAATTAAAACTTTTGTCTTAGATGGCCTGCTTAATTTTTGATCATTCTCGTGTGGATGGATGGGAGAGGGATGAATCCCATATCAGGTTCACAAACCAAGAGCAAGCATTTTCAGAATTCTAAAGCAAAACTTACGTATTTCCTTAAAGCATGGAGTACGGACCTTACAAGTGGGGTTAATGCATTTAACAATTTACAAGCATTTCATAGTCTGAACACTAAATACATTCTTGTCAGACTAATACTTATTTGGAACCAAGCTAACATACAAGTGAGCTGGTTTGGTTTCTAAGTATGAGTTTGTTAGTTCTTAGCTAACACCTACAGCCTTGGCCCGAGCTGGCACTTGGTTTACCAGAGTCACAGGCGGGATGCGTGCAGCAAGGAAGACAGCAAAATCAAAGGTGAACTTCAGACAAATCTTTCTAAAATTACGAAATGAAGAGCACTGGAAAATGGGTTGCAGTGAGCAATCCTGTACTTGCAACAGAATGGACCAAATAATATAATGGGACTTCGACATTTTTAATCCACATGATTCTGTAAACAGCAAAGACATGTACATCAAGGAGCCTGACAATCCTAGGAAGGGAAATAGTGCCTGATCCTTCTTCCACTGAAGTCAATGGTGGTTTTGCTTAACTTCAGTGGGAGCAAGAGCAAGCTCATAATTTGTATAAACTTGTTCCCTTGTAGCATCAGAAACTGATAGTAGGAGATTGAACAGAGCAGTCAATGATTACAAGATAAGTCACCAAAAGGAACAGAGAAGAAAAACTGTAATATTGTGTTGAAATGTAATTTAACAGTCAGGAAAGGATGCACCAGAGCCGTCCGTAAAATGGTTGAGGTCAACTGCCCTGAGCTTTGGAGGCCCCATGGGCACAGGCTCAGAGTGGTCTGAGGGACTAGTGGGGGACCTGGCGCCACAGGCCACATAACTCAGGGAAGGGGTGGAATGAGGATGGAGCAGGGGCAAGAAGCGGCTGGGCTGGGACAGAGTAGGACAGTTGTCCCAGCCCTGCAACTCCCTAGGGATGGCCCTGGTATGCACATGGAATGAGAACAAGAGAGGAATTTCTGTCTTCCAGGTATCCGAGATGAGACCAGAAGATAGGGAAAACCCATTCATTGGTTTATTAGAATTCAGAATGATTTCAGGAACCTGAGAAGCCAATTGAAGACATGAACAATGCAGGTAATTTTCTCACAGATTTTCCTGATGCCAAGCGTGACTGGAGGAGGAAGAAGATAAATCTTAGAGGTCTGTCAGTATTCTGACAGAGAACAGTGCAGCTGCTTACATTTGGAATTCTGTGCTTAGACAACAGAGGTCTAAGGGGATAATTACATATTTATACATGAAGCAAACCAGGAGCTGGACTGTGATAAGCATTGAACCAGCAGGCAGGAAAACACAGGAGACTAGGAGAGAAGCTACATTTTCAGCTACAGGTAACACAGTGAATGGACCCAAATCTGTCAGCCCCTGAAAAGAGGTTGCGTGTAACCCAGGGGAGAATTTGACACAAAAAGAAAAGGTAAATAACTGTGAATAAAGGAGCATGAATGCACATACATGTCTACATGTATCAATTACTAACCAAAATTCCTGGGATTAGTCTTCCAAGCTATAAAGATAGTCAAACAATTTACCCATAATGCATCCCAAGAGCCATCCTAATTGATGAGGGGGGATGCATATAAATTTATCCTAAATAGGCCTGAGCAGTTACCAGAAAATAAAGAATGGCAATCGCCTTCCTGCAAGAAAGAGAATTGACAGCCAACTGACTTTGTGGGTTTTTAAAAATTTGTGTTCGATTAACACAGTTTTGAAGCCTGCAGCTGTTGTGCACACCTGTAAGCAATTCATCCCGATAGCTTGCTTGTGGGAAGTAGTTCTGGAAATGCTGCTATGATTGGCTTTTTTGACTCAAGCTAATACAATGACATATTAATTTGCATTTACATAGCACTTTCAAAGGATCTCAACGTGCTTTACAAAGATGGATAATTGTTATTCTGACTTTACTGTTAGGGGAACTATAGCCCAGAGATTAAATGGTTTGTCCAAGGTCAACTTGTGACTCAATGGCAACGTTGGGAATAGAATTAGTCTTCATCCAACCATGTAGTATTTAACTCCAGATTCTATTATACTGCCTTCCTGTTCCAATCCCTTGAATCTCTATACTTTAGTGCCCAGGCTTCTGAGACACTGAAAAGCTTCCGATTTTTGTCTTCCAGCAAAACTGAAGAATGAATAAAAACACAAGGAAACATCAGATAAAATATGGATTAGGTGATTGTATGTCACAGTATCACCGGACAGCATTTAATCTGTGGCAAAACCTTCGTACCTCTTGCCAAACACAATTCTTTCATTTCATAAATGAGATTATATATTCCATTCTTCTCCATCTCACTTCCTGAAGGACAGAGATAAGCCTATAATTATTGTCAAGGGCAGAAGCACCACTGCTGCTATTCTACAAAACTTATCAGAGCAATGAAGAGGATCTTTTAAAATATAATCATGATGAGTCAAATTCATCCCTTGTGTAACTCTACTGACGTCAATTAAAAAGTGCAGTTTTGAATCCAGTCCTTAAACTAATTCATGACTGTTGCACTGGACTCAACTGAGCTGTGCACCATTTCTTTTAAATCAGAATGAATTCTTTTTGTTTTCATTCTTTTCACTAGTCTACGCCAGTTCCTGCCATGTTTACATATACCATCTGGAAGAACTGAGTTAAACATTGGAAGAAGTTACTGACATTTTGCCTGAAGCTAGCAGATTTTTATAGAGAATCAAATTATTTGCATGCCACTAGAGTTTCAGTGTTCGTACCAAAGCTTTGGAAACTTCATTACAGTTCATGAAATCAAGTGAAACTTGCGTACTTGGTGAGTTGTGTTATAAACTCAAACATCTTCAAAAGACTCGGTCAACTTGGGCCCAGGTTCAAGAGGATCTGGGGTTATTTATGGTCCTGCATTGACATTTGTCATGATTATGAGGGTTAGCCAGCAGCCTGGGGACTAAGGGGTTAACTACACCTAGCCAGGTGGAGTGGCCAATAGGAATGTAGGTAGGAATTTCAAACTGGGACAAAGGAATTTGGGTTTTCCCTCCTTGGTCTCTCGGTGAGTTCCTCTGCAGCTACAGAGAGGGACAAACATGTCTCTCTCTCTCCAAGAAACAATTCTTCACTTTCTATAAGTAGGGTAAAGTTTAGATAAATCCATTTTATTGTTTTAAGGTTTGGGTATGGGATCTGATGTCTGGCACTGTTTAAAAGATGTTTTGGCTTTTCTTTGTAACTAAGTTCTAGGCCCATGGAGTTCTCCATGTGTATATTTTGTTACCTTTCCATCTACTGTCTTTTAGCGAATATACCCTGCACCCGAGTATACCCCGCACCCGAATATACCCCGCGGTTTTTGCAGTTTGAGTAAAAAAAATCTTGTATACCCCACTCACGAGTATAACCCGCAGGGTATACAAGACTTTTTTTCAAACTGTGCGGGGGAGGGTGGGGGCTTCTACCGGTTGGGGGGGGGGGGAAAATTAGCCACCCTTCGGACAGGGGAGCACTCACCCCACCTGGTTCCCGTGCGGCCGCACAACCTCTGGGTGGGGGAGCACTCACCCCCTGGGTCCTGCGTGGCCGCAAAACCTCCAGGCGGGGGAATGAGAGCGCTCCCCCGCCCCTTCCTGTGGCTGCGCAGCCGCCAGCCTCCGGGTGGGGGAGCGCTCATCCCCCGGTTCCTGGGAAGGAGCGCTCCCCCCGCCCCTTCCTGCGGCTGCGCAGCCTCTAGCCTCCGCAGCCACAGGAAGAGGCGGGGGAGCGCTCCTGTGCAGGAACCGGCAGATGAGCGCTCCCCTACCCAGAGGTTGGAGGCCAGGTGAGTAAAAAAATGTTTGTATACCCCGCACCCGAGTATACCCCGCAGGGGGGGTGCAGGGTTTGTAAAAATTAATATAACCCGCGGGTTATATTTGCTAAAATACAGTAGTCATTATGCTTGCAATAGGAATATTGTTGTAATAATAAAAGTTTTCTCTTTTCTTTTTATTAACCTGGGATTGGCTAATGGTGGTGTCCTGCTTTTTACTTTAGGGGTGAGATTTTCCCAAATGGTCTCTCCCCTGGTTGTCTTTATTAATTTGGGTGGTGGCAGTGGAAGTTTTATTCCCTAAATCTAGGTTTTTAAGATTTTGGGGGGAAGTTTTATACCAAAGCCTGGTAGATCAGGTTTTGGGGTACACTTGCTGGCCCCCACTTCTGCATTTATCATGCCAGAGTGGGGGAAGGAGCCATGACAACATTAGACAAAACTCAGTGGTTTCAATTGAGTTTCAGGATTTGAAAATTATAGTGAATCTACATATCCTGAAGTAAACTTTTATAAGTGTTTCCTTTTGTGAAGTAGAACCACTGAATTTCACACAGACCTATTTAAACATGGGCAGTACCACATAGTATCCATACAGGGGAACTAGGGATGTAAATGACTAGTCAACTATTCGATAAGCAAACGCTTATCGGCTAGCCGAGTAGTGACTCAACTAGTCGCTTCCCCCTCTTGCTGATAAAGGCAGCAAGCAGCGGGGAGCTGGAGCCAGTGCTGGGGGGAGCCATCTTAAAAGCCGGTTCTCCTCAGCACCATCTCCAGGGGGTAGGGAAGGCAGAGGCACAGTGGGGAAACGGCGCAAGCGGGGACTAAAGCACTCCCATTCATACCGATTCCCACTCTGGCGCTTCAGCCTTTGAAATGTCGCAAGAGCACACGGGCTCTTGTGACATTTCAAAGGCTGAAGCGCTGCAGTGGGAACATAGAGTGAACAGGGACTGCTTGAGGCCCCGCTCACCCCGTGCTCCCTGCAGCTCCCCCCCTTGCTGCATCTCTGAGAGGCAGCAAGCGGGGGGAACAGAAACTAGTGCTGGGGGGGAACTGGCTTAAAAGCTGGTTCCCCCAAGCACTGTCACCAGGGTGCTGCCTGCCTCCCTCCTGCACCCTCTATCAGAGGTAGTGGGTGGGGGGCAGGGATAGGGGAGGCTGCTGCAAACAGCCCCTGTCCACAGACTCCTCAGCTGGGAGCTGGGCCCCCTGCAAACATGGGCTGCTGCCGCCAAGCTCCTGTTCATGGCGGCCAGGACT
This sequence comes from Pelochelys cantorii, assembly GCA_032595735.1. Taxonomy (NCBI): domain Eukaryota; kingdom Metazoa; phylum Chordata; order Testudines; family Trionychidae; genus Pelochelys; species Pelochelys cantorii. The sequence goes on from CM064330.1 coordinate 109,085,820, forward strand.
GGCTGCAGGGAGGGGCTGCTGCCGGAGCAGCCTCTGTTTCTGGTGGCCAGACTTGTCCACCACGAAGAGAGGCTGCTCTGGCATCAGTCCCTGTTCATGGTGGCCAGGGTCCACCGTGAACAGGAGCTGCTAGGCTCAGCGCAAGCCAGGACTGAACAGTCCTGGCTTATGCTGGTGCAGGACACTGAGCCTCTGCATTTTAAATGTAGTAAGAGCCCGGCAGTTGTTACTGCATTTAAAATGCAGAGCCACAGCATGGGTGGCTCCCGTAGCCAGAATGAGCCAGGACTGATCAGTAGTATTTATACTGTGCCATCTAAATGTTTTGGAAATGACATTTGGTACTAGACCTTTGTTAGGAGATTAACTTTGAATAGTCCTGGCCATATCATTATTAAATAAATGCTACAGTTCTGTATGTCAGTGTTCAATCTCAAATCTACTCAACTGATAAAGTTCTTACATTACATTTTTCACTTTTGCTTTAGAGTCTATATAAACACCATGGGCTAAATGCAGTGGAACAACTCCATGGGGAGCAGGGGTAGCTGCCTTTATGTATTTACTTTGCACCTATAGTAGACTCTACAGATATATCCGTGCAGGCCAAGTACTAATACCATATGCCAAATGCAATTTCGGCATAAAGTGAACTAAAGTTACTTATAAAAATACAAGAAAAAAAGTTAACACATAGGAAATATACACCTCTCATAAAAGAGAACTTTGTTTTATTTTTGTAAGCAATGAGGCCATGATCTTGACAAAGACATCTGCAGGCACATTCCACAAGCCCTAAACTATGCCAAGAAACAATGATGACAGATTATAAGGGTTGAACATCGGGGCATTCCAGGCTTACTATCAGATGCAATTATAGCCTGCTTTCTCTTAACTGTTGTTATTATCAGTGACAGCTGAAGCCTGGAAATATCAGCAAAGTTGATAATCTAGTAGAAAAATATTTCTGGAATGAAGCGCTTATTTCATTTTTTGTTTTTAAAGAGAGTTAGTGATGGTGAAAGAAGAATGACTTCATTTCCTGCACTGCCTGGCTAATGTACCTCAACCCTCACATGAAAGGGCAAAAGCAATCTCCATGTCTATCTTTGATTTCTCTATAAGATTCCCAAATAATATCAGTGGAAGTAGTGGTGAGTTTCTATCCCTCCAAACTCTTCTAGTTCTGAGACTATTGATCCTTTCAGTTATTGTGAAACTTGGAGTTTTAGACACAGAATTTACAAACCTATTTGGATGAATGAGTAAAAAGCATAAAGAAAATATGAAATAAAGACATTGAAGGCCAGTTCTCCATAACACTGCTTTTCTGCTGATGTAAATCATTTACTTAAGTGAAGTTACACCAATGTAAACCAAGCATGTCATTGTATAAAGGCACAAATAAAGGACAAGTTTTATATAGAGTTACTCTTTACATCAGGGCTACTCAACACGTGCGGCCCATGATGCAGTTTGGTTTACACGGGGCTCAACACATGGCCCGCAGGTGGGATCCTTTGAACACGGCCTCCACTGGGAACACACTCCAAGTCAATATAATGGTCTTCTGTTGATGTGCATTTTTGACTGTCATTGCTCTTTAAAAGTGCTGTTATATGGGAGGAAACTAGGTAAATATTGCATTTTATTAATATCAGCAGAACTGACTTAAATGGTGCCTGTGTGTTGTATAGTCTTGCCTTAATCTTTGTATTCATGCCTGTCAGCGTGAAACTATTTGCATATATTTGCATATATATGCAACCGCACTTAAGTTGCAGCCCTCAGCATGTGCTGTGAGTATTATTGTTGCCCCCAGGACTTCCAAAGTTGAGTAGCTCTGATTTACAGCTTGATCACCAGTTCATGTACATTGGAGTTCATTATGATTTATATTATTATTATAATATTATATTATTAAAGTGATTTTTTCTTCATAGATTTAATGGGATTTCATTCTAACCTAAATTCAGGCAGAAGAACAGATGGCTGCATTTGGAGAGCAAATATTAGGGGTAACAAAAATCATTAATGACTTTATTTTGAATTCAAGTGGAGGCAGATATTTTCCATTTTGTCTATCATAAAAAACCACAAACAACCTACTTATTATGGCATTAAAATTCTTGTAATACTATGATCCAAGTGTGTCAAATGCACCAAACAAATTCAGCCTCACCACCTGTTCCAGAAAAATATGTACACATCAATTTTTTTAAACTGTGCAGAGATTCTCAGTGTGGATTACATAGGGTTCTTTTCAGACATGTTTCATATTACACATGGATGGACTCAAATACCATAAAAAGTTCCACAGTGCTACTAACACATTTTCTTGTTTCCAGTTTCTTGCATCTGCAGACCAATGTGGCCTATCCAAGTTCACATGCAACACAAAGAGATTCCATAGTGTACAAGGAGAACGCAGATTGCCTTAATTAATCGCAGTTAGAAATACAAATGTAAGGAGATGAGGAAACTGAGTTCAGACTAGGGTTACCAGATGGGTTTCAAAAAAATACCAGACACATGTGATCTCAGAATGGGATGGGGGCGGGGACCGGCGGGGAGGGGAGCGGGGCAGGCTGGGCGAGATTGGGGGGGTGGGGGGAAACCAGCCAGTGGGAAGCAGGGCTGGCCAGGAGGGGGTTGAGGGGAGCGGAGCTGGCCGGCGGGGAGGTCGGGGGGAGCGGGGCTGGCCGGGGAAGATCGGGGGCGGATTGACAGGTGGGAAGCAGGGCTGGCCGGGAGGGGGTTGGGAGGAGTGGGGCTGGTCGGGAGAAATCGGGGGAAGCAGGGCTGGCTGGGGGGGAACCGGCTGGCAGGAAGCAGGGCTCGCTGGGAGGAGGTCGGGGGGAGTGGGGCTGGCCAGGGGGGAACCGGCCAACCGGGAGCGGGGCTGGCTCGGGTGCACACAGATCCCAGGGTGCTGCCCATCCCACGCACGGTCCCGGCAGGGTGCACAGGTGAGTCCGGCCCCAGGGATTCCATCCCCCCCCCTCCCCCCCGCACTGTGTAGTTGCGTACTGCCTCGCTGGTAGACATGCTTATGCAGTGTGAGCGTGTCTGCCAGTCAGGCAGTACGCAACTACATACTGATTCTCATGATAATAATAAAACTTACTTAATTAGAAAATACCGGACATTTATATGTCCAGTATTTTCTCAATTTGTTTCCCGAACAGAAAGCTCAAATACCGGACTATCCGGTTCAAAACCGGACACCTGGCAACCCTAGCTCAGACATTTTATTTTTGAAAAGGCAGCCGTAGAAAGCTATTGCTACTCTATGTGAGGACCCTTAGCAAAGTAGAGAGTTGCAGGATTGGGCAATAAAGCAGGTCTCACAAGTATGGCTCTGGACTCTGGCAGTTGCCTTTAAAATATGTAGAAAATATCCATTTGCTATCAACAAAACCAGTAAAAACCTGTTAATTCATACATTCTTATTAAGTATATTATAGTGGTGCCAAGAAGGCCTACCTGAGATTAGGACCTCATTGTGTTAGGTAGTGTATAAGCAGACAGCAACAGTGTCTGCCTTACAGTCTAAACAGACATGTCAAAGTGTTGGACAATGGAAGTATTAACATCACTCCCATTTTACTAAAGGAGGAAATGGGGGATAAAATGATGTGCCCAAGAACACACAGAAACTCTCTATCAAACCAAGGAATTGAGCCTAGATCACCTATATCCCAGGCCAGTGCTATAACCACATGATTATCTTTCAGAAACTCATACTGTTAGAACTTTGCCCTTCTATAGCAATTACATGTTAATGCAATAAATGTTTAAATGACTGAATTTTATAGCGAGTTAAACCAGTAGCTCATGTTATTGCTATAAAAGACCCAACAGTCTTAACCTGCTCATTTAATTAAATGGTTAGTTGGACTACACAAGGCATAACTGACAGACAAAATCATACAGTCATATGCAAGGGAAGATGATGAAGATTACATTAAGACAATGCAGCCTCTTTATTTTATTGTATATCATATAGTTTAAAACAATTTGCCTGACTTTTGTGCCAATGTGGGATATGTAAAAGCTATATATTTAATAGGTTTTTGGAAAAGGTTGAAGGTATTTTTCTGGAGTTGATGGCCTGATGTTAGAAGGAGCTTCTTTTGTAGTAGACTCAGGGTGCATTTACACAGCACCGTTACCTCAAAATAGCTTATTTTGAAATTTGGCCCTGTCTACGCACCACTAAATTTTGAAATAAAGTGCTATTCCAACAAACCCTTTAATCCTCGTGGAACGAGGGTTACGTGAATGCCAGAATAGTGCGCCCATTATTTCAAAATATATTTCAAAATAATGGGCACGTTTAAAGATCTGGAATAGCTATTTTGGGATACCAGAGGTATCCTGAAATAGCTCTGCTGTGTAGACATAGCCTCAGTGAGCAATTCAATCCAGCTGAATTAATCTGTGATTGTTGAATGTTTGTTCTTTAAAGCTGCTGAATATATTATACCGTTGAAAGATCAAGTGCCAGAGAGTTTCATGAGCTTATATGAATATTTTTCTTATTACTTAAATCTAAGGAAATAAAAATTAATAATAATTTCATATCAAATGTTTAACTCCTAATATCAAAATTTCTACAATATTTTAATATTTCTTCATTATGAAGAATTTTTTAAACCCTTGTTCTCTCTTTTCTTTTTGTTTTTATATCTTTGTAAAAAACATCCCTGAGGTCTCTCCAGTACTTTAGGCCTCTCTCAAATACTAAATTTTGGCTGATTCCCAGCTTCCACTCCCTTTTTTAAACTACAGTCTTGATTTCACATTCCTGCTACATATTTTAGCACCAACTGCCCTTTCCTAGGCATCTTCCATGATCCCTTCCCTCGCAGGAAGACACACTGATGATTTCCCTGATTCTCCAGAATGTGAGTACTTGCATTACTTGAGTAACTGAACAATGCAGATGCTATTGCAATGAACTCAGATCTGGGCTCAGACTTTTGTGCCTTAATATAGTTATTTTATATAGATTGAATAGTTTCAGCACCTACTGTGCAGCATACTGAGGGATCGTATGAGAGTGGTGGATGAGTGCAGCATTCTGAAATCCATCAGAGATGGCAAAGTCTGTCAGCAGTAGTAGCACCAGTAGTGAGTAAGTAGCAGACCTTAGGAGTGAATCGGCCAACCTTCTTCTTGATGAATAAAAGGAAAGAATGAGAACTTCTGTTGAATGTCCTTGCTTATGTAGCAGTATTTGGATGTACTCTCAAGGGCTATATAAAGAAACGGCTGATATGCCCAGCTGATGTTCTGGTTCTGGATCTAAGACTGACATGAACTTGTAACCAAAGAGCATACTCACTTGTTGTTCTGAAGGATTAAACCTACAAGAGCCCCAGCTTAGAGTTGGGGTTGACCTCTGGTAAGCTCTCTACAATGTATGTAAGAACTTTTATTCTTTACTGTGACTATCTTAAGAATAAATGTGTTTGCTTTGAAGGAGTTGGTGGTAACTTAAAACTCTGGCAATACACTAGTCATAGCCCTCAAAGAGAAAGCAAAGCACAGACAGTGGCCTTTTAGGGGACAGGTGCACTGCAACAGGTGCAGTGCGGGTGGGATGTCAGAGCCCAGACGTCAGCCCAAGCCAGAACATCTATATTGCAATTTTTAACCTGACAAGTCCATTGATTCAGGCTCAGAGATGTGCTGCCAGTTTTTTGTTGTTGTTGCGGTAGAGATGTACTCTTAGGCCATCTGGCTTGTTGGAGATGTCAAAGTGTAAGGCAGGGAGCTGCACAGCCTTAAAATCCCCAGTTAGGAAGGAGTGAGACGTCAGACTCTGCCTAAGAGAGGCAACAGCTAGGAGCCAGAAATCTCAAGTGAGTGCCCTTGGTGAACCATAGAGGGGAATACTTATTCAATTGCCCTGAACTGTGACAACCCCTTCCACCCTTCTTTGCAGTTTTCTTCCCTATAGCCTTTCTTCAGCCCTTCTGGCCTTATGACTGGTTCACCCACACTTCTGGCCTTTTCACTCCAATTCATCTGATGAAGTGGGTTTTACCCACAAAAGCTTATGCCCTAATAAATCTTTAAGGTGCCACAGGACTCCTTATTTTTGCAGACAGACTAACATGGCTATAAATTAAAATTACAGTGCATTGCACTGGGTTTTAACATCTCCAGACAATCTAGTTACATTTTTACAATCCTACTATACTCTCTGAAGCCTGGAATGTTAGCATTTATTGGCCTCATGGAAAAAACTAAGTTTAAGAAAAATGCTGACATCCACCCAGGAATGTGAATAGAAAAGCACAAAATTCCCAGGATACAACTTTTCTCTGCGTCTTTTTGATGTTTATGTTCCTCCTCTGCTTGGAACTGGATTCTGCAAATACCTAGGCACATAAGTTATTTTACTCCTGTGAGATCGCTTGCAAGACTTTAGGCTGCATCCTGAAAACTATTTTTCTGTGGTTCAACCAGTGCCACGAATACTGTCAGCACTTAACAAATGATAATAAATATAATAAATAAATAAATAAATAATATTCTAGGGGCTAGTTTTATACCCAAAAAGAGAGTTTTCTTCATTTATGTTTTAATTAGGTATTATTCTGTAATATAGCAAAGAGTGTCAAAGTTTCAGGAATTAGGTCCCAGTAGCTTGTTAATGAAGAACCAAATATTATCTGTTATTTTCTTAACAGCCTCAAAGAGCACAACACAGAAAAAAGTAAACAATTCAACGTCATGGTTATTTAACAAGCAAGCTTTACATAGCGGCATCAAAAAGAAAATGATGGAAGCGGGAGCAATAATGGTTCTTTTTGTAAACAAACGAAAACAAACATTATTAGCAGCTAGTCCATGTTGGGTTCTTGGAGCATGAACTGTTTTAAGTATAGATAAAGGTTCTGCAAAGAAAAACAGCCCAGCTACACCTTGTGACGCCTGCCATCTACTGAGGAAACCACAGCATAGCAACATCTGAGACAAACAAAAGGAACAGACTGCGGAAACATATTGGGAATGTTAAACCCTATGGCCCTATTGACCCTTTGCGATTGTGGTCGTGCAAACCTCAGAGCTGCATCAGACAACTGACAATTGTTTTTAAATCTCCCTGCCACAGAAATGTGTCTCACTCTCCTGCTCCATTCCCCTCCCCATGCAAAATTTCCTTCCAACATAACACTGGCAGGATGGACAGTATTTTATTCTGGATCAGTGACAGGTTTACAAACCAATATCTTGTGACTCTGTACATTAAGGACTAACTATATATTACTGAGAATAGGAGGTTCCCAACTTCCCAGTGGGACATACAATACTCGCTTCTAGACCTCAGAGGCCTCAAGTGTTTAGAACTTGAAATCTTATCTCTAAAACATAGAGGTTTCTAAAATTACAGTAGTTATTTCCCCCCTCTTCCTTTAAGGCTTCTACTGTATAGTAGCCAATAGTGGTGGGCATTACAACTAGATCGATATGAAAAATAGTACAGGTTGAACTTTCCTGACCGAGCCTCTTAGGGACCTGACTGGCCACAAACGAGGGAGTTTGCTGGACCAGGGGAGGTCAGTTGCAGACCTCCTCCCCACCCAGCTCTGCTCCCATCACTGGCTGTCACCCCCTCCAGCCGCCGGTCCCATGGACTGGCCACTGCTGCCCACTCTGCTTCGGCTGCCATCCCCACTGTGGCTGCTGACCCCAGCTGGGCTGCTGGCCCGGCTGCAGCTGCTGGCCCCAGTGACAATGTCATGCCCACTCCCCCCATCCAAAGGGCTGCTGGCCTTGACTGGACTCCTAACCCCAGCAGGCTCCCAGCTGCAGGCCCTCCTGCCACTCGACTCCTGGGTGCCAGGGTTCTCTGGCCCAGGAACATCTGTGGTCCTGCAGATCACAGGCGTTGCTAGACCAGAGAGTCCTAGTTTTTAAAGGTTCAACCTGTATCAATAAAAATAATTGAAAATATTTCTAAATTAGCTTTTCTGTAAAATAGGTGGCACATGTTTGTGCAGTTTTATAGACAGACAAAGGCTAAGTTTACACCTTGCTAATTCTATTCAGTCTTATAGGAGACAGGAAGAGGCAGTACACAGAACAACTAGCCAAGAGTTAATACAGCCAATTTTTTTTCTTGCACCTGCCACTGATTCACTCTGTCACAATGGTCAAGTCACAGACAAATTTTCCCAAGTAGTCCCAATTTTGAATTCTGTTGCTGTGTGAAACACCTAGGCTACGTCTACACTGCCCAGTCTTGCGCAAGAACATATGCAAATAAGGCACTGCAATATTCATTGCCGCTTCTCATTTGCATACTTAATGAGCCGCCATTTTGTGCAAGGGGCTTTTGCCCAACAAGGAGCAGTCTACACTGCTCCTTCTTGCACAAAAACCCCCTCTCGCACAAGAGCCGTTCTGCCTGAAAATAAGTGGCAGAACAGCTCTTGCGCAAGAGGGGGTTTTTGCGCAAGAAGGAGCAGCGTAGACTGCTCCTTCTTGTGCAAAAATGGAGGCTCATTAAGTATGCAAATTAGACACAGAGATATTCATTGCTGTACCTCATTTGCATATGTTCTTGCACAAGACTGGGCAGTGCAGATGTAGCCCTAAGGTATAGACCCTCTCAACGGGGAATGAATTTCACAACCCACGTGCCCCACTTCAACCTCCCCCTAAATGGCTGTATTCTAAATAGATAGGCATCCTAACGGGAATTCCATATCTAGAACTGCTGAATAATGGAAAAGTCTTCCGAATATTTTTTGAAAATAAATATCACAAAGTTCATCAGGAATTATTTCACCATCTTTATTCAAATCAGTTCTATCCATATTTGAATATGGGTATTCCCTTCGCTGACTAGCCTGACCTTCACACCTCAACCTTCCCAGCCTTTGGGGAAATTCAGCCAGACTCAGATACAAGTTTTGTGCATTGGGTCTGCTTCTACAAGAAACCTGAACCAGAATCTGAAATCTGACCTGGGGAAAAATCAGATCCAATCTTCACATCTCAAGTCTCTCTTAAATACACAGAAATCTCCATTTACTAGAGATTATTTTGCTTTTAATAGTCTCTAGAGTCATATGCATCTTTGTACCACACGCATAAGGGCTCTCAATTCATATAGTTGCTAATATTTTCTACAATATCCTGACCTTATACTGGCTGCAGGCTTGCTGATGGGGGGAGGAGGGAAAGGGAGTAGTTGCTGTCGGGCCCAGAGATTCTAAGGGACCTATATGCCGCAGTAGCAGTGGCAGTGGCAGGAGCCCTGGGCCCCTTTGATTCACTGCTGGAGCATAGTGCCGCATACTCCATGGGGCTCTCAGGGCTTGGGAAAGCCCAGCACTGTGGTACAGGCAGCATTGAGGCCTGGCTGCCCTGGCTCTGCCCCTTCTGCCTGATGCCCCGCCTCTTCCAGGGTGTGAAACCAGTCTCCCTCCCCACATCTTACCCCGGAGCCCACAGTGGCTGTCGGCCCTGCTGACTGGCTGTTGCTGCGAGTAGAAGGCTGAAGCCCTTAGTCCACCTTCTCTCATTTAGATTAGCTCAAATGAGCAGCAAAGTCTTTCAAACATAACAAAACTCAAAAACACCTTTCTAACAAGTTATTTCCTCTCAGGCATCTCTGCTTGGGTGTGCCTACATGGCAAGGAAAGACCTACAGCACAGCTGTGGTTGGCTTAGATCAACTGACATGAGTTTGCAGGGCTATAAAATTGCAGTGTATACATTTCCCAGGCTCTCAGGGCCAAGCCTGAAGCTGAACTCCTCTACACAATTTTATAGCCTTGCAGCCTGAGTCCCGGGAACCTGAACTGGCTGAGCTGGGCTCTGAGACTCAGTGCCACAGGTTTTTTAAGCACAGTGCCATCAATTTTCCGTTTCTTCATCTGGAAGCAAGAGTCAAACCACCTCAGTCAAGATTGGATTTTTATATAAAATATTTAAGAAATGCATTCGTTCAAAAGGAAATATTTGGGGGCAGCCCACAGTGATAGTTGTTTGCTGTGTATGTTCAAGTCTTAACATGTTTGGATTTCTTTCATCTTTAACTTTGAATGTCCTGACTTAACATTGCTTCTTTAGCACAATACTTGTTTAAAAAAATGTTTAGGATAATGGTAAGATTTTGCAGTTATTCTTCGTAGCATGTCTATTCAGCAACGTTAATTTGAAATAACAGAGTGTGCATCTACACAGCAAGCCCGTTATTTCAAAATAATTTCAAAATAATGGGCTTTTTACTCTGACTTTTGTAACCCTCATTTCATTAGGAGTAAGAGAAGTCAAAGGAAGAGGGTTCTTTCTTCGATTTCCAGCTATGTAGACAGCGCCAAAAGCCAAGTTAAGGTACTTCGACTTCAGCTACGCAATTAAAATAGGCTGAAGTCGCATATCTTAATTTGATGTTAGCCCGCAGTGTAAACGTACCCTGAAAGTTTCTTCTTCAAAGATGAAATTTAAAGGACTAAAGAGTAATGCTCTTTATCAGGAAATGCCATCAAGAACTACCCCTCTTGGTAAACTGCCACCAGCTCCTATTGGTCTCAGTGGGACTTGTTACAGATAAGTAGATCATGGGATAGCATATGATACTGCTATGGATAGCAAAGAGAAGTTATAAGACTACCCAGGAGAGGGTCAGAGTGAGGATTTATTTCTATAGATAAGAAATTTTCCTTACTCTATTCCTAAAAAAGGGGGAGCTTGCTTCTCTGGGCTTTGGAAAGTATTTAGTTAAGGTATGTTATGCAAACCATTTAGTGTGCTTCGAAAGCTGTTCTCTCTTTGTATTTATATACCTTGTTTTCAAGCCAACTGCTATTGTACTGTGTGATTCCATGCAGATCTCTACAAAAGAAATGAGAATCCCAGAAAAGGGAAAGAAGTTGTGGGCATGCCTCCTCCCCCCACCACCACCTTTGTCTCAGTCCAAGGAGGCATGCTGAGGTATTCCTTCCCATTAAGATTTACCACATAGGGCTGCAGGTGGTGACTCTAAGGGTGTGTCTAGACTACATGGCTCCATTGACAGAGCCATGTAAAATAGTTTACCTGAGATAGTCAATGAAGCAGAGTTTTAAATAATCACCGCTTCATTAAAATAAAAATGGCTGCCACGCTGTGCCGACAATCAGCTCATCCGGCACAGCGCAGCAGTCTAGACGCAAATCAGTTGACAAGGGAAGCCTTTGTCAACCGCTCCCTTATGCCTCGTGAAACAAGGTTTACAGGAGCAGTCGACAAAGGCTTCTCTTGTAGATCGATCCGCGTCTAGACTGCCGTGCTGTGCTGGATCAGCTGATTTTTGGCACAGCGCGGTGGCCATTTTTATTTTAATGAAGCGGTGATTATTTAAATCCCAGCTTCATTGACTATGTCTGATAAACTACTTTACATGGCTCCATCAACGGAGCCATGTAGTCTAGACACACCCTAAGAGAGAAGTCTAAAGACCCAGGAGACATGAGTTGACAGGGGTGAAGGTAACACCTATACGCTCTGAAGAATCTTCAGTGAGAGACTCTCCAACATCTCCTCCAACATTCTATTTGATTTAAAGATACTTTTTGAATCCTTATGATAGTTATTAAATACCACCTTGAAGAAATGGCTAATGGCTAGCCCCTTGAGATAGTATGAACTCCTACACTGCAGTCTTTTTGCAAAAGGCCCTGCAAAGTACGTGACTTTATTTTTATTACTGTTAAAATGGTTAACCTATGGGAGCAAAGTGAATGCTTCAAAACAGTCAGTGAAATTGAAATCTGGACTTTTAGTCATGGAGGTTTCATTGTGTCCCCTTGTCTTCTGAGTTGGCTTTTCACAAAAATTCAGGAATGATCACATAAGCAGTCACTTTTAAGTCAACTTTGAAGACTATTAATAAATCTGTGTTGTAGACGCTAGTGTTGTAGATGCAAATATTTGCACCAGACATCTGATTCTTAATTATGGCTATCCAGTCAAAGAGCAGAAGTGTATCACAGGTCCTAGACATTTAAGCAGAACAGCTCTAAGTTTGAATTTCAGATATGGAATATTTGCAAAAACTGCTCATGAATGAGTCAGCCACAGACCAAGAATCTATTACAGAAATTATTTGGCAAATTATTATGAACAGCAAATAACTTTGAAATAATGAAGAAAAAATTGTAAACAGAAAAAGCCACAATAGGCATGTGGCTGATTTATCACTCCACCTCCAGGAGATGCTCCAAGGTCTGTGTGCTGACTTGCTGTTTGTGAACAAGCAGACCAAATTGTGAACATTTAAATTCTCATTTTGAAAAATTCCTTAAATGTTTAACCTAGGGTGTTACCTAGACAAAAGTTTAATGGTGCAACTGCTACTTTTGACGTTTATTGTTCAAAATTTTTTGGTCTGTCCACCCTCCCGCCTTCCTTCCCCCCACCAAAAAAAAAAAAAAAAAGCCGGAAAGAAAAGTTACGTTATACTAAAATAGATAGGGAAAATAAATAGGGAACTGAATGACTCAGGAGCTAAGTCAAGGACCTTTTACTTTAGTGACAATAATTCGAGTGCCAGCTGTAGTGCTAGGTGAAATGGATTGAGTGTTCTGAGGCTCTGACTCCCCGGTGGGTAGCAGCTAGCTGTACAAACAATACACAGTATTCTGGAAGTATTTAGGACAACTGGCAGCTTGTGCTCACTAAAGACACGGGACTGAGGTGGAATGCAGAATAAACCACCCCTTATATATGCAGCGGGTGGTCTGCCCAAGTCAAGGTTAATGTCATTTGTGTAGGGAGTGTGGGAAAGCGTGCATTACTGTTACTGTTGCCACAAACGGCCTGTGAAGAAATCAAGGGATTTCCGTTTCCATAACAACGAGCCACTCAATCTAAATGAAAAAAACTGTATTAAAAAATAGAAACAAAAATTCTATACATCGTCTTCACAACATATAAAATGGCTTTTGTCCCAACAGAAAGCCAGTGAGAAAGTAAACAAGGGAATATGTGTGTGTGTGTGTGTGTGTGTGTGTGTGTGTGTGTGTGCGCGCGCGCGCGTGCGCAGTAAATACACATCCTCTGAATGAAATCTTCTAGGGCTTTCTGTTTACCCATAATTAGTTTTCAGGACAATGCCAATGGCACTAAGTCCTTGCTACTAATTATCTGCAGTTTTCTGGCTGAGTATTATTACCCCTCTGCAATTATAGCTAGAAGACAAAACACAAGGAGCCAGCAAAAGACTGCATTTTTTTCTCTAAAACTTTGTTTACTCATAGACCCACCATGAGCATTATTTCTCTGTTTTTAGGACTCAGCTCTGGATTGCTGTTAATGTTTTGTTCTCACTTCCCAGAGGCAGGGAAATGCCAGCTTATCTGGGGAACAGATGAACAGTTAAGCAAGGCCATCCTGGAAATGCTACATATTAATAAGTTATCCACACCTCACAGGACCAAGCCTCACCACTATATGAAGTTAGTCTATCACCTACGAAACCCACCAGCTACCAGTGACTTTTCAAACAGTGAAGGGACTCTTGTACAGAGTTTCAGGAGCATCCAAGGTAGGTAAATGACCACTGTTTATTTGTGGTTTACATCATATCTTGAATACCTTTAAATATTATCATGATAAACAGTTCCTAAGTTGCGGGGCAGGTATTGCTAGTTTGAAAGCTTTTCTTTTCTCGTTATTATTGACATTGTTTGATAAATCTATTACTTTACAGTTTCAACATCAGCTTCAGAAGCTTTATAATGCATGGCATTGATCTGAGAGATCTCTATGCAGTCTCATTGGCAAGAGTTAAATAAAAGCGGTTAGGACATCAATTTCTTTTAAGTGACTGCTCTGAAGACAAAGCAATTTAGAAATGAGAAGCAACCCTAATTCCCAACCACCTAAACTTAAATCACCATATGAAACTACCTGCACATGTAGACTCATGCAGACTATCATCAAGACAAACCACACCAAAACCTCTTTACTCTTACTACTAACAACATTTGACATGTTTAAAAATGAGTTTTTAAAAATCTGATTGACTTCTCATGTTTTATTTTTAGTTTGTTTCCTTTGTGCCTGTCACACTGCTAGGGCAGTGAAACCAGAATGGCCTCTGTATGTATATAATATAACTATTAAGGCTGATAGTTCAGAAGTCTGGAGATTTTATGCAAGTGACTTAACACTCTAATTTGAACACTTGATGCCAATGTGTAATCTTGTTACATAAAATACCACAAATGTCATGATTACCAGAGATGGTGTGTCTACACAGCACTGTAACTCAAAATAAGATGAGCAATTTGAGTTAGGGATGTTTAATTTTGATTAATCAGCTAATCAGGATATCTTTTGTGCTGGATGAGGCTGAACATAGTGTCTACAGTGGAAGACTAAGGTCCTGTCCACACCAGAAGCAGAACTAGGCTTTAAAACTATTTCCTTCTCACAAAACCCATTCCATTTCTGCTGTTGTATTCCAGAAGTTAGCTAATACTCCAACAACCCATCCCCATAGGTGCTAGAACTAGGGGATGCGCCATAAGCCACACCCCCTGGCTTGAAGTGGTTTCCATCAGGTATTGTTTACACTGTTCAGTTCAATGGCTCTCAGTACCCCCCTACGCAATTTTGTTCCAGGACTTCTGCTCATCCCATCCTGTCCAGAGTACAGTGCACTGGTGAGTCCTAGAAGGATGCATTTTAAGCAACGCATCTTTTGATTTCCATGCCCAACTGCCAATAAGCTGCCTACTTTTAATTTACAATCAGATGAGAAATAAATATTCTCCTCCATCATTCTAAGATGATTTAGTGGATTTATTTAGCACCAAACTCAGCTGTCAGATGCGTGTGCCAGTTGTACCCATCTTGATGGGGCTGGTGTGCACATAGCTGAGTGAGGAATTCAGCTCTAAGGCAGAGCCACTGTGTAATGCTGTGCACACTGGGATAGTCAAATCGTGTCTTTTATTCGTACCCCACCTCCACCTACCCCCCAGTGGACCCCAGTGTCTGATCCGCGAAAAAGTCTCGGTTTGGTGCTGCGGTAGTTCCGCGGGTTGTTCCGAGCTGGTCCCCGGCGTAGGGGAGAGGGGGGTCCGGGCCCACCCTCTCTCACGGACCCCAGCCCAGGGCCCTAAGGACGTGGACACCCAGTGGTCCGGTCCGGCTGGCGGGGCTTCCCGCCGTAACACGCCAGCCCACGGGCTATTAAGGAGCCCTGCCCTGGGCTGCTTCCTCTCCCCTTACCTAAACCAGTCTTTCCCCGGTGTCCCAACCATTCGCCACGTC
This sequence comes from Pelochelys cantorii, assembly GCA_032595735.1. Lineage (NCBI taxonomy): Eukaryota > Metazoa > Chordata > Testudines > Trionychidae > Pelochelys > Pelochelys cantorii. Next base: position 109,101,111 of record CM064330.1, read on the forward strand.
CCCGCATGGGCTTGATGACCCTACCGCTCCTCCCGGCGTCCCCTGGCTCGTGAGGCGCCGTGAGCTCTTTTCCTCTAACCCTACCGCCGGGCAGTTGCCTCCCGGCCCCTTACTCGCTCCCTGTCTTCCCCTCGCTGCGCCCCTCCCCCCTGGAGAGGCCGGAAGCCCCTTTTAACCTTGGGCGCCGGGGTGACGTCATGCCGGGAACCCTCCCTGATGTGCGGCACCGGGGTGTTACGTCACACCCCGACGCTCTCCTCTGGCTCCCTTCCCCCTCCCCTCCCTACAGCCGCAGAGCACACTGGGCAAAGCGTCCGGCGGCCGCTCGTGCCCCCCTCTCGGGTCGGCGCTAGGCCGCAGAGGGATCTCGGACGCCGCGCTCTGTTCCCAGCCGCCTGGGACCACGTGGCGCTGGCTCTTGCCCAACCGCCCCGCGCCCCGTACAGGACCTTGGCTGGCGACGGTTCAGTGTGGGGCAGCCGTGCCCCGTCACACACTGACACAAAAGGGGCAAAGGGGGCAGCTGTTTTATGGCCTAATGATTTAAAAGGCCCCAGGGCTCCCAACACTGCCGATACTATAGCAACGGCTGGAGCCTGGGGTCTTCTAAATCACAGCCAATGCACCACACAGCACACTGTGAGGACCCCGAAGGGTTGGCTGGAGGAGGCTAGCTACATGAGGTCCTGCCCCTTCCAGGGGCAAGGAGATGGGTCCCCTCTCACCTTACCAAGGGGCACGGCAAGTCTCTCTGCAGCCCTATTTTGTGGAGCCTAAGGCACAGATCCTACAAAATCCAGGTAGTAGACAAAAAGATGATCTTGGATTATATTAAACAAATAAAAAGCATGATATAAAAGAGAGAAGAAAAACAATTAGTGAGCAAGAGAGATGCAAGGGAAAAAAAGACAGAAGAGTTTGGTGAAACCCACTAGGAACCTTAGGTCTTGGATGACATCCAACATACTGTCTTAAATGAAATAAAAATTTGGCATACACTGACATAGTTGGAAATCTCTGTTAAAAAATAAATAAAAAGCCAAATCTGAGTTGGCAGCAAAACCAGGCTGCACATCTCCCTCCAGAACAGGTGAAACAGTGAGATAATTAACAAGGTAAGGTTATTACAGCACTGCCGCATTTCATTAAGGGCCTGTAAACATTTCTGTTCTATCAACTGCATGTCAGGGAGGTACAACTCAGCCATTAAAAACAAGCAAACAACAAAATATGCTCAGAGTTGAAACTTCAGCCCATGCAAACAAATGTATGTCTTCAAACACATCTTTTAATAGACATGTTTAAAAATATTCACAAAGGTAATACTAAAGTTACTAAAAAGCAATACAATATCCTCCAGAAATGTATTGATTTCAAGGTCATAGTATGTTTCTAAATAAACACAGATTTCTTATTTCAGGTTATGTTTTGCAACAATATTTTTAAAGTTTCACAAGAGTAAGGCCAGATTCAATGGGACACCCTGTTGTTAAGACATTTTAGTGCCTCCACCCAGATTTGTGGTGACTTACTATCCTGAGAACAATGCAAATCAACCAGAGCCTACTGAGAGGCCTGACCTCTGGATTTCATAATAGTTTTACTCTGTTTGAGCACCCTTCAATAATTCATTGTTTTTCTAAACTGCACCTATTGAGAACTTCTCGGTACATGCACAGAAAGAGAAATCACATTTTAAAATAATTTAACTGACACAAAATGGCAACAACAAAAATCTCATGATACAACAAAACTCAATCCTCTCGCTCCTAAACAAGAAACTCATCTTTCCTCCCTACTCTTTCCCAAAAGCACCTCTCTCAGCCTCCAAGTGAGGCAAAATATAAATAGGCCTTTCACAATGAACTGAGTATAAACAAACTTGGATTCTGTTGAACTATTGGGGAAAGAAAATACCAGGGTTAAGGGGCCTCATCCTCTTCTTCTCCCTCCTTGCCCAGTGAGTCCACTTTCTCTGCTCCACTGAAACTGCTAGCATAACTTCTCTGCATGAGAGATTCCCCTTCAAATTCCTTGTCTACATGTCCCATAAGTGAAATAAAATTGTACATTAATTGTTCTCCTAGATCCAGAGTTTGGCGTTCCAGGATGGCTGTGGTTCAATATTTCTTACCTGAAACCTTCCATGAGACTTGCAGAATTAGTTCTTCTCAGGAAGACTCTACACCCAGAATCACTGACAGTAAACGTTACTGTGCATAGCATCTCCGTGGTCCAGGGAAATCTCACAGAAAGCGATGCCTTAGATGAGAAAATGTTGGCATTGGATGAGCTCCCGCCATCTGGTTACGATGTCTTTAACGTTTCAGCCATTTTGAATGAGACCATCTCAGATGTCATAGGCTTTCAGCTACGATTCACAGACGACAGTGGCAGCTTGGTTCTCCATGAAGCTCTGACTAAAAGCCTGTACTGTTTGAACAGATGCACGCAGAGTGAGCCTTTACTGGTGGCTTATCGCTTCCTGGTGACTGAGCTATATGCTCGAAGTAAACAGCAGGCCTCTGGAGAATGTCAACATTGTGCTACAGAGAGAAGAAGAAACTTGCCAGAAGATTCCACACTAGAACAGTGCAGCCTTCACCAGCACTACGTGAACTTTCAGACAATACAACTGAGCCATTGGATTCTGGAGCCTCCTGGCTTCTTCACAAGTTTTTGCAAGTAGCCACCTTTTAAAGTCTCTTCAATGATGTAGGAATGTGCAAGAGTTCTAGAAACTGTTGGCTATGGGAAATCCATTTGAAAGATTCATACCAGGTATGTCCAGCAGCACAGTTGCTGGATATACCTGCTACTTTTAGCATTTAGAATAAGAATCGGGGTTTAAAATGGAACATCATTTCTCCTTGAGAGAACTGGGTTCAGATTTAGTCTATGTCACAACAATTCAGTAATTTGCTCTCAGCATGGTGCCAAATGTGCAAATATAGATATCTTAATGAACCCACTGTTTAGTATGGGTGTTTTGTCAGTGTTTGGAAACTAAACACTGGAACAGCATGGGTGCAACAGCAGTGAAGTTCTGATATGGCTTTAGTGAAGTATCTATCTAATAGCTGAAACACAAAGACCTACAGTCCATGGCATGATTTATTTACTCAAGAGGCACAAATTTCTGAGATATATTGTGGTTAATGTATCCACAAAAGCAACACACAGGTTTTATAGAGTGGCTGGACATACCTGTCTTGTACTGCAGTAAATCTGTTCAAACCTTTATCTAGGCACATGCATTATCCTGCAGTAGCAAAAGGGATCAATGAGGTTGAACACAAATCCTAGTAATTTCACACTCAGAAGTGTATTGGAAGGGAAGAAAAGCAGAAGCTGCTCTCAGATTTAAAAAAAAAATGTAACACAGACTACACTTAATCACTTTGGTGTAATCAGATGTCCCATTTTATCTGTCCTCAGTCAAAAGACCGAGCAGGTTTGTTTTGGATAACCCAGAATGTTTAGATGTTCTTAGGTATCTAATCCTAGGCCAAAATATGACAAATGTAACATAGTTTGTCATACCTAACACACAGCTGATATATAGTCTTGTGAGGAAAATGTTTCCACTTCAAGGCAGCAGGGGAAGGAGGAGAAAGCGTGGAATAGAGGAAAGGAGCATGTGAAGTGAGAAACATGGGTCTGTACAAAGAAAAAAATATTAACTTTAGGGATGAATGGTACTTGAGCCTTTCTTCTATACTTCCAAACTGTTATTCTCTTGCACTTACAAATGCTATTTAATCAGGCTATTTCAGTAAGACAATAATGTCTTCCATTTAGCAAATGGGCTAACACCGTTGAATCATAGTATTGAAACTTATTTTGTAAAAGCACATTCAGGTGCAGCAGATTCTAAAATAACATGTAATATTTCTTTAAGAGGAGAATGCTTCAATGAAGAATCCAGAGAGCTCTCTGAAGCACATCAAGGTGTAATAAATAAGACAGAAAACTGGACGAGGTAATGCATTAAAAAGGACAATAGATACCCATATCCTAAATGCTAAAGCCACTGCATGGAAACAAGTTTTACTGAAATTAAGAACTGGGCTTATAACATTACAAAGACCAGTCTGTCTGAATAAAAGTAGCATAGCATGTCCAGAAATTGCTGTAACCTCCTGCTGGCATTTTCAAAGGGGCCCAAGACAGACAAGTGCTTAACTCCTATTGAAAGTTAATCAAAGTTGAACATCTAACACTCCTTTTCAAAAACCCAGGCTCCAATATATATCATTCAGAAAACACTTGACATGTTTTGAGACAAATATTACTGAGAGCTGGAAAGACCCAGCAATGTAACTTTTTAAAAATAAAGTAGTGAGAAATATTTCACACACACTCAAAACATATCTGGGATACCCTTAAGTGAAGTGCCATTCACAGTAGAAATGGGCACTGATCATAAAGTTTGTATTCAAATACCCTCAAAGTTTGGGGTGCCTGAGACCACACTTTGGGATGTGTGGATCTGGGTTTGTTTTCTGGTCCAGTTCTAATTCACACATAGGTGCCAACATCCTGATTTCCCGGGGGAGGGGTGGGTGCCTTCTCCCAGGCCATACACCCACTCCATCCCTTTCCTCAAGGTCCCATCCCTGCCTCACCTCTTCCTGCCCCTATCCCAAAGGCACTCATAGACACCCATACTGGGGGGACATATTCTGAAGGGTAAATCATGTTCCCCCCATCCTGCCAACCATCCTCCACCCCCAGTTCAGGGCCACCGTATTTTCCCTACCTCCTGTTACCTGCAGGGGAGACAGGTACCCTATCCTCCTGCTATGCCTCCCCCTTTCCTTCCTCCCCTTCCCCCCCTCCCCCACCCCACAGCATGTTCTAACACTGGTAGGAGGGAGCTTCGTGGGGAGTCGCTTCTAACACCAGCTCCTCCCAGGATAGGGAAGCAGTTACTGCCAGACACCTACCAGGGTGGAGTGGGAGCTCTGGCTTGCTCGCCCCTGGTCCCCAGCACCCAAGCCTGGATGGGAACGGGCAGTTACCTCCACAGTCAGGCTCTCCAAGCAGCCACCAGACTGCCACATTGCAAGGTCCCAGTAGCCAGACGGGACCCCTTCCACTCCCAGCATCTGGGCCAGGTATTGCCCAGCTCTGCTGTCATCCCACTTCTTCCCACCCCTTTCTCTCCCTCACCAGTGCCTCCTGCACATCACCAGATTGGAGAAGGCAGGAGAGCTGGGTGGGAGCAGGAGGAGCCGATCAGCAGGGCTCACTGCCTGTAGGAGGTGCTGAGGGGAGAAGAAGAGGAGCTGAGCATCCCCTTTTTTCCATAGCTGCTTCAGCCACAGAGCACCCACAGAGTCAGCACCTAGAAATTCACAAGTTAAATTTTCATTGTGAAAATTCACCTCTGCAGCAACACCATTCTGTGGTGTGTGGGTTTTATTAGCGGGGATGAGGAAGAGGAGTTGTCAGGGAAGAGTTCATAACTTTCCTTGCTTCTCCAAATGGTAGTCCTTATTTTTTAGGTAATATAATTTCTTCCTTCAGTGCTATAATTTTCGTATTGCAAATTTCAATCAAATAGTCTTGAGATAACTTCCCTCCAGCTAAAACTAATTTCAGCTTTGTTTGATTTTTTGCTTGTAGTTTCCACTGTGCGCCCCAGAAGCGATCTTCCATTAATGTGATGTACTTATCTCATTCAGAAGAGCTTGTAATTGAAAGGCTGAAGGATCTGCGAACAGAAAGTTGTGCATGTAATCAGATGCTTTGATAAAGTGCAGGTCTCTAGCCATCCCTAAAGAACTGCAGTCTTTCTCGCTACAGAACGGGAACTTCAGAGATTCAGGGTACTAAAATGTAACTCTATAATCTTTGAGATGCCCTGTTCCACTGTAAAGAGCCAGTTAGATGTGTAGATAGCAGTCTGTTCAGCAGATAACCAACAAACCAAAGTAGCAAAGAAGGGGTTCAGCAATTGCATATAAGCTACAGTTAATTAGTTTAACCAAGGAGATTGTCACTACATTATATTGAAATTACCTTCTGTGTGGACTACTGTGGCATGCAATTGGAAATAAATATATTTCCTGTCATCTTTTTCAGTATTTTTTCCAGACAAAAAGGAGAATCTTCAGCCTTTTTCCACATTACATTTGAAAGCCTCATTATGTATTGGGGAGTGACCATTGTTCCATGAATAATTGAAAGATGCCATGATATAATACAACAGGATTTACTATAAAGTGTCATTGTTAAAGTACATCCTTTCCAGAAGGGCCCCTTTGTTGTGTTGTGCTTTGCAGCAGCCATCCATACCACTAACCACTCTCATCTGATCCAGGCTCCTCAATTCAGATGGATTAAGCATTTAGTAAGTACCCCATCAATCCCTTTCTGCAATTTACATATACATATTCATCAGACCATATGGTCTGATAACTATATCATTTAACACATTGAGAAATCTTCCTAAGAATGGATTCTATTCCTGGCTAAGTAAATAGTTACTAAATCATTTGGAAACACTGTTTTTCACATAGCTGATTTTCACAATTAAACTGTGACATTTCCTAGATGTGCTAATAATGTATTCTGTGTATCAGACTTTGTTTAGATAAAAAACTTCAAGGTGTTAAGCAAAAGGAGAAGAGTTTTTTTGTGGGGATGTCGCTTATCTTTGAATTTTCCTGTTCATTCTAGAGTTCCCTATAATCCTTTGTAACTCGCTATACATAATATTTTTACAAAAACTGGAAAAAATCCAGTAGGACAAGGTGACTGACGTTTTGCCTTTGTCATAACTGTAGCACCTTCAACTATAGCAAGATTTTTTTTTTAATTAAAAGTTGCATTTAGAAAATAAATGTAGCCTGTTTGATGACTGTGGAAGAAAGCATATGGCATTTCAGGGGTATGCAGTTTTTCCGACAAAACCTGAGTTACGTCCACACCGCAATTGCATTCTTCCGAAAGTAAATCCAAAGAACAGAGGGGTTTTTCCAGTGTTTGTAATCCTCTTTCTACGCGGAAGAAGCCTTTTTCCGAAAGAGCTCTTTCGGTAAAAGGCATGTGTGGACGGAGAAGAGGGAGTTCTTTTGAAAGAAGAGGAAAGAGCACCAGGTGCCCTGGTGGTCACTCCACATAGCAGTCACAGCTAAATGCAAGATAGCGTCCATTCAGTGTGGATACTATCTTTCAAAAAAGCAGATTGTTTTTTCGATGAGCTTTTGTGTGTGGACGCTCTCTTTCGGAAGAAGTTTTTTCGGAAGATCTCTTCCAAAAAAAGGCTCTTCTGAAAGAAGCCTGCAGTCTAGACATAGCCTCAGATTCCAGAATTCTGAAGAATCTGATTCTAGGCAGACTTTTTTAAAACATTCAACCCGTAAACCGGAAATTAATCTTTTTCAAGAATATGAGGTGATGTCTAAATGAATACAGACATAATAAAATAATTGTATATTTATATGGTGCCCTTCATCTTAATAGAGTCGGTAATACAGGTTGAACGTCTCTAGTCTGGCATTCTCTGATTCAGCAACATTCAAGGTCCGGCATGATTTTAGTTAGTCATATGTCCACTTATTATGGGTGTGCCCAAGTTTGCCATGGTCCCATAAAGTTTATTTACAGCTACCAGTCCTGGCTCTCAGTGTTCTGTGCTGTTATTTACCTCTAATTTACTCCTAAATGTCTTCGAAGAACCCAGTAAGGAGTGAAAATGTTGGTTATGCTGCTAGACAAATTGACCTCCTGTGATTCAGCAAATTCTCTTGTTCAGCACCGGTCAGGTCCTGAGGGTGCCATACTAGAGACAGGTTCAGTTTGTAGTTTACAAATTGTGGGTCCATCTTTAAAACACTTAAGCACACAAGTAATTTTATTTATGTGCCATATCATTGAAATCAATTGACCAAACAACAAGTATAGAAAAGACAAAAAGGCCCCCCCTCCTTTCTTAGATACTGTAAGCAAATTAAAACAAAAATGAAAACTCATTCACGTGGACCTATAAATAAAATGCATGCCCCGCTATACAACTTTTGGCAATCCAATATATTGCTGCAGATTAAAACTCCTTTATTCTGCACAAATGAGCAAATCTGAATGGTTAGACTGATAGATACGATTTACAATAACAACATTCAAACAAAATATTGGGGTGAAGACAATTTATTATATATTAAACTTTAAAAATACAATTTACTATAATTACATCAGTTGAATACATAAGTGTATTCAACTTAAAAAATAAAAGCTACTGATGATTGGAATAGAAGTTAAATTTCAAAGTCCAAATAAATACTTCTTTACAGATGACAGATATAATTTAACACAAAATTAATTTGAAGTATTGTGGATATAAACAGCATAGTAAATGCGAAATATGACGAAGGTTTTATGTTAATAATTTAGGAGACTCTTATTTGATTATTGTCCTGAATTGATAGAATAGTCTAACATCAACCTCTCTCTATTTTTTGCTACTGGATAAGGAGATTCTTCTATTTAAACTGCTGATAGTGACATCAATATAACGAAAACATACACATATCTTAAAATAACTATATGGCTTTAATGTTTCTAGCCATTCTGTTTAATTCTGCAAATTTGTATCTGTTTTTTGGGAACAGGATGGAAAAGGAAAAAACACAGGATAAATTGTTTAACATTGCATGACTGTCTTACAAAGGCCGCTTTCTAAGGGGCCAAGAGAAAGATGCATATTGATTGGTGGCTGCAGCTGGTGTTTATAAAATCACGTTTGATTAGGCCTGTTCTGAGCAGGGTTATATGGCAAAGTTAAAAACTGTCAGTTGCAGCCAGAAGCCCATTTACATTAAGATTCCTAGTATGGCTAACACAGTGAGGCTGAACCAATGTTAGCAAGCGGAAAATTGTATCCACTGTAAATGGTTCCTACCTGCAGATGTAAATTTTACAGTAAAGATGACAGGCAAATGGAAATTTCTGTGTACATTAATCTGCATGCATAAATCCCAATCCAGTGACCAAACTGAACAAGACATATTTTTTGAACAAATATGCCAATTTCTGCCAAAATATAACCAAGTTACCAATAAACTTTTCCTTTTAATTAGAGAAACACTAAAATCATTGCTAACTATAATTTTCTTAAAATACTTTATTCCCCTTTCACAGAACCATCTCTTTCTGTAAGTTCTTCCTCTCTGAACGGTATAGTGCAAAATCTCACCTGGCAGGATCTTTAGAGCTTCTTGTGCCTAGATGAGTTTAGGGAACCTTTAATGGCCCTTCACGTGGTTAGCCCTGATTTTACTAGGAAGTCCACACAGAAGGAAAGGTCTGCTCAGCTAAACTCCTTGCTGGCTGTAGAGGGACAATAAAATGGCCCTTCAGTAAATCCTAAATGCTTGTTCTCACCTTAGTTGTAAATGTCCTTAGAGAGGGGGGTAGACTACCTAGCTACCACCATCAAAGCCCCAGCACCCTTTCCTCACATTGTCAAGAGATTACTCTTAAAACTAGTTAGGGATCTGTGAGCTTTTAGACTACAGAGCACATTTTGGTTGATTTTAAATTATTTAAATGGCTATTAGTACCATAGCAGCTATTCTTGCTTTCCTTTCATTTTCACAAGCCCTTCCTGTACCAACAGGCCACAGCTTCCCCAACCTAGCAGTGTTGGTTGAAGACCTACTTTCATTCGCTGGTGTAAGAGGCAGGTGAAAGAGGCTTTCCTCTTTAAATTTCATTTTTTTCTTACCCAGAGATACCCACTACTCTTCTCTCTCATTTCTCTTTTAAGTTCTGCAAAAGGGAAAGAATAGAGGTTTTTTCCCCATCCTCTCTCATCGTTCCCCACTGGCCTTTTGTGCTGAAGTTCCACCAGTTCTCACTCCCTGACATCGACGACTGTATGATGTTATAATACCTACCCAAATATTTGCTCACTTCTGTTTCTGACCCCTCATTTCTCTCTACTTCCACCACCATCTCCTCATGTTTCCCCCCTTTTACTTTCTGCCCCTTAAACAGCATTCCCTTCCTTACCTCCTAAATTGGGCTAACTACTGCAGCTGGTAAGGGCCATTAGACTGTTCCCTCTGCTACTGCAGTGAGGCACAGGACCCAACAGTGGACAGTGAGAGTTAGGAAAAGGACCAGGCATCTTCTGAATCCTGCAAGAACAGCCTTTTAAGCAGACATTGAAGTTCTGAATATTCAGAGCTAAGAGGCAGATAGCTAGATCTGGGACTCTGTCAAAACACAGGAAAGTTCCAGTCAAATTGAAGCTGATAGCAAATACGTGTCTCTGGACATGGGAACTCAGGTGATGTCCATTTCTTTCACCTGTCCCTAAGCCACTTGGGCCAGAAAGTTCACTGGCAGCTAATTTATTTCCACGAATTTCTAACTTTATCTCTTCTTACTTCCCTTGTCTTGGGCAGCTGGTGTAGGACTCAGGCACAGAATCAAGGAGATAAAGGACAGTTGCCTGGATCATTTCCTATTGTTCTCAAATATCACTGGAGTAAATCTTTTAACAAAAGTATCTCAAGCAGCTTTTGTGACTGGAGTGGTTAAACTCATGCATCCAATGAGTGTTCAGTAGACGAGCATATTTTAGGAGTGCAGGAAGGAAATAAGTCTGCAAAGCACTACTGGGCTATGATTGACTCAAGCTTTGTGCTGAGAAACCAGGCCATTTTCTAGAGGAGAATGACTCCGAACCATGCAACTCAAGAAGGAAGCAGGCAAATATGAACCAAACACAGAATGGAGCAAGATAGCCTTTTAAGCTTTGTTTGCATAAGGAAATATTGCAAAAATAAATAACTAGCAATTGAACAGTGTTAACACATCAGACTCCCCTTTTGTATATGAAATATATCTAAAGCGTCATTTAAATGTGCAGACAGGCAGGCCTCCCTACAAAATCTGTGGGAGCTATGTACATACATCCAAAGGCAGGAGAGGTAATTGGCATAATTGTTGTGGTATTAGCATTAAGCAGAAAGGATTTGAGGTCTGTTATAGAGTGAAAATGAAAACATTAACATCAGTAGCACATGCACTGCTACAAAACATATATTGAGTAGTTCTTAAAATAGTCACCAGTTTAGCTCAAGTTGGTTTGAACAAAGTGCATTCTTCACACAAAAATATAAAACAGAGAACAAATGGACATTTTGACCTAATAAATATACTTAAATTATCACCATTGGTATGTGTGTGGAGTGTGATGACAGGGTAGACATAGCCAGATTCTGATCTAATTTAGATTGGTATGGTTGGCACAGAAATGCCACTTTATTTCAACGCAGTTATTCCTCATTTACACAAATGTAACTGAGATGTAAAGCCAGTCTATTTATTGTTGTCAGAAATACCCTGAGTATTTGTCACTATGTTCTCTTCCAAGGAGAAACTCTGATATACCTCAAGGAGCCCCAGAGTCACTGCTGTTCAGCAACAAGACTCACTGTACCTATTCTAGATGCTACTGCTTGCACATAAACATCAATGAATAAATATATTTCCAGTAAATTTTTTTCCTGTCCCCCCCAATAAATGGACTAGAGGGCTGATTATAAAGTCTCAGTATTAGATAACTGCATAATGCAGTATTTCATTGCTTGTTTCTCCATTCACTTTGTCTAAAATCATTACAGTATCTGAATTGCCATTAAGAATCAAATAAAAAAGTATACTATTTATTAGTATATTAAGTAGATATTGCCCCATTAACCCTATTACAAGTTTAACTTCAGCCTTCCTCTATCCACATAACTCAGAGTATGAATCCTATTTAAAACACCTACTGTATTGAAGTCAAGCATCAAAACACTTTTATTTATGAGAATAATGCTATATTATTAAGAATTCAACAATCATGCAAGTTATGTTTAATATGAAATAGAAAAGTGAAAAGAGAACTTGCTTGGAAAATGGAAAACTTCATAGGCTGTTTGCAAAATACAAGGGAAAACACTTTCCTCTTGGGCTTTCACAGGAATCAGTACTTGAACTTTATTTGTATTCTATGCATAAAGACCAGATATAAATAATGTTAAATTCCTTGTCTATCCAAGCTAAAGGAATAATGGATACTTCATGGAAAACACCCTCCCGCCTCAATGATCTATTTCTTTGTTAGGCTAAATTGTTTGAGCTTCCAGAGTCTATCACTATAAGCTGTGTTTTCGAATCATATAATCATTCTTGTGGCTCTTCTCTAAGCCCTCTCCTATTTATTAACAACCATCTTTAACCAGTATTCCAGCACAGGTGCACCATGCCAAATACAAAAGTAAAATAACCTCTCTACTTGTACTTAAGATTCCCATTTATTTGCATCCAAAAATAGATAGCATTTGCTCATCTGCCCACACCATCACACTGGAAATTAATGTATAGCTGATTATCCACCATAACTGCCACCTGTTTTTCAGAATTATTGTTTACCAGGATAGAGTTGACCATTCTGTATTATGGACTACATTTTTTGTTCCAAATGTATGCATTTACATTTAGCTGTATTAACGAGTAGTCCTGTGGCACTTTGCAGGCTAAAATATATAGAGAGAGACTCATGCGCTTTTGTGGGTAGTCTCTAAAATGCCACAGGACTACTCGTTAATAAGAACGTTGTTTTTAAAGCTAAATGTTGTTTTTAAAGTTACAGACCAACATGGCTACCCCTCTGAGACATTTAGCTGTATTGTTTGCTTGTGCCCAGTTTATCAAGTGACCCAGATCTCTCCCTCAGTGTCAGTGACCTGTCCTCTTCATTATTTATCAATCTCCCAATTCTGTGACATCTGCAATCTTATCAGTGATGTGTTTATGCTTTATTCCAGGTCCTTGATAAACATTGTAAAATTGCAGGGCCAAGAACTGATCCCTATAGTATTCCACTAAGGTTGGACCTCGAAAAACAGGGACTCCCTCGTCCGGCAACATCTGTGGTCCAGCAGGGAGCTGCAGTGGCAAGAGGGATGGCAGTTCGGAGCCGCTGGGACTGGGGCTGGAGCCCTGGTAGCACAGCTGAGGCTGCGGCAGCCCCAGTACTGGGGCTGGGATGCGGCAGTCATGGCAGCCTCAGTAGTGAGGCCAAGGGACGCTGCAGTCTGGGCTGCCGGGGCCACAGCAGCACGGCAGCCTGGCGCGGGGTAGGGGGGGGGAGGTGGACTGGGGGCTGGTAGCAGGAGACCTCCCCATAGTCCGGCAAATTCCCTTGTTCAGGACCAGTCAGGTCCTGAGGGTGCCAGACCAGAGAGGTCCAACCTGTAGTAACACCTCTGCTGACTAATTCCCCTCTGTCACCAACTCCATTAGCTTGCCAGGGATCAGTGTCATGCTGACAGGCTTATAATTATTTGATCATCCTGTTTATTCTTTTTTAAGTTTTGGCACAACATTAACTTTCTCCAGTCTTCTGCAACTCTGCCAGTGTTTTAAAAGTTATTGAAAAACCAATCTCCTCAGCCTGCTCTCTTAAAAAAAAAAAAATCAACAAGTCCGAAAGTTTTAAGTCTAACTTTAGTAGTTGCAGTTTAACATCATCCTGAGATGCCAGTGAAATGGAAAGTGTATTGTAATCACCATAAGATGATGATTCCTCCCCCCCCGCCCCAATATAGACATGAATGAAGGTGTCCTGAGTTTCCCTAACCACTGGATCTTCCTTCTCCCACTAAGGCTATAATGACTAATGCTCTATCAATTAAAACAGTTTAGAGGGATACATATGGCATCAGTGGCATTAGTTGCACGTATGGCAAATCTAGAAAGTAAACCAAGATCTTATTCCTAATTTTTATGCCTTAACCAGTCAATGTTGCTTCCTTTATTCTTTTCAATGAAACATAAAATATACTATAATTACAAGGCGTAAATCATGATAAACATATCTTAAATATAATAAGGAACATATAGCTGCCATCTTGACAGTCTGCCAAGTTAACTAACAAAAATTCTGAAAACTAATAGAATTTACTGATTGGAAAGTCTCCTGCCCTTTCTCTTGCATCTAGATATTGAATAACATTTCCTATGACTCAAATCATGCCATCAGGGACTACCTGCAAGGAAGTATCATTAAAATGACAACTGTCACTGAAATATCAGAATTTTGCATAGTTATAGAGATAATTAACCACATTAGGTATAATTTAAAACTTTTGAATATTTATTTTTCTAAAAATATATATTGCTGAAGCCAAATTCTGCTTCAACATGTGTGAAAAAGGTAGAATTTAGCTATTGTTTAATAAGACAGGGACCTACAGGCGTCAGGTGCCTAATTTTCATTGAATTTAAGTTCTTTTGAACATCCTAGCCTACATTATTTAGCTATCTAAACTATTATCATTAGTCACAAGAGTTTTCCCTTAATTGCACATGTTTTACAGGTATTCTTTGAAATCTAAATCTTCAGCAACTGACAATCTTTTTTTAAAAAAGCACTCCCTTTTTTTACATTCAATCTCTCCTCTCCTAAAGATTTTCTCTAGAATGTGCAAATTAGCAGGTAGTGTTGGTAAGTAGCAGTTGTGAGCATGAACTGGTTTTTTTAACGCATCAGTGTTGTCTCTGGTCACATTTTCGATACTGATAATGCTCAGCTGTTGGTTTTTAATGCACAACAAAAGTCCTGGGCCAAATTCTGCTCTCAGTTACATCAATATGAATCTGGAATAACTCAACTGAATTCAGAATCTGACCTACTGTGTCAGTGTGAATTAGTTTATTTATACATACTTTCAATAACAAAGATACTTCATTCTTTCACCATTCTCAGAATCTTGAATATGTGCAAACCCTAATAATTTCAAAAGCAAGAAAATAGCACTACCAGTGCAAATGAAACAAAAAGTCTGCGTTGAACTATGCAACACAAGAGTTGACAGTAACAAAAATGCATTAACAGTCAAGACCAGTAGTAAAACAGAGATGCAACTTAAGTTCTGTTAACACGTATAGGAATTGATTATTTTAATCTGTTTTCTTTAGTTGGCAAAATGTTCTAAAAACATACAACAAAATCTAATTATTACATATTCCTCTGGCCATGAGGTATAAATACAGCTGCTGCCCATATACATTACAGGAACATATAAAACATAATTCCTTAATAAACTTTCTCCTAAAATGTGTTTTTTTTAATAATTTCCAGTGCTTAAAAAAATAACAATGCATTATATATAAACAACCCTTCACCGACAGAATGAACCCTCAAACAGTAAGCATAAACATAGTATTTTTACTAATAATTTCAATGCAAAAAATTCCCGAATGAAGTGAAACTTTACCTTATTATTAACTTGCTTTCCTTTAAAAAAAGTCACACATCTTCGGTCACTTTAAGGATGATGATTACTTTTGTCATAATGCTACCATTAATGCTGAGCCCTGCTGTCTAAACAAAGGGTCTAATTGTGTCTTTGGACATGTGTATATATCGCCTACTGAAATGATTGCAAGTTGCATCTTTGGAGTACATGCTCAGCTTTGCTCAGAGACATTAAAGTCCCAAATTCAAGAATACTATTGACATGGGCAACTGAGGTGAAGATCTTGAAAATAAGGAGACTAAACCAGTATTATAATTAACACCCTACACAGATTTTCATCATAATTCTCTGAGCCATGAACCTCATTGCCTAACTTGGGGATGATGTACAAATTATAATGGAATCACAATGGGCTACCTCAGGCCAACTCAATTGGAAGCTACTGCATCCTTTCTACCAGCCCTGCTGGAGCTTGCATTTACATTTTCTACTATCAATGAGTACAAATGAATGGTCTGGAATGATGGAAGGCCTGCTCCCTTAAGATTCTAAAACAATTAAACTAAGAATTTAGCAAGGAGAACCTGTAAATGGCAGTTATATTAGAGGTCTAAGGGCATCAAAACAAACACAGGTTGAACCTCTTTAGTCTGGCACCCCGGGACCTGACCAATGCCAAACCACAGCGACAGATCAATATTGTCTAGCAGCATTACCAACACTTCCACTGCTTACTGGGCTCTTAGAAGAAATTTAGGGGTAAATTAGAGCTAAATAATGGCACAGAACACTGAGAACCAGGACTCATGTCATAAAAAAATCTTTATGGGACTGTAAGAAACTTGGCTCCACCCATGATAAAATGAACATCCCGCTAACTAAAATCATGCTGGATCATGGATGTTGCTGAACCAGAGTGCTGGACTAGCGAGATTCAACCTGTACAAAATTTTCTGTGATGACTATTTTGTGTGTGCATTATATATGGCTGACTCCAAGAGGTTATTAGAGAGAAAAAAAAGCGATTTTAATTAAAAAAAAAAATCACAAGCACAATTTCACTGGGGAAAGTAAGTTATGTTAACTTTAAACGCCTTCACTGAAGAAACTGGGGACGTTTCCTTGTATCCCTGCAACTGATATTACTACTAATGGGATGTGTGTGCCTAAATACTCTGGAACAGGCTGTATCATAATACATACTACATATTTAAAGAAATGTCCTCCTTCCTGATGTAACAAATTGTTTACAATTATGAATTCTGATTCTGGCAACTTCTCCATAAACTGTACTTATTGAAAACTGTCTTGCTCTCCATCCTGAAATACCACACTCACTTTGCGTCATTCTATTCAGTTAGCTATCTAACTGATTTGCCATAAAGAACATGCCCGTGCTTTCCTAGCATTGTTCTCACTTTCAAACAAAAGCTGAGACAATGCTTGTCTTAGTTTTGTAGTGCAAATTAAATTGTCGATAAGATGTTAGCAGCTTGCAGATCTTTTTAAAAGGATTGTCTTATCTTATTTCCCATAACTTCTGCAACTGATTGTAAAAAATCATACATGTAAATGAGGTATGGCAAAGGAGAGTAGGGAAACAGAGGCTCAGTTAATAGCCATTATGCATATTCTCAATCTGAGTTGTTAAAAATAGCAGAATTTAGCTCTGGTGTAACTGAGCTGAAACAAAGAGTTACACAGAGATGACCATGATGCAGTTTCAAGGTAACAGATGCATTCTGGTAGTAAGTACCATTTAAATGTTTAGGGTATGATCTGCAAACACCTACATGCATAGTTCTACTGAATCGTACATGTAAGTACAATTATCATGTTTGCAGGGTCAGGCTCTAAGGCTATGTCTACACTGCCCCCGTTTTGCACAAAACATATGCAAATGAGGCAAAGCATGGAATATCGCTGCACCTCATTTGCATAATTAATGAGGCTCCGTTTTTGCACAGAAATGCTCGCTTGTGCAAGAGCCATTCTTCCTGAAAAAAATGCGGAAGAACAGCTCTTGAGCAAGAGGGGTTTTTGCACAAAAGCCTCTTGCGCAAAAATGGAGCCTCATTAATTACGCAAATGAGGCATAAGGATATTCCACACTTCGCCCCATTTGCATTTTGTTTTGCGCAAAACGGGGGCAATATAGACAGCCTCAATGTCTAAATCAAATCCCACTGGAGTCAATGGAAGTCTTTCAATTCATTGATTTCAAAAGGCTTTAGATCAGGCCTCACATCTAAGGCCAAGCTCTTAGAACCATGCTATTTCCTCAGATAGAGGATTCTTTACCGTTGCTGCAGCTCTGAAAATTCCTTTGTCTAGAATGCATACATTTATGTTTAACTAAAAGTTTGCCAATACGCTTAGTTCTCTTAAGAAGGTCTAAGAAGAGAAAACGACAGCTTAAAAAAATCTTCTAGTAAGACCAACTATAAAATGTATATTAAATATTTTTAATTAAACTTTAAATGCCATTAAAAACCACTAACTGAAGAGGTATTAATTAAGAATTTTTTAAACTGTCATTTCCTTTCCTCTCCCTGACATTAAGTCACACATAGTGACTTATTTGTATATTCATATACTTTGACTGAAACCCTGTAAGTGTGGGAAAGACTCACTGCAATCACTTATTTGGAATGAAACATAGCATTGCAAGGTAACTATAACTATGGCTGTGCCTAATTTTGTCTTGAAGGAGATTGTAACAATATTTCATTGAAGACAAAAATTAGCATTCTTGAGGGGAATGTAAGTCTGTCATAATTATTTGGCTGAAAATTATTATTTCTTTGATACACAAATTTTCATTTCAGATGTTTGCCCAAGATGTGACTGAGGCTACCAGCAGCCAACAAATGTGTTCCAGGGGCACAAAGATCCCAACAAGTGCATTGCAGAAAATCAGTTTCTCATGGAATGCTGAAACTATGACTTAGAATCATCAAACAGCTTCACTGCAGAAACAGTTTTCACATTAAAAAGTACAGTGTTTGAATGAGAATTTATTGCACCAGCAACTGGCTTTTAAAATATACCCCATTCAAGTTAAACATTAAATTAATTATTTTATCAAACAAAATATAAGGTCTTTCTTAAAAGTATCACACAGAGAAATAGTATATGCAACGTAAGAAAAAACAGCCTAAAAAGATGACAAACATTACATCACAGATGATAGAAAATATAATAATTATTTTCTCTCTCATTCATTTACATGATTTTTTAAAAACATTCAACCAAGATTATGGAGACACTTGAATTCATGGAAAAAAGATCACCCTTCAGTTAAGTCAAGGCGTTGAAGCTGGCGTCACTTTCAGGCTGTCAAGTGCTGCATGAATCCTGAAGTGTAACCTAGATTCCATGGAGTATTCTTTATAGTTGTTTCTGCAAAAAACAACATTATTTCATCAGCCAAAAAAACCCCCAAAAAACAAAAAAATACTCATCATCGATCATTTAATCTCTCTGCCCTCTACTTTCTTCCCTTTACTTTACATGGTCCTTTTCAATAGCTCTGAGACCTTTATAAAAAGGGAGTCATGTGAACAAAAAAACCCCAACTTATCGGAAAATAGCATGCTAGTACACTGCTGAAAAAGATGAGGCCAGCCTCAAAACCCAGTACTCAGAGTGTCAGTGTACAGAAATAAATGAAAAATCCAAAGTACGCAGCAGGGTACATGAAATGGTATTATGAGGATCCAAAACCTTTTTAACTAGGAATGTTTAGGTCTGAAACGTTTTTAGGAAGACACCAGTGATTACATAAATAATTTAGACACAACTTTTTTTTTATAAAAACATTAATGAACAGTTGTTCCTCCAGCATATACACTGAGTGATTGCGTTGCTCTGAGGGATTCTTGGGGGGTAGGAGGAGGGAATAAGAGAAGAATGGGTGGTGGATAGATACATGTAGTCAGCTCCCATAGCTGCTCCACCCCATCCTCACTCAGCCCATGAACTCCTCCCCTGCAACATGTAGGGAGACCCACTAAATTGCTCTCTATGACATGCAGGAGGTATGGATCACATACATGGACTCTCCAACTCTCCCTACGCTCCAGGCAGCAGAGCCACACCTCTTTTTGCTTTGTCTAGAGCCTGGCACCCATAAGTTTGAGAGGGAAGGGGACAGACTTTTACCCTTAATACTGGTGTGGTTCAATTCAGCATACCATGTGTGAAACACGTGGCAAAGTAGATGTACTCTATCAAAGAATTAACTTTAAAACCTTAAAAATTCAACTTTATTGAAAAATATTTTCTAGGTTTTAAATATGGAGTATAATAAATAATTTATCATTGTGCAAGTTGCAAGTGCAGTTTTATAGTAACTGTAATGTTGATTCATCTGATTGTTGTGAAATTATTTTAAAAGAGATGGAGAGGGAGATTCCTTTGTTGCTTGGAGTGCTTCACTCATTCTGAATCTTAAACAGTGTACAGAGACAAACATGAACTCTACTTACTTTGCAGTTTCTATATATCTTATTGCTTTCTCTCTCTGGTCCTGCTGTTTGTATAGAAGTCCCAATTCATACAGACTGAATGGCACCAAATAATTATCATATTTTATCTGCTTCTCACTAAGAAACCAAAGATATGAAATTAATTAAATATAATAATTAAACATGAAACATATGTCGCATAGTAATTATATTATTATTAATTTACATGCCAAGTATACTCCCACCCTGGTTAAAGCTCCTGAGTCATATTTGAACACCTGCCTGATTTCCAAACGTGCTGAGCAGTGAATAGCTTCCTCTGACTTCAGTGAGAGTTTGAGTATCTTTACTACCAGGCAAACACTTATAGTTTTAGAAGCCTAACTTTAGGCTCCAAGGCTAAGTCTACTTTGCCACTTTATTGTGCTGCAACTTTCTGGCTCTGGTGTGTGAAAAAACACACACAACCCTGAGGACAGCAAGTTACAGCGCTGTAAAGCTCCAGTGTAAACAGGCTCCCAACGCTGTTAGCTACTCCCCTCATGGAGGCAGCTTCATAGGCGCTGAGAGCGCTCTCTTCCAGCACTCCTACCATGGCCGCACTTTCACTTTAAAGCACTGCCGTGGCTGCACGTTATAAAAATAAAGGCTCTAGAGGCTTAGTCAAGACAACAAAGACAGTAGATTCCTGTTCATTCGATCTGATACATAACGATTGATCGTCATCTTTCCTAGGACTATAATCACCACTCAATGGATTGATTTCTCAACTGCATCAATCCAAAGATCGCCAAGGTTCACCAGCAAATTACATCAAATTACACAGGCAGAAAACTAGAACATTAATAGAACAAAATCCAGTTTGTGTCCCTCTCTGAATCACAAAAGAATTCTTATGTGACTACTCTATTGCAATAAAAGAAGGAGAGAGAACTGTTTACTCCCCTACCATCATCAAAGCTGACAGAACTAACAAAATCATGGCTGACATAACTATTTGCTGTAGTGAATTGGCTAAATCAACCTAAACTGCATACTACAAACCCTGGACTCAAGGACTGAGCTCTGGAATAATTCTCACCCTGTGTTGGAGACAAGATTAATTTTTCATAGGAGAAACTCAATGACAGAAGAAACCTGGAAATGGACTAGATGGCATTAGGAATGTAAGAATTTAACCGGTTAACCAATAAGCTGATGCTTATTGGCTCCTGTTAACAGTTACATTGTGCAACTCTGTCAGGGTGCAGAGGCCAGAAGCCAGCAACAGAGAGTCTCCCCCCCACCTTCAGTTAACCATGTAACTGATAGAATTTTTATTGGTTATATAGTTAATATTTTTACACATTTTTTACATCTCTAGATGGCATTGAGAAAACCCAGGCAAAGATCAGACCCTGAACATACAATGAAAGCCTAAGGAATATTCCAGATAACACCAGCCAAACACGTGTGTCCTGGCACAAGATTATCTATATTCTTATGGAAATATATTTATGAATATGCATAATTGGAAAATGCTTTATACAAATACTCTGTGTAAGGTATCACTTGAAAAGTTATAATCTACTGAATAGGATTTTTCCATTTTATATGCACGTACCATTTCTGTATCTGAAATTAGGAATATTGGCTGTACGTTTATTATCAATGTGTTCATGTTGGAAAAGGCCTATTGGCAGCCTATCAGGAATGACAGTAAAGAAGCAGACACAGAGCTAATGGCTCATGAGCAAGAAACAATTGAGTGGGGAAGAAATGCCTTGCTGCAGCCCTGCTACTGACTCATGGACTCTGGCATCACGTGTGACCAGTAGCCTAGGCAGGGGGAAGGGCTTTGCCTTCCCAAATTGCCAGGCATGGCCCCACCCACACTCTACCCCCAGAATGCCTGCTGTAGGCATTCTGGGAGCAGAGTGTTGCTGTCAGGACAGGGAGGCTGGAGCTGCATGCCCTCCTCCTTCACCAGTGCTCTGGGGCTCAAGCCATGCCACACTCCTTCCTCCTTCCCCGGTGCTCTGGGTTGGGGAGACTGGAGCCGCACTCCATGCCCTCCTTTCTCTCCCGGTGCTCCGGGCCTGGGACGAGCTCATGCCCATCTGCTCCTCTCCCCTCCTGTGGTTGGGGAGGTGAAGAGGGGGCAGGGCCTCAGCAGAAGTGGCCGGGGACCAAAATGATTATAAGAATCAAGCTGTGAACTCATTCTGGGGAGAAGGTCAAGGAGAGAGGAGCAACCAGAGTTTACCCTCTCTGTGAAGGGTCTGGTAAAGGCAGGATGGAGAGAACCACAAGAAACAGACCAGGCTCCTGTGGAGGGCCTTAAGATATGACCAGTAAGAAGTCATAAGATCCCTGAGGGAAGCTGCTGGAGTCCCCCAGGAAGGTAGGCAGTGGGGAAACCTTCTGGGAAGAAGCAGCCTAGAAGAACACTGCAGAGCCCAAAAGTAAGGGCAAAGAGAAGAGAACTTCAATGTAGCCCAAGAGAGGTAGAAGAATTATTAGTTTATATATTTATTTCCATTTACACTTCTATTGTTACCTCCGAAGGGAACTGACCTTAAAAGGTAACCTGGCTGATGGGCCAGGCAAACAGACAGGTCAGCATAGGGTCAAAGAAGTAGACAATAGTGGGGCACTAGAGATGACAAATCCTGCAACAACCCACACTGACACCAGGAAGTGATACTGTGAGAGTGCAAATGACTATACCCTGCTAGTTGATGGAAGTCGGCAAAGGACAACTGTGTCCACTACTGCTGTGAGATAAGTAGCAGTCAAACAGAAGGAGCAAAGGAGTGAACCTAAAAAATGGAAAAATCCTGGATAGTTACTCGTCATCAACAAGTGAGAAGAACCCCAGTGTCCTTGCTGATGGAAACTGAGCCATGGAATCAGATACATTATTGTTTGGGTAATTCAAATGTTTAAGAAAATAAATGTATCTTTTGCATAATGGATGAAGATGATCCTTAAACACATCAATTAATCATCATAACACTCCTTTAAGATAGCCAATATACTGAGTTCTTCTGATCTGATAAGTGTGTGGCAGCAGATAAAAGCACATTACTATAATTAGCTCACTAAATCACAGAAAATTGTAAAATGGCTTTAGACCTTTAGTCCTTCTAGATTATTATAATTTTTTAAATTGCTGCTATTATTTGTATTTTATATTATCAATATGTTCACATTAAAATCACTACGATTTCACAAATTCAAAATTCATTTTCCATAGCTTTGACTTATTTTTTACATCTTTACAAAACAACATACATGAAAAAAGGAAATCAAATGTACGTTCGACCTCTCCCCCTATCCCCTTAACTAAACTAATTTTATTTTATGGAAATGTTAAGAAATGCTATAGATCAGTGGCTCTCTGCCTTTCCAGATTACCCTTCCAGGAAGTCTGATTTTCCTTGCATACTCCATGTTTCACCTCCCTTAAGAACTACTTGTTTACAAAACCAGACTTAAAAATACAAAAAATATTTAAATATAAAAAGCACAGTATTACTGAAAAATTGCCTATTTTCTCATTTTTATCACAAAAAATCAACTGAAATATAAATATTGTACTTAATTTCAGTATATACTAGATAGAGCAGTATAAATTATGAGAACCACTGCTATAGATTAGAGAAGTCTGCATTTTATACCTAAGGTATTGCATATAGGATTAGGTTGCTATCCAATTTACTAGTTTCCTGAAACTGATCTTCACTGTGTTACATCAGTGGTTTAACTCACAGTGAAAACTTTAAGGGGGAACTGTATTCACAAACAGCTGAATCTCACACTTTGTACTTTGCTTTTGCTGGGACAGCTACTGTTACAGTATCAAGAGAAAAATGAGTAGTCCTGTGGCACCTTAGAGACTAACAAATATATATGTAGCATCATGAGCTTTTGTGGGCAAAACCCACTTCTTCAGATCAGAAGATCTTGAGAAGCAAGAGAAGCCTATCTAGAATGGAACACGGAGAGGGACTACAGGAGTCACCTGTCCCTGGGTAGGGATCAAGGCTCCCTATAAGCTGCGTGCCCACGCAGCCCTTTTCTGAGCCCCATGCAGAGGTTCAGAGCTCCCTGTGCAGGCAGAGAGCTCAGCTGATTGGCTGGGGAAGGGGGGGAGGGGCAGACACTTGCTCCCTCACAGTGGAGGAACAGCAGCAGCTGCTGTCTGCTGTGCTGGCTCCAGCCTCTACTTCAGTCCTCCCTAATCCCCTCCCCACCCCCCCTCCAATCAGGGAAGAAGGAAGTACATGGGGGATCATGTGACCCACATTCTGCTGAAGCTACCGGCTGAAGGGAAAGAGGGATCTGTGCTACATTGCCCACCACTGGCCACGTGGAAAAAGCTGGGTAAGTTACAGGTGCTGCCAGATGGGATCAACTTTTCTGCCTCTTTCCCAAATCCTCCCCTTCCCTGTGAACTGCTAACAGAGCAGCAGCCTCCCCCGCTTTCTGCTTCTACCCTAGTCCTCCCGTTGGGGACCTGGCTGGGCATTATAGTGGCTACTGCATCAGAACTGGTTGGACACCACAGTTCTAAGCTAACACACCCAGCAGTATTATAGGCCCTATTTGGCCAAAAATCTTTCTAATAATTGAACCAGTATATGCAAATACAAATCATTCTACTAACATCGATCTTTTCCTGCTGAAAATTGTTTATTTAAATAAAACCCCATTTTCCAAAGGAAAACCGTTTTAAATTTTTCAACCAGTCATAGCCCAAAATCCTGACAGTGTGCCACAGACACTGTACCCGAGAGAGAATTTTACAGTCCTTGAAATTAGTTATAACCTAGAGACTATTCCAATGTGCCTTACAAAATGTCTCACTACATCTGTCTGTATTCTGAGATATGGTAGCAGAAGGTCAGATGGGATGGAGAAAGGTGGCAGAGATATTAGAAGCAGACCTAACTTATTCTTTCTTCCAACAAAAATGTTACTAAATATAATAATTTTTTGAATTATCATTTGATCTTTGGTCTTTATTAATTAGAACTGAACAAAGATTTTTTCCATTTCTGCAAGTACGTGTGCGTTAGACCTGCCGACTGGGAGTAACAAAGAGGGCAATTGCCCCAGAACCTGGTGATTTTAAGGGGCCTGGGATGCTCAGTCCCCTCTGAATTGCCACCAGAGCACCACTTTGTCACTTCGTGCAGCTGCGAGGGCTGGGGGAGGAGGGAAGTGCGGCAATCCAGACGACATGGAGGGCTGGCTGGCCCGCCCCACACCTTCCACCCAAGACCCTGCCCCTTCTAGGGGCACAGAGCTACCCCCCAGACCTTGCTTCGGGGCCCACAGCGGCTGCTGGACCTCCTGATGTGGGTTTTCAAAACTGCACTTCTACAGCATAATAAAACTCTTTTTGGGTGAATTCTCTCCATGATACACACCCTTCTTGAGGAATTATATTTCATGCAGGATATGCCATGAGTTTTCTGAAGAGACAGAACTGAGTCATCTCCCCAAGTAGTAAATAAGCCCTGAGTTACAGTGTAGTTATGCTATAGTTTCAGCCTTTGAGGTTGTGGGGCATTTGGACATTAGATCTGAATAAGAGGAACCTTTGTAGCCATTCCCTATGCTGTCTTCAACCGCCTTCCCTATGCTGGTCTACTCAGGACAAACACAGAGCCTACATTCATCCCATACAAGGGTTGAAGTGAATTACAGTACAGTTTAAATAGAATAAAAGTCCTCATGTGCACCATGCATACATGGATGAATTCCATACTGAGGGCTTTTAGCTAAGGTAATGAAGTAACTCATATAGAAGATGATCTGATATTTTGTAGTTCAATTTAGCATTCTTCTGGTTATTATTTGTACTACAGTAGACTCTATAAGCACCTAACAAGAATTAGTGCCTTATGTTGACCAACAGGTACCACAAAAGACTGTTCTTTGGTGAAGGGACTATCTAAGCTAATGGTATACTCTAAAGATGAAGGGAACCAACAGGCGAACATGTGAAAAAGCTAAGGGGTGAGGGAGTAGATGAGGTAACAGTAAAATGAGCCTGTTTTACATAATTAGAACTAACAGTTCCTAACCTGCCTACTTTTGTGGAAGGAGATTAGACTGTTTTGAAAGCCTATTTCTAGTCCATAAATGTATTCTATTTTTGAGTTCTTTTGTTATTTGAAACTGTAACTGAATTTGCAGTTAGCACTTGTGAATATGCCCTTAGTGAGCTAAATTCAGCTAATAATGTAAATGAGTTTAACTGTTGGCTTGGCTGGAGTTTTGTCTTCCTATACAAGGAAATGGAGCGATTTTGAAGATTAAGCTTTCTTAAATTTAAAGCTGCCACCATTTTTACTGGTGAAATTAAGTATCCAATATTTTCTTCATTTTACTAATGGCTAAAAATGTTAGTTCTATGCGTATCTAAATAGATTTTCTTCATTTCTTACATTAATAATCAACTGCTTATATATAAAGCTAAAATATTAGGTTACTGTATCTTTATTTTATTTTTTACCTTTGGATAACTTGATTGAAACACAGTTCAGCTTGCAAGAGTCTTCCTAGGTGTTTCAAACAAAGGCCTTTTAGTAACTGCAGCAAGCACAGGTCATCTACAAAATATTCAGTGCGACCTTAAAAAAACAACACAGACAAATTTCAGAAATACATATGGAAATGGAAAAGAAAAGATTAAAAGTATTTGAATTCAGAGATATAGCTATACTTCAAAAGCTTTGCCTTTAAAATTTCACAGCCTCACAAGAACATACATAATCTTCCATAAGAAGTTTGAATACTGCCTACTAAGGAATCCATGAGCAAATTCCATGCATATCAATACACTGATGGAAAATAAGAAATCAAAACAGTAGACCTGGCTCTCCACTATCCTCTATGTTGTGAAGTTATTTAAACATGTACAGAGTAAACACAAAATCTTATCTAACCAAACTGGAAGCTTTTTACACACACTTTATACTAGGTACAGGATACTGTAGAATTAGCCCCGCTGTAATAAACTGAAACTCTCCCCACCCAGCAAGTTACTATGCAGCAATCTATAGTATCAATCTACTGCCTGGCAAGTTGGTGCACTGTAATGTTCCATGTGGATACTGCTACAGTACAGTGAAAGTCCATGAGTATGGCTTAACATAGAATCATAGGACAAAAAGGGACCTTGAGAAGTCATGTAGTCCAGTCCCCTTGCACTCACAGTAGGACTAAGTATTATCTAGATCTAGCAATGGGCAACCTAGGCAAGTGAGGGGGCTGCATGAGTGGCCATCTTTCATCTCATTTACAAGATTGTAGTAACTAAGATGGTCTCCCAGGATAGTGTAGTTTTGCTAACTGCACTTACGTACCTAGAATTTGTAGGTGCGCTGATTGAACCATAGCAGCACTTTGATTGGATAGAGTGTGCATGGGTCTCACAATGTTGTGTGCAACCAGCATGCACCTCACTTCATGTGCCCTTGCTTTGAGTGCATGCCACTTTAGTAATACTGGTAGGAGAAAAATACTATGCAGAAGCCAGCAGAATTGGCAACCGTCTGCATGGGTAACGGCAAACAAAATGTCTCATGGGCCACACTTAGAACCCTGATGGGCCACAGGTTACCCACCACTAATCTAGACCATCCCTGACAGGTGTTTGTCCAAGCTGTTCTTAAAAACTCCCAATGATGGAGATTCCACAGCCTCTCTAAGCAATTTATTCCAGGGCTTAACTACTCTGACAGGAAATTTTTCCTAATGTCCAACCTAAACCATTCTTCCTGCAATTTAAGCCCGCTTGTCCTATCTGGAGAGGTTAAGAAGAACTATTTTTCTCCCTCATCCTTGCAACAACTTTTTATATATCTGAAAACTGTAATGTTTCCTCTCGTTCTTCTCTTCTATAGAGGAAGCAAAACCATTTTTTCAATCTTCTCTCACATGTCATGTTTTCTACACCTCTAATAATTTTGTTGCTCTTATCTGAGATTTCTCCAATTTGTCCATGTCTTTCCTGAAATGTGGTGCCCAGAACTGAACACAATACTCTGGCTGAGGTCTAATCAGTGCATAGTAGAAAGGAAGAATTACTTCTCATGTCCTGCTTACAATACTCGAGCTAATACATCCCAGAATTATATTTGCTTTTATTTTGCAACAGTGTTACACTAAAAACTCGTATGTTAGCTTTTTATCCACTATGACCTCCAGATCCCTTTCTATAGTACTCCTTTGCAGACAGCCATTTCCAGTTTGTATGTGTGCAACTTGATTGTTCCTTCCTAAGTGGAGCACTTTGCCTTGGTCCTTATTGAATGTCATCCTATTTACTTCAAACCATTTTTCCAGTTTGTCCAGATCATTTTGAATTGTAATCCTATCCTCCAAAGAACCTGAAAACTCTTCTAGCTTCATATCATTCACAAATTTTATAAATGTACTTTGTATGCCACAATGTAAATAATTGATAAAGATACTGAACAGAACTAGACCCAAAAATGATCCCTGCGAGACCCAACTCATTATGCCCATCCAGCTTAACTGTGAATCATTGACTACTCTCTCGGAGTGGTTTTCCAACCATTTAGGTGTCCACCTTATAGTAGCTCCAAGTAGGTTGTATTTCCATAGTTTATTTATGAGAAGGTCATAAGAGACTGTATCAAAAAGCCTTAAGTCAAGATATATCATGTCCACCACCTCCCCACTTCTCCCAAAGGTTTGTTACCTTGTCAAAGAAAACTATTAGGTAAGTTTGACATGATTTGTTCTTGACAAATCTGTGCTAACTGTTACTGATCACCTTATTATCTTCTAGGTGTTTGCAAATTGATTGCTTAATTATTTGGTCCACTATCTCTCCGCATACAGAAGCTAAGCTGACTGGTCTGCAATTCCCTAGGTTGTACTGATTCCCCTTTTTTTATAGACAGGCACTATATTTACCCTTTTCCATTCTTTATGAATCTCTCATTTTTTATGACTTTTCAAAGATAATTGTTAATGGCTCAGATATCTTTTTATTCAGTTCCTTGATTATTCTAGGCTATATTTCATCAAACACTGGTGACGTGAAGATATCGAGCATGTTTAAGTAATTTTTAACTTGTACTTTCCTTATTTTAGCCTCTGCTCTGACCTCATTTACACTGGTATTCACTATATGCTAGCTGTCCAGTCACTACTAACATTATTGGTGAAAACAAACACACCACTACTTCAGAGGACAGCATGCCATGCTAATCCACATTCCAGGACTTTGACTGTGCTGTAGCTGTCTCCACATGAGAGGGTACTGTGTGGCAAACTGGCGTGTGGTAGAATAACATGCCAGCTTGCTGCACAGTAATTTACTGCATAGAGCCAACAACAGGAGTGTTTATCTCTATTGGCTGCCATTGTTTTTTCCACACTCTTCTCTAGAACTCTAAGAAGAGTGAGAAGATATGGTAGTTAAATTGCTGGAAGACATTATTAGTGCTCCCACTAGAGGAGTTGCTTTAACAGAGTTCCAACAGTGAGTGAATTTGACAAAGAAGATTTATGCAAACAGTGTCTGTGCTGCAGGACCAAAGACATCACATGAAGGAGTTTTCTGAAGTGTTTCAAAAGTAAAGTAATAACAAGTTCAGTCCCCTTTCTTGTTGCCTTGGCTTATAACATGTGTTGGCTACAGCGAAGGAAAGGAAAGAAAACACACATATGGACAAACAGATGGCTGCACATACATTAACAATTCAGGAAGCAAAACACCTTCTCTCAGAACATCTTGTTTGCAACTAATTACCAATTCTCTTAGGTTACATAATTTAAAAAAAAAAAATGGTCTGCCAAATAAAATTATACAAACAATTCTGAAAACATGGAAGACAAAAACAACTTGAAAATAAATATGTTGCATTGCCTTTGGGATTATTTCTGTCTGCTTTTAATATGATTAATTTTGATCCCTTACATCAGTGTTTCCCAAATGGTGTTCCGTGGAACCCCAGGGTTCCACAAAGTGAAAATAAAGATTCAGCAAGAAAATTCCATTACAATAACATTTTATGATTTTTAAAAAATTAATATTTGTGTGATTTTTGTTTTTAAATATGTGCAATTAAACTAAATGTTGATCTCATGACCTTGTTTAGCATTTGGTTATTATTATCCTTACTTATTTGTGGTCTACTTTTTCAGCTCTGTATACAGCCAGTCCCTGAGTTACGAATGCATCAACTTATGACCCTTCGTATTTACAACCAACCTCCTATACAGCCTCTCCCCGAGTTACGAATGAAATCCGCACTTACGAACAGCGCAGCCGTACGTAAGTGAATGTAATCCGACTTACGAACAGATTGAATTATGACCTAGCGTTCGGTACGTAACTCGTTCGTAAGTCGGGGACCGGCTGTATTAGACTGTTATTAGGGGTTCCGCAAAACTCTTTCGAGTTTAAAAGGGTTCCATGGCTAAATAAAATTGGGAAACACTGCCTTACATAATGATGCAAAAGTCCATGTTTTTCACTGGCAAGTATATGTAGATAAGGTGAAGTGGGATGTCTATTTTTCATTCTTTTGTAAAACTGAGCAGGGATCAAATGTCAAAATCAGGTGGATGTCTATTACAGGGACTGATTTCTTGCAGGTACTGGGGATTTCCTCCCAGAGATAAAAACTAGTCAAAGTGCTACCATTATAACAGCACTTGAAGATTACATGATGTTAATACTGACAGTATTTTACATTATGAATTAAATTATGAATACATTATTTTAGTTTGGGAAAGAATACACAGGAATGATGGTGCATTGATAGACTCTCTCTGCAGCCATTTCATAAATATTTTCTTTTTTTCAGTCTGCTACTTCATATGAATTGCAATAAAGTTTTGTTGTGCAAACAGAACTGCAGATACCAAAATAAAACTTTAATGTGTGTTCATAAAGCAAAAGTAATCCGGCAGACCAACTGTGCTTTTATTTTCAAGAGACACATTCTCTAATTCAGGTCATGATGAAGGAAACATTTTTTCTGATTGCATGTCTGGATAGTGAACAAAGATTGCATAAAATAAGCCATCATATTAAACATCATTTTATCTGCAAATATCTGTCTTAAAAGTATTTGCATTTAAGTGGAATACAACAATAAATAAATCACTTAAGATATGAGTAATGCAAGACTGATTTAGTAGACAGTAAGTTTTTATCTATTGTCAAAATGTTTAGTACTAGGCCATATTCAGATTGGCTGAAAGCAAGTCAAAATGGCCAACTATATTTACGAGATTTTATTGTTTAAAGACATGCATAGCAAGTTATCAGTAAATTATATGAATTTAATAATTATATTAATTTCCTAGTTCTTATAAGTTATTAACTTTGTTACACTAGCAGATTCATGGAATGTGTCACATTTGTCTAGTTTATAGAGAGGGTTCTATTACCCACTGAATGATTAAAGTGACAGCACAGATCAAACAATGCAGGCTATATGTGTGATGTACCTGCTTGTCTGTCAGCCCATCCTTCCTTGCTCAAAGCGCTACTCAGAGCTGGAAGCCAACTCCTCCAACCTTTCAGCTATATCACTTACTTCACAGATAACATCCAAGGCTGAGCTAAGACAACAGGCAAAGGATGTCATGGTAAGTGTTCCCAGGAGAAAGAGGAGAGACTGAGGCATGATGTTATAAAGTAGGTAGCATAAGAGGCAGTTTACCTGCAGAGAAGGCTCAGCACAGGGAAGGAAAACATGTTAAAATAGTAAGATGCAAATGAAAACACACAAAAATTGGCAGGATGACTCAAGGGCAGGTGTAAGAAGTGAAAGGTCTTAAATCTTTGTTTAATTGTATATTTTAAGGTGATAAGGTCCCTTTATACACTAACATACAATTTATGTTTCAAATATGGGCAAGATATAACTGGAGATGCTAAAGTCTGAAAGATTTGTGATATAATTCAAAATTGTAGAGTTTTATATGTTAGTAAAAGAAAAAAATGAAAGTTCAGAATCAAACAAAAGTAGAACTGAAAGGGTCCTTAGGAAGTTGTCCTGTCCAACCCCTTGTGCTAAGGCAGGACCAGGTAAACCTAGACCATTCCTTGCTGCATGCACTGTTGTTGTAACTATGTTAGTCCCAGATATTACAGAGACAAGATGGGTGGTAAAGTATCTTTTACTGAACCAACTTCTATGGATGAAAGAGGAAAGTGTTTGAACTTACACAGAGCTCTTCTTCAGGTCTGGGAAATATTCTCAGAGTGCCAAAACAAAATATAAGGTGGAACCAGGGGTGAAGAGGTAAAAAGGAGCTGTTGCCCCAGGGCCTGGTGATTTACAAGGTTTCAGAGCTCCCAGCTGCTGCAGCACCAGGCCCTCTAAATTGCAGCTGGAGCCCCAGGCAGCAGGGCAGGACAGCATTGAAGGGCTGGCTGGGGGAGTCTAGTCCCCAACCCCACCTCTTCTAGGGTGGAACAGATCATTTAGAACAGAGGTCAGCAACCTATGGCTTGCGAGCAAATATGGCTCACTAAGGAAGCCAGATATGGTTCTTTTGAAGTTTGAGTCCGGTCCCTATTCCTCCGCTCGCAGCAGGGAGCCCACACTGGCACCACAGCCTCACAGCTCCTTGCAAGATTAGAGTGCCAGTGCCGGCTTCCTGCAAGAGGTGAGGGGGGAAAGCCCCGAGGTAGCCAGAAATGGAGTACAGAAATGGCTGTGTGCTGCTGTTCCCCTCCCTCTTACCTGGCTGGGGGAACAGCATCATGCTGACACACTTCCTGGAGAACTATCCAGGCATAAAGATCTTGTGCAAAACGGGGTTTTTGCAGGGGAAAAAAAAAAAAAAGTCCACACTGCTTCTTTTTGCACAAAAACCCCTTGCTCAAAAAGAAATGGCAGAAAATATGCTAATGAGATATTTTCTGCGGAAGAACTCGCAGTGAAGACGAAGCCCGAATGTCTTCTAAGAGTCCAATAGCAGTTGAAGTGTTAGTAATGCTGCTAGACAATATTGACCTCCCATGGTCTGGCAAATTCTCTGGTTTGGAGCCGGTCAGGTCCTGAGGATGTTAGACTAGAAAGGTTCAACCTGTAGTTGCTAACAATTCTGCAACTGCTTCAGCACCCTACAATGAGTTTCATCAGGCCCTATCTATATGAATATATCTAACGTATCTAAATATTCTTTAA
Organism: Pelochelys cantorii; assembly: GCA_032595735.1. Lineage (NCBI taxonomy): Eukaryota > Metazoa > Chordata > Testudines > Trionychidae > Pelochelys > Pelochelys cantorii. Next base: position 109,134,027 of record CM064330.1, read on the forward strand.
TCTGGTCTTTCCCTATTCTGGCATGCATTCCTTCCCTTTGTTGTTAATATTAATTGTGCTGAATATCTGGTCATCAATAAATCTTTTAGAAAAAGACTGAAGCAAAATAGGCATTAAACACCTCAGCCTTATTCATTATCCTTCCCCACTAAAGGCATGTCTCCACTGGGGAGTTATTTTCAAATAACTCCCCTTATTTCTAAATAACAAGGTGAGCGTCCACACTACCAAGTCCAATAATAGCTCCTGCTTGTGAAGAGGAATAAGCTTATTTCAAAATAATTATTTTGGGAGTTATTATTTTGAAATAACTTGGTAGTGTAGACATAGCCCATATAGACAGACATTCTAAATTTTCCTGTGTCTCTCTCTTGCTCTTAATGTATTTAAAGAATCTCTAGAGGTTTATAGAATCATAGGGTCAGAAGAGACCTCAGGATATCACCGAGTCCATCCCCCTGCCCAAAGCAGGAACAACCCTCACTTAATCATCCCAACCAGGGCTTTGTCAAGCCGGGACTTAAAAACTTCTAGGGATGGAGATTCTACCACCTCCCTAGGTAACCCATTCCAGTGCTTCACCACTCTCCTAGTAAAAGAGCTTTTCCTAATATCCAACCTAGACCTCCCCCATTGTAACTTGAGACCATTGCTTCTCATTCTATCTTCTCTCACCACTGAGAACAGCTTCTCTCCATCCTCTTTGGAATCCCCTTTCAGTTAAAGGCTACTATCAAATTCCCCCCTCACTCTTCTTTTCTGTAGACTAAATAAGCCCAAATCCCTCAGCCTCTCCTCATAAGTCATGTGCTCCAGCCTCCTAATCCTTCTCGTTCTGCCATCTGTCACTACTGAGAACAGCCTCTCTCCATCCTCTTTGGGACCTCCAAAGTCCCAGCTTGACAAAGCCCTGGCTGGAATGATTTAGTTGTGCTTTTAGCAAGGGGTTGGACTCAGTGACCTCCAGAGGTCTCTTTCAGCCTTATGAGTCTATGAATCTGTGTTCGGCTTTACATTCTTTGAAAGATAAAGATAGGATAGTGGACTTGCCTTTAATATTGGTTAATATTGTAGATAGATTTTTGTTTGGGTGTCTTTTCTTTACTCTTTAGGGATTAAAATCTCATAGGAAGTAGTGGTATAATTTCCATTATTATTTATATCATTATTTACATTATAGTTAGTATTTGGGTTCACTTGCTGACTACTTACGTTTTTGTTTTTCTTTAGTACCCAGGATATTCCATTCCCATTTCCTGATTTCAGAGTGTTTTGCCATCTCTCCCTGGTTCCTACCTGTAGTCCAGAGTTCAAAGGATTGTTTATAATTCTACAGGTTAGGTTTTTAAGGTTTGGGCTTCAGTGTTTTTGGCCACTTTACTGAAGCCTTGGCCTGTCTGGAATTTTATATCTTGAGGTGGAGGTATTTTGGCCTTTTTTTTAAATGTAGGGGATTTTATTACTATCAGCCATTAGAAATGGGCTTATATTGTATCTGAGGATTCTGCACACCTCTGAACTTGAGGGTTTTAAGTCCACATTTTGTGATCTTATATCCATGTCTAATAATACCTTGAATTGGCATTTCTATAGTGCTTTGCATTTTCAAAACACTATGTACACATTGACTAACGATATATTTCATAATCATAGACATTTTTACCAGGGCTGTGGAAGAATTTCCACTACAAGAGATTGGGAAATGTGTGGTTAAGATCTTGGTATTGAACAAGGATTTTTTCAAATAGAATATTTACAAAGAAACTTTTTATTCCCTTGAGCAGCTAACATTCACAAGAAAACTGCTGTAAGATTATTACATTCTCCATATAATTCATTTTAATACAAGAACTAAGTAGAGAGGTGTTATGCTGATACAAAATAGCAATGGGTGATATTAATATGCTGGCTTAATGGGCCAAAGTGTTCATCTGAGGAAACCTGAGTCAGGGAGAGTGAGTACAGCCATTAACTTTTGAGTGCACGTGTTATTTTATATGCTTTTCATCTTATATAATTGTTATTAATTTATGATCCAGCTGTTTGAGTCTGAAAGTATTGATTTTGAATATTCACACTTCTAACAGCCACAAACTCTCTCTACATTCAACAGCTAAATTTATTGTCCTTTAGTACTCATTGCAATGCTCCATGAAAGCTCACTTGAAGAAGTGAGCTTCAGGGGATACCCAAGTTAATCTGTTACAGAAAAAAAACAACAGATGGTCTGGTCTGCCCACATATCTACACTGACGAATTCATCACTGGAGCAAACAACATAAGCCACAAAATCAAAGGGTCATTTGCCTGCACATCTAGTAATTTGATCTATGCCATCAAATGCCAGCAGTGTCCCACTGCTATATATATTGAACAAACTGGATAGTCTCTGCGGGAAAGAATCAATGGACACAAATCGGATATACATAAAGGGAACACAAAAATCTCTTGGTGAACATTTCTGCTTACCTAACCATACTTTAACAGACCTGCAGGTGGCAGTCTTGTCACAGGCCAGCTCCACAAGCCAAATGTATAGGGAAGGATTGGAATCACACTTCATCCACAAATTCAATTCACATGCTAATGGACTCAATCAAGATATTGGCTGGCTAGGACACTACCTACTTCACAACCACTGAAGGTGCTAACAGCTCTGTGAGTGGTATCCTTCCTGTCATAGCATCTATCTATTTACTTTGATCTGCTTAGGTTTAAGTACCCATTCTCCAGATACTTAATGATGCCCTGTCTCACACCCCCTTCCTTTTTCCTTTTTTCTTTTTCTCCCCCCTCTCCTTTCCCTCTCCTATTTATTTCGAGTTTTCATACCCCCTACTCATAACTCTGGTCATCTGAAGAAGTGGGCTGTGCCCACGAAAGCTCATGATACCATCTACATGTTTTGTTAGTCTATAAAGTGCTACTAGACCATTTGTTGTTTTTTTTTTTTTTTGAAGAAGTGAGTTTTGTCCATGAATGTTCATAATAATTATAGATAGATAGATAGATAGAATTATTTGTTGGTCTTTAAGGCAGGGATGGGGAACTTTTTTTGTTTGCGGGCCACTGACCCACAGAAAAATCAGTCAGGAGCTGCACACAAAAACCCCTCACTGACATGGCTGCACCCAAAAATCCCTCACTGACTTCCTACATTCCCCTTGCACACCAGAGCTTAGGGGGACCCAGTCTAGTAGATTTCGTGTGCTCTAGCCCCTTAGTGGAGCAGCCCGGGAGGGCTGGAGCACCAGTACAGGCTCCCCAATGCAGGAAGGATCCTGAGCCTCAGGGGCTAAATCCAGAGAAGCCAGGGGCCACATCTGTACCCCGCGTGTGAGGTTCCCCACCCCTACTCGAAGGTGTCACAGGACTACTCGTTTTAAAGTTACCAACTAAAATAGCTATCCCTCAGACTCTACAATACGGTTACACTGTGGAAGAATATATCTAGAATTTGAGTTAAATATTTCTAGAGGGAATGAACAGGTGATTCTTTCCCTGTCACCCATTCCAAGCTTATGACAAACAGAGATTAGACACCTTCCCTGCCCATCCAGACTAATAGTCATCTTTGGACATATCTACCATGAACTAATCTAGTTCTTTTTTTGAACCCTGTTATAGTCTTGGCCTTCACAACATCTTCTGTCAAAGAGTTCCACTGGATGAATATGAGTAGTGTGAAAAAATACATCCTTTTGTTTAAAACCTGCTGCCTATTAAATTGTCTCTCTGAGATACAACACCACTGTACCAAAATATACCTTTTCCCATGCTCTTCTTTTGGAGCCACCTGATTTTGAAAAACATTTTAGAAGTACCAGTAAGTTTGCAATGGGTCCTTTAAAGATACTACTGTGAACCATAATTACCGTGAGGTCAGCCAAAGAGTTTATATCCAGAGCCCGTTCTTACCTTGCAAGATACATTAACATGGTACAAAAAAATTAACTGATGAGGTCTCTGAATAGCTTTTTTTTTTTTTTTTAACATTCTTACCCTAAATGACTACTTACTAGTTTGATTCTGTAAAGCAGTTTCTTCTTTCTCAATTGTTACCAGTAAACCTTCTGTGAGGTCAGCTCTTTTGCCTACAATTGCAAATCCATTCCAGACATACATCATTTCCTGTTAAAAAAAACAAAAACCACCTCCACATCAAAATCTACATTTAACCAACATTTAATTTAATTTGGATGTCAAAATAGTATGTGATCATGTAATTAAAGACTGTATTATAATGGATATGCAGAAGGAAGGTGATGCAAGGTTGCACAGATAATGTTAATTCTGGCATTTCCTAAGTTATGAGTGCTTGATGTTGCAACCTTAAAAGTGTTATTTTAGCATAATTTGTGTGTACAGTTTCTTGGAAGTTTTTAAAGAGCAAATTAAACCCCCAAAATTCCATCATTTGGGATCACTTGAACAACTACGTGAAAATTTGTTTTTTTTCCTATTCGATAGAAAGTTCCCTGAAAGTTTGTTCTTTTTTCCTGTTAGATAAAAATAATCATTCTGTTACTTAAACCAAACTGAAAGAAGGCCGCTTTAAATACCAGAGCAGGTAATATGAGTTTCACCGGCTGAGCACCCGTATAGCGTCGAGCTTTCCTCACTGCTAACTTTTCGGTTGGGATAGATTTTCCTGCAATTCTTTGTCTCAGACCATCCACTTGTCTGTAAAGGGAAAAATAGATAATAAATAAAGTAAGAAGAAGAACATGTTTCTTTATTTATAAAATAGAAACACTCCAATGAAAAACATGAAATTGTTTCTATGCCTGTGTAGAAAACATGCTGGAGATCAATAAACTCGACAAAAAACTTCAATAATAAAGGGAAGGGGAGAGGCAAAAGTCCCTTGCAGTGCTGGAAATTTTGTGTCACCAAAACTGCATACTTGAAATGACTTTTGTTGCATTGTAACGTGAACACTCTTTGGGTTTTGTCACCAAAAAGGGTTTTTTGGTGACAAAACTTGCCAGTGTAGACAAGGCTTTAGATCTCTGCTTTTTGTTGCAAAAATCTCCGCCTGAGCTATTACTTGATTTATACACAGATTTTCTGGAAACGCATTAAGCTGTAAGGTCCTGCCAACACATGACTTAGAGAATGACAAAAATCTGCTGCTAACTGCATTGCTGTGAACACTTTTTTGGGGGGGGGGGCAAATTGTCTTCTAAGTCACTTTATTACTGATGATTAAGAAGGAAATTGTTCTCAGTCATATGCTGTGCTCTGGAAGGTATCTGTAACCATTGAGCTTTGAAGCTTTGTACTTGTTTCTTTGTAACTTTCACCTACCTTGCCTTTTAAATTCTGCACCTTGTTGTAAGATTGTTGAGCTTTGTGGCAAATGAAATTTAATGTGGGTAAGTGTAAAGTAATGCACATTGGAAAAAATAACCCCAACTATACATACAATATGATGGGGGCTAATTTAGCTACAACTAATCAGGAAAGAGATCTTGGAGTTATTGTGGATAGTTCTCTGAAAACATCCATGCAGTGTGCAGCAGCAGTCAAAAAAGCAAATAGAACGCTCGGAATTATTAAAAAAGGGATAGAAAATAAGACAAAGAATATCTTACTGCCCCTATATAAGTACGCCCACATCTTGAATACTGCGTACAGATGTGGTCTCCTCACCTCAAACAAGATATTTTGGCATTAGAAAAGGTTCAGATAAGAGCAACTAAAATGATTAGGGGTTTGGAACAGGTCCCATATAAGGAGAGGCTAAAGAGACTGGGACTTTTCAGTTTAGAAAAGAGGAGACTGAGGGGGGATATGATAGAGGTATATAAAATCATGAGTGGTGTGGAGAAGGTGAATAAAGAAAAGTTATTTTCTTGTTCCCATGATATAAGAACTAGAGGACACCAAATGATATTAATGAGTAGCAGGTTTAAAACTAATAAAAGAAAGTTCTTCTTTACACAGCGCACAGTCAACCCGTGGAACTCCTTGCCAAAGGAGGCTGTGAAGGCTAGGACTATAACAGAGTTTAAAAAAGAGCTAGATAAATTCATGGAGGTTAGGTCCATAAAAGGCTATTAGCCAGGGGGTAAGGAATGGTGCCCCTGGCCTCTGTTTGTCAAAGGCTGGAGAAAGATGGCAGGAGACAAATTGCTTGATCATTGTCTTCGGTCCACCTGGCATTGGCCACTGTCAGCAGACAGGATACTGGGCTAGATGGACCTTTGGTCTGACCCAGTATGGCCATTCTTACGTTCTTATGTTTGTAACTCTCAGCCACTTTGTTTTATAAGTTCAGAAACCTACTGCAAGCTTGGTGATTGTTGAGCCTTGCAACTCTGTAATCTTTGTAACTCTCAGAGACTTTGCTTGTAACTTGCTCTAAGCTGCATGCCACCCTATGATAAGAGTGTGTGTGAATAGAGTGTGTTTGGGGTGAGGGAAACAGCAAGGCTAAACATGGAGCCAAGAGCCATGTGGAAGTAGGACCCCTGCCTGAGTGACAGGAGCTACCCAGTTCTTATAAAAGGAGAGAGCATATGGCAGAAGCCCTCTTTCTGATCAGCTCCCCAGCCAGGATCCATCCCTAGAGGCAAACCTCTGGAGTCAATATGTCTTGGGTTGCTCTGCAACCTTTTGCCTGGGTAAGTGTGTGAGTGCCTAAGGGCATGAATGAATGTGTGTGAATAGATTAATGAATGTGTGTGTTTGGGTGGGTAAGAGAGATAGCTCACTCCCCTTCAGTTTAACCCTATAATGGCATTCAATGACAGCTCAATCCCCTTGAGTTTAACCCTGTAGTGCAGGGGTTCTCAAACTTTGTGATACCACAGCCCCCCTCTAAGTTGCTCGCGACCCCCCGGGGGGTCAGGACCCTCAGTTTGAGAAATGCAGCTGTAGTGGATTGTTAATTCCTCATTTAATAAATCCATATGAGTATAACCCTGGGATGGTCTCAAGTGAAATTTGGGGTAACACTTTTGACCAGTGGTTCCCAGTCAACAATCAGGATTAATATGGTAAAAGACTCTCAGCTAGAAAGCAACATAAAAAAAAGTCAGAAACATAAATTAAACAAAACAAAATGTATATACATGAAAATACAAAAATAAGAGGGATAATCATTTCATTTTTCATGTTTATTTGATCTTTGCTTCTTTTCACTAGGTTTTCTAAGTCTTGTGTTAAATATTATAAGATTAAACTTTTACACCAAACTTGACACCACTTAACCTACAATATGGCAGCTGTTTGCTAATATCTCACATAAACATCTGTCATTACTATTCACTATAGTTGAGAAAAAACAATTCATCAAAAGATGTGCCAGGTAAATTGATTTCTCAGATAAATGCATCCTGATTAAGTCCATCATAATATACTAGCCACACTCTTCAGCCTTTTGTCACTGGTTCTTTAGGCCTTCCACACTTATGTGGGTCCTCAGTATCACATTCAATGCTACAATATATGCCCAGCTATTGTACCCACTTGAATGAGACTATAAAAGTTTACCTGAACAAAGATACAATATCCTCTCCAGTTGTTTTCACTTCCTCCTCTGGAAGCATACATAGAATTGCAGCTTTCTGGAATACATATATTGCCTAACCAAATAAACAAATCCCACCCCAAACATTATGTTAGTGTGTTATTTACAATATTGGATCAGAGCATTGGTTTATCAAGTGTCACATCCTTCTTTCAGCAGTGAGGCAGGTGAACAATTGTAACTTGTCCCTCCCCTCCAGTATCTATTTTTTGTGGTTTATAACCAATTCCATTTTCATCAAATGAATCAACTATTAGCACTAACAAATTAAAATATTTTGAGAGAGCTTTTTCTTCAAAATATGTTGATTAATTTATGTAAATTCATAAATTAAAAATAGAAGCCTCACTCTAGAGATGACAGACCAGCCTATTCCATAGTTTGGGGGTGTTTTAATTCAAGGTTTTGTTGGGCTCATCTCTAAACATACCATCATGAACACATATCTTAGCAGGTTTTCTGTCTAAGGAACTTCACTGGAAAGAACAGTAAGTGGAACCTGCAATGAAACTAGTGGAAATTCATTAAGTCTTCTATTCATTTCCAAAGTATGAAACTTGTAAGTGTCACTCTAGTTTCAACTGGATACAGGATTCTTTTAATTTTTCTTGGCAAAGGTAAGGCAGTCATGCCAAGATAGTATCCAGTTTTGACAAAAATAAAAAGATACATGTTCAAGTGTTATCCGCATGTTGGCTTCACTTTTCATTTTGAGGCATCTATTTGCAAGGAAAGGGTAAGAGACTTTTTTTTCTGGAACTTCCTATTGTAAGCTCATTGAAGCTGACTAGCTCCTTGGATGTTATTATTTCATTAATATTTTAGTAAGTTTTAAAATAAGAGTTTAATCAACAACATTTTGTTCTTGTACATTAGATCTTGATTATATTGCTCCAGTAAACTTTGTTTTTCCCTCTTTTCGCCCTTCTTTTTTTGGATTCTGGTGAATATTTCAATGTATTAAGGTGCTGAAATTCATAAACTCATTGTTTAGTAGTTTACTTCAAATTTGAGAGCAAAATTCTACCTCAGCCACAGACTGAACCTACAATTTTTGAGACCAGTATTTTTGGTACCAAGACTGAACTCACTGAGGAGATTGAAACATACCCTTAACTATGGAGTGGCTATTGCCATGTCATAGTAATGTCCACCTGCCCATTTACCTTAGACCACCTGCTCTCTTTGCAGAGCAGGTCTGCATACCGATATGCTTGAAGCCAGTTCTGCTGGAATGAGTAGCACCACATGAGTTCCCAATAACAGAGGTGATGAATCTGTTTCCACTCTTGCTGAGCAGCAATGCATTCTTGGAATTTTGACTGTGCCTACAGTTCATTTCAGTAAAATAGAATCATGAGAGAGGGAAATGATAACCTTATTAATTACAACACATCAGAACTATGGCTACTTAGCTAACTAATGAGCCAAATCCTCTCCCCAAAACCTTGGGCAAAATAAATAGGCTAGGTACTAGAGAATTTCATTGAGGAAAGGAAAAATAATCCATCACCCATGAAAAAACTAGTCAATTAAAATCAATGGGATAACTCAGTTGAGCCAGGCAAGCATTGAAATAAATGAATAAAAATTAATTACCTTTTCAAAATTTCCTTTCAGTATATCTATTCTGGCATCATAAAACAAAATGATGGAACCCTTGAAAGTAAAAGAAAAAGCAAATAAATAATCACTACTTCAATTAGAGCAGCATTTATTACTTGTTTTTCTAAAATATTTAGTACGCACATTTGGAAACTTCTGGAGGTAAGGTTCAAGAAGAGTCTCTGCTTCCTGAAGGTTGGCTTCTCCTGTACCTACAATCGTAACAAAATAAGCTCAGTCTCACCAGAATAAAGAAGATTTTTACAGATTAATCTCCAAATTACATTACAGTTTGACTAAGAGATCAGTGAACAGCATTCTCTCATATAAAAGGGGAAACTTTATTATCTCATTATACTGAGTTTCAGTAAAAACAAAATCACTTCATGGAATCATTAATAGCATTTAGGGTAATAAAAGTCCATGATATAAATGGAACAGAATAAAAAAAACATTCTTAAAATAAGTTTCTTCATTAGGTTTTTTTGTTTTTTTTTTTAAAGCAAAAAATCCTCATTGAATCTTGTCAGAAAGTTAGGAAAAACTTCCTCAATCCCTCACTTCCTAATTTTCATCTCAATAGACAATACTAAGGGGGAAATGAAATCCTTCTAAATTTCCTGACAAGCCTAAAAAGGGAAGGAATATTAAAAGATTATAATTAAATTAATTAAAAACAGAAATTAAAAGATGCAAATATATATGAGGAAGATAGGCAAACCTACTAGTGATTAAGCCTGAGGCAATTTTATAGGAGCCTGAACTTTCAAGGATTTCATATAGAAGATATTCCTGACTTTCCAGCTAGAGCACTATCCCAAATTCCCTGTCTATGTCCTCATCAGGCCAGGGCCAGCCCACAACATTTTGGCACCTGAGGCGGGGAGCTCAAATGATGCCCCCAAATCCCCTCGCTGCACCAGCAGCAGACACAATTTTCTACGCTCTGGGTCCTAGTGGCACCCCCCCACCTCCCCAACAGTCTGGCACCTGAGGAGGCCGCCTCAGTTCGCCTCATGGTAAGGCCAGCCCTGCATCAGGCTCCGCATTTTGGTCCATCATCAGGCTCGTGTGCTCCAGAAATCTTTTTGAAATGTGTGTGTTTGCAAGGTATGAGCTCAAAGATCTACTGCATGTGGGGAACAGGGAGCATATAAAAAATTAAAGGTAATAATCTTTGAGTTTCTTTCTCTCCATCACACACACACACACACAAAGAGGTAAGCAGATAACTAAATGTTTAATTTAGGAGTATACATTTGTTTCCCTAGTTATTTTTCAATATTTTTCAGCATTAGAATACATAATGTCCTAATATAAATTTAATAATATCTATCGTCCAGTTTTTTTCTAAATAGGAATGCTTGGTACAGTGCATAGTTTTTCTAAACAATTGAAATTTACAAAAGGATGAAATATTTCACATTTCATATTTCACATTATATTTACAATGTCAAATAATCCAGGACCATATTCCAGTTCTTACCAAGGATTAAAGAGACGTAAGTATGATATACCAACAAGGTAAAAGTACACAGTATGGCTCTCAAACTGGTACCAGAAGCACCTTCCCGCAGCTGATGGAGGCCCAAGTTCTATAGGAATCACAAATATGTAGAGATTTAACTATCAAATAGATTAAAGTGGCAAATTAATAAAAATTATATCTTTTTAAGCAGTAAACTTTAACAGAAATTTCTTCATTTTTCCTTTTAGGTATACTGATTTTTTAATTTATTATCTGGCCCAAATCATGAATGACCCACTGTTCCAAAGCAAAACCTGGGAGGGGCAATGGATTAATCAATGAGTCTAGTCACCTTGATTAATCCTCTGATACTTGTCAATGAGTCTAGTCACCTTCCTAAAGTTAAGTATGTGCTTAAACCCACTAGTAGAATATGAACAAAGCACTTTTCCCACTTAGCCCTATCCACCGGCTGGAGACCTCCACCAATATTCTCCTTCACACCAGGAAACCTCATACAAAAGAAATACTACCCCCTCTCATTTCTATCCCTAAGCAAAAACCTTCCACTCATGATCACCTTTCTCACTGACACAGTCAGGCAGGGATTCCTCCTTTCCACTCTCTTGCAGCAGCTCCTCCACAGACTCTTGAAATACCCAACTCTCTTCTCTCATCAGCTAATATTTTGGGAGGCCCTCACTGAACTGCTACCCCTTTAGATTCCCTCCTACAGTTTCTGTGAATGCTAAAGAGAAGTATTATAATCCAGGGGGAGCCTGGCAGGGAGCTCATTTATATGGAGTCTCTGCCATACCCACTGTTCCCATAGTTTCTGACTGGGAAGCATCTCAACAGCTGCTCCCTGCCCATGCTCTTTAGGAGCAGTCAGGCTAGCTTACAGCTTCTCCATACAGGTATAAAGGTTCTCTGAATATGAAGTGTAGCACCATGTGCATACATTTGACTTTAACAATTTTGCTTTTTGATCAGGTGTTTAAAAGGGGTTCTAATGTTTAGATGCTTGCTACAGTGCATACATTTGTCCTGCAGACTGATAAGTTATGATGATAATTTTTAAAAAGGGTTCAGCTTGGATTCCTTCTAGATTATTAATTATTATTATTATTCTGAAAGGACCTAGGGTGTACTTGGTTTTTTACAACACCAGGTAAAAAGACAACTTATTTAATCACGAGCAACTTACAGTCTCATTTAAATATGACAAGCAATAGCTGTAGGAAAGATAACAGTAAAATGATCTTGCAGTGATTCAGCTGTGGCCCATGCACATCTTGAAGTTTAGCTAGCTATTAATTTTTATATTTTTAACTCATATTTTGTAGGTAGCAAAGCAAAAGGGAGTTTTAAAGGGCTACTCAAACTTATGGCCTGCAGGTCATCTATGGCCAGAGTATATTCACAATCCAGCCTGGGAGTCCTGAGGACCACAGTGCGCGAGGGGTGGAGAAAGGGAGGGAGGAGAGGTGTTCGCAACCACCCCCCAAACCCTGCCTCTTCCTACCACCACCCTGCATCTACCGCTCATTGCACACCTTCCCCCAAGGGATGCAGTTTTAGAGATTATCGGGAGGCGGGGGAGACTTACTGCAGAGCAGCACCCCATGTATCCTTCCGGGAGTGGGAGCCACAGGGAAGTGGAGCATGTGGTCCAATGCGGGGGAGGGATAGAGGGCAGGACCGTGGTGAGAAGGGACAGGTCTTGGACGATGGGTACAGACAACTGCTTCTCCCAGGGAATCCCATGCTGGATTGTGAATATGTTCTGGCCATAGATGGCCCCAAGGCCATGAGTTTGTGACTCTTGGGGTACTATCCCACATAGGGGGAAAGAAGGTGTAGGAACCCTCCTTATACCTGTGCACAGGCCTCATATTCTTGGGATGGGACACAAATGAGTAAGATCTTGCCCTGCACTCCTCCCAGAGCAGGAGGGGAGGGAAATAGGTGAGGCTTGAGCTCTAGTTCTAATGGCTCATGTGGAGGATGTAGTAATTTACCCTTCTTCTTAAGGGCAACAGGGAAGTAGGAAGGAAACTGGGCCTCAGAGACGGTCTCCCCCAGAGCTAGTCCTTGAGTGGTGAAATTTATGCACCATCATTTGCTCAGTGTGTACCTAAACAAACAGTTTTTACCTGTCATTAATATTTTGATGGGCATTTAAAACACCAAATAAAAAAAACAACCGGACATAAGTGTAGCGTACCTTTCATTTTACACATTTAAAATTAAAGCCCTCTACACTCCACCACAGAAAGCACTGACATTTTAAAAAACAAATTTAATACCCTATTTCCAGAAAACCCAATAAATTCTAGGAGTCGTAGAATCCTTCCTGGTAAAAGCGACAGCATCTGCAATATCAAACAAGCAGAAAAATTGAGAGTTCAATCAGATATGGAAACCTTGTGTATAATATTCAAAAGAAAATAGTTTCTAAAAACTGCTATAAATCTGCAACCAATGTAAGTTGCAACAAATGCCATTTCAGTTAGCATGAAAAAAGTGAAAAATATCAAAATACAAATCTAAATACACTTTTAAAAAAATCTTGAAATATACATGCATGGTCAGGTATTGTGCAATTACTTTGTATGTGTGACACCATTTCAGCTCCCACTTGGTCTTGCATCCTGGAAGCCACAAGACCCTACCATGAATCCTCTCTCAAGACAATGAGTCCTTATTTCAGGCTGATTAGCAGTGTCAATAAACTGTGGATTATTTTGAATGAGGGGGCAATAAGGCACTGTAGTCAATATTAAAATATTACTATTGTTTCTATTCTATTAGCACCAGCATCTAACTTTTTTTCCCCCATTCCTTCTTTAAAAAAACATTTTTAGCATTTCCAATCAGACAATTTAGCACTGTTACCTTGGAAAGTTTTCCTTGTGCCTATTTTGGAAGGATGGAACTAGCTGTCCAAAAAAGAATATCACAGATAAGACTAGACAACATAGCCCATCAATGGCAGCCTGGTTATACTGATTTTACTATGTTCCTGTACATACATACATACATACATACATACATACATACATAAATACCCACTCACTTCCCTTTTCATCGATCTTCTCTCCACATGAAACATAATGGAAAGCTTTTTAGGTTAGCAAACAACTTTTTAGTCAATGTATCAAAAGAATGTCTGGTTGAAAGCTAGTGTTGGAGAGAATCGGTTCAGCTAATAATTGGTCTGTTTTTCTAGATTAGAAAAGGAATTTTTTTCTTCAAATTTCCGATAGGGGAACCTCTACTGATAGTAGCAGTATAACCAGGCTGCCACTGATGGGCTATGTTGTCTAGTCTTATGTTAAATAAAATTAGATGACCTAACAGCAGGGGAGATGACAGAATTGCCGAGATCCTGGGCAAGGGGGGAGGCTCCGTGCTCCCAGAAAGGAAGGGGCCTTGGGCTGAAAAGGTGAGGCCGAGGCAGTCAGCTGTCAGCACCACCTGGACCGTGCCACACCTCCCACCCCCAGCCAGTTCTTCAGCACCACCCAAAGCTCACTGCCCAGGGCTCTGGCAGCAGTTTAAAGGGAAAGTGCCCTTTTGAATCCTCAGGCCCCAGGGCAGTTGCCCTTTGCCCCCTACTATTGGTGGGCCTGCATAGTGGTTAACTTGCAAGCAGCTAGTACTCTCACTTTTATTGACATGGGTGGTAATATAATGGTGTAACATTTGAAATAAATTGCTAGAGTTATAGATTCTAAGGCCAGAACGGATCATTGTGATAATTCCCTATAGGTCACTGCTGCAAAAGGAGGGCATGAAAAGATAACATACAACAATAAAACTACTAAAATACAGATGTCCATAGTAGCTTATCTAGTGATGGCTGCAGTATATGGTTTTACATATTGTTAGAAATAGTGTTTTTTTCTTTAACAGTAGCTTCAGCACACAATGCAGACACAGAGGTTTTTATGTTCAATATGGTTTGGTTTGTTTGTTTGACAAAAAATAGATTAGGAAGTTGTAAAAAATTGCAGGCATGCAAGGAGTTGTCACCTACCACTGCCATTTTGAATAAAGGTTACACGAGGTCTGCAAAATCTACCACTTTGCACTATAAGACCATCTCATTTCTAAAATGATGGCACTTTTCATTTCTGCAAAGTCACCTAATATAGAATATTATGTCCATATAAACTCAAGTAAATTAGATACTACCTATTTATCTTTTTACAGTTTGAAAAACTAAAAACATACCAAATTGAATGCTCCTATTCCAAGTTTTACTCCTCCTTCAAATTGATGGTAGGTTTCATTTTTATTTTTATTGCCCTGAGTCATCTGTAGCACCTGATGACATTCTCTTTTAATTCAGAGAGAAAAAAAATAAAAGTTAGAGGTTATAACAACAAAAAAATAGAGTAATGTGATTTTTTAAGACTATGGAATTAATGAAATTACACCTATTTACTCCAGGGCTAAATCTAACCACACATATTGTAACTTACTTGTATATTTGGTAACTTGTCCTAATTTTGAGGCCACCTTTGATAAAGTTGATCATATTTTCATCCTGGAAAAAACAACTGTCATGTGCAAAAATGTCCTTTATGAAGCTTATCATAACATCTTTCTAAACTGTTTCCTTTAAACTAATGTTTTCTTTTGACAATGATTTTAATAAAAAGGTACAATTTCAGAAACAGAAAAACATTTCTACAGTAATTAACTTTAGTCTTCTAAATGAGCATATGGTACATACAGATTTGTCTGAACATACAGATACATTCTTCTGTGTGTTTTGAATTACATTAATTAAAAAGAAGTTAAAAAGAGAAGTGAAATTTAACAAAAGTTGGGGCTAAGAGAAAAGCACTTCAGCAAAATAATGACTGAAATAAGATATTCTCCACCAGATGGTGCTATAGGAACTTTTTAGAGAGTATTGCTAAACAGTGTTCTGAACTACATATGCATGAATAAAGAACAGTACAAAGAACATCCCACAGTGTCCCCTAACCAGGTCAGTTCCACGTGCTAATCAGTAGCAATTCCAACTGGTTTTGGGTTGCTGTAGGACAGCAAAGAGCACATATTTCCCAATATATTATATCAGTATCTACAGAAATGTAGTTATGCCTGCTCTTTATTTTGAATTATCCCACAGAAAAATTTCATTCCACAATCATCCACATTGATTTAGCTTTTTGAAGATTCTCCAGTTAAATCCACTGATGGGTTGTTCAGTGTTTTGTTTTTGTTTGATTTTTTTCTCAAACAAAATACTAATTAATTAATACTTATTTTAAGACCTGGAGCTTGCAAACATTTAGGCACATGCTTAACTTTATACATACGAGTAAACTCTTTGGAGTTCGAAGACATGGGGAGAATAGGCTAAAGGAGAACATAAGAGCAGCCATACTGGGTCAGATCAAAGATCCATCTACCCCAGTATCCTGTTTTCCAAAAGTGGCCAATGTCAGGTGCCCCAGAGGGAATGAACAGAACACGTAATCAACAAGTGATCCCTCCCCTGTCAGCCATTCCAAGCCTCTGACAAATAGAGGCTAGGGGCACTATCCCTACCCATCCTGGCTAATAGCCATTGATAGACCTATCCTCCATGAATTTACCTAGTTCTTTTTTGAACACTGTTAAAGTCCTGGTTTTCACAATGTCCTCTGGCAAGGAGTTCCACTGGTTGACTGTGCATTGTGTGAGGAAATACTTCCTTTTGTTTGTTTTAAATCTGCTACCCATTAATTTCATTGGGTGACCCTTAGATCTTATGTTAGGGGAACAAGTAAATAACTTTCTTTTTCTCCACACCAGTCATGATTTTATAGATTTCTATAATATCCCCCTTTGTCTTTTTCTCTATCCCTTTTTTAATGATTCCTGACATTGTTTGATTTTTTGAGTGAAAAAGGTGAAAGTTTTAAACTGCACCCTCCCCTTAAAGGGTGTAGCCCTTTCAGTCCGCTTAGCTTATTTTCTAATGCAAAAATTAGACGGCCAGTTTTTCAATAGTACAAACTAAGCTATATTTAAAAAGCAAACTAATGTTGGCTTCTGGGTGAAAAAATTGCTTCTGAAATACCTGCTGAGCTTTAAAAGAAGAGCTGGGGTCTAAAGAGACCAGACAACATTACAAAGAAAAAAAGAGAGTTATGCACCTCTCTACTCACAAATTTATTCAAAATATTAACCACCTCTGCCCTATTATTTTTTCATCTATTTACTAGGAATTGCTTTTCACTATGGAGGCGGGGGGGGGGGGGGAGGGGGGAGAGGGAGGGGAAAGAGAGCGAGAGAGAGAGAAGTTTGTACAAATTCACCTGAAAGTGGTTTTTACAAAAGGCTAGTAAAACGTATGAGCCATTTTCCAAATAGTAATAAACCACTTCAGGGTGGGCATTAGTAGGCCACTGATGCAAATCACAGTAGGTGAAGACCAAAGGCTTCAGGGTATAATGCCTCACAATAAACCCAACATGAGCACAAACACTTCTGATTGTAATGCATTCATATCATGTAGCTAGCACTGTTTTTAACAGTATGTGGACAGTGATTTGAACCACAAAACAAAAAGGAAATGCTGCTATGTGATCAGCATCAGCTGAAATACTGCTAGTCAGAAAGGAAGTTTCTATCTGCTTAATCCATTTACAGCAATGCACTGCTGGATAGGTGAATCACAGGAATCTTCTAGCCTCCTGATACTCATGAAGTAGTGACCAGTTTCTGCAGCACACTACAATGCATCAGTGTCATGAACTGGTAAAACACCATATCTTAGACAACAGGACAAAGGAATTAGGAGTGAGCAGATGCATAGATATAATTTGAATAATATATCTAAATAGAAAAAAATATAGGGTAGGATAGCATATGTCGCATTTTCAGATATTTCCTATTATCTAAACATTTATATAATTCCCCCCCCCTTTTTTAAACCATTACATTTTTGTGAGTAGAGTGCTCTAATTGGATGATTACTAGCATCTTTTTGCTACCATGCACGTTCATAGAGAGTTCTGAAGTTAAAGACAGACATTACCTGTACAAATGTGAGCGCTGCTTTCTGTAGCAAACATTCAGCATAACAGATTTCTGCATGCATTTCCTCTATTAAAAAAGAAAGGAGAAAAGGAACAAAGGAAGCCTGAAATTATTTGTTGCAGGCGCATTGTTTGTTCACATTCAGTTGCAGTACTTGTCAATCAAAGAAATTAAAACAATTTTGACAACAAAATACAGGTTGAACTTCCCTGGTCCGACACTCTTGGGACCTGACTGGTCCCAAACCGGGGAAAAGAACAGTTACTCACCTGTAACTGTTGTTCTTCGAGATGTATTGCTCATGTCCATTCGAATCAGGTGTGCGCGCCGCGTGCACCGCATCTCCGGAGCGTTTTCCCTAGCGGTACCCGTAGCGCCGGCAGGTCGCCCCTGGAGTGGCGCCGCTATAGCGGAGCATAAGTACCCCTGCTGGTGCTCCCCCTCCTCAGTTCCTTCTTGCCGGACACTCCGACAAAGGGGAGGTAGGGGGGGAATCGAATGGACATGAGCAACACATCTCGAAGAACAACAGTTACAGATAAGTAACCGTTCTTTTCTTCTTCGAGTGGTTGCTCATGTCCATTCGAATCAGGTGACTTCCAAGCTAACCCCACTTCACGGAGGAGGGGTCGGAGCACCCAGAAAGACAAGTCCACGAAAGTTGAACAACCCAAACATATTTATTCAAGTAACAGAACACAGAGAACTGTTGAAAAAAAGTGCAATGTGGTACAGAGAAACAAACACAGTTACAACACCTACCTGAGGACCGCAGAACCCAACTCTGTGTCCTCCCTGGCTTGCTGTGTCAGCGCATAGTGCGCTGTGAAGGTATGGAGTGATGACCACATGGCTGCCCTGCAGATTTCAGTAATCGGAACCTGCGCCCCAAAGACTACAGAGGACCCCTGCGCCCTGGTGGAATGTGCTGTAACCCGGGGCGGGACCTTCCCGGCCAAGACATAACACTCCCTGATACACCCCGCGACCCAATTGGACAACCTTTGGGTCGAGATAGGGAGCCCTTTCATTCTGTCCATAAAAGCAACGAACAGTTGTGTGGACTTACGAAAGGGTTTCATTCTATCAACATAAAAGGCTAACGCCCGCCTAGCATCTAGGGAGTGGAGCACTTGCTCCCTAGGAGAGGCATGGGGCTTTGGAAAGAAAACCAGGAGGTAAATTTCTTGGGACAGATGGAACGGTGATACCACCTTGGGGAGAAAAGCCGGGTGAGGACGGAGCCTCACATTATTCTCCGAGAATACTAGGTAGGGCGGGTTTACAGTTAGTGCTCTCAGCTCGGAGACCCTGCGAGCCGACGTAATGGCCACAATGAACGCAACCTTCATAGAAAGGTGCTTCAAAGAGCACGTGGCCAGCAGCTCAAAGGGGGGGCGACACAAGTCTGGACAACACGAGGTTAAGGTCCCAAGCAGGGAGAGGGGGTCTAACCGAGGGGTACAACTTATCCAAACCCTTAAGGAACCTTTTGACCACAGGGTCAGAGAACAGAGAGACTCCTGCCAATCCAGCATGGAAGGCGGAGAGTGAGGCCACATGTACTTTGATAGAAGAGGTAGAGAGCTCACCGGACCCGAGTTCGAAGAGGTAGTACAGAATGGACAGGACAGGTGCACAGGATGGGTGCACCCCCCTTCTGGACGCCCAAGACGAGAACTGCCGCCACTTGGCTGCATAGGACCGCCTGGTGGATGGCTTCCTACTACCTAGGAGCACCATCTGCACCTCCTGGGAACATTCCCTTTCCAGTTGCGTCAGCCACGAATAAACCAGGCCATCAGGTATAGAGAGCTGAGATTCAGGTGAACCATGAGCCCCCCCGTCCCAGGGCTGGGTCAGGAGATCCTGATCCGGCGGCAGTGTTATAGGCTTCTTGCTAAGCATATCCACCAGGATAGGGAACCAGAACTGCCTGGGCCATCGAGGGGCTATCAGGATGACCGCGGACCTGAAAATCTTGACCCTGGTCAGAACCCTGGCGATTAGGGGAAACGGAGGGAAAGCATAAAGGATGCCTGCCGGCCACGGCACAGTCATGGCATCTCCCCTGGAGTGTTCCCCCAGCCCCAAGAGGGAGCAGTAACTCTGGCACTTGGTGGTGTGTGCCGAGGCAAACAGGTTTACTAGGGGACAACCCCACCTGTGGAAGACCTGATGAAGGGCCGAATCCTTGAGAGACCATTCGTGGGCTCCGAAGGACCTGCTCAGAGCATCGGCCAGCAAGTTTTTGCACCCCGGCAGGTATTCTGCCTGCAAGAGTATATCGTGCGCTACACACAGGTCCCACAGCAGCAGCGCCTCGCGACAGAGGGGAGGCGACCAGGCTCCCCCCGCCTGTTGATGTAGAACACAGCCGCCGTGTTGTCCAGGCGCACCAGGACGGAGCAGTGCGAGAGCCTCGTCAGGAAGGCCTCGCAAGCTCTCCTGACTGCCCTGAGCTCCCAGACATTTATATGTAGGGCCCACTCTGCAGGGGGCCACAAGCCCTGGGACCTGTGACGCCCCAGGTGCGCTCCCCAACCCAGGTCCGAAGCGTCTGTGACTAACATCACCGAGGGGGGAAGTACAGTAAACGGAACCCTGCTGCACACGACAGCCTCCTGAGTCCACCACTGTAAGGAGGCAACTACCGCTGGAGGCACCGTCAGTACCATGTCCCAGAGACCCCTGGACTGGTCAAACGCCTTCGCTAACCAGGCCTGCAGCGATGTGAGCCTCATTCGAGCGTGGTGTACTACATAAGTGCATGCCGCCATGTGCCCCAGCAGCCTCAAGCAGACTCGGGTGGTCGTAATGGGGAACCGGGTTAACTCGGAGACCAGCTCCACTATAGCCAGAAATCTCTTCCTGGGGAGGAATGCTCGCACCACCCTGGTGTCCAAGAGAGACCCCATGAATTCTAGGTGCTGAGAGGGAGTCAACGATGACTTTTCCTCGTTCAGCATGAGGCCTAGTCTTAAGAAGAGAGCCCTTATAAGGGAAACATGAGCCTCCACTTGTTCGTAGGATCGACCATGAATTAGCCAGTCGTCTAGGTACGAAAAAACGTGTACCCCCTTTTTGCGGAGGAACGCCGCTACGACTGACATGCATTTTGTGAAGACCCTGGGTGCTGTTGAAAGTCCAGAGGGGAGCACCGTAAACTGGAAATGACAGCAGGACACTATGAAGCGGAGAAACCTCCTGTGGCTGGATCTTACTGCCATGTGGAAGTAAGCGTCTCTGAGATCGAGAGTTGCGTACCAGTCCCCTAACTGTAACACCGGGATGATGGAGGCCAGGGTTACCATTCTGAATTTGGATTTCGCCACCGTCTTGTTGAGGTCCCTGAGGTCTAGAATGGAACAAACCCCGCCCTTGGGTTTTGGGACAATAAAATACCGGGAATAAAACCCCTTGCCCCGTAAGTGAGAAGGGACCCTCTCTACCGCTCCCTTTTGGAGGAGCGCTAACACCTCCTGATGGAGAATGCCTTCGTGAGAGGTGTCCCTGAAAAGGGACGGGGCGGGCGGGTTGGAAGGGGGCGAGCCCAGGAAAGGAATAGTATAGCCATCCCTGACTATTCTCAGAACCCAAGCGTTGGTGGTGATTTCTGCCCAGGCGCGGGCAAAGTGGGATAACCTGGCCCCAAACAGGGGGCTGGGGGGGAGGAGGGGGAACTGGTGCGCAACTCTCTAGAGGACCATCAAAACAGGTGCTTGGACTGTTGAGAGGGGCCCTGTCCAACCCCACGGGGGTTGTCCCCTCTCGGGCAGCGACGACCACCTCTGGACGAAGATGGGGCCGCAGCTGCCCCCTCACCCCCACTGGGAGCGCGAGGACGACGTCTCCAGTAATCCCCATGGGGGACCTGGGACTGCGTTCTCCCCTGTTGTCTGTAGGGAAGCTGACGTCGCTGAGGAGCCGGCGTGTGGATCCCCAAGGACCGGAGAGTCGACCTCGTGTCCTTCAGCGTATGGAGCCTCGAGTCGGTATGCTTGGAGAACAATGCTTTGCCGTCAAAAGGCAGGTCCTGTATAGTAGTCTGGACATCAGGAGGTATTCCAGACACCTGCAGCCAGGCACCACGGCGCATAACTACACCTGACGCCATGGTGTGGGCTGCAGAGTCAATGGCGTCCAGGGAAGCCTGAAGAGCCATGCGGGCGATGGTTCTGCCCTCTGTGGTCATAGCCCCAAACTCTTGACACGCCTCGGTGGGGAGTTCATCTTTGAACTTATCCATCGCCTGCCATGTATTGTATGCATATCGGCTCAGCATTGCCTGCTGATTAGCAATTCGGAGTTGCACCCCACCGGTGGCATACACCTTGCGCCCCATTAAATCAAGGCATTTGGGCTCCCTAGCCTTCGGGGACGGCCCCGGTTGCGGAAGCCTCTCCTTCTGAGCCAAGGCTTGGATGACCAAGGACCCCGGGACAGGTTGGGAATACAGGTGCTCGTGTCCCGACTGCGGGACATAATAGCGCCTCTCGACTCCCTTTAAGGTAGGGGTTAAGGAAGCCGGGGTCTGCCACAGGGCGTTTGTGATCTTAGCCACAGTTTTGTTGAGTGGCAAAGCCAAACGGGCGGGTGCATCGTCGGACAGGATGTCTATCATCGGATCCGTGTCCTCTACTACTGGCTCCACTGGGACACCCAGGTTGGAGGCCAGACGCCGGAGCAAATCCTGATGCGACCGACCATCCATGGTCGGCACTGCCGGTGCGGGATCTGCTAAGGCCTCATCAGGAGACGACGATGACTCCTGAATCGGCACCGGATCCAGCGTAGGGCCCAGTTGGGCAAGAACCACCGTGTGCAGAGGTGGCTCCGGCACCGAAGCCTGCAGGTCTCTAGGGTTGCAGTCCTCTGAGGCGAGGGAGGGGGTCACGACAGCGACGCCGACGGGGGCGTTCGGTGCCCGGAGACACGGGACATCGCGGATGGGAGCACAGGGCTTTGCCACTGATGGTATGCCCACGGCGTCCAGAAAGGCCAGTGCAGCTGAGGTGGCCAAGTCGGTTACACATGCGAACGATCGCGCTGGTGCCGGGAACAGTATCTATGCTCCGACGAAGCCCTCGAGGACCTCGATCTAAAAGAGCCCACATCCGAATCTGAAGAATAATCAGACTCGAGCCAGGGTGGCACCGATGACGAGTACCCCATTTCCATCGGGGGGCGAACCTGGCCATGGATTCCAGCTTGCCCGCGTGCGTGTAGTGAGGTCGTACCGGTGCCAGTACCGGAAAGGCAGGTTTCGGGCCCGACTGTGGCATTGACACGGTGCACATTGACTGTGGTGCCGAGGTCGGTGCCAGTTGCGGGTGTGGAACTGCGGAGTCCAAGCGCCCCAGAGATGGCGCCCCTACCAGTGCCACCATGGGTGCCATGGTGGGTAAAACTGATGGCGCCGGAGCCGTGGTGGCCGCCCTAGAAGGGATCAGCGTCATCAGCAATGGTGGTACCGGCATGGCCCACGGGGCCGATGCCAGTACTATAGTCGGTGTCGAAACTTGTAGCGGTGCCAAAGAGGCCGGTGCCGATGACTGTATTGGCACGACACCGGGCAGAAGGCCCAGTGCCAGTACTGCTGACGGTGCCGTTGATGGTGCCACATGGCCTGGGTAGTATGGCACTGGTGCAGCTAAGATCGGCACCGGGAGAGGTCTCAGCACCGAGGGAGGTCGAGTCCAGCTGAGTGCCGGGTGAGGCCTGGCCGCCTGTGCCAAGTCCGGCATCGACATAGCGGCAAGAGGTACTGGTCCCACAGGAGACAGTCCCGCTGCAAACATGACCGGTGCCGACCATTCCAACCAGTGCGGAGGAGAAACCGGTGCCAACATGGCTCCCGGCGTAGAAGACCTCGACCGCTCCGCCTCAACAGACGACGGAGGGGAGGTAGTGAGGCTAATCAAGTCCTGCGCCGCCTCAAAAGTCTCTGGCATCGAGGGACGATGCGAGGATAGCTGACCCGGACTGGATGGTCGGTCCGCTCGCTTCCGCCGCACAGCAGCACTTGGAGATGTCTGCACCGGCGACACGTAGCGACGGTGTAGGCCCGACCTGGACTTGCGGTTCAGAGACCTACCCTGCGAAGCCTTTAGTTTCTTCGGTGCCGGGGAGTGAGAACGGTGCCGGGCCCTCGGTACCAAAGTCCGTGCACGGGATGGGGCGTCCCGCGTCGACGCCGGCGCACTGCGCACCGTGGAGTGGCCAGTCGGTGCCGGTTGAAGAGCTGCCTCCATGAGGAGAAGCTTCTCCATGAGGAGAAGCTGCCTCCATGAGGAGAAGTCTTGCTCCCTCTTCGTGCGTGGCTTGAACGACCTGCAGATCTTACAGGCGTCTGCTAAATGGCCCTCACCCAAACACTTCAAGCAGCTATCGTGAGGGTCTCCCTTAGGCATGAACTTGGCGCATACTGCGCAAGCCTTAAAGCCTTGCGGCCCTGGCATTCCTCACCCCCGAAGGGGGGAAGGAAAACAAAGAACTCGCTAACTATCTAACTAATTAAAACTATTTACAACTATTTACAAACACTACACTAAGAGAAATGGGAACCATTAACTACTCAGAAAGACACGCTCCAACGACCGTCACAGGTGGTAAGAAGGAACTGAGGAGGGGGAGCGCCGGCAGGGGTACTTATGTGCCGCTGTTGCGGCGCCACTCCAGGGGGCGACCTGCCGGCACCACGGGTACCACTAGGGAAAACGCTCCGGAGATGCGGTGTACGCAGCGCGCACACCTGAATGGACATGAGCAACCACTCAAAGAAGAATTTGCCGAACCCGTAGAGGTCAATGCTGGCCCCTCTGTTGCAGCCGGCTGGCATCAACAGAACAGGGATGAAAGGGTTCTTGGTGGAAGCAGCAGGGGTTGTGTACAGCCCTGCGGCCAGCAATGGGGGGCTAGGAGCGCAGCCTCTCAGCTACTGGGCTGCATTCCTGACTCTCTCTGCCAGCCACAGGCTCCACTGCTGGCCACGGAGCTCCACAGCTGCTCTGCCTCTCTTTTCCACAGAGCCTGACCTCAGTCCCCACTCCTCTGTCTCCCTCCTGAGCTTGAATGCCACAAATAAGCTATTTGCAGTGTTCTGGAAGCTATGGGAAAGTGGGGAAGGAGATACTGAATGCAGAGCCCCCAACTTTTCTCTATGAGTGCTCCAGCTCCAGAACACCCATGGATGCCAGAATAATGCTGTTGCTAGATGAGGAAAATCTGGTTTATAAAGTTGCAACCAACCTGTAACTAGTTTTTTGTTGTTGACTTGCAAAATCCTATCAAGAAAACTAGATGAAAAGTTCGCTAAAAATTAGGCTTCTATGTCACCCTTCTTCAGCAAACAACCTAGATCCCTTCTCATCAGGCTTCAGAATTAAGACAACATTTGTTCCTCTGGTATAGCATGATACCATATAGTATAGCAAGGTAAGTATGTCCATTGTTCTCTTACAGCATTCAATACTGTTCATCAAACAGTCCCATACTCCCTACAAGAGACTGCAGTGATGAACAGAAATGCCTTGAAATAAAGCCGATCTTTCCTCTCTGACCAATCCAAAGACTCAATATGGGCAAGGCCCTTGTAGTGAAGCTTCCACTCTGGCAGGGAAAGGGTTAAAGGAGGCTGGAAGGAGACTATGCAGAGCCCTGGCCAATCAGAGAGGGGCTTAGAGGGAGCCAATGAGAGAGCAGCTTGCTGGGGCAGCCCTGTAGAGCAAAACGCAATTGGGTCCTGACCAGGGAGGGTTCCCAGGGAACCACCTTAGAGAAAGCAGTGCTGGGCAAGCTCGGGGAGCTAGAAAGGAGTGAGGCTCCAGCCTGATACCTGCCAGGTTGCAGGCTTTGATGCAAGGATCAAGGTGGTACAGGGGTCACAAGGGAAGTGGCCTAAGGAACAGGTGGCACTAGAGGGGGAGAGAAGGAGGGCAGAAAAAGGCTGCCACCAGAGGCTCCTGGGACCAAGAGTAGTGGGCAGTCCTGGCTTCCCCCTGCCCTGCTTGCACCGCACCTAGACACACTGAGGAGTGGCCATTATGGACTGTGGCTTGCCCCTGAGATGAGGGGCTAGAATGAAGCTGCAGCTGGTCACAGTGGCAGGCACAAGGCTGCGGACAGCTGATACCCCTGAAAGGAAGTTGAGAGGCTAGTGTGGTGCGCACTGCTGGAAGGCAGTGTCCTGAAGAGAATGCTGTGATCCGAGGAGTGATGCAAGTCCAGAACAGAACATGAAGAGAGCATGGAGCGAGGACAGGTAAGACACTGGTCTGAAAGAGGTGCCCTGTGGCAGACAGAGCTAATTCCCAGTGTGACCAGCAGGAGGCACTGCGGCAGTGAGTCGCTACCCCATTACAGCCTTGCATATGCTGGAGCTGCAAGGGTCTATCACCCCATCCTACTAAATTCAGTACCTATGTCAATGAGCTGGGAGAACTAGTGAGCAATGCCAGCAGTACAGAGAGGACACAATGATCTCCCTCCCCCTTAAATATCAACACCATCAGTTCCCATCTTTCACAGTGCCTAAATGAGATCAGCACTTAAGGGAAGGGCATCTGACAGCAGCTGAATACAAGCAAGATTAAAGTGGAGCTGGTAGAAAGAGGAATGTGCTTTGAAGAACTCTTCTCCGTAATACAAACCCTTCAACTGAAAGATATCTGTCCTCAGATTATGATGTCACTTCATAACATTGGGAGCCTTTTTGCTGCATTTACTTGGACACTCCAAAAGCAATAGTACCAACAACAAAAAGGAAACCCACTTCTATTTGTGGCTGCCCAGAACATTATACCTTATTCAACAAGATGCAGAGCTAACCCCTTTATGCATGAATTTGTAACCTATAGGCTAGACTACTTAAATTCTCTATGTCTAGGAATGAAGCTAAATGCCCTGAAAAAGCATCAGATAGTACAAAATGAAATAGCTTGCCTGTTCACCAACACAGATTGTTGGGAACATATCAGCCCTACGTCCCATTTGCTGCACTGATTTCTCACTGAACATACAGTCCAGTTCAAAATCATTGTCCTAATTTCAAAGCCTCACATAGAACTGTCTATCATCCTCCCCACACCCCATTCACACACATACACACATTTTATGTGACCAAACATGACCTAATTTTGACAGCAACTTGAACAATGAAGTTGTTGATAAACAGGGAAACTAATGACTGCAAGAGACAGAATTTTCCTGGGAACGCTGGTAGACAATATTGACCTCCCATGGCTCGACAAATTGTCTGGTGCAGCACCAGTCAGGTCCCCAGGGTGCTGGATTAGAGAGGTTCAACCTGTACTCAATTTACTTTATAAATGAAAAATAATCCAATTTCGTCCCAATATTTTATTATACGGCAATAATTATGTAGTCAAAAACTACAAAAAGCCTTCCTAAGTAAAATATCAATATTTCTTAAATCAGTACTGTTCTTTTAAAATAGCATTCCTTGTAAATCCTGTACATTTATGATCAAATGTAAATTTCTCTTTTTAAAGTATCGCTTTTAATTTGTTCAGGGAAATAAACAGGCAGCTTACATTCTGAACAAAGGTAATGTTTACTAAATGGTGTTGCTGAATCTTTAAATCTTTATAGAGCATTCCTAAAACTGAAATACCCACCTGGAGAAGTGAAAAAGCAGATTGACAGACAAAAAAATACCCAGACATGAACTACTTCAAGACAGACCCAAAAGAGAAAATAACAGTATTCCACTTGTCATTACCTACAGTCCACAACTCAAACCCCTCCAACGCAATCTACAACCCATCTTGAAAAATGATCCCTCACTCTCAGAAGCCTTGGGGTAAAAGCCTGTTCTCACTTACAGACAACCCCCAACCTGAAACAAATTCTTTCTGGTCACCATGCTACACAACCACATCATAAGCATCCAGAAACCCAGCCCTGAAATTAGCCGCGGTGCCAACTCTGCCCACATACCTATACAAGCAAATTCATCACTGGAGCCAACAACATAAGCTACAAAATCAAAGGCTCATTTAACTGCACATCCAGTAATTTGATCTATGCCATCAAACACCAGCAATGCCCCACTGCTATATATATGGAATAAACTGGACAGTCCCTACAGGAAAGAATCAATGGACACAAATCAGATACACGTAAAGGGAACATACAGAAATCTGTTGGAGAACACTTCAATCTACCTAATCACTCTTAAAGATCTCCAGGTGGCTGTCTTGTCACAAACCAATTCTATAAGCCAAATACACAGAGAGGCAATGAAATTACAATTCATCCACAAATTCAATTCTCACACTGATGACCTCCTCAATCGTGATAACGGATGGCTGGGACATTATCAACCTAACATTCAATGAAGGTGCCAACAGCTCTTTGTCTGTAGATTCTTGCGTTAGTACCCTTCCTATCTAATTGCTATGCTATGATCCTTATCTGCTTCTTTTAACTATCCAGTCTTTAGGTGCTTATAGGTTACCAGTTCTGCCTACTTGTTTTTCCCTTTGATATTTTCATACCCTCTGCTGCTTGCTTCCTGCCCCCTTCCTTTTTTCCCTTCCCCCCTCTTCCTTCTCCCCTATTTATTTTCAGTCTGCACATCCTAAACTCAAAACTCCGGTCATCGGAAGAAGAAGTAGGCTGTGCCCATGAAAGCTCATGATACCATCTACATGTTTTGTTAGTCTATAAAGTGCTACCAAACCATTTGTTGTTTTTTAAGTTTATCCTGTACAGACTAACTCGGCTATCCCCTGAAGCTTTGGAAAGCATAACTCAAGATAGGCTCTGCTTCGAGGAACCTGATATTTTAAAATGTAAACAAAAATTACAACGAGGAAAATTAAATAATGTATTTAATCTACACATTATTATTTAGATTCAGTGAGAATTTGGCTTTTGGTGATATTCAAACATACACACCAGGCATGAAACTCAATGTGGACTTTTCAATGCTTTATGGAGACTTAGGGGTGTAAGTTTCCCTTAACAGCAAAAATTAAGACTTCAGATGTAAATCTCAAAAGTATTGAAAGTTCAGGAGTATTTCATTTAACTCAATTTCTATGATATTAAATTCTATGTATTAAAAATGCTAAGAAATGTAAACCATTTACCAGAAGAATGAGCTGTATAAAATAATGAGTTGCATGTCCTTTACTTTGATGAAATAACTGTAGCGACTAGCAAAAAGACAGAATTCAAATGTCCATAAAAAGCATCCAGAAATAACTGATCCCATCCTGTGTTGAGGGTTCCTGTGCTATTACATATATAGTTTTTGTAGCGAAGGGCTGCTGCTTTTAGTCAAGGAGAATGCTTAAATGAAACTTGTGTGACCTGAGATAAAGCCCTCACCCAGTGGGGAGTGCAATTAAGAGAATTATTATAGTGCATGCAGTTAAGCATTTCCAGGGCATCACATGATTTACTAAAGTACCATACTCCAAAGGCAATACTTCTGGGAATGCTGAAAAACAACAGGAATGCAATATTACAATTGCTGCTAATACACACACATTAAAAACTCAAACTGATAATCCTTGAAGATTATCAGATGTTATTTTTTGGAAGCTGAACCCCACTTCAGGAAAAATAAAATCACTTTTCCCCTTCTACCATATATTGTCAAAGGCATATCCATCTTAATTTATGTGTCTCCAGACCCTCTCTAGTATAATCACTAACATCTCACATTTTGTGAAATGCTACATTAGAGATACATGTGTATATCAAAATATCCACCTAAAAGAGTAACTTTGTTATTATAGCTTCAGAGGGGTAGCCGAGTTAGTCTGTAACAGAAAAAACTTAAAAAAACAACAAATAGTCTAGTAGCACCTTAAAGACTAACAAAACATATATATGATATAGGTGTCCCCATATGTGGATAGGAGGGGGAAAATTCATCACACCGTCTTTTTTTTTATTTTAAAGAAAGTAATCTAAATAACAAAATACATCTATTTGTATTTTTCCCCACACAATGTTTATTCATATTTTTTTTTCAGAAAATGCCTCTCATTTCTCTTACCTTCACTCAGCTGATCCATTGACTGTTTAGAAACCAGACTGGACAAAGACTCTACCACTGTGCTTCTTTTCCTGAATCTGTATTGGTCAATCGTGTGTGTGTGTGTGTGAGTGTGTGAGAGTGTGTGTGTGTGAGTGTGTGAGAGTGTGTGTGTGTGAGTGTGTGAGAGTGTGTGTGTGTGAGTGTGAGAGAGAGAGAGAGAGAGAGAGGAAAAACCCGACAACATAGGATTAGTGAATTTCAACAGCCATTCACAATTATCTAAATAAACATCCCCATTCTTGACATACACAGAAGCCTGGGAGTCCATGCAACCTTAATTCAACCCTCTTGTGTATATATATATTATGATATTGTTTTTAATTACATGACCATGCAAGTTTTTTCCAGAGGACCCTCTCCTTCAATGCACAGAAGGGAAAATGCTCTGGGGATGAATCAAAGGATACCTCTTCACTGCATGGCTATATCAGAAGACTGAACCCCTCCTTATACTCCAGTAGTTCTCAAAGTTTCTGACCCATGGACCACCTGGTTCAATGTAAACCTTTTCACAGACCACCAGTTGCTAATGGCAACTCACCATTAAATACATAATTATGCCAGAGCCATGATTTTAAATAAAGTAAAATATTAATTTATGTCCAATACAAAAGGTTTCAATGTTTTCTGTATTTATGGCAGGGAAGAAGGAGGCTCCACCATCCCAGGTTTAGACCCAACAGTCAGTGCATGCAAAAGAATCTAAATTACAAAGCAGAGGGAGTCAAAACTTTCCAACCCCCTGCTAAGCGCGGTTTGGAAGCCCAGGGCTGCAACTTACTCACTGTGCCTGCCAGAGAAAGGCATATGGGCAGCGAGAGCCCACGCGAGCTCGCCAGCTGCACCAAGCAGCACACACACAGCGTTTCTGCCCCCTGGCTTTTGCCTGCTCCATGGCCCAGCCAAAGCTGTAGCCCCTTTGCATTTCCTCCCCCTCACTCCTACTGCATCCCTTAATCCAATGAGCTGATGGGAAGGATCTGAGCTGAGCCCTGCATCGCCAGAGGGAAACCCACGGAGCAGTTCAGGGGAATCCTTCTTTCCCCCAATCGCCAGCGTCCCCTTGCCCATGCAGCTGGAAACACCCCCTACTGGGCTCCACTTGCAGCCTCTCCCAGTTTGAGCCCCTTCCTCCCACACCCCCTCTGGGAGAGAGGAAATCCATCCCCCACCTTTGCACCTCCCCTCCACGAGCCCTATGAGCGAAAGCTGGAGCGGGCTCCCCACTGCGTGGGTGGGGGTTGCACTTGAACCACGGACCACCTGTAAGGCAGCAGTCAAAGGACTGCATTTTGAGAACCACTGCTATACTTCAAGCCCATTGGACCCACTCCTGGCATGATAATTTTGTTATGTGCATCAATACAAAAGTTGTGTGTCACACATCACCTCCACATTGGTGCATACAACAAAATTCATTCTGCTCAGGGGTGGGAAAAATTAGAGTGAACACTGAAGAACACCTATTGCAGATTCATATTTTTCAAAATGTAAATTCCTCAGGCTTACCTTTGGCAGGTATGTAAAGCTTCCTTCATTGTAGAAATTCCCATTTGGATATCCTGGTGCTCGAAGGTCATAGCAGCCTGCATAACTAAAATAGTGCTATAGCCAAGGGCATGGTACATGCTGTCTTTAGACCTAGGAAAAACACACAAACCTTACGCACTTTAACCAAACTAACACATTTTAAAAAATACATTTATATTCTTCTTCAACAAAAGCAGAATTAAGGTTGCCTGGTGGTGTCTTGTGCACCATTACAAAATATTGTGACTAGCAAAGAACTCCTAAAACCAGGAAATACACAATAAGCACAACTTTAACTCTGGCCCACCTGGAGATGACAAATGTTATCCACCTGTATCAACTGGTGGGAAAACTTGATGGGGCAGTAAAAGAAGACAGTCCAGTAGCAGGAGAGGGAGACTTTTCACAGGGAAGAGGTATGCATACCTGGTGAGATCTGGTAGTATGCCTCTAGTCAGCACTGAGTTGTATTGGTTTTATCAGTAGCATTGTATAGAGAACTTTTTGCCATATAACTGCAGAGGGTGACCAGCTGTCCTGTTTTTAAAGGGACAGTTCCATATTTAATCTCTCCTGCAAGTGTCCCAACTTTTTCTTTAAAAGGGCAAATTATCCCATATTTTCTGTCTCCCTTCTCCACATTTGTACTGGTGGGTTCTGCTGCTGGCTGGATCCCTGCTTGCCAGCTGCCCACCAACAAGTGGTGAGTGTGCGGGGTGTCTGGCGGCTGATGACGGAGGGAAAGGTGTGCAAGGCTGGTGGCGAGGCAAGATGCAGTGCATGGGGAGCTGGCTGCTCTTCCTGCTAGTCCATCAGTGCCAACTCTTGGCCACCAGTGCCCCAACCCTCGTCCTGTTTCTGGCTGGTATGGGCTGTGAGCTGTGGTGGCTGGTGAGCAGAGGCAGGTGCCAGATAGTACCGGGTTATATGTCCCCTCTGCTGCCCATCCACTGGACTTTTATATACTGCCCCTCTTGCTATCCTGGCAAAGCAAGCATCCCCTTTCCAGTGCTGTGTGGAAAACTAACCCCCAGAAGATGCTGTTCTATGTACTAGGAGAGGCAGGTCTGTCCTGAGGGCCCAGCTAGGTATTGAGGGCAGAAAGTACAGAGCAGGGAGAATTGTGTTGGTCAGTCAGATCCCTCCCATGTTGCAGGGCTGTAAGTGTATGTGATCTCTCCCTTGGTGTGTGTGGAAGTGTCACTCCTCCCTGCGGGAACCCTAAAGTCTTAAAGATAAAGCAAAAAGTTACCTGGATTGTTAGCTATACAAATTAGCAGGGCACAATTTCAGAAATAAAAACAAAACAAAACTTTGAGAGGTCTATTGTTGAAATATGCTCACAGTTCAATCTCCAATTTCTGCTAAGGACAGGTTTCAAATATAAGGTGCAGGGACATTTCATATTTTGTAACCACAGTATGTCCCACTGAGCCACCAAATTACTGTGACAACTGGGCTGCCTGCAAACCCTCTTGCACAGTCTTGTGACACACATACATTCAATCTTTTTGAGGTGAGAGTGCTTGACACATATCATTCTAGAGATCTAAACTCTCTCTTTCATAAGGTTTTGATTATTGTTTTCCCAAACAAGGTAGAGGATACCATGTACGAAGATAAATGTCAAGCAATTAACATCAATCAGAGATAATCAGAGTCATGGATTGAGCCTTAGTTATGTGCAAAAATTTAAAAGAACTCTCTGGTTTCTGTAGGGGGCTGTATCTCAGGAACCCCTTAGTCAAATGACCCCAAATTTGGTTCACCAATCCTATCTATACCCTCAGAAAAAACACCAAATGTCAAGATAATCTGAGTAAGCATGCAGATTTTAGAGCACTCAAGAATCATCCTTTAAACTGAAAGGAGTTCCAACTTTAACTAGGTTTTTCATGCATTCACTCATATATAAACAAAAGCATCCCCCATTTCTTTCAAATATTCCTTTCTAGTCCAAAGATTTTCCTACTATCATTAAAAAGGAAGCCATGTGGTAAATCATACCAAAGGAATATATTCATTTCATGGAGAATTTTTTTATACTAAATTAAGCCTTTAGTATCGTATTTTCATGCTGATTTTCTTGATGGAAAGAGGATTGGGGAGATCTAAAGGGCAATTAACCTTTTCAAAAATTGGAGTTAAAGCTAAGCCCTGCCCACTGTTGTGCTTTAAAGGAAGAACAGTGGTTAACTTCCAGCTGTCAGGCAGTACTAAGACCACCATCAGGGAAGTATCTAAGTGCACTCCACTGCATTCCTCTATCCTAGAATACTTTTTGAAAAATAGCCCTCATTTGCAAAAAGCCTTCTGGAACAAAGCAAAACAAAACAAACAAAAAATATGACAGAATTTCTGCTCTTCCTCCTCACTCTACTGCACCTGCAAGGACTTGATTCTAAGAATTCTGACTAAAATAAAACAAAATCCATGGGTTGACTGACAGTGTTTATGACTTTAGTATGTTTAAACAA
This sequence comes from Pelochelys cantorii, assembly GCA_032595735.1. Classification (NCBI taxonomy): domain Eukaryota; kingdom Metazoa; phylum Chordata; order Testudines; family Trionychidae; genus Pelochelys; species Pelochelys cantorii. The sequence goes on from CM064330.1 coordinate 109,167,767, forward strand.
ACAATATATACTGTCTGGGGCAGCAAAGCAGAATTGCTTTGGGCAGGAGAGACAAAATGGAAGTAATGAAAGCTGCTATATTCAGAGACCTTAGATTAGTTCTCAGCAAACAGATGGCATGCCTTACAGTATCTGCAATGAACTCACCATGGCCGAAGTAATTCCAGGGCTTCAGAAAATTTATTATTTAAAAATAAATTCAGTGCCATTGAACATTCTTCTAGCGCACACTTAAGATCCATCTTAGATGCCCTAATGAAAACATACAAATATAAAAAAGGGACAGTGTAAGTATTCAAAACTGTATTTGGTAGTAATCTTTTCTTTCAGAGGGTCCCACTGGAAAATTACAAATTTCTCCTTTCTGTTGACATAAATCTTTAATTTCTTTTACTGGAAGGTCACAAGACAGAGATTAAAATTGTGACAATTATTAACAAAAAACGTGTATCTGGTCAAACACCGGTTCCTATTGATTCTGGGTCTTGAATCTAGTGTGATATCCAAGTGTTATATTTCTTGACCCCTGCTTTGTGCAAAAATGTACAAGAATAGTGTGGCCAGTGTGATATTTTCTAAGAAAAATTCATATTTATGAAGAGAAGACAACATACAATTCTGTGATAGGTTTCTAAAAATATTTATAATGTGAAGACGTTTGGATGTTAGAACAAATCATGGGGATATGGATTAATGGGCAGAGAATAGATCAAGTTATTAAAAGGTACACGATTAATTAATTTATCATGCAGCTCTGTGATTTATTCTGAGCACTTAAGTTATTCAAATCACATTTAATAATTTGGTAGACTATGTGCCTCTGCCATGTATATTGGCCAAATTGGACAGTCTCTACGACAAAGGATTAATGGACACAAATCAGGTATTCGGAATGGTAACACATAGAAACCTATTGGAGAACATTTTAAGTTGCCTGGACACTCATTAATCGATCTAAAAGTGACCATTCTCTTGCAGAATGATTTCAGAAACCAACTAGAGAGAGAAACTGTGGACCTGACCTTCATATGCAAATCTGGCACATTTACCCATGAACTGAACAAAGACATTTCTTGGATGGGCCATTATATTCAATGCTAAAATGACATCAAAAGCTAAGTATCAGACACTTACAGCCCACTCTCTCAGCCTCATTTAGCATGGATACTTTAATTGAGAGGATTTTTTTCCCTCCTCCCCATCTTCTCTATTTTTCTGCTTTATATTTGTCCCCTGAAGAAGTAGGTTGTGCCCATGATACTATCTATGTTTTTTAGTAATAGAGATGTAGCCGTGTTAGTCTAGTCTAGCTGAAACAAAAAACAGGACTATGTAGCACTTTAAAGACTAACAAGATGGTTTATTAGGTGATGAGCTTTCACGAAAGCTCATCACCTAATAAAGACTAACAAGATGGTTTTTTAGGTGATGAGCTTTCGTGAAAGCTCATCACCTAATAAACCATCTTGTTAGTGTTTAAAGTGCTCCATAGTCCTGTTTTTTGTTTCATCTATATTTTTTGTTAGTCTCCAAGGTGCTACAGGACTACTTGTTTATTTAAGCTTTTTTTAAAGTTACAGACTAACATAGCTACCTCTCTGAGACTTGGTAGAATGTTTAATTTTTACTCCAGAGTTGCATCAGTTTAACAGAGATCAGAACTAACTCTTTTGTTTTGGTTTAGTATATCTACCGGTTGCCATAATTGGACTTTTCTTTCGAGCAGTACATAAGCTCCCAGATAAAAACTACATTAAACTGAAGTTTGGGTTCAGAATACATAGCAGTGATTTATAGTGAAAAATACTATAGGAATATTATAATCACCCCAAAAATCATGTTATAAACCCTGGAAATTGAGAGTCATGGTTAAATTTAAAAGATATCCAAGCACACTGAGGTTTAGAAATTCACAATGAAGGCACCCAAATAACTTTAATTCTGCCCTCCTGTGGACACCATGCAATAAACGTACACATTATTATTAGTATGTCACAACATTTGTAGTTCCAGACTAAATTAAATTATTTTTAAATACACTACATTTTTTCATTCTTCAATTTTTCTTCCCTCATGGTGTTATGGGTAAGTTGTTTGGGAGCCTTACCTGTGAAAGAGGGCAATTCTTTCTAGAAATATTTAGAGAACAATATCTGTCAGCCTATGTCGAAGGAAACACTTTCAGGTATGAAGAATAACGGGGAAAAATGACCATTCATCTTAGAAAGATTTATTCAAGTGTAACTCATATATAAAACCACAATGAGCATTAATGCAGATGTCTCAAACATCCCACATAATTATTTCTATACTGAGGTTATGTGGGTTTTAATAAAAAAATCTGATATAGAATATTAAATTTCATAATGGATCCATTTTTAACTAATTGTCCAATAACCTTTTAACGTGTAAATTCCTTGAAAATTTATTCCATGTCCAAAGAATTCCTACTTTAATTTGGGAAGGATACATAATAATATCTGTATGTCAAGTGTTTGAATTTCTTTTACAAGTGCAAAATAAAACTCGTCCATAATTATGAAACTATGAGTGGTATTGCATAGTAAGAGATGGGCCAAAATATAATATTGGGTCTGAACATTTCTGAACTTTGTGGAGGTTCACATTAAAATTTCAGAAACAGATGCTATTTAGTTTTTAGCTTTGTTTCAACAGAAGTATTCAAAATATTTTAATAGAAACTGATTAATCCTTTATTTTCACTCCCAGAGAGATGAGAAATTATTCCACATAATTTAACAGTCATTAAAAAGACTCTCTATGTAAAACGGTGTATTTTGTCCATTTTTAGCACTAAGAGAGACATGAAGTTTAGAACAAGTCTTACACATAAACTGATTATTTTATTCCATAGAGTGATCTGGAGTTAAAGCAACAAATATTCAAAATCATCTAAAAGATTTTTTCATATTTTTTCCCAACAGTACAAACCGATCATATTTGTTAAGGATGTCATTATCAAAGTTCAGGGCAACTGAAGCTGTATTCCTGCTCTGTGGTCCAGCAAAGGTTAATCATATAAATGATTAACCTTAATGTCTCTTATTTTTAACATATATATATTTATATTTCTAATTCTGCTCCTAATTATTTTCCTATTATTATAATATTTTGAAAAATTATGAAGGGCTTTTGTATTTAAAATCATTACATTCTCTGACATAACAGGATATAATTCAGATGAGAGGGAGGTTGTGTCACTCCTACCCTGTGACTTCGGGTACATTGAAATGCATTGTTGCTGTAGCCTCCAACTTGAACTGCTCAGAACATTGCATGTGGCAACTCTATATGTGAAGTTATAAAATTCCTATGTAGAATGTTAACAGATTTCAGACCTCATGGTCCCATCCAGGCAGAAGATGGCAGTTAGGTCCAGGAATATGGGCTTCCCTTAGTTTGCATTTAAGTAGTAAACAAAGTCATCAAACAGGAAAAGATAAACAAAGGAAGCTCAAACTGGTAAAGAAAAAACAGTGGGGAATATCCTTCCACACAGACTCTTTTCCAAAGGTCCATCTAGCCCAGTATCCAGTCTACTGACAGTGGCCAATACCAGATGCCCCAGAGGGAGTAAACAGAACAGGCAATAATCACGTGATCCCTCTCCTGTCACCCATTCCCAGCCTCTGACAGAGGCTAGGGACACCATTCCTACCCATCCGAACAGCCACTGATGGACCTAACCTCCATGAATTTATCTAGATCTTTCTTGAACCCCATTAAGCTCCTGGTCTTCACAACCTCCTCTGGCAAGGAGTTCCACAGGCTGACCATGCACTGTGTGAAGAAAAACTTCCTTTTGTTTCTTTTAAACCTGCTACCTATTAATTTCATTTGGTGACTCCTAGTTCTTATGTTATGGGAACAAATAAATAACTTTTCCTTATTCACTTTTTCCACGCCAGTCATGATTTTATAGAGCTTTATCATATCCCCCCTTAGTCTCCACTTTTTTCTCTCTGTTCATATGGGACCCATTCCAAACCCCTAATAAGTTTTGTTGACCTTTTCTGAACTTTTTCCAATACCAATATATCTTTTCTGAGATGAGGCAACCACCATCTACATGTATTGTTAGTCTATAAAGTGCTACCAGACCATTTTTTTTTTTCTGTAACAGACTAACTCGGCTAACCCCTGAAGCACATTTATATGCAGTATTCAAGATGTGGGTGGACCATGGTTTAATATAGAGGCAATAAGATGTTCTCTGTCTTAGTCTCTATCCCTTTTTTAATGATTCCTAACATTCTGTTTGCTTTTTTTTAACTGCCACTACATATTGAGTGGCTGTTTTCAGAGAACTATCCACAATGACTCCAAGATCTCTCTCCTGAGTAGTTACAGATAAATTAGTTCCCATCATATTGTATGTATAGTAGGGATTATTTTTCCAATGTGCATTACTTTACATTCATCAACATTAAATTTCATTTGCCATTCTGTTGCTCAATGAAGAAGTTACTCACCTTGATGAAGTAACGAGGGTTCTTCGAGATATGTGTCCCCGTGGGTGCTCCACTCTTGGTGTCGGGTTATCCCAGCGCCACAGCTCAGAGCTTTGCTGAGCAGTTGTCAGCCGGACCGCACATGCGTGGCACGTGCTGTAAGCCGTTGGCGCCTTCTGAAGTCTCGTGCAGTCCGGCTCCCGCCTCTGTTCCTCAAGTCCGCCGCGGAAACCGGAAGATAAAATCAGAGAATCCGAAGCAGGGAGGAGGGCGGGGAGTGGAGCACCCACGGGGACACACATCTCGAAGAACCCTCGTTACTTCAACAAGGTGAGTAACTTCTTCTTCTTCTTCTTCTTCTTCAAGTGGGGTCCCCGTGGGTGCTCCACTCTTGGTGAGTATATAGCCGTATCCAAGATAGAGGAAGGCGGGCTTTGGATTCAAGGTCCAACTGTTGTAGATAGGACAGAAGCAGCCACTGCCATATCTTTCACATGAGAGTGTATGATTGCATAGTGTCTCATAAAGGTATCGTTGGTGGACCATGTTGCTACCCTGCATATGTCTCTGAGGGGGACTCCCCAAAGAAAGGCAGTTGATGTTGCCACCGCTCTTGTCAAATGTGCCCTCACAGTCTGCGGTAGCATTTTTTTCCTTATAGCGTAACATTGCTTAATGCACTGTACTACTAGGTTGGAAATCCTCTGAGAAGAAAAGGGTTTCCCTTTTGTCCATTTTGCTGTAGACACTATTAAATGGTCTGATTTTCGCCACGCCTGGGTTCTGTCCACATAAAAGGCCAATGCCCTACGGACATCCAGCAGATGGAATCTTGCTTCTGTTGCCGATTTGTGTGGCTTTGGGTAAAAAGTCGGCAGTACTATTGGCTCATTTAAGTGGAATTCCGAGCATACTTTCGGGATGAAGGATGGATGAGGACGAAGTATAACCTTATCTTTATTGAAAATGGTATATGGTGGGGTTGCCATCAATGCTGCCAGCTCACTTACTCTTCTTGCTGAAGTAATTGCTAGCAGAAAGATTACCTTCAGTGACATGATGTGCAGCGGACAGGTAGCCAAAGGTTCAAAGGGGGCCCGTGTGAGGGTATCTAACACCATTTCTAAACTCCACAGAGGTGGTGGAGGCCTGTGTGGTGGATGCAAATTCGTGAGGCCCTTAAGGAATCTTCTCGTGGTGGGATGCGCAAAGACTGAGGTATCATCTATATGTTTGCGGAGGGCAGCGATAGCCACTAAATGTACTCTTATGGATCCAGCGGCAAGGCCCGAATCCATGAGTGATAATATATATTCCAGAATGCTCTCTGAGGGCACTGTTACTAATTCTAGATTCTGGTTAGAACACCATACCATGAATCTACGCCATTTTTGCAGGTAAGTAAACTGAGTAGATTGTTTCCTACTATGTAGGAGGACCTCTTTTACTCGATCTGAATATTGTATTTCCCTCTGATAGAACCAGCAAGGAGCCACGCCATGAATTTCAGGATGTGTGGATTCGGGTGGAGCAGAGTGCCTGACCTCTGAGTCAGAAGGTTGTGGCAGATCGGAAAGTGATAAGGAGGCCAAAGAGACATCTGATATAGGTAAGGCAGCCAGACCTGTCGAGGCCAGAATGGTGTTATGAGTATTACGTTGGCTCTGTCCATTCGTATCTTCTCGAGGACTCTGGGGATGAGAGGGAAGCGGGGAAATGTGTAGAGAAGTGGACCTTCCCAATTGCAGAGAAAGGCATCTCCTAGAGATCCCCAGCCAATGCCCGCTCTGGAACAATATAGTTTACACTTCTTGTTGCAGTGGGACGCAAATAGGTCTATCCTTGGAAACCTCCATTTTTGAAAAATGAGCTGTAGATATTGGGGATGTATCTCCCACTCATGATTTGGTGCAAATTGTCTGCTGAGAGCATCCTCCTCTACGTTGTTTGTCCCCAGCAAATAAGAGGCCACTAGAGTAACGTTGTTCCGAATGCACCAGTTCTGCAACCACACGGCTTCAGCACGCAATATGTGGGATCACACGCCACCTTGTCGATTGATGTAATACATTGTTGGTCATATTGTCGGTTAAAATGCCAACTACCTTGTCTCAAATATGTGCAGCAAATTATTTGCACACGTGGTGTACCACTCTGAGTTCTAATAGGTTGATATGGAACATGGTCTCCTGGCTGGACCATCTTCCCTGTATTGACATAGCTCCCATAACTGCTCCCTACCCTATGAGGGAAGCATCGGTGGTTATGTGAATCGATGGTTGGACGCAATGGAAAGGTATGCCTTCCAAAAGATTGGACGGTTCGGTCCACTATGTGAGGGATTGTCATACCCGTGATGGGGGAGAAACACGCTTGTGCACTTCTCGTTTTCGATGAAAGTATACTGTGGCTATCCAATGTTGGATGCATCGAAAGTGCAGGCGTGCATGTCTGACTACATATGTTGTGGCCGCCATGTGGCCCATAAGTTGAAGGCATGTAAGTACCGTAACTGTAGGGCTGACGGTAATAGTGGTTACCAATTCTTGAATAGTGTTGAATCGTCGTAGTGGCAGGTAAGCTCTCACTGTTACAGAATCTAGACTGACGCCTATGAATTCCAAATCCTGTGTTGGTAGCAGAGTGGATTTTTGGACATTGACTAAGAGGCCTAGACATTCGAATACTTGTCTTGTTATGTAAATCATGCGTCATGTCTCCGCTTCTGACGCGCTCTTGACTAAGCAATCGTCCAGGTAGGGGAAAATGACTACTTGTTGTCTGTGGAGGTATGCAGCCATCACTGACAGAGTCTTTGAAAATATCCTGGGAGCTGTGGAAAAGCCAAATGGAAGCACCTTGTATTGGTAATGATCTTGTCCTAATGTAAACCGGAGAAAGCATCTGTGTGCCGGATGAATGGACACGTGAAAATACGTGTCTTGCAAGTTGAGAGCCACGAACCAGTCCCCCCGTCTAGTGCCGGGATTATCGTTGCCAGGGTAACCATTTTGAATTTTTGTTTCTGCAGATAGCGGTTTAATCTTCGGAGATCTAGAATCGGTCTCCATCCTCCAGTTCTTTTTGGGATGAGGAAGTACTGTGAATAGAATCCTCTGTCCCGAAATTTGTCAGGAATGGTCTCTATTGCTCCAAGTTCTAGAAGTCGTTGTACCTCCTGTCGGAGCAGTATCTCGTGGGAAGGGTCCCTGAAGAGGGATGGAGAGGGTGGGGAGATTGGAGGTAATTTGGTGAATGGTATGGTGTTCCCTGATGTTATTATTCTAAAACTCAGCAGTCTGTCGTGATGGTATTCCATCAGTGTCGAAAGGGGCGTAAACGGTGATGGAAAAATCTGACCAGGGTGTGATGGCTGAGGGGAGATTGGTAGGTTTTGCAGGCTCTCAACTAAGGGGTCAAACCTGCTGTTTGTTGGCTTGACTGTTGATGTTACAGTTGTTCTGTGGTTGCTTTCTCTGTGGATGCTGCCTCTGTTTGGACTGATCAAATCCCCGCTGGCTATATGTTTGGTATCTGAAATCTCATTGCTTTTGATATGGGGTGTAGCACTTGCAGCAGTATGGTGGTGTGTACATCCCCAGCGTACGTAGAGTTGTCCTTGAGTGGAGTACATCATCTGTCTTTTCAATGAATAGTTTCAATTTGTCAAAGGGAAGATCGTCCACCTTCGACTGTAACTCACAGAGAACAGCTGCTGACTGTAGCCATGACACCTGTTGCATGACTACAGATGTGGCCGTTGCTCTGGCCGCTGTGTCGGCTACATCTAAAGCTATTTGCAAGGCTGTTCTGGAGGATGCATAGCCCTCTTGAACAATGGACTTTAGTATTGGGCATTTCATCTGGAAGGTGTTCCATTAATGCTGATAATTTTGAGTAATTATCGAAGTTATGGTTGGATAGTAATGCTGAATAGTTAGCTATTCTCAAGAGGAGTGTAGGGGAGGAGTACAGTTTCCTTCCGAATAGATCCATGCGCTTGTCGTCGTTATTATTGAGTCTTTGTTGTGGGAGTTTAGATCTTTGCTGTGCCGCATCCATAACTAGTGAGTTGGGTTGTGGGTGCATAAAAAGAAAATGAGCGCCTTTTTGCGTAACGAAATATCTTTTATCCGCTCTTTTATTTGTTGCAGGCACCGAGGCTGGGGTCTGCCATATATCGTCCGCAGACTCCATAATAGCTTTGTCTATTGATATTGCAACTCTACCCCTCTGGGAGGGTTGCAGATTTTTGAGAAGCTCATGTTGTTTTTCTGGCGCCTCAGACAGCTGGATACCTTGAGATTGGGCTACTCTCTTAAAAAGGTCCTGAAATTGCCTGAGATCATCAGGCGGTGACTGATCTCCCGGTATGACGGCCTCATCAGGTGATGAGGAGGATTTGTCTGTTGGGGAAGCATCCTGAGGTTGTTCTGTGTCCAAGAGTTGTCGTTCTTCTGGCTCTGAGTAATGAGATGTAGAAGGAACACTGGGTATTGTCGGGACCTGGTGTTGCTTCTGGGCTTATTGTGGTGAAGTTGAGGCTGCTCTAGCATTTGAGTAGTTGGTGCAGCAGGAGTGTCTGTGGTCCATGTGACGTCGGTGATCATCGTCATGGCGAGAGTAGTGTCTGTGGTAAGTCGGGCTATCCCGTCTATGTGAGGAAGGATATCTGTAGTATACTCTGTGGCCGTACGAGTATGTGGATCGCGGGGATGCCCTTGATGAGGGGAGGGGGAGAGTAATCATATGCTCTGTATGGCGATGGAGAGGCTTCGTATCTGGACCTGTAATACCTCGTGTGTCTGTATGCTCTGTCCCTGTCTTCTCTTGTTAAGTAGGGTGAATGTGGTGAGGATGGTGTTGGGGAAAAGGTCAAGGGCTCCGGGCTCAGTTGTTCAGGATGAATCTGCCTTTCGGTCATTCCCCTTGGTGTGGGTGGGGTCCGAGGGCTATGTGGAGCCAGAGAATGCGCTGGTGATGTAGTTGATGATTGCAGCACCGAGCCCCTCCGTGCCGATGTTGGTTCCGGGCATGAGATGGTAGGTGCCGGCGCGGTCGGTGCCGTACGCGCTCTCGTGGCTGTGCTCGGCACAGAATCTGATGGTGCCGGTGTCAACGGTGCCGACTATAATGGTGCCGACACAGGCGGTGCCATAGTGTTTGGTGCCAAGCCCTGTTTGATGCTCAGTGCGGTCGCTGGCAGTGCCAAGCAATGAACCATTATAATGATTGGCAGCACCAAGGATGGTTTTTGCCCCAGCTTCGGCTCTGAAGCCGATTTCTGCCTGTGCCCTAATGTACCCGAAGTGCCGGGTTTGTCTCCTACGCTCACTCTGGGTGGAGGTAGGGACCAGACTGGTGATGGTCTCTTTTGGTCTGGGGCTCACATAGGCGAGGTGGCCCGCCGTTTCTCATGTCTGGGAGAGCGCGGGGTTGAGGCTTGCTTCGTGAGCTCTGGAGGCTGGAGAGCTTTATCGAAGAGTATCATCTTCAGCCTCATTTCTCTGTCTCTTCTAGCACTCACACTAAGTTTTGCGCAGTGCACACACTTCTGTGGGACATGCGCCTCTCCCAAGCACTTAATGGAGTCCAAATGGCCGTCTGAAGCCAGCATTGCGTTTCTGCATGTGAGCCTGGCATGACTGCTTATTACCTGTAACTAACTAGCGAACAATTAATTAAGTTTTTTTTAAAACTTTAACACTAAGATCTATAAGACTATGAAAAACTAACAGTAAACTAACTATTAACTTTCTATAACTCCTGACAGGATTTGATGAGGAGAAGAAGCTCGCGCCATCTGCGACCGCGGGCGGCGAAGAAGGAACTGAGGCGGGAGCCAGACTGCGCAAGACTTCAAAGGGCGCCAACGGCTTACAGCACGTGCCACGCATGCGTGGTTCGGCTGACAACTGCTCAGCAAAGCTCCGAGCTGCAGCGATGGGATGACACTTAGTTTGGTAAGATCTTTTTGAGGCTCTTCACAGTCTGCTTTGTTAATGATCTTGAGCAGTTTAGCATCATCTGCAAATTTTGCCACCTCATTGTTTACCCCTTTCTCCAGATCATTTATATATAGGTTGAATAAGATTGGTCCCAGTACGGACTCTTGGGGAACACCACTAGTTACCTCTCTCCATTCTGAAAAATGACCATTTATTCCTACCCTTGTTTCCTGTCTTTTAACCAGTTCTCAATCCATGAAAGTATCTTCCCTCTTATCCCATGACAACTTAATTTACATAAGAGCCTTTGGTGAGGGACTTTGTCAAAGGCTTTCTGGAAATATAAGTACACTATATCTACTGGATCCTCCTTGTCCACGTTTGTTGACTCCTCCTCCCCCCTCTATAACAGATTAGTAAGGCATGATTTCCCTTTGCAGAAACCATGTTGACTTTTCACCAACAAATTATGTTCATCTTTTATTCTTTACTGTAGTTTCAACTAATTTGTCTGGTACTGATGTTAGACTTATTGGTCTGTAATCGCCGTGATTGCTTCTAGAGCCCTTTTTAAATATTGGTGTTACATTAGCTATCTTCCAGTCATTGGGTACAGAAGCTGATTTAAAGGATAGGTTACAAACCATACTTAATAGTTCCACAATTTCACATCTGAGTTCTTTCATTCACTCTTGGGTGAATGCCATCTGGTCCCGGTGACTTGTTACTGTTAAGTTTATCAACTAATTCTAAAACCTCCTCTAATGACACTTCAATCAGTGGCAATTCCTCAGATTTGTCACCTACAAAGGATGGCTCAGGTTTGGGAATCTCCCTAACATCCTCAGCCATGAAGACTGAAGCAAAGAATTCATTTAGTGTCTGCAATGACTTTATCATCTTTAAGTGCTCCTTTTGTATCTCGATCCTCCAGGGGCCCCATTAGTTTCCTGCTTCTGATGTACTTAAACATTTTGTTATTACCTTTTGAGTTTTTGGCTAGCTGTTCTTCAAACTCCTTTTTGGCTTTTCTTATTACATTTTTATACTTAATTTGGCATTACTTTCTATTTTCCTCACTAGGATTTGACTTCCACTTTTTAAAAGGTGCCTTTTTTATCTCTCACTGTTTCTTCTACATGGTTAAGCCAAGCCACTGTGGCTCTTTTTCAGTTGTTTTACTGTGTCACTTTTATCCCCGCAGGAAAACTTATTTATACATAGAGAGAGGGTATTTGAGAGAGCTTGTCTATTGTCTGTGTGTTTCTCTGTTTGTTCAAGAACTCCTCCTAAATGGTAAGAGCTACAACTGCCAAATTCAGGATACAGCTTCCTCTTGTAATTTAAAGCAAGGTAAGGGTTTGGTTATGTCAGGAATGGGACTGCTTCTCATAAAACCAAACAGAAAACAGACAGAATCACCAAATGAAGTATAGTCCTCAAAACTGACATAGCTGAGTGAATGCTGAAAGAGATATCAGAGTGGGCTGAGGAAGGGCAGGGGCTCAGAACAGGCGCACCGAGTGCTACCTCTGCCCACTGACCTCAGCACAGAGCTGCTGCAGCAGTTTTGTTCTGGACCAGCAGGAGTGGGGGGGACTATGCTTCAACCCCCAGTCACGTCTCCTCCGTGCTGGGGCCAGAGGAGGGGATACCTCCCTCCCAGCCATGGCACTCAATCCAGAGAGGGACAGGCAGTCCTTCAGTGGCCCCCATCAGCCTAACCTGGGCATGCCCCAGCCAAGGGACATGCACCCTTCCCCCAGCTGTGCCCTCTGGAGTTGCTGTGTCCATGGAGAGGTGCCTTTCACCTGACCCTAAGCTGCTATGATAAGAGAGGGCTGAGGTAGTCCTCTCTCTCTGGGCTTCACCCCCAGCCCCACCCCAGAGCAATGATTTAAATGAAGAAACATTTTCATTTTATTTTCCAAAAAACAGTTAATTGAGTTAAGGACCACAAGCAATGCCAGGTAAATCTTCGAGTAACATATAGAACAAAACATTTAAAGGCAATTTGAAAAAAGTCAAAACATTCCATTCCAATAATGTAGGAAATAGGCCATTTAGACTGAAGTATTTTCACATTCTGATTTTTTTCAAACAGAAATTTCATCAAAATTGACATGTTCCTATGAAAAAATTTGATTCTCATGGAATGACTTTTCCTACAGGAAAAAAAAAGCTGTCAAACCACAACACACTCAATTTTTCACAAAATGCACCCAGGTTTGGAGAAAAAATTATTTCAGGATTCAGCTACTCTCTTAGTGGCCACCTCAGAAATCTTTCCTACAGTATACCTCATCCATTCCTGTGGAACCACATCTCCACCGCTGTTGCTGGCCTCAGGGCTTTTCCCACCAATTCTGCACCACATTCAATCCCCTTCTCCCCCAATCCAGTCAGGTGCAGTGTTACTCCCAATTCCCGAGAGGGAACATGGACAGCTGGAAATAGGAGAGGCACAGGCACCCAGGATAGAGCTTTAGCACATCCCATCGCTCCATGACAGGGAAGCAACAGAGCCAAAACTGAGTGAGCAGCATTGCAACCTGGTGCACTGAGTCAAGTGCACCACTCAAGTTTAGATCCACACTCCCACTGTTCAAGACAGAGGATTAGCTGGGCCAGACATGAATGGGCAGTGGTGCACCAGTACTGCTTCTCATCCTCAATGATGCCATTGGTGCACACTGTGTGTAATATGCATATATCTATGGTTCCCATCTGGCCACTGCAAAGAAAGGAGTGGAGTATAACTATGTCTGCAGTATTGCCTACTTTCCTACTGGCCTTTGGGGCTATGTCTACACTACCAGGTTATTTCAAAATAATAACTCTCAAAATAATGATTTCAAAATAGCACGTCCACACTACAGGGAAGCCTCAAAATTAGTCCAAGGCAGGCTCCCTTGAAGTGGATGTGCTATCTCGACTTAGAGCCCAGCACTGGGAAGTAATTACTCTGAATAACTCTGGAGAGTTATTTTGACATAGCAGCAGCTGCACATCCACACTAACCCTATTTCAAAATAGGCATTATTCCTCATAGAATGATGGGTTATTTTGAAATAACAAGACCATTATTTCAAAATAATTTTGAAATACCAAGCTTACTATATGGACGCTCACCTTTTTATTTCGAAATAACAGGAGTTATTTTGAAATAACTCTGTAGTGTAAACATGCCCTGAGAGTAAGTTAGGAGCTTGACTGGGCCTGCTTTAGGCTTTGGGAGCTCCTGGTTAAAATGGCTTTTCTCTTTTGCAAGGAACATATGGGAGGTACAAGAGGATAGAGAATTTTCCTGAGATAATAGATTTCATCCTCACATCCAAAAGTTTGACACCAATAATATGCATCCCTTCTTTATTTTTTTAAGATCCTAATTCTACCTCTTCTGTATTTTATTCAAAAAGTACCATGATTTTCAGCCAGAAGGCCGAGGATAGGGTATTAATTTCAAAAGTTAATAATATACATACCAGCAGAAGTACTAGTTGTTCTAATGTAAAATTATTACATAATATATCTTTGTTGAAATATAACTTTGGATATTTCTTTTGCATATGAAAATACAACTCAGGAGAATATACTTATTTCCATGGCTCCCTCAGGACAATATGCGCTCTCCAAAATATTCATTTATTATCACAACTTATCTTATTCATGGTGGCATTCTGTAACAAAAAAATTAAAAATTCTGCACTAAAAATTAAAAATTCTGTACACAATATTTTAAAATTCTGCAAAATTCTACAAATTTTATTTGTCAAAACAACATTACATAATCACACCAGTTTCAATTATTTTGGCAATTTATTTTAAAATACCTATTAGTAAGTATGTCTGTAACAATATAGACGCATACAAAAATTCCCCATGAGTAGAGAGTTAGAGAAATCACAACAACCCACTTCCTGTTTCTTTACTCCCTCTTCTCTAGAGGCCAACTGGGGGCACTCCTCAACCCAGAAACTCACCTCCCACCATTCACCAGACCCCAGCCACGGCCTCCCCCAGCCTAGCCACTCACATCCCACACACACGCGCACACACACACACACACAGCCAAGGAATCCTCAGGAAAAAGTTTCCTGTGTGCCACTGCCTCCTTCCTTCAGGACATGCTGAGAAATACAGCTGCTGGGAGCCCTCCAGTTCCCTCCCCTGCTCCCACCCTTGTCTTCTCTTTGTGAGCTGGATTATACCAGCACTGCAGCCCATTTCTGTGAGGGGAAAAAAGGGGAAATTATGTATGTACAACATTAATTTCTGCAAAATTCTGCATTGTGCAGTGGCACAGAATTCCCCCAGGAGCGCTCTCTGCAAAATAGTGAAGTTATCAGGAGCCTCATTTTATAGCTAGCAAACTGAGGCACAGAAAGACCAGTCATAACAGGCCCATATGCAGGGGGGTGCAAAGGGTGCAAACTCACCCCTACATGATCTCCCAAGTAAGCATGCTCCAGCCGGCTGGGGAAAGGCAGGAGCAGCACACTGCCTGAGTCTTCCTCCCCCATGCTCCGGCCAGCTAGGGGAAAGTCTGGGGCTGATTACCCCCCCCCCAGAAGAGAGGCTGCGGGCTGGGCCTTGCTTCTGGGGGGGGGGGGGGAGGGGAATCAGCCCCAGCTTTCCCCCAACTGGCTGGAGCATGGGGGAAGAAGGCTCAGGCAGTGCAACACTCCTGCCTTCCCCCAGCCGGATGGAGCACCTTACTTGGGGGACCATGTGGGGGTGCAGTCACACTCTTGCAGTCCACATTTGCAAAAAAATCCACCAGGCCTGCATATGGTCACACAAGAAGTCAGTGGCAGAGGTGGGAATTAAACCCAGATCTCCCAAGTGCTTTAACAACCACTTCCTTCAGAAAAGAATTAATAATGTCACAATTTAATCAGAGTCCTCCAGCATTCTATAAACAGGAATATAGCTCTTTGAGCAAAATGGAAGTGCAGTTACATTTTGCTTATTATTTGGCTGTAGAGGAGTCCAGCGAGCCAACAATGAAGTCATTCTATGAGTCAGGGGTATTAAAACAGATTAAAAGGAAACTATCATCATTTTCTTCAGAGGTCAAGGGCAAAAAGTCTCCTAGGCACAATAGTACTAAACATGCATGGTATGCAGGATCCAAACTTTCCTATAAATTAATCAGTCTTATAGTGAGAAAAATCAAGACTTGCCTAGTATATGGATAAATATTTACTTATGTAAAACACAACATGCATATTTCATCGCTGGTATAAGGCAAAAGAAGTTGTGGAGTAATTCCACTGAAGTTAATTCACTTACACAAGAGATGAATTTGGCTCGTCATCTTTAATTCAGATATACAGCTAGAAATTACATCAGGCATTTCAGGCTTCATATGTAGTAGCTAAATTCAGATCAGCAGTATTTAAAAATTTCCCAACATTCAAGAGAAGAAAACAAGAAAAACACTGACAGGTGTTTTATCTGCAGGTGGAAGGAAAATCTGTTTTACACTGCTGGAAACTAATGAAAATGCTGGCATGGAAAACATATCAGGATGCATGATATTCCAGCACAAAATAAGGGAAGACTAATGTATTATCAGGTTTGTTTGGTAATCAGCAAGCTCAGTAATTTGACTCAACTCTATTTTTAGACACATATTTTAATGACTAGTTTTTATAGTTTACAAAATACCAAACACACAATTTAAAATAAATATTTCCATAATCCAAAAAGCAGAGGTCCAGACTATACAGAGAAATACTTAATCCATTCGTAGTCAGACTTAAATCAATGTTAGATTCTACTCAGTGTAAGAAAGGTATCAGAATCTGGCCAAAAGCAATCAGCAATCCCAAGATACTATACATGTATCTGTTCCATACATAAGACAAATTTGTTTATATGTACTTTAAAGAAAGAGTTTGTATAAATACAAAATGAGTACTGAAAAGCAACAAAGTTGAAAACAGAAATCCTTTTAACAAAGTTAAACCACAGTTCAAACTGTACACAGTTAAAATATGGTAGTTCACTGATAAAGTTCTAACAAAATAACACACAGTGCATTCTGAAATTTCTTTAAGAAAAAAAATCCAATCATCAAGCATGTAGCACAGCAAATGAGGCCAGATGTTTATGATACTAAGACTGCGTCACACAGATGCTGGCTCGAATCCAAACACACAATTACAACTGAGCGGTCCTACTGCTAAAACCATTTTTTCTAACTTCACAACAATTTACGAGGATATGTTATACTGAGAGCTGATACATTTAATGTTGCACATCTTAGATAGCTGAGCACCCTCTAATTTAACAATATTCTACATAAGGTTTGGCCATTTAAAATGCACTGTTATAGTTAAGCCAACCATAATAATATTGTTGTTACAAATGGTTAAATGATAACAGTTGCCAAGACAGGGAAAGAATCAGAAAATTGATAATATCTTTAGGTTGACAATTTAAAAAGAGCACCCTAAAATGCACACCTTGCAGTATTCTGCAACCTACAGCATTCTAGCTGATAATCATGACATCAGCACAGAAACTCATATTCACTAGAAGCAGTGTTCACCACTGCTAAGTACGGAGGAAAAACAATTACTTCATAAATCACTCTTAATATATTCTTTTCTCCCTTTCAACATACAGTAAGCACGTAGAACTCCATCTAAGCTACAGATTTTAGAACAGAATACAATTCTACAAAGGTAGGTTTCCCCAGATAAACATCCACAAATATGATTGCTGCAATTATGATTTCAGGGACTACTATGCAGAGTCAATGTACTTACAGGATTAAATCAGCAGATAACTTCAGGTGAAGAAATGTAGTCCTCCAAAGCAAGGTTAAGTGTTTCTTACTTGTTCTATTTTCTATCAGACACAGAAAAGCTAGCCAAAAGCACAGAGAATATTCAGTTTTCTCTGTTTTATTTCTCAGTACCCATGGGGTTCTCATTAATTAGTTATCAAGCAAAAGAAAAAAAAAAGATAAAGTTCACAAAACAGCAGCTGGCATCACAGGAGCTCTCCATATCAGAATTTAAAAGAAATGTCAATTAGAGTGGCAGCAGCTACAGTCAATGCTGGTTGCTGATGTCTCTGCAGGAAGAGGATGCTGGGAGATTTTCCCAATCTGTGCTGCAGCCTAATTCTAATCCATCACTGCCTAACTGCAAGGAGAAAATGGAAACAAGAGAAATACAAAAAGACTTACATTTAAAGGGACCAAAAAAGTTACCTCAGTGTACTTCACTTGAATAACTAGGTACCTTTTAAAAGTGACCTTTAAATCACATTTCAAAGGTTACTTCAAGAAAAAAAAAAAACTAGATAAAAAAAGAAGTCCAGTACAAAAGCAATTTGCATTTGCTTTCAGTAAAATGAACAAAGAGCTTGTAACAATTTACCGTTTGAGTAACAGTAACAGGCTTCATATTTTATTTTGCCCTATTCTACATAGCCCTAAACAAACAAAACCACTATGTGGTTATAAACTGTTAAATAAAATATGCCATGTATACTACCCTTTGGATTTCTCTCAAAAACCTGGTTTGATGCTAACTCCTAACATGGCCAAAAACTAAAGACAAAAAAACAAAACAAAAAACCCAATAGCATACACAGTAATAGATAAAATATACGACGAGACATCATTACTGATGTCCTGACAAGGTCAGTGGAAAAAAAGCAACAGCAGCAAGAAAGCCAGAAACAAAACAAAAACAATTCTAGCTCTCTGGGAGCTCATCTCAGGTGACTGGTTTCCTGTTGGCATGCACCTGTACCAACTGGGAATAAAAAAAAACAACCCTCAATGGTGTGTCCATTTCCTCTAAAATCTTTGCAGTTGGGCTGAGTGTGACTAATCTTGCATACACTAGGGATGTTAATGTGTAGTTGAGTATACAATTAACCAATAAACCTGGGCTATGAACTATACGCAACCCCCCCTTACTGCCTCTGATATATAGGCAGCAGTAGGGAGGAAAGTGGGAGCCAGTGCCTGTGGGGAGCTTGTTCCCACCTGCTCCACCTCCCTCCCCCCACCCCGCTGCCTTCCACAGAGGCAGCAGCAGGGGGTAGGGAAGCTGACTTTTAAGCCGACTCTTCACATGTGCTGGCTCTGCAGGCCATCTCCTCCACCACCACCCCTCACCTCCCGCACTGCTGACTCTATCAGAGGCAGTGGGGAGGCGGGAGCCCATGCTCACAGGGAACTGGCTTAAAAGCCAGCTGCCCCCCAGAGCACTGGCTCCTCTTGACTACTCCCCTGCATGTAAACATTTCCAGTCCTTACATGTTTCCAGTCCTTACATGTTTTTCACAAATAAATGATAGTTAACATCCCTAGCCTACACTGAAGGCCATTATTCCTGTGACAGATGAGTAGTTTTGGAACGTGCTTCACAAGAACTGTTTTTAGGGCATGGAGGAAGGCACAGGACCCTCCTCCCACAAATTCTTGTCAATGAAGGAAGAAAGACTGCTCCTCTTGGAAAGGTTAAGTCCCAGAGACCAACTTACTTCCTAAATACTGTTCCTATGAGGTATAGGCTCTCTTTCTTTCTTGCAAAGAGTATTTCTTTGAAAATGGAGAACATACCACACCATAGAGCTCTCCCTCCTGTAGTTGAATGATTTTAGTAGTGAAGGCAAAAAACACTAACAGATTAACATAACTCTCAGCAACTGCGTTCAGGGACAATGGCAATTAAAAAAAAAAAGCGTGCTCCTGACTTTAGACTTTGTCTACATCAGTGGCTGTCAAAGGGTCTGTCTACACTAGCCCCCTAGTTCGAACTAGGGAGGCTAATGTAGGCATTCGAAGTAGCAAATGAAGCCCGGGATTTAAATATCCCGGGCTTTATTTGCATCTTCCCGTCTGGGCGCCATTTTTAAATCCCCCTAGTCCGAACTAACTGCCCGCGGGTACACACGGCAGTCAAAGGTTAACTCGAACTAAGTCCTTACATAGAATGAGGTGTAACAGTTAACTAAGGACTTAGTTCGAGTTAACATTTGACTGCCGCGTGGAGCCGTGGGCAGTTAGTTCAGACTAGGGGGATTTAAAAATGGCACCCGGACGGGAAGATGCAAATAAAGCCCGGGATATTTAAATCCCGGGCTTCATTTGCTACTTCGAATGCCTACATTAGCCTCCCTAGTTCGAACTAGGGGGCTAGTGTAGACATACCTAAACTTTCTGGCCCAAGGCCCACCTGGTTCAATGCAAACCTTTCCATGGACCACCAGTAGCTAATGAAAACTTACCTTTAATTACATAATTACACCCAAGCCTTTTTGCTAGTGCTGCAGGTAGAGAGAATAGTTTAAATTTTACCAGTAAGAAAATAAATATTAATTTAAATTATTAAACAATATAAGCTTTAAATTATTAAGTGCTTTAAATTTCTCATGTGAGTTTATCAAACTTCATTTTAAATAAAGTAAAATATTAATTTGTGTCCAACACAAAAGGTTCCCATGTTTTCTTTATGGCAGGAGTGGGGAACCTTTTTTGGGCCTGGGGCCACTGACCCACAGAAAAATCAATTGGGGACCACACAAGTGAGAAACCTCCAACTCCCACCCCCAACCCTGACTGATATGGCCACCAACTGAGACTCTTTACTCCTCTGGCATACCAGCCGCACTGAGGTTCAGAGCTTCCCATAGGCCAGATTTACTCTTCTGGGGTTCCAGGATTAGTGGATTTTATGAGTCCCCCGAGGCTCTGGGGTTGTGACAAAAATGGGAGGTTCAGTATGCAGGACAGGGCTGCCAGTGAGAGGAATGGGGTGCAGGATCTAGGCAGGAGGTGGGGTGCAGGAGGGAATGAGGGTGTAAGGTCTGGATGGGAGGCAGGTGCAGGAGCAGGCTGGGAGTAGGGTGTCTGGCCAGCGGGAGGGGACAAGAGCAAGGGAAGGTGCAGTGTGCGGCCAGGAGGAAGGGTGCAGGAACGGGCTGGGGGTAGGGTGTCTGGCTGGGGGAGAGGGTGCAGCAGCCAGGGAGGATGCCAGTGTGGGCTCAGAATAGGTGTCTGGCCGGAGGTGGGGGGGGGGAAGAGGTAGGTGTGCAATAGCAAAGGAAGATGCAGGAGTGGGCTGAAGAGTAGGTGTCTGGTCAGGGAGTGGATGCAGGTGCAGGCTGAGGGGTCTGGGGGTGTGGGGATCTGGGCATGAGGAGATGGGGGGGCACTTACCTGCCTTCACATCCCGTGCTGCTGCCAGGCATGGCCCACACTGCTGTTCCCCCAGCTGGGGAAGGGGGAGCGCTTCTTCCCCTTGAGCTGGATCGTGCAGTGAGGCTCGGGGCTTTCTCGCCCCACCCCCCAGCAGGAAGCCAACGTTGGCGCTCCAACCTCATGGGGGTGAATGAGGGTGAGGCTGGAGTGCCAGTGTGGGTTCCCTCTGCGAGGGGCTGAGCTCAAGCCACGGACCACCAGGAAGGCTAGTGGTCTGCAGACCACAGTTTGAGAACCACTGATCTACAGTAAAAGCTTACAGTGCAGGCCCAGAAGTGCTTTAAACTCAAAATGTGGCCACAACACAACCACTGGGAGAGTGCTCTCCCAGCACACTATATAAACCACCTCCATGAGAGTAATAGCTAACAGTGTTGGGTGCACAGCTCCCAGCGCTTTAGCCTGGTTCACACTGGCACTTTACAGCACTGTAACTTACTGCGCTTGGGCGGGGGGGCAAGTGTCACTCACACCCTTGAGCCAGAGTTACAGTGCTGAAAAGTGCCAGTGTAAACTTAGCAGACAGTTTAGTATTATGGAAGTGTTCGCCCCTGGGGTATCCCCTTGCTGCACTATATGGCACAACTCATCTTACCCAGGATTTCTGACAGTTGACCACGACCTCTAGCTAAGTCTGTGTAGGACAGTTTTAGCATTCTCACTGAGACAGTCTCCAGTTCACACCTTCTTGGGTAACAAAACACAAGAAAAGAAGGATATCAAAAGAGGGTAGCCTGGCAAGTCTTCATCAGGATCTAACCCTTTTCCTTCAGGCCTTATGTTCAAATGGTCCCAGTCAGTCTCCCTAGGCTCAGTTGTTCCATCCACTGTGAGGCTCACCAAGCTAACAAGCTGTCTCAGGTTCCTAGCTGCAGTCACGTTTAGCTCTATGACAGATGCCTGGAGGCGTGCTCTCCTTCTGATCAGCCACCAAGCAATCTAAGTTCTCTCTACACTCCTGACATTTACTGCTGATGAAGCTGGATAGGATCAATTGGACACACAGATCCTTGTTAATCTCCTCTTGCTCAGAGATTTGTCCAGGTCATCACACAAGCTTCCACTAAGCATCATGTCTGGGGTACTGACCATGCCCATCACCTCCCCCATCTCAGGAGGAAAAAAACAGGTACCACTGCATGAACACAAGATGGTGTTCTTCATGGTGCTGAGTGACTACAGGGCATGATCTATGGCTAGGATAAACATTCCCAAGAAGGAAGTAAATATCACAGTCCAGTCTGCCACCAAGATGTTTTTGGAAACCAAAGATACCATTTTTCAAGTGAACAGTTTTCAGCTAAGGTAAAAACTGAGTGCTCTTTCCATTAAGTACCCAAGCAGAGTTTAGACTGGACTGGAGTATGGCAGCTATCTGTTTCAATCCCAGCCTGTAGCCAGACATGAACCCCATCTTGTTTCCCCCCCCCCCCCAGAGAGCAAGAGAAAGGCAGTCAGCCTTTGATGCCCTGGGAACGCAGGGGTGCTGCTTGTCCCTGACTCTAATAAACAGAAACCAGACAGTAAATGGGCTAGCTGACAACCAGGGGACCTCCTGCTGCCCTGATGGCTAGTACCAGTAATTGACACGCCTACACTGTCCCAGGAGAGGAATCTTCGCCCATCACATACTAGAGGTGCCCATTGTCTGCATTTTCCCAGGTGTGAATTATGCTTTGCACCCTTCCTGGGAAACTTGGCATTCAAAGCCATTTTCCCTAATTGGCCACTTGAGACCAGGAAGAAGCCTACGTGACCCAAGGGGTATAAAGAGGGGTTTAGTAGCCCACCCCATTTGAGCTCCAATCATCTATACCTGCTGGCAGGTATTGGTTGCCTCCCGAGGTCTGTGGGACGCCCAGCCTCGCCCTACTTCTTCCCGAGGGATTGAGAGAAAGACGCTGGCCACGCCAAGTCTGGAACGCAGGGGTGAGAATATATACCTGCTAGGTTTCTATTTTGCATGCATTTAATAAGAGCTCAGAGAACCAAAAGGGTTTCATGGTACCTGTAAGTGACTTCTTAGTGTAATTTCTGTCCTGTCCTTTGTAGTGGCTGTGTTATCTGTAACACAGTAGTAGCACTTAACAGCTAAGTTTACCCTGTAACAATAAAATAGTAACTGTTTAAGCTGTGACCTGACTCCTTCAGTTGCTGTAACAGAACCAAGCACAATTTTAAAAGAACTCCAGCCGGTCATAAGGGACAGATATAGGGAGAGCTTGAGCGTTGGATCGTGTCGCTTCCAGGGGACAGATCCGTTGGGGCATCTCTCAGCCTCCCCAGGCTGCCCGCTGCGAAGGGATCATGTATCCTAGCAGTCAAAATCTGAGGTGTAATAAGCTCTCCCTGTAAACTTCTTGGGGCGCCCGTCAACCTCCTCCAGGTTGCCCGCTGCTAAGGGACCCCAGTCCTAGCAGTTGAAGTCTCGGGTGTATAATACACACACACCACTCACTGCCCTGACCACCGGCTGACACAGCCATAAATAATTTACTATATCATCCAGGGAAGCTATGGCATACTGGACCTGGGGTTGGAGGATCCAGTCCATCAGCCACTGAAAAGTCACAGAAGACCCATGAAATCAGCATGGCTCAGAACTGATAGAGTCTGTAGGGAATGGCAAAATATCCCGCTGCTCCCCTCCCGCCCCCCGCAATCAGATCTCCAGTGTGAGAGGGATGCGCCAATAGCCCTTTGTAAGATCCAGCATGGGATGTTCCTCAACAGATAGAGATCTTATAAAGGAGGTTCTGGATACTGCAGCTCTAGCTCTGGTTCCAATAAACAAGCCCTCTGGTGTGTTCTATAGCTTTAAGAAGTTAACATGATACATTTGTTAGTTTTCTTCTTGGTAAATTGCCTAATCTTGTAATTTACTGGTCCTACTTGTTATGTAATTTCATAGGGCTCACTGTCAGGCCAAAAGTTCAGTCTCCATTCTATGGAGTAATATGAGCATCTGATCTACAAGGTTAAGCCCTCAGCAGAGAGACTCTTATTACATGAATTCTGTTGGGCCCACTGGACATTCAGAAAATTTTCCCTTGAGCATGTACCTGAGGCTTCAAGTCTTTTTTAAAGAGTAAGCGAAGCACATACTGTACTACATTTTAATCTCAGAGTCCCTATAAATAGCAGTAGAAGTTCCGTAGCACCTAGGAGCCCCTGTCCAGGACTCGGACCCCACTGTACTGGGAGTCGTACAAATACAGAACAGAAAGACAGTTCCTTTACTTTTCACATCCCTTGCACTAGAACCAAAATCTGCCACAGTTGCCTCAAGACTTCAAAAGGGGAAAGGACAGTAGATGACTCACACTGCAAATGGCCACATTAGAATTATAGACCTGTATTTCCCCAAAGTGTGACAAGTGCCCATATGGTACAAGCCAAAGTACATGGACAGATCGCCAAATAATTCTTCCTAGTCTCAGCTTCATTTTTAAAAGAATTAATCACTATTATGACTGCTAAGACAAAACAAAACTTGAAGTGAGAGCTTAGAGTGGCACAGCTGTACCACTGCAGGTGTGCCCCTGGAAGGTCTGCTGTGTAGCTGCTCTATGTCTGTAGGAAAGAGCTCTCCTGAAGACATAAATAAACCACCCCTAACAAGCAGCATTAGCTGTGTCAGCAGGAGAGCATCTCCTGCCAACATAACACTGCCCACACCAGCCCTTCAATAGGTGAAACATTTGTCTGTCAGGGATGTGGGTTTTTTCTCCACAATCCTGACGAACAAAAGTCTTACCAACAAAAGGAGTGGAGTAGACAAAGCCTACAGCCGCTTCCCTAAGATGATGGGAGAAATGGGATATAGCACTGTCCACGTCAGCACATAGCTTGGTGCGATTTATGTCGTACGGGGGGTAATTTATCCTCACCCTGATTAACAAACTATGTCTATATAAACTAGTGTAGACATAGCCTGAGTATTGCCAACATTCTTTGAGTTTGCAGAGTCTGAGGTGTGAACTTTCCCATTCATTTCCAATTGGTGTTAACTAGGGATGTAAAATCCCATTTAACTAACTAACCAGTTAAACACATTCTTTAACCAGTGAACAGATTAAAGTGGGCAACTGGGGGTTAGAACAGCCCCTGCCTCTGGGGTGCCCTGGCTTGCCAGAGCAGTCCCTGCCTGCGGTGGGCCAGGGCGCCCTGCAGGCATTGGCTGCTCCGCAGTCCTCGTCGGAGCAATCCCTGCCTGCGGAGCTGCTGGAGAGGCTGCTCTGCGGGACGCTAGCGCAGCCCCTACCTATGGCAGGCCAGGGCATGCTGATCAGAGCAGCCCCTGCTTTAGCCCCACCAATAAACCTGAACCAGTAAGCCTCACCCATTTAACAATTTATCGGTTAAACCTGCATATCCCTAGTGTTAATTTCAATGCCAATGACAATATTTTTAAAAGTAAATAATTAACTATTTTACTGTTCAAAACATATAAGGAGAGAGGGAACACAATTAAGAAGGTCTAAACAAACATTTCCTAAAGTGGTAGAAAGCTCATGAGAAGGTAAGTCAGAGGCCAGGTAGAGCAGTATGTAAAATGTATAAATTAAAGGCAAGTAAGCCTTTAATATATGACAGGGCTATGGAGGGAAGGGAGAAATGAGCATATGGTTTCATCTTCCCAATGAAGGCTGTTACACTGGATAAATTGATTAGAATTATTAGGGTGTCAGATTATACATAATTCCTGTGCTCACAAAATGGAGTCTGTAAGGGTTCCATTTTGAATCTGAGGAAGCGATAGAATCTGGTCTTTCCCCCTCAAAAAAGGGCTTTGCACTCAGCACACCTAAGGGTGCACACAGCACAGACGGGCGCACCTATCTCTAATTTGTGCACTCTGCCCAAAGTTATGCACACAGATGCTCACTACCCTGTAGAATCTTTGCACACATCACTGAATTGGTGCACCCAGTACACAATTCTTTTCCCTCCTAAGAGTTAATAAAAGCACCCCATGAGGAGGTTTCTTGTTCGTTTTTGTTCATCATTTTGGATGTTGTAGCTTATGTGGATTCCGCTGTATTGCTATCTCACGTGCCACCTGCGTGTGGAGTAGTCCCACGTTAGGGAGTTGGGGCCAGAGATAATGGCAGCTGGCCTTTGTAACATCGCCACAATTCTCCTGGGATCACATGGATTTACTGAAGGGTCATTTGCCTCTGAACCAAGTGAAGAGCAACAGTCCAAGGAGGTCGAGGATTTCTTGGCGGTCCTGTGTCAAAAGGCCTGGATCATTCACTTCGAGGGATCTCCTCATAGGTCCTCCTCTAAGGCTTTAAACTAGCCGCGGAGTAGAAAGTCACGAGCACCGATCGCAGACCATCTTTGTAATGTATATTCCTATTGTATAAGAGGCTTTCCTGTCTTCTTTCTTTTCTAGGGTTAGGGTTGGTTGTGTTTGATGTTATCATTTCCTGTGTATGCTGTTTTCAATTCTGACAATATATGGCTTGGCCCTAAATTTGTGTCTGCCTATTATTGTGTTTGGGAAAGGAGTCACTGGTGATAGAGAAACAGTAGTTTATCAGGCGTACCTCGCTTCTGAATGCAGGGACAGTTAACATTTTATTAGTCAGAGCGAGCCAAAATTATTCTGAATTATTTAAAATTAAATGTTGCAGCGTTCCCTGTGCAACAGTTTTGGCGACCGCAGCAGGACCTGATAAAGATTTCTTTTTCCTGCCTTGTCCAGTTCTTCAGCTCAGCCTATCTAAACTTATATAGATAGAGCTAAAGCAACACAGGATTTGTTAACCCTTATACGGTCCGTTGACTCGGGGAGGGTTGTTTCCTCGGGGCCCTACCTTTTCCCTTCATCCGAATAAATCCGGTAGTGTGACTGTGTTCGGTAGTGTAAGGACGCTCTACTCTGGTACAGGCTACCCGGTAGCCAGTGGTTGGCGATTCGCTGGTTGGGCATGTTGGCCCTTCCTTGATTCAGGCCAGTGCAGAAAGCAGGCCTTGGCCTACTTCCAGGATGGCTCAGCCATAGCCGTGCCATTTTAAACCCCTTTTGCTGCTTTTCGTTTGGTGTGCTGTACCCTAACTTGAATCACTTCTTTTGTTTATTTTATTTGTATAAGTCTATTGAGATCTAAGTAATCTAGAATCTCTATATCAAGGCCGCAGGCAGGCTTTGGATTTCAGGCCTAGTCTGGTAACCCAGCTTCCCTTAGGATTTTATTTTAAAGAGTTGGGTAAGCAACTCTAAGCTAAGATGGCATCACCCCAGCTGTTTGACACGCAAGGCTGCAGTTCAATAAAAATTCTGTGGAAGCTGCAGTGACTTTATTTGGGAAGGGGGCGAATCCCTGGATCAAAGAAACAATTAGTGGGGAGGATTCCCTGACAAAATTCTGTCAACTATGGGAGAAGTATAATGAGGCTAAGCCTTGCCCCAATAAGGAACACCATAAGAGAGTTTTACTCTATGGCTTAGCAATGGTGAGTAAGGAACTGGCTTCCCAAGTAAACACAATGGGAAAGCTCTAGATGAAATTGCTCACCAAAAGGAGACTGCTGAGAAGCAACTCCTACAGAAAGTAACCAAATTGGAATCAACTAACATCATGATTAAGGGATTGACCACCCAGGTATCCCATCTTGAAACCCAAATTAGGGAAATACAGATTAAGTACAATCAGGCTGAGGAGACTATACTGGAAAAATCCTCCCAACTGAATGATTCACAGGCTGCTGTGAAGCAGCTGTTAAAGGAGGCAAGCAGCATAAAAACTGCAAATAATCATTCTATCTGCCAGCAGACAATTTTGAGGCTGCAGCAACAGCTAGCACTGCTAAAGCTATGATGGCAGCCATTCAGCCACACTATAATAATACTGATTGGTTTGGAAATATGGATAAGGATACTGAGATTGCTCCCTCAGCGCCACCTTCATATGAAGGAGGGGTGGGTGATAAAGAAACTATGGCTCCAATTACCACCAAAGTGATCCAATATCCAGAACAAGTTCACCCTGTGGTTAAGCAGGAAAGGACGGTTCTCTCTCCTGAGCAGGCTTGAGCTATGGGGAAAAATATGGCGCCATGTAATAAAGAAAGAGTATTGAACTGGTTGGCCAAGTTATGTGTAACACCAAATTTAGCTCCAGAAGATGTTGTGGTATTGTTAAAAGAATCCATGTCAATAGATGATTTCCTAGCTCTGCCTTATCATGTTATCAATGATTTAAATGTAGAACACGTTGTGTTATGTAAGTATGTATACCACATGATGATGTGTTGGGTAAAGTTTACACTGAAAAACAAGTAGAGGGAGAAAAGCTTGATCACTACATTATGAGGAAAAAGCTGTTTTATTGGCTAGCAGGCTTTGGTGAGCAGAGAGGTGGAATTCTGAATTATGACACACCTTGAATTTAAGAGAATTTGTAATCAGGGTTTACTGCCAGCCATTAAATTGGCTATGGGAGCATTTGATTACATTACTGCACCTCTCTCTGCTTTTGAAAGGAAGGTGAGAGAGATCTTTGACCTGCAGCAATTAGCTAGCCAAGGGTTTAAACCCTATAAGAAGATTTCTGCATTAAGCATTTATTCAAAAGGGAGAGATTTACCAAGACCATCGACATCGGTGTGCAATAACAATGGCAGCAGCAAGCCTCAATATCAACCTAAAACGTTTGTAGGCAAGCGGGATGATTTATTTGCTAATAAAAGGGTCTTGTCACAAAGACTGGTGAAATATCTACCCTGGGAAAAGATTAAAACAATGGATATGGATACTATTTTTAAGGAACTCATGTACTATGAAAATGCCAAGGGAAGACCTGTAGATATGGTCGCGTCATCTTGTACGGAGCCGCCATTTTGTGCAAGTGGGGAACCGCCATCTTATAATCAGTCACCCAACATTCCTGAAGGTCACCATGGCAGCGTACAGCGTGGGAAATTTAGCCACCCTATTGATGGCAACAAACTGCATGGGAACTCAGAGCATAAGAATTTTGAATCCCTTCAATGAAGAGGCCGAGCTTCCCAGCCCCTTATGATAGTGGTGCCACTATCCTTTTATTTGTTTGGTAGACCGCTTATAGATACTGTATACCATAGGGAGTTTGGAGTAATTCGTCAGAAGACTCTTGTGGACACTGGGGCATCCACAAGTCTTATATTCTACGAGGCAATCACCGGAGATTAAGAGGACATCAATTAATCATGTCAGAACTTTATACTCCTATAATGGAAAAGCTTCAATAGTACCTTTTATTTGGAATGTGAACTGCACAATTGGACCTCTGTCAATATCTGCTACCATGGGTTTGCAAGAGTTGAATGGTGTAGGGATTATGGGAATCGATCTAATCAAGAAATGTCGTTTAATTATCGATCTTCCCAATAGAGTGATGTACCAAGCTAACAACTATGAAGACACTGGAACTATGATACCGCCATCACATAGACTGGATGCTATTAAGGCATGCCAAGAAAGAGAGTTACCACAGTGGGAACCTTGCATTCAAGGGGTAGTGGAAAAACATCTAGCTGTATTCACCAGACAAACTGAGCTGTGGGAAAGTCAACAAAAGGATACAAGTACATGGGCTGGCTCCTAAACCTTTGCAGCAGTATTGATTCCCATTGGAAGTGCAACAGGGGATCAAAGATACCATTCAGTCACTGCTATCGCAAGGAGTTTTAATCAAGTGCAGTAGTCCGTTCAACTCTCCAATTTGGCCTGTCCGTAAGGCTGATAAGAAATCATGTAGACTCTCAGTTGATTATCGAGAATTAAACAGGGTTACCCCCAGGATGGCTCCTGTTGTCGCCAAATACCCAGAAGTTCTCTCTCAAATCACTAATGGAGCTAGATGGTTCACAGTATTAGACATACCTAACGCGTTCTTTTCTATTCCGCTATATCCTGAATCATGCTATAACTTCGCTTTTACATATAGCAACTAGCATATACTTTCACATGTGCGCCACAAGGTTTTCATAACGCTCCGACAATATGTCATTAAATCGTCTCCGCCTCGTGGAAGAACTTAAAACATACTAAAAACGTTGTCAGTTACGTAGATGACATTTTAATAGCTACTGAAGATAAGGCAACAAATCTTGCAGCCCTGGAGAAAGTGTTGAGTGTCTTAAAACAGGTCGGTTTTGTCATCAATCCTTTGAAAGCCCAGCTGGTGCAACGAAGAGTAACCTATTTGGAAGTGGATCTAGGTCATGATGGTCAACGACCTGACCATGGAAGAGTGGAACTTAATTTCTAAACTTCCAGCCCCAACAGACGTACATAGTCTGCAAATGTTTCTGGGTATCTTAGGGTTCTGCCGAGATTTTATTGAGGACTTTGGTTTAAAGCCAAGCCATTACATTGGCTGCTCAAGAAGTCCCAAACGTGGCAGTGGGGAGGTGAGGAGAAGAAAGCGTTTTCCCTACTGAAAACATCACTGATGCAAGCACCAGCTCTTGCATATCCAGACCCCAACAAGGAGTTCCACCTGCAACTGTTGACTGGGAAAGAAGCGACAGGAGCTGTTCTCCTGCAAAAAAAATGGAACTGCTCTTAAACTGATAGCCTACAGGTCGAGAATGTTATCAGAAGTGGAGCAGCAGTATTCTGGATGCGAGAAGGAAGTGCTAGCCTTGGTATGGGCAATCCAACACTGGGAGTATTTAATTGGAATGTCCCCATTTATATTAAAAACACGTCATACTCCAGTGCGCTATATTATTACTGGATGAGCAAACAATGGCCGAGTAAGTCACCCTCGACTAGCCCAGTGGACGCTGGCAACCATGAAGTTAGGATCAAACAGTGAAAGGCCCAAAACATCTCACAAGCTTTATTATGTAGTCCTATTTATACAAATGCAACAAATAATCATGGGTCCCCCCATACCAGAGATTAAACCACCTGGTATTTCATCTCCATTTGAATTGATTACAAATTATGAATCGGTGAAAGAATTGACACCGAATGACATTTGGGTAGTTGACAGAAGCTGTCACTGACAGAATGGGAAGTTGGTGGCAGGGGCAGCTGCCTTACACGCCAACACTCAAAAAGAAATTTTACAGCCTATTAAGACATTGTCTGCTCAAGCTGCAGAAATTATTGCAGTTATTTTGGCCCTGGAGAACAGCCCTGATGGAAGCAATGTAACTATTTGTATTGACTCGGACTGGGTATTGAGAGCCTTTGTAGACTGGATGATTGTATGGAAGGAAAGAGGAATGTGCACAATGGATAATCGTCCCATAGTATATGCAAACTACCTTAATTATGCTCGGAACTTGGCCCAGTCATGACAAGGAAAGACTTATTTATTTAAAGTTCGTGCTCACCAGAAGAATCAGGCTGAAATATCAAAATTGAATAATCAAGTGGACAAATTAGCTAAGAGGGCGGCGTCAATTAATCTAAAGTTGGCATGGAAGACAACACCGGAAGTAATCAATGCTTTTGAATCACCAGATGTGAGAGAAATGATGGACATTAT
Source organism: Pelochelys cantorii (assembly GCA_032595735.1). NCBI lineage: Eukaryota > Metazoa > Chordata > Testudines > Trionychidae > Pelochelys > Pelochelys cantorii. The sequence goes on from CM064330.1 coordinate 109,198,917, forward strand.
AAGGTTGCAAGAACTAGATGGAGATAGTAAAATTGTTAAATCAAGGTAAACACAAGGACTATAAAATCTTCAAACACACAACAGGCCTGATCATGGCAGAAAGGCAATCAAAAGTGCTGGAGGAAGAAGTAGTCCCAGTAGTAATTATGCCAACCACATTGCGACAAGGATTAATTGCCTTGTCACATGCTCAGGGGCACTTTGGAGTAGAGAAAACTCTTAGTAGTTTGTTATGTTACCAACTTTAGCAGAATTGCGTGGAGGCTGAGGGCCTCTGCTGTGGTTGTGTTCACCTGGGTGCAATCTGCTTGAAATGTATTGTTAATTGTCATACTTGTGGACTGATGTGGTGGATTTCATTTGGGTGTGTGTGGAATTCAGTTGTCCGTGTGTGTGTGTGTGTGCGTGTGTGTGCACGCGCGCACACACACACACACACACACACACACACACCTGTCAATCAAGTTAAGAAACCATCATGTTATTGTTAGTTAGCACGTAGCACACGTATCTGTAAACAGATCTGTTAAGGTTTAAAATTCTATAAATATGTATTAAGAGACCAGTACCTCGCGAATATTAATATGTTATGATTCTCCATCCAATCAGTTTAAAGTCATGTAAATTAGCATCTTTTTCCATCCAATCAATTTAAACTTAGAACCTGATGCATATGCATGAGCGCAACCTATTTAAGGGCCCGCAATGCCAGTTACAGGTGTTGCGTCGGGTTTGTCGGGTTGCGTCGGGTCCCTCGTCGTGTTAGAGTTAAGACTGGAATGAGTGAGGTTGCGTAAAGCTCTTTCCTGAGAAGTGGCTGGACGGAAGGTTCATGCCTCTTATCTCAGTTTAGTTTAGTTTAGTTTAACTTAGCTTAGTTAGCTTAGGTAGGTTTAGATAGGGTAGAGATCGCCGTGTTCGTGTCAGGTTTGCGTCGGGCACCGCTTATCGGCCGTCATCGAGCTTGTACGTCAGGCGCGTCGCAATCTTAGATAGGATTTTTATTTAGTTTAGAATAGATAGTTCTAGCTTCCATCGCCGGTTCCAGCTGCACCGAAGAGCAGGAAGAGGACCGAGGACCAGACGATTTCACGGAAGGTGAAGCGGCCGTCTTCGCACTCGACCAGCCTTCGAGGGATCGCCCTGGCTGTTCCTCTCCGAGGGCCCGGAAGGACCTAAGGATTGGGGTCGCCAGACTTCGGCCTTCCTACGTGGGACTCCTGGCTGTTCCTTGCTTAAGGCCCGAAAGGACCAAGAGCTTATAGGTCGCCAGCATCTCCTCAATTGCTGCCGCGCCGCTAGACTATGTAAGTGATTGCAAGGGGACTGCCCTCTTGCAATTATAGTTAGGATAGTGTAAAAGGGGACTGCCCCCTACTAACTTTGTTTGTTCGTTAGATGTCTACAATATAGTCTTGTGGTCTAAATTTTACCAAATTGTTCAGTTTTTATTTCGAGCGCCGTATTGTGCCGCGTGCCTTTTATTGTAAAGAAACCCAATGATAGATGTGGGTGAGTGTCCGCATTTGCTTTCTTCTTGAAATTAATAATTAGGCTAATCATTAGATTTATACTACGTTGGCTCTCCAGAGTTGACAGACTTCATACGTTACTTAAATTAGCCGGGTAACAGTTATCTGTGGCTTGGTGACCTCAAATCACCTCTGACATGGAGCACTTTATCCGCAACTGTTTAAGATGTGCCCAAAACAATCCAGAGCAAAAGATCTGCCAAGGACCATTACAACACCAACCTGCGGAGGGTCCTTGGACACGAATTCAGATTGACTTCATTGGCCCATTGCCCAGATCTGCGCGAAGAAACCTGTATTGCTTAGTAGCAGTCGACCCGTTCACAAAATGGATCAAAGCCATCCCAACCCATAATTGTACTGCAAAAACAACTGCACAGGTGTTGTTGAATGAGGTATTTTCTTGATTTGGGATTCCTAAAGTTATAGATAGTGATCAAGGAACACATTTTACGGGCGAATTAACACATCAGTTGTGTACTGCTCTAGGCATAAATCAGAGATTCCATATAGCCGGACATCCGCAATCATCCGGATTAGTCGAGCGATCCAATAGGACGCTGAAGACTGCACTCAGAAAGGTAGTGGAATCCTCGGGTTGAATGTGGGATGAACATCTTCCCCTTATATTAATGGTTGTCAGATCCACTATCAGTTCCACTGGGTACACTCCACATGAAGCACTCTTCGGACGTCCAATGTGAAGTCCAGAATTATGGTGGATACAACGAGGGGTGCTCCCAGATGAGTACCAACCTCGGATTTTGATGGACCAATATATACAGCAAATTTTGCATACTATCTCAAGGGTCCAGAAAGTGGTTGCCATCAATTTGAAGAACAATATCAAAAGAGTGGATCAGCGCCTGAATGATAGATTGCAGATCAAAGAATGGAACGTTAGAGATCAAGTACTGTTCAGGTTCTATAGTGAGAAAAAAATCACCCTTTGAGTCCAAGGTGGATGGGCCCATGTCCAATAATAAATAAAGCAGGACCCACGGTATACCAAGTGGAGTTAGTATCTGGAAAAAAGAGAATAAAAAAGTGGTTCCACAGCTCCCAATTGAAACTATGGAAGGGAGGAGGTTATGTCTCAGTAGAAAAAGGGAACGTGACTTCTCAATTGCCGGCAAAGCCCCCATGATAATCTATGTCTAACACTAATTGTTATTTTGTTTATTTCAGAAAATGAAGACCAACTTACAGATGTATATAGTTCTTGTTACACGTATTGTATTAGGAAGAGGATTAGTATTTCTAGAAAATGAATACTGGAGATGTACCATGATCGATCGACCATTATCTTTTTGGAATATTTCCAAAACATCGACTATCCTCGAGACATCTACCAATGGGCATGCTCCCAATCAAGAACTTTTTCAATCACAGAACATTTTGTTGTATGCATATGAATGGGATGGCAAGTGTTATTTCAATATCACTGATGAGAAGCAAGGAACTAAAGAATTGGTATTCGCATTGCGGAAAGGAAGCAAACCAATTGTGGTTCATACTCCAAATTGGGTGGACATGGGAATCTAACCTTATGGAGACTGCAATTGGACAATTGATTTTGAACAAGTAGACTGCCAGAAAAAGAAGCCAGTGAGATGCGTGATTAACTGTCATCGATTAGTAGGACGATGGGAAGAATCAAAATGCATGTATCTCGCTGTAACCAACCCATCCATTGTAAAGCCAGGACCAATAAACATCACCTTCCAAATTGTACATCAAGACCCCAAAATGGAAAATATGCCTTTAATTGTATTCAGTCCAATGGGAGAGAAGTATGACGTAAGAATTCCATGCGGATCATATGGTCAGTCAGCGCAATCTTCAACTCATCATGAATCTCCATTCTGCCAATTGGAAAAAGTAACACACATTGTAGGCTATGGATGTTCCGGATACTTCGAGACGGTAGCCACAGAAACAAGAAAATGGATTGTGAGAGGTCCTTATGAGACTAAGTATCGATTGAATATGACAGTATCACTTCCTCCGAAGATTAAGAAAGTAGGTCCGTATGTAATCAAGAAGGATGTTGCCCGAATAGTTATGGTAGAATCAAAATACAATGTTAAGTCACTAAAGAGCCCTTTACATCTATCGGCTGTAAGAATAAATCGGAATTGTAGGTTTTATGTTGGACCTTTCTTATCAGGATGGGAAAGATGGATAAGTGATAAACGATCCAGGACATGCACGAGATAAAAGAGATGCCGTTGCAAAAATGATAGGAGGTTTAGGAGCTAGCTTGGGAGTATTTACAGTAGCTAATCAGGTATGAGTAGCTCAAAGGCTAGCCAAATTATCAAATAGTTTTTCGGCATTGTCTCATGCTATCAACGACGCTCTTTTGTCCTTGAATCACATCCAAGCTGATTTAACGAAGTTATTATCTACACGGGTAGGTAACCTTACAAGAGCAAGACCACTTAACCATCTTAGGAGCATTGGGAGCTCTCCAGTCAAATTTATCAACCACGTTGGCATGTATCCAAGCTCAGGCCCTGTTGATTGACATTGCAAAGGATGTTATAAGAGACAGCTTAACTGGGAAAGTCTCAATAGAGATTAAGAGGATGCTGAAGGAACACTCCAACCAGTTTGAACACGAGCATCAGGAATGGTGGACAGTGATAGACTCCCAATATCATCCAGAGGAGGAGGAATTAACCCGCAGTTTTTCAGCATTGTCTCATCCTATCAACAACACTCTTTTGTCCTTGAATCACGTCCAATTTGATTTAACAAAGTTATTATTTACATGGGTAATACAAGAGCAAGACCACTTAACCATTTTAGGAGCATTGGGACAAGTATTTCCTTACAATATTTTTCTAATCTTGCCTTAAGAATGAAAGACACATATTTATCAAAGGCCAACAATAATTTGCCATTTTAAAATCAAGACTGAACTTCTTTGAAAAAAAGTTAATTATCCTCTAGTTCTAAAGGAATTATTCTGGGGAAATTCAGACTAAATGATCAAAATGATCCATCTGGCCTTAGAACAGGGGGGACCAACCCGCAGCTCTTTAGTTAAAGAAATGTGGCTCTTGTTCTGAGCCGCGTGCCCAGACTGCACATGGCCGGCCGCTCTGCGCACGCACCCCAGCGCCTGGAGGGAGAAGCATGTGGAGATGGCAGTGGCTCCGGGACCCAAGCATTGGGTTAGAGCAGGGGCGGGGGGCGGAGGGGTGCCTGGCTGTGGGGGAGGGGTGGGGCATTGGGTTAGAGCAGGGGAGCTGAAGCACCTTAAACTCCAAGTTTTCATGGATGCAGAATAAGGCAGCCAACACAGATGTTATATTTAAGTTCCAGGCCAAAAAAAGAATCAGCATGTATCTGGTTTACACTGTGTTTCTTTAAAGAAAATTCAAAGGCTATTGTTTACCAGGCTGAAGCAATTACTCTGAGATGAGTCTCTCCCTTCTTGTTTTTGAACCTCTCGTATTTCCAGTCTGGGACGGACCTGAATTTTTAGAACTATAAAAAAGCCATAATCTTCATAATTAAAAAAAAATGAGGAAACCATACCAGAAATCAACAAGCTGGAGTGAAACAGGCACTTCAAATTGTGCTAATTTACTTCTCAGTTCAGTTTAATTTAAAAAAAACCTCACAGGACATAATAGCACAGTAGTGTTAAATTTAAAATACATGATGGGGATGCTTTTTTTTTTTTGTGACAGAATATTACTGTATTTTTAAAGTGCTTTTTTTTATTTGATGTTTGTTCCTTGTCAAGTTCTCTGAAGATCTATGGACTGGCCGTGAAATTTTTAAGTGACTAGAGACTTTTTTATTGCTTTTTGTCCAAAATGTCCTGTAAAGTTGTTTTTACCACTACATTTTGCGTACTACTTCTATCTATCTATCTATCTATCTATATACAGCTATATAAAAATAAATATCTAATACGTGGCTCTTCGCACTCTATTCATAGCTATTTTGGCTCTTCGTCTCTAACTGGTTGGCCACCCCGCCTTAGAATCTAGAAGCCAGTCAATTGACTTGATTCTATAATCCTTAATCAGGCAAAATTCCCATTGCAAGTAATAGAAGTTTGGTCTTAGTGAAGATAGACCAAATGTCTTTGATAAAAATAAAAGTATATAATTATAATATTATGTATCTTTTCCTCAAAACAACTTCTTCAAAACAACTTGGGCCACTTCACCATTTGCCTAACTGGTTTCCCAGACAGACTGCAGGGCCACTCAGCATCTAATCTCTGTGTAAATGCATTGATGCACTGTCTGGAAGTGATAAGCAGCTGCCTGGGAAGGCTGCTTTAGACTGCTGAGGGTGATCTGACTCACTGCAGTACACAATGCAGCCATCTACTGTCAGCTGTTCCACACTACAATCCAGCCTCTCCAGCCAACTATAGCCATGCTTGCTAACTCAAATTTGATCCATCTTCAATCAAACAACCAAAGGAAGCATGGGTGTTATGCTTATAAGCAGCACACAGGACCTTAATAGGGGGAAAAAGGCAATATGCGGCATTTATTGAGAATACAATGGCAAAGCAGTTACCGTATATACACACACACACACACACACACACACACACACACACACACACACACAGTCCCACCAGTCAGTGTTATATTTACTAGTCCGTGGCCTACCAGATTGATCACAGACAGAGGATTGAGGGCTCTATTGATCCAGACCAATACTCCCGTCTTTGGCAGGACATAACCCAAAAATTATGGCAAAGCAGCTCCTTTTTATAGCAGTTTTCCCTCATTGGGATCAGTAAGGTTTGCATTATCATGCTGTTTTTCTGATGGATATTTGTTATCCCCAGTTGTTTCTCTTGCTCCTTGTCTTCTTTGTTCTGCCATGCTAAGCTGGTTTCAATCATGAATATCTTGTCCCAATGGATAAATGCTTGCCTCCTTTTTAGAGCTGTCAGTCTGCCCTACAATCACATCTCAATAGGGGTATACAGCAATCTCATGGTGCTTTTACATCTGTCTCTGGTTTCTCCTTAGAACATCTGTTCTGGTGGCCTTCGCAATTATCTCTTAAGACCCACATTCCTCATTTCACATAAAACAGGGTTTATTTTTTTGTTACAAAGAAGCAATATGCACATTCAAACAAGGACATAGAGTTAAAATTTCAAGAACAATCACCACATTCTTTTACTTATTTCATGATGTTTTTTGTAAGCCTAAAACAAAATGGTGACCATAAAGGTCTATTCCTGCCTTGACATCAGATACAGATACAAGCAGTATGCTTGATGCATCTTTATCAAAAGGTAAGGTAAAGTCCTTTCTGCATTTAGAAAGGGTGGCTGCGGCCTATTACTTTGCAGAAAGCTACATTTTAGCTACATGGGGACATAGACAGGTGAAGCCTCCTGAGCTCAAGATGGGCCTGCAATAGGCAGTGGATAACAAGAAAGTTTTGTTGAGTAACTAAAGTCTGCCCCACTCCAAAAGCCAGCAGCATCTTGCCAACCTTCGATGCTTTCCTCTTTTCTGACCAGAAGCCCGCCCTGCCACTCCAAACCAACCTCAGGTCAGAAAAGAGACTCCTTCAGATACAGAATCTTGGTGGTGAGAACTCAGAGATGCAAGATGGAATTACTAGGTAAAACCAAGAGTGGGAGTCTGGCAAAAGCAGCTAGGGGAAACAAGAGACAAAAATGATTTGGGAAGGAGTGAGGTTATGTTTTTGGCAAAGGGGAAATGCTAAGGGTGTCTCTAAACTTATAATGCTGCAGCTGCGTCACTCTAGTGCCTCAGTGAAAACACTCAGTATGCTGGTGGTGGGCAACCTGTGGTTCAAGGGCCACATGCAGCCAATCGGAGTTCTATGTGTGATCCTGAGACATTTTGTTTACTGTTGCCCATGCCGAGGTTGCCAGATTACACTGGTTTCCGTCTGCGTAGGTTTTTTTTCCTACTGGTATTACTGAAGTGACATGCATTTAAAGCAAGGGAACATGAAAGGTGGTGCATGCTGATTGCACACAATATTTGACTGGAAGAGCTGTGTACTCCCTCTGCATCAAATCAAAATGCTGGTATGGTTCAGTTGGCACACCCAACAAATTCTAGGTTGGCAAGCGCAGTTAGCAAAACTACCCTGTCTTGGTTATGACAATCTTGCGGCCCACTGAGATGAAAAGGGGCCACTTATGCAGCCCACTCACCAGCTTCTGATCTATGCTGAGAGGAGAGGGTTCTTCTGGGAGAGGCAATAGCTATGACAACAAAAGAAGACTTCCCATTGACATATCACTGTGCTGTATCTGGAGATTAGGTTGATATCATGACATTGAACAGGGGTATAGATTTTCTACACCCTGACTGACTTAGCTATACATTCCTAGTATACTATTCCTAGCAGGGCCGGATTAAGGCATGGGCTAGCCGGGCAGCTGCCCGGGGCGCCAACCTACGGGGGGCACCTGATGGCAGCTGTAAGGGGCACGCAGTGCCTCTTATAGCTGCCATCAGGCACCGCGCGCCCGGCTCCCAGATTGCGGGCTGCAGCAGCTCCCAGCGGCCACCCTGCAGCGGCCGCCCGGGGCGGAGGCTGCATTAACCCCTGCAGTGCTGGCCAGCAGCGCCCTTCCCCCCGTGGCCGCGGGGGCCCTGGACAGCCAGGCTCGGCCCGCCCCGGGCTGGGCACGTGCATTCTGCCGCTGCCAGCTCCGCGCACCCTCCCCTCTGCGCCAGGCGGGGGGGGGGGGGGGCCGCACATGCGCCCTCCCCCCAACCCGGGGAGCAATTAAAGTGTCTGCCTGGGGCACCGGAATGGCTCGGTCCGGCCCTGATTCCTAGTATAGACCAAACCTGAGTCAGAGAATCATAGAACCATAGAGCTGGAAGAGACCTCAGAAGGTCATCAAGTCCAGCCCCCTGCTCTAGGCAGGACCAATCCCAACTAAATCAACCCAGCCAGGGCTTTGTCAAGCCGAGACAAACATCTCTAGGGATGGAGACTCCACTACTTCCCTAGGTGACCCATTCCAGTGTTTCACCACTCTCCTAGTGAAGCAGTTTTTCCTAATATCCAACCTGGACCTCTCCCACCACAACTGAGACCATTGCTCCTTGTTCTGCCATCTGTCACTACTGCGAACAGCCTTTCTCCATCCTCTTTGAAACCTCCCTTCAGGAAGTTGAAGGCTGCTATCAAATTCCCCCTCACTCTTCGCTTCTGCAGACTAAACAGACCCAAATCCCTCAGCCTCTCCTCATAGGTCATATGCTCCAGCCCCCTAATCATTTTGGTTGCCCTCCGCTGGACCCTCTCCAATGCGTCCACATCTTTTTTGTAGTGGAGGGCCCGGAACTGGACACAATACTCCAGATGTGGCCTCACCAGAGCCGAATAAAGGGGAATAATGACATCTCTGGATCTGCTGGCAATGCTCCTCTTAATGGAACCTAATATGCCATTAGCCTTCTTGGCTACAAGGGCACACTGTTGACTCATCTCCAGCTTCTCATCCACTGTAACCCCCAGGTCCTTTTCTGCAGAACTACTACTTAGCTGGTTTGTCCCCAGCCTTGTCCGTGAATACAGAGGCAAAGAAAGCATTGAGTACTTCAGCCTTCCTGACATCATCTGTCACTAGGTTACCTCCTTCATCCAGTAGGGGCCCCACACCCTGTCTGATCACCTTCTTCTTGTTAACATGCTGGTAGAAACCTTTCTTGTTATCCTTCACATCCTTTGCCAGTCGCAATTCCAGTTGCGCTTTTGCCTTCCTAATAACCCCCTGGCATTCTCGAGCTATACATTTATACCCCTTCCCTGGTCATTTGTCCAAGTTTCCACTTTTTGTAAGCTTCCTTTTTGTGCTTAAGTTCACCAAGGATTTCCTCTGTAAGCCAATCCGGTCTCCTACCATGTTTGCCTCTCTTGCTACGCATCCGGATGGTTTCTTTCTGTGCCTTCAATAAGGCTTCTTTAAAATACTGCCAGCTATCCTGGACTCCTTTCCCCTTCATGTTAGCATCCCAGGGGATTCTGCCCATCAGGTCTCTGAGGGAGTCAAAATTGGAGAGAAATAGGGGCAGAAAACCTTACTCAAAGATATTTCTGAAGAGCTTTTTATGAATCTTCAGAATCCTCCATATTGCAGCAATTGTCAAATGTTTAAAAATTATTAGTAAGGGAGGTATGCCCCACCCAAAACCTTTTAACAAAGGCCTTATTCATACATTGTGTAAACACATCTGGACCACCTACACTTGACTCATTTCCCATTTCTTTCCCAATTACTAAAAATTACTCAGTTCTGAGACTGGTCCCCTGAAATGCTCAGGACTTCCTGCAAAATAATTATCTGAACTTCAATGTTATTGGAAATTGTACTTTATTTATTATAAGAAAAAATTATTTCCCCCAGAAGAGAAAGAATTGTAATCAAGATAAAGAATTAAATCTTCTTAATCTTCCTCTTCTGAGGCACCTATTAAAGATGAGGTTTTTTTGTGTTAACAACAGTGAAATAGTTGACAATTTAAACATCAATACTGGTTATTTTTAGATTTCAGAGAACACTGTAATGGGATAAGGAACATTCACTTTACTGAGGTGAGACAGTTTTCCATGTACCTCCACAAGATTCTAGAGTTGCTTGGCATCCAGTTTTTGACTGGAACACCTGGTTGGAAAGAGAACCTGGCAGCTCCAGTCAACAATGCTGACTAAAAGCCTGATTGGCAGCACAAGGGGCGCTAAGACAGGCTCCCTGCCTGCCCTGCTCCACACAGCTCCCAGCAGCAGTTGGCATGTCTGGCTGCTAGGTGCAGGAGGAGCCACGGGACTTTGGGCTAGGAAATGCCCCTACCTCAGGCATCAGCTCCGTAGCTCCTCTTGGCAGGGAGCTGTGGTCAATTGGAGCTATGGGGGTAGCATCTGTAGGTGCAGGACCTTGGCCCCTCCACCTAGAAGCCAGATATGCCAGCTACTTCCAGGAGCCATCTGAAGTAAGTGCCATCCAACTGAAGCCCACATCCAAAACCCCTGCCCCAGTCGGAAGTCTCCCGCACCCTAAACTCCCTCCCAGAGCCCTCACCCTGCACCTCTTGCCCCAGCCCTGAGCTCCCTCCCACACCCAAGCTCCCTCTTGGGGCTCACACACCACACCTGCTTCTGTACCCCTAACTAGGGTTGCCAGGTGTCCGGTTTTCTACCGGATAGTCCGGTATTTGCACCGTCTGTCCGGTAGAGAAATTCAGGCGCTAGGAGCCTCCGGTCACGTGCAAAAGCTGGGGGGGGGGGGGGCGGACTCCCAGCCACTGCCCCCGCCCGGCTTCTGCACACAACCAGAGGCTCCCAGCGCCAATCGCGGCCCCACCTCCCAGTTGGGAGCCTCTGGTTGCGTGCAGAAGCCAGGCGGGGGCAGTGGCTCCCAGCCCCTCCCCCTGCCCCCACCCGGCTTCTACGAGCAACTCAAGGTAGTGCCTGCCGGGGGCACGGTCCCTTGGACTCCGGCTGCGGCCAGTGGCTGCATCCCCCCCCCCGCCAGCTCTGCTTCCCGCCCCCCCTCTGCCCATGATCAAGTGTGTCTGGTTTTTTGGCGGGGTCTACCTGGAAATCCTACCCCTAAACCCTCTCCCAGTCTTGAGCCCTGACTCCATTTCCTAGCCCAAAGCCCTATCCTGAACCCCAAATCCCTCATTTCTGGCCCCAACCCAGAGCCTGAACCTCCAGTACCACACCACAACACCCTGACCCAGCTCAGTGAAATTGAGTGAGAGTGGAAAAAAGCAAGCAATGGAGAAAGGGAGGAAAAATGAGTGGGAGCAGGGTCTCAGGGAAGGAGAAACGAAGGGGACCTGGCAAGAGTGTTCAGTTTTCTGCAATTAGAAAGTTGGTAACCCTACCAGATTCTAGAAATTTAACTCTGCGTTGGTTTACTGTTTTCATAATTAAGATTCCAGTCTCTGTGCCAGGGTAAAAAGTCAGGCCTAGCTAAAATCCAGAGATAACACATTCATCAGCGCCTTCTCCTCTACAGTACTCAAGATCAGATAGGAAGGAATGAGTAAAGGGGAGGTTAAACAGCAGTAAAGGAATAGCCTACCCCAACACCTTCTACTCCCTATAGATCCCCCAGTCAGCTGATTCCTTTCACAAATATAAAAGCCTTTTATATAGCCAAATTTCCTGTAAGTCAAATGATTGCTCCCCATTCACTCCTCTGGATTACTTCTTACAGAATTCACAAGTTTGAAGTGGTAAAGCCCATAACAGACACACTGGGCTAAACATACACCCAAAGGATCTAGAATCCTTTTTCAGAGAAATATAAATTAAAAAAGGAAAAGCTAATTATAGGAAAAACTGAAGTACCAAGAGAAACAGATAGGTAAATGGGAAGAAAAATGACAACAGGAAAATGAATTAAAGAATTAATAAGAATATTCAGGAGTCATAGAAAGTGCAGTGCCAAAATATTACAATGAAACACACAATGTTTGATTTAAAATTCAGAGGATAAAAATAGTGAAAGAAGAAGCTAGAGATCTAGTTTTGGAAAGAAGATGAGCCCCGGAGTTCCATATTCTTAGGTGCAAGTGAAGGGGGAACCAGCTTTGATATTTTTAAGTTTAACCAGCTAGTAGTGGTATTTGGCATGTTTGATGTACATCTCTGATGGAAATGTACATGGGTAATTGATGCTTTGGTGTACACTGGGGGGTTTTTTGGGGGGGGGGTTGTTGTTGCTTCAGAGACAGACCAATCTTGTCACTCTCAAGTGAAAGTTAAATAAATTAATACTTTTATGAGTGTTTAAATCAGGGGTGGGGAACTGAAGGCCCAGGGACCAGATGTGGCCCCCGGCTTGCCTGGATCCAGCCCCTGAGGCTCAGGGTCCCTTCCAGTATTGGGGAGCCAATGCTGGTCCTCCAGCCTCCCCGCTGTCCACCTGCGGGGCTGAAGCACACAACATCTACTAGCCTGGGCTCAGCATGGCTCTGGCGTGAGAGAGAAATGTGGGAAGTGTCTTTCTCCTTCTCAGTCAAGGACCATATCAGAAAGGGTTCGGGTTTTTTGTTTTTGTTTGCTTTTCACTTGTGTGCAGCCCCTGACTGATTTTTCTGTGGGTCAATGGCCCCTGACACAAAAAAGGCTCCCCATCCCTGGTTTAAACCTCTCTTTTCAAAGTTCTTTGTCTCCCAACATTCAGGAAACTACATGGAGTATTTTGATATTTTCCAGGAAAGAATCCCCAGGCACATATATATTTTTTATTCCTTTACAGATTCTTCAACTTGACCAAATTTAAATAAAACCTGTTATATAAATGGTGCTTCCCATTGCCAAGGATAAACAAAGCTCTTCACTTGCACATGAACAAATACTTTGTTTTGTCTGATTGTGAGCCTTCCCCGGGACATTACATTTTTTTCCTCTCATACTGGTTTCTTCCCCTTCTAGCACCCTGCTACCACAAGACAATGCTGTGCTGAAGAAAAATCATAGACCCTCACGAAGTTTAGATTGTGAATTCTGAGTTTACAAAACTTTGATCATTTTTAGCAGCAAATTTATAGCCAAGAAAAGAAATTTTCCTATCTCTTAAGAAATGCAACAAGCATATCTTTTGTGTAATTCTTTTTAAATGAAGAAAGCTTAAATGGTATAACTTCAGACATAAATAAGGCCAACAAACTGCTTTTTCAAATTGTATTAACTTGATTTCCTCTTTTAGGATTCATAAGCCAAATATGGTTTCTCTGAAGTTGACAAAAGGGCAAGTCAACTGTCATTTTCTAATGTTCCTATTTAAATAGCTATCACTTCCTTTTGAAACTTTACTTCTAAATTTGACTTTCATGGACCCATAATGTTTACACACACACATGCCTTTTAATAACTAATTTTCTTCTTGACTCCGAATAGTGCAGGTACCAAACAAAACCTATATTTATGGTCTCTCTCTCTCTCCACCACTCTGCAGCTGTTTCCCAGCACTTTATCCAGTGAGATAAACACACGTGCAGGTATAACTGAAACCTTAACCACACTTCTGAGATTACAAGGATAACCTCCTAACTTCTTTAAACACTTCTGGCCTTTAATCTATTACCCCAGTAATACTGTGTAGAGCAGCTTTGGTCTGATCATGGATTAGTAATATCCAGCTTTGGGTGGGAAAAGGAGAGGCAAAAGAGGGACAATAACTGATAATAGTAATTATCAGTTAACTACAGGCACTTCTATAGTTAAAAGCCACTGACAAATTACAAAATTTTTTCAAAATAGTTTACTAAAATACATACTATTTTAAGTTCTCCTTTTCCACTTTTTCTTTTCTGATCATTGTTTTTTTATAATGTCAATTAAACCACCCAATGTTTCCTAAGAGGATTGATTATATATATATATATATATATATATATATATATATATATATATATATATATATATATGCTATTGTACTTCCTGCCAAAGACAATGTAAAGGTAATTTATGAAATATTTTATAGTTAGACAGTTAGGCGGAACTGGGGGAATGGTACATATGGAGAAACATATATTAAGAGAATTCTGTACAAGCTTTTAAAAGTTAAGAACACAGGTGGTGTGAAGGGGAGTCAAAAAAGCAAGACCAGCTTTATGTGCTAGTCTAGCTCAGATTTTGGCATACATCTGAATTTGGTTGGGGTGATGAGATTTGACTTTTCTGCAATTTTTTAATTTAATCTACTTTTCATAATAATTAAACAAGAGCTTCCAAGCTTCCAGAAAAAAAAAATTTGAATCTTGGAGCAAAAAAACCTGAATTTCGAACTGCCCTCGAGAAAGTAAAAAGTTTGTGCATGATTCAAGAACGGTTCAGCTCAAGGAAAAGCTAAGGCGGCGGCGAAGCACACAAGGGAAGGTCAAAACTACAGATGTCAAAGGTGTTACATGTAAAATTTAATTTTACTAGATAATTAAAGCATAGAAGAAAGACCAGGTTTTCATAACATTGTAAGAAAAATGAAGCCTTCAGTGAAGAATCAGTCACACACACTTAAGTTGAAACATGTTGCATTCTTTTATTTCAGTCCTTTGTCTGCATTATGTCTATTTACATTGAAATTTCTTTGGCTAGAGGATAATGTTATGTTTGTGAAGAACAATTATGTATTTTGAAAATATTAATAAGTGCAAAAATCTTAAGTCTTTAGTCTACAGCTAAATGTAATATGGAAAAACAAGTTTGAAAACTGCATCCTAAAGGACAGAGACTCTTAACCGGGTTAGTCACAAGAGGGAGTTTGTCTTCCTCCATGAGGCAAAGGTTTGGGAAGAAGTAGTCTATAATGTCCTGAGCTCATACTGAACTTAGTAACACTCAGAGGCTTAAATTTTCAAAGAAAAAGCAAGATTGGACTCTAGTCACAAGCGAGTCCTCTTTGCAGTTACACTCTTGGAACATGCTGACTGTTGATAGTGGTGTTTAGAACAAGTGAAGTTATGATGTTTGGGATTGCATACATGCCCCCTTTTCCCCTTTTGAACATTTGGGTCCTCATGGCTATACAAGGAAATGTGTCAGTCTTTTCACTCAAAGTAACAACAAAATTGAGCTTGATATAGGAATCAGAGAAAAATCTATTCCTTGAGTTATGCAGGAGGCTGGATTATGATGTTTATAATGGTCCTTTCTGGCTTTAAAATGTATCTAGAGAGTTGTAAATGTTTAAAATGCCTATGAAGGCGACATTTCGGGCATGTCCTAAACACAGCTTTACGACTAACTGAATAAACCCTTCTGAAACTGAACATCTATAAAAGATCCTTATACAAGAATCTGGATCTAATCCATTTAGCCAATCTGAACAGAGATTGGCTTCCCCTTGGTCTTGTCCTCAAACACCACAGAGAACCCTGGAGATTTAGAGAAGGATTTTACTCTCTTAGATAACTCATCACCCATTTAGCATCTAACATATGCAACCTGGTTTCTCCTAGTAAGCTCTGACATTCAGTGAATAATACCAGATAAAGAGGAACTAATTTTGTTGGAAACCTTCCTGATAGAAACTAGTAGTATAGATACTAAGGTAATTTATCCTTACGGAACACTGTATGTGCAGGATAAACCACCAGACTTGGATCTCACCCACTCTCTTCAGGATTGTGCACATGAGAAAGTTGCACCAATATAACTTTAATCAGCTTTTAAACTGCTCTAGTTAAACTGTCTGAAACTGGGTGCAAAAGACTGTGTAAAAATGTATTTTGGTATGTCTTTTAGAAGTTTAGTTAAATTTGGTCATGACTTAAACTAAACCAAAATAAGATACTCTTATTCTGAAATACGTGTCCACACAGCTTTTTTACACCAGTTTAACTAGATCTGGTTAAAATTTATATTTTAAGTTTACCACTCCAAATTCTTCAGTGGAGTTAAAGGAACTGGATACCTAGGACACATTTGTCAGAGAAACACCCACAATGCCTCAAAGGGGTATCTCTAAAAGTCTTAATACTAGGTTTAGTTCTTAGGAAGGAAGAGGCGGCTCTGGTATATGTGGCTAGGCAGGTCATTCATTTAAAAGAATCTTTAACAGTTAGTGTATTCAAAAACTAAAGGTGGTTTATCCTTCGTCTTTCAAAAGAAATGCTGCTACATGAGGAGGAAGGAGATATCCAAGATACATAAATAAAAAATTAAACTGCCTGGTTCCTACCAAGTTATTCTTTTGGAGCTCTGTTTGGTGGCTGTACCAATCCAAAACTTAGAGATGTACAATTTACATTTACATTTTGCATGTTTGGGAAAGAAAGAGTCACATTCATTTCAGATATCACTAAACACAAAAGTACATCAACAAATTTTCATTTAATTAGTGAAAAGTGAGGAGCGTAAGGGAAAGATTTTCATTAAATAGTTGGGAATGGATGGTTGAGGAGAATGTTAATACAGGCTTTAATAACTAGGGAACAAGGAAAGCTGTCCTTCCTTCAATTCAAAGGCCTAAGAGAACAAAAATACTATGGCTTCATGATCAAGGAGTTTCCTACCACTGACAATCTTTCTCCATGGATACTACCATAGATCCCACGAAAGCATAACATTAGTCATTCACTGCGTGTGTGCCTAGTACAGTAGAAGCTCAATCTGACTGGATCCTCTAGGGCAGGGGTAGGTAAGATGCATCTTGCAGGCTGGACCTGGCCCACAAAGCCACCGGATCCAGCCCACAGACCACCCAGCTGGGACCCTCAGGCATGTAGCAGCCACTGTGGTAAGTGCAAGACTGCTCCGTCTGGCTTTCTGCTCTGAAGGAAGGAGCAGCTTCGTGTGATTTCCCACCCCAGCCCAATCTTCAGCTCCTATTGGCCGGAAACAACCAGCCAATAAGGGCTGAGAAATTGGCCTGAGGCATGGGGGCAGTGCAAGCCTCTTCCCCCTCCCGGAGCCAAGAGCCACATGCAGGGAGCAGTCTGCAGTTTTATGTGATCTGGGGCTGTAGCAGGCCGGGTGCTCAGTCTGCTTTGTGGGTGCTACAGGGCTGCTCCCTGGGAAATGTGTAGGTAAGTGCCTTCCAGCCAAAGCCTGCCTCTGGCACCCTTGCCCATCCCACATCCCAACTCCCTCCCCCAGGTCACCATCCAAATCCCCTCTGCCCTATGTCACAACTCCTTCTCAAACCCTGTACCCCCTCCTACACCCTTCCCCTAGGCCAGAATCCTCTCCTGCACCCATACTGCCTCTCAGACCCTACACCCCAATCACAACACAGGTCACTTCTCCTCTTTCAGCCAAACTCCCACTCAGACCTCGTACAGTCTCTTGCACCCCAGTCCCTTACTCAGTGCACCCTTCTGCACCCAATCTCCCTCCTAGACCCTATACCTCCTCCACAGAAAAGTGTGATCCTTGACCACTTTCCAAAAATCTTTGAGTGTCCTCCTCCACCAAAAGTTATTGCCCACCCCTGGCTCTAGGGTCTACTGTAATATAAAATAAGGGCCCTAAATCTGACAGTCTAGTCTTCTCCAGTATGCATCCATGCAGACTGCAAGGACAGGACATTCTAAGGGAAGCAAGGGCTGGTATCCTCTGCAGCATGTCTTAGAAGACTCCATTTCAGAATGTTCCTTCACATAAAGGGGTATCTGTGGAATCATTACTACACAGCCACAAGAAATGCTAACTCTTATGTAGTTTCCAGATAGCTGGAGGGGAGCTGATCACCATTCTTTATGAGGAATTTCGTGCCAATATTCAATACAATCTCGCTTCCGACGTCCATATCCACATAGGTAGGGGAAGTCTGCAAAAAGCCAGGGGGAAATATCCCTGTGCAAGGTCTTTTGCTTGGCTATATAAAATAAAGAACAATAGGGCCTGAAAGTAATTTCTATCAAAAGCTATTTAATGGTGACTTCACTACTGTTTGTATTGCACATATTCATGAGATTCTCCAGAGCTGTTGGGATGGCACTAAACTACTTTGCCAACAAGTATAAAAATTATAAAGGCATATAAGGAAATGCCAAATCCTTTATAAACACTCATACGTTGAGTCTGCTGCTGACTTTCCCATTATTTAAGAGCATCATTGTTTTTGAAAATATAAATGGTCACTGTACAGGTCTACCAGAGAAATAGCTGAAATGTGTGTTGCATAGTAGACAACAATTTAGTGTTCTCTGACTCCGTACTTAAAAATGGAAAATAATTTTAAATAGTAAAATTGTACTTACACTGGGATACTTTCAAAGGCATCTTCAAATTTGTCCTGCAAAATAAGAAGCCAAGAATGATTTTTCAATAAATAGAAAGGGTATGTATGTGTTGTTATTTTTTAAACAATGTGATTTTAAAAAGAAACAACTACAGAACTGGACAGATTTTGTTCTGACACTATAAAAGTAAGTCACAATTGGGTATTTATTAGTAACCTACTAGTGCATGCTTTGGATACAGCATTAGCTACATCAGCCTATTAACCAACACCCTACCATGGTTTATTGTGTTTGGAGTATGGAGTTGAACTAGTTAGACCTCCTATTTTCATCACACCCCACAAGCAAAGCTGTCCTTTTAATTGAAGTTCACAGTCCAGTAATCACTTTAGACTCACACCTTCTATTATAAAAACTACATTTGGGATACGTAAAGTATTTAAAATAATAAATATAAAAACTTCACCAGAAATAGTTAACAGAAATTTGGAGCTAAAAGTGGCTTATCTAGCATGTGGATTTGTTAACCAGTGAAAAGGCAATTTAAAATTTGTACTCTCCCTATCAGTTCTCTCTCCATTTTCTCCCACTGTCACCTCTTCACCAGTCCTATAAATCAAGCAATCAAAGTGGAAAGAACCTCAGATAGTCTAATCCCTTGCATTCAAGTCATAACTAAATCATTCCTGACAGATGTTTGTCTAACCTGTTCTTAAAAACCTCCAATGATGGTGATTCCACAAACTTAACTGGCAATTTATTCTAGTGCTCAACCACCCTGAGAGCTGAGAAGTTTTTCCTAAGGTCCAGCTTAAACTTTCATTGCTGCAATTTAAGCCCATTGTTTCTTGTCCTATCCTCAGAGGTCAAGGAAAGCATTTTTTTTTCCTCTCTTTTCCTTGTAAGAATCCAATCACTTATGCACCTGAAAACTGTTATGTCCTCTCTCAGTCTTCTCTTCTTCAGACTGAACAAATACAAATTTTCCATCTTTCTTCATTGGTCATGTTTTCTCTTCTCCTCTGTACTTTCCCCAGTTTGTCCACGTTATTCCTGAAGTGCGATGCCCAGAACTAGACATAATGCTGTACGCTGAGGCCTTATCAGTGTAGAGTAGAGTACAGCAGAAGAATGAATTCTTGTCCCTTGCTTATAAAACTCTTAATACTACTTCCCAGAATGATATGATCTCTCTCCCTGACCCCTCTTTATTTTATTTTTTTTGAACAGTGTTACTTTGTTGACTCATGTTTAGTTTGTGATAATTGTAACTCACAGATCCCTTTCCACATACTAGGGATGTAAGTGACTAGTTGACTATCCAATAAGCAAAAGCTTATCAGATAGCTGACTAGTCCCTCGACTATCAAAGGCAGCAAGGGGAGGGAGCAGGAGCTAGTGCTAGGGGGAGCCGGCTTAAAAGTCAGTTCTCCCAACACCATCTCCGCTGGGAGCAGGGGGATAGAGGGGACCGGTCACAAGCCAGGAATGAGCTGATTTCCAGCTCATGCCCAGTCCCAGATGCCGAGCCTCTGCTTTTTAAATGTATTAAGAGCCTGCAGGCTCTTGATACATCTGAAAAGCAAAAGTGCAGCCGGGGGGGGAGGGGAGGGGGGGATATCCGGCTTGAGCTGGGAATCAGCTGGCCCAGCTCGCGCTGGGATCCCCCTGCTGCACTTCAGCCTTTTAAATGTATTAACAGCCAGCAGGCTCTTAATACCTTTAAAAGGCAGAGCCACAGCAGAGTTAGCTTCCGGGACCGGCTCCCTCACTTATCGATTAATCAACTGGTCAATAGACAATCCATCGACTAGTAGATCAGTTGATTAAATGAAATTTAACATCCCTACACAGTACCCCTTCCTAGGCAGTCATATCCCATTTTGTGCCTGAGCAATTAATTATTCCTTCTAAGTGGAATACTTTGTACTTGTCCTTTCACCCTATTTACTTGTGTTTGGATAGAAGCACTATATAGAAAAACCCTGAACAATACACTTTTATTTAATACTTTCCACATGACAATAATGATCAATAAATCCAATATAGATAGGTTAGCTGAACTGTGTCAATGAAAACCACACATACACAGCTGAAGAATGTAACCAATTAAAATCATGTATTTAGTGTAGTAGGGTAACTTGCACATAAAGTCTTTACATTGCTAGCATTTTGTAGGATAAAAAGTTAAAAGATTAATCAGTAAACATGCTCTTACTGGCATGCTTACCTGTGTAACCAGTTAAATGGCAGGAGACTGCTTCAGTCAGGCTTGGCCTGGTCTGGCCAGAGCAGGTCCCCAGATGTGCCACCCTGTGGGTGAGGGACTGCTCCAGCCCAGCCAGGCCACCCACACATGGTGAGTGCTCAATCATGCCCACTGTGGGTGGGAGGGCTGCTACAGCCAGATGGAGCCACGCACTACAGCAGACATGGCCCAGTCGAAGCAGCCCCGCCCGCAGCGTGGCAGGCTCTGCCCGGTCTGGCCAAAGCAGTCCCCACCTGCGGTGCAGTGGGCTCCGCCCAGCCCAGCCAAAGCAGGTAATGAGCTGCTCCAGCCCAGCCAGGCCCACCACATTTAATCTCTTTAAACACTTCACTAACCGGGATTTCACATCCTTACAAAACTCCTAGCAGTACTGCCATCAAACCTATATTTAGGAGTTAGTGGGAGTACTGTGAGAAGGCAGAACTATACCAGATAACAAAGAACTGGACTTAATGGTTTCCACAATGTACTTCCTTGAAGACTCTCTCCCCAATCCGGCTGTACTGAAACAAAGCTGGAGAAATAAGGAAACGGCAAAAGAGAATTACTGAGGAAATGTTTGCTCTAGGTATAGAAACAAGTCTGGTGAGCAAAACTGCTACAGTTTATCAGGTGTCTGTAAGAAAGTGCCATCAGAAAGTCTGTTCCAAGATGGGAAGTCCAAAAGCAGAATTTTCTTGGCTACTTTTAACACTTGAGAAAGACAGGAAAAAAACCTCAGTAGTCCCAACCCAGCAGATTACAATGACAGAATGGTGACATAAATTTTTTAAAAATTAGAATATCTTTGTCTAGGCTAGTGCTTCTAGCTGTCTGTCACTGAGTTTACTGCTCTTTGTCCATACTGCCTAAACCTAAGCACATGTATATGCATTTGCAAGATCAGGACACAAAGTACAGTGCTATCATTTTTGTCCTCTTTCAACAGTCATGGATAAACTGCACAATCAGGACCTTTCCAGAGAGATTATATAGCTCCATATAATTGGGATTCATAAGGAAGTTACATTCAAGAAAGTAAAAGTGACCTTTTATACTGTAATGTTTTGTTTGTATAACATTCTCAAGGTCTTCCTGATCACTCTTTGCATATGAACATATTAAGAGATTTTCAGTTTGATTCTTAAAGAACAGTCATTTGAGGACTGTTCTTTATGAACAATAGTCACAGGGCAATGGAAATAAAAAAAAACCTTATTCTTATTTCTCTTATTTAAAACCATAAGACAAGAATGAACAGCAGCCAAAAGAAACAAGAGTGCAAAATATTGTAAGTATATATGACCCACATCTGATAACAATATTGATGTGATAAATGTAATGTATCATATACTTTTGGTCACTACGCATCAACCCTAATTTAGAAAGGAATCATTTTAGATATGGCCTGTGTTCTGGTCTTGGAATCTATGGGACTATGTCCACTAATCAAACTCCTCATCTCTCTCACATTCTAAACTTCAGAGAGTAGCCATTAAAATTAAAATACCATCTGCCACAGCAATTTTCAGCCCAGAACCGGAGACAAAGATAATCATGTGATAATTTCATGACCCTGCAGAGCTACATATGTGGGCTTTATATAGTATTATTAAAAATAAGTTGGGTCCCCCGTCTGCCAGTAAGACACGTAGCCTTTTCTTCTAAGAAGAAAAGAAGAGAAACATTTTACTTCAAAATTCATTTGATTGGCTATACAAGCAGAGGAAAAAACACCCAAATATTCTAAAATGGTTTTTCTATAAAACAAAATGTAGCATATGCCAACTGACACATGTGAGATATAAATTTTACTGGCATTCTTTTGGGATGACAGTTCCTGAATGATGCTACTACAGAATCATATTGATTAAAATCTTATGCTGCACTATCAGTGTTTCTACATTATATATGACTTGCACAATTTACCCAGTATTTACTAGTCAAAAGACTAATACATGACCAGAAATATACTTGAAATGGAAAGAACATGGTGTTGCCCCAGTAGGCACCAAGAAAGCAAGAAGGAGTGACTGCAAAAAGGCTTTTCACTGCTGGCAAGTTAGTACACACCACGCCCACCTATATTCTCTGCACAAATATTTTCATTCCATTAAGAGATCCCGTGAACGACCAAAAATATATGGGGGGGGGGGGATCTTCACAGTGTGGGCAGGGGAAGTTGGTTTGGATTTTGTTATTGTTGATTTCTCACTTGTTGGTTTAATTTCATGAGGGAAAAAAAAGAGAGATACTAAAGAGATCCCAGGTACAAAAAATTGCGTAAACCTCCAAAGGGAAACCGTGTGTGAACAGTTTTCCCCTTCAGGTCCTAAAAACTGTCTTTGTGATCTCGTAGCGCTGTCCAGCTGGGAATCTGAACCAAATACCTTTATTAATGTTACTGCCTTATGTACATCAAAACACAGCAGTGTTTTATACTACCTGCTTTATTCTCAGAGCTATCACACTACTAAGCTAATTACCTGATTAACTCATCAGGCTCCCTACAGGTGTAAGTGATCATTTCTATCCTTCAAATGCCTACTGTGAACAAACCTCTACTCTAACAGCACTCAGTGTCTTAGGTGTTTTAAGTGATCAAGGTGTTTCTTCCAAAAGACTTAAATAATAGCTACTAAAAGCACCCTACCACCTGTGGATAGTGACACCCAGGTCACCCAGAAGCCCTGCACATCAAACTATTATATATAGTTTTGAAGTATAATTATATTATATCTTCAACTAGTAAGTCAGTTTTCACTGACAAGTAAATGAAGTCCTATTCAACAGGTGGCAAAATTAAAAGTTAAGAGATGCAAATTAATTCAAAGAGTTAATGTAAGCAAGCAGATAATATCACTTTTGCTAATATCTTCAGATTATATAAATGTATGTGAAAGATAAATGTTGAAAATGTAGGTATATCGTTAAATAAAAACTACACTTCAACAAAATTATCCAGCTCTTTGAAATGCATAGAGGGCAACACAATCATTAAATGAGATTATAAACACAAGTAAGTGTTATGAGAAACATGAGGTCTGAAAATGAGAATGTTTGGTGCATGGTTGTAGTTTATTTTGCAACCCATAGAATTTAATGGTACTGTACCTATTTGGAGACGAGTTCACTTCAAGAATTTCAATTTAGAAAAAGAGAGTAAATAAAGCAGCCACTAGAGGGCATGGCAAAGACACTGATCTATGAACCTTTCCACAACAACAGTGCACAAGACTTAAATAATGGTTTATCCTGTATTTATTATTATTCAAAACACATTAAGTGTGTTATGCAAGTTACGTTTCCAGGAGGTGATAGCTGTAAATGAATTATATGCTGAAGTTGTAACATTTAATTTGGTCTGTGGAAGAAGAGATTTGTTGGAAGAAAGGGTGGATTTAAACTGGAACAATATAACTTGCACCAGATACCACAATGACAGACACAGTATACTTACTAAAGATGTTAAGAGTCAGGTAATCCACTAATTGTGTGGTCAATACAATTTTTAATCGACTACATAATTAGTCAAGAAGAGAAGGCTGTTGCGGTTCTGCAGTTTAAATGTAGTAAGAGCCGGGCATGCAGGCAACCTGGCTCCTACTACATTTAAACTGCAGAGGAGTAGTGAGGGTAGGTCCCAGACCTGGCATGAGCCAGAACTGAGCCAGGATTTTGCTCAGTCCTGCCTCGCGCAGGGTCCAGAACAGTGTTTCTGAAACTGTGTTCCGTGACACATCAGTGTGCCGCGGAGAACAACAGAGTTCAAAATGGCCTTCCTTAAAGGGGCAGGCAATCTTTTTTCTCTCAATAACTTTCCCCCCCGGCCTTTTTCTTCTCAACAAAAAATCCTTGGTATTTCTCATTACAAAAATTATTGTTTGGTGTTCCTCGGTCTTAAAAAGTTTAAGAAACACTGGTCCAGAAGTTCCCGCGAACAGGGGCTGTTACCGCAAAGCAGCTTCTCCCCTCAGCAGCCCAGAGTGGCCGCGGGCAGATGCTGCTCCAGCAGCAGCCCCTGTCATGGTGGTTGAGGCTGGCCATGGTGAGAAGCTGCTCTGGCAGCAGCCCATGTCCAAGGCGGCTGAGGCTGGCCACCAACAGGGGCTGCTGCTGAAGTAGTCTCTGTTCGACCCAGCAGCCAGGGCTGGCCGCGAACAAGGGCTGCTGCCGAAGACGACCCTGCCCGCAGCTAGACTGGGCCACCATGGGCAGAGGCTGCTTCGCGGCAGCCTCCCCTGCCTTGCCCCATGCTGCTACCTCTATCAGAGGCAGCATCGGGATGGGGGGAGCAGGCAACACCGCGGAAACGGTTTTGGGGGAACTGGCATTTAAGCCAGCTCCAACCAGCACCGGCTCCTGCTTCCCCTCCCCCTACTTTGCTGCCTCTGATACAGAGGCAGCGGGGGGGGGGGGGGGAAAAGAGCGAGTAGTTGAGTAATCAACTACTCACTTACATCCTTAGTACAAATATGAATACAATAGATTAAAATCTCACTGTAAGTAGTGATGGAAAAATTTACACCAGAAAGAAAAAGGGGGGCAAGGAATGATACTGCTATTCACCCCCAGGATTTTCTGCTGTACTAACTAGCACTAGATTTCACTTCTGCTTTCAGGTCACCTGAAGTTGGCATAAAATTATGCTGAACAAATATTTAAGATAGGTTGGCTAGGATGGAAAAGTTTAATTATAAAGTGTCCATTAAAACATAAATCAAATCTAGAGGTAAAAAGTCAAAATCCAACAAGTATGATTAGTATATTATTCACTGTAGTACATTTAGTAGTATTTTGTTCAATGCCACGGGGGCCCCAATCCATGACTAGGATTTGTAGACACTGCAACAAGTCAAATAATTTTTTTCCAATCGCAGTTTACTGTCTGAAACTCACGGAGAGAATGGTAGAGACAATCTAGACAGTATTAACTACAGTAGCAGGAAGGATATAAACAAATTTGAGAGAATTCAGAGAACAAAAAGCCATTCTGTTTGATAGACATGTACCGGATAGTCTACAGTTGAGCATTCTCCATGAATGGGCCCTAGTTTTAGACCCTACTTCTTCTTGAACCAAAACAGGTTGAGTTTGTTGACCTTCTGAGCATGCCACAAGCCAGTACAATTTTTTATCCGATTTTTATAGAACTGTATGAAGAAATGGCAGACAGTGTTTCATTCGTCTATTACAGGTTGTACCTCCCTCAACCAGCAGGACCTTGGATGTTCCTGGACCACAAAGTAGGGTTGCGAGGTGTCCGGTATTCACCCGGACAGTCCAGTATTTTCGCCTCCTGTCCAGTAAAAAAATTCAGAGAGTACCGGACACCTGAGATGTCCAGTATTTTCTGATTTTTTTCCCCTGGCCAGGAGGCGAAATTGCGGCGCACCTGGCAACCCTACAAACGCTCAGCGCCCAGCCTCCCCCCGGCCCCCAACACTCCCAGCCTCCCGACCCCAGCCCCCATGCTTACCTGGTTCTGCAAGGCTGCCAGCACAAAATGGCTGCCGGCAAAAAAACCAAGGGGAAAGCACTGCCTCCCCCTGGGTCTTAGTGCTCAACCGCTCCCCTGTTCCTATCCCTGCACTCACTCTTAAAGGGGACATGCTGTTTTAATGCTGTTTTATTTATTTATTTATTTATTATTTTTTTGCTCTCCCCCCCTTTTTTTTCCTTCAACAGAATTTTTTCCCTGTTTTTTGGGGGGGAGGGTGTTCAGTATTTTTGTTTCAACCATCTGGCAACTCTACCACAAAGTCCAGATATAAGGAGGTTGGGCTGCAGAGCAGGAGAGGAGTAGGAGGGGCATGACTTAGCCAGCTGCCCTGTGTTGAGGGATAAGGACGAAGCAGGAAGTTCTGGCCCCTGCTACTGGGCAGCAGCGGGATGCTGGCAGCGGCCACAGAGTCTCAGCATTGGCAGAGCCACAGAGCTCCAGCCTGGGGAGCCACAGCCGGGCAGGTAGCAGCAGGGCTTGGCTGGAGTCCTACCCGGGGGCAGCACAGGTCATGCTGAGAGGGACCTCCCCTTGTTCAGCAAATCCCCTTGTTCAGGACTAGTCAGGTTCCGAGGGTACCAGACAAGGGAGGCACAACATGTACAATAAATCTCTACTAGTTGGAGGCTTCTGGCACAGAGCCTTGTGCATCACAAAATACATGGGTCAATAAGACATCCCCTGGGCCCAGAAGTATATTAGTGCTATAAGATAATCTGAAGTTTACATTTTGCTCTGGATGCACAGTTCTACAACACCAATAAAAAGAATTTGCTAGCAGTAAAAATGGCTAAAAAATTATTAGCCGCACAAAACAGGTATCATGAAGTGAATTTAAGGTGTGTCTGAGTCTGGCTTTGTGAATGATGAGAGTGTACTTTTACAACAATTCTGAGGTGTAAGGAAATAAAATAAGTAAGAGAAAATTCTCCTGACATACAACTTCACTACCACTCCTCTCCAGTAAGAAAGTGGACACCAATGAGGTAATATACAAATGTAAAAAAATACCTTTCAGTATAATACCATTAGCCTGAGTAGATAACCAATATTTGGAGTTTGGTGGGTTGTTTCACTTATGGGGAGAAACTAATGATAGGATCAAGTTTGTTTTTTTAATGCAATCCTATTTATTTACAAAGAATGTACACAAAGTCTTGTTTCCCTAAACACAGTAAAAATTAGACAACTAGGGACGTTTTTTCTAATAGTTCCAAGTCCCCATCCAGCGATCATCCTGCCTAAAAACACACACACAGTTTTTCCCAGGGTCATGCTACTAGTGCTTTTCTATCACTACTGCCTGCTTGCTGCCTTCTCCTTCAACTTCTCTGAGCTTGACTTTGTTCAGGGATGATGGGGAAAAAAAGTCACTGGCATTAGTAAATCTGAGTAAACTACAGATTAATCAACTACAGGGAAAATGCCTCTCTATGAATCAAATAAATTGGATATAGGGGTCTGTCAATCAGGAGTGCTGACCAGCACCTGGTGACTAAGGCGTTAACTAACGTCTCTTGTACCTAGCCAGGTATCAGGTGGTCAGCAATGCAGGTAGGAATTTCAAACTGGAAGAGAAGGGTTCTCTCTCTGTGTTCTTTGTTTGAGATTTAGATCAGTTTCTTCCAAGTACTGAGGGAGATGGGAGACACCTCTCTCTCCAAGAACGGACTTCTTACAAGGTAGTAAGTAGGGAAAAATTTAGCTAGTCCATTAGGATTTATTGTTTTCCTTGTTTGGGGATGTGGAAATAATGTCTGATCTTGTTAAGTGTTTTTTTTTTCTTTTATAACTAAGTCTTCAGCTCAGGGACTTTCCCTGAGTATCTATATCAAATGGTGGCTCTTTCCATCTAGCCAATTTACTATGCTTGCAACTGTAGTTTTGTTTTGATAATAAATGATTGTTTCTTTTCTCTAATTAACCGGTATTGGTTGATTTGTGTGTCCTGGAAGGTCTGTCTGTGTATATCTGCTTGCCTGACTGAGGGGTCAACTACCACAGACTGCAGCTTGTTTTTCTCTTATTTTTTAAGCTCTTTTGGAGAAAAAGATCTTGGGATACCCCTGGGGTTGGTTTCAAGCATCCACCCCTGTTAGTGGGTTCAAAAGCACTTGATGGTGTTGGCAGCAGATTCCCCAAAATCTGGGCATTAAGATTTTGGGGGGGAAGTTTTTGTACCAGAGCCTGTAGAGGCAAGGTTTTGGAGTGCTCTTGGGGGCCCCCAACTCCTGTGTTCGTTGTGCCAGAGTAGGGAACAGCCTTGACAGGGTCTATTAGACATCTTACTGCAAACACAAAGGGCATGTCTGAAAACCAGCTTTCTTCCAGGGTTCTGCTAGCACAATGGTAAACAAACCACTGTAACTGGGGAGAAGATAGAACCAATAGATATTTGATTACTAAAATTTATTTTAGAGGAAGAATTACAATAAAAAGTCTTCTGATCAGGAAAGGGGAAAAACAAACAAGAAAAGAACTGGAGATTAAGAATATGCAGCCAAAAACATCAAAGTGGCTGTTGAGGCCACACCTTTTTATATAATATTGCTTATAAAATATTTGAGATATAGTTCAAACCACCTCAAATGCCCACAATCTTTCAAGAGGGTTCTGGCATGTGGTATCTTTTGAGACATCATGAGAGTGGGGATCTGCACTGAAGTAAAATTATATAAATCTAAGTTATACAATTATGGAAGTGCCCTACTAGGGCATATCTACACTATAAAATTATTTCGAAATAACTAAATTTGACTTAACTCCTAATTTTACAAAATCAAAATAGCATGCCCCCAACTACAGGGAAGTTAGTCCGAGGCAGGCTCCATTAATGTGGATGTGCTGCCTTGATTTAGAGCCCCATGAAGCACTAGCGAGTAACTAGTTCAAATGACTCTGGGGAATAGTTATTTCAAATTAGCGGCACTAGAGCATCCACACTAACACGATTTCAAAATAACTATTTTAAATTTAGGGTTGTTCCCAGAGGAAAGCAGGAGTACAGATTTTTAAATAAGCAGACTTATTTCAAAATAATGGGCTTGGTAGTGTGGATACTCTGCTTATAAATTTGACTTAAGGGGGGTTATTTTGAAATAAGGCGCTAGTGTGGACCAAGGCCTAGTGACGACTTAAGTCTGGTTTTAGAATTCAGCTTTAACTAGGGGCATATAATCTTAGTTTTCTTTTAAAATCCATGGCCACTTGTTGTGATTTTCCACACATGGCTTTTTAGGCCTTCAAAATTTTCTGTACAGTTTCAGTTTGGTTTCCGTTCTTATACTTTTAATAGAAAGACTGCATTTTTACTCTCGCTGAACATTTTTCCTTGAGAGGCCATCCATCTATTGCTAATTTTTTATCTAGAAAAAAAATTGTCAGAGAGGTGTATCTTGAGTAGCTTTGGTGTAAGCAAGGTGGTTTGTTTTTTTAATTGGATTTCAGATCATTTAGCCAGTTGCTTGACTTCTGTAGTTTCATAAGGTTTTCTGCTCTATATGAGAGAAATTGTTTTTATTACAGCTCATGACAAAGTTGTTGAACAGCTGCTGGGGAATTAAGTGGTCTTAATTAGCAGTTCCACTAACATCCACTATACAGGTTTCCCTTGACAAAGGGGGAGGGAGGGTTAAGTGCCAAACTCTAGCTTACACGTTACAAAATAGAAAATTAATGTACTTGACAGTTAAGATCTTTGTATTTTTGTTACTACACATCTAACACACCCGATACAAACCCACAAACAGACAAACTCTATTGTTACTCAAACTCAACACCGCACCTTCTAGGCATGCCAGTCTTCCATCAAATCCCTTTACCTAACTATCCCTTCACAGAACACCATATCAAACATCAGAAATGTAGTTTAGGAAATAAGCATACAGAGAAAAGAATGCTGAAGAAGGCAGAGATATGGCTGTAGTATACAATAGTTAACATTAAGGTGTGTGCTTATAGCTGAAGAAGAGATTATGTCCTTGTTAGAAGGCTTCCTTTTCATTCCCTTACTTTTATGAATTTAGGACAAGTGATGTGCACAAAGTAACTGTAATTGCTTCACACGCAGTTTTGTATATTGTTTCATTAATGCCTGTAATTGCAGCATCAATATTTATTGTTTAAGGCAAACTCAAAGATGTTAGAGAAATCTATACAACTAGTCATTTTAAAACCCAGTTTACTGTAGTATTAAGAAACAAGAGAGTATTCAAATAGTTTGTATCACAATTCCTTAATGGAAAATGACTAAATAGCAATTCTTTTTAATAAGGAGGGTTGAAATATAAAGACACAAGTCTGTACTCCATTCTACATAGCTATATTCTCAAACTTTTGATACTTCCATGTTGCACTAGAAGTGATTCCTCCTGTGAAAGGGAGGCATTGAAAATCAGTGGTCAGGTATGGAAGACCAAATCCTGAGATCATCCAAGACAATTAGAAACGTTCTTGGACACCCAATGGATACAAGTGATC
This sequence comes from Pelochelys cantorii, assembly GCA_032595735.1. Taxonomy (NCBI): domain Eukaryota; kingdom Metazoa; phylum Chordata; order Testudines; family Trionychidae; genus Pelochelys; species Pelochelys cantorii. The sequence continues at coordinate 109,229,373 of CM064330.1, forward strand.
AAATTAACACTTACCATTTACATACCACACTTTACTTCCAGCTAGTGATGTTAAAATGTCGTTAATTTACTAATCGAGTAGTTGATAGAATTTTTATCGACTACTCGATCAATCAATAAGGGAAGGCATCCCGGCTCAGTCTCAGCTCATGCCAGATACAGGACTAAACCCCACTGCGGCTTTGCAATTTAAAACGCAGTAGGAGCCGGACAGACAGACAGCCTGGTTCAGTCCCGGCTTGCATCGGGTCCAGGACCAAACCCCGCTGTGGCTTTGCAATTTAAAATGCGGTAGGAGCTGGGGGAGGAAGGGCAGAGGCTGCCCGGCTCCTACTGCCTTTTAAATTGCAGAGCCACAGTGGGGTTTGGTCTTGGGTCCAGAGTGAGCTAGGAATGAGCAGGGCTGCCTGCCCACCCAACTTCTACTTCATTTTAAATACAAAGGCACAGCAGGGGTAGGTTCCCCGTTATGGCTCTGCATTTAAATGTGTATAGTCGATAGCATTAACCAATAAGCTGTTGCTTATTGGTTAATCAGTTATTCGACTATACTTTTACATCCTACTTCCAAATGGTATAATAGTAGTATGAACCAATTGTTACTTCGTTAAATCAAGAGAAATAGTTTTGAAGAGATGTGCTTGTAGTTTATTGGATGTCTGAAGTTGAAATACTGCTTGGCAAAGGAACATGAAGTTATGCATACTGGCCTAAGCGGGGATTGTTTTCATTTTTAACGAGATAAATAGTGTCTCTACAGGTTACTAGGACTCTAACTTCTTACAAACATAGCATAGAATCTGTTAACAACTAAAAAAAGAAAAACAATTCTGAGAACTTGACCTATGAAACATAATCTGTTATGGACACTTTTCTTCTCTGTGCTAACAATCCAATGATTGTGCCGCACAAGGACAGAATTCAACTGTTACTTAAATAGGCAGTGACAGGTAAACACAGCTATTTCTGCCTGCAGGTTTTACTTGTTTACATGTCAAAAACAAGTGTTAAATAAGCATGTGATTCATGGGACTATGGGTCTCAAAGATTCCATTTTATTCAGCAATGGAATACTTTGCATCCTAATTTTCCTTTGTTCAAAAACAGTTTTTCTGTTCTATCCCATTTTCTGAATATCAGTCTCCAATACTTCCATTGCAAAGCATCCAAGAAAATAACTGAAATGTATTTTGAAGGGTTACTTTACTTAATTTGGTTGAATATACAGCTAGTAAAAGTTTATCAAGCAAAAGGGAGTAGGTTCATCTAAATACTAATTCTTGACTTTCCCTCTTTAAAACAAGCTAGAGAAGGAAGAAGAATCTGACCACAAAAAAAAAGCCCTCATCTGGATTGGCAGCTTACTGCCAGAATGTTATGAAACCTGAGACGATATAGCATTGCCATCCCATAGAAAACAAATATGAACAAAGAAAAATTATGTCAAGCTCCAACATTGGTAGAGACTCTGATTAGCAGGGATAGGACCATGCACTAAAAAATTACACAAGTGAAAGACAGCAGGAAACAATATAAAAGTAAGGGAAACTTGAAGAAAACTAACTATTCTCTTCTCCCAAAAACAGCAGCAACCCTAAAGCTCCTAAGACTATTCTGAGCACTCTCTGCCCAAATGCTGTTTCACCCATTGCAATTATATCTAAATGCAATAGCTCACCAAGAACATAGCTGCTCTACAGAGTTGTCACAGCTTCAACATAGGGCCCAGGAAGCAGTAAATGCTTTAATGGAACAGCCCTAATAATTTAACTGGTCTGGGGAAACTAGCTGAGACACAGACTAGCACATTAGCACTAACTAAACCAACTATGGAGTTTTAACTGAGAAATCTAACTCTCTCCCATATCAAGATTTTAAGTTAAGGTTTTGGAACCATGCATGATAAACCACTGTGTCAATTCTGTGCCCCTTCATGTCTTAAGAAGAATGCATGACAGAAGTAACTGCTACTCAGTGATGATGCATGTCTTACAAGATCATTGTGGAGGAGTCATGAGCATTTGTATATGATAGCAAAGTGCAGGTGTTTTGAACAGCAGGCAGGGGATACTCTATTTGCAGTGAACTACATTGCGACTCATCATCATTTCTCCCAAAGAGAAAATTACAGATTGACTTAAATACAGTCTGGAAATAGTTGTATGGTCTAGCAGTGGAAACTGCAACAAGACAGATTCAGACGGAATATGAGGAATAAATTTTTAACAGAGTAATTAACCACTGAAATACTTTACCAAGGGTCATGGTGGCTTTTCCCTCACAGATAATTTTTAAAAGATATGCTGTAGGAAGAATTATTGGGAAGTTCTATGGTCTATGTTATCCAGGTAAACAAGATGATTACAATGATCCCTTCCGGCCTTGGAACCTCAGGCCACGTCTCCACTTGCCATGCCAGAGATCAAACTTCTGCCATTCGATTTAGCAGGTAAAGTAAAGACCCACTAAATCTAATGCTTAGGAGCGCTCCCGGTCGGCATCAGCACTCTTACTCTCCGCGCGGAGTAAAGAAAGCTGAAGGGAGTGTTTGCTCCCATCGACCTCACCCTGTGGAGGTAGCACCAAGATCATGTTAAGGTGTGTTGACTCCAGCTATGTTATTTATACAGCTTGGAGTTGCATACCTTAAGTCAACTTTCTGGGTCTAGTATAGACATGGCCTAAAAATGTGACTCTGAGCATTTTTGTTCTGAGTGATAAAGCCTTCGCAAACCTTGAGGTAAGCAGATTGAATAACAAATCTGTAGGTACAAGATGGTGAAATGCCTATTTAGAAGACTGAAAGCATCATGTAGAGGTTAGATCAGCAGTTCCCAACCGCCGGTCCGCGGACCAGTGTCAGGCCACGAACTGCTGGCTGCCGGGCTGCGGTGATTCTGGAGGCTGGGGGTGGGGTACACCTGTTGGGAGAGGTGTGTCCTGCCCCAACTCTCAGCCAACCAGTGCTGGGCAAGGGCGGGATCTCCTACCAGACATGGAAGAGCGGTTCACTGCACAGCAGGAGCACCATGTGGAGCCTGGCACAGCAGCACTCAGCTAGCAGCTGGGAGGCAGTGCAGGGCTAAGTGAGGGGGCCAGGGCAGGCACTGGAAGGCTCTGAGGCAAAGCTAATAGTGGGGGGCTCTAGGGTCAGGGCTAGTACTGGAGAGCTCTAAGAGGAGGGGGCTGACACTGGGGGCACAGCTAGTAGTGGGGGACTGTGGGGGTGGGGCTAATATTGGGGGCTGACACGGGGGGGGATTGGGTGCAGTGGGGCTCTGGAAACAGGAGACTGGCACTGAGGGGTCTGCTGGTGGGAGCTCTAAGGGGCGGAGGTCTGGCACTGAGGCATTTGGGATGGGGGGGCTGGCACTGGGAGGGTTGGAGACAGGGGACTCCGGGGACTTTGGGGTCAGTGGCTGGCGCTGGAGGGCAGTGGAGGGGTGGGGCGTTCTAGGAGTTAGGGCTGGCACAGGGGGGCTCTAAGGGTTGGGGCTTTTGGCAGACCAGTAACATTTTGTTTGCGTATTCATTATTTGCATAATGAACATGCAAATACAGAAACAAAATGTTACCAGTCTACCGAAAGTTTGTGAATGAGTTTGCTGGTCCACAAAATAAAAAAGGTTGGGAACCACTGGGTTAGATGGACAGCAGCAACTCTTCTGTCGGCAATTTTAATTCATTGAATTTTGAAGATTTGAAACCAAAGATAAATTTTTCAATTAACAAGGGAATCAGATAGATATTAACCAACATTCAGCACAGCAAATATTTGTCCCTATGTTTGCTAACACAGTTTGCAGTGAAATTAGCAATGCTTTATGCATACGTTTTCAAACTGATTTTAATGGCATTTTAATTATTGGGTCTTATAGTGCCCTGTGTGTCCTGCTAGGGAAAAGTCATAACATAGTTGCAGGATTGTGAGTCTGGCAGGAGCTGGGGGAATGGATGCAATCTCTTACATATGTGATTACTTCCCAGAAGTCATGCAGTTGTTTATTGACAATGGCTTGCTCATCAAGAAGAATCCCATAGGTAGCGGCAGAACGTACCTATGCAAGTATATCCTGGTGAAGAGTTATGCTGAGAAAGTTATGGGATTTGAGAATGAGGGTTAGTTCCTGGCTGAGACCTCATGGATTGGTACCATATCTTCAGGACAGAGCATTGGCCTTGCTGTGTTTGGTTCCAGGGAGATACCTGATGCCCTCATCTGATCCTTTTGGGATTTGGAGTAGGATCCACCAGTCCCCAATAGTGCTATTGAGAAAACTGTGAAGGAAAACAGACTTGCTGCACTTGCCATGAATTGAGTGTGTTGTGGAAAATCAGCCAAGAAATACAAAGGATTGGGGAAAACATGAGGAGTGAATCATGCTGAATTGTAATACTTCTCAGTGTTTCTTAATCACAACCTCCAGGAGGAAAAAAGGGAACCAACAACATGAGGTCAGGAGTGGCCTTGTGTCGCAGGGGAATCGGCAGGATCTGGGCCACTATAAAGCAGTCAATTGTGCCCGAGTCAATGAGAGCTGGTAGGACAGGAATTTGCCAAGTCACCCTAGGTATTTAGAAATGGACTTGCGCCCATAACCAGGAAGCCCCAAGCAGAAGTCAGGGTGAGTTCCAGTCAAAGTTGAGGTGTAGGGGGCAACTCTTTCTTCGAGGGCCCCAGCTAATTCCTCTTAAAATACCTTGGCCAGCTTGTTTCTCTGGCTCCATGGAGTTCATACAGAGAAGTATCAATGCCACTCACGCCAGCAGAAGCAGAGATAGTGCTGGCAATGTCATTCCTTCTTGATGTCTTATCCCCATAAATAACCCATATCCACCTTCACTGACTTGGGGAAAGGTATCAGTCAAGAGTAACAGTATATGGATAGGACAGTTATAGGATCCCACTCTTCTCCTCCCTTAATTCCTATAACCAATTGCCAATACAGATGGTAAGATCCACAAGGGTATCCGAACTCAAAGATGTCAATTCATCTGTGTAGAATAAAAATTTCTGAGGCAGGCTATGATATTCTGTTAAGAACCCCGATTCTAAATTTGGAGTCTGGGACTGGCACACAAACACAGTACATGATAGTTACCCCCACACACACACCCCTAGCCCAGAAGAGTAAATCTGACCTATGGGAAGTCCTGAACCTCAGTCCTTCCTGTCCCGCCCCCTCTGCCGGTGGGGCTGGAGTGCCAGAGGCGTGAAGTGTCTCAGTTGGGGGCCACATCAGTGAGGGTTGGGGGTTTTGGGAGGTTTTTTTTTTTTATTGTTGTTGTTGGGGTTTTTTGGTTTTTTTTGGGGGGTGCTTCTCACTTGTGTGGCTCCGAACCCAAGAAAGATTCCCCACTCCTGCCCCGGGGATGCCGTACATGTCCTGCACATTCCCCTCCCCCCACCCAAGCCCCACAAGGCTCTGAGACTCCCACATGCCCCACCTACCCCCCACCCGAGCACCCAGGAGGCCGTGCGGCTCCCACACAGTCCCATCTTCCCCCACCCGAGCTCCCGCAAAGCCAACTCCAGCTCTCCACCGCCCCCACCACTGAAAAGGGTCAAACTGTGGCTCTGCCAGCCTGAGCCCCTTCTCCCTCCCCTTCTCCACCCAACAGGGCCCCCTTCTCCCTCTCTCCTCCTGCCAGGGCCTATTCCCCTCCCCCCCCCCAACCAGCCAGGGCCCCCATTTCTCTCTCCCCTTCCCACCGCAGCCTAACTTATTCCAGCAGCTGGGCGGAGTCACACGCTGGGTCCGGCTTCTCCCCCCCAGCACGTCAGGAAGGCCCGGGAAGGGAAGGGTAGGTCTGGGACCGTAACCCCAGCCTTCCACGTGGGTTGTGGGGGTGGGTGGGGCACATTCCTGTGGGACGCAGAGTGACATGATAATGTCACTCTTTCGTCCCACAGGAGAAACTATTTTAAAGTATAGTAAGAATATCAATAGCTGAGGGGAGGAGCTCATTTCCTGTTCTGAACTTTATACCAGTTAACCAATTACAAGTAGAGATGCTGTTTCCACAGATTTCTAAAGCTACCAACAAATTATTTAACAGCTGTATATGTGCATCTTGGGCTAAATCTATAGGAACACAAATAACCATCCACTATGACTTCATTTCCCCTTCACATGATGTATTTGAACCCACAAAACTCCTAAACAAGAGGATAAACTGACTTAATGTGTTCAAGTATGATTCAGAAGGACTGCCTTTGCTCATGACTGTCAGAAACAAACTGAAAAAGCAAGTATGAAAGGAACATTAACATTACCAGTTTAGGTACTGGCTGCCTCCTGTCAAACAAAGGAGACAAAAATAGAAAATTAAGCCATTTTGTTGAAACATGTATCTACTGAAGTGCACTAGTTATATTATTCATCACATACTTAGTACCTTTTAGCACTGGAACTTCCAATTCATGGTGGTCAATTATTTTTCATCACCACAATTCCTTTTAAAAAGAAAGCTATGTCATGATTTAATTCTTGCTGAAATCCTATTATGTGAAAATGATGGTGCCATTAGGGAACTTTAAAAAGTCTTGGAAGACTTTGTTTTTCTAATCAGCCAATGGTATTGGCTGCCGTATTGAAACAGCAACATGCTTAGAGGCAAAGTTCTGTACAGTTAGAGAAGCTCCTTCTAATAAGGAATTAATATGACATTTGTCCTGAACACAACCTATTTTCAACAGGAAGAAAAGGGTAAATAAAACCCCACAATAACGCTCCTAAAAATGCGAAAGTGACTTCCACAATGCCATTGGACACTTGAGATTTTATTGATAGGGTGCAATACCCATTTAAAAATCAAAATGACACCGCTAATTTTCATAATAGTAAAGAAAATTATTTTATAATCTATAGTACACTTTTTAGAGTGTGTCTTTTCAAAAAGCTATCATATATATAATAGCCCAATGTCTGTGAGTCTGTAACGCTGAAATGCTGGCTGTTCCCTCTGGACGGCCCGTGCTGCATGGGAAGTGTGGGGCCCAAAAGGCCGCTTGCTTCTCTTGCTCCCCTGCGGCGGCCCGGCTGAGCAGCTCAGAAGTCAGCCGAGCGCCATGGCGGGAGGGGAAGGGGAGTGGAGCGGTGACGTGCACGTGACAGCAGCTCCAGGCCCTGCCCCCCGGCCATGAACATCACCGCCCCGCCCCCCTTCGCCTCCCACCGTGGCGCTCGGCTGACTTCTGCGCCGCTCAGCTAGGCCGCCACGTGGGAGCAAGTGGCGCAAGCGACCGTTTGGGCTCCGTGCTCCCCATGCAGCACGGGGCGTGCGGCACCCAAACGGGCATTTGGGCTCCACGGTCCCCCGAGTGAGAGGCAGGAGGTGGAGGAGAGCTGAGAGAGAGAAAGGGTACGTCTCTGGGTACATCTAGACTACATGCCTCTGGCATTTGTCAACCTCCCAGGTAAACCTCATCCCAGGAGGCATACCTGGGAGGTCGACAAATGCCTTTGATGTCGACCGCGGAGCGTCCAGACTACCGCGCTGAGCCGACAAACAGCTGATCGGCTCAGCGCAGCAGCCATTTAAATTTAAATGAAGCGGAGATTATTTAAATCGCTGCTTCATTTTCCTATGCCGGGTAGCCTAATCTACATGCCTCTGTCGCCAGAGGCATGTACAGAGAGGGGAAGAGAGGGGGAGGCAGTAGGAGGAGAGAGAGAGAGAGATGGAGCGAGAGTCCGGAGGCTCAGGAGAGAAGACCGACGTGGAGGAAAGACCTGAAAATCCCGTCTTATGATGGGCTAATTGGCTAGTTAGAGAAGAATGCTTAATATCAAATTTAGAATACATAGCTGGTTAATGTAATTTAAGAGAAAAACCAACTCTTGAGCTATAGAAGCAATCAGCCCAGATAATAGCTTTTAAGAAGCATGGAGAATAAAAACCCTTGTAAAACCTGCAGACATCCATTGCAGAAGTGTTTTTCATCAAGAGATATAAAGTTTCAATCACAAGCATTCTAAAGGCATAGGTAGTCAAACATACATTGTGTTTAATAACTCAAGTGATCAACCTACTTAATAGATTTTTGTAATGTAATTTTATGAGCTCCTAATTTGTTATTCCCAGCCCCTTCACTTCAATTCCTCACCAATCATTCCCCCAAACAGCATGATACATTATGATTGCCCTTTATCCCAGAAAAATACATTTCATTAAACCATCACTGATGATAATTCCTGTTACAGTAAATATCAAACTATACATCACTAACAAATTCTGTAGATTTTCAGATTAAATATCTGCTCTGCGTTTAGTGCTGGTAGAGTTAGGGGATAAGTAAAACAATCTAGTATATATTCTTTTAATGGGTTTTTAATACATTTGCTCCAATGCCCTCTGGCTTCTCCATCCATGTAATGGGCAATTTGTGTGAGCTTTGGAATTCAGGAGATTCTAACTACCAATAACATGTATTATATCATTCCTTTTAGGAGTGCCATATCACTCCTATCTGGGCCATCAAGGACTAGTACAATGGTCATCAACCAGTAGATTGGGATTTACCAGTAAACCTAGGAGCATCTGACAGGTGATCCTGACTGGTTTGGCCAGGAAGTTATCAAGCACTGGTACTTCAGTTGCCCCGCCACCCACTGTCATGCTGCTCCTGCCCTCTGCCTTGGAATTGCCCCCCTGGGAGCCTCCTGCTTGCTATGCAGAGAGTGGGAGGGAGAAGAGGGGGGCGCTGATGTCAGAGTGTCCCTCCTCCTCCCACTTTTGTACCCTATCTCTACACAGGGACAAGGGGAGGGAGGGAGCTTGGCAATGCAAATCTCTGTCACTCTCACACACTGTGTGTGCCTCTGTCATTCTCACAAACATAAACCACTGGCCTTCACTCTCATCTCCCAACCCAACATATACGTGCGTTGTTGTTGCTACTTCTTTTACTGCTTGCAAAGTATGTTGGTTTTGGTTTTTGACGTGACTGGTGTGTGCATTTCATAATTTTCATTTCTCTCTCACGCTTAAATTTAATTATTTGAGTAGTGAGTTCTAAAATGCCTATCCTGTTGTCGCTGGAGTAATTATCCGTGTGGTAACTGCTGCTCTTGGAAGTGGCTTGCATGTCCCTGCAGCCCCTGAGAGAGGCAGAGCAGGAGGTCTCCACATGCTGTCCTTGTCTGCAGACACCACTCCTGCAGCTCCCATTGATCAGTAATGGGGAACTGTGGCCTGTAGAAGCTGTGGGCTCAATGCCTGTAGATGAAGGGCAGCACATGACACCATGAAGCCATTGCGGTACTTGCCAGCTGCTCTCAGGAGCGGTGCAGTGCCAGGGCAGGAGTAAGCCTGCCTTAACTCCACTGCTCCACCACCCAGAAGCCGTCTCAGTTATACAATGCCCAGCCAGAATCTGCTTCCTGAACTCCTATCCCAGCCCTGAACCTCCTCCTGCACCCAAATTCCTTCCTAGAGCTTGCACCCTGAAATCCCTCTTGGACCCCAATCCCCCACCCTAGGCTAAGCCTGGAGCCTCTCCCATACGCCGAAACCCTTGGCCCAAGACCAGAGCCTGCACCCCAACCCTCTACCCCAGCCTGGTGAAAGTGAGTGAGGATGGCAGAAGAAGGGGGATGGAGTGAGCAGGGTGAAGCTTCAGAGAAGGGGTGGAGCAGGGGCAGGGCCTCAAAGAAGGAGGGGGAAGGAAGCGGGGCAAGGGCATTTGGATTTGAGGTAGATCTTAATTGCACTGAAACTGAAAAAATGATCTTGCGGTTAAAAAGATTGGAGACCACTGGACTAGGAGGTTGAGGAAGGCAGACTGGTACGTCTAGCCTTATGTTGACAGTGGGAAAGGAAGAGAATACTTTTGAAGTCATCTTTGGCGAGTCTTCCTAAGTAACCAAGGCTTGTTACAGACCAGAAAAAGAATACAATGCAACACAGAAGAAACTGGTATAAGCAAATAAGTACAGTTCTTACAATAGGAAGGAGGAAAAGTAATCTTAAATGTCAAGATTGCCTGAAGTAAAAGGGAGACGGAGAGAGAGACATCAGCTGTTTATGTCTATCAAAAGCATTTCTAATGTGTCTACCACTAGAGTATCTGAGTACCAAATAGCTGAACAATTAAGGATTCGGTTTATTTGTGCAGTAGTTTATAGTTCATCAACAGCAATAGGTCTACAAGAAGCAATATCATTGTCAAATGCCTGCCGGGCAAATATAAATTTACTCTTTCCCCTCTCACTTGATGAATTGTTTTCAGGTGTGATGATCATGCAGACATTTAACTGTTCTAATAATGTAAACTATAGGTGAGAAATGAACTGCTCAACATACTGATAATGCTGCTCAAGTTTATTAGCATGGAAGATTAGATATTGATCTGTTCCCCAGCACATAACCCTATGGTAAGCCAAAGCAAAGGCAGAAGATGGATAAGCCAGAAATTTTAAAGAGATTTTTTAACAATTGAATTTGTTTTCCACTTTTGTCCTGCACTCTTACACTTGAAAAAAAGTAAGGCAATTCAGAACCATAATAAAGTTCTTGGGCTTAAAAGAACATTGTACACAGCAAAAATGACAAAGTATTTTACAATGCAACAAAGATCCATCACAAGCTCTGAAGCAAGAGCTAACAATCCTACCTTGGAATTCAGTTATGATTTTTTTTAAATTAAACAAGTTCTACAGGTATAAATCATGGTGTTCAGTATCCATTGTGTTCAGCATGTCTTGCATTCATTACAGCCTTATTATTTTAGATTTGTCACACTGCTGTTAGTACTGCCTGGCCATCAAACTAACTGCTCTCTGCCTCTTCTAAAATAGACTGGCCAACAGCCATCCTGTATTTTCTACTGATAAAAGCAAGCTGTGGCCATATATAGCTCTTTAATCCAAATTACATTAAAAAAAACCACAGACACTGAGCTGCTGCTGAATCTCTCTCTTTCTGAAGGTTTTAGACAGACTTTGCTTAAGCTCAGTAGTGCACAGCTTAATAGCTTCTGTGTTAAGTTTCAATTAGCAGCAAACAGGCAGCACACTGGATTTTTCAGAGTTGCATAGATTTTTCATGTTGGAGACCTTCCATCAGGACAATGCATATTTAAACATAACATAGAATAATTTGTTTTGACAAGTGTGTGTGTGGGGAGAGTTTTTTATTAGCACTCAGCAGAAGATGTGTGTTTTCTTTAAAATAATTTTGTAGCTTATAACATCAAATTACTATAACACTGCAGATATGTAAATTTCTGCATAACTTCTCAAATATGTGAAGCCTTCCATTTCTCTATTTTCTGGGATGTCATGTTGCTTAAGATTTCTAATAACTTTTATATCTGAGATCAGCCATTTGATATCTTATAGCCTTTTACTTTTTAAATGCTTTTTTCATATTCAAACACTGAAGTCTGCACTATTAATGCTTTTTTCTTGAGCAGGCAGAAACTAATATTATACTGAAGATGGCTGAAGATTTCTGCTGAGTACTATTGACTATATTTTTAAAAGAAACTTGTCAGTCATTATAAACCTTCTAAAATTCTGCAAGAATCTTTTGTGAACTAACGTTAACATCCATTAAGAGAAGCATCTAGAATTTAGAAGCAGATCTAGATGTAACCCTCATTCTGGGGCATGATTTAATATGATTTATTTGTACCACTATTACAATACAAAAAGGAATACCCATACAGTACACGCTCCTTTCTCCCTCCTCTCCCCCCCCCCCCAAGTTTGAAAAAAGAGGGGAAGAGGTTGCTTAGATTATGATGTGCCTCTCAATGGTTGTGTCTTTGGACATCCTTATGCTGATCTGAAAGAGCATGCACATTTGTAAATGGTACTCCTTTCAAATACTGAGGCTACCTTGTGCCTGGTCATTTTTTGGTGTAATAATTTATATGGAACATACTGACAGTATCAAGAGAGATGAGCAGGACCGCCGACAAGGGACAGCGTCAGTGAAGTAGCCCAAATGGTTCCCTCAGACTATATTCTCCAACAGATAGCCTACCCTAAATACTGACAGACTAAGGGACAATCTCCACATATAACATTAAGGATGTAAAATCCCATTTAACTGGTTAACTGTGATGTTTAACCAGTTAACTAATTAAAGGGAGGGCGGGTGAGGGGCTGGGCCAGAGCAGCACCTGCCTGTGACGCACCTGGGCCCGCTCCAGTCCGGCTGGACCAGCCCCTATCTGCAACGAGCCTAGGCCTGCCACAGACAGGGGCTGCTCCAACCGCTCAGAGCAGACCCTGTAGGACTGGAGCAGCCCCCTGCCCATAGTGGGTGGAAAGCTCTAGCCCGCAATGATTCACTGGAACTGGTAAGCATCACCTGTTAAGGGTGATGCTTACTGATTAACCTTTCACATCCCTAATTAACATATCTGTTTTCCACAACTAATTCTCTGTAAATCTTCCCATGACTGATGTACCCAAACACTAGCAGACTTACCTGGCATTGCCCAGATCCTCTAGGACAGAGTTCTGGAGATATGGGGGGGGTGCAGGAGGTTTGGGCCAAGGGCATGTTCTCCCTCTCCTCCTCCCTGGCCACAACCCTCCCCGCTCAGAGCCTGTTCTCCCCCTCCCCTCCAGCAACCTGCCCCCAGCCCACTTGGGCCTGTTCTTTCCTCCCCCACTGCCGCAACCCTGCCCCAGCCCTCCTGAGACCTATTCTTCTCTCCCTTCACAAATACCCCTAGCCCACCCAGGCCTGTTCTTCCACTCCCCCCTTGCAGGGTATCCCCCCTTCCTGGCCTGCCTGGGGCCTCTTCTTCTCCCCCTTCCAGAACCTGCCCCCCCAGCTCACCTGAGGCCTGTTCTTGCCCCAGCCCTCCAGACAATCCAAGCATGACACCCAGATGTACAGATCCTTTTCTCTTAATCTGTGTACCATGTCATTTTTTATTTCAAACACCATCTTTAATACATATGTAGATAAAGTATCCTGCCTGGAGATGGCTAAACTTCTGTGATATTAATTCATTATAATTTATGGTTTGTCCTCTTAGCTTGGAGGCTGAAGTTAGAGAGGGAGTCAATTTTCAGAACAGCTCCACCTTCTGACCATATATTGTGAAGCTAAAGAGGTTATTAAAAAAAGAGAGAGGGGAGCCTCTGTGTTTTGAAATTGAGAAATAACACAGTTTTACTGAGTCACAAAGCACCAGATGCCTGCTTTCAAGAAGGGAAAGTTACAGATGTATAAGAAAAATTTATTTTTGCTCCTCTGCTCCAGCCCCACAAAATTTAGCTGTCTTCTCCACTGCTCCATGATTTCCTTCCCATGGGCAGTTAGAAATATGGGGCACACTCTCCCTATCCATTGCTCTCCACTTTACTGCTGCATGAGACAGGGAGATACCAAAAGGCTAAAGCAGTTGCTCTCAACTTTTTCCAGACTACTGCCCCCTTTCTGGAGTCTGATTTGCCTTGCATTCCCCCAACTCTCTCCTCTCATAAAAACTGCTAGCTTATTAAAAAAAAAAAAAAAAAAAACACCACACCAAAGTGTCACAGCACAGTATTACTGAAAAATTGCTTACTTTCTCATTTCTATCACATAATTATAAAACAACTGGAATATAAATGTTGCATTTACTTATATGTTCATATATTATTAATATATACAGCAGTATAAACAAGTAATTTATGACATTTTCATTTGTACTGACTGTGCTAATGCTTTTATGTAGCCTCTTAAAAAACTGGATAAATATTTAGATGAGCTGATGTACCATCTGGATCTGCTAACCCACAGGGGTATATAAACTCCTGATTGAGAACCACTGGACTAATGCACAACCTTCAGAGCATCCTCTGCCTGTGTGAGTTGAGAACTACAAGTGAAATAGTCCAAGTCTCTCCAATTAAGCAGTGCCTAAAACTCATTACAAACATTCTGGACTAGTCCAAGCCAGGTCAGGGCATCAGAAAATATTCTTCCTGTCATGGAAAAAAGGTCAAGTGGAGCATGTTTTTCTCTCAGCATCCAGACTCTAAAAAGCCTTTCTTTCTCTAGGTAAGAAGATCCACAGTAGCTTGTTTCTTGCTTCTCCAACCAACTGGGGAAGGAATCCCAGAAAGTTGTTAGTTTCTCTCACACCACTTTTCTATGTTAAGGCTAAGCAAGCGAGTTACTTGTGCCTGCCTTCCATGAATGTAAAGAAGAGAAAGCCTAGTATGTAGGATTCCACTACTACACTTTAAATTATTGGGATAAACAGTTCTAGTAATTGGACGTTCACAGTATCCAGCCAATGGATATAGGCAAGTTTTTTGCTAAACTGTTTAGATAAATGCAATAGTTGTCCACATTTAAGTTATCATTGTGGTTTGGTGGTCACATCAATAATGTGAATGGAGTCACTCATCCTCTATAGAAAAGGAAAAAAAAAAAACAGGACTATGTAGCACTTTAAAGACTAATAAAATGGTTTATTAGGCGATGAGCTTTCGAGGGCCAGACCCACTTCCTCAGATCAAATTGTGGAAGAAAATAGGCATGACCATATATACCAAAGGGATACAATATATGGTATATATGGTCATGCCTATTTTCTTCCACAATTTGATCTGAGGAAGTGGGTCTGGCCCTCGAAAGCTCATCGCCTAATAAACCATCTTGTTAGTCTTTAAAGTGCTACATAGTCCTGTTTTTTGTTTCAGCTAGACTAGACTAACACGGCTACATCTCTATTACTATTCTATAGAAAAGGAATACCCAAGTAATCAGTCAAATTGGCTTTAAGTCTTCTTTTCAATGCCAGGGTAGCACAGAGTAAACTTAATGGTAGGCAAATCTGATCTACTGTTCTAAATTCTGTCCAGGCATCAGAAAAGCAGTTCAAGATTTAAGTGTATCTTTCCAAGTAAGACATCTAGAGATTTTTTTAAGTATGAAAGTTTATCTTATTTTTAAAGATTATACATCTTCTCTACTCAGAGAAGTACTTAAAGTATCACTTCCAATATTACATTTTCCATTTTTTCATATCCAAGTGTCCAGTGTTTTAATGGAAAATAGTATACAGTATGTTCTCTTGCAAGTTCACATATAGGGTACATCTAAACTACATCTCTTTTTCGATAAAGGGATGTAAATTAGACATATCGAAATTGTAAATGAAGCTGGGATTTGAATTTGCCGTGCTTCATTTACATAATGGCAGCCTTGGCCTTTCCCCCCCCCCCCCCCAAAAGCCGCTTTTAAAAAAAACAACCACGGTCAAGACGGGGATCTTTCAACAGAAATGCCCCATTTCAAAAGATCCTGTAACCCTCAAAAAATGGGTTCATTTACAATTTCGATATGTCTAATTTACATCCCTTTATCGAAAAAGGGACGTAGTTTAGATGTACCCACAGAGAAAATATCTTATAGAGATGCATACTTTCATTTTCATCTACAGCTCTCTTTTTCATGTGGTTACACTGGAGAAATCACTACCTAAAAGAAGACCAAATTCCAAACACCTCCACCTTGTAACACCCTTTTAGGTACACACACTTGATAGATAGAGAGATAGATGTGTATGGGCTGGGAGTCAGCAACCAGGAATGAGAGGAGAAGCTGAGATAGATGTGTGTGGATGGGCTGGGAGTCAGCAGCCAGGAGTGAGGGCGGAAGCCAGCAGCCCCACAGGGCTGGAGCAGCACTCTGCCCGCGGTGCAGCACAGGCAAGAGGCTGCTCCTGGGTAACCAGTTACCGATTCACATCCCTAGTCAGAAGCTACTCACTTTGGAGCTCAAAAAAAAAAAAAAAAAAAAAAAATCACACTGAGGAACAAGTCAAACAGTAGATGGATTTACAGCAATGGGATGCCCAAACTGGGGCATAAACAGCACAAACATAACCCTATTGTGGCACCATCCCACTGTGCTAGCAGGTACATAGACAAAAGGGGGTATTTTTCGATGATTATGCAAGTGCAAATTCATTAACATGGATGCCTCAATGACAGTGTGGGCTAATCAGGGAAGGTACATGACCCTTGCATCTGTAAGAACACAGAACTTTTCCAAAAGCTGCAAGTAGGGAAATTGTTCTTCCCTAACTGGAGCATTCCGACTGACAAGGCTGAGAGCCAATAGTGATTCAGGGGACCCAGTCTACCCTTTGCTTTTATGGATCCACACTCGCCATTTTGAGAGCACTAAAGATGCAGCTGACAGGTGCAGGATGACTGCTCAATGTGCTTTTAGTAGATTAAAGGACCACTGGTAGTGGCTATGGACTAGTCTGGATCTTAGTGAGGCAAACATCCCCATCATCATATCTTCATGTTGTGTACTGCATAATATTTGTTAGGCAAAAGATGGCCAAAAAGGCAGACAGTGACACGGGACTGACTGGCTATAAGTTTGAACAGTCAGATTCAAGGGCTTTTAGAAGAGCTACCTTTATAAAAGCATTTTTGATAGTTGGGCACAATACTATTATATGATGCTTTTCTAAAATAGTGTGCCTTTGTACGCATAACATTTACATGTGGGTGATTTATTGAACTTCCATTATGAATTATGTAATATAGCAATTATGCTTGGTGTAAGCTAATAAATATACTCAATTTCCAAAGATAAAACTTTATTATATGCTATAGTGAGATGGAGTGGCTTCCTCCAAGCCTGAGACAGAAGAATCACTACACAATCCCTGGTGGGTGGAGCAAAGCCAGCTCCACGCCTGTACTGGAAGTAGAGGAGAGAGACAGGAAGTACAAGAGGGAAACCATTCAGCTCTGTTGAGCTCGAGCCAGTGAAGGAGACAGATGTCTATGGCCTGCTGCAGGACTGTGGATCAGCCCCAGAGTTGAGACACCCTGCCCTTGAAAGAGGAGGACAGAAGCTGCTGAGACTGCTGTACATCACTAACCCCAAGTAGACTGAGGACCTATAAGCTACAGAGCCACACCAATGGACTAGGGCAGGAAGTAGACCAGAGGAACCAATTTTGGTCAGGTTGTACTGTTGTAGTATGACTGAGTGTGTTTTGACAGGATCCTTGCTGTCCCAATGATGGGATCCCCTGCCACTGAAAGGGCCCTGGACTAGAATCTGGTGGAGTAGGGTGGGCCTGGATCCCCCTGTTTGCCTGCTAACCCAATCCCTTGATTGGTGGCCTACTTACTCTAGACCAGAAGACCTGTGCCTGGTTTGTAGTTTGCCCTAGCCAGAAGGTTGAAACTCCTGCACGCTGCCTGCCTTAGCCAGGAGATAAGGCTACAGACTGTTTAACTGCCTACTTCTCTGTACCACCTGGAGAACCAGAACAATTCACAAAGTTTGCTGCCTGCCTGAGCCAGAAAGCTAGGCTAAAGACTACCTGATTGCTATTGCTCTGCTCTGCCAAGAGGATCAGAGTTGCTGACTGAGTACTGTCCATCCTAGCCAGGCAAGCAAATTAACTACCTATTGCCTGACTCATCAGGTCATAGCGGACCCTACATGTGCAAGGAAACTGAGATAAATGAAGTACAAACATTTCGGCAACACTGTAAATGTGTGCTATATTTAAAAAATACCAAATAAGCATTCACATTTGAATTAACATACTACAATGTTTCATTCATGTTACAAAACATGTAGTGCATTGTGGCTGATCCTGTGGTAGCATAGTTTGTAGCAGCATGGGTGAGGCAAGTTCTCCTGAAGTAGGAGAGAAACAAGGCTACCATTCCCAGAAATGCATGGGACAGGATTGCAGGGTACCTCCATGAAAGTTTCAGCAAGGTTGCTCAAGAGGAACAGCCCTTTAAGGAGAACAAAATGGAAAAGTGGATGCCACCTTTTTCTAACTTCATCAAAACTCAGGATGTTGATCTGATTTAAACTGTGTAATAACTATCATACTATTTTTCTGTATCCTGTGTTATAGCTGTATTGATCCCAGGATATTACACAAGGGGAGTGAAGTAATATCTTTTATTGTACCATTTTCTGTTGGTGAGAGAAAAAGCTTTTGTGCTTACACACCTTTTGAAAGCTTGTCTCTCTCACCAACAGAAATTGATCCAGTAAAAGGTATTACTTCATCCACCTTATCATACTAATTTTCCAACATGTTAGAACTTAAGTGACCAGTTAAACATAACATAACAAATAAACATAAATATCTTTGTTTTCTAAACTTGTAGATGCGACAGGTGCCATTTTCAAAGGGGGACAGAAAGGAGAGGAGCTCTTGAGCACTGAAAGATAAAAAATGCTTATAAAGAGCAACCTGGGGAAACATGAGGGAGGGCCAAGGAGGCACACGACCCCTCCACAAACACCATGGGCAGGAGGGGCAGGGAGCCTGGGAGGATTATCAGGTAGTCTTTAGCCTGGTGTCCACAGCAGGGGTCAGAGCACCCTGCACTCACCAGCAGCTGCTCCCCCAGCTGCATTGCTCAGGGAAGGGACCACTCCCTGTACTCACTGTTGAGAAGTGGAGCAAAGCAGCCAGCATCTGGGGGAGTGGAGCAGACTGCAGCCGGACCACTCCACTTTTTTGGCCTTCACTGCTGCTGGTGAGTGCAGGGGGCTAACCTCTGCTGCCAGCATCAGACAGCCCTGGGAGAAGAGGTGGGGCAGGATGGAGCATGGGCAGGGAGAGGTGAGGCCTAGGGCAAAGTGGGAGTTGTCTGGCCCTCTCCCGGGCTAGGAGTGGCTCAGGAAGAAGTCATGTGGGGGAGGGCATTCACGTGGCTGGTGGTCTCTGAGTGTACTTCCTCACCAGTCACCCTTGGGAACAACACAGGTACATACTTAGCCAAGCTCCCTTCCCATTTAAAGAGAAAGAGGAAGGGTATATGAGAAATCAGGACCCTGATACTGACAGTCCCCAGAAACAACAGGAAGAGGCCAATGCTCCAGGTCAGCCTAACTGACAGGGAGAGCAGATTAATGAGGGAGTCAAGAGGCCATGGGAGTTGGGTCCTCTGTGTGAGTGGTATTTGCTTGGGTCAGAGAGTGGGGCTGAGCTAAGGAGCGAGCAGCAACCAGAGCTGAGGTGGGGAGAGGAGCCATGCCAGCCAGAGAGAGCCAGAGAAACAGCCAAGAGGTCAGATCCACGCTGGGAGGAGAGCTGCAGCCATGGAGCCAGAGGGGCCAAAGACGTTTCCCAGGAGCTGGAGGCAGAGCAGTAGAGTACAGCCAGGGTTGGAGCAGTCTAGAGCTGGGTGCAGTGAACAGCTGCAGAGATCGAGGGTGTTCTTGCCAGAGGCCCAGCCCAGGGAGATGCCACCAGCCAAAAGGCCTTCCCTGCAGGCCAAACTTGGAGGGGAATCATAACCCCAATTGTGGGAGGACTGATGCTGTGGAGAAGAGTCCTGCCACCCAGAGCCTGAAAGTGTGTGGCCACTGTCAAAGCAAGATTCTGATGCACATCATCCCTGCAGCACAGCCAGGGCCTGGGAAGGAGGCCTGGGACCTATGAGGAACAGGGATGCCTCTGGATAAAGGCAGTAAGAGTGGGGACTTAAATCCTTTCACCATTTCAGCAGGGTATTGTAGAAGCCGGGAAAATTCCCCTCAAGAACAGGAACATTTCCCCCTGCTTACATAAGCAGGCTCATCTGTGCTTCCCTGGCAGAACTGCCTGTGCTCCTGACTGTTGTGATATGAGTAAGTACGCTGACTACAAGGCAAGCAAGGGATGGAGAACAAGTATGACTGAATAGTCAATGTCAAGGGGTTATACTACACAGGCATCCTTCAGAAAATGAAAGTGAAGCCAATACAAAGGAGCATGAATTATGATTAAAGTTTAAGCTGGAAATCAAGAGGACTTGGGCATTCTTACGGATAGTTCACTTAAAGCTTGTGCTGAAGGTCAGTGGTAATCATAAAAAGCAGTTACTATTGGAATGCTTACACTCAAACATCCCTCTTTTAAACAACTAATCATTTAACCAGTAAGTAGATACTTATCGGTTAATGGTGCCAGTTACACTCAAAAAAGCCTCCTCCCTGGGAGCTGGGTGAGCCAGGGCAGCTTACTTTGGTGCTGGGGAGCAGGCTTCATTGCCACAGTGAAGTCACCTCCCCAGGAAGTGGGTGGGCAAGGGCTGCCTGCTCTGCTCCTGGGGAGGAGGCTTCGCTGCCACCGCAAAGCCTCTGTGCTCAGGGAGCCAAGCCAGAAGGGGATGGCAGCCCCTCTTCTGGGGAGGCTTTGCTTGCAGGCTCAAAAGGTAAGCTTTATATTGCAGAGCCCACAGCACAGGTGGCCATGTAACCGTTGAAAATCTCAGCAGTTACACAATTTTTAACATCACTAATTTAAAGACTGGATTAGAAAAAGTAAGACAATAGTAAATAACCAACTGGAATAGTGTTCCACTATTTCAAAGAGATACAGCAGAAAATACAAGTTCAGAAACTGGAAATAAAGTAATCAGAAGAATGGAGAGGTTCCTGAAAGGGGGGAGAATAGGACTATTTAATTTAGAAGGGATTCAGCAAGGAAGCTATACAAAGAAAGGTAAAACAATAGGAATAGAATAGGGTCAGTGTTCCTTCTAAGTTGCACACCTGCGCAGCTACGTACATGAAACTCTGCACCCGCCCACCTCCTCTGCAGAGCTGGGCAGCAGCACTCACCACTCACTTTCCTACTGGAAGGTGAGTGGTACGTTCACCTTGGCTGCAGTGAGGCTGTCC
This sequence comes from Pelochelys cantorii, assembly GCA_032595735.1. Classification (NCBI taxonomy): domain Eukaryota; kingdom Metazoa; phylum Chordata; order Testudines; family Trionychidae; genus Pelochelys; species Pelochelys cantorii. The sequence goes on from CM064330.1 coordinate 109,250,006, forward strand.
CTGGCTGGGGCAGCTTCACCACAGCCCCAGTTCCTGCTCTGTGGCAATGATGCAGCCTGGCCAGCAGGGCTGTATGATGGAGCAAGGCTGTTCCATGGGCTAGAGTTGCTGTAGGAGGGGGCAGGAGAGCCACGTGCGCACGTCTTTGGGGCTGCACTCTGGGGGTGCAGCTCCCAGGAGCTAAGGGATTAACATGCACCCCTTGAGCTGCAGGCGTCCTGCTTCAGGATGGGGCGGGGCTGGGCCTACTCCACAAAGCCGGGGCCTGGGCTGCACCGCGCTGCTCCCCGTGGGTTGGAGCCAGCCCCGGGCTCTGCCTGCCCCAGCCCTGGAGCTGCAGCCTGCAGGCAAAGGGCTGGGCTGAGCAGAGAAGAGATTCTGACCCCCCCGCCCCCGCTTCTCCTCACCCCAGTGCTGCTCCCAGGAGGCTGAGAGTCCCAGCGTTGCTGCCCTGCCGGTGAGCGCACTGGAGGCACAGGGATGTGGGGACAGGAGGGTGAAGGAGGATGCAGGGGCAGGATAGGAGGGGGCAGGTGCTGCACTGAGGAGCATGGGGTAATGATTTATCATTTGAAGTTTGAGCCAGATATGTATATGGGTCAATTAATATTCTTAAAAATGATAGGATATTATCACTCCTTATTAAAATAATTCTTGGATGGCTCTTATAGCTATCCCTCAAAAGTAAAACACCAAGTCGTTCATTTAAGTATTATTTAAATCTAGCATCTCTATGTGAACATTTTCTTCAATAAACCTGTTGTTATAAATGTTCAAAAATCTTAGAACTGTAGGGCTCGAAGGGATATTGTGAAGTCATCCTTACTGCAGATTGGGCACATTACTTGTCCTGCCTTCAGTATATGTGGAGAACAACTGATCCTCATCTCCTTTATAATAGTTTTAATGTAATTGAAGATAGTTATCAGACCCTCTAGGTCTTCTAGATCTAGACCCTAAATATTTCCCTAATTTGCTTATAAGAATGTTGTGTGGGATTAAGTGTTCCCTCTAAGATTTTCCATCCCTGAGTGGAGTGAATTTTGTCTTGCTACGAAATGTTAGTCCAAAAGGCCACTTTACATAGTTCCTTGAAAGGAGAGCCAGATTTAATTGAGGCACAAGCCCAGCTGAGGGAGGGTCTGGGAGAGGACTATAAACAGAGGAAGTTGGCTACTGAAATTTTTGGAGTATTAATTTTCTTTTTATTTGACTTCATATTAAATAAACCTTTAAAGTCATGCACCTTGTTAATTATCCCTTGTTTTAATATTCTTTCTTCCATAACATATAAAAATATATATAAGATATTTGTTAATAACTGGGGTACCACAGTGGCACACATCCAAACAAGTGCACGTGATCTCAGTATTTGGTCACTAGACAAAACTCACTCGGCTCATGGATGGAAAATCTTAGAGGGAACAATGAATAGGGTTTTCAATTAAACTGGAAGGCAGTATGTTTAAAACTAATGGAAGTGCATGTTTAAAATTATGACTCATAATTGGCTTGCCATGAAATATCACATCACAGCACGACAGGAAACAAAAAAAGTGAAGCAAAGGCTGAAAGTAGAGAAATCCAAGGTGAGAATTCAGTATCTGTCCTTCTACCCTGACAAGTGTGCCCAGAACTATGCTCTAGAACCGAAGTTTCATGTTTGTTTAGAATTTGTTCCTATCCTTCAAAATGCAAGCTAAATAAAATGAATGCAGTGCTGTCCTGAATCCAGGAGACTCCAACTGCTCCTTCAAAGCCTATCCTTATATTTTCATACTTCAAGTTCTCACAAAAACAGCATGAACATTACTTAAATTTGTAAACACCCCCTGATGAAAGCCATAATATTCCCAGTTAATTGGGAAGATCCCCACTCTCCTCTTATTCTCCCTACTCAGTACTGTGAAAGAGTAAACAGGCTAGATTGTAAGTCATAGAAGAGTCGAAAGCTGGTACTACAGCTGCTAAGCCCTGCCGCCTGTTGCATGTATTTATTGGTTTGAAACGTTTCGCTCTGTTGCTGTGCAAAAGATGCTCATAGATAGGAAAGCCTGTGCAAATTATCATTCCTCTGTCGAGTCAGTTTCATTAGTCAACACACCCAAAAATATTAGCGGAGAAAAGTTGCTGCTTATTACAAATGTAAGTGCGTGACTCAGACGCGAGCCTGGGTTGCCCACGCCGCTCTTAAGCCGCCTACAGGGAAAGGCAGGGGCAGTCAAATACAGGTAGTGTCAGTTTCAACACCAAGTTTCCCCGACTCTTTGTGCGATCTGGGCTCCCTCTTGACAGCGATTCCATAGCGCCGAGCAGGGCGCGCCAGAGGAAGTGCTCCAGCCCCGGGGAAAAGGAGACGCGGCAGCGGGGCTGGAGGGAGGCGGTCGGTGGAGACCAGGCGGCTTCACGCGCACACGCGGCCCCAGGCTGCGGTGCAGCAGGGCTGGTCGCGGCGCTCTTGGGGCAGCCGGCTCGCGGGGGGCGGGGGGGGGGGGACTCGCCGCCGAGGAGACAGAAGGGGCCGGCGATGTCTTTCCACCGCCTGCCCGCCCGAGTTGCCTGCTCTCGCCACCTGTTGGCCGCGAGCCCGGCCCGCCGCCGGCGCGGCACCCCTCGAGCAGGGCAGCGGCTGGGGGGCGGGGGGGCGCGGAGCCCCGGGGAACCCCACTCGCCACCCCGGCGGTTACCTCCTCGCCGCCGCCCTCCTCCGCTGCGCTGCCCGCGCTCGCCATGTTCCCGCTGCCCGCGGCCAGCGGCGCCGGCTGCTCCCAACGGCCGGGTGGTGGCGGCGCCTCCCTCCGGCAGGGCCCCTCAGCCGCGGCTCTCGCGCCAGGCGCTGCCAAACCGCCCCCTCCCGCGCTGCCGCCGGCTCGGGTTCTGCGGCCACGGCCACCCGGTCCCGGGGGGGGGGGGGGAGGAGGAGCGGCTCCTTTGGCCCGCCCCCTTATTTGCATACCTATCCCCAGGCGGCTTCCTGTGGCTTGGTCCCTCGCGCCCTACCTTTGGGGGGGGAGGGGACACGCCTCCTCATTTGCATATCAAGTCCCACCCACAGGTGGGTGCTGGTGTTCCGAGTCCTTTGGTCTGCGGATGGAGCTTTCTCCCTCAGGGCACAAGGGCGTGCACAGCCCCACGCCCTGCCGCGGGTTTCTCCTCCAGCACCTGTCCTCGGACAGCCACCATTGCCCCCGCTTCACCAGCCTGCCTGGAAACAGCACGGCTCAACCGGCCGCCACAGGGGAGCTCTGTCCCCTGCTCTGCTGCAGCTGTTATGGCCAATGCTTCTAAATCGCCACTGTGCAGTGGGGATGGTTTGTAAGCCTCGGGTTTGCAGAGTAATGACTGCACGCCAAGTAGCTTTCGTTTTAAAATGAAAGTGAAGTTGCTGGCTCGAGGAGAGTTTGAGCATATCCTCCCACTGTGCACTAAAGGTCAAAAAAAGAGAAAAGAAAGAAAATCTTTTTTTTTTTAATCTGTTTTAAGCCAGTTTTAAAAGTCACCCCTCTGTGAGATAAAACAGCAGGTTCCATATTGCAATCTCCACACCAATAAAATGACAGTTTGCATTAGTACTGTATATGCAGTGGTGTAGCAGGGTACCTCCCAGGATATTAGAAAGAAGAATTGAGTGAGGTAATATCTTTCACTGGATCAACTTTTCTTGGTGGGAGAGGAGCTTTCAAGCTTACATAGAGCTGTTACAATTAAAAGAATTTCTAAAGTCTGCCTTTTTTTACTTGTGGACAGTTAAAATAGTCTAGTCAGTCTCACTTATGATCATTCGATTTTTTCAGGCACTTATTCACTGGTACAATGATAAAATGTCTGGGATCTTTGTTTAAAATAATTTTTTCCGTTAGAATATGAAGGGGAGCAATAAACAATTTGAAGTATTTTTTACTTGTTTTGGGGACTGCAAAATCCCTCTTTCCATGGTCCAATAGAATGTCCTAATTCATACCCCATTTTGCCGTGAACTCTATGGAGCTGTGAAGGAAGGCCTGCCAATAGGGGAGGGCAAACGGGCCCTCCCAGTGATTTAAAGAGTCCCAAGGCTTCTGGACACCACTGCTGCTACTGTGGCAGCAGCCCGAGCTGCAGGCTATTTAAATTGCCACCAAAGTACTGTGATGGGCGCTCCACATTGCTCTGAGGGATGGGAGGCTGCATCATGGTCTGGGTGCCACGGAGGGCCAGCTACCCCTGGACCCGCCCATTTTGCTAGAGGCCATGCCCCTTCTGGAGGCATAGAGCTGGCCCCCCACATACATCCTGCCCAGGGGCCCATGTTGGCTGTCACTCTCACTGTGTGCAGCACATGTAAGTCTAGTATTACCAACTTTTGGCAATCATAAGTCTTACGAGTATTTGGTTGTTTAGATAATTTCATGAAAATTTCACTTCTCAAAAAATTCTAGGCTCTGATGATTGCAGAAAAAAAGCTTTTAACTATTACAGTTCAGTGATCAGAAGGCAAATATGATGAGGTTGTGCTGAGTTTCATGTTGCGGCTTGAGTCATGACTGAGCGCTTGCTGTCAGCAATACCACATCTAAAAGTGTTCATTAGCAGGTCTACTTAACAGACTTCTCCAAGGAGTCAAACTTCAGGATGTTCTGAGCATCTTCAAGTCCCTGTAAAGCAGATTATACGAACAGAACTCCCTCAACCTTCTGTCAATGGGAGCAGAAGATATATGGAAAAGCCACTCACCACTCTGGAAGCTCAGGTCCCCTGCGGTCAAAGGTAGGCAGACAGCAATGTCCCAGAGAGGAGAAATCTATCTTGTCCTAGGCCCATCCCAAGCCAGATAAGGCAGAGTTCATAAAAAGCATTGGGAGAGAAGGAGTGAATAGATAAAGTACAGCCCCAACACTAGCATTTCCTTGTTCCATGACCCCCTATCCCTGCCAGCTGGAGTCTAGTCTAAAATCTTCTATTGCCTTCTGTTTTCATAAGCAATGGGCAGCATAGCTGTCATCTTCCACTTCTTTCTTCCCTGTCCCCAAAAGCCTTTTGGATTTTTGCCCCATGTTAAGAATTGTATAGCTAAATACTTGATTCCTATCCTTCAGTCTGATTCGATCTGATGGCATCAGTGTAGAAGAATAGATTTAACTAGCCATGAAGGAAAAAAGAGTAATCTGATCTCTTTTCTTAGACTCAGCTATGCCAAGAGAATGAATGGATAAGTAAATTGCCAACTGCTCCTATATAGTCTTCTGCAAGAAAGCTTTTGCATCAAGTTGCGCTCTTTGGGCAGATTTGAAAAATACAGAGTGCCACTTTATAGATGCAGTTTGCAGGCCCACACATGCCTTCCAGTTGAGCCAGTGCACACAAACTTTTCAGCACTATGTGCTAATTAACAGGCCCTTCCCAGCTCCTCCTAAATTCATTTTACACTTCATATGCAGAGTACTTTTTTGCTTTTCATTAGTTGCTTCTCATAACTAAACAATTTGTATCCTCTTTTTACAGAGGGACAAGAAGAAGCCTCGTTTTATCTTTGGTGGGACTCCACTGAAGTCTATGCAGGTTTTAGTTCACTCAAGAAAGCCTTAATGGAAACCCAATACCAAGTATCCCCCCTCCCGCCCCTTACTCAAATGAGAGCAATGATTACAGTCTAAAGAGCCAACAAACCATGGTTAGATATACAAGGCCAATAGTTCAGCCCAAATGAGATAAGAATGGGCTAAGTCCACTAACATGGACTAAGGAAATAAAGACAACAGTAAGGAGGGAAGAGCTAAGTAATCACTACAAGCAGCATAACAGATCTCACAAGGTCACCTTCCCACATTCCCCTACCCCAAAGAAAGAGTCCCTCTACAGAAGGGCCAACATATTAACTAGGATTACAGTACTCGGTTACCCCATTTGGAAAAGAAGAGAGGGTGGCAGAAAACAAAAGCACAGAGATCCCTTCAAAATCACTGGGCTTCTGCACAAGGGAGGATTAAAGGCCTACATAGCAGGATGCCTTGATATTATGCAGATTATTCACTGTTTCTTTTCGGCTCCTGCTCCAGCAAGGAGGATCTCTGACCTAGCATTAATCTCTTTTATCCTGTCCTGCAAATTCTTCCAAGGCAGTATGCAGAGTTTTAGGTTCCTGGTATGAGTAGAAATTGGAATTTACAGAGGATAAGATGAGAGATCTGGCTGAGCCCTCCAGTTCCCCCCAAGGCTCCCCATCCAAAGATTGGGAGAGTCAGCAACACCTTTCCCTGAGTCTTTTATGCCATTTGCCTTTGGGGAAAAGATCTTTGGCTTTTTATTGGTTCAGAAGGTCTAACTTTTCCCAGCTTTCATAGGCTGCTTTCTGGGGAGGGTGAGCTTTCATTGCTCTGGATAGTTTGGGTTAACGCTAAAGGACTAATTATAAAAGCCTCTATTAATTTAAAACTTAAGACTGCAACTCATTCATATGTCTACATTCGCTTGCTTTATCCCTGCAAATAACTCTGTCATTTCCTCTTCCTAGTTAATATTTTTTCATGTAATTATTATAAGATTGGCTATAAGCTTTGTCCTTGATGTGAAATCTAAAGCACCACTGACCTAGGTAAGTGCTTTTTAGGACTAGGAGTAACCTGAATATTGCTTAAAAGAACTTAAAAAACTAGTGGTCCTGTGGCATCTTAAAGACTAACAAAATACATATAAAGTATCATCAGCTTTTGTGGGCACAACCCTCCTCTTCAGATGAGTGGAGCAAGAGCTCCATTCATCTAAGAAGTGAGTTGTGCCCACAAAAGCTCATCTCTCTCTCTGAAAAAAACATTCCTGCCCCATATGCCGTGCCTGGTCCCCTCAGCCATCCGAGCCCACCCCCCACTCTAACCCCAAGCCACACCAGTCCCCTCTGCCATCCGAGCCTGACCTCTCCTGGACCACACCAGGTCCCCTCTGCCATTCGAGCCGACCCCCGTGGGCTGCCTTGCATCCCTTCTGCCATCTGAGCCCACCCCCTCAGGCTTCCCTGAGTCTCCTCTGCCATCCAAGTCAAACCCCTCCCCAGCCCCCGCACCCCCTTCTGCCAAGATCTTGCACCCCCAGTCCTCTCCTGCCCCCTCCCCCCAGCCAGACACCTGCCCCCAGCCTGCTTCTGCACCCTCCCCCCTGGCCAGGCACTTACTCCCAGCTCATTCCCGCCCCCTCCCCCCTGGCCAAACACCCTGCCCACATCCCGCTTCTGCCCTCTCCCTCCTGGCCTGACTCCAACCCCCAGAGAGAGGGGGGTTAGTGAACATAGCAAGCAGGGGAAGCAGACCCCTAGTGATACTATTTTTTTTTGTTAGTCTCTAAGGTCCTACAAGACCACCCATTGTTTTTTATTGTTGTTGTTTTTAATTTACAGACTAACATGGCTACCCCTCTAAGACTTCTGAATATTGCTGTGATTCTTTGTCTGAAGGGCCATCTGTCACAGAGATACCTTCACTTAGTTGGCAGGACAGACTGGGAGTATCCAAGGGGACTGTCTGTGACTCCAAGTTAAGGCTGTTCAAGTGCCTGAGCAGCTTGCACTTGCTGCAACTCATTGGTGAAATCTAAGTCCAAAAGTCACAACCAATTTCAGATTTCTGCCAGTCTGCCTTGAGGCTGGTACTCACACTCTTGCGCCACTATTGGGAATGTCACACCCTGTTATTAATGTGCTAACTAGCATGAGCCTTCTTAGTGTTAGAGTGTTACTGCAGCTTCTGAATGCAGCATCTAGCACTACATACAAATATACATTCCAAGCCCATGTGTGTGCAAAGTTCTTGTGCAACCTAAGTTTTCCAAAGTAAATGATTCTGGGTAACCAATCTGAGTGAGCTTGAAAGGGGGTTCCTTCACAGTACCTCAGGTTAGTCACAGAAAGACTGACACACACAAAGTTCCTAATTATATCAGAAAACTTAGGCCTACATGTACACCAGGCAGCATCTCCCTCCTTCAGTGGAAATGGTGCATTAGAACTACCTTTAAATAAGATCACCCATCTTTACATTAAGACAATACCTAACACTGAACAAGAGATCAAATCCTTAAGAGTATGTCTACACTACAAAGTTAATTCGAACTAACAGCTGTTAGTTCGATTTAACTTTAATAGGGGCTACACATACAAACCACGAGTTTGAATTTAAATCGAACTAGCGGAGTGCTTAATTCGAACTAGGTAAACCTCATTCTACGAGGACTAACGCCGAGTTCAAATTAAGTAGTTCGAATTAAGGGCTGTGTAGCCACTTAATTCGAACTAGTTGGAGGCTAGCCCTTCCCAGCTTGCCCTGGTGGCCTCTCTGGGCCAAACCAGGAAAACTTTTCTGCCCCCCTCCCGGCCCCGGAGCCCTTAAAGGGGCATGGTCTGGCTACAGTGCTCGTGCCAGTTGCAAGCCTGCCAGCACCCAGCCAGCAGACCCTGCACCTGGCATGGCATGAGCCAGCCACCCACTGCCACCCAGCCCTCCGCCTCTTCCCAGGACCAGGCTGGTGGCTCCCAGGAGCCTGCCCGGGGCCGCAAGAGGCGGGCCCCCACCTGGTCTAGTGCGGAGATCATGGACCTCATCGAGGTTTGGGGGGAGGCCTCCAACGTCCATGATCTCCACACTAGCCACAGGAACACAGGCATCTACAGCCTCATGGCTGACAGCCTGGCCACCAGAGGCCACATGCGGACCCGGGAGCAGGTCCGCTGCAAAATCAAGGACCTGCGGCAGGCCTACTCCAGGGCCTCCCAGCCAGGGGCCAACCCGGAGGTATGCCCTCATTATGAGGCCCTGGACCGCATCCTGGGGGCTCAAGCAGTCCATGCCCCCCTGGTGGTGATCGACCCCGGGGCAGAGGGTCCTGTCCCTGACACAGAGGAGGAGGAAGAGGATGCCAAGAGCCAGGAGCCTGCAAGGAGCCTGCCCAGGACCCAGGACCCCCGAGGCATCCCACAGAGCACATCGGCTGTGTCGTCTGAGGCCGGGGAGGGCTCCACATGTGAGTGCCATCATGCTCCCCTTATGTGTATGTGGGGGGTGGGGGGAGAGGGAGCCCAGGGACCATGCGCCTGGGCCTTGCCCACCATGGAGCAGCAGCTGGGTGTCATGCAGGGGCCCTGGCCTGTTCCCCACACGCTGACCTCACCTTGCAGAGGGGGGCTGGGTTTCACGCACTGTGTCCCGAGGGAGAACTGACCACTCCTCTTGTTTCACCACAGCCGCAGCACCCGGGCCAGCAGGCGCACCAGGAACCTGGAGGACTACCACCGGCGGTACCTGCGGCTACTGGAGCACCAGCTCCGCACCCAGGACCACTGGATCCAGGAGGACCTGCAGCTGCAGCAGCAGAGCTTGGAGGCACTGGAGGAGCAGGGCCGTGCCCTCAGAGGTCACCTCCAGACCTTGGTGGACAGGTTCCTGCCTCCTCCTGCTCCAGCCCCTGCGGCCGCCCCAGCTCTCGCTCCTCCTCCCACCCCTGCTCCCGCTCCCGCTTCCTCCACACCCCCCTCCTGCCCCACCCTCCACACCCACTCCCCACCGACGTCCCCGCACCCGCAGTGCTGTCAGACGGGAGAGCCAGCAGGATCCCGAACCCTGAGCTTCCCCTTCCCTTCCTCCCCTTCCAGCTCCCTCCTCCCAGGTTTCCCCCTCCCCTCTTCCACCCTCATTCCTCCCTCCCCCCACCCCAGTTATGTACAATAAAGAGAGGGGTTTTTTTGGCAAAACAGGTGTTTTTATTTTACATTAGGAAGGGGGGTTAGGGAGGGGAAAGGGGAAGGAGGGGAGGGTGGAAGAAGGCCCTAGTGGGGCATGCAGGGAGAGTTCAGTCCTCCTCCACCTGGAAGCTCTCCCGCAGGGCTTCCCGGATCTGGACGGCCCCCCGCTGGGCCTCCCGGACGGCGTCGGTGCGGGGCTGCATGTACTGGCCAGCCATGCGCTCAGCCTCAGCCATCCAGGCTGGCAGGAAAGCCTCCCCCTTCCTTTCACATAAATTGTGCAGCACACAACATGCTGCCACCACGGGAGGGATACTGTGCTCGGCGAGGTTGAGGCAGGTGAGGAGGCATCGAAATCGAGTTTTCAGGCGTCCAAAGGCCCCCTCGACCACAATGCAGGCCCTGGTGAGCCTGGCATTGAAGGCCTGGCGGGAGGGGTTGAGGTGCCCCGTGTAGGGCTTCATCAGCCAGGGCTGTAGGGGGTAGGCCGCATCCCCCACCAGGCAGACGGGCATGTCCACGTCCCCGACCCTGATGTGGCAGTCGGGGAAGAAGGTCCTGGCCTGCAGCCTCTGGCACACGGAGGAGTTGCGGAACACCCTGGCGTCGTGCGCCTTGCCAGACCAGCCCACATTAATGTCCGTGAACTGGCCCCGGTGGTCAGACACGGCCTGCAGGAGGACGGAGAAGTACCCCTTGCGGTTGATATACTGGGAGGCCTGGTGTTCCGGGGCATGGATGGGGATGTGCGTCCCCTCGATGGCCCCCCCGCAGTTGAGGAAGCCGAGGACGCCGAACCCCTGGATGACCGTGTCCGGGTCGGCGAGGCGGACCATCCTGTGGAGCAGCACCCGGTTGATGGCCTTGACCACCTGCAGAGAGACACAGCAAACCGCGAATCACTGGGGTGCCCGGGTGGCTGGGAGTGTTCGTTCCCTGGCACTGCCCCAGGCCCCACTCCCAGAAGCGACCCCCCCTGCGATCCTGGCTGCCACAGGCAGCCTGTAGTATGGCCGGGACAGACCGAACCCTCCCGTGCGGGGCACTTTCGCCTCCTCCCCCCCGTTTTCCCTGGGGCGGCCCATTCCCTCCTTGCAGCCCCCTTCCCCCCCCCGGCCCAGTGGCCAGTGAGTGCCATACCTGCATGAGCACTGCTCTGACAGTGGATTTCCCCATGCTGAACTGGTTCCCGACGGATCGGTAGCTGTCCGGCGTGGAGAGCTTCCACAGGGCGATGGCCACATGCTTCTGGAGGGGGATGGCGGGCCTCATGCGAGTGTCCCATCACCACAGAGCAGGGCGAGCCACTCGCAGAGCTCCAGGAAGGTGTCCTTCTTCACCCTGAAGTTCTGGGTCCACTGTTGGTCTCCCCAGCACTCCAGGACAATGCGGTCCCACCAGTTGCTGCTGGTGACCAGACGCCAGATGTGGCGGGGCACGCTGGCGTCCGGCCTCTGCTGTGGCTCCTCCACGACCTCCAGGGAGGCCAGGGAGAGAGGCAGAGGGCTGATGTGCACCAGATGGTGCCAGGCAGCCTTCAGCCATTGCTGGCAGGCTTGCAGCAGCAAGTCCAAAAACTAGAGCAGCATGCCCAGGGCGAGCTCTGGCTCCATGGTGCCAACTGCAGCGGCGTCCCCAATGGGAACCACCGACACAGGCAGGCGGAGAGGAAAACGCTTTGCTGTCCCTCGGTGAGGTAGGCAAGCAAGCGGAAAAGCTGAGAACCGGCTGTCCAGGGTGGTCCCTTTAAGCACGAGCCCCAGATAGCCTCAGACAGCAGCTACACAAACCAACTACTGACCTGATGCCCTGCCGGAACCGGTTTCAGCTGCCCTTAAATGCGACCCAGCGTCCAATCAGTGTGGACACGCTATTTCAAATTAGCAAAATGCTAATTCGAATTAGTTTTTGGGTCTAGATGCGTTAGTTCGAATTATCTTATTTCGAATTAACTAATTCGAAATAAGCTAGTTCAAATTAGCGCTGTAGTGTAGACATACCCTAATAGTGTAGCCAAGTTTTGAAGACATTGCTATTATTAGATCCAATAAACTGAAGCTTGCCTTAGTCATCACACTGCCCAGGTGTGTAGGTACTCTATCAAAAAATAGCTAACATGAACCACAGAGAAAATCGATTTAGAGCAAGAGAGGAAAAATTCCTGTCAAAATAATACCCTTAAGAAATGAACAGTACCTCAAGCATCAGTTTCAAAGGGTATGTCTACACAGCAAAGTTATTTCAAAATAACAGCCGTTATTTTGAAATAACTTTACTAGCGTCTACACAGCCAAACCGCTATTTCGAAATAAATTCGAACTAGCGGAGCACTTATTTCGAATTTGATAAACCTCATTCCACGAGGAATGATGCCAAATTCGAAATAGCTAATTTGAAATAAGCGCTGTGTAGACGCTTATTTCGAAATAGGGGGCCTCTAGCCCTTCCTAGTGTGCCCTGGTGGCCACTCTGGGCCAAACCAGGAAAACTCCTCTCCTCTCCCCCAGCCCGGAGCCCTTAAAGGGGTAGACTCTGGCCCCAGTGCCTGTGCCAGCTGCAAGCCTGCCAGCACAGAGCCAGCAGTCACTACCCCTGACCCAGTGGCCCCACCATGAGCCAGGCAGCCAGTGCCAGCCAGCCCTCCACTGCTCCCCGGGCCCAGTCCCCCAGCTCCCAGTGGGGCAGACCAGGGAGACTGTTATTGCTCCTCAGGGTGGCAGCTTTCCCGCAGGGCCTCCTGGATACTGACAGCCCCCCGATGGACCTCCCGGATGGCAGCCTGCAGAAAGTGCAGCCAGGCTCGCAGCAACGGATCCAAGAGAAGCACCAGAGCGCCCAGGGACAGCTCTGGCTCCATGTTGCAGAGTGCTGTGATGTCCCGAGTGAGGGCAACCAGAGCACGCAGAGACAAAAATACTTTGCTGTCCCTCATTGAAGTAGACAAGCAAGCAGGGAAACCTGAGAACTGGCTGTCTGGAGGGAGGGCCTTTAAGCACAGACCTCAGTTAGCCTGAGGCAGCAGCCACACAAGGTAAGTCCTGACCTGGTTCCAGCCAGCCTTAAATGCGATTCACAGTCCTCTCAGTGTGGACGCGCTATTTCGAAATAGCAAAACGCTATTTCGAAATGTATTTTGTGTGTAGACGCGTTATTTCAAAATAACGTCTTTTGAATTAACTATTTCAAAATAAGATATTTCGAAATAATGCTGTAGTGTAGACATACCCAAAGGGACAACAATTCTTACATTCCTATAGTTGCCCAGTCCCTCAGAGATGTCTCAATAGTATCTCCCATTTACTAGGCTTGTAGGCCAATCTTCCCCATTTCCAAGTCCCTTCACATCCCAGAAGCCCCACTCATTCTCTTCGAGGTGGATTTTGTTTTCAAATATCCAATATATGTCCTCCTGGACATAACAAGAGTATTCTCCCACCACTTAGTTAGCCTGCTCCTTCCTTTTTACTTCTTGTTCCCAGCTAGTGGGCAATTTCTAGCAAGTGTTAAAGGGAGGTGTCAACCACAGCACCTCACTATAAGATCACAGAATTAACCCCTTCCTTCCCTGACCCAAGGTAGTGTAAATCCTAATATACCATGTCCCTTCCCTCTTTGGTTTTCTCCACCCTTTCACACCAAGCAGAACTCTGTAGTCCTTTTGCTCGTTGTGCCTAGTCACCCTTTTTGTAGCCTCTTCTGCTCTCATCTCTGATTTCTTCCATGCTCTTCCCTTATGCCTAGACTTCATTTGTTTTCCAATATAGGAGACATTTACAACTCCTCTTTCAATTCTCAACTCAGACTCTTTTCCCTAAAGCATTAGGAAGCCACACAAAGTACTCATATGTATTTAAAAATTAAACACTTTAAATAGAATATTACTGCACTAATGTGATAAATCCACTTTCTGCTGATGCGTACATTGTGTCAGAGATAGTCTCTACTTAGTGCTTCATTAATTTAATCACACATATAATCACACATATAATTCCATTAATTTCAGTGGTACTACTTCCTTGAGTAAGTGCTCCTCAATGTAAGCACAGGTCTCAGAATCAGACCCTTTGACTGTAAGGATTTAGGGGAAGGGATAGCTTTCTACTATAGTCTGTAAAAGACTGAGCAGATTATTGCTGCTCAATAACTAATTGATGACCAGGTATAGAAACTCTTTTTGAACTTCTATGGTGAAAAAAAGTATGGTTTAGCAAGGTAAAAGTTGCTTGTAAAACTTATTTTGGGACATTTCAGCTGCATTTTCTAATGGTTGCCTTCAGGATAACTTTTCTTAATGGCATGTTCCTTTGTCCACTGCCTTTCCCTTTCTATTATCTTTCCAAACATTTCTTATCCACTGTAAACCCAAGTGGTATTTGGAAACATGGTAGCCTTTGTAAACATCAATCAGGACTTGTATAGACAAAGACAGTCTTTACCCAGGGTTAACCACAACCTACAAATAACCTTTCTAAACACCACTGCCTTTTCTCTAGTCTACATTATGTGTTATGTAGTATTTAAAAATGTGTTAAATAGAACATATTAGCTGCTAACGCATTTTAAAATGCTAAAGCAGCATAGCTATAGTGCCATTGTGAGGGGGTGAGGCGTTGGAGGGGGGCGAGAGAGACCCCGGGCAGGAGGGCCCCCTGACCGAGAAACGCCAGGGGAAGACGCGCCGCACCCGCGCAGGGGGGCAGTCAGGGCCACAGCTGACGCTGGTGCCAACACCGTAAGCGCCGGGCGCTTCCAAATGAAGTGCAGCAATATGCTAATACATGCGTCATTTGCATAAGCTTTTGTGGAAGAGAGATGTGGTATAGACATAGCCTCCGGCTCCTGCAGCAAGTACAGCCCAGCCAAATTCAGGGATCTTGTCTATAAAATGTAAATGAACCTGAATATCCACATTTGTGACTGTAAGAAGTATGTCATAGTCAAGAAGAATATAAGAACAGCTATACTGGGTTAGACCAATGATCCATCTAGCCCAGTGTTCCATCTCTGACAATGGCCAATGTCAAGTGCTTCAGAGGGAATAAACAGCATAGGTAATGACCAAATGATCCATCCCCTGTTGTCAATTCCCAGTTTCTGGCAAGAAGAGGCAATACACAGTATCTGAAAATGACATGACTATAGAGCAGCCAACCCATGGCTCGGGACCGTATATGATTCTTCAAAGGAAAAATTGCGGCTCCCGCAGCTGTGGCTCTTCTCACGGTCCCCTGCTCTGACCTTTTTTTCCTTGTCTAGGCAGAGCGCCGCTTGGCACAGTAAGCTCTGACGCTGTGGCCAATAGAAGCCTGCTTGGGCCACACCAGTTCTTAAAGGGGCAGAGCTTTTTTTTTTTTTTTTCTCAACAACTTCTTTCCCTCGGCTCTTTGTGCTGTATCTACCACTATTTTGGCTCTTCTTCTGTAATGGGTTGGCCACCCCTGCTATAGAGTCACAGAATTTAAGGCCAGAAAGGACCACTAGATAATCCAGTCTGATCAACTGTATAGCACAGGCCACAAACACCACCCAGCACCTACACACTTACTTTGTATTGTGGTAGTTTTTCGCAATAAAATGTAAATATTATTTTACCTTTCTTTTTAAATGGAAACCACTTTTTAAAAAACAGTTACCATGCCATTAGGGATTTGGAATACAGACATTGCCTCACTGTGCTAGTGCATGAGAATGTGAAATTCAAGAGTTCTAAAAATGAATTATGAACAAATATGAAGTTGATTACTGTCATTACTTTTAATCTTTGTAAAATTCCTTCAGATTGAAAAGAAGATGTATTTTTACATTCTCACTTAGGGCTTTGTCTACACTATATAGCTTTTAGTGACACAACTGTTGACATGACTATGTCACTAAAAGTCTGGCAGTGTAAATGCTCTTTACTGGCACTTTTGCCAACAAAACCCTATGAGCAGGGCTTGCATTGCATTGTGCTCTGTAAACTGCCACTTGCAGCAGCAAAACGTTTGTCTTTCCTGGGGAGGCGGGGAGAGAATGATTAAGCACCGTGAATGAAAAAAGTTTTATCGTTCAATTATCAGTATAGGTAAAATCTTGATGACATAATACGTCATCAGTAACATGGTGGAACTAATAATCCATGAATGCATACCCTGCATAGTAATTTACAGCTGTGTAAAGTGGGTATAAAACACTACCATTTCTAAGTATCTCATAGCCTACTCTGCATGCGGATGAAAGACTACGTAAAGCAAAAGGCAGCAGAAAATAAGAATCCCTTTGATTCCCACTAGAACTAATACTGGCCTTTCTCATGTGACTTTTTTTTTATTAGCTTCATAAAAAGGAGATGATTATCTGCAAATTCTCTAGTGTATAGAGTTCACAGGATCTTTGAAACATCGTATTTCTTTCACTAAGCCTTTTCATGTATGTTTGTGCTTATCTTGTTGTACAGTTTGTATACTAAGAAAATAAAGAAAAGGAAAACTAGGGTGACATCACCCAATGGGAATTTTCTGTCTCACATTTACAAATAAAATAAATAACTAAATAAACAAACTAACACAAACAAACAAACAAACAAATAAATAAAAATTTTACAATAAAAAATATTTTATCTCTGCTTCCTGCTTTTGGCCTCTCTCATATAGTATGTTTTCAGCAGAGCAGTGTGAGCAAATGGTTGCACATTCTCCCTCATCACCAAAGAATGAAAATGCCTGAATGGAAACAAGATAATAAATAGACTGAAATTTTCACATACACGCAAAAATGCTCCAATTTCCATAATGGAATTTCATTAATCTCTGTGGATGTAACTTCTGTGACTTCACTCATGTGGCAATAGTATATAAATGGAGAATTTGTTGTCATAGGTCCTTGATTCATATTTTAGGAAACCTGGATGTATGGGAGCATCTCTTACAAGATCATTTTATTACCAATTTTTAAAAAGGCTCTTTTTAATGACAGGCCTGATACCATCATCTGCTCCTGTAGGAGAGACAGTGAAGATCCTGCCACTGGAGAAATGCTGAAACATCTTTACTCTGCAACCTCTGACAAGGCCCTAACAATACTAGATTGCAGCTGGGGAATAGGATGTAGTCCAGTGACTTAGAGCCAAGGGCATGGAGGAGCCAATCTTGTGCATCTTCTCTGTCTGTACAAATGACAGCATAATCTACCAATGAAAACTCTTGGTACATGTGTACAGAGGGCACATTGCTAGGCCCCTGGGAAAAGTGGGGGGCCAGATCCATGCTCCTGGAAGGGGTGGGGCCTGGGGCTGAAGGGGCGGGACTGGGGCCAGCCAGCCCTCAGCATCACGTAGACCATACCAAGCCACACCCCTTCATCTTCCAGCCCTTGGGAACATGCTGCCTGGGGCTCCCTCAGTGATCTAAATGGCCCAGGGCAGGATCCAGGAGCCCCAGGCCCTTTTGAATGGCCGGGTCCCAGGGCAACTGCTCCTTTTGCCCCTCCAAGTTGGTGGGCCTACGAGTACATTTCCCCTCACTCCAATATTTCATTTCAACCAGTAAAATTAATTATTCTACTTCAGAAAGGCCTGAGCTGATGTAGCAGCCCTGACTAATAATAATAGCTATAAACAACAATCATTGATAACTTTGTTTAATTACAACCCATTTTAAAATCACCTATTTAGAAAAAATCCATGAATTTTAAATATATAGAAAAGGGTTATTATCAAGCTCTTTCTTAACTAGAAGGGCCAAAGGAAACAAGAGACTCAAATTGGCAATTTCTTTAAAAAGACTCAAAGGGCCTGTGACAGTTCAGGGCAACTACACTTGTATTTCCCTTCAGTGGTTTGGCTAGGGCAGCTGCTATCACTTTCTTTCCATCTCCTCTAAGGTGGTGCCTTTCTGGACAGAGACCTGCATCTCTCTCCCATTTGACCGAAGTATCCCTCAAATGAACAAGTTCCCTGCCTTCACGGTGTATTGCTCAGCTAAGATATTCTGTCTAATCAGACCTGCTGGCTTCCTCTTCAGAATCTGATAACAGAGTGACTGCTACAGCTTCAAGGTGAATTTCTTCCTAAGCAAGCCAATTTTATTCTTAAGGTAAAAAGCACCTCCTATATTAACAACTACATAAGAACCTATACACACCCTAATAAGCTTCTCAGGCACCATCCTACTCAAGGGATTTCTTTGCAGTTACAAGTTCATCAAAGCTTCGGCTCAGAACAAGTACACCGTCTTATTAGAGCTCATTAAGCCAAATCTTAAGAAGTGGGGATCTCCCTAGACCAAGTTTCCAGTCCAATTACTGGATCAGGAAGACAGCCCTGTGTCAGTTTAAACCCCAAGATTATATCCCAAAGTCTTTTCTTTGTCTATTGGTCCCTGGGAAGTTCAGTCTGAACTAGTACATGCATATCTCCCCAAGAGGGTGGCTTTAAAGACTGAAAACAGAGGAAGTTCATCAATGTCCCCCTTCCTTACTAGAGAAGGTACATGCAAAGCCACAGTACATACACAGTTGCATTTAATGCACTTTACCCCAAAGCAGGGGCATAGCCAGAATGGAGCAGTTGGTGAACCCCAACTTCAGGTGGGTGGGTAATGACTGGGCAGAGAGAGTAGGAATGATGGGGCTACCTCTTCCCCCTCTCCCCCCCTCCCCCGCACCCCAGCTGGCCTTGACAGAGGGAGGGGGATAGATGCTGTAGCCTGGGGCTCTGAGACCCCATATAAATGTATGCCCTGCCCCTCCATCTACTTTCACCCCCTCCACCAGGTGATCAGGGCTTGCCCTGCTCTTTCCAGTGGTCCCAGCAGAGGAGCAAGAGCAGGGCACCAGGGCTTGTCTCACTTCCCCTGTCTGTCCTGTACTCCAGCTGGGTGATTAGGGTCAGGGGCTTGCCCAGCTCCACCTCGACACTCCAGCTGGGGAGTGGGATCAGAGCACGGATGCTTGCAAGCCCCCAAATGCACTCCCTGTCATGTGTACTCGGTGTGTGAAGCAGGGCCAGCCCCTGACTCTGCTTCCCTGGTCCAGCGGGACCACCAGGCAGACAGGGGCAAGCCCCCATATCTTGGCGGGAGCAGAGAAAGGGCTGGAAGTGGGTGAGCCTGGATGCTAAGTGGGTGTGCCTGTGCCCACTCAGGCCCACTAGTGGCTATGCCCTTTCCCAAAGGCTTTATCCCTCATTCAATGAGATTTAACTTAATTCAATAAAGTTTAATAAGAACATAGGAATGGCTATACTGGGTCTGCTCAATGGATCAGCTAGCCCAACATTCTGTCTTCTGACTGGCTGTGCCAGCTGTTTCAGAGGGAATGAACAGAACAGGACAGTTATTAAATGATCCATTCCCTTGTCATCCAGTCCCAGCTTCTGGCAGTTAGAGATTTACGGATCCCCAAGGCATGGGGCTGCATTCCTCACTACTTTGGCTAATAGCCATTGATGGGCTTATCCTGCATGAACTTATCAAATTCTTGTTTGAACTAAGTTATACTTTTGGCCTTTGCAACATCTCCTGGCAATGAGTTCCACAGACTGACTGTGCACTGTTGGTGCTCTAGAATCAATAGGGAGAGCCCATGCACTGGGAGAGCTAATCCACTGTGCTGCTTTCCATCTTCTGCTGCTAAGAAAACACAGGTTTGGTTGCAGTGCATCATGGGTGTGGGCTCAAATCCCATGATGCAGTGTATCCATCCCATCATTCCACGGGCTTATGACTGTATTTTATAGCATTTTTTAATGACCCCTGTGCAGGTCTCAGATTTTGAGCAGTGGCTGAAGTACTTTTGGGTGCACAAAACCCCAGTCTTGTAACTGTGTATGGTGCTTACCACAGCACTACAGTGCAAGAACACCAAAATGGCAGCTGCCCACTTGATGGAGAAGTGTGTGGCATTTGGTGGAAGCAGGTGACCCCAGATTGCTAGCAGTTGGTCATGAATCAGTTTGATGTTGGAAAGTCCACCACTCGGGCTGTGTTAACCCAAGAGTGCAGGCCCATTTTTATTTCAGTTTTAATGTAAAATCTAAATAACAGATGTAACTGAAACCCTTCAGAAAAGCTAGTCTTTATTCACAATAGAACACATTGCTGACATCCATTAAAGTTGTCAGGCTGTAGTACAAGAACAAGTGTTGAATGGAGATGGATTTTAAGGGTTTGGAAGAAAAATCTATTTACCATTGCTATCCTGAATTATCCAATCCCTCCCTAGTCCCTTCAATAAGCATGCTTGGTAAAAGTTGCTCAGATGTCATTCATCTCAGAGAAATGAAGGAAAATACTTCTAGAATGATGAACCCATCCAGGCTGATGTTTATATTAAATATTCCAAAACTTGGTTAACACCGAGTTATGGTTGTCCAATGGTTCTTGTGCCCTTTCAGAATGCAGAGTGACTACACTTAAACCACTGAAAACCAGTAAATACAAAGTTAAGGTACTCACAACCCTATAACATAACCTTATTCCCACCCTGGAGCTAGCAATAGCCATTCTAAATGGAGTCTGTAATGGTGATGGAAAAATTAACAAAATACCAAGGGAAGCAAGTGATGGATTCTCTATCACTTGATGTCTTCCGAACAGGACTGAATGCCTTTGTAAAGTAAATATGCTTTACTCAACCACAAGTTATTAGACTCTATCCAGAATTAACTGGGTGAAATTGTATGGCCTATGTTATATAGAATATCAGTCCAGATGATCTAATGGTCCCTTCTGGTCCTAAAAATATATTAACTTATAATAAATAAACATGAAGAAGGATTAAGGGATTGTGCCTCTGTTTGTGTTGTGTTGTGTTCCATACATTTGTATTCCAGAATGTATCTGTGTGCACTCCAGCTGTGTTCACAGTGCTAGAGAGAGTTGTATTGAAGATTCGCTGGAGCAGGTTGGTGGAGCTGTCACTGTGATATAAAGAGATCTGCATACGTACTTTGAGAGATGAAGCATGTCTTATTTCAGCACTGAATTTTGTAGGATGTGTCAACCAAGGTGTACAAGGATGTCTTCTTGCCATGAGGATGGTTAGGGATCTGGTGGAATATATGCCTGTGGGCTCCAGTTTTTAGTTTAGGTTAAAGTAAGGCAATGTTTCAGAAGAAATCCTCAGGACAAGAGTAAAGGGAAGGTAACATTTGAAAGTGTGGGTGGATTGTATGAATCACACTCAATATCTGAATCTTCTTCCTTCATTATGGCAACTTGAAAAGCAACATTAAAAAGTCAACATTCAAGTTTGTCATCCACTCCATGGCTTCCAGAGACATGGAATGAGTCACAGCTATCCCTGATGTAAAGGGCAGTGGTTCACTGGATGTTCTATGGTTTGGTCATCTTCTCCACTTTGTCATATCAGCCTATTCTGTTTGAATGAAGTTATATCTTAGCAAAGAAAAATCCCAGAGGGGTTTAATGGATCATAGCAGACTTTGTAAGAGTAGGGCACGTGGTCTCTGCTGTGATGAGGTGAATGAAGCTTGGAAAGAATGTATATGTGCATAATGTACCCTATTAGTACCTTGCAAATCAATCACTCAAGGATGCTCAGAAATGTCACCAGCTGACAAACATCAAAGTCACTTTTATGTTAATTTTCTGCTATCTTTCAAAGTTTTCAAGAAAGTATTGTGTTAGAAATATTCTAGTAGTTCCACATGCTAGAGAGCATTTGCCTTCCCATTTATCGTAAATAACTTCTGTTGTTAATTTTTAAGTGGCATTAACTCTCAAGATGAATATCCATACGACATTCAGCATCTTGTGACTATTTAGAAAAGCTATTAACAAGACAAGATATTTCACACTCAAAAGTGTTTTACTTTAGTTACACTAACTGAATTACCTCTAATATATAGCCTCCAAAGAACCACATTCTTGGGGGAAATCCTATTGAATCCCCTCCGATCTCTCAGAATTCCATGAGTATTTTAAGTACTATTTTATGTATATGATTTTCTGTGGTCCTTGTGAACATAGTAGCTGACTTTAATGGATTTATAAAACCTCTGTGAGCAGAGAACTATTATTACCCCCATTTACAAATAGGGAAAGTGAAGCACAGAGCAGTTACCAACAGGTCCACTGACTAGGAGGGGAAAAGAGGGCAATTATCCCAGGGCAGTACTGAGGGCTGGCTGCTCCCACCCCTCCCTATCTGCCTGAGACCCTGCTCTTTGCAGGAGTACAGAGACACCGCCCCCATGCCCAGGGGCCCACCAAGTCCATCAGCCCTGCTGGTTACCAATAAGTGATTTTGAGAAGTCACGTAAGGAGCCTGTGAGAGAGGAAGAAATAAAATCCCAGCAATTCTAATGTCCAACCCCATGTCTTGACCCTGGATGCATGGAAGACCCTTAGGCTACGTCTACACTGCGGCAGTTTTTCGGAAGAGGAAATGCAAATGGTGTGCTCATTTGCAAATCTTGTGCCCTCATTTGCATATTCTCTTCTGATCCTTTTTGGCAGAAGTGGTTTTTATGATAAAAAGCCCTGAGTAGACGGGGCCATTTGTCGGAAAAACCCCATTTTGTTCAAGATCCTGTAAACCTCATTTTTTGAGGGATAAGGGATCTTGCGCAAAACGGGGTTTTCCCGACAAATGGTCCCATCTACATAGGGCTTTGTATCGCAAAAACCTCTTCCACAAAAAGGATCGGAAGAGAATAAGCAAATAAGAGCACAAGATTTGCAAATGAGCACTCCATTTGCATTTCCTCTTCTGAAAAACTGCCACAGTGAAGATGTAGGCTTACTGATTAGCAGCAGAAAAAGTGACAAAGTTGGGAAAGTTTTGCTGGCTACATGTTTCAGAATCGAAGTTCTCACATTCCTAATTGGAATTTAACCAAAAATACTTATAAGTTGTCCTGGTCCTAGGTAAACAGAGTTAGAACCTTAAAAGTGATTGTATTAGTTCTAAGAATTAGCTAGAGTTAATATCAATGGTGTCCTTGTTCCTGTTGAGAAATTTACAAAACATTTCTAATGGATCTCTCTTCAATGTTTATTTCTTTGACAGTATCTATAACAGTTCTTCCCTCTCAATTTTCTGTATATATGGATGCTCAGCTGGATCTTTTATAGTCATGGAGATCTAGACCCTGGTATGTGTAGCTTTGTCAAATATGCTCCACTAATGTACTCCTGTTTTCCTCCCTTTTCAGGTCCTATTTATTAAAATGATGAGTTTGAATTTCATATTATGCCGAAAAGAATGTCTTATTTTGTGTACTTTATATTAGCTATGAATTCATACAGATTTGTGGTCTAGGAAAAACATTATTTATACTCAGAATAAGCTTATAGGATTTATTTTTCCACAGTCACAAAGCCTATTTTCTAATAACTTGAACTCTGCTGAGAGAAATACAGTAGCTCAGATTGCTAGTATAGGCATATCACTTCATATGTCCAAGTAATTCATGATTTTGCTTATTTTTATGCTTGCTTTTTGCTTGGCTATTCATAGTCTGATTATGTAATCTTGCTGGAGCAACAAAAGGGGTTTGAGACAGCTAATAAATACTCCTTTAGTACCATATTTTCCATTACAAATAATTCAAGGAAGGATTTGAAATGTTTGCTTAGAGGATACTGCCAACCTGATTAGACCTAAAATGTGAGCCACATAGACATTTATACGTAGAGTGAGTTCTCTTAAGGATGCAACCAATCTCTGACAAAATGCTTTGATTTTCAGTACATCTTACAGACTAACACATGTGGGTGAGTTCTTACTGTAAACACAGATGGCTGTGAAATGCAAAAGGTCACGGTGAAAAGTCAGACATTTATTTGCTAATTTCTTATTTCCCACTGAGGCAAGAATTAGCCACCAGAGAAATATATGCTTATAGGCCTTAAAACAAGACCTTTGGACTGGACCATTTAAAACAAAAGATTGAATTTTAGGTCCAGAATGGGAAATCTTAAGAATGAGACTATGTCTGATCCTCAGCAGGGCTGACAGCCACTGCGAGTCCCAGGGCATGGTGTGTGGGTGGGTCGGTGGGTGTGGGTGGGAGGCAAGTCCACATTACGGAAGGGGTAGAGCTTTGGGAAGAAGGTGTGGGCTGAGGGCAGTCAGCCCTTAGCGCTGCCCAGACAGTGGTGCCCCCTCCCCCCCCCAGCCCTCAGAGCTGCACAGACCAGTGCTCTGGCAGCAATTCTAAGAGGCTCAGAACTCCAGATACCACTGCTGCTATAGTAACAGCAGCAGCTGCGAGCTCTGGGCCCCTCTAAATTGCCAGTCCCCTGGTCAATTGCTCCTTTTGCCCCTGCCGTTGGCAGGCCTGCTAATCCTGTATCCCTTATTCATACCAGTTGTGCTTGCTCACACACGTAAGGATTGCAGGATCTCACATCCTTTCAATCTAGGGTGACCATATTGTCAATTTTAGAGGACAATCCCTATTTTTGGATCTTTATCTTATATAGGCACTTATTACACACCATTGCCTGTCTCAGTTTTTCACACTTGCTATCTGGTCACTCTATTCAGATCTTGTATTTAAATGAAAGATACTATGATAGAGACTGTCATAACCATGAGGGTTAGCCAGCAGCCTGGGGACTAAGGGGTTAACTGTACCTAGCCAGGTAGCATTCAGCCAATCAAAATTCAGATAGGAATTTCAAACTGGGACAAAGGAATTTTTGGTTTTCCCTCCTTTGTCTCTGAGCCAGTTGTTCTCCAGATACTGAGGGGGACAGATAACATGTCTCTCTCCAAGAAAAGACTCTTCACTATCTGTAAGTTGGGTAAAGTCTAGATCAGTAGTCTCCAACCTTTTTACACCGAAGATCACTTTTTAAATCTCAGAACAGGTGAAGATCTACCGCCCCGCCCCTTTCTTGAAGCCCCGCCCCCTCTATTCTCCTCCTGTCCATCACTTGCTATCCCCAGCCCTTACTTACACACTCTGATAAACACTTTATTTTTAAATTATGCGATATATAAAATTAAAATCATGTGTTTATAGTTATGAAATAAATGGTCTGTTTTTTATTCATGCTATTAAAATCTAAAATGAAGCATTTACATTTTGTGGGGACAGAGTTCTGCGGCTGGGGGCAGGTATCAGGGTGCTGGGAGGGCAGAGGACAGGGTTCTGCAGCAGGGGACAGGGTGCCAGTGGGGACAGAGTTCGGGGAATGGGGATGGGAATGGGGACAGGGGAGTGGGGACAGAGTTCGGGGAGTGGGGACGGGAGTGGGGACAGAGTTCTGTAGCTGGGGACAGGGGAATGGGGACAGAGTTCGGGGAGTGGGTACAGGAGTGGGGACAGAGTTCTGTAGCTGGGGACAGGGGAGTGGAGTCTGGGGAGCAGGGACAGGGTGCCAGTGGCAGCAGAGTCACCTGCATCTGCCTCCTCCCAGGATTCTCTCTCCCTCCCCCCCCCACCGCGGGAAGCCAGCACATGCCTCCTCTGGGCCCCCCTCAGCGCAGGGAAACCCCGAGCGTGCCTGCCCCGGGGCTAACCCCCGCCTCCCGCAGTGGGGCCAAACCCCCATGGGAGCCTGCCTCAGGGGCAACCCCCCCATTCCGCAGCGGGGCCAAACCCCCGCGGGAGCCTGCACCAGGGGCAACCCCCACCCCTCCCACGGCGGGGCCAAACCCCCCTTCCGCAGCATGGTGCGGCCCTGCCCCTCTCCTCCCGCAGCATGGCCAACCCCCGCGGGCACCCGCCCTGGGGCCAAACCCCGCTGCCACGGCGCAGCGCAGCCAACCCCCTCCTGCAGCATGGCCAACCCCCACGGGCGCCTGCCCCGGGGTCAAACCCCCCTCCCATGGCGCGGCCCGGCCCGGCCCAGCCAACTCCCTCCCCTCCCGCAGCGCGGCCAAACCCCGGGGCCGACACCCGCTCCCGCGGCGCAGGGAAACCCCTGCGCCCAACTCACCCCTCCGGCGCCGGCGGCACAGGGAAGCCTCCGCACTCCTCCTCTAGGGCCAACGCCCCCTCCCCCAGCACACAACAGAGTTGTGGGAAGGGGAGCAGCCCGCGCACTTCCGGAACCCCCGGAAGTGACGTGGGCTTCAGAGAGGACTTCTGTCCACCCCGCGGGAAGCCGGCACTACACTAGAGGTAGGTAGTGGGGCTTCTCGGGGGTGGGGGGAAAATGGGGGGCGGGGTTACCCAAACGCCTCGCAATTGACTGGTCGAGGCCTCGCGATCGACCAGTCGATCGCGATCGACGGGTTGGTGACCACAGGTTTAGATAAATCCATTTTATTGTTTTATGGTTTCGGAATGGGAATCTGATGTCTGTGCATTTAAAAATGGGTTTTCCTCTCCTTTGTAACTAAGTTTTTTGCCCCTGGGAGTCCCCCATGAGTATATTAATTGGTGACTTTTCCATCTAGTCATTATGCTTGTAACAGGAGTATTGTGGTGATAATCAACGTTCTTTCTTTTTTTATTAACCTGGTATTGGTTAATGTTTGTGTCCTGGTTTTACTTTAGGGCTGACATTTCCCAAGTGATCTCTCCCCTGGTTTTCTTACCATTATTTGGGTTGTGGCAGCAGATTTTTATCCCCAAAATCTAGGTTTTTAAGATTTTCGGGGGAAGTTTTATACCAAAGCCTGGAAAGATAAGGTTTTGGGGTACTTTTGCGGGCCCCCACTTCTGTATTCATCGTGCTGGAGTGGGTAATCAGCCTTTAGAGTTATCAGATAGTTTAAAAAAAATACCAGACACACTTGATCTCAGATGTGGGGGAGGGGGACCAGCTGAGAAGGGAGCGGGGCTGGCCGTGGGAGATATGGCGGGGGACTGGCCAGCAGGAAGCAAGGCTGGCCGGGAGGGGGCTGGGGGGAGCGGGGCTGGCCGGAGATCGGGGGCGTGGGGGAACCGGTTGGCAGGAAGCAGGGCTGGCCGGGAGCGGGTTGGGGGAGTGGGGCTGGCTGGGAGGGAGTTGGGGGGAGTGGGGCTGGCCAGGGGAGAACTGGCTGGTGAGGAGTGGGGCTGGCCAAGGTGCACTCAGATCCCGGGATGCTGCCTGTCGCACGCATGGTCCCGACGGGGTGCACGGGCGAGTCTGGCCCCAGAGATTCCATCCTACCCTGGCCCCAACCCCACCCCCGCCCCCCTCCTGCCCTCCTCTCTACTGTGTAGTTGCACACTGCCTGGCTGGTAGACACGTTCACGCAGCATGAGCATGTCTACCAGCCAGGCAGTACACAACTACGTACTGATACTCATGATAATGAAAACTTAATTAGAAAATACTGGACATTTATATGTCCAGTATTTTCTCAATTTGTTTCCCGAACAGGAAGCTCAAATACCGGACTGTCCAGTTCAAAACCAGACACCTGGCAACCCTATCAGCCTTGACAGAGACAAAAGGACAGATTCAACATATGTGCAAATCTGAGTGGAAGATTTCATGCCTGTCTGGGCCAGCATAAGAGAAGTCACCTGTGGCAGAAACCAAGGCAGAGAACTACACTGCTGCAGCACAAAATGACTCTACAGGAGAAGGATGGTTGGCGGTTAGGATGCTAGCCTGAGGCTTGAGAGACCTTGGTTTGATTGCCTGCTTCACCACAGACTTCCAGTGTGACTTTGAGCAAGTCACATACTCTGTGCCTCAGGTCCCTATAAGGACAACAGAACTTCCTTTCCTTCACAGCAGTGTTGCAAAGAAAATCACGTTAAAGCAGGAGTGAGGAACCTAAGGCCCGGGGGCTGGAGCTGTCCCTTGGCTTTCCTGGATCTGGCCCCCAAGGTTCAGAGCCCAACCCCCCAGTATTGGGGAGCCTATGCTGGCACTCTTGTCCCCGTGCTTCCCCACCGTGGGGCAGGAGCGCACAAAATATACTGACCTGGGCCCCCCCCCCCACTCTGGTGTACGAGAGGAATGTGAGGAGTGTCTTTCTCCTTCTCAGTTGGAGGCCATGTCAGTGAGGTTTTTGTCCCCTTTTCTCACTTGTGTGTGGCCCCCGACTGATTTTTCTGTGGGTCAGCAGCCACTGACCCAAAATAGGTTCCCCACCCCTGCATTAAAGGCTGTGATGTGCTCCATTAGTATGGTGATGGGGGCCATGCAATACCTAAGATAGATAGAAACTACTTATATGGTGACTCTAAGGGGACAGAACAGCACCTGAGAAGTAGAAGGTCTTAGCAGGAGTGGGGGGCGGGGGACGGCCAGAGAGTAGATTTAGTTATTCTGTTCTGTAGGTTGTGGTTCCTGCAGCTGGAACTCCTATTGAGCCCTGGTCTATACTACACACTGATGTCTACACCAGACGATTTACCCAGCATTGCCCTGGTCCTTCAGGGCAGGGGGCTGGCAGTGTGAGGGATTTAGGAGTCAGGGAATGTAGGTGGGCACAGGGCAGGAGTCTGGGAGCATAGGGGGAGCAGAAGTCAGGGTGGGGGCTTCAGGAGGGGCTCAGGGCAGGGGCTGGGATGCCAAAGGGTGTAAGAGTGAGGGCTGGGAGCGAGGAGAGGCTCAGGGCAGTGTGTCCCATCTGGAGGCGCTTTCTCTCCTCCCCCGGCTGGTGGGGCCATTTCTCCCCACCAGCACCCCAGCCAGCAGGGGCCTTCTCTCTCCTCCAGCCCCTCTAACCTGCAGTGGTGGCAGGCAAGCTGGTGAGCCTCAGCCCCAGCTGGCCACTGTGGTCACTGAAGTATATGTCTCCCTTATGCTCATTGCCCACAGGGGTCACTCTGCATATCGCTCTCGTCTGATCAGCCCCTCCCTTTTAATGGAAAACAGTCCTATTCCTAACACATCCCATTTTCCTGGAACAACCAAATCCTGACCTTTCTTTAAGTTAGGAGAAGAAGAAGCTGCGTGCCAAATTTGGTGGTCCTAGCTCTTACAGTTTAGGAGGAATTCTTGAACAAACAGACTCACACAGACAGACAGATGCACATTTCTAAAATACGTAGATAGATGACTATATTATTCAAGAGTGTAGATTTTCCACACCTCCGAGTAATGTAGTTATACTGACCTTAGACGGCACTATATCAATGGGTGGGCTTCTCCTCGGATCATAGCTACCATTTCTTGGTGTGCTGGGCTACCTATGCTTAGGAAACAGCTCTACATTGCTGTATCATAGGTGGTGTCCTTACTAAGTACTACTGCAGCACAGCTGTACTACTGCAGTGCTGAAAGAGTAGGCAAGCCCAAAATCCCAGCAGAGATTAAAGATGTCTCGCTAGTATCTACCACCCAGGGAAAAAAATGATACACAGAAGTGGAAACAATTGTTACTTTCCAAAGAGGTGACACCTTGTGGCACATCTAAAAAAAGAGGCAGCATTTCCCCCAGACCAAAGCTGTGTTGTCAGATGATGGGACGTTAAGGAAAGAACAGGAAGACTGCTGGCAATGCAGCAGCTGCTCCATTGGTTCCCCCCTTCCCTTTCTGAGTGAGGGCACTGATGCAGAGTGAAACAGAGGGGGCTTCATTATATAAGGAGCCCTCGTTGATGCAGAATCAGTCAGGCAGCCAATTGCTGTACACAGGGCATGTTGCTATTGGGAACAGCAGGACAGATTCCAGTACAGAAGCAACCAGAGAGAGCTGGATAGATCCAGATAGCCTGCGAGTCACAAATGACATTATGCTGATTCAACCAAGGAGTCAAGGATTGTGAGACCAGAATCAGAGCAGTTCCCTGAAGGCAAAAACCCATCTGCTATCCCCTCAAAGGAACAAACCATCTGCAGTCCCCAGATGCCTTGCTCTGCTTTCTTAATCACTAGGAATGGGTTGTTTCTTAATCACTAGGGATGGGTTGTTGGCACCTACAAAGAATTAAACCCACCTTAGACCAGTTCAAAAGCACTGACTTTTCTTCATCAGAATGGTATAACTCTACCATTGTTTCCATTATTTAAGTTCTTGAAACCCTGTTAGATTTAGCAGTCCCATTAGTGAAGTATGAAATCCCCTTTGTGCCCCTCTCAAGAATTATAATGACATTTAACATTGATAAAATGTTGGGATTTTTTTTCTCACGCTTATAAAAATGAGTCATATATCCTGTGGGCATCATTTGTGATGACTGTCTCAGGTAAGAACCTGACCAATTCTTAATTCTGTATGCGTGCGTTTTAATGAGCATGACCCCTTATTAATATTTAATGTGAAATACTGTCCACAGTGGTGCGTTGTCCAGGATGCTATCCTTTTCATTTCAAGTAGGGGAAATGAGCAAATGGTGTCTGTTGTCATGCCCACCACAGGTATTAGGAAAAAAGGGTACATGCACAATAGCTTGGGGGAGTGCAAAGTACCTCCCATCACCTGTTTTGATTAATTTGGCCCAAAGTTGGCATACATTTAAACACAAATCAAGAAAATGTTGAAAATCATAATAAACATGATATGCTGAGAAACATAATAAATAAATTCAATACACTAATGAATGAATTCAGTACAGTAATGATCAAAGGGGTACACGTAGAGAAATTCCCTACTGGCATGTCCAGCACCAGAGTAATCATGCTATGCTTTTATTATTTATTACTACTTTGTTGAATAGCAGTGAGTGACAGAGACCCTCACCAAAATCTATACCATGGTGGTTTATCAGGGTCCAGCCATCCCAGGCACAGAACTGCATTGTTCGAACCCAAAGAATAAGCAGTCAGATAAACTGATGGTATACAGACTTATTATTCTATACTACTCTCCTGTGATGAGCTGTTTCTCTCGTAACATCTTACCCTCAGAAATGTTTGTCTCCTCCGCCCTCCACCATTTTCTTGCCCATGGTCTATGGTAGTGTTCCCTCAGACTGAAGTTCTGAAAATGGAAAAGTAATCTTGGCAAAAAGAGAATGGATTAATCATTTGAGCAGCATATGATTTGACTGAATATGTATTAGGAAATCAACCTCACACCTGGACAGCATAGTCTGCCTAGTAAAAGCAAAACCTCAGTGACAGGAAATCCTTGATCTATGGATCTTAGAAACAGCTCATACTTCCTAATTGGGGATTCTCACAATGCAACATTGGAGCCAAATGTGGCCTATGGCATCTAGAAGCTTTCTACAGTGCAAAATGGGGGCAAACATGGTCAGCCATGTGGCTGAGCTCAAGTACAAAAAATAATTATGGTTATCTTTTTTTAAAATTTGTTTTTCAATGTAAATATTCCTGTCTGCATAAATTAGGAGTTCAATTAGGACTCTGTCAAGTTATCAGTCTAGGCCTTAGTACTGTAAGGGTTGCACACACCTACTTCAACATGCGCTTAAAGCACACTAGGATTATTCCAAACCCTTCTTCCTGACATTTGATTTGTAGCTGGCCTGAATTATGCATATTCTCTTCTTTCCTTTATTTGTCTTTTTGGCTACGTCTACATTGCCCAGTCTTGCACAAGAACATATGCAAATGAGGTGCAGTGATTAATATTGCCATGCCTCATTTGCATACTTAATTAGCTGCCATTTTGCGCAAAAACCTTCTCTGGCACAAGAAGGAGCAGTGTAGACTCCCAAGTGTAGACTGCTCCTTCTTGTGCAAAAATGGCGGCTCATTAAGTATGCAAATGAGGCACGGCGATATTGATCGCCGCACCTCATTAGCATATGTTCTTGCGCAAGACTGGGCAATGTAGACGTAGCCTTTATGTTTTCCTGTTCTTGGTGAAGTTCTGTCTACTGTTTCAATAGCGAGGAAGAACAAACAAATCAGTGAGACAGGAAGCTATGGAGAACGCTGAACATCTGTCTCCCAAGTATTTGTAATATGAAACTATTTTCTGTACCCCAGAGTAGCTAGCCTCAATCTATATGTATGTGGGGTTCAATACCAGAGAGACCGGGTCTCAGCTGGTGTACTTAATCTAACACCTTTGAAGACATCCTTCAACTGAGAATCTAGCCCATTGTGTGCTTGTTTTTACTTGTGTGTCCCATCTCCATTTCACCAAAACAGTATTTTTTCCAATGGAAGGGAAGAAGAAGCTAATTTAAGCACACAAAAATCAATTCTAAAAATGCCACAACACAGCAAACAGCACTTTGGCAGATCAATGCCCATTTTGCATGCTTATGTGACCGTCTGTACATGCAAACATAGGATGCACATGCATAATTTATGGAATCACTTTTTAAAATAGTGCCCATCGTGATTAGATTTAAGTCACGGAACTGAACATAATAAGGTCCTACACATTAAGTTCCATGGGTTTCTTGTTCTAGGCCTGTTCCCTATTCCAATATCTTTAGGGAAGGTTACAGTCCTGTCAGGGAGATGCACATGGTTTCTCTCTTGATATTCTATCCCCTGCTCTTGCCTCCCCCCCGACCCTCTTTTCTCTGTCTGTTGTTTACAATCCATCTCCTATTTCCTTTCTGAGTTTCTTACTATTGTTCTTATCTTATGTTACGTCTTTTAACAAGCTGCACAGTCTTGTATTCCTCCTCATTTTTAACATTTGCTAAACATATTAACTCAGATAACCCAGCATGACAGACACTTTAGTGCTCCATACCCAGCTGTACTGACTACGCAGCTGCCACAGCTAAGGGCATGGTCTTTAATGTTTTAAATCACTTCTGCCCCAGATTAGAGCTTTGCCTCTTTGATTGCTTGTTATTTGCATAACAGTTCAAAAGGGACTTTGTGGCGTGCAATGAGCAGATGTCCAGTTTTAAATTATCATATAAGTGGAAAGCAAGAAGCTACAATTAAATTGAAATATTCATGCAAGCAAATACATGTTCTACCCTTCTTAGGAGCCTTTTCCAACTCTCTCAGCCAGGAATCCACTGCCAGTCCTTCCCCAGACCTTTGTTCTCCTTCATAAGAACAGCCATACTGAGTCAGACCAAAGGTCCATCTAGTCCCATATCCTGTCTTCCACCAGCGGCCAATGCCAGGTGTGTCAGAGGAAATGAACAGAACCATGGTATGTGTGTGTGGGGGGGGGGGAAGGGGCACGTACCCTCTCGTGCCCTTGCCTACATGTCATTCCTGCTGGGTGAGATCAATCTGTGGCAGGATACAAGTCAATCTCTAAGGCTATGTCTAGACTTCAAAGAAAAGTCAGAAAAAGTCTACACGGGGCCAAATTTCAGAAAAACCTCCTCTTTCGGGACATCCCTTCTTCCTCATACAATGAGGAATACAGGGATGCTGAAAGAATGCATCTGCTTTTTCGGAAACTCTTCCAAAAAAGTGTACGCTTTCCTTGGATGCAGCATAGCTTTTCCAGGATATCTCTGGTATCCTGGAAAAGCTCTGCAGTGTAGATATAGCCTAACTAATAGAAATCAGGAGGAGCGTCCTGTGGCAAACCATCCCACAAGTTTCTACTACAGGGTTTCTTGCTTCTCTCTCTGACACAGCTGGTGTTGGCTACTGCTGGAGATAGGATATTAGAATGGGTCTGATCCAGTATGGCAGTTTCTGTTATTCCTTCATTTTTTTACACATGAAGAACTGAGACTCACGGAGATACAGGACCTGATTCAAAGCCAATTGAAGGTTAATGGGAGACTTTCCACTTACTCAAAGGGGTTTGGATCAGGTCTTATGAAATTTGCTCACAATAACACAGAAAGGTGACAATTACCCTTACATCTTTAGTTCAGATAAGTTCAATCCATTTTGATTATATAAACGTAGCGGATACCATATCTAATAAGAAAAATTCAAATCAGAGGCAGTAATGAGTCGCTCATGTGGCTTTTAAAGCCAACTCCTCACTTTAACTTTAGACTAAAAATATGTTATTCACAGTTCAAAGAAACTATTTTAGTTACAACATACATAAAAGTAGGTTTTCAGAAAATAATATATTTTGTCCACAGCCAATGAATTAAGCTTGTGATCACGTAGAGTATAACTGTGCCAGGATGTACTTTTAAATAACTTTTACACATTTGGTACATGAAAAAAGATCATGACACAAAAAGAGATTATGAAGAAATAGAAAACTGTTGGAGAAGGTTAGTGAAATCACACCAAAGAAAAATTAGGAAAGCTAAGGGGCAAGAAAACAGTGCAAATTATTATACAAACATTCTTGTACACTCAGGCTATGTCTAGAGAGTGGGGTTATTTCGGGATAACAGAAGTATCCTGAAATAGCTATTCTGTGTCTTTAAACGCGCCCATTATTTCGAAATATATTTCGGGCGCTATTCTGGCATCCTTGTAACCCTCGTTCCATGAGGGTTAAGGGACCTGTTGGAATAGTGCTTTATTTCAAAATTACCTAGAAATAAGCTACGCAATTTACGTAGTGCAAATTGCATAGCTTATTTCGAGGTAAGGGTGTTGTGTAGACGCTACCTCTGTTATTTGGACTTCAGTATCAATTTCTACCTGAGGTTCACAAAACACATTGTAATAATAAATTCATCCTCAAAACACTCCTTTACAGTGGTAAAATATCATTATACGTAATTTATGGTTGAGTAAACTGAGCCACAAAGGAGTTAAGTGACTTTTCCACAGACACAGAGTAAATAAGTCAGTGCTAAATATGAAAATAAAACTCATAGCTCCTGAATAGCTAAGCTGCATGACTGTTTCCTCCTGTAAAAAATATCTTGTATACTATGACATTTTCCTGATTGCAAACCTCTAACCAACACATATTTAAAAAAAACGCTAGCAACACTGGAATGAACAATAAGACATATTTACCAAACTACTAAGTGAAACTGGGTTGCACACATCCATATTCTCACCTGTGACAGATAATTCAAGTCATATTCTTCATCTGTGCTTTACTTCAAGATTAAAATTAGTAACCCAATACAGGACATTAAACTCTAATGTCTCTGTGTACAAATAGTTCTGTCCAAAAGTATAGCAAAGTATTTGTGAAAAAGATTAAGGAAAAATATGTAACTAGAATCCAAACAAAACACACTTTTTATCATTACACTGGTGGGCCGTGGGGTTGGATATGACAGGTTTCCCTCAGTTAAATTTAGGAAAGCCATTTGATTTCTCTGTGCCTCAGCTTCCTCCTTCCTTCCTTGCACTGCCTTTAATGAAAGGTATGAGATTATCAGAACAGATTGCAACAAAAGACACACTCAGAATATAACACAGGCTTTCCAGAGTGCTGGGAAAATGAATGGGGCGAGGGCTGTGGATAGAGTATTGCACATGTCAAAATGGAGAAGGTATAAACATTTGAGACAGGTGTTTGGGCTAATAAATCTGCTATAAATACTACCATTTGGGCTTAAAAAAAAAAGTGTGAGCCCTGCTCCAACCAGCTTTCATGTACGGTTATTGTGTTGATATAGTCTTCATACCCTTGCCTTGATATGTAAAGCCCCACATAAAAAATAAAAAAGCTGTTTACACTACAGGACTCAGGACTGAGCCAGACAGTATATGTTATTAATTTGCATATGAATAATAAGGCTTTTGTGGTGGAAAGTACTGTAGAAGTGCAAAGCTCCCCAACTGCTGCACCCTTTAGCTACAAATGCCTTCATTGTGCCAATGTGCCCCCTTTATCTCAACCTCCACACAGTGCTGCCTTCACTCCTAACCCCTGCACTTCCCTCCTGCCTGCTCTCCCAGTCCTAGTCTTGCATTGCCATCATGCTCTGCCAAACTGCCCCCTTGCCCAGTACCCCTACCCTCTTATGCCCAGCTACCCCCATGTCCAGGGGCCCCTCAGCGGCCTGGCCTCCCTTCCCCGAACCCAGCGCAGCAGTGTTTGCTATTCAGCAATCCCAAAAACTACATAGAGCATATCAAAAGCATCTTTGAAGAGACACTTTTTCCCAGAGCAGGCTGGGTCTGGGGAAGGAAGAGGAAACATGGCTGATGCTGGCCTGGGTCTCCTCTGTCTCAAAAGCACTTAATGTCTTGTGTCTAAAGAGTGGATTCATTTTAAGTCATAAAAATAAACATCACCATTTATGTGGGAGAGGATTTGACTTAAGTAGAGTTGCTTTTTTAAATATCTCCATATGTAATATTAACCGCCCCCAGTTTTTATTCTTTGCTGTTGATTTTGGTATTTTGCCACTCAGCTACTTTCATTGGCTGAGGCGCCAGTCGGTGTCATTTACTTTACATCACATTTCTTCTAGCCAATTACAAAGAAACTCCACCATAAAAACAAAGTGGGGATGGAGACCGCTCCTAACATAGGATGTGACCGTGCAGTCTCTTTCTTGGTGGGTTATACAACAAGCATGAGCCTAACAACCACCAAATCAGGGACAGAGGCAGTTTCTCAACTATTGTTGAAGCTGTTGATTCCAAAACACTTTCATCCACTTTTCCTGGGCAGGAAGCACCCTTTCCCCTCACCTTCTGCTCAGGGTCACTCCCTGAGAACTTCCCCTCTGGGAGGAGCTACTTTCTTTGGAGCTGTCTAATACTTTGCCACATGCACAGATCCAGTCAGCATAATAACTTGGCTACAGTTACAGTTGCCTGCAGTCCTTTAATACAACAGACGTGCCTTATTTTTTCATCTCTGTACAACAATAGGAAGAGTTGCTAAGTGCTACACAAAGCAGCAAGAAATGCCCATGGCAAATGCAGGTGAGTATTGCTTATGATTAATTATAGTTATTAATAATGATAATAAATAAGAATATCAGGAGGAGAAGTGATGTGGGGGGGTGCTAAGAAAACAGTACCTTTTCAAAACATAGGTTGGCAACCCTGGTTACAACACACATGACCGAAACAAACTTCAAAGAAGCATTTCAGCTGCAAGAATACTGGAGCACTGTGGGCTTCAGCCACAGACCTCAACCCAATGAGAGCTCTGTGGTATCAGAAGAACCCTCTTGTGCTGGCAAATTCCTTGGTGGCATTTCTCTTCACCTTTGGGTAGCATCCAACCCACTGAGTTTCATACCTCTTTTGTGTTGGGTCTTTTGGAGAAGATCTTCACATCTTGTTTGCTCTGCATGGGCTTTAAAGATCCAGGGAACTTTTCATAAGACATAGCATTGCCCCCAGTTCTCTTGGCCACAATTTCTCCTCTCTGCTCACAGTATTTTGCTATGTGTTGGTTTTATGCCAGGCCACCATCAGCCATCCCAGAAGTGGCTATGTGTCAGCAGAGCTGTGTTTTCAATATGTAGATTATATTATTATTCACGCAGTGCCGGTTGATATACAATGATTAATGTGTACATCAGAGAAAAGAGGATCTGCTTCAAAGAGAGGTTATTATACAATAAAGAACAAAGAATGGGATGTGGTTTTTCAATGTGGAATAACTCATGAAACATCTTTTTGGGGAGAGGGCATTTATAAGTGTAAGAGAAAGAGGTAACCTTTAATCAGGAGGCTGTTGCAAGCCCAAGGAGTGGCACAAATAAAAAAGAGTGATGGATGCAGAGGGAGCAGTCAAAAAGAAATGATGAGCTATGAACATAGTATAGCTATGACTGATGCGAAAGATGTAGGTGGGAATGGAATTTTGCAAAGCCTCAGCAGTGAAGATGGGCAGCTTTAATTTGAGGCGTGAGAAGAGTCTTCTTCCTATGGCTGATGTAAAGATAGAGCAAAAAATATAATTTACATTTATAAGCCAGATAATTATGACTTAAGTAGCAGAGTGTATTACTGCGATGCCTTTTTCATATTTGTATGTTGGACATTGAGTTGTTATATATTCCACAGTCTGTTTTGGGTGACCACTGTCACACTTTGGAGAATCTTCAATTTTTCATTTATGCAGCAAATATCTACTTCTGCCATATTTGTGTGGATATAGTTTAGGATTGCCCATGAACTTTCTGGGAGATTGCATTGAGGGATTGCCTGTGTCAGGTCTTTCACAAGATGTTTATTTGTGACTTTTTGTGAGTTCCATTCAACTTTCCAAGCTTCATCAGGTTGCATTGTTGAAAGTTAAATGCATGGGCTCAAAAGGGCTTAGGTGACTTCGAGCAATGGTGAGGGACGTTGGTAAGATCCCGGTGAATGGGAAAGCATTCCTTTTCCATAGTCCTCTGGAATTCCCAAATGGTTGTGGCATCGCAGCAAAGGGATGGTGGGAGCAACATGTGACAGCACCAGCAGACAAGGTGTTGGGGTCAACTTGAGGGTTCCATTGATGCACCTCATTGCAGTGTTCATTTGGACACCAGCAAGTTGAATATGGCTACTTCTGGTCCATACCACTGCACAG
This sequence comes from Pelochelys cantorii, assembly GCA_032595735.1. Classification (NCBI taxonomy): domain Eukaryota; kingdom Metazoa; phylum Chordata; order Testudines; family Trionychidae; genus Pelochelys; species Pelochelys cantorii. The sequence goes on from CM064330.1 coordinate 109,287,822, forward strand.
TACTCGGCTACAGAGTACACAAGGGCCATCTCTGATGTCCATAATACTGATGCTGATGTTCCCCAGCTTGTGTCTGCCAGTTTCTGAAGCAGGTTGACCTCTGTCTTAATCTTACTAGCTACCTTCTTCAGGTGGCATGGAAGTTTAGCAGGTGATTCTGCTTCAGTCTGAAATAGTTTGGAGTAAGATTGTGTTGCACAGTGCTATTGCAGAAGGTCATTTTCAGGGTGTGCTTATCATTCCTGTTATCAAAATGGAATGCAGTGATTTTTGTTTTGTGAGATTTGGCATGAGCCTCCATTTCCAGAAATATTCCTTCCTGGTAGTCCCTATTCAAGGTGGACTTGACATTGTTGAAGGTGGTTACTTGCATTGCTAGGGCAAGATCATCCACATATGCAAATTTGTGTGACTTCACTGGAGGCATATCACTCATGTAAACACTGAAAAGCACTGGCATGAGTAATTACTTTGTGGCAGACCATTATTGAGGTGTTGGGCCAGATTGACTAAATTGCCCAAGTAGACATGTTGCTCAGCATCAAAATCATGACTAATGCCATTAACCTGGTGACTGAACACTGATTAATGATCTCCCAGTCTTCAGAACAACTCAAGCCATCATAAGAGCCCTCTTCAGTTCAGTTAACATGACAGATAGTTTCTGAAACAAGGATCCTCAAGCTTAGTATGGAGGGATTTTTTTGAGTGAAACATGAGTATCTTGCAAACATGTTGAAGGTGCATAACATTGACATCCTCATGCTCCAAGAAACTCACATTGCCAATGACCAACAGGCTAGCCACCTCCATATCCATGATTACAACCTCATGACTAGCCACTACCATCAAAAATATGGACTGGTTATTTTTGGTGAAGAACACCATCATAGATGTTGATGTTTTCCCCCCAGATGAAAAAAGAACCCACCTATACCACTCCCATCAAGACAGGGGAGTTGTATATTAACAATGCATAAGCCCCTAATTTAAAATGGCCAAAGCCAGCACTCCCAGCCAATTCTAGTCCTATACATTGGTGACTGTAACAGCCACATTTGTGGGACTATGAAGTAAATGAGGCCGACAATGAAGACCTCATGGACTGGATGTCCACAGATCTGAAACTGGTCTTTGATCTCAACAGCAAGCAACTTTACATTCTGCTTGCTGGCAATGCATCCTCACAAATACTTCCCAAGTTCCCCAACAACCAACACAGGTCCATCATCATCCATGTTGGCATCAAAATTGTTGTGCTTAAAAGAAGCACCTGGGATCTTTCTCAGAGGGATAAGGCAACACGCCACATTTATTGAACATACATAGATCAATCAATACTTTATCATATGCATATGATATATTATACTCATGCATTCCTCATTCACACACACACACACACACAAGCACACTCTGTCTTGTTGTTACCAATAGTTGCTCCCCCTAACTACACTGGCCAGGTGAGTTAGATGGGGGAGGGGTGGAGCCGGGCTTCTGCCGATCCGGATCGATGCTCCGATGTTGACAAGACGAAAACCCGGGGTCCCTCTGCAAGATGCCTCATATTTATCCCTCTCATGCAGCCAGTTAATCATCACTTTGCCTTTTTTAATGCTTCAAAGAGAGTTCTTTCAAGGGCAGGCACTTGCTGCTCGACTCCCAGGGCTGTCTGTATGTCCAGTCTTCTTTTCAATGAGCTCACTTCACAGGTATTTTAGGTGATGAGCTTTCGTGGGCCAGACCCACTTCCTCAGATCAAATTGTTGATGTGAGGAAGTGGGTCTGGCCCACGAAAGCTCATCACCTAATAAACCATCTTGTTAGTCTTTAAAGTGCTACATAGTCCTGTTTTTTGTTTCAGCTAGACCAGACTAACACGGCTACATATCTATTACTATTTCACAGGTATTGTCTTGGATCTGGCTCCCAGCCCCGCTCCACCCTTGCAACTGCTGCTGGAGGTGCTCACCTTTCATTCTCCGTTCACACCTCATTCATTTCAACAGGGCAATCAAGGAAAGGGGAGAGATCTATTCTTCTCCCAGCAAAAGAATATTTTCTTTACCTTAACTATTCCTAAGACCTATAACATAAAGAGACAAGATCTATCTATCTATATATATATAAAAGGACTTACAAAGTTTCTCTTAATACAAAGTTATATGAGAATGATACATGGTTATATGGAAATGTTACAGAGATCTATCCACAAAATCCCAGTGATACTGTTGAAATGAATCCTACAGTGGAACCTGACTAGAGTCAACTGGGATTGCTAGAGGAAAGCCATTGAAAAAGTGGTGACCAAATCCCTATGACACCAGAATGTTATCAGATATGTTTGCCTCTGTACTGCTGCCACCAGGAAGAGCATTGTGCTTCATGAAAGAAAACATTCCCTGCTGGACAAAAGAGACCCAGGACCTGCACTAGCAATCAGAGCCATTCCTAGGGTGGTGCAGAACCCGGGACATCCCCATTCTGCCTCTGGCCCCACCTTCCTGCCCCCACACCACCCTCAATCCAGCCCTTCCCTCAAGCCCTGCCCCTGCTTCACCCCTGCCTGCCTCTTCCTGATCCACTCTGCCCACATCCTGTACCTATTCCTCCCCTTTCCCAAACCCCCTCCCCTGAACAACATGCCCAGCGGAGTAGTGGGAATGTGGCGCCAGCAGCAGGATGTACCCACTCCCACACTCACCATGGCAGTGGGAAGCGGAGTGTCCTACCTCTAGCCAGCTTCACTCCATTGACTCCCAGCCATGTCACTCCACTTCCTAGCCTCTCCTGTGACTGTGGTGGAGCAGTTCCACCCCATCCTCCAACCCCACTACCTGGATTATATGGCTGGGAACTGAGGAAGTGAAGCAAGCTGAGCCGGGCTGCTCCGCTTTCTACCACTGCTGGCAATTGTGGAGACAGACTTCACCTCTGCTGCAGATACCAGGCCCCCAAGTAGTCCTTTGGACTGCCCTAGGTCCTGCAGGTTGTTATCCTGAACCATCTGATGGCTTTGCCAGCAGTACAACCAGTCAGGCAGGAAAATAGGTTGTGAAGGCCCTATTAAGAGTCTTTAGACTCAGCCAGATGCCAGCGGTGAATTGAATGTGTTGAAGGTGTGAACTTCACACACGCTAGTTGCCATGCTTGGGCCTTTCTATGACATCTCAGAGCTGCTAATACGACAGAATACTGAACCTCAAAATTCTGGCCCAACTTCATAGCCTCCAAATTGGTGGAGAGTACAAAAAGGCCACTCAGCAAAAACACCAAATGAGAGATCAACTACATCAAACAGTGACCTCAATCTTTCTACAAGACCCCATTACCATCAGTGCAGATGAAGTGAAGAGGGTTTAGCCACAATGAAGACAGGAATGGTGGCTGGCAGAGATGTTGTCCCCCTGGAATTTCTTCATCTACTAGACCTAAGGAGGAGACTCCACTAGCTGGCAAATTCTACACCAAACCATGGAATCTGGTTACCTCCCAAAAGCCTGGTGTGAGATGATAGTCATGGCCATACTCAAATCAGGCAAGCCAATAGACAACCCAGGAAGTTAAGAAAGTTTTTTTATATTCTTCCTCTTTAGTGTCTTCCCTTTACCAAAGTTGCAGGACAAACCTCACTTGTTGTCCCCCACACTCCATTCCTTGCTCCTTCCACATAGTAGCTTTTGTATGGACCTGTTTTTCTGACTCCTTTTGGTCATGTTGTCTCGTCTTTCAAGCAGCACTCTAAAATATACTCTTTTCTAAAAGGTTCCTAGTTTTTTTTCTCAGAAAAGTACTAATAGTGGTTTGGTGAACTTGGAAGAAACTTCTCCTAAAGCCAGATGATTCCATAATTGTCCAGTATGGGGTTTCATGCACGTCTCTGTGAAGCACCTGATATTAGACATATGGTAACTCATACGGCTATGCTGCCGTTATTTTTCAGAAGAAGATGTGCAAATTGTGCTCACATTTACATATCTTCTTTCGATTCTTTTTGCGGAAGAGGTTTTTCTGATATTTGGCCCCGTATAGACAGGACCAAATGTCAGAAAAAACCCTCTTTTGCAAGACCCTGTAAACCTTGATTTGGCCTCTACATGGGGCCAAATATCTTCTGCAAAAAGAGTCAGAAGAAGATATGCAAATACGAGCACGATTTGCATATTTTCTTCCGAAAAAAAATGGCAGGGTAGCCATAGGGAGAAAAGCTCAATAGAGAAAAATAAGCATTAGAAATTTTGTAATAAAATTATGCTAGCTTAACTGATTGGTCATTTGTATCTCATCATTTGTTTATTGCCTACTATCAGGAATGGCTAGAGGAGAGCTGCTGGCAACTGGCGCCCTAGGCGGAATGCGCGATCGGCGCCCCCGCCTCCATAGCCCTCAATGGCGTGACATCATCATTGGCAACTGCCAAGGTTTCCTACATCCACTGGCCGCCCCTACCTACTATGATGCTTATTCTAAATATTAGAACTGGTCAAAAATGCTAAATATAACATTTTCATTTTGTTCAAAAATTACATGTAATTTTTGACAAGATAAAACAATAACTCCAGAGAGAAATTAATGTTTGAAATTTCCTTTCAAATATTATTTTGACAAATGCTAGAAAATCCATGCAACTGGAAGTAAATTTACTACGGAGTGGTTCCATTTCAGTTACCCACCTGCATTTACACAATGATCTGTGGGTCTGAATCCTGCAATGTGAACCTTACAACTGGACCTTTACACTGGTGTGGTGTCCCACTGATGTCCGTGGGGCCTAGATTAGGTTGCAGTTTGAGAACTTTAGACTGTAACCTCTTCCAGGAAGGTGACTTCTGTCTATAATTATTTAAAAAGCATCATGCTTAACAAATGTCTTGGATTAAAGGCACTTTAACAGAGGAAAACTATTTTTCCACTAATCGTTTTCTTTAAAAATATTCACACAGGTAGCACTGTCTTGACATCCCACACCATGACATATGAGAGTCACCTGCTATCATCATTTTGAATCTGCAATTAGAGCTGTGCTCATTTTTCGTGTTTTTATTAGACAATCAAAACACCTTTGAAAAAGAAATACATATTTAGTAGTAAAAAAGAAGCTAGTTTCTTAGCAGGCTATTTAAGCGTCACAAAGGTTTGGGCCACTTTGGGCCTGAACACAGTGCTCTAGCGGCTGCTGTGTGCACAACGCGATCCGGTGCAAGGAAACCACCACGCTGGCTGTCTGCCTGGGAACTGATCCTCTTAATTGCAGAAAAGAGAGAGGCGGATGGGAAACTACAAATCCCTGCATGCACTGGGCCCTCGGGCCGCTGGCCTCCCCGCGCCGCACCGGGTGCTGTAAGTATGGCTGGAAGCAGTGAGCGCGCTCGCAGCAAGGTGCCGGAATATGAGGTGCTCGATTTGCACACTCGCGTGTTTCACGTGGGCTCCTTTGGCGCGCTCTGGAAGGAGACCCTGCAAAGGGCGGACCTGGCTTTGCAGGAGCCGGTGGCGGAGGACGGGGCTGCTGCCGTGGCCGAGGATTTGGGCTGCCCGCTGGAGACAGCCGCAGAGCTTGGGGCTGTGTGCAGGTACCTGCAACTAGGGACAAAAATCTTGCCCCCCCCCCCTTTCTTGTGCGGCTTCCACTCGGGAAAGCAACAGCCTATGCAGGGCGCGAGAGGAAGGAGGCAGCTGCTCGTGCAGCGCTGAGCAGCCGCGGCATCTAGCTCGCTGCTTTAGGCCGGCTCTGTACTTCGCAGGTTTGCTGCTTGCCTCGCTGTGTCCGGCAGGGCCGCGCCCGCCCGGCTCTAGGGGCAGCTCTGTGGGCGGAAAGGCTGGCCTGTGGCTGTTCCGCTTGGGCTGCCTAAAGAGCCCGTGTGGTGGTGTGGTAGCTAGCAGGGGTAGCCACTCGGGCAAAAACCAGTGCAGGCGGGGTCTTCCTGTGCTTGCGCTAGCATAGCTTACTGCTCCTTCCCGCAGCTAAGTGCTGGCACAAGCTTGTTTTCATTAGGGATGTTAAATATCGGCGAATTGAATAGTCGAGTAAGCTCGTGAATTCTTATTGGTTCGTCGACTAGTCTATAGTAAACTCCCTGGCACAGCAGTGCACTCTGGCCTCACTCCTGGGGATGCCCTCTGCCGCTCTGTGCTGCTGCCTCTGTATCACTTAAGACCAGGCAAGTTGGGGAGGGTGAAGGGATAGGCCCTCCAACAGCCACGGGCACCTGTATCAGAGGCAGCAGCACAGAGGGCTAAGTGGGAGCTGATCCATGAGGGGAGCCAGTTTAAAACCAAGCTCCCCTCTTGAGCCAGCTCTCTGTCGCCCTGTGCTGCTACCTCTGATAAAGAGGCGGCAGCGTGAGGTGGCAGCAGCCCCTGTCTAGGGGGGAGCTGAGCTCCTGGACCTGGCACAAGCCAGAACTGAGCCAGGCTGCCTGCTCACCTGGCTCCTAATACACTTTAAATGCAGAGCCACAGCAGGGGTAGGTCCCGGACCCAGCATGAGCCAGGACGGAGCCAGGCAGCTGGTCAGTCTGCTAAAAAATTTACTGGCAAGGGAGGTGGGAGGGAAATGCTTGTAGTCTATAGCATTAACTTATAAGAGTTTGTTCATCGGTTAATCGACTACACTATTACATCCCTAATTTTAATAATAACTGTCTACAACTAGGGCTCTATTTGGTATAAAATATCATTTTAAAAACTCCTCTAATGGATAGTACAGTAGTGGCAAAAGTTTTCTTGACCTTAGTCTGCCTTGTATTCTGCATGGGTTGTCTTTGCACTTACCACCAGTGCTCCCAGTCGGTGGCACAGTGAGGCTGAGGTACGCTCCCTCCCTGCCACAGGCCCATGGGGTGGGGAGCCAGGGACATGTGGCTTTGCATGTTGCCCCTCTCTGCTAGCACCACCCGCTCAGCTCCCACAGGCCCAGTTCCTCGTTTCCGGCCAATGGGAGCTGCAGGGGGGCAGTGCTTGTAGGGAGGAGCAGCCCCAGGAGCACAGGCATGCAGGGAGCCTGTTTTAGCAGCAGCACTACTCCACCACCAGAGACTGTTGTTGATTGGTTGATCGTATAATCCAGGGCTACTCAACTTTGGAAGCACCAGGGGCCACAATGATACTCACAGCACATCCTGAGGGCTGCAACTTAGGGGTGGTTGTAGATCCATGCAAATAGCTTCTTTCACACTGATGGGCATGAATACAAAGATTAAGGCAAGACTACACAACACACAGGCCCCATTTAACTCAGTTCTGCTGATATTAATTAAATGCAATATTTACCCAATTTCCACCCATATGACAGCACTTGTAATGAGCAATGACAGTCCAGGAATTTAACTACTAAAACGCATATCAACAGAAGACCATTATACTGACTACTTTTTTGTTTTGGCTCCCACCCGTGGGCTGCATGTTGAACCCTGCATAAACCCAAACCGCACCGCAGGCCACAAACAAACAGGCCACGGGCCACGTGTTGAGTAGTTCTGGGATAATCTATACTGTAATCTGTACTACTGCATACCTAGGCTCCTACCAAATTCATGGTCCATTCTGGACAATTTCAGTGTCATGAGATTTTAAAAAATGCTAAATTTCAGCTATTTACATCATCATAAAATTTTAAGGTTTAATTTTAGGGGTTCTGACCCAAAAAGGAGTTGTGAGGAGTCTCCTACTGGTTTTAATCCTGGCCTAGCAGAACCAGAGGGAATGCTTTCATAACCTTTTCCAGTGTAGATACATCTTCCAAGGTTATGTCTTCATAGCAAAGAACACCCCACAGCTAATTAGGGTTGCCAGGTGTCTGGTTTTTGAACTGGACAGTCCGGTATTTGAGGGTTCTGTAAATGTCTAGTATTTTCTAATTAGGTAAGTTTTATTATTATTAGGAGTATCACTACGTAGTTGCAAACTTCCTGGCTGGCAGAAACACTCACGCTGCGTGAGGGTATCTACCAGCCAGGCAGTACACAACTGCGGGGGGGTGGGATGGAATCCCCAGGGGTGGACTCACTTGTGCTTTGGTGGGACCATGCGTGGGACGGGCAGCACCCTGGGATCTGTGTGCGCCCAGGTCATTCCAGCTCCCCGCTGGCCGATTCTCCCCCTGCCCAGCCCTGCTCCCCCCTGACTCCCCTCCGGCCAGCTCTGCTTCCCATCGGCCGGTCCCCCCTCCTCCATCTCCCCCGGCCAGCCCCGCTGCCCGCCCCCCCCCTCCCGGCCAGCCCTGCTTTGGGCTGGCCAGTTCTCTCCCCCCTCCTCCTCCTGATCTCCCCTATCCAGCTCCACTGCCCCCCCCCCCCCGCCAACCCTGTTTCCTGCCGGTCGGTCCCGCCTCCACCCTCTCTCGATCTCCACTGGCCAGCCCTGCTGCCCCCGACACCCCCCCCCCCCCCCCGGCTGGTCCTCTTCCTCTCCCCCCCCCCCCCCCCATTGAGATCAAGTGTGTCCAGTATTTTTTTTGAAGCCATCTGGTAACCCTACAGCTAATCCATGTCAGCCTTTTTAGGCTCATGAGGTTTTGGTTGTGGCGTGGTGTAGATTTCTGGGATGGAACCCAGGCTGTAGGATCCTCCCAACACACAAGGTCTTGAGCCCAGATTGCAGCCTTTGCCTGAAGATTTACACAGCAATGAAACAGTCATGCTACAAGCCTGAATTGATGGGCACAGGCCAGCTGTAAATTTTTTTTCTTTTTTGTGTAGACCTATTCTGTGTGTCAGCTGTGTGCTAGGTGGCACTGTGCTGCTAGAATTGTAATCTTCTGGATAAGACATACAGTGAAAGTCTTGACTACTTGCCGTTAAATTTAACACAAGTAAAGTGTCCTGCCAAAATTCCAGTTTGCCATTTTCTGCCTTCCTCACATACCCTGTGTAGTTTCAACTGCACACAGTATTCTACACTTCCTGCCTTAACTAAATGATGTATCTTTGTGCTGTCAAATAGATTTTGTTTTTCATCCCAGAAGGGGTGCACTATAGTTGCTGCTGAAAGTTGTTCCTGTATATATTTTGTAATGTGCTTTGGGATCTATCAAAATGAGAAGTAATCGTAATGGAAGGCCTGTTGTGATGAAATGCATGCTGAAAGACAAGGGAAATTGATAAATCAACTTCTCTGACGGCTAAAAAAGATAAATTGTGGCTTTATACTAGATTATCCTAACTCTCGAGTGACAGCCAAGAGTAGTGGATGTACAAATTTTGACTGGTAAGAAATATATACAGCAAGGGCATCATTTCGGGGGAGGGGGAGTGTGTATTAGGGATGTAAACGACTAGTCGACTATCCAATAAGCATGTGCTTATCGGGTAGTCAAGTAGTGACATGAATAGTTGCTTCCCCCCCCCCCTTGCTGTGTCTATCAGAGAGAGGCAGCAAAGGGGGAGGAGCAGGAGTTGGTGCAGGGGGAGCCAGCTTAAAAGCTGGTTCCCCCCAGCATTATCTCTGTGGGGGAGGCAGAGGAATAGAGGGGGACCAGTTGCAAGCTGGGAATCAGCTGATTCCTGGCTCATACTTGGTTCCAGATGCTGTTAGGGATGTAAGCGACTGGTTGACTACCTGATAAGCATAAGTCACTCAACTAGTCATCCTCTCCTCCCCCAGCGGCTCTTGATACATTTAAAAGGCAGAGCCACAGTGGGGTTAGCTCCTGGTCTTCAGTTTCCCCCCTTATCGACTAAACGAGTAGTCAATGGAAATTCCATTGACCACTTGATTAGCTGATTAAATGCAATTTAACATCCCTAGGGCGTACCAGGACCTGGCTTGCTTTTCTTCCCATTCCCCTGACTATCAGGGAGCAAGGAGAAAGTACTTCGGATTCTCTGAACTACTCTTCTGCCCTGGCCCTCCCCAACTAGGAGTGAGAGGCATTCATGAAATCCAGGTACTTTCCCCTCACTCCCTGATAGGGGAACAGGAAGAAAAGCAAGCCGAAAAGCAAGCCAGGTCAGGAGTTGAGGATGGGAAAGCTACGGGTAAGGGTAGGATGATAATCCTTGTGTTGGTGACACAGACTATGCTGTGTGCTCTGGACAATACATCTCCATACACTCTTAGGTAAAATTGTTTTTGTGATCTCACCCCTGATGTGGTAATGAACTCTGATAATTGGGACTTGACAAACAGGTTAGGTGAGGTATAGTCATTTTCTCTGCAGGTTGGGGAGAGTCTGTGAGGTTGACCAGGGAATGGTCGGGAGGGACACTTGATATCTAGAGGTGATATTTTCTTTTCTTTCTCTGGGCTTTACAGAATATTCAGTTGAGATGTGTTGTTCAAATACTTTTGTTTTACTACTATTTTCTCTGATTGTTTGTAATAAGTCTTCAATGTAAGAAGAAAATAGTTAAGAATACTGCTGTTGTACTGAGTAATTTCATGCAGAATGCTCCAAAGTAAGAATCCTTAACCTAGCTAGAGGCACTAAAGGGTGAAGAGTTGGGGAGTCTGACCCCCTTCTCCGTCCTACCCAAGTTCATGATCTTAGTCAAATGAGGTGTAGCTTGGTATCCTTCCCCATTAAATGTATTGCAGCCTGTGCACACAGGGGAGAAGCCAGTTCCAGGATGAGAAGGGAGTTGGTGGGGGTGACTCTGCTACTTACATATAAAATATTTTTGCCTTTAAAATATCTGTGGCAAAAAGTTCTATGGGTTTTCAAATCCCTTCAGTTACTATTACCTGTGCTTTTTAATTTTTCAGCATCCTTCAGTTTCCCTTTATTTCCCCCTGCATCTTCTATGTGCTTGAGTTTTCCTCCTGCAGATTTTCGTTTTCCTCTGCAGTGTTGCTCCCCCTCCATTGTTAAAAAACAGCACTTCCTTCGATTTGTCTTGTGCACTGCAGAGAGCTGTGAACTCTAATGCCCTCCAGGAGAGAGGCTACAGCTATCTAGGGGAGAGACAAGTCACCTGATAGCAGCCCATTGGTGCTGCAGCTGAAGGAAAGCTGGTATGCATGCACAGGAATAATCTGGCACTGCTGCAAACTGGCTCCCTAATCTCTCCTGATGTTCTCCTCTTCAAACTAAACAGCCCTCTTTTTTTCTGAATCTCATCTCATACAGGGTTTCCCTACTCCTAAGTCGCTCTGATTATTTTCAGTTCTTTCCTTGTATTTTTTGCCCCCCTTTCTGTGAGAGAAGGTGACAACATGAATACATTCTTCTGTCCTATATTAGAGAGGCCTCATCATTCTTATTGTAACCCTGACTTCACAGCACTTGAAGCAAATGCAACCTGGATGTACTCATTTTCGGTTTTATCTGCAACTACTATTCTCATAAATGAAGCAGTGATATCTATGAAAAAGTAAATTTATGCCCCATTATACTAGTGGGTGGGTGAAAGACAGAGAAACTCCTCCCTCACACCCTTTAAATAGCGATGAAAAAGATAACAGAAGCAGTCTGTTTATAATGGGTTGAAGGATCTTCATACAAAAGAATTCATAGAACATCTATATCATTTCCATAGTTAAATCCTGTTAACTATACATTAAAATGCTGTTAAAATACATTAAGTAGTCAAATGTTTATTCCTGACAATCTACCTCATCAAATTACCTGACATTAGGAAACAATGGAATAATATTTAATGTAGTGCATGTTCTTGTATCTTATGCCTCTATTAAATCTCTTAAAAAAAAAAAAAAAAAAAAATCTACCAAAGCAGACAAATTGGGACATTGTCTGGCTTTGTTTTAGATGTCAGAAGTAACATTCACTTGCCTTCCTACTAATTTTATCAGGTTATATATGGAACTGAATTTTTTTTTAATAGATCCCTCAATTTCTCCTGAATTATAAACTAACTCATATAAAAAGCTATACTTATCCTACAGATGTCATGAGCAATTATTGTTTTGCTTAGATAACCGGTACTCCAGTGGCTATGTTCAAATCTCTTAGCACTTCTAAGCGCTAAGGGATCAATTCATTAATTTAGAGATTAAATAGTTAATGTTGGTCAAGTGCTTTGGAAACGGAAAGTACTAAGCTTTATTATTCTAGTTCACCTGCTGAATTATTCATTGTGTACATGTACAGCAGGCTTAGAATACAAGATCAGAGTGGATTTTAGCTAGGTCAGGGCAGGCGAGGTTGCAGGTGCTTATTTCAATGCAGCCCTAATTCACCACCTTGTTTTATTAGCAGGTATAGTTGTAAGTATCTCCAGGAGTGTGTTATAAAGCTGCGTTAAGCTCGTATTAGTGTCTTAAAGTGTTAGTATTTATTGTCATTAGTATTAGCCTCTCAGAGGTGATAAAAGTACGGCCCTCAGGGGGAAAAAAATGTAGTATAAAGGGTAATATATCTGATTGCAAGAAGTAAATCAGATAAAATGTTCTAAATAACTTAGAAATTTAACAAGCAAAGTTTGCTTCTGTGGCTTTCTAATGTACAGAAGGTCACAATGAAGAGATGGTCTTTTATTTTCAGGGACCACAAGTCCAAATTTGTACAAGTGTATTCAGCTTTTTATCCCTGCAATTAGTTATACAGCTTGAAAGTATCTTTCCAGAAGAGAGCAATTGAATTGCTTTCACAGATCTAATCAAATGCTTCCTCTTGGGCACTTGAACTGCTGTGAGTGGATCCAGCCACTGAATCATTGGGTGCTTTAAGACTCCAACATCTGAACAGAGTCCAGGCACTACCCCTGTCCTCAGGCACAATCCTTTGTTCAGAGCTGGATACTGAACCCCAGACACCCCAGAAAGCTTAAACACATGGTTTCTCAGAACTCCAACTGAGTGGGTGTTCTAGGTCCTCACCCTGACTCTTCCAGGCCATGCAGAGTCCTTTCTGCTGCAGTGCATGACTTGCCTTTCCAGTTAGGGAGCCTCTTCAGCCAGCTGTTCTCTGACCCTAGCTGTTCTGTGTCCTTCCTCTTTCCAGAATCCTGCTCCAATCCTACCTATCAACAAGTCTTTCTCATATGTACCAACCACAACACCTGGTTCCTTTGTTTTCCTTCTAGTGATTTCCTCCCTCCCTCCCGCACACTACTCCTAGGGATGTGAAAAGTTAACCGGCAAGCATCACCCTAAATGAGACTGTCTTCCCCAAGGGACATATCTACATTCTCCATGGTATGGACATGGAGTCCCTATCCAGGATTGCATCCAGTTCTTTATAAAAATGGCATATTGCAGGTGTGGCATCAGACTGGCTGTTTGTCTCGTTTGCCTTCTGGTGCGCCTGCCAGAGTTCCTTTATTTTTGCCCTGCATTGTAGGGTTTCTCGCTTATACCCCTTCTCACAAAGGGCTTGAGAAATGTGACCATACATATTCCAGTTCCTGTGGGTCACTCGTTCCTATGATTGCACCATTCTTCACCACACAAACTGATAAGATCCAAAAGCTCTGCACTGTTCTAAGCAGAGGAGTGTCTTGAGCAATAGCCACTCATGTTTCCCTGAGAAGATGCCATGAGGACCATTACACAATGAGCCAGACACCAGGATATGGATTTTTAAATTTCCTGGGGTTTGCAGATGGGAAGGGTGCATCTGTTGTGTTCACTAGGGATGTAGTAGTGTAGTCCGATGTAACCGATAAGCAAAAGTTTATCGGGTAATGCTGTAGACTACATGCATTCCCTGCTTTTCCCTCCCCCCCCCCCCAATCGCCAGTACTTTTTTTTTTTAGCAGGCTGGCCAGCAGCCCAGCTCACTCCTGGCTTGTGCTGGGCCTAGGACCTGCCCCTTTTGTAGCGCTGTACTAGGAGCCAAGCGGGCAAGCAGTCCGGCTCCGTTTTGGCTCGCGCTGGGTCCAGGAGCTCAGTGCCCTTCTTCCCCCCCCTGGACAGGCGCTGCTGCCTCTGTATCAGAGGCAGCAGCATGGGGTGACAGGCAGCTGGTACATGAGGGGAGCTGGTTTTTAAACTGGCTCCCTTCTCAGACCAGCTCCTGGAGGCAGCAGGGCGGAGTGGCAGGGTGCCCCTCAGGAGTGGGGCTGGAGCGCACGGCTGCTGGCCCTATCCTTGGGGACTATAGAATAGTCAAGTAACCGATAAAAATTCATGAGGTTAATTGACTATTCAGTTAACTGATATTTAACATCCTTGCTGTTGACGTGGCTGCAGAGCAGCAGTGGTCAAGTGCTGACCAGAATGGCTGATTGGGCATGATGGGAAATATGCTGGAGATCAATAAACTCAACCAAAAAGACTACTGTAATTGTTGACAGTAAAGGGTGGGGGACAAAGTGTCATGTGGAGGTAGAAGTTTTTTGTCACCAAACCTGGGCATTTGTCGTGACATTTGTCATGTCACAATGTGAATGCTCTCTGGGTTTTGTTGCCAAAAAGCGTGAACAAGAGCCTAAAAACAAAAGCTTTGCCCCTTTTGAAAATGAGTGTCTCTGACTTTCTTATATTATGATGTTTCTGTGTCAGGATCCTTTTGCTTTTCTTTAAAACTTTTTTCCTATCTTGGCTTATATATTCTGTCCTGGTTCTCCTCTTACCTCTTCAATTGCTTTATTACTGTGTCCTTCAGAGAATTGTCCTCATCTGCCCACCTTCCAACTTCCTGGAGGGGAGAAAGGGGGTGAAGGCGAAAGATCTTGGGGGGTGGGGGGCGTACCCCTGGGGAAGGAATTCAGGTGTTCTCACCTGTTTTTTTTAAGGGTGAAATCACTTGGGTGATGTTCCCCTCCCTCCCCCCGAACCAGTGCATCTGTGACTCTGGGGAGTTTTTTTGTAAGCAGAGCCTATAAAGGCAAGGTATTTAAGGTCTTTGCGGGTCCCCACCTTCTGCACTTGGAGTGCTGTTGTGGGGAACAGCACTGACAGTGTCCAACTTCACATTCTGACTAACACTACTCCAATGCTTCTTACACTCGCCACCTTTACTTTTAACATCACTTGCACTTCCTTTAGGCATGTGGAAGGATTGCACAAGATAACACAATACTGTACAGTATCAGTCACAAATGCACTGTAAAGAATGATGTGGCAGGCACGTATTTCTTGTCAGAACATGACTGCACACAACGAAGACAAAGAGCATCAACGCTTAGCGCGGGTTGCTACAGTGCACAGTATTCCTCTGTGTCTGCACAGCACACGAGTTGGCCATTTTCTTTGATTTGCGTTCAGGCAGCTGACTTTCATTTGAGCAAATTTTTCTATCTTTTTTTTTTTCTTTTTTGAGCGACATAAGATAGGGGAATGGGAGGACTTCTAACAAAACAGTTCCTAAATTCATCCACTACGTTTTTGCCTAACCGACGTACACGGGGGCGACTTATAGCGAAGATGGCCTGTATCTACATGTCAAACTGCAGAGTCATAGGTATTCATCAAGTCTTTTTGACTGTTGCATTTACACACTGCCCACTAATCCACTTCCCTGCAGAGATATCTAACATCCTAAACCCCTGAGCAGCTTCAAAACAGGTGCCATTTTAAAGATCCTGTCACATAAATTGCTCCTCTTTCCCCCACAAACAGAACCAGACCAAGAGAAGCAACAGTCCATCCTAGACCCGTGACAGGTTATTTATTATTTGTATTACCGTAGCATCTAGGAACCCGAGTCACAGCTCAAGACACTATTGTGCTAGGCACTGTATGAACACAGAACCAAGAGAGACCTGTCACAATCTAAAATGTAAGACAACAGCTGGACACAGGCAGATGGGAGAAGCACAAGTTAATATTGGTCAGCATAATAGGCAGTGGTTTCAGAGCATCAGCAGCCTAACGAATGCACAGGTGCTGGAACGAGGGGCATGGGGGCTGCTGCAGCATCCCTGACTTGAAGTGGTTTCCATCATATGCATGGTTTACAGTTTCGTTCAGTGGCTCTCAGCACCCCCATTGTACAAGTTGTTCCAGCCCCCCTGAACAAATGTCAAGTGTCTTGTGTTGCAGCAAAGATGAGTTTTAAGGAGGGATCTCAAGTGAGATAAGGTAGCTCTTCAGATGTTTATGGGAAATGCTTGCTTCTCTGATGGGATCTCCAGAGTTCAGCATGGGGCTTTGGGACCACTGTGCCCCTTTTAACTAGGATGTTGCCTGCCCCTCTCTCCACTTTGAGAGAGGCAGCAGCGGGGTGTGTGCGGGAGCAAGTGGAACTGCAGAGATGGTGCTGGAGGGAACCAGCTTTTTAGCTGGCTCCTCCCTCTCTCCCCAGCACTGGCTCCTGTTCCCCAAGGGCAGCAAGGCAGGGGGAAGCGAGTACTTGACTACTGGCTTATATCCCTGCTCCTAAGAAGATGGGGCCTTGGGGGGGGGAAAAAAGTGAGGTGCTTGTTTGAAAATGTAACAAGTGAGCAATGGAAGCTGACGCCATAGGCCAGCTGGAGACAGCCATCAACAGGTCATAGTGAATGTGACAGGATAGCTAAGGTGGAGATGGGCCACGAATGGTCTTCAAAGGCTCCCTGTGAGCAGAGGGCAGCCCCTGTCTGTGGAGGGGCTCAGTGGGGAGCTGGGACCCCTCGTGGATGGGGCTGCTTGCTGGAGCAGCCTGTGTTCACCTGGGCCGCTGCAGATAGGAGCTGCTGGACCTGGTGCGAGCCGGGACTGAGCAAGCTCACCTCAGTCCCAGCTCATGCCGGGTCAGGGAGCTACCCCCACTGCGGCTCTGCATTTTAAATGTAGTAATAGCCACCCGGCTATTTAAAATACAGAGCCACAAGCAGGGGTAGCTGGGACTGATATGGCCTTGCTCAGTCCCGGCTCATGCTGAGTTTAGGATCTACCCCCCACTGTAGCTCTGCAGTTGAAATGTAGTAGGAGTCAGCTGCCTGCGCACCCTGCTCCTACTGCATTTAAACTGCAGAGCCGCAGCGGGCATAGTTCCTGGACCCAGTGGGAGCTGGGACAGAGTGCCTCCCCTCATTGACTAATTGTGTAGTCAATACAAATTGCATCAACTACATGATTAGCTAGTTACCCACTTCTTAATGTGTGTGTGTGTGTGTGTGTGTGTGTGTGTGTGTGTGTGTGTGTATGAAATGAAATTTATTTACTAGCTTAATTGATTTTTAATTATAAAAGGAATGAAAAAATAACAGCTATTCTTATTTGTAGTATTGACATGTTAAAGTCCCCGGATAACAAAGAGGATCCAGAGATTATTTCTGAAGACAGCAGCCTCGTAACTCTTCGGTATGTTGGGTTTTGGTGTCCTTATGAGCTAGATAAGATTAGTTATTTAATTGCTGTAGTACCATAAAGTGCGTGTCTTTCAGGCAATGTTGCAACTGCTTGGCAGTTTCTAGTAATACATTAAAGATCTGGAAACTATCTTAGGGGAGCATAAGTTGCACCCAACCCACTGCTTTATGGGTTTTTTTTATGGGTTTTAAAGATTTTTGGAACCAAAAATAGAAGTTTTTTTTTTGTGTGCCATCTTCATTGGAGGATCTGATTTAAATAAAGATGGTCAGTTATAATACACAAGATTTTGATATGGCTCTAACACCAGATGCTTTTGAACTGACTTATAGAGAGTCATAGACTATAAGGCCAGAAGGCACCACCAAATTATTTAGACTCACCTCCTGCATGTCACAGGCCTCTGCTCCACCCAGTTCTCTCTCACTAACCCTAACAGCCATAGGCCAAAATAGTATGGCCATTAGGTGAATGAATTGTGTGCCATAGGCAGAGCACAGGTGGGACTGAGATGCGACAATACCTGAGGCGAGGACCTGTCAGTGGCAGGGAATCAAATGAGACATTCTCACATGACCCTGGCAAGAGAGCCACTTTCTATGCTAAAGAGAGAGGCAAAAACCGTCAAGTTCATAAGCCTGGGCACATGAGCAAGAACGAGCCACTACTGATGCACCAAAGAGAGAAAATCCTCAGTACACTGGTGGCTTATTCCCTTCCTGCCCCTTGCAGGTGACCAGCTGATGCCCTGAAGTATGAGATTTTTAGGAATAGCTGGCATGACACAGAAAGGACCCTCAGAGAAAAGGAAGCTAAAAATGAAGTGTAAAATGGACCAGACACAAAGTTAGAAGAGAGGTTGTCCCAAAGAGTGTGAGGTGGCATGCTAGTCCCTGGTGATGGGTGGTTATATTACTGTGTCCAGAGAAGCTGCCCTGCAGATTTTAATGAGATCACAACACTCTGAGCCATAAATTGCTAAAATACCTAAAGTGTTAGTGACAAACCCACCTCTTTAAACCTTGGTTAAATTATCCCACTCTTGGCCAATATAAGCTTTGATTCATTGGCAGTACTTGACATTCTGTTTACCTTGTATAGAAAAAGAAAATGTGAACGGTGGTTTATAGATAGAATTAGTGTGGAGGGGTTGCTATTGAAATGACACATCTGGAAAAGCCTGCAGGTAAATAGATATGCACGTGTAACACATTGTTAATATTTAACTGTCTGAATACATACATTTAATATTGTTATGGATTGAGTTAAACCCTCTTTGAGACTGGATATGAATGCACCCTTTAATTAACACAGTTGAAAGAATTAGTTAATTGTAAGTCCATCATGTAAAACAAAAGGAGGTTATGAACCCACCCAGGAACTCTGGACTGACTGGACAAAGGGGTTTTACTGTGAGGTGTCTGAGCGAAGGCATAAGACACATATCAGAGGAGTCCCTGAGGGGCAGAGGTTAAAAACAAAGTTAGTCAGCAGCCTGTAAGCACAGTGTGGCATAGAAAAAGGTAGTGAGAGCTTTTGGGTCTGGTGTTGAGTCTGCTGTAGGCTAAGAAACTGCTCCATTTGTTCTTGGATTCTTCTGAGTTCAGAGACCCACAACTTTGTACATTTGTGGGAAATAAACAGGATTGCATCAAAGAAATACCCCCCACATTCTATCGCTTTTTTTCTTTCACATGGAACATTGCAGGGTTCCAGTATTTTGTGTGGATCAAAAAGGGGCAATGGTGTTATGCCATACCTGAGATTTGTAGTTTCTTTTAGGAAGGGATTTAGAGTATGCTTTGAAAGGAATTTCCTTATCCTTTTTAATTTTACACTTGACTTTATAGTGTTGTTTAAACTAGACTGAATAGAAGTAGTTTGGAAGAGAGAGAGAGAGAAAATGAATTGTAACACCCCCTGGGAGTGAGACCTGGCATCCGTCCCCCGGCTCCAGTCATTCTTTCATGATTTATCCACAGTGGAACAGTATCAACAGGAGATACTAAGCACCTCTGCATCAGAATATTTCATAGCTCAGTGGCCAAAGCATCTTAAGAGATGGGACACCCCTGTTCAAATATATTATCTTCCTCTGGCAGAGAGGTGGAAATTTGAATCTGGGTCTTTTGCATCCCAAGTGAATGTTTTAATCACTGGGCTAAAAGTTATAGGGTGAGCACCACCTCTTCTTCCTTCCAGCTGTTTTGTGTGGAATGAGGCAGGTGCCTAATTGAGTCACTGGCTCAGGAAACAGCTCCGGCATCTAAATTGCCTGACTCCAAGTGATCCACAAATGGGAAACCACTGCCTGGAGAAGTAGGCATCTCCGTAGTCATAGAAATTTAAGTGCCTGTATCCATGAGGCTTAGCGCACACCACTGTTGTTAGCATCACTCTTCAGCTAGCTTCAGCGGCTCTATGCCTAGCATGCTGGCTTTTGTGGATTACATTTGAAGGCACCTATCTCTCTCTCCCCAAGTGCTCTTCTGATTTTCCAGGTGTCTGAAAACTAGGCACCACGATACTCTGCATTGCAACTGGTAAACATTTTAAACGGGATTTTACATTTCTAGTCAAACATGTGGTCAACTGGTCAGTTGACATTATTCAACTGATCAGCTTGCCAAGCCTCGTCTCCCTATAAGTGTTGAGTCTATTCCATTTTTTAAACCAGCATTGCAGTCAGTTGTCATTTTAAAAGTCTGTCTAGTTGCACTAAACAGCAGGTTTTATGATACCATTCTGCCTTGTGTCTCTCTCCTTGCCCCCTGCCCTTATCAAGAATTAGAAAGAAGGCCCTGGAGAGGCGAGAAGAAACCATAATTGTAGATCGTGCTTGCAGACAAGAAACATTTACTTATGAGATGGTAAGATTTCCCTCCCCCACCCCCTTTGCCTCTCAGATTCTCAAGGCAATCGAACCCTGCCAAGCAAACAGCTCTCAAGAGCTTCCTTCGCTTGTGTGTGGTTGATTTGTTGGTGAAGCTAAGTATATCATTCATATTGTTGTACTATGAGTATGTAGTCAATGATTAAGATGACAGGTAGCCCACAATGCAACACGTTTGGGGCAGGAACTATTTCTCACTGTGTTAGTACAGCCCCTGACACAGTGGGGTTCCAATCTTGGCTGTGGCTTCTAAGCATTGTCATAATATTACTTTTAATAATAATATGGTTACTGTTTTCTATAGGAGCCCCAATATGCTAGGTGCTGTACAAACATCGGATTAAGACGCAGGCATTATAGGCAATGCTGCAAGCTCAGGAGTCATAGAGGTTGTGACACCATCTGCATTAAAAGAACAATATCCATAGCCATTAAGGAGAGAGACTCTCATTTAAAAAAAAAAAAAAAAGGGGGGGTGAAATTCCCAAATTTCCAAATCCTGGAAGCAATTGACTATGGTGTTTTTCTTGCACAGTTAGGAATTACCCCATGTGGCCCTACTGCACTTTACATGCACATACCACCACCGCCTCCCTTTGCCTTGTCCTGTGTGTGTGTTTAATGCTGTGCAGCATATATAAGAAACAAATAACAAATTGGCGGTAATGAGTTGACACCGATATTTCCTAGAAAAAAGCTACTCAGCAGTCTTGTGATCCAGGCTCTTTAAAAAGGCACGTGCACAGCAATTGATGCTCTAATACTGCCATATCAGTAGTTTCAATAGAATTTATGGTTGTAAGTAGAACGTACAAGACAATCTGAGTTTGTTTATATTAGCAAAGCAGTGATGGAGTCCAGTTAGCTTGTTCTTTAAGGACTAGCATTTATCTCTGCACAGGGCTACAGCAACAGCAAGCATATCTGCTATTAAAACTAAAGCGGACTTGGTGCTTTCAGCCAGTTGATTTGGGGCAACAATAGGAGATTGGTTGTTAGGGAAGGCAAAAAATTATTCCTTTATTCTGTTTGATAGCCGGGAGCTCATCTTAAGGAAAGAGCATAGCATAAAACTTTCAACTCAAATCCTGAACGTGCTAGTTTGTCCTATTGGAGGTAGTGCCTGAGGAATGAAAGCAGTCGTGCTGAATTTTTAACTCTTTGATATTCAGATAAAGAGGCATTAAGTCATGTGCATCCTTAACAAGAGTCTCTTGTTTTTACAGACTTCTCCCATGTTGAGTTTCTGGACCATAGAATGCACTTGACATGTGTTAACGTTTTATCTTCCTAGGAGTCTCATGCAATTGGAAAGAGGCCGAAAGATCCAGCAGATCTAATTGAGGAAGGAGAACTTCTCCTAACTGTGAACATTTTCTATCCTGTCATATTTCAGAAGGTTGGTATTAAATTCTCTGGGTCAGATTCTGATATATTTTCCCACCTTAAAATAGCACTTCACAGTCTCACTTGGAGTCAGTGGGCTCTTACAAGGAGTAAGATGCTATACAAAACTGAGAATTCTTATTCTTCAGTTAGCTGGTAGATGCTACCACAGTTTATCCAAATTGGGGGTGTACTGTGCTAGTTACCATAAATCACACACACAGGCTGCCAGAAACTGGCTTTCTGTGATTTGAGGTGGCAGTTGTAAAAGTTGCAGTCTTCTTCATAGTGGTGTAGTACTAACTTCATAGTTATACTGCAGATCTAAATGCTACACATTCTGAACTAAAGTGTACTGTCTGTGGGGCTGACACAACAATTGTACTCCAGTTACTTGCTACTGTGAAAAGCTCAAAGTCTGCACTACAAATTTTCTCTTGCTCTAAAAACTGGCTGCATCTTTACAGGGTCCGGAGAAAGCTGATGTCACCCTTTTTATGGGGAGGAGTTTGGCCTTGTGCGTCTGCTGTTAACCCAGTTAGTCATTCTGTACAGGTATTGGTAGTAAAGGCCTTCTAGTCTTGTTGTTAACTGAAGGTTGCTCACTCTTTCTTTTGTAGCATAAAGATCACAAACCTTATCAGACAGTTCTTGTGTTGGGTTGTCAAAAACTCACTGAGCTCAGAGACTCCATTTCCTGTGTCAGCGATCTTCAGATTGGTGGTGAATTCAGCAGCCACCCTGACCATGCACCAGAGCACATTAGCAAGGTACAGTCATTTAAACTAAAGCGGGGTGGGTGGGTGGGTGGGTGTGTGTGTGTGTGTGTGTGTTCCCCCTCCCCCCCCACACACACTGAAATGTAATGGTTCAGTTGGATTACATTATCCTGTGAGAATCCAGCTATCATGGTAGGAGGTCAAGTTTAATAGCGAGATACATATGTAATCTGAGAGAGATTTACTGACCTTTACAGAAGGCTTTCTGAGATGCATGGAGAGTAGGGATAACTTTCAGAGAAAAAAGTCTTAACTATTCTTAGCAATTAAAAATGGAACACACTGTATTTATTGTGACTTTTATATAAAATTCAACAGATATGTATACTTTGTATACACTGAGCTTAATTTTAATATCTGCTCAATTACACACACAACATACAGGTAAAACATTCCTAAAAGCCCATCAAATTTATTTAAAGAGCTAAATCTTAAAACGTTTCCATATAGAGTCTGGCTAAAATCCCATGGTAGCAGCCTTCTTATTTCTGTACAGAATCCTCTTTTACCTTTGTAATGGTGGGAATGGGGGTGGGAGCCTGAAAACAAACCCATCAGTGCTTAAAGTTTTGAATATTGATAAAAGACTACTTTTCTCAGTCCCCATGCAACTGATTACTTTTTTGGAGACGATGGGGGTTATCTTTTAAATACAGGCTCAACTTCCATGGTCTGGACTTTAGTAGCTTATCTTCAGCTACCTTCCGGGGCTGGAGCGCTCATGGGGAAGAGCCTGGCCCTGCACTCAACAATTCTTTCCCCACCCTCCCAGAACTTCTGAAGCACTGCAAATAGCTCATTTGCAGCACTCCAGGTCAGGGAGGGAGAGGGAAGAGCAAGGATGGGGGACACTTGGAGGAAGAGGCAAGGTGGCTGTGGAGTGCCAGGGACTGGGAGTGCAGCCTCATGGCTGGCAGTGAGGCCCAAGAGCACAGCCCAGTGCCCACAGGGCTCGGTGTGCTCCCTCAGGGCTGTGCTTCTGGCCCCCAGCCACAGTGCTCCATAGCCACCCTGCTTCTTCCCCTGCGCGCCTCTCCCCCAGTCCCCGCTCATCAACCCTGGCCCCTCTGCCGATGCCAGCAGAATCAGAGTGGTCGGCATTGAGCTCACTTGGTCCAGCAAGATTCCCTGGTTTAGAACCAGTCAGGCCCACAGGGTGCCGGACCAGAGAGGTGCAACCTGGCATCTATAATTTCGCTTTGGGATGCTCCTGGGGGAAATTGGCATCTGACTTACTTATACAATGGTTCTTGCTGTTCCTTTATATAAACATCTCTGTATAGAGAGACCTTCTGCAGGCTCTTCACTGACTTTCAGCTGTGTATTTGTGAGGTTAATCTATCTACTTTTGTCTACCTTTCTGTTTTAAATTCCCAAGACTATAATTTAAAAAAAAAAAAAAAGCTTTATGGCATGACTGCATTTTCTATACATATAAATCCTACTTGTTGCTCATTTTAGCCTGTCCACGAGTACAGTTCCCAATGTATTGTATAGCTCAGCTGATTGACAAAACGACACATGGTTATTTGCCCGATCCTTTTTTAAATGTGTTGTATGAATAGTGGATACTCATTGACTAGCTTCAGTAATTTCTACTGATGCGCAATTCTGTGAGCCCTGTTAATGTTGATATGAATGGCACAAAATACTAATTATCCTCTGAGGAAATTGTGTGATACAAATGGTCTGTCTGTGTGACAAATTATGTAATTAAGAGGGCATTTTCTGGGATGCTGCAACTCTCCAGAGCACCCAAAAAGGGAATGATTTGACTTTCCGAAACAGCATTTATGTCTGTCTTGGAGATGTGAGTAGTCACTGTTGCTACACAGCCACCTGTACGTGTTTTGGTGCAGGAATGCAATAGAGTTGGTGACTTGTCATCTTGGAGAACAGCAGGTCTTGTGGCACAGCCTGCTCTGACCTTGCCAATTTTCAGCATTTGGGAGCAGAGCTGTGCCTAAACTCTGTGTAAACTATGCTCATGGAATTTTAGAAATCGATGGATATCAGAATGGCGAAATAAGTACAGATAATAGAGTAAATATATCTGCATGCTTAGTTTGCTGTCAACAGAGCTCCTCTGCCCTAAACTGAAGTTCTGTATTGTTTGCAATATCACACATTCTAGTAAGTGACTGGTTACATTGTGACATCAATATTTAAGCTGAACTCACCTATGAAACAAATGGGGGAGGTCTAGTTGTAGTATTCTGTCCGTTTTTAAGAGAACATAATGTACATATATAAAGTGCACCAGAAATAGGCTTCATTTTGCAAGGTTTCTGTTTTTTTAGTACTAACGTTATTCTCTCTCTCTCTCTCTCTCTCTCTCTCTCTCAGGATCTCTACAAATCTGCGTTCTTTTATTTTGAAGGTGTTTTTTACAATGATAAAAGACACTCGGAGTGCAGAGATCTGAGCAGGTATAGTATTCCCAGTCTCAGTGGAAGGAGACTCTTTTACGGCATGTCTACACTTACGAGAAGATCAATGCTCTGGATGTTGATCTTCTAGTGCTTGATTTAGCGGGTCTAGTATAGACCCCTAAATTGAATGCGGAGGGCAGCCCCATTTGATCCTGTCAGCCTCCTGCCACCTGGAGTTGCATACCTTAAGCCGACTTGATTGGTTTAGTATAGACCAGGACTTGGGGAAGAGAAGAGAAACTGCTGCTGCTGCTGTGTAGTATTTCTAGGAACAGGAACTTGTGTGCGGCTGAAATCATTTCCCCCTATTTAGTACATTTTAAAGTGTATCCTCCTTGCCTGCCCTGTTTTTTTACACTTACATTTTCCTTTTCTTGGAAAAAATCCTAATTTTTCTCCCTCTGTAACCATCCCTAGCGCACAAACTGATTTTTCTGAAGATCTAAAACTGCTTCCTCTGTATGAGCTGGACCCATTTTTATTTATTGGCCCTAGGGTTCTATGAAGGACAAAGAATTGATAGCTGCAGTTTTGCCTAGGCTAGACTTAAAAAATGCCCTGACTATTTACAAAGGGCTTGTCTACATGGGGGGAATTAAATTAAAAACGTGCTATTTTTGTGAAGCCAGCAATATCTAGTCTTTTCCATTACTGAGTATACGTTGAATAACTTTTTATAGGAGTGCCTCTTGGAGCTGGCAGAGAGAAGTTGGCAGATTTTCACTGAGAAAGGAAATGGGCCGGGCTGGGTTGGAAGGTGTCTTTGAGACAAGTTTCAAATTGTGGTCCAGTTCTGAAAACATCCAGCACTAAACTATCAGTACATATTTATGCCAAGGACCAGTGTTCCTTGCAAACTCTGCACTTGTGCAGCCAGTCAGGAGAGATTTAAATGCCACCCAGCATTAGCAGTGCACCCACAGCTAGGTTTTTTTTTTTTTTATTTCTACTGGTGGTGCGCATTCACACATGCCTCACTGCACATAAAAATTTATTCTGCAGGTGGATGGAAAAAATCCGCACACTAATGGAAAAGATTAGAGGGAATATTGCCAAAGACATATGGCCTTTGTCAGGAGCTGAGCTGTTTATTATGGTGGGCAGAAGAGAATACCCTGCGATCTGGATTTTGGTTCCTTACTGTGCCACAGATTTGCTATGCGATTTTGAGCAAGATGTATAATCTCTGTGCCTCTCTGCTCACAAAATGAGGATGATCATATTTTCTTGGTTCAGAGAAGTGTTGTGAATAAATGCTATTTGTGGTAGCATAGCTCCTCATAACAAGGAACATATTCTAGGTCGGGAAACCCAGTAAATAAATGTGAGCTAAGGTCAGAAATAATGCTCCAAAAGGTGATGGAGACTTGGCATGCTATAAAACACATGATTTCCACGCATATCCGAAAAGTTCTTCACTTGTATTTAGGCAGTCTCAAGGCGCAATGTGTAATGGCGAAAATGTGGTGTTCAGTAAAGCCCTATGCACTAATGTAAGAAACGTTGCTAATATTTTTTCTAACCAGTGCCTTGATGAAGAGTTTGGCACACCTGAAATGCAAGATGTGCTGCTAACTTTCATCTAGTTTGAGCTTCTAAGAGGGCTAGCCTCACCTATTGTTTATCCATGAAAATTTCAGAACCGTTATTGAGTGGGCAGAATCTCATGACCGAGGCTATGGGAACCTTCAGACTGCTAAAATGGAAGACTACACGTTTAATGACTTGTCCATCAAAGTTGGTTTTCCATACCTCTTCTGTCACCAAGGAGATTGTGAGCATATAATTATCATCACAGACATAAGGTAAAATTATTACCATTTGGGAGTACTCATGCAGTTACTATAAGTGCTTTGCTTTCTTACAAAGCCTGATGTCAGAGAGCTTAATAAACACTAGCTGAAATAGAACAACTTGAATAGTATAATAGTGTAATTTTTATGCAGCATTGAAAATAAAAAGGTTTTATTCTGTGTGCACCTAATCCTTTGCGGCAAGAAAGGAGATCATCTTGCACAGATTGAATCTCTGTTGTCTGGGGCTCTCTGGTCCAGCAACATCTGTGGGCTTGATTAGAGAGCCCCAGCGCAGAGGTTCCTGGCAAATGGGAGCAGAGCCAGCTGGCTGGGCAGCGGAGCCCACAGGGCAACAGAGTCCACAGCTGGTGGGACTGGGAAGCCAGGGGGCTGCAAGTGCCTGCTGGGGAGGTGGGTGTGCACAAGCATTGCTGCAGCCCAGGGACTGGAGGCAGCAGTGGCAGGTGGCTGGGGAGAGGAGCCCATTGGAGAGGCTGGAGTCCCCCTTCCCAGATCTCCCCTGGTCCGTCAGACTCCCTTGTCCAGGACTGGTCAAGTCCTGAGGGTTCCAGACCAGGGCGCATTTTCATCCTTGTACCTTTTGTTAACAGCCTGCTCCTGCAAGCTGCTGGGTGTCTGCCATGAGTTGGTGAGAATCTATGATCTGATATGTGATTACTGTTCATGTCTTAAGATTTGTGTCCATGTACCATAATACTAGAAGTGACTTTTCCTGGTCTGCACTGCCCTCTAAATTGTGGTCAGCATTGTCCTCTAACCTGATTGCCCATGATGGTGTTCAGACACAATAAAATAATGCAGTATAGCCAAGCTCTTATTCTGTCCTTCTCTGTGTAAGGCTTGTTCATCAGGATGACTGTCTGGATAGGACACTGTATCCCTTGCTAATCAAGAAGCATTGGTTGTGGACCAGAAAATGCTTTGTGTGCAAAATGTATACAGCCAGGTAAGTGACCCGTGCTATTTGGAAAAACTTAAACATTGAATAGTCTAGCAGCACTTAAAGACTAACAAAACATGTAGCTTGTATCATGAGTTTTCGTGGGCAAAGCCCACTTTGGTTAGCCTGGTTTCTTCATGCATCTCTGACTTCTGTTTACAGAGATCTTTCTAGGCGTTTGATTTTTAAATAAAAAACTCCTCTCTCCTTTTACCCCAGGTGTCTGTGTAGAATTAATTCAAATTTATTACTAGCAAGGCACAGCAAACTTTTCTTCAAACAAAAATCCTCAATTACTAAGTCCCGTTTTCTGAAGACCATCCCTGTCATGCCCGTCCTACAGACTACTGAACGACAGAGATATCTCTTGTAAGACAACCGAAAGAGTGGAAAAATGGAAAGTTAACCCTTGCTTTAGCTCTTTTACTTTTGATACGTAGATCTGGGTTCTGTGCTCATATTTTAGGGTTTTCTATAGCATTTATTGTCTTGGTAAATTTTAATGATCAAGCAAAATCAGAGTGCCTTCTCCAGCCCTCGTGTTGTATCTGTTTTAAAAAACAGTGTTTGCATTGAAATTTAAAATAGTAAGGGGGGAGGGCAAAGCAAAATAGTAAAATTAGGTAATTTCAATGCAATCATTTTAAAGGTTAAAAACATAAAACATTTAGCGTCTCTTCTCTCAACAGTTAGTGGGTCATCACATTCGCCACCCCTCTAATTGTCTCTCGAGGCTCTGTAGGCAAAAAATTACATCCTGTGGCCACTTGTGCAGTCACAGGAAGCTGTAAGCAAACCCTCTGTCCCCTGAAATACTTTACATCCCATTAATCTGGGCTTAGGAAAAGCCTATCTGCAGACATAGTTTAAAAAAAAAAAATCTCTGTATCAGGAAAATAAGCCAGACCCAAAAACTAGACATAACACCCTGGTATTTCATGGAGATTTGGCCTCTTTCTCTAAGTGGTGGTTCATGTTCCTTATTCTAGTCAGGTATATGGACTGTGCTCCTTTATTGTCAGTACTTTTCTGGGGGATCACTGAGGATAATCGGACAGAATGCTGTTGGGATAGTTCATCTTGGCATTCTTAGCAAGTCCCCTGGCTGCCATCAGAAGTGGTCATAATCTACCTAAGGTATCGGGAGCCAACGGGTCAGTGTTGGTGGGGAAGACAGGGTGGGCAATGCTTTACCAGAGGTGATGCACTCTAACTGCATTAAACTAAAACCAGGATTAAGCACTAAGATTAAGTGGGGAGATGCTGAGCCATGGCTGACCAGAGCAGCTTTGGCTGGATAGCCTGCATGTTCTGATCTGTGTTGGATAGCAGCCTCAGTCATTTTTTTTTTATTAAATGAGTAGCTAAAGTCTTGTCTGCAATGCAAATATTTACACCAGTGTAGCTATGCAGTTGTTGTTGTTTGCTCTAGTGAACCCTATAACATGGATGTGCTGCACTGGTGCCGATGGTGACTGGAATCAGTAGAGTTTAACCTTTTTGCTTCTCGTTTCTTGCATTAGTGAAGCCATTTACTCTCAGTGTTTGTACTACGTTCATATGGTCCCTCAGTGCACTGGGTGCAGGTGTCTTGATCTGTGTCACTTTAAGTGCTACAGTATAATTATTTACTTGCACATCTACTGTTCTTTATCTTGACTGCTGTATTGATGATAACGATCACCTCTACTGAGAAGTTCTGTGCTCAATGTTCTGTACTGTGATTTAGCTCTAATTTACCCCAAATGGCTTCTAAGAGCCCAGTAAGCAGTGGAAGTGTTGGTAATGCTTCTAGATAATATTGACTACCATCGTCCATCAAATTCTCTGTATAAATCAGCACTCTTCCTATTTAACCCCGTTTCTTCTGCCTCATTTAAGCCTATGATTTTAAAGGAAAATATAACTTTGTGTGACCAGACTGCCTCACAAATACATTAACATAACTAAAACTGCCACTCTTCTGCTAATAGCAAGTAAGAGAACTTGGAACAGGTTAAAATCTCAGTTCTGATGACTGAGAGGAAAAGCCACTAGACTTTGTATGGTAGTGTTCAGTGTCAATCGCAATTATCTCAACCTCCCTTTTTAACAGTGTTTCCTTATTCAGTTGGGTCCTAATTCTCTGAACTAATTTGGTTATTGCTCAGGCAGTTTACTTGACAATAGCTTTCCAGCTGATGCAAGCTCCCCTCCCGCCTTTTTCCAGGCAAGTAATTTTAATTTGTATTCCTTAAGTTTCCAGGCAATTATTAGATGCTTCATATTCTAATTTGAGTACCCAAAAGTTTGCTAAGAGCTTCACACAACAAGTGGGGACACACTCCCTGCTAGATGCTGCTACAAGCTTGTGAATGTGATTACAAGAATGTGGTTCTTGGCAAACAGGTTTGGGAAGGAACTGCCTGTGCAGGGAGATGGAAAAAGATGACAAGGATAAGACTAACCACAGTGGGTTACTGTAGCTTTGATATTTCAAAGCAGACACAGGTGTTAAATGTAACCAAGAATAAGATTTTAATGGCGGGCTTTTTGTGTCCTTTTTACATCAAATATGCCAGTGTAAAGTGAAACACTTGTGTGTTTAAAACTTGCAGGTGGGTGACCAATGAGGACAGCTTTGCTCCAGAGGACCCCTGTTTCTTCTGTGATGTTTGTTTTCGAATGCTCCATTATGATGCAGAAGGCAATAAACTGGGAGAATTCCTTGCTTATCCTTATGTTGACCCAGGGACTTTCAACTAATGCTTCAACAAGAATGAATGTAGTGAACTGGATCTGCTGGAGTGGCAGCTGATTGGTTCTGGACAGCTGTAGTCTGGAAGACTGCTGGGGTTTGGGTTATGCTATCATTTCTTTGTTCAGAGCTGGGTTGTTGGTAAACCAGAAAGAGAGCATTTATTTTTACACTGGATTAGCGTGCAGAAAGTACCATCAGACACTAATGTTGTTAAATTTTCATAGTTAAAATGAAAACAGTACTTTTTATACAAGTGCCTCAGCACATTATATGTGGGACTATAGACTTCTAGGCAGAGAGACTGACACTTTCATAAAGGGTCCTGAACAAAAGAAATCTGAACTTTAAAAGATGAGAAACTTTGGCTTCCATTAATTTCAAAAGATGCTCCATTTGACTTGTAGGCACCCTGATTTGAAAATTCGGGTCGCAGTCCCCTCTGAACAAGGTCAAATGACTTTCATTATCTCTGGTTTGGATGCCATCAGTCAAGAGGAAAGAATACAGCCTATGAAACCAGTCACAGAGTGCTAATGTATTTCTAGGTCTTTTGCACCAGACAATGGCTACTTGTTAACTTCAACACATTTTCCTTTCTTCTTTCTCTCTGTGAGGGAATTTGTGGGGGTTGCATTTTAGCAATGCACAGTGTCACACATTTCAAATTAACGTTACATTTATTTCAATTCCTGTGCTTCTGAGTTCATCTACTCAGTTATTATTTAAAGTTCATAATGAGCATTATTGGTTGCAAGTGCATCTTTGCTATTTTAATATTGCTTGACTTCTCTTTATTTGGAACTGAATAAAGACCAAATTAAAATGTGACCTGACAGATGAATTTGTTCTGCTCATGCAATATATACAGGTAAGAGTACCTGATGTGTGTTAAAATATATTTCAATTTTCCTGGGAGCTTAGAGGTAGGATTTTTGTTTTTAAGTAATCTGAAATTCTGCGAAGTTGAACAAAGTAGACCTCTGCTGTTTAGTAAGAGTAACAGCATTAATTGCTCTTCTCACCTAAATGTGGAGAAGTCCATCAGCTTAGAAAAAATCATCTTTGCTTGGCATGGACTTTCCTTCACCGGATGTATATATGAAAAGATTATATATGTCAGAATTGATTCGATGATGTTCAGATCTTTATATGCCTCAATTCCACCAACACTTACACATATGCCTGACTTCACTATTGTGAGTAGTTCCACTATCTTAAGAAATTAAGCACTTGTGTAAGTGTTGGCAACAGATCAGGCTCACCCTGTGTCCATCACTATAGTATCTGAATGCCTTCCAGAGGTACACTAAATATTTGTATCAGTCAGTGGTTCCTTCTCCCTTCCTCTCCTGTATGAAGAATTATGTGGGGTTTATTTTTATTTTCCTTCATAGCAGTTATGCTCTGTCCTTCAAAAATAAGGTCTAAGAAGTGCACCTTCCACTTGGGACAGACAGTGGGGAGATTTGTGATACTACTTAGTACCTGCTAAGTGTGAGTATATGGTGCATTCCGTGGTGATCAGCCCACCAAACTCAGTCATTATCTTAGACTGCGTGTCCAGGGTTGCCCCTTTGGACCACCCCACTTTATACCAGGGTGCCTTATTTCTGGGGCAAGCCCCGAATTTCTCTAGTCCTGCCAGGGAGCCCACTTCTGACAACACCATGGAAAGGCCGCCCGCTGGGGACCTCACATTATCGTCGTCCAATCCCAGCCCGATCCTTGGTTTTAGCAATCACCCTGGGGTGGGGAAAGTGCGGCTTAGGCCCACCCACTCTCTGAGCCCCAGCCCAGGGCCCTAAGACAAGGGATCTGCTCATCCTTGTCTAGACTGGCGGGGCTGTTGCCCGCAACTCGCCAGTCCTCGGGTTCCTATACCCGCCCTGAGCCTCTTCCTTCCTCCGTCCCCTCAGTGGTCCCTGTTCCTGGGGTCTCCTGAGTATCCCCGGGACGTTACCTCACGCCTGCGGGGTCTCTCGGCATCCTTCTGCAGACCTTCCTCCCGGTGGGGGCCCTCCCTCTTTTATACAGGCCGTCTCCACGTCGCTCCTCCCCTCAGAGTGACATAGGGGTCTGTCACTTCCCACGGGTGCCCAGCCCGCCTCCCTGGGGTCCTCTTTGGGCTGCGGCTGACCTGTCACACTGTGGGGTGTTGGCCGTAGCTCAGACACGGCGCTGGCCACCAATCAGCTGATGGGGGGCTGCGGCGCTGGCTCTCTGCCACTTGCCACAAGAATGCAGGGTTGTGCTGCCCCGTCACAGTGGGTAATAGTGGGGAAATGCCAGTCAGGTGAAAGCAAGATGATAAACATTTCACCAGTATTCCAGCTCAGCAGTTCATCCAATTTTTTTTTCCTTAAAGGTCTTAATAGAGGCAGAGAGATCTAGAATGTGAATGGGTGTGAGTAGAAAGCCCACTGAAGTATGCATGCTCTTGAGCCCTACCCTAGGGTCTATCTTTTCACAGAAGGCTGATTTGTACTGCTATATTGGGTCTTCCAAAATACAAGTTTTATTGCAACTTTTTCATGTTTCCTTCACTGACATTTACCTTCACCAAACTCCTCCTCTTTGGCTGCCTTCTATTAACATATGGGTTTACAATCCTCTTTAGCACTGCAACTGTGATTAGACAGACAGCTGGTGTAATTTCTAAAGCTACAGTTTTGTGTTGTGATAGCTTATCCAGCTGAATTCTAAAAGGCCAGTCAGTAGAGGTTTTCTTACTAGAAAGAGTAAAAGAAATATTCTGAGATGAGGCCAAAATTTTAAGCTTGCTCTGTAGTTTTATAATAGTTTGCTCTGAATACCCCAAGACATTTACCACTTCACCTTCTTCTGCAAGGCACAGTCTCCAACTTGTGTTAAAATGAGTAGTTTATATAGAGTTTAAAAACACAATCAAAATTTGCTAGAGCCAGTCCTCCATTTATTGAATAATGCTATGAGATGCAAGGTACAGCTCTGAGAATTTGCTTTATGTATTTTCCTGCAGGGGAGATGGGGACAGAACACAACGTGCAACATAAGTAGCATTCCTATCACATGCCAAATGAAGTGACTTGAATGCCACATTGAACATAAAGATCACAAATTATATTTTGAAAAAACCTTTAATTCCTTGAATCCCAGGAGCTGTCCTAGGACAGCTGGGGCTGGTTTTGGTTTGGTATTTTCTTCTGAACGAGTCCTTGGAGTCAAACCTAGTAATGGACCCAGCTGTCCATTTATAATTAAATTTCTAAGATACCAGCTGGGTATTTGTGTTTTGGCTACTTGTTTAATGATGTTAGCATTTAAATGATCACAACTTCAAAGTCTGTTTAATACCTCATGAAGATAAATGAGCAAAGATTGTACCTTTTTATATTCTCTGGCTTAGTTACCCCTCAGAGCAGAGGAACAGTCTGAGATGGAATGAAGCTGACTTGTGCCTGTAGTGTAGACACTATGGCTGTGTCTAGACTGGCAAGATTTTGCGCAAAAGCGGCCACTTTTGCGCAAAAACTTGCCAGCTGTCTACACTGGCTGCTTGAATTTGCGCAAGAACACTGACGATCTAATGTAAGATTGTCAGTGTTCTTGCGCAAATACTATGATGCTCCTGCTCAGGGATAAGCCCTCTTGCGCAAGAATACTTGCGCAAGAGGGCCAGTGTATACGGGGAAGAACTGTTTTGTGCAAAAAAGCCCCGATGGCGAAAATGGCGATCGGGGCTTTCTTGCGCAAAATCGCATCTAGACTGGCCACGGATGCTTTTGTGCAAAAGCACTTTTTGCGCAAAGGCACCCGTGCCAATCTAGACGTTCTTTTGCGGAAATGCTTTTAACGGAAAAACTTTTCCGTTAAAAGCATTTCCGCAAAATCATGCCAGTCTAGATGCAGCCTATAGTGTAGAGTTGTGCCTGTAGTATACACTGCTGTAGCATGGTAGTGTAAACATCTGCTCCAGTGATGGAAGGAGTTATTCCATTGCTGTAGTAAATCTACCCCTTTAAGAGACAGTAACTAAGATGACAGAAGAATTCTTCCATCAATCTAGCTGCACCTGCAGTGGTTGGTTACTGGAGATGTACCATGAAACTTTTCATAGCCCTGAGTGAAGTAACTAGGTTAGCTTAAATCAGGCCTGCACAACTGGGAAAGCAGTGAGGGCCATATTACTCCAAAGAAAACAGCTGCGGGCTGCAAGTAGGGATGCTCTCCCAAAAAATACCGAACACACAGGCTAAAAATTTTTGTTGGGGGCGGGGGGGGGCGGAGATTAAAAAAACACCACATGCGTGTCTCCACATGGCCCCCTGGCATTTGTCTCTCCTCCACCCTGGTGCCTTCCCCTTTCTCCTGACCTGCCCTCCCCTCAGCACAACCCCCTTCCCTTCTCCAACCTGGCTTCTGCCTTCCAGTTTGCAGGCCTGCCAGAGCCTTTTTTAATCTGGTTGTCACCAGCCATGACGTCACAGTGCCACGTCACGCCAGCGTCCTGGCATCTGCCGCCATCCCGCCCTCTGGCTTGCGCCCTGCTTCCTCGGGCCGGAGCTGCATGCAGGCAGCCCGGTGGAGAGAATTGCCGCACTTCTCCCTCCCCGGCGGTGCTCCGCTCCTCGGATGGGGCTGTGCTGCCCATAGTTGGCACAGGCTGCAGTGAGCTCCTGCAGGCCGCATGCGGCCCTCGGGCCGTATGTTGTGCAGGCCTGGCTTAAATTTTACATGGAGTGTTTTTAACTGGTAACACTTTGTTTCTTATGAATCTCTCTTACATAGAAAAAAATGTTACACAGTTGTCACTAATTGCACTAGGGGCAGAAAATATGTCCCCTTGCATCTAAGTATTATAGTACAGCTTAGGTTACCTGATCGCACAACATGCAGCAAATGATACATCTAAAGTTGGCCACCAATGTATCAACAAGAACTTAGTTTATATTGTTATAGATGAAGGCTTGTGCCTCTTCTGGAAGATTGTATGAACTGAAAGAAAATAGAAGTGAAAGCAAAACTCTTTGCAAAACACCAGCATCAGATTTCTAAAAAACAGATGTTATACATAAGAGGGTAGAATGGTTTCCAGGAGGACTGGGACAGAATTAAGAGCTAATTCTTGTTGAGAAAAGATAGTCCAAGGTATTGTGAGCTGGAGGGGGAATTACCTTGCAAAATGGAATAAAGTAGACCTAGTTGAAGGCTTCGTGGTATTCAGCAGAACATCCTGCGCTCCCTGAGAGCAAGCCATACCAGGTGAGATTCCCGTACCCGGAGTGAAGCGACCACCCGCAGGTTAAGCAACTCTGTGGCTGTCTCAAAAGCCTTGAGTATAGAGGCCTCCGGTAAGGGCTCCTGAGTCTCCCATACCAAAAGGTAGAGTAGCCCTTCAGGGAGAGTTCTGAACAGCTCCTTCCTGGGCTCCAGAGTCAGCAAGCCGTCGTAGGGATGTTAGATATCATGTATTTTAATAATTGTGTAGCTGTAACAATTTTTAGCAATTACACCATTACTAAAATACTCCCCGGGGGCAGGGCCAGCAGCCAGTGTGCTCCTGGCTCTGGAGTAACGAGCCCCCTTCCACACCATGCTGCTACCTCCGATACAGAGACAGCAGCACGGAGTGCCAGGCGGAGCCAGTCTGCGAGAGGAGCCTGATTCAGAGGCAGAGGCGCAGGGCAGCAGCAGCCCCTCTCCATAGGGGGGGCCCAAGCTCCCCACGGAGGGAGGCTGCTTTGGCATCCCACAGAGCAGCCTGTGTCAGCGGTGAGTCCAGGCCTGCTGTGGACAGAAGCTGTTCTGCAGCAGCAGTCCCTGTTTGTGGGAGGGCCCCAACCTCCCCACACCCTCCACCCTATGCTGCTGCCTCTGATTGATAGAGGCAGCAGCATGGGGCAGGCGGCTCCATGGAGCCAGTGCTTCCCCGAGCACTGGCTCTTGCCTACCCCTGCCCGCTGCCTCTGTGGGAAGCAACAAGCGGGGAGCATCAGGCAGCTCCATGGGGACCAGCACGCACTGCAAGCTGGCTTAAAAGCTTCCGCCCCCGTTGCTGCCTATGATGCTGTCCTTTTTCTATTGGGGTTTGAACCCTGTGCACATGTGACTCTTCACTAACATGCATCTCTCAGACACTAAGGCAGATGGCTGTGGGTTGCTCACTGGCAAGACCTGCTACATGAGCAACAGGTCTTGAAGCCCAGAGAAGGAGGGATTAGTCTGGTACCATGCCTGGTTCCCAAGTAAGTATTGGCAATGCCACTCTAGGGGAAAAAACCCTCTGAATTTTTATGTAGACACGCACTGCACTAGACTGAAAATGAATACTACAGATATTATGTACACTAAACAAGGGAAGACTTGCAAATACAAGGATTGCAGCTTCAAGGAGGTCAAGAGAAGACTGGCAATCTGCAGCGGGAGTTTGCCTGGGAAGTGTCACAGGAGTTCTGGTGAGTGTCCTATAATGAGGTTGTGGGGGGGTGCTATGCTGTGAACTGGTGAGGTGAATAGTCGAGTGTGTGTCACCTGTGACTGGAGTTAGTTGCAGGGACTGTTTGATAGTCTTATTTGTTATAAATTTCAATTGCTATTCTATTGTTTAATCACAATTAATTTGAGTTTAATCTCATGAGTTAATTGCAATGAATCAACATCCCTAATTTTAATGCATACAGATAGATAATGGGCAAGAGGGTGCTGTTTTAAATCTCAAATATGATTTTGCATTAGTGATTTCTTCTCCTTACATACAATGCAGACTAAGCTATACTGAGATTAAAAGTGTAGCATATCAATCCAACAATACGATTTCATATTGCACTGCTCCTGCAATTGAGAAAATTAATTTGAGGGGTCAAATCAGGGAACATAACTGAATCTGAGATTAATTCTATGAGACCAGTACTTCTGGATAAGAAAACCCTAAACACCAATGACCCATCTGTAACATCTGCCTAACTCAATCCATATGCATATAAACATAGTTATGCAGAGCCTTTGATTAGATTCACTTATATTTGAAATGTTAATAATGCAATTCCTATATCCTATTAAAATTGAACACCATAGGCAAATTCTGCCCCTACTGGTAAACGTTCAGTTTTGCAGGACTGTTGCGCAACAGTGAACAATTTTTACTTTCCAATACTAGAACCAACCTCTGAGTAAGTACTAATGGAACAACAATATCTACACTTCCCTTTTCTCTTGGCATTTTTGATGACAGGGCATTACCTGCTGCCTTTACACCTACATTTGTCTGTCTAGCAGCACTTGGTATTGGAAAAAGATGAATACCCAGTAAAGCATTGCAATACGTGACATAATTGGACAGTACATACACAGCAAATCCCTGACACCTAAGCATTTTCATCCACCCATGAATTATGTTATCAGATAATTATTTATATTAGCAGCTACAATGCTTGAGCTTGGATTCCTAAATTCACCATCCTCTTCTGTCAAAGGAATGCTACATTCATTTTCTTAACTACAATCTAACAAAGATATATCCGAGTTTTGAAAATCTCAACTCTCTCTAGGTCTCTCTTATCAAATAGGTTTTAAAATAAGCTCAAGTTATGTTAATCTTTGAATTCCATGAAAAAAGGAGAGAAAAGGAGGTATTTTCCAAGGACACAAAGGGGAGTTCAATAGGAGTTTGGTGTTTTGTCCCCTTTTGTGGTTATGAAAGTGTTCCTGATAGTTTTTACTTGGTATTTTCAGGAAATTTAGGTCATGTCACAAACTAAATCCAATACAGAGTCTTATCAATCTTCTTATCCCTTTAGATTTTCAAAATTAGGCCTGGTGTTGGCAATGATACTCCTGAACCATATGAATGCCTGTTAATTTAAGCAATCTAAGCACAAAAAATGCAGTCATTTGCTTATGTATTGGTTCAAATTCTTTAATTTTTAGAAAATGTTCAAGACAATGTTTTCTTATCTATGTGCATCAATAAGTACAATGGAAATATCAGGTCAGTTTTTTTTCTAGCGTGACATCTATAATACCAAAAGCATACCATGGAAGGTCACAGTATTATATATTGGCACGAGTTTGCAAGAACAAAACTAAAGTCTTGTTTAAAAAATGAGTGATTATATGCACACTTATACCTTAACATTTTAATTCCTATAAAAATGCTTTCAACTCCTACAAAACACAGTGAAAAGACAGTCTGACAAACAACAGAGTTTTGAAAACTATGCACAAACAGAGGTCAGTATTTTAGCAATAAGATAGGTTTACGAAAATGAAGCTGTCTGGCAGTTTTTAAAAAGTGCTTATACTTTTTCCTGCCATTAACTAGACATTAACACATAGCAGTCAGGTAAAAATATTACTACAGCTCCAACTCCTGTGACATACAAGCATTTTTCAGTTACCTACATTTTCTTTTCGTATCTGAACTGTGTATAGCTTGTATAATACCAGACAAAACTATCAGCAAGAATGCTTAAATACTTTTAAAACCAACATTAAAGGGGACTTTTGTTTCACAAAATTTTAAACATTAAAATACTATGCTTATAAAATTATTTAAAACTTTCAGCAGTCTACATTTGAAATCCAAAACTTAACAATCCTCTTTTTTTGTACTTAAAAAAATTCCAGCGGTATCATTTATTTTCAGAGGAAGAGTCCTTTGATGTTTTTTCAAGCTCTCTTTCTTCACCAGATGTTCTGGAGAAATAATAAAGAAGAAAGAGGTTAACACTCCAATCACACTTAACACGTGAAGTATCCTATGCGATAAAGTAAGATTAGTAGATCCATAGTGCAGGTTGGACCTCTTTTGTCTGACACCCTCAGAACCTGAGTGGTCCCGAACAGCGGAGTTTGCCAGATGAGCGGAGGTCAAGGCTTCCTACCCAACTGTAGGCTTTGCTTCTGGGCACTTCCTGCTGCCGTCTCACACTGTGCCAGGCCTGGCAGGAACTCCACCCCCTCTGCTCCAGCCCTGACTGGGGCTGCACTCCTGGCCTCTAGCACTGCTACCGCCAGCCCTGGCTAGGGCTGTGCTCTCCATCGTGCTGACCCCGCCGTGGCTGGGCCTCCCTACTGCCAGCCCAGTCTGGGCTATGTTTTTGAACCTGGATAACCGGGGCTTGGCTGGACCATGGATGTTGCCAAACCAGAGTGTCCCAGATCTCAGAGGTTCAACCTGTAGTTTGTTACATCAACTAAAAGCCTCAAAGCTATTCATTCTTCCCAGCAGGTCATGCTCATGTAGTAAATAATCCTCTGTGAACATTTGCTAACCGCTTTATGTTCTCCTGTAAGGTGAACATAAGGCACCACAAATACTTAATGTAAATTACTAGTTGTAACTTACTATTGTTCCAATGCACTAATTATTGAACAGGTATCCACACTTTTTTCTCAATATATTTTAGTTAAATGGTAAACACCCCTATTAAAACAAAACAAAAAGATTATTCTTAACCTGTCCCTATTAAACATACTTGGTCTCCCCTGTTCACTCAGATTATTACATCTTCAAAAAGGTATGAAAAGACAGAAGTTTTGATTTTTCTAGCTAGCAGATGGGTTAAACATTCATCTGATTACTTTAATACAGAGCTGTTTACGCTAGCACTGTTGTGCATTAGATTGCAGTGTAAATTTAGAAAAAAGTTTAGACTGTTTCTTCAGGGGTTTTGTAACCTGTGTTATCTGGCACGCTCGGGGATTAGGGCGTTCTGGTTATCTAAAAAGTCCAGTTATCTAATGGTCCCATCAACCTAGAAAAAAACAATAGTAAAACTCAAGTTTTTAATATTGGGAGTTTTGTAGTGTGAGACGGTTGGTCTCACATTTCTATTTTGAGTTAAAGATGATTGGTACTACTTAAATAAAAAATTAAGCCAATCATGGTAAACCAAGCCAGGCCTGTGTGCCTGAAGATGTGATAGTATTGTGTCTGGGGGCAATGCTGGTTAAAGTTTTCTGGTTAACAGAGTGCCGGATAACACAGGTTTCACTGTAAGTTGTTTCTGTTGTACTCTCTTTTGTTTTTACATGTGTCCACACAGGAGTTTGCACTGGTTTAACTAAATGTGCTAAAAATAAGAAACTGTATCATCTTAACTTGAATGTGTGTAGATAAGGCAAAGAACACCCTCTGCTACCACAATTTACAGAGTCTCAGCCAATATTCCCAGGATAACCAGTTTCATTCCTTTTCTCCACTCCTTAAAAGAAATAAAATTATCAGTGGGAATGCAGGTGTTTGCTGAAAATCATCCCACTCTTAAGGGAATCTTTCCATGCACTACACATAGTGATACAGTAAGCATGACAGCTAGCAAACATCAAGAGTTAAGAATTTACATTTGAGAGAGTTGACTTTTT
Source organism: Pelochelys cantorii (assembly GCA_032595735.1). NCBI lineage: Eukaryota > Metazoa > Chordata > Testudines > Trionychidae > Pelochelys > Pelochelys cantorii. The sequence goes on from CM064330.1 coordinate 109,328,286, forward strand.
AAATAAACAGTTGCTCTCCTTGTTTGCATTTTAAAAAGGGAATATAACAATGTTAAAACAGTGCTCTGACAAGTTTAAGTGAAAATGCCAAATAGGATAAGAAACCATTACTTAATCTAAGGTATCAGTGATTCTTCCATGTGTGTTGTACACATTCTGTTGTTGGTACTCACGGTGTTCAATGAACTCAAGTTCAGATTTTTAGCTAGCAGCATCCTTTGGAGAGCAGGCCTCCAGAGTATCATGCTGTGTTCAAAGACATAAAGGGCAGGATCGACCACCCCTCCGTCCCTTCACCAGTACTGAAGCCACATAGCAGGGAAAGGAACAATGAAATAGGAAAGAACAGTTACCTTTTTGTAACCGTTTTTTGAGATGTGTTCCTCATGTCCACTTCAATGCGCATGTGCATGTGCTACATACACGATCGTTGGAAGACTTTTCCCAGCGGTCCCCATCAGGTCAGCTGTGGTACCCTCCTCTGGTGATGCCTAGTAGCATCACATATATATCCCTGCCAACCCGACCCCTGCTTGAGTTCCTTCTTGACAGAACAGTCCAACAGAGGAGAGGCGGATAGGTTTGGACTGAACGTGAGCAACACACGTCTAACAACAATATAGTTATGAAAGGTAAGTAATCGTTCTTTCTTCTTAGAGTGATTGCTCATGTGCATTCCAATCTGACTTACCAGCAATTTGTATGGAGGAGGGATCGGACCTCAACCTGCTCCTGAGTGCAGTACAGCTCTGCAGAACACCATATCACCCCGGGACGGCTGGGTGAGGGCGTAATGAGTCAAGAAGGTAAGTACTGAGGCCCATGTAGCTGCCCTACAGATGTCCTGAATTGAGACCTATGCAGAAAGGCTGCCAATGAGACTTGCGCTCAAGTGGAATGTGCTGTGACAGGCAGGGCGGGCACCTTGGCCTAGTCATAGCACAGCTTGATGCACCCTGTCCTGTGGTTTCAGGAAGAACACAGGGAGAACGACATCCTGATTGAAGTGGAAAGGCGACACAACCAGGAATGCAGGATGGGGCTGCAGCTGCACCTTACCCTTATAAAAATGTATTTGGGGGCTCAGAGGTGAGGGCTCGTAGCTCTGACATCTGTGTAGCGAAGTCATAGCCACCAGGAAGGCCGCTTTGTATGAGAGCTAGGCTAGATAGTAGATAGCGAGGGACTTGAATGGGAAGGCCATGAAGCGAAACAGCACCAAATTCAAGTCCCATGGTGGTAACGGTTGCTTCACCTGAAGGAAGAGTTGATCTAGACTCTTAAGGAAATGACCCACCACAGGGTCCCTGAAGAGGGACTTCACTCCCAAACCTTGGTGGAAAGCTGAAATAGCTCCCAGATGTACTTTAATGAATGAGACAGCCAAACCCTGGTGTTTGAGGTGAAGAAGGTACTCCAAAAGCAGAGGAACTGTGGCTGCTGAGGGTTAGCACCTTTATTGAGGTAGCACAGGGAAAACCTCTTCCATTTGATGAGATAAGTAGCCCTAGTAGTGGCCTTGCAGCTGCCCATTAAGATTTCCCTTACGGAGTCAGAGCACTGGAGTTCAAGGTGGTTTAGCCATGGAGCTTCCATGCTGTGAGGAAGGGCAGATCTAGATTTGGGTGGCGCAGCTGGACAAACTCCTGTGTCAGCAGGTTGGGAACCAAAGGGAGTGTCATGGGCCTGGCCACCAAGAGGGACAGCAGTGTAGTGCCCCAGTGCTGCTTCCCCCATGTTGGTGCTCTTAGTATCAACACCGCTTTGTCTAGTCAAATTTTGAGGAGGACCCTGGGTATTAATGGTACTGGGAGCAGGGGAGGGTGTACAGGAACTGCTCTGTCTACAACAGGTGCAAAGGATCCAAGAGAGACACCTGGCTATGGCCCTGAAAGGAGCAGAACTGGGAGCACTTCCTGCTTAGGCAAACAGGTCCAGTTGGGGATGAACCTACTCTCTGAAGATGGAGAGCGCCATATCCTTCCTGAGGGACCACTCATGGGATAGAAGAGACGGGCTGAGGTAATCTGCAAGGTTGTTCCGCATGCCCAGAAAGTACAAGGCTTGCAGGTGAATGTCAGGAGCAATGCAGAAGTCCTACAGAATAATGGCCTCCTGGCACAGGGGTGAGGTGCAAGCACCACACTGTTGTTAGATATAAAATAGTGCTATGGGGTTGTCTCATCAACAAGATGCACTTGCCCCACAGTTGGAGAGGAATTCCTGGGAAGCCAGCCAGACCACCCGGAGTTCCTGGACATTGACACGCAACATCATTTCTGTGCGAGACCAAAGTCTTGTGTCTCTAAATGAATTAGGGGTGCACCCCATCCTATATCCGAGGCATCCCTCAGGGTGCTCTTTGGCTGTGGCCTCATGAATGGGACCCCCCGACACACACTGTGGGGCTGCATCTACCAACTGACAGACTGTGGGGTCGCTAGCAGCATTGTGACCATGTGGTCACAGGACAAATAAACACACACACACGGCTCGACAAATCACTGAATACTGCCCATGGCGAGTAGATTTCAGCTGGTCGCCCCATTCACTAGCGGCACGCACATGCGCAATGCAGGTCTTGCGCAATACAGGGCAGGCGAGTAGGTTTTGCCGCCATTTGTCAAGCCGTGTGTGTGTATATATAAACAAACCTCAAAACCCTATAAAGGCATTTGGGAGTGATGTTCTGTTCTTTGTTGAAGGCAGCTGCCAGAACAACATAGCCAGTTCTAAAAGCCCTTCCTTGTTGAGCATTGCATGAAATACTAGTATTGAGAGGCATAAGATGTGCAGGAGTGGGTGTAGGTGTTTGTTTACTGGACCACTTCATCTGGAATTATCAGTGTGTTAGCTATTCTGTATAGAACCATCTGAGGTAGATCATTAAGGAACCACTTCATACAGGGATGATGAATGAGCTGAGACAGGATGGTCCTCTTCTTGTGACTATATTAATCAGAGCTATTAACAGTCTGTTCAACTGGCTGTAAGGCTCTTGTGTGAGGTGAAGGGTAATTAACCCTAAATGCAAACACTGGCCTTCAAGGATGATGCATTCCTCACAGAGTCCAATAAGGCCAAAGGGAGGATACCAAAGCACCATCCCTGCTTACAGCTTCTAGATTTATGGCAATACAGACTCAGTTCTTATCTCTCTCAACTGTATACTGGCCTGAATATCTATACCTCATGGAATTAGCTAGTGAAACCTCCCTTAGAGCCATAAGAAAAAAATGAGGAGTCTCGTAAGGAGAAGCAACTGTACCAGCTGGTATGTAGGCAGACTGTATTGTAGACATCAGTATAAGACCTGCCATGCTAAGAACTTACTAGGAATTTTATGCAATACTGAGGAAGCTGGTCAAAGGTGTGATCAGTGCCTGACTGGGTGCCAGAGATAGGCTGTGTCTACACTTGCGCGATCTCGCGCAAAAGCGGCCGCTCTTGCGCAAAAACTTGCTGCCAGTTCTTGCGCAAGTAAACTGACATTTTAATGTATAAAATCAGGGCTTCTTGCATGAGAACTCTGACGCTCCCGCTCAGGAATAAGCCCTTTTGCACAAGAGCTCTTCCAGAAGAGGCCAGTGTAGACAGGCAACATGAATTTCTTGCGCAAGAAAGCCCTATGGTTAAAATGGCCATCAGAGCTTTCTTGCGCAAGAGAGCGTCTACACTGGCATGGATGCTCTTGTGCAAAAGCACATGCCAGTGTAGACACTCTCTTCTGGAAGAGTTTTTGCAGAAGAACTCTTCTGCAAAAGAGTTTTTGTGCAAGATCGTGCCAGTGTAGACGTAGCCAATACTGTTTCTAAGCCTTGTGCTATCCTTTTTGTCTGGGGCTTGAGAGGCAGCCTTGGTGTAGGATACCTAAATCTCTTTTCCCCCAGCTTTGGAGATTTTACCAAGCATCTTTGGGAGCAGGAACTTTAGCTCCATGCATGGAGGAGCCAGCAAGAGAATTTTAGATGACAAGTGCACAAAAGTTTCTGACAACATCCCAGATTCTGAGCCCCTTATTCAGACTCAACAAGCATCCATCATGGAGAGACATTACAATCTCACACAAAGGGCAGTTTTTAAACCTGGAGATTTGCATGCAGAAATAGTGACCAATCCCAGTATTAGTGCTAAATTTTAGGCAAAAGCAAACAAGTGAGTCGTCTTTTGAAGGAAGAAAAACAGCTGTCAAACAAAACCTCTAGCTCTAATCCTAAAGGAAAAAGAAAATAACTAGCTTAGCACCTGTCTATAATTATTTGCATATGAAATTGCTGCATAATAAGCAAAGGTTCCCACCTATACAAATTTAAATGCATAGCCACAGGCAAAGACACTGAAATGCCAGGCAGTTGGGGTTGTCTTGCCCTTTATGCATTCTATTGGAAACACTCAAGACACAAGCATGTGGCCCAACACACAAAGAATATGAACTCAAGTGCCCTGGGCACATTCACTATCAGCAGAATACAGCATATGGACAAGCACTGAAGTTTCAACAAATAACCGATGTTAAACTTTTCCTCTTTTAAAGCCCCCTAATGTAGCCCAGCTGTGGCCAACCCATGGCTCGCAAGTGGCTCCCCTCCCAAAAGTGCGGCTCGCAAAGCTGCTCCTGCGCCTCCCCCCCCCCCGGTGTTCACTGGGTCGGTGATTCAAAATGGCGCCCAAGATGATGGCCATTGACAGGAGCCTGATATGGCAAAAAAGACTAAGCTTGCATGCTCCTTAAAGGGGCAGCCTCCTTTTTGTTGTTTTTTCTTTTTGCTTGACAATTCTGGTGTGGCTCTTCTCATTTTTTTCCGCTGCTGTTTCGACTCTGTTAAATGGGTTGGCCACCCCTGATGTAGCCAGTCGACTCCCCCCACAAAATGTACTGCTGTCCCAGCACATAAAATACTGTCATGACTACCCTTGTCTACTGGCACCATACTGACAGATAATATTGTGGAATATCACTGGAGTGATAACTATTCATAATTTTCTGCTTAAGTGATTTTACAAAGTTTGCCTTTTAAATATTTAGACTTAAGGATCAGAAATAAGCAGAAAACATCTTGATCAGAACACAACAACTGAACCTGTGAACATATTTAATAAATCTGCCCCTGTAAACCACAATATTTTGACATTTCACAGTAAAACAGCTTGGATAAACAATCTTTTGAGGATTTTATAATTAAAATTAGCAATGTAATATGATTATGTATCAGTGGATGTTACATGAATAACATATTTTGTCAGTTTAATGGTAGAAATACAGCAGTTTCACATAATTTTCTATGTCATTTTCTCTCTTAACATGGGCTGCTTTTGCTTCCAACTTTAAAACAGTTTCCACCTGTGGAAATTTCTGAATTTTAGTTTGAATCTTGAGACAAGTATTAATTTTGAAATTCTCACATTTTAATTTGAAATCCTCAGGAAAAGATATGTAAAACATCAGTCAAGTACCCAAAATAGGATTAATGTAGTAACCTAACAATATTGCTCCATTTTATTATTAATTAAAAAAAAAACTTTTAAAAAACAAAAGAACAAGTAGTTCATTGTTACAATGATTAAAATTACCCTCACTTTTTCTTAGTGTTGACTTCATGCCTTTCTCTTTTTTCTTCAGTGCTGTCTCCATTGTGCTGTGACTGGTTACTGTCTTGAGCATCAGGCCCTCCATTCAGTATCTTTGAACCTTTGAAGTTCCAAAGCAAAAAGACTGCATAGTGTCAGCAGAATGCATTAGTAGTGAAAAGCAAAACTGTAAGTTACCGCAGAATCCTTCTGTAGCTAGTTAGGGATGTTAGATATTGTGTAGTTTAGAAATCATGTAGCTGCAACAATTTTTAATGATTACAGAGTTACTAAATACTCCCCAGGGGCGGGGTCAGCAGCCAATGTGCTCTGGCACCACTCCTGGGGAGCCCCCTGTCACCCTGCGCTGCTGCTTCTGTTTAAAAATCTGCTCCCTGACATGCTGCTGCCTCTTATACAGACTATGTCCATGGGGAGGCAGCAGTAGCCCCTGTCCACGGGGGAGCCTGAGCTCCCTATGGACATAGTCTGTGCTGGTATCCCATGGAGCAGCCTCTGTCCGTGGTGAGCCTGGGACCACTGCAGATAGAGGTTGCTCCACGGCAGCAGCCCCTGTCCACAGGAGGCCTGAGCTCCCCATGGACGGAGTCTATGCTGGCATCTCGCCTGCCTCTCCCCCCTGCCTACACTGCTGCCTCTGATACAGTTCAGAAGTAACAGGCTTACAAAAGTTACACTGGAATATCAGGACAATTTGAAAAGATTTCCAGTTCTTACTGGTTTTGCCCAGATGGAGATACCAGAACAATTTTTACTCTGGAATCTCAGTTGGATCTACCTCCACTTGAAATGGAGGACTGTTTCTACAGGAGACACAAGTATGTGGAGAGGGACAATGAAGAAGAGTGTGAAGTTGATTTACTGATGAAATTTCAAATATGAAAAAATGGTCACTACCTGGGAACCAGTCATCCTTGAAACAGTCTATTGCTCCAGTATTACACAGGAAATATGAGTAAGCAGAAATGAAAAGATAAGCATGATAAAGAAACCAAATACTGCTTTTGTGTTTATTATTAAGATTGGTAGTCTAAACAGTGAAAATGTTAAGGATCTCCTATAACTGGATCAAAAGGTATTGAAAGTAGCTCCTAAAGAGATGGACATTTGTTTCAAAAGTTTTGCCTCAATTTGACTAAATGGGCAGTATCAGTCTAGTTGGTATTATTGAAAATGGTATAGGTGAGAAGAGATAGAAAGAGGAAGAGTTTCATGAGTGCAATGTTAAAACTTAAGCTACTGGGGGAAGAAGGGGAGAGAATGGACAGTGTCATAAATGGCATGTGCTGAGTCACTGACAACTCTGAAGGGAATGATCTTGAATGCTTATTGATCAATGTTCTAACAGACAAAGCACATGATAGGGTCTTAGCTGGTATAGATTAGGGTGACTGGCTCTCTCTTTAAGCACCTATCTATAAAATGTAGGAAAATAAGCTGTGTTGTATCATGGGGGACTTCAAGCTGAGCGATAAGTGCTTAAGGTCTTATGCTGCCCACACTAAAACACACGCAGAATTTCTAGGTATTATATATGGTAGTTTCCTAATAAGAATGTACTGAATCCAACATGGGAGAATCCTGTATTACATCTCATTCTGAGGGATAAAGAACTGATCACAACTAAAAATTTATGGTGACTTAGGGATAAGCAATCATGACTTGATCATACTTGTTTATGTACACCCAGAATAAAATCCAGTAAAACATTTAATTGGTGCTTTAAAATGGCCAAAGTCTCAAAGCTTAAAACAATTATGAAACAAATTAGTTGACAACAAAAATGTATATGGTAACAAGCAAATAATAACTGGGAACTGTTTAAGAACATTTACTACATACTCAAAAAATAATATCAATAGCAGGAAGAACAAGGATGGCTGCTCCTCTAAAACCTGATATCAAGAAGGAAGTTTAAAACCAGCCTGGTTTACAAAGTGAAAGCAAATTTTCATACAAATCCCCATCAACTCCCACAGAAGAAAGGGGAAATCAATAGTAATGAACATAAATCAGAAATTAGGAATTGTAGAAAATAAATAATATCAATCTATGGCAGCAGAGTTTAAGAAAATAAGGACTATTTCAAATACATTAGGCACAAAACAAATTCTAACAATAACATTGGCCATTTAGTAGATGAAAAATGGTAGAATTGTCCATAATGCAAAAGTAGTAGAAGTGTGCAATAAGTATTTGTTCTGTATCTGGGAAAGAGCCAGATGATTTAGTCATATTGTGATGACAATGAAATACTTTCCATTTCACTGGTAACTTAGGAGGACATTAAGCAGCAGCTATAAAAGCTAGACATTTTTAATTCAGCAGGTACAGGTACCTGCATCCAAGATTTCTGAAGTGCTAGCTTAGGAACTGATGCTGTAGACTTTCAGTAAATCTTGGAGTACTAGGGAAGTTCTGGAGTACTAGAAGAAATCTAATGTGCCAAAATTTAAAAAGAGTAAATGTCAGTCTGTCATCAGTCTTGGGATAATGGAACACTTAATATGGGTCCTGATTAATAAAAGAGTTAATGAAAGGAAATGAACTGGGGAAATGCAGTTAAGCTGTCCAAAGGAAGCTTGGGGATACCACCACATACCTGTTTGCTCTTTTTCTTTTTCCATTTTCTTGTTTACTCCTTTCTTCCACTGTTCTTTAGTTTTATTTGCTTCTTCATGCTGTTTTTGCTCAGCGAGTGATTTATTCAGCACTTGTGAGAGGACAGAATCTCCTTCCCCAACCAGAAACATGGTCTTGAACTTGTTGTACAGCATAGTGGATTTCTCCATGATAACCTGGCTAACTTTGAACTTCCGTATCTGAAGGTACACATGACAGAGTAACATACTCGTACATATTCTATAGTTAATTTTTTTTTTAAACAAATATCTGCTCCCCTTTCATATTAAACAAAGTGCTATTACGGTGCATAATCTGCTAACTATATTCAGACTTCTAAAGAAAGAAAACAGCAACTTTCACAAGGTCCAATGAATTAAAACAGCTTAAATGATGACTCAAGAACAGATAGTACATTATACTATTAGGCTAAAGATGTATATTATACTGTTTAGGAAAAAGTTTCAAATCTTACTTTCTTTAGCGTCAAGATCATCTCTGTGTGCTTCTGAGCTTGTTGCATTGTGACCTGAAGTGAAGAAAGCTCATCTAGAGCCTCAATACATCTATTCACATCCTGTTAAACAAGAAGCCAATTTCAAATCTCAACTTGAACTCATCTTTAAGTTTTTTTGTCTGAAGCAGTAATATCAGAAATCAAGATTTATAAGCAACACACACACACACACACACACACAGAGAGTGTGCTTTTTTCGTGATGGTACGGCCCAGAACAGCATACTATCACTTATTTTCCCAGCCCACAGAAAAGGAATGGGATTTCCCCTGCGTGTACCGACACCTGTTTTCCTGGGGCAGCTTGGTTCAGCTCCTGACAAAAGCCTGCTTGGGATGCGCGGTGTGTTTTTTCCAGCTCCCAGTACAGTGCTCTGGTTCTTAAAGGGGCCGCAACAGCATTTCAGCCCCCAGCACAGTTTTTTTTTTTTTTTTGGCTCAACAAGTTTGCCCCAGAGTACCAGCACCTTTTTTTTTTTTTTTTACAAAAAAAGCACTGTGTGTGTGTGTGTGTGTGTGTGTGTGTACGCCCCCCCCATTAGTTAAGTCTTGATTATTAAAATCTATTAGGGATACAGATTTGTTTTGGAGGGTGTCGCTCTCTTCTGTACTGAAGCCATTCCATTATGAATTACTTAAATCAGTGTTTCTTAAACTGTGTTCCTTGGCACACCGGTATGCCACAGAAAACAGAATTAAAAATGGCTGCCCTTAAAGGGGCAGGCGGTTTTTTCTCTAACTCCAACCCCTCCCCCCCCCCAACAAAAAAAATCCTTGGTGTTCCTCAAAAAAAAAAAAATTGTTTGGTGTTCCTTGGTCTTAAAGTTTAAGAAACACTGACTTAAATAGTCATTGGAGTATGGATGTTAAATCTAGTTTAATCAACTAATTGATGGATTTTCCTGGCTCCCATATCAGGTATCTGTGGCAGACACACAGCTCCTGCCCTGGGGATTGGGGGTTCAGCTCCCCCTCCCCAAGATGGAAGGACACTACTGACCTAGGATGGAGCCAGAAGCCGGCTGCACAGCACCAGACAACCCAGCTGCAGCCACATGGTCATTGCTGGCAGGTGGCAGGAGACTGGTGTGTCCTGGGCCCAGCCAGGGAGAGGGACTCCCTGCTGCGCCTCATGTGCCGGGCTTGCCCTGTGCCTGCCCAGTCAGGGCTGGGCTGAGAGCTTCAGCAAGGGAGCCAGGCACCCAGGTTACCCTCCCCGCTGGGACAGCAGGGTCAGCTCCCGGCCCTGGGAGTTAACCTTGCTGTGGCTCTGCCTTTTAAATGTATTAAGAGTTGGCAGGCTCTTAATACATTTAAAAAGCTGAAGTGCAGCAGGGGGGGGGAGGGAGGAGACCTGGCGCAACTGGGACAGCGGATTCCCAGCTCGTGCTGGGTTCCCCCGCCCCCGGTGCGCCTCAGCTTTAAATATAAAAAGGCTGGAGAGCAGCAGGGGACCCGGAGTGAGCCAGGAATCAGCTGTCGCTGCTTGTGCCAGGTCCTGCCCCTGCTGCGCTTCTGATTTTTAAGTGTATTAAGAACTGACAGGCTCTTAATACATTTAAAAAGCAGAGGTGCAGCATCTGGGACTGGGCAGGATTTCTGGTTCACGCCTGGTCCCCATTAATTCTGTGCCCGCCACGGAGACAGTGCTGGGGGGGAACCAGCTTTTAAGCCTGCTTCCCCCAGCACCAGCTCCTGCTCCCTATCCTTGCTGCCTCTGATAGAGCCATCGGGGGGGGGGGGGGAGGGAGGAGAAGTGACTATCCGAGGGACTAGTTGACTATTCAATGAGCTTTTGAGGATAGTTAACTAGTTGCTTACATCCTTACATTGGAGCAAGAGAGGGAGGAAAAGAAGAAAAAGAATGACTTTATAGCCTGGCGGTTAGGGTACTCGCACATTAGGAGGAACACTCGTTCATGTCTCTGATCCAATAAGCTATACTATCAAATAGTTTCAATACGATAGATTAAAAAGAGCTATACCAGAATAGGCCATGGGCATAGGCACTCTCCTGCTACACAGGTGACCACCGCATTCTCTAGCCATTTTGTGACCAGCACCTAAGTTTCTCCCAGACACAGTATGCCAAAAATATTCAGAAATTCACATCAAATTTGCTAATAGTTTGGGGTCAGCTGAAACTGTATTTTTGGGCAAATAATCTATCAAAACTACTGTCTAGCTCTAGATGTGAGGAAAAAAATCAGTTCTATGGTCTCTGTACAATGCACTATATTTCCCCATATTTGCTTAACAATAAACATGATTCTTATTCTGCAATCAGCTTCCTTTGCCCTGATGAGCACACTGCCACAAAAAATAAGGTAAGAAATAAGCTAGTTCATGTTTAACTCATCAATAAAAAAAAGTCACTGAAAATGTTGAGTCTTTTTACTGATTTAGCATCAAGCCAATGATCTGCAAAATAAACTAAAGATTTAAACTGGAAATATTTTTATAAACCTAGCATCAGTGAATTACTAATTATCTCAACTGCAATTAAAAATACCTTCTTATAACTGTTGTTCTTTGAGATGTGTTGCATATGTCCATTACAACTATAGATTGTGTATGTGTCCAGCATACTTGTGCTGAAGAGTTTTCCTCATGGCATCATGGGTGCAGCTCAGCCTATCTCTTGGCTTCTCCTGAACAGAATGAGGGTACAGCTGCTCACACTGACTTGTGGAGTGTTCCTGTCCTAGGCACCGGAAGCACTGAGAGTGGCTGTCCAAAACTGGTATGGAAAGCCTGCAGGACAGGCAGCATTTGAAACCTGGGGAACCATGCATCCCATGAAAAACCAACGGCCAGAGGGAAAAAAGGCCCAAAACTAAGCAAGGAAGGGTTTTAAAAAACTAATTAACTAGAACAAACTTAACACTATAACTAACAACTAAAAATAGCTACAACACAGTCTAATCTAACAAATTAGAAAAATACATCAGGAGGGCAGCTATCGGTTCTGACTGAAGCTGGCGGCGGCAGAGAAGGAACTGAAGGGACAGTTGGCTGCGCATGCAGAGTAGCCACACAGACGCGTGCTGGCTGCTCCTTGTGTGCAGCTTACTGAGGGCACTGCTACCTAAATTCTCCTACTAGAGGCGCAGCAGTGCCACTGATTCCTAAGGTGGAGCACCCACAGGGACACTCCTGGAAGAAGCAGCATCCATTACCAGAATCAGAGGGGAGAGGAGAAATGGAAACGCCCCACACATTTTGTCACCAGCTCAGAGATGACAAAACCCCGTTCCAGATGCAAACACATTTGTCCAAGTGATGAATGTATGTGAAATATACTGATCTGAGAGTCATGCAAGTAGCATTTTGAGGTGCAGCTGGTGTGAGGAATCATACTGGATATGTCTACACTGCAATTAAAAACTTGCAGTGGGTCCATATCAGCTGGCTCAGGCTCAGACTAAGTGGCTGTTAAATTGCAATGTCGATGTTTAGGCTGAGAGAAGTTTTCCTATAACCTTCTGTCAGTTGTTTAGCAAATACAATATCTCCCAGTTAGAATACTTGCACCTTGACAGCAGTGACTGGAGATTGGCAATATGGGGTTGTAAATTCACCACAGAATAAATCTTTCTATCAAAAAGGCCAAGATTATTGGCATCACTTTCTTTAGCAGAAGTTTTAGCCCAGCCTTGATGACTCCTTTCGTTCACCACAACCACTACTCGTGAGTTTAGGGTTTAAATAAAACTGCTCAAATTCCTGTGACAGAACCTGATATTTATGTTCCATTCATTTGCCCAGAGGTGGGATGGAAGAAGGGATCTGTTGCACCGTTTTACAGAGCTGTGTAACTGTATCATTTACAGGGAGGCATACCTTTCACACCATGGTGAGATGTAAAATGTCAGCCAGCTTGTGGATGTTCTCCTTCACTAGCCCCGTCCTGAATGCCAAAAGAAACTGCCATTCTGCTCAAGTGATTTCAGACCTATGTCATGTATGCAATGCTGGAAGCAGCATGGATGGCTTCCTAGCCATGGTAACATGAACCATAGAGGAACTGGTACTAGAACTGATGAGGCTCAAGTGGTTAGTACCTGTCTTGCAGCCAATGGGTCAAAGACAGTTCTGGTGCAGATATTATCATGTGCACTCGCACTGGCTGACAATACTCAAGCTAAAGAAACCGCAACAGTAGTGATGACAAACATAGTCCATTCCTTTTTGTCATAAGCCTCAGGCATCGTTGGTACTGACATGGGTGGTTATCCTACTGTGATGACTGATCTGTTGCCAAAGGAACACATTTCAATGGCCCAGAGAGGACACCAGAGTCAATGGCTCAGGACCCACTATATAATCTAATACCAGAGAAGAGAGTGAGTACTCAACCATCAGTACTGGACCAACCTTCTCTGAAGGAATTCCAGTCTTTGAAGAACCTGATGACAACTTATTTTTGTTTCTGAGATGGAAGACAAGTCCTGGTGATGAGGACCGTATGTGGATCTTATGTACAGATGGAGCTAGGGGAGTGCTCTGGAAAGGAGTTGTGAAAAAACTTCTCTTGGATGATCTAGATGGATTTTAATTGCAGTATAAGCATCACTTCTATCAGGAGGTAACAAAGGCACTCTTTCTTCAGCATTTTCATTCTGGTTTCCAAACTGCAACAAATGGATCACTGTCTCTCAAGTGGACTTTGCCTAAGCACCTGATGCAGCATGAATGAGGGTCTCAGGCAGGCATGGGCTTCCGAAAACTTGAGCAAAGTCTGTAGACACCCAACCCCAGTTGATGGGATAAGGGGAAGCAGTAGCAATATTAGCTTAAATGTTTGTTATGGTTTCTACCGCCTACCCCAATCTGTTTTATGATTTTTGAACTTGCAAGTTAGTGGACAGTACGATTTAAACATCCCCTTGCATTCTTGTGCAAACCAAATTTCATAGCATTATCATGTCCAAATTTCAGTGTGCACCAGTTCCAGAAAGTAGACTAGAACTAGACAGATTATTCAAGTGCATATTTTAAGAATTTACATACAATGATGAAAAGTTAGAATTTTAGAATACAATTTGAAAAAGTATTAATATTAGCATACCTTTAAATGCAAACAAATTTTCAGAGCATTCTAAAACATTGTACATATACACCTGTTAACACAGCATACTTACAAGATTGTCAATTTTGAGTGAATTTTTAATTTCTGCATGTATCCTTTGAAGCCGAGAATCCATTGATGTTTCTAAAGATTAAAAATAATTATATTTGAATGATGTAGTGAATAAATTTAAGAAATCTTAACGCAGAATAAGATTTCTATTAACCAGGAGTTGCTGACTGAAGAAAAATGTATGGATAAGCAGACATATCAGCTAACCAGAAAGTACACATAACAGCTAACCAAAAAGCATTGCCAGTAGATCTAGAGAAGTGATTATTCCCCTTTATTCAGCTCTGGTGAGGCCACAGCTGGAGTATTACGTCCAGTTCTGGGCCCCCCACTATCAAAAGGATGTGGACGCATTGGAGAGAGGGCAACCAAAATGATTAGGGGGCTGGAATACATGACCTATGAGGAGAGGCTGAGGGATTTGGGTTTGTTTAGTCTGCAGAAGAGAAGAGTGAGGGGGGATTTGATAGCACCTTCAACTTCCTGAAGGGAGGTTCCAAAGAGGATGGAGAAAGGCTGTTCTCAGTAGTGATAGATGGCAGAACAAGGTGCAATGGTTTCAAGTTACAGTGGGGGAGGTCTAGGTTGGATATTAGGAAAAATTATTTCACTAGGAGGGTGGTGAAGCACTGGAATGGGTTACCTAGGGAGGTGGTGGAATCTCCATCCCTAGAGGTTTTTAAGTCTCGGCTTGACAAAGCCCTGGCTGGGTTGATTTAGTTGGGATTGGTCCTGCTTTGGGCAGGGGGCTGGACTCGATGACCTCCTGAGGTCTCTTCCAGCTCTATGATACTCTATATTAATCACAACCATTACAGCGTGTAATGTATTACAACACAATTATTTTAAAAAATGGACAATATTTGGTAATCTACGCAATGTCCTCTGCAGCAGCAAAGGCTACACATTACAGTAATTTTCCATACCTTAAGTCCAATTGTCAATTTGGAAACGCAATATGATTGTTAAACAGGAAAATAGTTTGGATCATGAGCAAGAGTATTTGAAACAGCCTTTAGATAAGGAGCCTAGGACCCCACAGAATGGAAGAAAGTAGGTATCTTGCAAGTGGAAGTGTGTCTAGGAACTTAGGAATAACCTGTTACTTAATAGTTCAAATAAGATGGCTGGCAAGCAGTCAATGCATGTGCTTTGTCATGATGAATTTATTGATAGAATAAAAAAAGAGAGGGTGATTCTTTGACTATTCATACGCACTTAACTATAATCTGTACTTGTATTGGTTAATAAATGGCTTTTTGGATAGAATATAGACAAATGGAATATTTGTTCTTTTCTAGGATTCCCATCTCCCCTCAATTCATTGATTACAAGGCCAGAGGGAGCTATTGTGATCATCTGGTCTGATGTTCTCTACAGCACAGGCCACGGAACTTGCAAAAAATAATTTCTTGATCATAGATTTTAGAAAAACAACTAACTGTGATATAAAAAATTGCTAGTGATGGAGAATCAATACTACCCTTGGCGAGCTGTTCCAGCAGTTTGTTGTTATCCTTATCCATTAAAAATTTATACTTTATTTCCATTCTGTATTGTCTATCCTCAACTTCCTGACTGGACTTATGCTATACCTTTCTCTGCTAAATTGAAAATCCCATTATTAAATATTTGTTCCCCACGTAAGTATTATAGACTAATCAAGGTATCCCTTTAACCTTCTCTTTGTTAAGCTACATAGAGTGAGCTCTTTGAGTCTATCACTGTAAGGTATGTTTTCTAATCCTTCAATCATCCTTGTGGTTCTTTTCTGTCCAATTTATCAACATATTTTTAAACTGCGGACCCCACAACTTGATCTACTATTCCAATATCAGTCATACCAGTGCCAAACACAGAAGTAAAATAACCTTTCTACTTCTACTTGAGATTCCCCTGATTACGTATACAAGGGTTGTATTAGATTGCTGTGGCCAAACAGTCTAAACAGTCATGGTCAGCAGATTATCCACCATGACCCCCAAATCTCTCTCACAGTCACTGTTGCCCAGGAAAGAGTCCCCCTTCTTGTAAAGATGGCACACATTCTTTGTTCATATATATATATATTATATATATATGAGCACATGCCTACATACACAAACACTTATATTAAAACAGTTTCCTATAAAATACTGGAGGAATCTCAGATTTGTCTTAGTCTCTGCAGCCTCACCACACTCAACCGAATACCTGCTAAGTAGTCTTGAAACACCTATGTTAGTTTTGTTAAAAACAAAACTTTAAACAGTAAAACCTCATTCATCTGTATTGAGGATCATGAAGGGGCTACTGTAGAAGCATCCAAAGACTTCTCATGGGGGTAGAAATAGAGGGGACCAATTCCAGAAAGGAAATAAAGCAACTGGGATTCCCTTATGGATTCTGAGCTTTTCTCCAATCTTAGACAAATCAGGATATGGCAAATATTAAGGAATTTTAATAAGGTGGTGTGGGAGATATTGATTGCCCCCCAAAATTCCCCCCCTTTTTTTGTAAGAACAGTCAGCTCTAATGATCTACCCTTGCAAAGATGTCCCTAGAGGAATCTGGCTTAGTGCGCAAGGATGTGGAGATTCCAGTAAGCTATGCAAAGCCTCAGTCCTTCCCTTGGCAGAACACATCTGAATAGTTGTGATTAAGACTCTCAGGAGCCCTAAGACTGAAACACCTCTTCAACTGCTCTCCTCTGATGGGGAAGAAGAGAAAAAACAAATGGAGCACTGTAACTTCCTGAGTAGCCCTGTTCAAGGTGCAGAAAATCAGAAATTTTTCCTAAGAGATGGAGAAAGATATTGCTTCTTGTTATCCAAATGAACAGCTTTAAAAATGGGATGACAGTGGATAAACTGGGAGTCCTGGAAATTGATTTTGTTTGCATTGCTGAAGGCAAAGAAGCACATGGGAGGTTAAAAACGGGGAGGGGGGGCGGACAAAAATGCACAGTTTAAAGTACTTGCAAGAAGCAGAATTGCAGCCCAAATATCTTCTATAGTTTTGATCCAGAAACCCCGCACTAGTGAAGTTTCAGTTTATAGATTTATTTTATTTAAAATTAAAATATTCTGCATAGCTTCTTTACACTAACCTCGCTTCTTCTCCATCTTCTTGACTTCTGGTTTCTTGTTTTCCTCTTTACTCTGCCTATTAAAAATGTTAAACATTTTACAACATGTTTGTCTTCTTTTAAAGTCTGTTAATGCAACATATTTTAAATGAGATGAGATTTCATGACTAAAGCAGTAACTCAGAACATTAGCAGAAGAAAAGGACAAACACTGATCTTGCATAATGAAGTAGATTATGATTAATTTAATTACAATAGCAAGGATAACAGAATCTTCCAATTAACAAGTCGCTTTCAATAGAAATTGGCATTTACACAAAGCAAGTGATTAAAGGAAGGGTAAACAAATTAATTAAATCACAAGGAATGATACAGATTTATAAATTTTATTCTCTGCTTTTGTCACATGCAAGTTAAAAGAAAAATGCACTGCATGAAAAATTCACACCAACAGAATATTGTATAACTTAAGAACGCTTTAATGGCTCACATCAGACTTTGAAAGGGACACTTGGTTCTACCTTAGCTATACAGTATAGTGGAAGTGGGGGGATGCTAATACTCTATTATATGGCAACTTTGCTCCCAAAAAACACACACAAACCCTGCCTCCCACCCTTTAACAGTCAGCCGTTGAAGAGGGGAAAAAAAATTGATAAAACTCAAGTGTCCTAATACAAATAGCCATATTTTGTATTAATCACTTTGCAACACCTTAATAAGCATAGAATTGTCAATAAGTGAAGTGTTTTACCCCCTTCACAGTATTTTTATAAAATTCATGGCTCTTTTCCTTAGGATGAGGGAAAATAGTATGGTAAAAGCTGTTATTCGGCACTATTTAACCAGAAAGATCAATTAATTGGCATTTCTGATCTCTCAATACAAATCTTTAATCTAGTGACCAGGACTATTATACTGCCCAGCATGTTATGCAACTGTGTATTCTGCACTCTAAAGAGGCAGAAGCCAAGTAAGCAAGCCAAAATCAGGGATTTATTCAAAAAAGCAGTCCTAGGCTGTCCTACACCTTCTGGTTCTGCAGTGATAACTGATGAACCTGAGGCACTGCAAGATCCTGAAATGCCTTCGGAACCAAAGAAAGATTAAACTATGTTTAAACTACACAGCAACATGGCTGTATCTCTTAAAAGTTGGTCAGAGTAAATGCTGTTTGCCAGCACTTTTGGCAACAAAATACTTTCACCCCCTACTACTGGGGTTTGTGTTGTTAGCAGGAGAATGTTCCTAATGACCAATCGCTTACATTGCCACTTACCACAAATCATATGTCTTTCAAGGGGAGGGGGGAAGGGAAAGGGAAATGTAAGTACCTGTGAACAACAAAAGTTGTGTCATTCAATTGGCAGTGTAAATTGAACACTGAGGGCGCCTCCGTCAACCCAGTACTCTTCACAGTCATGAGGAGTAAGGGGAAGTCAATGGTTGTGTTTCTCCCGTTGACCTCCTGCTGTAATGCTGCCCCAGAAAACTGATGCAAAGTATGTCGACTCCAGCTATGCAATTCATGCGGATGGAGGTGCATATCTTGCATCAATTTTCTCTGACAGTGCAGACCTGGCCTTAGTGTTAAGTGTATTTTTAGTGATCGTGGTGTACCCCATGCTCTGCCCAATGTAGTATGTAGTGTCATAAGATAACCTACTGTATAGAAAAAACTTTACCTGTATACACCTAAGTGCTTCAAGAAACCAACCATTCTGCACTGAAGTACTACTGGATTGGTAAATAAAGTATAAAATAGTATACAGGTACCCATTTTATTGTATTATAATTCTTTGAAAATCAGTATTCCATTGGTAAAGTATAATTCTCAGCTAACCAGAATACATTTGATTAATTGGCACCCCCCCTTCTTCCAACATGCCAGATAACAGAACTTTTACTATAATACAATATAATAAAATGAAAACTAAGATTTAAAGGAAAAAACTTCATGACAGTGGCATGGTCCACCTTCCAGTCACCAGAGAGAAGACATTACAAAGCCTCAGCGTCCCATTTTGGAACAAAGTCGAAGTTTTAACTCTTCAACGACATGGTACAGGACCCACTATAAATCTCTGGTCATCAAGTCTTTAGACTGTGTTATAGTTGGTACTATTCCTACATATATACAAATTCTAATTCTACATTTGGAAAACTGTAATTACATTTTCTGCAGTGCACATTCAGTATATTTTTTGAAATAGTTGATATATCAAAAATTGACTAAAAAATAGTTATTAAGGACATGCTTACAATTCTTCTCATTCTAACCAGTTATAGGTTCACAGATTTACAGGAAAACAAAACAAAATTTCATAGATCATCTTTCATGACACTTGTAGCCCAGAACAAAATGCAGTTTTAAATATAAAGGAATAATACAGAGGCACAGTGAACAAATTCAAGATACATAAGCAAGATTGGAACAATTTTAAATAGTAAATTACATCTTTTTAGTTTATTAGGTCCATGAGGAATAACAGACTTCCTTCTGTATCTTGTATTGCACTAATCATTGTTGATTCTTAGATAAACAAATGGATATTACTATTCATAAGACTAATAATGAAATGTTGAAGCAAATCATTAAGATGAAGTTAAAATGGCTAGCAATAGATAAAAAAAAATCCAGCATATTTTCAATGTGTAGGCAGAGGGCACTGCAGAAGTAAGGAACACATTTTTAAAGGATTTTTTTTTTTTTTTTAGGTTTAGTGTTAACATATTCCATGTTATGTTGAAACCCAAATGCTCTCCTACCTATGATAATTTAAATGAAATTGTTTCTAGCTCCTGAGAAGCATAAAAGAAAACTTGAAAGATATTTACACGAGAGTTTATTTAATTAGTACTGAAATGAATATCCAATTAAGTATTTTACAATTTGTTGCAGAATTAAAAGTGTACAACAGAATTAAGCATTAATATACATTAAAACCGATTGTTAGAGGGGAACCGGTACGTTTTAGACTCTCTCATTACATGGAGATGGAAGGACAGTTTTCTCATCTCCTTTTTCTCCCAGAGTTTTGTTTCTTCCTCCCTCCCACCAACTGTGGGGATCAGGACATCATGATCTCTTGGTGGTTCCTTCTTCACCCATTCCTGGAATTGCTCTCCAAAACAGCACAGAGATTTCTTCCTAATGTTTAAATCTCCCCCCCCCCCCCAAAAAAAAACAACCCCCCCCAAACTCTGGCAGCATCTTCTCTTCACTCGTTTGTGATTGTTTCTCTTCTGAGTGCAGACTGCTCTTGAAATCACTCAACTGGCTTTGCAGAGCCAGAGCAGCACAAGCCAGAACCTTTTCCTTGTTCTGTCTGACGGTGCAGTCTCCAGCTGTCAGACAGAGAAGGAAATGTTTTCCAGGGAACCCTATGCATTCCATAACCTGATCAGAATTCTAGCGTTATGGAATTAATGAGCCATAGCACACACTCAGACTCTCATATTAAAGATTTACGGAATAGGTATATGGATCAGAGTTAAGTTCTCTTTCTTCATAACGATAGGCTTGAATATAGGAAACATTCATAGTCATGTTATTTCTAGACCGAACCTGCCAACTCTGCCTTGACATTGAGAAGCCTAAGATATTGCAAGATTGACAGTATTCTTTGTCTTCTCTGAAGTCCAATTTTCTCCCACCATCCCCCAAATTATATAATCTCCTATACTGATTTATAGTAACACATCCTCAATTTACTTATGTTAGAAAAAAGGCAACCACCACCAGATATTTTCAGATTGGTTGCTTAAGGAATTTTTCTTCAGCTTTTGTCTCTTTATGTTACCCTTAGCCTCTACTAGCAGCTTGCACAGCCAGCATATATTAAAGAATATACTCACGGCTCAGATTCCATCGGCTCTTCTTGCTTGCGTTTTTTCTCTCCTACATCTCGCTCATGTTGGCCTTTTAACATATTCTTCCTATGGGCACTCTGAACGTTTCTTCCTCCTTTTCTTTTCTGTTTCATTTAACAAAGTTTAGAGTTTGGGATTGGAAGAGAGGAATACTTATATTACTACAAATCAAAAAAAAATGTTGAGAGTTAAAATTTCAGGACTACATCACTATATCTGTTTGATAAGGACACCTGACAAGGTCTACAATTCTCCACAACTACATCTAATAAGTGAGTGGTAAGATTCTTGTGTATGTGTTGCTAATAAATGTTAAGTTTGACTGGCACTCGTTTTCTTCTCTCTAATGGAGCTACTCATCTCCTATCCCAACTTCAGGAATAAGAGACAAAGAATCCATAAAAAGAATCAACTCTGAAATAATCAGAGCATTCTTTTTTCTTTTCCAAATAAATCTTACAAAACTCTTAGTATGCTCTAAAAAAGCAATTTTAGAAAAAAGCCCTAGGCTTTCAAGGTTCTAATGGCATTTTCTCATATTAAAAGATGCTAGTTGCCCAAGGATGGATTTAAATAAAAGCTACTTAAAAATTATTCTTGGTTAATACTAAGGATTATAGAAATGGCCTTTTTGACGAGAGTTCTACAACTTCTCATTCCACAGCACACCTCTGTATAGGAGTATGAACACTAGACTGCAACTGTTATTGTCCAGAACTGATAATCTGGAATAAGCTTCAGGGCATATCTTCACTAAACGATTGTTTTCAGTGGATGTTTTCCTCCAGTTTAAAGGAATAAACAAGCAGCCAAGATATAAACTACTGAAAAACCCCCTCGTATCTTACCTTATCACCTTCCTGGTCTTCTCCATCCTCTTCAGAATCAGAGGCTGATGTAGAACCCACTTTACTGGCACTTTTCCTTTTTGGCTCAGACTCTCTTTTTCCTTCCTTTTTTTCAATATCTTTCCTTGGTTTGTCTTCTTCCTTTTGACCCTCCTCATCTTTTTTCAGCTGTTTTTTTGGTGGTTTTTCTTCTGGTACTTTTTTCTTGGTCTTATCCTCCTCATGAACACTAAAATATCATAAGAATTTATCAGTCGATGCCATGCTTAAGTTTCATAATCCTTATATATATATTGAGTGTAAAAATAAAGCCAAGTACTCTCAATAGCCAAAGGAAAAATGAATACTTGTATAAATGCTTTATTAAAAAAAAAAAACTTAAAAAACAACAAATAGTCTAGTAGCACCTTAAAGACTAACAAAACATGTAGATGGTATCATGAGCTTTTGTGATCAAAACCCACTTCTTCAGATGACAGGAGTATTAGAAGTCCAGATCCAAGAATAAATAAGGGAAGGGGAGGGGGATAAGGGTGGAAGAAAAAAAGAGAAAGAAAAAAAAAGGAGAGGAAAAAAAGAGAAACAGTAATAGTTCAAATAGTTACAAAAGGCTGGTAAGACTGCTTAAGAAAGAGTGCTTCATCACTTCATAGTTTATCTTTACAAATAAAAAAAGTTATTTCCCAACCCTTTTGATTGTGAAGCTATCTTTGGAAAGTGAGTTTACTCTGTTGTCTCTGAATTTAGAGACAAATAATAGCAATGCTCAGTAGCTGGGCCCAACAAACACTTATACATGTGCTTAATTGTATTCATATATACAGATCTACTGAAGTTAGTGCAAGAAGTCAGCGAGACTATTCATGTGAGTAAAATTAAGTATGTGCTTAAATATTTGTAAATTTAGGACCAAATAGATGCAAAATCATTCTTCTCATTTTAAGTGAGTTAGGTAGGGTGACCATATTTCCTTATGCTGAATATGGGACACTAAAGGGGAGGGAGGACAGCAGCAGCTGGTGCTTGGGGCTTTAGCCGTAAGTGGGGAGAGCCTGCTGGCGCTCGTTGCTTCAGACCCAAGGTGGGAGGGGGCTGCTGGTGCTTGGGCTTCTGCCCTGCAGTGGGAGGGGGTGAGGGGAACTACTGGCACTCAGGGATTCAGCCCCACAGTGGAGGAGGGGGAGCTGCCGGTGCTCAGGGCTCTAGGGGATGAAGTACTGAGTGCCGGAGGATACCTGCCCCATCACACCGCCCCCCCACGCTACAGGGATGAAATTCAGCCCCGCAGCATGCAAGGTGGGGAGGGGAGCTGATGGCACTCGGGGATTCAGCTACCGGAGCCCCAAGCACCAATAACTCCTCCCCACCACCTCCAGCTGCAAGGGAAATACGGGATAATGTGCCCGTTTTTTTGTTTTTTGTTTTAATCAGAACGCCGGGAGGAAGACTTAAATAAGGTACTGTCCCAGTAAAAACAGGATGGATGGTCACCCTGGACTTATGCCCCAATGCTATGTAAAATCTTGCTCACTTGATTAAGCATGTGAACAGTACCAATTACCTCAGTGGACAGGCTTACATCCTTAAAGCTAAGCACATTTATGTTTGAAGTAAATGCTAACCTTTTAAAATAAATTACATTAATACACGTTTAAAGCACATTTCTAATATAGATGTACATATGTCCCATAAGCCTTCTAAAGAGAACTAAGTTCAGAATATACAAATAGTAGAATATTCTTTCAATTATTACGATTGTTAAAGTCTAGCATGAGCAATATAGGTGGAAAGCGATGTGTACATAGCACTGACAGTCCCGCCGTGTGCACCTGTGCAATTTTAGGGTTTTCTTCTTACACCTTATAAAACCATTATAAAAGGCTAGCACAGGTTTTTTGCAAGATCCTTCCTGCTTCTTCATCACAAAAAATGAATGCTATATTAAGATATAAATGTACAGGAAAACTCAACAGAAAATAAAGCTCTGAAATTTTTTTTGCAAATTAGGAAAATAAAAAGCTTTCTATAATGCCTGAGGTTTAGCTACCATAGCATACTTACAGATGATTTAACTACTTAGTAGCTGCTTCCCCTATACCAAAGCAAGCAACCAGCCATATCACATACCCCAGTGAAAACACTGCTCAGGCACTCAGTAACACAGTCATGCTAAGTGATCAGATGTCTCATTTTTAAAGGGACAATCTCATATTTAAGGTCTCCTGCAGGGAACCTAACTTCTCTTAAAAATTGGCAAACTGTGCTGTATTTTCTGCCTTCCCCTATCAGTACTGGTGGGTCCCTACTTGCCAGCCACCAGCCCACCAACAATGGAGGGAGGTCCAGTGGCTGATGATCTTGATGGGTGTGCGAGGCAAAAAGCAGCGCATGGGGCCTGCTGCTCTACCTGCTGGTCTGTCAGCACAACTCCTGCTGTCTGCTAGCTCTCAGACAGTAGGGACCTGCTTCCCATCCCATTTCTAGCTGGCTGCATATGCTGAAACCCCACATAGCACTACAAGACAGACTTTCTGTCCCTCAGCTAAGCTCTGGAGTAGCAGGAGCAGGCAAGAGAGCGGAGGAATTTCCAGAAGCTCCTGGGGCAGAGGCATAGCATCCTCTTCACTCACCCCCACCCAACTTTTGGGTCCTGTTCCATCCCCAAGAGTTAACTCTTCCATCCTGTAGTGTGCCCTCTTCTGTCCCACAGGGTGCCCTCCTCTGCTGAGTCACCTCTCTAGCTGAAGCCCCTGCAGTCAGGTTCCTTAGGCCCTGATGCATAATGCATCCTTATGGCTTAACCCCTTCCTGCACATATTGTAGCCAGGAGATAGATGGGTTATCTTGGTGGCCAGTAGGTGCCAGGAGATGTTAGCTGTCTTTGGACAGAGTAAGCAAGGAAGGGACAAAAAGCTTCCAGTCACACTGGAGCACTGGTTGGGGGGAAGAGAAGGGAACTCTGCCAGATCATCCCTCCTTCATACTCCTTCCCCTGGAACCAGCTCCCACCCCTTCCCTCCTGCACACAGTGTCAAAAGGCTACTGCTGCCCACATTCTGGTGAAAATTCTGTCAGAAATCTGGGAAGAGGGTATGTGACACTGCATTCTCTGCACCCACATGTTGCCCCAAGAAGATACTGTGCAGGATGAGTTGGGTCAGTCAATCACCCCACATGTGTGAGAGGTGTAAGGAGGGTCGGTCTCTCCTCCCCCGCAACTTAAAGCCTTAAAGTTAAGAAGGTAAATAAAAAGATTCCAGCTACACACTGTTTTGTTTTAACATGGGCTCAGTGAACTTGATGTTAAATTTGAATGTTTGTATGATTGATTGCCAGTGAACTTGCCTGAATGAGAGTAATTTTACTAGGTGTTCCGCATTCAACATAGAGAAATATGGTCACCCTATGCTAGCTTATCAAAAACAGTCATTTGATTTATATTATGTAAAAAGATTATATATTAAAATCCAACTCACATGTCACTTTCTGAAGAACAAGGAGGTTTCACTAATTTGGGTCTTCCTCTTGGTTTTGGAACCTTTACTTCTGTAGCTAATGTTCACATAGAAAGATCAGGTTAGTTTACAATCTCTACCTGTTGCTTATTTAAAATTGACCATTCTCACAGCAATATGAACTAATAAAAAACAGCAGCAGAGAGCTAGATATTGAATGGAATTGGTATGCTGACCTATCCTCTTTTCAGAAATAAGGTAAAAGAACGAAATTAGTTTGGTGGTCTCATCCTCAAGGATAGACGATGATTTTCCTCATTTTAGGCTATCAGTGGGGCTAAGCAGCCAACCAGTCTCGTTGGGGCCTTCGTGATAGCTCTTTTTTTGCAGCTGTGGCACAACACAGACAATAATGTACATTTCTGATGAATACCTGCTGACGAGGCTCCAGGGTGGTCTAGAAAAGTGGTTCCCAAACTTTTTTGCATCACGCCCTCCTTTTTGATTTTTGAAAAACCCTCACGCCCCCCCCCCAAGATAGCAGCAAAACTTGTTTGGGGGGGGGGGGGGGAAAAAGGAACTGAGGGGGCAGCAAAACTTGGGGGGAGGCTGGGTTACCAGTCATGCCCCCCTGGAATTTCTTCATGCCCCCCCAGGGGGGCACACCGCCCCCCGGTTTGGGAACCCATGGTCTAGAAGAACTGCATCATACAACTGAAGATGCCACAGTTGTCTAGACAGCTATGCTAAATAAGTAACTGCTACAGATCCATCAGGATGTTGTAAACAACAGAGAAGGAGGATTGGTAAAGCAATACAAGAAGCTTACACATCATGTACTTGTTATGAATGGCTAATGCCAAAGCCATCAATCAGACCTTTAATGGGAATATCAATTCATAGTGTGTGACTACAATCATAGATATATCTGGTTCAGTTTTGGAGACTCTGTCACTTACATATGTTTAAGCTACAAGCATGAAATTTTATAATAGCAAAGTAGTGCAGAATGTCTATATTATGGAGTTTCAACACTTCACTTGGGAGTCTATTTCATACTGTATAGATCACTATCAGGAAACTCCACTAATCCACTCAGAGATATACAGCACAAAGTTTTCGTAATTTCACCATATATTTACAATATGCAAAATCATTTCTCTAACCCCTTCAAACGTCTATCAAATACTGCAAAATGAAAACATTTAAAATCTACAGGAGATGCTAGCCCACTGCCCTCCTTGAGCCATGCTGCTAAGAAATGTACTTCCCGGTGTCTTAGATGCCATTTGAGTTAGTGTGCAGCACGCTAAGCAATACATGCATATGACACACTAATGCCAGGGGATGCTATATGCCTTGTGATATGTTCCCCAGAGAGGGCTGGAGGGATGTGTTTACTTCCATCTGGATTTTACATTTACTCCTTTTATTGCTTACATTTTGCGGGTATGCTTACAGATAAGTCCTCTTATATGAGTGTTCTAAACATTTTACAATCCATTTTCGGTTGATAAAACTATATGTTTTCTAGTATAATCCTAGAAAAGATTGTGAGGATGACTTACTCATTTACATTTGCTGGCATTATGAAAACATTAGGTATCAGTGTATGTCTACACTACTGGCTGTATCGATGGGCAGTGATTAATCCAGCAGAGAACGATTTATTGTGTCTATTATAGACATGATAAATCAACCACTGATCACTGTCTCATCAACTCCAGTACTCCACCAGAAGGGGAGTCAAAGGGAAAGCAATCTCCTTGTTGATGCCCAACACTGAAGACACCATGGTACGTAGATACATATATGTCAACTTCAGCTATGCTATTCATGTAGCTGAAGTCGCATAATTTAGACCACTCTCCCCGTAATGTAGACCAGGCTGTAGAAGCAACTTATCTGTTGTTTACATTAAGGATATTAAGAGGCGGGTAACTGTGTAGTTGATACAATTTGTATCAACTACACGATTACTTGATAAGGGAAGGCGCTCAGCAGGAGATACCTCTGCTGCAGCTCTGCAGTTTAAATGCACTAAGAGCTGGGCATGTAGGCAGCCTACTATATTTAAACTGCAGAGCCACAGTGGGGGTAGCTCCTGGACCCGGTGCAAGCCAGGACCGAGGCGGCCTGGCTCAGTCCTGGCTCATGCTGGGTCCAGCAAAGCCTCTCTGTGGGGGCCACGGACAGGAGCTGCTGCGGAGCAGCCTCTGCTTGTGGCCAGCCTGGGCTGCTGCTGAGAGGGCTGCCGGCGCAGCCCCTGTTCACAGCCAGCTCCAGCCACCACAGACAGGGGCTGCTTTTGTTGCAGCAGCTCCTATCTGCGGGGAGGTCCCAACTCCCCACTGGGATCCTCCACAGACAGGGGCTGCTGCCGGAGCAGCCTTCCCTAGCCCCTCCACACTGTTGCCTCTGATATAGAGGCAGCAAGGGGGGAGGGGATTGTGAATAGTTGACTCGACTATCTGATAAGCTAAGGCTTATTGGGTAGTTGACTAAGACTACTCTTTTACATTCCTACTCCACATTACAGGCTAATATGATATATAACTGTTCAAAGAACTATTTTTTCCACATGACTTTCAAAGAGCTTTTACTTAAATTTGCACAGTGCTTATGATTTTTCACAACATTTAAACTTGTAGTATGTTAAATCTTGCTACTTTCAAAAACAGAGCAGAATTGTTAGCAATATTTTTCATATTCCACAGATTTCATAGGCAGTCCAGCTCTCTGTTTAAGTTGTTTACCAAACTATTCACTGCTTTTACTCTTCCTCAAAGAAATCTCTGCAGTTCCTCAAATGTTTTTCTTACTCTTCTCTGAGCTCCCTATAGGTTTTGTGTTCAGGTATCCAGAAATGAATGCTTTATTCCAGGAACATTCTTATCACTGCTGCACAAAGAAATTACCACCTACGTAATGAAAATAAAAAAAGCTTGTCTGTGCAGGAGACAGAGCTTTCCCAAGGGTTGGAATGAACATCCACAGGAACAAAGGACAATCACAAACGCCAACAACTTCTTATCCTAGTACAAGGCATATCCTCCTAGACTTTGCTTTCCCTAACATATACCAATGTGTGTTGAGTGCTTCATAATAAAATTGCAAAATAAAAGCCACTTCATTGCACCTACTTTTCATTTGAGAGAGCAAATGAGAGATCATACTCATAACAGTTATTAGTCACACTGCTTAATTCACTATTTAAAGATGCTCAGACACAATGGTTGTAAGTGTGGTGTAATCTACATGGAACAGCATTACACATGCAGACCCCTATTATGTCTGAGATCCCTTTTGAATAATCACTTTTCCTTATGTCCTAACCGTTATATTTATTTTGAGTCCCATCTCTGGTTTATTTCAATTTTGTCTCTGGAAACCTTTACTATTAATATAAATTTATCTTTATTGATGGCAACTGACAAGTCATTTTCAGTGTGGTAATTTAGAACATTTAAGATATAATTCAAGTGTTCCTTTTTACCCAGCATAATAGAGCCTGATGAACTTTAATGAAAGGTGAAATAAATCTAGCAGCCACAAATATATATGCTTTAATTAATGGGCATACTAAAGAATCTGCAGTAATACAAGGAACATTTGCCTGATGTCCCATATAATAATACCTATCTCTTATAAAAAAATTTTCATTAGTAGCTCTCAAAGCACTTCACAATCTTTAGTATACTTATCCTTACACAGTGGCCCAAGGAGTATATGAAACTATTGTACTACTCCACTGATGGCAAATAATTCCAGGTAAATACTCAGTTTGTTACATGTCCCTCTTCTCGAATCACAGAAATGCTGGGTCCTGCTCCAAGTGGCACCTCAGGATACCTTTTGTCAGGGCTACTCAACATGCGGCCTGCAACCCATTTGTTTGTGGCCCATGGTGCAGTTTGGGTTGATGTGTTTTAGTAGTTAAATTCCTGGACTTTTGTGAAGCCAAAACAAAAAAGTAGTCAATATAATGGTCTTCTGTTGATACGTGTTTTAGTAGTTAAATTCCTGGACTGTCATTGCTCATTAAAGTGCTGTCATATGGGTGGAAATCGGGTAAATATTGCATTTTATTAATATCAGCAGAACTGACTTAAAATGGGGCCTGTGTGTCGTGTAGTCTTGCCTTAATTTTTGTATTCATGCCCATCAGTGTAGAAGTTATTTTCATATATTTGCATACATATTTGCATGTATATGCAACCACACTTAAGTTGCAGCCCTCGGCATGTGCTGCGAGTATCATTGTGGCCCTGAGGGCTTCCAAAGTTGAGTAGCCTTGCCTTATGCCAATGCTCTCACAACTAAAACAGATACCCAGAAACCAATAGTGCTCTTCTCTTATTTGTTTAATTGTAGCCCACAGGCATGCTTTACAAAGTATCAGTTTTATAACTTTTGTCATAAATATACATCTATGCCACAAGGCAATAACTAGCTTTTACCAAACTCTATAGACAAACAGCTTTCTGCAACAGCTGTGACATCAACAGCATGGTGAGAGGATACTTGTATCGCAATGTAATAAATATATTAATTCAGTGAACTTGTCACAAAATCTAATAGCTGAAACTCAATATTTGGATACTCGGCACACAACCCTAGTCCTAAGCTGTTTAATACTTTGAGGTGACCTTTAGCACTAAGTTATGTTTACATTATGTCTTACATCACTTGGAGGTGTGATGTTACACTGGCATAAGCGAAGGTACGTACAGTGCTATGTTGATGGGAGAGCTTCTCCCACCTTCACAGCTCACCACTGCCACTTGTTGCAGGTGGTTTAATTATGTCAATGCGAGAGGTCACTCCTATCAGCATAGAGCAGATACACAAGAGATCTTACAGCGGCGCAGCTACACCAGTACAGTTGTACCACTATAAGCTCTCTAATGTAGACACAGCCCTAGAGAGCAAATACACTGTAATACTTGTATATCTATACAAGTACATTTTCCATTCTCTATTAAAAATTAAATGGGGAAAACATTAAGTCAGACTTATGGTGAAATTACCTGCTGGTCTTCCTCTTTTAGGGCTTACTTTAGAAGTCACAACAACTGCAGTTGCTGCTGCTGCCACTGTTGCAGCTGCTCCCACAGCTACTGCTGCCTCCTCAGCTTCTGCTTGTTTTTCAGACTGTTTCAAAGGATACAATTCATATAATTAAAACCAGTAAGCTTCCTTCACCCCTGTTCTCCCACCTACTTCGCAGGGCTTGTCTATACTTACAGCTAAAACAGCACTGCTGCAATCGATGTAGCGGTGTTGATTTAGTGGGCCTGGTGAAGGCAAGCTAAGTCAATGGCAAAGCAATCTCTTGTCAAAGTCTCTACCTCACCTCCCCAAGAGCGGAAGGTAAGTCAGCGGGAGAGCATCTCCTGTCAACACAGTGCGGGGTAGACGCTACTCTAAGTCAACCTAAGCTATGCTGACTTGAAGCAGTGTCACTTAGATCGACTTACAATGTTAGTGTAGACCAGCTCTCATTTTTGCTCTGACATAATATACACACACCACTCATATACGCCACAAATGCAGCAAGTTTCAGTGTTATTTCAACCATGACATACATGCATACGCTGGGTATCAGCTGAAAATGCTTATACGAAGTTTTAATAATTGAGACTACATTTAAAATATAGTGGTTTATCCATACTGTGAATACTAGACCATACAATAATATTCAGATTTAAAAAAAAAAATACACATGCATTCATGCACAGAATAGTAGCTAGTACATCACACATGCTCAGATAACTTCAGAGTTATAAACAGTCCTGGAAAAAAAAATTAGACTCAATCTGTAAAAATAAGTCTTTGAAAGATTGCTTATAATGTACATTCTTTTACTGTTAAAGACTGCTTCTGGCACTCAAAAAAAAAAAATTATGCGACAGTAAATGAACTTTACCTCTTATTGTTCTCTGATGTGGGTACCCATTGCTATGTGATCCATTACAACTGCATAATTAATTCTCCCTTTTCTTCCCCTAACTTCTCTAGCTTCTCAATACAGTAACTGAGTGGAGCTATTCAGAGAACTGACAGCCCAAACCGAGAGGATAATCTATACATTCTGATTAATAAACATTAATAAACAAGTATCTTGCCTAGAGATGGTGACTATCTACTTATTAATTATATAAAACAAATGAAAATAGTTTCATGGCAAAGGAAGATCCTAAAAAGGAAACCCAGGATTTCTCCATCTCTCTCTACACAAATGCTGCAAAAAGGTGAAAAATCAAGACTAAGAGAATATCCCTTCCAGCTGAAACTTAATTCAAATTAGGATGCCCTGCATGGCACCTCAGGGAGCTCGAAGAGTGCCTTTCAGAGACAGAAAGTTACAGATATATAGGTAGATTTTACTTTTCTCCTTTGTGGGGCACCTGGTGCTCTATGATCAATTTACAGCTAGGAAGTAATCAGCTGTAACCAATCTCCACAAACAGGAAGAAAACAGAATCAAGAGGGAGAACAACTTACACCTCTGAGGGTTTCATTTGTTTGTTCATTCATTCTGAAGGCTACTACATGCCTCACTGAATGAGCCCTCAGAGAAGGAAGGAAGGAGATCTCTGATGAACAATTTATAGATTTGACAAATTCCTGAATATATCTATTTGGAAACATTGGATAGGGGACACTGTATCTCTTCTGAGGTCAGCCACCTAATCCTAAAATTGTACCTCATTTCCTTCAAAGATTTGTTTTGTGTAAAAAAAGACTGTCAGTCATGACACAGCTAAGTTTACAACCTTTTCTGGAAGGCCTTAGAACACGTGGAAGACAAATAAATAATGCATCACAAGAACAGCAGGTCACCCAATGAAATTAATAGGCAGCAGACCTAAAACAAACACAAGGAAATACTTCACACAATGCACAACCAGTGGAACTGTTGACAGGGGATGTTGTGAAAGCCAGAAGTGTAACTGGGTTCGAAAAATAATTTGATACGTTCACAGAGAATACCAAAATGGTCTGGGATGCAACTACATGCTCTCGGTGTCCCTAAGCTTTCAGCCTCCAGAGCTAACACTGGGTAACGGGATGGGTAACTCAGTGGCTCTGGTCTGTTCTTTCCTCACCATCAGAAGACAGTGGGCTAAATGGACTACTGTCCTGACCCAGTTTAGCCATTCTTATGTTTAAATAAACAAATTAAAACAATAATTTCAGGAGACCAAAAATGTTGGTGAGGCCTAAAAACCACCACATCTGCAAACAGCTACAAGTAAGGAACTTATTAATGTTCCTCATTTATGTAACTACTTACAGAAAAACAGGTTAATAGGAAATAGGGGAAGAATCTGCCATACATTTTTTAAAAAAAGGTTAAAAGTGATTATTTGAAGCATTAAATAATGCAAATAGACTCCAGACAGCCTCTCTGAAGAGATGCAGGTTTAAAGGACTAGGAAGTGTGAGGCTGAAAGTGGAATGACTATACCACAAAGATCTTTCACGGTGGAAGTTGAACTTTCAGGAAGGTAGGACTTCTGTCCAATCAAGAGCCCTGTCTGGAAGAAACTTCAGGTTATATAATTCTGGTTGTAATGGGATTTTTAGTCTTTAAAAATCAGAATAAGTATCAAGTTCTCAAAATGGATTTATGGACAGTTTCAAAATATGTGCAATAAGTTCACATGCTCTACTAAGTATTCATGCTCTAGAAAGAAACTCTCTCAGATTCTATGCCAAGTGCCTCAAGAACTGAAGGTCTGGAAATCTGAGGGGGTCCTCGACAAGAAGTTCCCCTTACACCAAGAGGTTCAGGGATGCTGAAACATAGCTTTAGAAATCTGAAAGACTCTCAACATCTAGGCCAACACATTTCTGTTAAATAGTTAAGGAATACTTCCTACTTAAGGAATCAATGGTTTACTTCTTATTCTTTAAAATTCTTAGCCACAAAGGCCTATTTTTTGCTTAAAAAATCATTAGATGCTTTGCATTGCAGCGCCTTGTGTGTACTTAATGAGAGTTTGGGAAGCACCTACTAGACACTACTGAAAAATATACAATAAGTAATAATCTACAAAACGTCCTGCTCCAGTAGGAAGAGAGATTCCCTTGCTTTATTTGGGATTTTTAACTTTACCTACTTGTTCCTACTTGAGGGCTTTACTTACTACAAACTCAAATATGCTTTTAAAAAACTGGGATGTAGTTTTCCAGGTTTGTTTGTTTTACAAAAACAAAACAAAACAAAAACACCCCCACAACCTCCAGATTCCATTTTGTTCAACAGCTACAGAATTTTTATAATAGGATATATTACACAACCAGTGTTATACTCCATCCGTACAGAGAGAGAATGAAAAAAAAAAACAGAGCTTGAGCAGAACTGAGTAAAAATGTTTTCATTATTATAAACTTGTAGTGTCTAAAAGGTAAGAAAACTGACAGTTTGTTGTGTGAAGTGCCTAGCACATTTTTTGGCACTATAAACATTTTTACCTTCCTGTTCTTGGTTTCTCTATATAGAGCTTAATTTCTAAAAATCAAATTGGCCATATCTTATATTATGTAGAATTACAATACAGAACTGCTCAACAACTTATTCTGAACACCAAAGTACAAAATCCTCGATTTACACTAACTATAAACATGTCAACAAGCTCCTACCACAAAGAACAGACACTCTCTTTTATGGAAGCACCTAACAAATCCAAAATCAATATTTAAAAGCATGAAAGATTAGCTGATTTGGGAAAGAGTAGAAAAATGGCACCAACTTACATGAAGATACTGAAGTAGCAGCATCAGAACCATCTTTAGTGAAACAGAGATGAAGAAAATGCCAGCACAGAGGCAGCATTCCACCACTTAACAAGAAATCTGTGAGCCTCAAATTTTGGGTGACTGCTCACAAATATTCCGTTGACCTCATCTGGACTACTTGTACACGCGAGTGCTCACAAATATGAATTCAAATGATAAAAAAACCCTACATTAATGCATTAATACACAGTTGAAGTTGCACGGTAATATTGTGTCCCCTTGCAGAACACTGAGCTGAGTAAAACTCAAACGTCTGAAAACCAGGAAATAGTTAAGTTTGCATAGGCAAACTTAACTATCCTCTTTTAGTAATGTCCAGTTAACACACACGCACTCATTCTCCAACCCTATGGCTACTGAAATGTACAAGCTCTTCGCCACTTTTTACAATCCATTCACCTTCACTCATAGGATTCCATCTTTCTACCTAACCAACCCCCTGCTCAAAACTCCCACCCTCTGAAAAAAAAACACAAAAACAGGTTGCCCATGCCCTCTTCAAGCAATGCCTCACTATGCACAAACTCACACTGGTCTCTGAAACTTATGATTCAGCAGGTTCCAGACCCTACCATATACTTACACACTTGCCAACTCCCCAGGAAGAATACCATGTGTACAATTTAAGAACTAATTCAGACTTTTACAATTATCCTAACACCTATAGGCTATCATCTCGGCCTACACTTTCACTTAAGCATCATTAAAACATTAGAATTCTTCCATATTCTACCTCATTGCTGACAGTACCTTTGTAACAAAAGCCTTATGTCCTGCTACTGATATAACCTCAATATATTGTATGGAAATAATATATACTGCATCTTGAAGGTACATGTGCACCTCTTCCTTTTCCTCCCACAAGACTAAAAATACCAGGGGTGGTGCATTTATCAAGGTAAACAGCATCAAAACAATCCCTCCAACTACCCAGACAAACATGGAGTGGTTGCATAGAAATCCTCTCAATTTTTTTTTCTTTATTGGTGACTGTGCACTGTAATCCTTACAGGTTGCATATTTGTTCAAGTAAATGAGTGAACATGTTCATCAATAATGTTCACAATTGGTTTTCATAAAGACTAGTTTTTCCCCACAGTAATGCAGCACCCAGTGAGAACATTTAGATATTCTGATCTTTAGCTTTGCTCAAAATGGACCTGCTAGAAACTCTTTGAAAAATGGCTATTACCTCAGGACTTGCATCTCCACAATTCCTGGCTCAGATGACCCCAAATTTGGGTTGCTAACCCTAACCTAGAGGTTGTGACACAACCTTAACTACAGTAGCACTGCCATGCCACTATAATTAAGATGCCATAATGTAACAAAAGATTAGTCAGTCTCATCCCTCTTGCATTCTCAGACCTATATCAATCTCAAGGAGGTAGATAATCATACTGAAGACATTTCTTAAATCTAAAAAACTTGAATTTAGTAGACTGCTTCTGTGTAAGCTTCCAAGCTTTTCTGTACTGTGGGATCTACTGGCATTTGCATTGTATTCTAAAGCAGTGTTTCTCAAAATGGGCAGTGGGCCCACTTTGAGCAAGCTGCTAATAGGCTACTCTGATTTGTTTACTTAACAGCTCCGTAACCATGGAGGCTCGGGGCTCCCCTTGGCTGCAAACGGTAAACCACAGCCAATGGGAGCCATGAGGCTCCATGGCCGTGGAGCCAATAAGTAAACAAACCAGAGGAGCCCCTTAGCAGCTCTTTCAAGTGGGCCCAAGGCCCACTTTGAGAAACATTGTTCTAAAGGGATTTATTAAATGAATGAATTGTTGATATACTGCTTGCAGTTTTGTTATTGAAAAAAAAGAGAGATTATCCAATAAGAAAGCCACCATCACAAAATGACTGATAAGGTAGAGAAATCAAGTATGTTGTTACCTTCCTTTTTCTCCCTCTTCTAGCAACTTTAGGAACAGGTACATCATTAGCTTTCACCAGACCCTGAAAAAGTAACATTTACAGGATTAGCAAAAAATATAAGAATTAATTCAAGTTATTACGATGCTTGAAGAATCATTCAACCATAGCCTTTACTATATATTTTAGCAAAAGACTCTATGCACACATAAATGTATGTGTTATCAAGTATCAATATTAGGTAATTTATGTTTATTTCTAAAACTGCAGTAGAGGATTAAGAATCAGTGACACCCCTCTTCAGAGACAGGAAAGGCATAATGACTTGTTCTGAACTTTAGTAAACTGCAAATCAAATACTAATTAAAATTTTATTTAATATGAATGGCCATATTTTATTGAACTCATCAAATCACACAGAGGTAGCAGGGGAAGATGGGAGCCACCTCCTCCTGAGAGGAACTCGGGGCCCCACATGGACAGGGGCTGCTATTGTCCCACGCTGCCTCCAAAACCGGTCCCCCCCCCCCCTTGTGGATCAGCTCCACCTGACACCCCACACTGCTGCCTCTGATACAGTACTGGCTGCCGGTCCCGACCCTGGGGATTATGGATTTTCTGCCCTCACTGTGGTGGGACCTGTTCAAGTCAGACTCGGAAGTATCTGTGAAGGAAGACCACAGAAGAACCGTACTTCTTGGGCACAAGGTTTTAGGGGTCAGGACTCAAATATCAATCCTGTTTCTCTGCCTGATTCGGCGCCAGGGAGAGATGTACCCAGGTGTAGGGATGTAAGTGACTAGTCAACTACCCGATAAGCAAATGCTTAACAGGTAGTGGAGCAGGAACTCGACTAGTTGCTTCTCCCTCCCTTGCTGCCTCTCTCTGACAGAGGTAGCAAGGCGGGGAGGAAGCAGGAGCCGGTGCTGGGGAGATCCTGCTTAAAAACCAGTTCCCACCAGCACCATCTCCGCGGGGGGGCAGGGGAGGCAGAAGGCAGCAGGGGAATGGCGCGAGTGGGGAGAGAGACAGTCCCACTCATGCCAGTCCCAACTGCTGCTCATCTCCCTTTGAAATGTACAAGAGCCGCTTGCAGCTCTCGTACATTTCAAGGAAAAAGCACAGAGGGGAACCCACACCAGGGGGGACTGCTTCAGTTCCTGCTGGGGCGGGATCCTGCTGCCTCTCTCCCTTTGAAATGTACAAGAGCCAGCAGGTGACACCTGTACATTTCAAAGGGAGAGAGGCAGTGGGATAGCGAGCACCCCCCTTATCGACTAATCGAGTAGTCGATGGAAATTCCATCAACTACTCTATTAGCTGATTTATCGAAATTTAACATCCTTACCCAGGTGGGGGACAGGCAGGCCATCAAGGCTGGTTTACCCCTAAAAAGTGCCCTGGAAGGGGCTGCTGCTAGCAACTTTCTTCATTTGGGGAAAGAGCAGCACCAAGTACTATGCAGGAGCTTCTACAGAGTATGGAACGCCTCCAGTGTTGCGGGTAGACAAAGCTCATATATAGATTCTGGTGAACAGGCTGGGAGTGGACTCGAACGCCTTTTACCACAGGCACAAGTGGACTCAACCAACATTGATGATGCAACTGGATCAGGGCAGCCCAACTTGGGTCTCATAGCTGCCAAGTCCTTAATTCTGGCTGGGGGAGGATCTTCCCTCCAGATCTTCCGCTGTCCAGTATCCTCCTCTTCTTCTGTGGCACTGGCAATACAGAGCAGTGCCTATGAGCAGTGTGGAAACTGTGGGAAGAGCCCATAAGGTGCCAGAAGTCTTTAACTGGCACCAGGGAGCGTGAGGATGGTGATGGCACACTGGGTATGAAGCAAGAGACACTCCATGCAGGGTATGTTGAGGCAGATCAGGCTAGGGCCTTTGTGTTGCCTCCATTAGCAAGACCTGGAGGTGCTGATCTCTGTCTTACAACGTGCAAAGTCAAAATGTCTCGCAAATTGCACAATCACTGTTTTGATGGTCCTTTCCTACACACTTCAAACACGAAGTGTAAGGGTCACTTCTGTGCATATGTTTGCCACAGGTTTCATAGAATCATAGAACATTAGAACTGGAAGGGACCTCGAGAGGTCATTGAGTCCAGTCCCCTGTCCTCACGGCAGGATCCAGTACCATCTAGACCATCCCACACAGATGTCTGTCTAACCTGCTCTTAAATATCTCCAGAGATGGAGATTCCACAACCTCCCTAGGCAACTTATTCCAGTGTTTAACCACCCTGACAGTTAGGAACTTTTTCCTAATGTCCAACCTAAACCTCCCTTACTGCAGTTTAAGCCCATTGCTTCTTGTCCTATCCTCAGAGGCCAAGGAGAACAATTTTTCTCCCTCCTCCTTGTGATACCCTTTTAGATACCTGAAAACTGCTATCATGTCCCCTCTCAGTCGTCTTCTTTCCAAACTAAACAAGCCGAATTCTTTCAGTCTTCCTTCATAGGTTATGTTCTCTAGACCATTAATCATTTTTGTTGCTCTTCTCTGGACCTTCTCCAATTTCTCCACATTTTTCTTGAAATGTGGTGCCCAGAACTGGACACAATTCTCCAATTAAGGCCTAATCAGTGCAGAGTAGAGCAGAAGAATGACTTCCTGTGTCTTGCTCACAACACGCCTATTAATGAATCCCAGAATCATGTTTCACAGGCATTGAAACCTGGAGTCTCAGGCATGCCTTGGTGCTAAAGCCATGGGGGAGGGGAAAAAACCTCCCAACTGAAAATTCTTCTAACACTAGATGACTAAGAACTATAAACCCATTAACAACTACAAGAACAGCAAATGAAGTCAATGGACTGCTGCTTCATTTGCAAACAATAGCACAGGGGAGTTCCAGCTAGTCATCACTGGTAGTTAGAAGTAACTGAGGAGGTGGTGGGTCAGCAGGGCTCCATATCTGGCACCATGAAGGCACCACTTCAGGGGATGCCCAGACCAACCTATATCTAGCTGCTAGGGGAAAAATCTTCTGGATACCATGCATGTACATACACCCAATTGGAATGCACATAAACACACACATGGAAAAGAACAGTGTAAATTTATAAATGTAAGTATTGTTCATTGTAACTTGAGTCGAAGTCTAGAACATAAGCTTAATTACCTTTACCTAATTTGTATAGGTGGCTGGATATTTACTAGGGATGTTAAGAGTTTAATTGACTAACCATTTAACCAACAAGCTGGTGCTTATCAGTTAATGCTCTCGGTTAAACTCAGCCAGTTCCTGGGGAGGCGGCTTAACTGTGGCAAAGCAGCAAAGCCTCCTTCCCCAGAGCTGGGAGGGCAAGGGCCGCCTGCTATGCTCCCAGGGAGGTGGCTTTGCAGCAGCAGTGAAACTTCCTCCCTGGGAGCTGGGCCAACAGGGGGCTCTGCAGTATAAAGCTTAGCAGTATAAAGGTTAGCTTTGCTTTATACTGCAGAGCCCACAACACATATAACCACTAAGATTTGTAGCAGCTACACAGTTACTGTATTAAATGCTTTTTTAACGTCCCTAATATTTACTAATAATTAAGAGCTAAAGTCTGCACTCAGATGCATGTTCTTAACTCCCAACAACTTTAATCAGTTATATAAACATATAATCAGAACTTGATTTTAAGTTACTCTTGAGACAGGTTAGAGGATTATTCTGTTAGTGACTGCAACTGATATATAATATTTGTACTTAGACTTATCAATGCATCTTTGTAGTACAGTATTACATTGCTGAGTAAGTTCAGAATTTAGTAATCCCAAACTGTGGTACACATATTACTTCACTTGTAAGTGGTACGCCAGAAACTTTTAAAAGTTTGAAACAGTCATCATGTTCACTGCAGGGCACAAGAAAAATCACCAAGAAACAAAATGTAATCGGTTTCCTGGCCACATTCAGCCTGAATGGTGAACTACACTTCTGTCACCATGCCAGTACTACATTTATTTAGTAGTGATTTAAAATATTGTAAGTAAGTAAGTAAGTTAGTTAGTTAATAAGTAAATACATAAATAAAATATGTAAAAAAATTTGCAACAAAATAAAAGCGCCAAGTAAATTTCAGCTCATGTTCAATAATATCCAGATAAAAATTAGCAGGAACTTTGAATTTAAAAGTAAACAGGTTAAAAAAAAAATCAAGTGACTGAACATATTTCAACAGCACATCAAAATATATCAAGACCTTTTTATGATGTTTGTTTCTTATAATTTGATGATCACAAAAGACAAATAATAGTGGCTGCTTCACTGTGTGTCTTTTTGATGTATTCTCTAAAAAAAGTGAGATATTTCTCAAAAAGAAAGGTCTTAAAACAGCCCAGTGGAATCCCAGAGAATCAGATTCAAATCCCAAATAACGTGGAGCAAGAACTTGGAACATCCCAGGTGAGTGCTCTAACCACTGGACTATTAGCTATTCCAGGGTGACTTGTGTTTGAGTGTGTTTTGTTCCATGTAGTATTTCAAGAGGTTTCTTTTTGCACTGAAACAAAAGTAAGTGGTAAAACCTCTTTTTTCTGTAAAACAGAATTGTTTTCAAAGCAGCCCTACTTACAAATGAACATTTTAGGCTCCCTTATGCATTTATTTTACTCTAGCATTTAGAAATACTCAACCCTATATTAAGACCTAAAATAAATGCATCTGAAGGAGAAATCTGCATGTAGTATTTCAAACATTTGCTTTCGGCAGACAGAAAAATATCCCACATACTTCACTACTGAGTTTTTCTGAAGGGACATCTTCTTCCTTTGCAGCATCCATCTCTTTTTCCTCTGTTTCAGCTTCAGTGGGTAAATTATCCTGTTTAGCAAGTAACTGTAAACAGAAAAATCAAAGTTGCTAAATTTCACAATGTATATTAATTGAAATCTAAAAGAACCCCAAAGGAGAGCAGAATCGTCATTGCTATCTAGTTGCTTTCCATCTTTAGAGAGAGAGAAAGAGCGTGTGTGTGTGAGCGTGCGTACTTACATTTACTCACAAATATAAGCTACTAGAAGATTTATCTGGCATTGCTCAGGTCCTTTATTCAATTATTTTTTAGTTTTTGGAAAGTAAAATGAAAATGTACATGCTTCTTTTGAATCATTGCTCTGGGCTGGGGCTAGGGTTCAGTATGCAGGCTACCCCAGGGAGAGAGGACTACCCCAGCCCTTTCTCACTGCAGCACTTGGGGCCAGGTGAGAAGCGCCTCTCCCTGTCCACTGCAGCTCCGGCGAGCACAACCAGGGGAAGGGTGCATGCTCCCCACCTGGGGCAGGTCCAGGTTCATCTGTCCCTTGCGCTCTCTAGCCAGAGTATGGAATGGAGAAAACTGTGTGTTCAGCTGCTCCCACCCTCCTTAAGAGTGCTGGGAGGGGAGGAAGGAGATCCTGAGGGCTGGGAGCTGGGCGGGCAGCTCCTTGTGGGAGGGTGGGGCTAAAACTGCTGGCCAGTGGGGCTCCCCCCTCTGGTGTTCAGCACTGCTGCTGAGGGCCGTTGGGGAGAGGGGGCCACTTACAGTGGTCGGCAATATGGAGAGCTCTGGTCCCAGCTGGCCACTCTCTTCGTGGTGTGGCTGCCCCCGCCTGCGGTCACTCTGCAGTATAACTGTCCCCCATACTCGCTCCCCACTGTGGTCATTGAGGAGCATAAGTGTCCCTCCTATCAGACCCCTTCCTCTCCATGTTATGAAAAGCAACACAATCCTAGGCACATCCCATTTCCCTAGCACAGCCAAAACCTGACCTTGCTCTAACGTAGGGTAAGAGGAAGCTGCACACCAAATTTGGTAGCTCTAGCTCTTACCGTTTAGGAGGAGTTCTTGCACCAATGGACTCACAGATGGACTCACGGACAGACAGACAGATTCACAAACTCTCTAAAATATATAGATAGATAGATACTGCTTTTTCCGGAAAGCCTGTTTAACTAAGATTTAGATGCTGAAATTAAGATTTTAAAAATTAAAAGTTATATCAACTATTCCTGCCTAATTTTGTGGTTTTACAATCACACACCTCTACCCCTTAAAGCAACCTCTCCCTTTCTGCTACATGAAACATTGATGCAAAGGAGATCAAACTTTACTATAGAGGGATGGGATGGGGTGCCTACTCTACACAAGGCCCAGTCGGATTAAAGGGGTTAGGCAGGCCAATTAATGGCCCAGGTTACCCCTGATAAAAGAGACAAGAAACAGGCCACTACAGCCGGTCCCCAACTTATGAATGAGTTACGTTCCAAGCACTTGGTCGTAACTCGATGTGTTTGTAAGCTGGACCCCATTCATTTCAATGGGCCCATGCTCTTCGTAAGCACGGATCGCCATTCCTAAGTCGGGGCCGCGCATAATGGGAGGCTGGTTGTAAGTGCGGTTGGTCGTACGTCGATGGGTTCGTAAGTCGGGGACCGACTGTAATTGAAAATGGTCTCAACTGGATAGGAACAGGAGGAGCCTGTATAAAGCCCAGGAATTGTGAGTAGCAGGAAACTGCAAGTTACTCCCTATGAGGAGGGAGCTTGGGCTGGTAAACCCAGGAAGAGGAGGAAGCCAGATAGGCAGGAAACAGAAATTCCCTCCAAGCTGTGCTGCCACATAACTGCCTATTAAGTGCTATGCAGGTGCTCAGGCCAGTGGCAGGGAGAGATGCTTTTCCTCAAGCCCTGGATCTGCTGTGTTGCCTCTCCTCAGGCCCCACACCAGTCCCAGCCTGGACCTGCTGTGGCCAGGGAAGGGGGCTGGCATGGTCATGGAGAGGTGCTCCTCCGCTGGCCCTGAGCTGCTGCAGAGAGAGCTCAGAGAGAGTCCCGTCTTCCTCCTGCAGCCCTGGGGCACCCTGCATCCCAAAACCCCCATCCCAGAGCCTATACCTCCACCCAGAGCCCTCATCCCCACCATATCCCACCTCTCTGCAGTGAAGCACATCCTACTCCCGAAAAAAGTTTATTCCGCACAAGGTCTTAAATTAGATGAAACACTGGTAGGAAGAAACCCAGGAAAACCGGGCAGGAAGTAGGACCCCACAGACCTTGGCTGACTGTTACAGGGTCCCTGGGCTGGAACCTAGTGAAGAAGGCAAGGCTGGGTTCCCCTGCCAGCCACTAGGAAGTGGCAAAGGGGATTGGCAATATCAGCAGACAGGTGATTTGGAAGGACTCTGAAATTCCCAGAAGGAGAGAACCTTAGTGATATGGCCAGAGGGCCAACACACAAAATGAAAACTACAACTCCATGAGTGAAAAGGGTTGCAGTTTGAAAGAGATAATGGGCAGAGACACTGCCAGAAGAGGGCAGCACATGGCGAAAGCACTGGTTTAACTAGACAGACTTTTAAATGAAACAGATATAGGTCCTGACAATAATTTCTACTTCCACTTATTAACCTGACATGTATTTCAAA
This sequence comes from Pelochelys cantorii, assembly GCA_032595735.1. Lineage (NCBI taxonomy): Eukaryota > Metazoa > Chordata > Testudines > Trionychidae > Pelochelys > Pelochelys cantorii. Next base: position 109,371,476 of record CM064330.1, read on the forward strand.
TCTGACTTATATTTTAAAAATATAATATGTACTTAAGTAATTATACAAGGATAAATGTCTGCGTTCATGCCTGAAAAACAGAAGACTTAGTCACAACACCAATGGCTGTTCATTTAAACTAAATATGTAAAATTGGGTTATCAAAATTCTTAACTGAAAAGATTTCAAAGACAGATACTAAACAGTTATTTATAAAGTCACTTACTTTGGAAGTCGTAGACTTTCTCCTTTTGGCTCCTACTTTTTCTTCACTTCCCTCAGTAGGCTCTTGACAGCTTTCCTCAACAGTCTCTTTAACAGGGTTATTAACATTTGGATGGGACTTTAAGACAAAAACAAACATTTCCACATTCATGAAGTCACATAATTTGCCAAAGTAATGAATAATATTTACATTTAGTTTTCACTGTTGGGTTTAAAATTAAAAACAAAATTGTCTTTATCTGTGTTATAAGTAGTCCTATGCCTTAGAACGACTAGAAGTCTTACCTGGTGTTGCCTGAGTCTGGTCTGGGGTGAGGATATGCACCCTGGCTGCCAGCTTCAACCAGGGTTTGACCAGCCAGGGGGGAGGAGCGGGGGGGGGGAAGGGGAGCAGACTGCGCAGGCCACCTGCCAGTGCTCCCCGGGTGCGTGCGTGCCAGCCAGCACCTTTTCCTCAAGACAGGCTGGGGTGTCAGGTGCTGCCAGCCATTGGATTCTCACTTGGGCACTTGCTGCCCTCTGTTGTAATTCCACAGTATAACTGTTCCTCCCCCCTCCCTTTCCATTTTATAAGAAACAATTGAATTCCAGGTACATTCCATTGTCCTGGTACAACCAAACCCTAGCCTTGATTTAACTTAGGATAAGAGGAAGCTGCTTGCCAGATTTGGTGGTCCTAGCTCTTATGGTTTAGGAGGAGTTCTTGAACAAATGACTCATGGAGGGACAGAAGACAGCCACACATCTCCAAAATACATATATTTTAAGAAACCTAGTTTTTTCCACTATAAATGATTTTAAAATTTCTCTCAGCTGAGAATAAAATAAAACTTTCAAATTTGACTCTCAGTTTCCATTCATTAGCAAGTAAATTGTGTTTAGATAACAAATATTGCAAGGGAAAATGTATTTTAAAAAGCTTCCATAGAAATTTAATTACAAATGTTGAGCCAAGTACAACTGGGTAATATCCTTAGCACATCAGAACTCAATTCCAACAGTGACATTTTCTATCCCCTGCTGAACATAAAGCATACTACACGAGCATTTTCTTGCACATCCCTCCCTCACTATACACGTGACTGTGCCATTTAATAATGCCTCAACAAATGCAAAAATCTGACACCATTGTTTAAAGCTTTTTGAGCTGTGTGAAGGGGCATTAGACAAAAGTTTGTAGTTTGGCTACAACCAGATCCATGTCTAAGATTGGCCATCAATGCTAGGTGAATTATAAGCAAATGATTGTTTTCAGGAAAGGCAAAAAGGATCAAAAATATTCTTTGATGCAATGAAGATGGGAAGGATAGCATCAGAACTATGGAAATAGTAAAGAAGGGAAAATCACTTGCCTTTCATTCTGCTTTTCTGCAGATAATATCATGCATGAGTCTCACTCTTAGGACTTACATCTCTATATGAGAGTAGAACACCCCTCTTGATTTTTTCCCCTGTTGAGGGCAGTTGTTTTGGAGTAGAGCCCAAACCCTCCATACTAACAGCTGGAAACTATCCGCAGCAAAGTATACCCTGTGAACATTCAAGCCAGTTCCTTCACTTGTTGCAGAGCAACAGCTCTGCTACAGTTAAATAGGTTAAGCCTGGCTTTCTGCCTAAAACTTATCTCTGTGCTCTAAAATCCCATGGTTGCTTGGGCCGCATTGAAATTCTGTGTGCCTCAAAGGAGATGTAGTAGTTATCCAAATTTGGGGCCATTTGACCAAGGGAGTCCTGAGATACAGCATCCAGAAAAAAGAAACTGTCTTTTCTTAAAGTTAATAAATTCTGCCAGCCTATTTATGTTCATAGATATACATCAAACGAGGGCTCAGGTCATTGCATGATGGTCTCCAATATTCAAGGTTATCGCAACAGAATGTATGGCCCTTTGAGGAAACGAAGTTAAAATGTCATTTCAAAGAGTTCCCTTTTGGTGCTTATGATTAACAAATTAATCTGACCATATGCAGACAAAGGCTAACTATCTGGCAAACTATTTTTTTAATCACAGGCCCTCGAAGGCTCTGAGGGGACTATTACAATCCTTAAATCTGAACAGCCTCCCCTCCTACTCCGAGCTCAAATCGAACTTAGTGCAAAAACCTCAAGTAAAAAAGCAGGCATAATGATACAATCTACCTCTAACATAAAGGATGGGGGGGAAATGTGATCATAATACAACAGAATATTCAGAAAACCTTGAACCTATTTTTTGAAAATACACCACACAAGGAAATTCTCACCAGGAAGAGTGATTAGCAGTGACGAGTAGATAAGAGTAAGAGGAAAGACTTTAGGGGTGGGGGTGTGACTCTAGGGGAGTGAGTGACAGAAGGACTGTGGGAGAACAGGGGTCAGCTCCAGATTCCTGTTGTGTATGTGGACTGCAACCTGAGGCCCCTAGTAGGGATGTTTAATATTGGTTAATTGAATAGTCGAGTAACCTCATTAATTCTTATTGGTTAGTCGACTAGTCTATAGTCCCTGGAGGCGGGGCCAGCAGCCAGTGCGCTCCAGCTTCACTCTCGAGGAGCCTTCTGCCACTCTGCGCTGCTGCCTCTGCTTCAGGGTGCCACGAGGGAGCTGGTCTGTGAGGGGAGCCAGTTTAAAAACCAGATCCCATCGCAGATCGGCTGCCTATCACCCTGTGCTGCTGCCTCTGATAAAGAGACAGCAGTGTGGGGTGGCAGTAGCCCCTGTCTGGGGGACGTATGAGATCCCATACCCGGCGCGAGCCAGAACTGAGACAGGCTGCCTGCCCACATGTCTCCCACACGTCAAAAGCAGAGCTGAAGCAGGGGTAGGTCCCGGACCCATTACAAGCCAGGACTGAGCCAGGCTGCTGGCCAGCCTGGTAAAAAATTTACTGGTTGGGGGCAGGGAAGAGAGGGAGGGAAATGCGTATAGTGTATAGCAGCGTTTCTCAAAGCAACTTACAGGGGGGTCGCAGCTGCCAGGGTCCTTCACGCCACTTCTGGGGATTCCGGAAGTGCGCTCCCCTCCCACAGCTGTGTAGCGTGCCGGGAGCTGTGGAGGAGAAGCGCGGCGCTGGCGGCTTCCCTGCAGCACAGTGACTGTAGGAGGGATGAGTCAAGCGGTTTTTTTTTTTTTTTGCTTAACAACTTTCTCTGGCTTTTTGGTGCGCGTGTGTGTGGGGGGGGTCACACAAATTCCATCAGCATTTAGGGGGTCACGGTATCAAAAAGTTTGAGAACCCTTGGTCTATAGCATTAACCTATAAGCTTTTGCTTATCGGTTAATTGACTATACTATTACATCCTTAGCCCCTACACATCTCTGGTAGCGGTCACCCTATCATGTGAGCCAGGTTCTTTGAGTTACTTTTCTGTGGATGCTTGACCCATGCTCCCTAATCCCTTCCAGTGATTCAAGGGTAACTGCTCACATACTGCTGTTTGAGCCCTGCTCCCAGCTTCCACTGTGTGGCTGTCTGGACCTGGGGGCCCCTGCCCATGGACAGAAGTTTCAGTCACATCCTTGTCACTCTCTCATGACAGCTAGATTAGAAGTGGTAGAGCTTGCCTTTTATGGTGTCTAATTTAGGGATGTTAAATACCATGTAACTGAATAATCGTATAACCGAATCAAATTTTAGCAGTTACACAATTATTTGATAGCCCCCGGGGCCGGGAGCCAGTACACTCCTGGCCCCACTCCCGGGGAGCCCCCTGTCACCCTGAGCTGCTGCCTCTGATACAGCACCCATGACTCCCCTTGCAGACCATCTCCTGCCTGCCGCCCTATGCTCCTGCCTCTAATACAGAGGCAGTAGTACGGGAGCAGCAGCAGCCACTGTCCACAGGGGGTCTAAGCTCCCCAGGGACAGAGGCTGCACTGGCATCTCACGGAGCAGCCTCTGTCCTTGGCAGCGGCGTGGGGGTCAGGTGGAGCCAGTTCTCGTGGGTGCCAGCTCCCCCAGAGCACCGGCTCCTGCCTGTGGGAGACAGCATGGAGCGGGGTTAGAGATGTTCAGTTTTAATTAGCTAATCGAGTAGTCGATGGAATTTCTCGCTGCACCTCTGCCTTTTTCCCGCTGCACCTCTGCCTTTGAAACGTACAAGAGCCACGGGTGGCTCTTGTACATTACAAAGGGAGAGGTGCAGCAGTCAGGAGGCCATGCAGGCTTGGAGTGCTTCAGTCCCTGCTTGTGCCATTTACCCCACTGCACCTCTGCCTCCCTTGCCCCCCCCGCGGAGATGGTGCTGGGGGAACCGACTTTTAAGCTGGCTCTCCCCAGCACCAGCTTCCCCCACTTAGTGCCTCAGAGAGGCAGGGTCGGACCGAGCCATTTTGGCGCACCAGGCCCAGGCGTGCGGCGCCGCCCCTGGGCACACGGCACATGCACAGGCCCACCCCTGGGGTGCAGGCCTGCCCCCCCCCCCCAGGGTGCGCAGGCCTGCCCCCCCCCCCCGGGTGCGCAGGCCTGCCCCTGGGGCACACGGCGCATGCGCGGCCTGGCCACGGCTGCTGGCACGCAGCCCAGGGCCCGCCCCCAGGGCGCACGGCGCATGCGCTGCGTGGCCCGGCCACTGCTGCTGGAGCGCAGCCCGGGGCGGGCCGCACAGGGCCCCGTGGCCGTGGGGGGAAGGGCACTGCTGGCCGGCGCCGTGGGGATGGGGGGCCGGCACTGCGGGAGCCGGGCACATGGCGCCTGATAGCAGCTATAAGGGATGCTGCGCACCCCTTATAGCTGCCATCAGGCACCCCCCATCGGTTGGCACCCCGGGCAGCTGCCCAGCTTGCCCACCCCTTATTCCAGCAAGGGGTGGAGAGAGCAACTAATCAAGTAGTGACTCAACTAGTCACTTACATCCCTGGGAGGGGGGCAGGTGGCTCCGCAGAGCCAGCATGCATGGAGAGCCAGCTTAAAAGCTGGTTCCCACCTCTTCCCCCCACCCCACCCCAGTGCCTGTTAGAAAGGAAGCCGCATGGCAACTGGGGGAATGGGGGCAGGTGGCTCCTGCCTCTCCCTCCCTTGCTGATACAGAGGCAGACAGTGGGGGAGTGCATGTAGTCGACAGGATTAACCAATAAGCCCAGGCTTATCAGTTAATTGTGTAATCATCTACATATTGACATCCCTAGTCTGAGACCCTCTCCCTGCCCCATGTGAGCTGGGATCTGTGGAAATCCCATCCCCTGGTTGGGGAGCTTAAATCAGGCATAATTATAGCAGGCACCAAGAACATTGCCGAAACTGAGGTGAGGAGCTGAGAATGGGTATGTTTGACACACATCAAAAACTTTCCAGTGCTGACGAAAGACGAAGGTAAAATTATACTATGTCTAAATTGGCAAATAGGGATGTTAAATTTTGATTAATTAACTAATGGAATAGTCAATGGGATTTCCATCAACTATTCGATTAATGAAGAAGAACTTTCAACTTTGAAATGAACAAGAACCCCCGTTGGGGTGGAACGTGGCATGGAGGCAGGGGTCAGCGGGGGACTCCGTGATGTGCCTGCTTTGAAATGTACAAGAGCCGCTGTGCCTCTGCCCCCCTCCCCGCCCCAGCTCCAGGTCTGTGGGCGGAACTGGCTTTTAAGCCAGCTCCATCCAGCACCCTTTCCACTGCCCCCCCTCTTGCTGCCTCTTTGTGATAGAGGCTGCAAGAGGTGGGGGGAAGCTACCAGTCAACTAGTGTGTCAACTATCCGATAAGCTTTTGCTTATAGGAGAGTTGACTAGTCGATTAGTAGCTTAAATCCCTACTGGCAATCAGTGGTGTTTAATACACAACCTCCCCATCCCTAAAGACAAAATTAGTGTCAATGGCAGCACTCTCCTGCCAACAATGCAAAAATGTCACTGAGGCATTGTCTATAGTACACAGCTTTTAGCAACTTAGCCATATCGACACATTCATGTCACTAAAAGTCTACAGGGTAGCCACTGAAAAAATACTTCTAACCCTCTCCTGCAAACAATGTAAATGTTATTTGTTGAGTGCCTCTGCTGACAACACGCTGTTCACACTGGCACTTTTTGTGGCAAAACTTGCCTTTTAGGGGAGTGGGGGAGGAAGCTCAGCACCTCTGAAGAATAAATTTTTTGTCATTCAATTGGCAGTATAGACGTAGCCTGACTCTTGATGAAGTTCACACCTCAGAGCTATTATTTCAGGCTGTATTCGTCTCCAGTGGATATTCTCTTTCATCTGAGTACAAATTATCGAGATTAATGAGCCAATTGCTAACCCCTCTGAGACCTCAAAACATTAAAGTCTGCAACCCTCTCTGCACAGAAATCTGAGAATGAACTGTAAGCTACTGGGAAAAATATGCCCCCTCAAAATTGTTTGTTTGTAGCTTGTTTTTGTCTTAAACCAGTACAGCAAAATATTCTGAAAGTGATAACTATGGGAGCACATCAGCTGAAAACTTAGCTGAGAACTACAGCTACCTAGGGGTACATCTAGATTACATGCCTCTGCCGACAGAGGCATGTAAAATAGGCTACCCAACATAGTCAATGAAGAGGGGATTTAAATATCCCCGGATTCATTAAAATAAAAATGGCTGCTGCGCTGTGCTGGCTCAGCTGATCGACAGCACAGCACACGAGTCAAGACGCAGATCGGTCAACAGGAAACGCCTTTGTCGACCGCTCCTGTAAACCTCGTTTCACTATGTCGGGTAGCCTATTTTACATACCTCTGTCAGCAGAGGCATGTCATCTAGACATATCCTAAATGACCACTAAACTTCAACCAACAAATATTTTTCTGTTTAAAAAAAACCAAACAAGAAAACCCACCCTTATAATTTCCTAAAGCAAAAAGCTTGATTAATACAGAGTTAAGGTTGTCTGGTAATAATTTGTGCCCTTCCAGAGCATCAATTTCAGCAAAACTCAAAACTTCTGAAAACCAGGAAATACAGAGATTAAATAAAGGTTCATACAACATACATTCTTGCACTCTGCCTTTTCACTCTACCGGACAAAAATTATTTGCACTTGGCCTACATTCAAACACAGAGCCCACTCCCCTGACATAATACCACATTTGTAAAATTTAATGATTTCACAACCCCTTCACATTTGTATACAGGGTACCATTTACCCCTATACTTTTTCCCTACTCATCAGTAAATCCATAGATTGCTTTCATAGCACTATTGACAATACCCCTGGCAAGAAGATTCCAGTGTCCTGACACTAAACCACCTACAAAATTATGTCTTGAAATGATGGAGACTGAACTCCCAAGATGCATATACCTTTCCTTTGATAAACACATGGGAATAATTTGATGTAGATCACTTATCATAATTATAGCTCTTTCAAGCTACTGCAACTTATTCCACCATCATTCAGCACAGTTACACTTAACAGTGAATGAAGCAGGAATGTGTGCCATTATAATGGCTACTGATAGCACGGGGGGGAGGGGGGGGAGAGGCGGGAAGAGCTAAGGTTCCAGAATATTTATTTTAACTCTATTTCCTTGTTTTAAGAAGCCTGAGTTTCTGCTGAAATTGATGTTCTAGAAGGGCAAGAGCTATCACCCAGAAACCTGAATTCTGCATCATTCAGTCCTGGGTGGCTGAACTTGGGCTTTGGCTTCAGCCCAAGGCCGTGGGGCTCAGGCTTCAAAAAGGGGTTGCGATGCAATGAATTTTGAGCACCACTGGACTAGAGGAACATCCTCTGAAGGGAGTATTGCTGCAGTATGATGCAACTAGGCCAATACCAAGTGTTAGCAGAGAAGCATTTACAGCTAAACAGATCCTCTGTAAGCTCATCATACATAGCATGCCAGCCAGAAGAATGAACCCAGAACCAGAGAAACAAACAACAACAAGCACATCCTAAGTTAAAAACAAACAAACAAAATCTCTCTCTTTTTGTAGATTGGGAGAATCCATCCTCCATCTTTAACATGAGTTCCAGAGTATGGAGAGATCAACACAGAATTCCTTCCTGAATGCCAAATCCAGGCAAAGAATGTGTTGTGAAAACGTGAAAGGTAACATGGCTGCTTTGCTAATGCCTATAATGGAAATGTGAAATCAACAAGAGAGTGCAAGATCTACAGGAAGGATTATACAGGGGGAAGCTGTCCCATTTATGAAGACAGATCAAAGGACTATTTTGATATACAGGTTGGACCTCCATAAACCAGACTTCCCTCATTCAGCAACATCCCTGGCCAGGCTTTTATGAGTGCTCAGGGAATGGAGCACTCACAGGAAATAACCAGGAGCCCTGTACTCAGTAGCTTAGCTTCTAGAGTGCCACAAAGAGCTCATCTGTGGCATTCAAGTCAGGGAGGGAGGGGAAGAATGGGGACTGAGAGGAAGGTAAGGGAAAGAAAGAGGCAGGGTAGCTGTGGAGCCCCACATCCAGCAGCACAGATCAAGGGGGCTGCTGGCCCACCCCGTGACCAAATTGCCTCTTCTCCCAAGTGTCCCCCCATCCCTGTTCTGTCAATGCCAGCTCCTGGTCTGACGAATTCCCTAGTTTGGGACCAGTCAGGTCCCAAGGATGCGGGACTAAGGAGGTTCAACATGTATCAGAGGTTGCAAAGAGACACACAGTATTCTTTATCTAGGGAACAAGCTGACAGTGTGTTCTGTCTACAGAAAAAATGAGTATCAAAGCCAACTCTGCCTGAAATATGCTGCAAGGTATGTGGGGTGAACACAGACATTAACTTAATAAGATCATGTCTTATAAAGCACTAGAATGCATATTATGATTTTATTGTATATGTAACCATTTGTTCCCTCTATTTCTATTTACTATCATTTGAATCTTCCCTCTTTTTCAAATTAACTTTTGTTTTTACTATATCAAACATAGCTAAGAGCAGTGTATTAAATGGAGCAGTGATGTGAGGCTAACCTAGTAAACTGGAGAGTACAACTTCTTTAGGAGCAGTGGATCTGCTAATACTGGGCATGTTCAGTGAAATATAGGCTAGACAAACAAAGAGAGAGGTGGGCAAGATCTGCCCCCCAAAGCCTTTTAATTCGGCCCACCTTGCTGGGACTCCCAGGCACAGAGCAGCTCTACGCCACTCAAACCAGCTGGCTGCTCCATGTGGCTCTCTTCCCTATGGGCTGGGGAAGAAGAGGAGAGAGAGAGGCTTCACACACTGCCTCCACCCCAATCTCTCAGCTTCAGTTTGGGCATACAAAGTGAATTATGTAAACAGAAAAAAGGACATAAGATTCCATCAGTTCACTGAAGATACCAAGAAATTATTTTTAAAAATGAAGAAATGTAGAAGCTGAAACCTGCAATGTTACCCTGGTAATGATCATTAGAAGACCTGTTCCAACTTGTAATGATTTCCACTATACCCATGAAACAGTTATCAAAATTCCTAAATTTTGCCATAGTAAACTCACATCACTCAATACAAAAAAATTTCCTTGCTCCTATTATTTACTGAAAACCCTAAGACCAATTCTGAACTATAACATCACTGTCAGTCTTAGCTGCAATTGAATGAAACTGAACCACAATTTATCCCCATCTACATCATCTGAACTATCACTCTATTTTTTTACAATAGCATGACAATCCAAGACATTTAACTAGATTAGAGGAAAACACCAATAATGCTTAGAACTCTGTAAACAATGCACACGAACATCACTTACCTGTTGATGAGAGAATTTTACTTTGGGATTGTTGTCAATTTCCCATAATCCTTCATTAAAGCCTTTTCTTTTATTTGGTTTGCCATATTTATCTTTATTCTCAGAATATGGGAATATGTCCTTTGGTCCTAAAAATGCCCTGTAAAAAGTGAAAAAGGAAAAATTAACAAGTAATTTTTTCTACTGCAACAGTTCATTTTAAATTCTTAAAATTGACATATAAAAGAGATACAGTCACACAGTATGGAGAAATCAGATTAATTACTTAAGTACCTGAGGAGATTGAAGCAGTAAGGAAGTAAAGAATAAACATAAATGAAATAGAGGGAAGAGTCCTTAAATCTTGAAAGTGTCTTGGGATAGTACAAGAGATTATGGCTTCAGGGTCAGGAAACTATCTTGCAACAATAAAAAGCTACTGCTCTAAAAGTAATTGAAGACTCATATTTAAGATACACACTGAAAGCAGTTTGTATTCTGTTGTAGTTGTCTCGATAATATTACACAGACGGTCCATATGCTGTTTCCACAGTCTGTGTGTATTTTGTATTAGTATTAGGGATGTGAATGCATAACTGTGTGAGCAGTTAACCAATAAGCCTGGGCTTATTGGTTAACGTTCATGGTTACATGCAGGCTCCTGCCCCTCTCCTGGGGAGCCAGCTGCCACCCCCCTCTGCTGCCTGTATTTCAGAGGCAGCATGGGGGAAGCAGCTTGTTCTGTCCCATGCTGTTGCCTCTGATACAGAGGCAGTAGCAGGGGGTGGCAGCTGTTGCGCGCCAGGCTGGCTCTTGGCACATACCAGCTTCTAAGAAGCTGCCTGCCGCCCCATGCTGATGCCTCTGTATTGGAGGCAGCAGCACGGGGCAGCAGGCGGGAACCAGTATGCATGGGAAGCTGGCTGAGAGAGCCAGTATGTGTGGGGAGCCAGCTGAGGGAGCATGTAACGGCTGTGTTTTTCAGAGGTTATAATTACCCACATTTTAACATCCCTAATTAGTATAACCCCCTTTTAAGTGCTTACAGGCAAAGAAAGATTTTAATTTATGCTAACTTAAAATGCTTAAGGAAAATATGTTCTCAACACCTGTGCCTTTAGTGCATCATACATCTGCAGAACAGGAAACTTAACTCAGAATATCAAAATAGTGTTGCAAGTAGGATGTAAGCAACTAGTCGACTATCCGATAAGCAAAAGCATGGGGCTCTTGCTACATTTCAAAAGCAAAGCCTGTACAGGGAGCACAGGGACAGCAGGGGACTCAAGCAGTCCCCTGCTGGCCCCACATTCTCTGCTTCTGACTATTTGATTAGTTGATTCATCTAAATTTTACATCCTTAGTTGCAAGATTATACCTTTAAAAAGCATGAAAAGCTTTTACTTTTTAAATGACAGTAACTCAGACAAATCAATATGGAGATATACAAAGATAAAAGTTATTTGATGTATTCATATTCTGTCCAGTCAGGAAACTTTTTTAATGTGTAGATGTTCAAAAATACTTATTCCTAGATTTTACCCAAATCAGTAGAGCGAATCCCTTAATTACCAGATTAATGTTAAAAGTGCTCATTGTTTTAAGAGTTGTTTTTTTTTCCAATGAAGAGACCAGAAATGAGTTTTTCCTCACTACCTCCCAATATGATGTTGTTTTGAAATGTTTTTTTCAGTTTTCAAGGTTTTTCCCATTTCTAAGACCTGGCCTCCTCAGCGTTAACCAGCAAATACAAAGCACATTAGAATCAGCCTCTTCAGAAGTAGGTATCAAATATAAAAGGCATTATGTGTGCCACAACTACATCTCCTTTTCCTTTTAGCACTTTCCTTTTACATCAAAATCGCAATATCTACAGTGCTTTTTCTACCCAGGTTCTCAGAGAACAAGATTTAAAAATAAGTACTCAATACTAGTATTTCTCTTGACATTGCAGAACACTGAAACAGATTCAACTTCTCTTTGTTCTCCTATGTTTCCATGTTAGAATTTCCTAATGCCAATGCATTTGTTGATAACTGCAGAGTTTAAGAACTCAGTGGTTTTTGCTCATGTTCAAGCATGTACCTACAACTAGTTCAGTTCAAAATATAAGCCCAAGACCCAGTCATTTTAAAAGCCTCACTTTCTCTCTTTTATATCATCTATAACAGTCTCTTTGAAATTAATGTCCTACTCATCTAGGTAACAAAAGAAGAGTTACAGAACAGTTAGAAGATTTTTACATTAATAGATTCCAATGTCAGAAGAGACAACTGTGATTATCTAATACAACTACCTGTACAACACACAACCCATTAGAACCCCACCAAAATAATTTTTAGTATCTTTTAGAAAAACATCCAATCTTGGTGTAAAAATTGTCAACAATGGAGAATCCAACACGACGATCCTTGTAAACTGTTCCAGTGGTTGATTACTCTGTTAAAAATTTACATCTAATTTCCCATCTGAATTTATCCAGCTTCAACTTCTATCCCTTGGATCATTAGATCTCTCTCTTCTAGACTGAAAAGCCCATTATTAAATATTTTCCCCAATGTGTCAGAGACTAATCAAGTCACCCCTTCTTAACCTGCTCTCCTGCTCCCAGATGTAGTCCCCCAAGTGGGTGGCTGTCTCCCACACCTACACCCCCCCACCCTGCAAGCTGGGATCCTGCACCTGTCCTTGCCCCCTGTCTCCCCTGCAGCCATTTTCTGCTCCCAGACCCAGTTACCCATTCACATCCCTAACACACATGGGCTATGTCTACACTGGCGGGTTCTTGTGCCAGAAATATGCAAATGAGGCTAAGCACGGAATATCGCTGAGCCTCATTTGCATACCTAATGAGCTGCCATTTTTTGCAGAAGAGGCTCTTGCGCCAGAAGGAGCGTCTACACTGCCCCTTGCGCAAGAAAAACCCTCTTGCGCATTGCCGCTACGCTGATTATTTTCAGGAATAATGGCAACGCGCAAGAGGGTTTTTCTTGCGCAAGAAGGGGCAGTGTAGACGCTCCTTCTGGCTCAAGAGCCTCTTCTGCAAAAAATGGTGGCTCATTAAGTATGCAAATAAGGCTCAGTGATATTCCACGCTTAGCCTCATTTGCATATTTCTGGCACAAGAACCAGCCAGTGTAGAGGAGCCATTCTGTCCATGAAAAGTTTCAAGTGTTAATTTTATGACATTTCTTTAGGTCATAAAGTTTTTCCTATGACCAATCACACCAGAAACAATTTAACAATCTTCTACCAGCAGGGATGAACAAAACTGAAACAATGACTATCAAAATGATTATAATTATGCTTCTAAAGGTACTATATCATGCTTCACAGATTGCTGCATGAGAATGAATCCAATTAAGAGAAGATTATTAAGAATTTCAACAACACATCCCATTCATAGCAAACCAGGAGACACTGAAACCTAGAATTGCATGAAAATAATAATGCAAATTCAGACTAACACTTAGTAAGCTGCAAAACTGCAATCCACTAATATGTTACATAAAAGTTAGAAAATAACTGATTGAGAGTTTTTTCTAGCTTTGTGTGGTTCTTCCCTAATCGTACCCACAGAGAAATGCATAAGGACGCCTTTGGAGCCAGGAAATAATCACTCTTTATGTAATCCAGAAAGACTGTTTTGCATGATGATGTCAACACCTGATGGCCTGGAAAGTGTATAAAACTATGCAACTGAAAATTTACAGAAAATTGTTAGCTCCAGATATTATATGGTGAACCACTGAGCAACATAGCTCAAAACAAAAATTGATATGCCCCATAATTAGTATACCTCCGTATCAGGGGGGTCTGCTCTCTCTCTCACGGTTATTCAGTGCTCTCTGCCTTTAATGTAGGTCAGTAGTTCTCAAACTTTTTGGCCCGTGGCCCACTTGGCTCAATACAAACCTTTCTGCGGACCACCAGTTGCTAATGGAAACTCACCGTTAATTACCTAATTATGCCCAAGCCATTTTGCTAGTGCTGCAGCTAGGGAGAACAGTTTAATTTAACCAGTAAGAAATGTAATATGAATTTAAATGATTAAACAGATTAAGTGCTTTAACAGTCTCATGTCAGCTTATCAAACTTCATTTTAAATAAAGTAAAATATTAATTGATGTCCACCACAAAAGGTTTCAATGTTTTCTTTATTTATGGAAGGGGTGGGTAACCTTTTTGGGTCGGAGGCAACTGACACACAGAGAAAAATCAGTCGGGGACCACACGAGTCAGAAGCAAGAAATCCCCTCCAAAACCCCCAATCCTCACTCATGTGGTCCCCAACTGAGGCACCTCATTCTTCTGGTGCTCCAGCCCCACCTGTGTGTGGGGAGGGGAGGGAGGGAGTTGGCTGAGGTTCATAACTTCCCATAAGCCAGATTTACTCTTCTGGGGTTTCATGGTTAGTGGATTTTGTGGAGCAGGAAGTGGGGTGCAGGAGTGGGTCAGAGTGCAAGGTCTGGGTGGGAGGTAGGGTGCAGGAGGAGGCTGGGAGTAGGGTGTCTGTCTAAGGGGAAGGGAACAGAAGCAAGGAAGGGTGCAGTGTGTGGCCAGGAGAGAGGGTGCAGGAGCAAAGGTTGGTGCAGGAGCAGGGTGTGAATAGGGTGTCTGGTTGAGAGGGAGGGTGCAGAAGTGGGCTGGGAGTATGGATCTCAGCCGGGGTGTGTGGGAGGGGGCTGGAGTGCAGAGTGTGGGCATGAGGTAAAGGAGCACTTAACTGCCTTTGCACCCCCCAGGCACGACCTCCCGCTGCTCCCATTGGCCAGATTCCAGCTAACAGGAGCAGTGGGGAAAGCCTCCAGGTAGCATGTCCATGTGCTGCTGTTCCTCCAGTCGGAGGAGGGAGAGCAGCAGCATATGGAGCCACTTCTAGCTCCGCTTCTTCCCCACAAGCCAGATCCGGAGCAAAAGCTTATCAGATAGTCTACTAGTCCCTTGACTAGTCACTTCTCCATCCCCCCCCCCCCCTTGCTGCTTTATCAGAGGCAGCAAGGGGGTGAGCAGGAGCCAGCTTAAAAGCTGGCTCCCCCCAGCATCACCTCCACGGGGAGCAGGGAAGGCAGGGGAGTAACAGAGACCAGGCGCAAGCTGGGAATCACCTAGTCCCAGACGTGCCTCTGCTTTTTCAATGTATTAAGAGCTGACAGGCTCCATTCACATTCTAACCCCAATGCGGCTCCCCGCTTATCAACTAGTCAATGGAAAATCCAATGACTAGTCGATTAGTTGATTAAACTAAATTTAACAGCCCTATTAAGAACTAGGGGAGAAATGATATGGGGAAATATGTTGCACATTGCAACACTGTCAGATATGATAGCCTATGAAAAAGTAGTAATAACGTAACGCTCGGGGTTGGCCACGTTTTAATTTTGTAGCAAATTTTTTTTTTAAACTGCCTAAGTTAGGAGTCTAAATCACATCTGAAAATGGAACTTGAACTTTTGAAGATTTTGCCCAAGATTTTCAAATATTATTAGATGTAGGCTCATGTAGATTTCTTATCTCTCTACCCATGATCTGTGATCCTGAAATCAATATGCAGATGCATTCTGGAATACTAATAAAAAGCAGCAAGTGGTAGAATCAAGAATAGTATTTAATTAGTGAGAAAAGGAACAGATGGGTGGTATTCTTATTTGTATTGCTGCAATGCCAAAACAAACCCAAAAGGGTTGAGCTCCATTGCCCCCCCCCCTATGCACACGCAAATTTAAGATACATTGAGTGTACACAAACGTGATCCTGCAGACAGATGTGAGGGAACATAGGACAGTGATAGGAATTGGGTTGCATGCACATTTGGTCCATGTTACATGACAGTTCTAACTTCTTTATAAAAATGAACATAAAGTAGAAACCAAATCAGTGGGGATGGGTGCCATTTTTATCTTCTTCTTCTAGTAAAAAAAATATTTACCCAACATTGCTTGGGTCCTTAACTCAATTTTTAGTTTTTGGAAAATAAATTGAATATATACATGCTTCATTTGAATCATTGTTCTGGGGCGGAGCTGGGGATGAGGGTTTCAGTATGCAGGTTGCCCTGCATAGAGAGGCCTACCTCAGCCCTCTCTTACTACAGCAGCTTGGGGCCAGGTGAGAAGCATCTCTCCATGGCTGCTATAGCTGAAAGAGGGGAAGGTCAAGGTTCGTCTGCACTCTATGCTTCCTAGCCAGAGTGAGAAACATAGCAAACTTTCCCTTCGCTCCCTGACAAAGGGGAATAGTCAGAAATGTTCCCATACAAATGCAGGTGGGGGAGGGGGGCAGCGGCGAGGGAAGTGAGGAGAAACTTCAGTCCCCTGCCCTCACACCCGGGGGGGGGGGAGGCTTGGGGCTGGGGCAGTCCTAGATTGGGGGGGGGGGGGGGGAGCAGCCAGCCCCTTTCACCTGCTTGCTGATTCGGTGTCTTTTTTATATGGTTTTATGAGAACCAGTCCCATTCCAGGCACATTCCATTGTCCTAGAACAACCAAACCCTTAACCTTGCTTTAAGTTATGATAAGAGGAAGCTGTACACCAAATTTGGTGATCCTAGCTCTTACCATTTAGGAGGAGTTCTTGAAAAGTCTCTCTCAAATATATACTAGATATCTTATAATTTAAGCAGCACAACTTTTCTTTTCTTTTCCTGTTCACTGAGAACAAAATAAAGGACAGATGATGCTCAAGGCCAAAATTAATACCTTGTTAAAAAACAGAGGGACAGTCAGGGTAGTCATAATAGCTAGGGACGTAAATACTCATTTAATAAGTTAACTGTGTTACCACTATAAATAAGCTTTATACTGCAGAGCCCACAGCAAAACCTCCTCGGGTCCCCTCCCAACTGCAAAGCTTCCTCCCTGGGAGCAGCTCCCTAGGGGGAGGTTTCACTGCCGCAGCAAAGCCACTTCACCAGTAGAGCCGATGTAGACTGCCAGCTTTGCTGCCGTAACAAAGCCACTTCCCCAGGAGCGGGGCCAGCAAGGGTTGCCGGCCCCCATTCTGGGGAGGCTTCATCAGTGTGCAGCTGGCAATCACTGCTCCCAGAGAGCCAGTGTGTGACCTGCAGAGAGGAAAGGAGGGCTGGAGTGAGTGGGGGGCCCCCTACCGGTTAACTGGAACCATTAGGGTTCCATTCACATTCTTAATAAGAAGTCTTTTTTATTGACTAGGGAAAGCACTCCCTGACATCTCATGGAAGGTTACACTCAACAACTCCCCTCAGTATTTCATGATAGATGTGAAGACGAAGCAGCTTTCATTTTAAGTTGCTTATCTTTCTGAGGGAAACCTTACCTATTTCCAGATACCATTTGTGACTGCTTCATATGCAGGTTGGCTGTGGAATTACTGTCAAGAAATTCTGCAATGAAAATGGATGTGCTTTTTTGTGTAAAGAACTTACGTCTCATGTGTTCCAAAAAAGAAAATGGGCATTTTATTTGTAGGAGGTTTCACTGCTCCATCAGGAACTTCATCCACCTAGTGGGAAAAAGTTACATTATGATAATTAAAATATTTAGTAACAACAAAAAACAGTGTGTGTGTGGGGGGAGGGGGGGAAGACATTTAAAACGTTATTAAATCTGAAAAACACAACAGTATAGAAAAAAATCTTACAATACAGAAATCTCAAAGATATGTTTCTTATAATGTAATAGAATGTAGATATCAAGTATGACAAAACAATGACAGTATACTTCAAAATTAAAATTTGTTTTAAAAAAAGGGACAACAAGCATGGTCAGAAGCAGCATGGTTTCCCACATACCCAGTATTTGCTCCACCTACTCTCATCTGCGCAGCCATCTTCACCATAACCCATAGCAGTGCTCCTCAACTAGTTGATCTGATGACTTATACTAGCACAATGTCTTACAATTTTTGAGAGATACGACAGTAAAAAAAAAAAAAAAAAAAGCGTTTACAATTCTTAATCCAGAATTTTATTCATATAAATTGTACACTAGTCTTTCATCTGTGACTCAAAATCACCAACTGAAGTACAACAGTCTCAGAAACTTCCATCACTTTAAAGGCTACTATTAAAGTTGATGAAGAAATTAGACTGGCTTTCTGTTCCACAGTGAACAGAATACTTAGTGGTACTGTTCCTTCAGCAGACTGCATAGCATAACGCACACATTCATAGCAGTAATTTTTTGTGAAATAAAGCTAGCTATTTGGGAGGCGTGCTTAGTGTTTGTCCACACCCTTGAATACTCCCACAGGTTATACTACAGAATAGTGAGAGAGATGCAGCTGTGTTAGTCTGGTCTAGCTGAAACAAAAGACAAATGATCATGGCTCATCACCTAATAAACCATCTTGTTAGTCTTTAAAGTGCTACATAGTTCTGTCTTTTGTTTCAGGTTATACTACAATCTTTATTACTAACATCTAATTACCACACTAAAGTAGTAAACAATGTGAGTTTGGTCTGTAAATATCTGCACTACCTCCACCTCCCAAAGATGCCTGAATGTAACAGTTGCTTCAACATCCTTTCCTGCTAAGTTCAATTGTAGAAGCTGGGGTATCCGAGAAAATCCTATTTGACTGTGGCAAAGAGTCACAAGAAGCCAAAGACAGAAATGAGAGCTGATGAAAATACTGCTATTTAGCTAGGCATGTTACAAGTAGAGAGGCTTAAAACTCAGCCAAAAAACCCACAACCGTAAAAGGCAAGAATGAGTTACGTCCAGAGGCACCACCAGGCGGGCCCCTCCACACTAAGAAAACCTGCTCATGTGACATGCATTTCAAACACTCCCCCCCCCCCCCCAAAAAAAAAAGTGGGAAACAAAAACGGCAGCACACAACTGCCTCCCTCAGCCGAAAGAGCTGCGCCCGTATGACCTGGCGTGTCTCCGCCCCGCACTGATGGGCTGAACTAAAGCCGAAGGGACCCCCGGGGATGGAGCAAGGGCCGCGCAGGTGAGAGGAGGAGGAGGAGGAGGCGGCGGCCGCAGCAAGGAAGGGGGGGGGGGGCGCTTACCCTCGCTGGCCAATGCGGGTAGCCCTTCATCTTGGCAAAGATCAAGTCGCCGGGTTTGAAATCTCGGCTCATGGTTCCCGACCGAGGGGGAGGCTTTTGCTGAGGCGAACGGGCAGAGGCGCTGCCGGCCGCCGGAGATCCCGCTGCAACAGTGGACAGGGGCGAGTCAGCGAGCGCTGCCGGGCTCGGAAGCAGGGTGGGAGCTTCACGGCACCTGCCCCCCGCCTCCTGCGCCTCCTTCCCCCCCCCCCCGCCCCCATGCGCGCAGCCCCCCCACCCCCATGCGCGCAGGCCCCTTCCCCTGCGCAGCGCCTCCCCCCTTCCCGTCCGCGCAGCCCCGGCCAGCGCTGCGCCCGCCCCGCGCGCGCGGAGAAGAAAACCCGCCTCGGTGTCGGCAGTGGCCGCCCGCGCTCTCTTACCTGGCGCGGCCCCGCAGCCTGCTTCCTCCAGCCCAAGGTAGCCGCCGCGCTGCCTCCCGCCAGCCCGGCCCACACCAACCGACACGGGCAGGAGGGGCCGCAGCTCTCGGGGGGGGGTGTGTGTGTGGAGGATAGGATTGGTTCAGCCCTACCCGTCTGAGAGCGGAGGGGGGGGGGGGGAGCTA
Organism: Pelochelys cantorii; assembly: GCA_032595735.1. Classification (NCBI taxonomy): domain Eukaryota; kingdom Metazoa; phylum Chordata; order Testudines; family Trionychidae; genus Pelochelys; species Pelochelys cantorii. The sequence goes on from CM064330.1 coordinate 109,390,892, forward strand.
GCGCGACCGCCTCCCTCGGGAACGGACCCTGACAAGCGAGGGAGCGGAGGGGGGGGGCACTAACGCACCTACCCCCCCCCCAGCCGGAAAATGGTGCGCTCCTCCCGCGGCGGCTGCAGCTCGGGAGGCGGGGCGCGGGTGTCTGGTGCTGCAGCAGCAGCAGCTCACTGGAGTGGAGGAAGGGGCCAGGGAAGTGGGATGCTGCTGCTGCTGCCCGCTGGGAGGGGGGGGTTGGCCCCTGCGGGAAACGGCCCGGGCTGAGGTGCTGCACGAGGAGGCGGCTGCCGGCTCAGGCTCCCGGCTCTGCAGTGCTAGGTCTGTGCTGTCCTCGTGCAGCTCCTGCACCGCAGCTGAGCACCCACCTCTTATGTAAGGAGAGGCAGCGCAGCCCCAGCACACGCAGAGAATGACAAACTGCATGAGACCAAGGGCAGCCGAAGGGAGCGAAGGCCCTTGCTTGGGCGCTCTCAAAGCAGAGCACCTCTTTCCCAATCCTGTTACTTCAGTCTATTCAAAGTAGCACAGGTACTGGGCAATTCGTTTTATTTTAAGAATGATTTGGGCATAATATGGGGCATAAAGATACCCCCTGCTGCAGAGAAACTCAAAGCCAGATGTGACTGGAATCTTAATATTTAGGCGACAGAGAGGAGAGCATTTCATTACACTTGGGATGCGTCTACACAGCACCCTAACCTCGAAAGAAGATCCACAGCTTGTGCTTATTTGTATCTTATTTTGAATCTATTTTGAAATAGCTTATTTTGGAATTTGGCACGTCTACACAGCTCCACATTTTGAAATAATGCTCTATTTTGGGCCTTCCCTTAGCCCTCATGCAACAAGGTTTACCAGGATGGTGAAATAGCGTGCCTGTTGTTTCGAAAAATATTTCTAAATAACAGGCGGCTTGTGTAGATGTGGGCTAGCTATTTTGGGATACCTCTGGTATCCCGAAATAGCCATGCAGTGTAGACATACCCTTGGAGTTTGGCATGCTGTACTCAGTTACTTAGCCTAATTTTCAATAGGGGCTTAAGTGAGCAGGTGTGCAGAAATACATGGATTTGATTGCTAATGCCCTATTCTCAGGCATATAGCTAGGAGGTTAATGTGGAAGTTACATCCATTAGGTCCAGACCTTTTAATACCTCCTGCTCTTTTTACATCGTGTCTCAGTTTTCTCTAGGCCTGCTGAGGGGGGTGGGGGGCAATTGTGCTGGAGCTCCTGGCTCCTGATGCTTCTGCTGCAAGAGCAGCTGTGGTTGGACCGCAAACCTCTTTGAATTGTTTCCAGAGCGCTGCTCCATGCGGCTCTGAGGGCTGGGAGCCAGGGGTATTGGGGGTTACTGCCCCAACCTATAGTATTCAGTTTTCCTATATACATTCTTAGGTTTTATACCTGTGCTTTGGGTCATTCCCAACAAACATGGTTAAAGGTACCTTTCATTTTTCTCTCCAACACTAATTCAAGCTTTCTTCGTAGATTTTCTTTAACAGAAGGGCTGACTGCCCTTGGCCTTGCGCCTTCAACTCCAGACTCTACGCCCCCTCCCCCCAACTTTGCCCCTGGGCTCACCTTGGCTGTCAACCCATCTGGTTTACTCAATTATCTAACTCAAAATCAGTTTGTTCAGGAGGCCCATTATATGCATTGTCTGGTAGGAGCCAGGTTGGTCTCCTGATACTTAAATGTTTAACTCTTCAGTCTTAATATTTACATAATACATTGCACTTTTATAGTATTCAAAGTGCATTAGAATTCAGATGAAATGGCTAACTGAAAAGTATGTATCAATTAACTCATTTAATCCCTGAAACAGATCTTAGTAAGAGCAGTCTATAAGCGTTACACTGCCACTCTACACTAGGGCTACGTCTACACTGGTGTGATCTTGAGCAAAAACTCTTTAGTGCAAGAGTTCTTGCATTAAAGTAGTTGTGCAAGAGTATCTACACTGGCATGTGCTTTTGCGCAAGAGATGTGCTTTTGTGCAAGAGCATCCATGCCAGTGTAGACGCTTTCTTGCGCAAGAAAGCTCTGATGGCCATTTTAACTATAGGGCTTTCTTGCTCAAGAAATTCATGTTGCCTGTCTACTGGCCTCTTGCGCAAGAACAGTTGTGCAAAAGGGTTTATTCCTGAGTGGGAGCGTCAGAGTTCTGGCGCAAGAAGCCCTGATTTCATACATTAGAACGTCAGTTTACTTGCGCAAGAACATGCGGCCAGTGTAGACAGGCAGCAAGTTTTTGTGCAAGAGCCGCCGCTTTTGCGTGAGATCGCGCCAGTGTAGACACAGCCTAGGGATGTTAAATATCGGTTAATTGAATAGTCGATTAACCTCACAAATTCTTATTGGTTAGTCGACTAGTCTATAGTCCCCAGGCAGCCCCTGTCTGGGTGGGAGGAGTCTGAGCTCCTGGACCCGGCACTAGCCAGAACTGAGCTCAGATGCATGCCCGCCTGGCTCCTAATACACTTTAAATGCAGAGCTGCAGTGGGGGTAGGTCCAGGACCCAGTGCAAGCCAGGACTGAGCTAGGCTGCTGACAAGCCTGCTAAAAAATATACTGGTAAGGGGCAGGGGGAAATGTGTGTAGTCTATAGCATTAACCTATAAGCTTTTGTTAATCAACTACACTATTACATCCCTACTCTATACCAATAATTTTTGAAAGGGGACCACTTTGTGAATTTCTGAAGTGGTTGTGGGCTGCCCCAGAAGGGGCGAGGCCTGAGGCAGAAGGGGCAGGGCCGAGAGACTTTGAGTGCTCCCCTGCCCACAGACTCTGATTGGCTTGGGGGAGCATGTGAAGTCTTTGTCCCCCATCCTGCCAGGGGCATCCCATGCCTAGGGAGAATCACCAGCTGTCTTGAAGAGCTGGCAGTTCTCTCTAAGGTGCTGGCTGGGTGCCCTTGGCAGTGTGAGGAGACTTCCCACGCTCCCTGTGTCCCCAGACCTATCAGGGGATGCACTCCCTCTGTCCCCCCCCCCCCCGCCAAGAAAGGAAAAAAGGAAGGAAGGAAAGAAGAAAGAATGCTGTAGCTTCGGGGGGGCTGAAGGGAGGTTTTCCCCTTAGTTTGGGAGGTGCCTTGCCTCCCGGGGAGTGGACATAGTCTCTGGCTCCCCCGCCCAGGGTGCGCAGTTCCCTCTGGTGCCATGCGCCCCTGGTGGGGAAAAGGAAACTTCCCCCACCTTCAGGCCAATCGGGGCCTTGGGACGGGGGACCACGCAGTCTCTTGCGCCCCACCCTACCAAGGTGCACACCTCCCTCCTGGCAGGGTGGGGCGGGTAGCGAGAGACTTTGCGTGCTCACTCGCCCAGGCCCTTATTGGCCAGGAGCTTCCAAAGTCTTCACTTGGAAGAGAGGAAAGTGATTAGGAATAGTCAGCATGGATTCACAAAGGGCAAGTCGTGCCTGACCAATTTGATTAGCTTCTATGATGAGGTAACTGGCTCTGTGGACATGGGAAAGTCAGTGGATGTGATCTACCTTGACTTTAGCAAGGCTTTTGATATGGTCTCCCACAATATTCTTGCCAGCAAGTTAAGGGAATGTGGATTGGATAAATGGACAGTAAGATGGATAGAAAGATGGCTAGAAGGCTGGGCCCAGCGGGTAGTGATCAACGGCTCGATGTCAGGATGGCGGTCGGTTTCTAGCGGAGTGCCCCAAGGTTCGGTTCTAGGACCGGTTTTGTTCAATATCTTTATTAATGACCTGGATGAGGGGATGGATTGCACTCTCAGCAAGTTTGCGGATGACACTAAGCTAGGGGGAGAGGTAGATACGCTTGAGGGCAGAGATAGGGTCCAGAGTGACTTAGACAAATTGGAGGATTGGGCCACAAGAAATCTGATGAAGTTCAACAAGGACAAGTGCAGAGTCCTGCACTTGAGACGGAAGAATCCCAAGCATAGTTACAAGCTGGGGACCAACCAGTTAAGTAGTAGTTCTGCAGAAAAGGACTGGGGATTACAGGGGATCAGAAGCTGGATATGAGTCAACAGTGTGCCCTTGTAGCCAAGAAGGCTAATGGCATATTAGGTTGCATTAAGAGGAGCATTGCCAGCAGATCCAGAGATGTGATTATTCCCCTTTATTCGGCTCTGGTGAGGCCACATCTGGAGTATTGTGTCCAGTTCTGGACCCCCCACTACAAAAAGGATGTGGACGCATTGGAGAGGTCCAGCGGAGGGCAACCAAAATGATTAGGGGGCTGGAGCATATGACCTACGAGGAGAGGCTGAGGGAGTTGGGTCTGTTTAGTCTGCAGAAGCGAAGAGTGTGGGGGCATTTGATAGCAGCCTTCAACTTCCTGAAGGGAGGTTCCAAAGAGGATGGAGAGAGGCTGTTCTCAGTAGCGACAGATGGCAGAACAAGGAGCAATGGTCTCAAGTTGTGGTGGGAGAGGTCCAGGTTGGATATTAGGAAAAACTATTTCACTAGGAGGGTAGTGAAGCACTGGAATGGGTTACCTAGGGAAGTAGTGGAGTCTCCATCCCTAGAGGTGTTTAAGTCTCGGCTTGACCAAGCCCTGGCTGGGTTGATTTAGTTGGGATTGGTCCTGCCTAGAGCAGGGGGCTGGACTTGATGACCTTCTGAGATCTCTTCCAGCTCTATGGTTCTATGATAAGTCTCCTCCTCCTCTCAGGGGCTCATAGTTCCCTCTGAAGCCAAAGGCCCCGGAGGGGGAGAAGACTTTGTGTGCTCCCCCGTCCCCAGGTCTCAATTGGGCTGGGAGTGGCAGGGCGGCTATGAGCTGGATCAACCGCTTGGCAGGCTGGATCCAGCCTGCAGAGCCCCCTTTGCCCACCCCTGCTCTACACAGAGGTGAAGAGCATTCATTCATGAAACAAAAGTAGGTACATATCCCGATTTCTGTTTTACAGGTGGGAAAACTGGAGCAGAGGAGTGTCTAGCCTAAATGTCACAAAGTAAGGCTATGTCTACACTGGCGGGTTATTGCGCAAGTACGGCCGTTCTTGCGCAAGTATCTGCAGAGCGTCTACACTGCCTACCCGCTCTTGCGCAAGTAAATGTACAGTACGGTGTGATAAGAGACAGCTCCTTGCGCAAGAGCTACGCTGTTTTCTATCAGGTGTAAGCTCTCTTGCGCAGGTGCTCTTGCGCAAGAGGGCACTATGGACGTGTGGCAGGGGTTTCTTGCGCAAGAATTGGCCTCCGGGGAAAAAAACACAGGTGGCCTCTCCGACACTCTGTATGCCCAATCACTGGTTCCCTGTAGCCAGCCTCCCCTTAAAGGCACAGGCAGCCAGCGGAGCTGTGTGCCACGTGCAGCCCTTGGAGCTGCCAGAGGGAGCGATGGCTGCTGCTGAGCAACAGCCAGGTCCCTCAGGCCCCACCCAAGAGCCCAGCAGGCCCACAGGGGCAACGCCGAGGTCCAGGCCCTCCTGGACCTCTGGGAGGAGGAGGAGGCCCTCCGTAATCCCAAATCCAGGAGGTGAAATGTGGACATATTTGCCCGCATGGCCCAGGCGCTGGCCGCACAGGGACACCCGGCCCAGACCCTGGAACAGGTCCAGGCCAAGGTGAAAGACCTGTGGCTCAGCTACAGGCGAGCCAGCGAGAGTGGGGGCGGCAGAGCCACTGCTTGCCCCCACTACCACCGCCTGCACAGTATCCTGGCGGACCAGGGGGCCGAGACCCTGGAGGCCATGGTGGACTCAGCCCTGGCCACCCCAGTGGTCTGGCCAACAGATGCAGAGGAGGAGGAGGAGGGCAACCGGTCCACCGAGGAGGAGGAGGAGGAGGATGGCAGCCAGAGCCCACCAGCCCAGCACACCAGCCACCATGTGTCCCGGGCCTCCTCGGAGATTGGTGAGGTATCATCTGGTGAGTGTCGCAGCTGCCACTCACAAGTGTGCAGGAGGCAGGGGGGCCATGGGGTGGGGGAGAGGGCGCAGCACATGGCACAGCCTGGCTGGATGCTGCACAGCAGCATGCAGCATGTGCAACCTTGTGCAGCCAGACCAAGTGGCACATGAACACGGCTGCCAGCCCCAGCACATGCCTGGGACCCCAGGGGTCATGCACACCCAGCCTGGGGCGGGGGGAGGTCCAGCCAGGAGCAGCCCAGCCGCAAGGGCACAGGGCGGACACCACGCAGCCCAAGGGTACTGCAGACAGTACTAATCCATGGCCACCTATGGGACACAGTAGCTGCCCCAAGGGAAGGCACAACAGGCCCTCCACCACCACATGTGGCCCTTCCAGGATCCTCCAGCCCACCTCAGGCCCTCCTGCTGCCCCTAGGGGAATCCCCCCACGTCAGTCTTACCTGTCCCCAGGCGTTGTGGCATGTGCGGTGGCATGAGGAGGGCACGGGGCACCCGGAACACCATGGGGCAAGGGTCACTGATGATCTCGCTCTCATCTGCTTCCTCTGCAGTGGGACCCCCTGCCAGCAAGGGACCTTCTAGCCCCATCCTGCTGGCACTGAGGAGCTAGGGCCCATCGCAGCGCACCCGAGACCGCCACCACCTTCTCTGCTGCCACGTCTGTGCCATCGAGTGCATGGAGCGCTCACTCGGGTATGGGGCCAGTACACTGAGCGCTGTGACTGCATGTACGCCCTCCTGGGAACCATTGCGGAGCCCATGGGCCCTGTGCTGCAGCACAGCGTGGCCAGGCCCCCTCCTGTTGCCCCCCCCTGCCTTGCCCAGCCCACCCCCTGCTTCCCCCCCTGACGTGCCCAGTCCTCCCCCCACTTCGCCCCCTGACGTGCCCGTGCCCGTGCCCTGTCCTGCGGCCCCCCCCAACATTGGCACCTCCTGGTGCAGCCTGCCCCGACCCGGCATGAGGGGCAGAGGCACCCCCGCACCTGTGGGGGTGGGAGAGGCCTCCCCTCACACCCATGAGGCCCTCCCAGTTCAGGGCCCCCTCTTCCCCCCTCCCCACAGTGCACCCCTTTCCCTGTGTAAATAAAAGTGCCTGATATAAAGCAAGTGCATTTTATTTATTGGGAGGTGAGGGAAGGGTGGCGGGAAGGGGTGGTGATGGGATTGGGAAGTGAGGGCACGGGGGCATCCCTGCGGTGAGAGGTGTAGGGGCGGCCTATTGTGGGGCCTGGTCCAGCATCACCCGGAGGGCTTCCCGGACCCGCACCCCGTGGCGGTTGGTCTGCTGGGTGGTGGCCGTTTGGGGATGCTGGTAGGCCTGGCCCTCACCTGCCATCCACCCCGGGAGGAAGGCCTCCCCCTTCCCCTCAATAATATTAGGCAGCACGCAGCATGCTGAGATGACCTCTGGAATGTGCTGCACCCCCATGTCCAGGCGGGTCAGGAGGCACCTGAACCGTGCTTTCAGACGCCCAAAGGCGCACTCCACAGGGTTGCAGGCCCGGTCCAGGTGGGTGTTGAAGGTGGCCTGGCTGTGGTCCAGTTGGCCGGTGTATGGCCGCATCAGCCAGGCCATCAGGGGGTAGGCCGCATCCCCCAAGATGCAGACTGGCATCCTGACATCCCCAATGGTGAATTCCCGCTGGGAGAAGTAGGTGCCCGCCTCCAGCCTGTGGCAGAGGCCTGAGTACCTGAAGATGCGAGTGTTGTGGGCCCGGCCGGACCACCCCACATAAATGTCCTGGAACCGGCCCTGGTGGTCCACGAGCGCCTGGAGCACCACTGAGCAGTAGCCCTTCTGGTTTATGAACCGGGCTGTTCGGTGTTCTGGTGCCCGGATGGGGATGTGGGTCCCGTCTACGGCTCGCCCACAGTTCGGGAACCCGAGGCTGGCGAAGCTGGCAATGGTGGTGTCCACGTCAAGGGGGCAGATCACCCTCTGGAGCAGCACGTCATTGATGGCGTGGACGACCTGCAGAGGGGCACATGGGAGCACAGGGGATGCATGGAATGAGACACAGTGCGTACGTGGTCCCCTGGGGTGTGCTCACCCTCCCTTTGATGGCCCCTCCCCCCACGCAGGCCAGGGGCCCTCTGCCCCCCAGGATTTCCCTCCCCCCCCACCAGCGGGGCTATGTGCAGGAGGGACAGCATGACCCCCTGGGTGCGGGGCTTCCCCCTGCCCCTACAGCCTCCCCCCGCCCGGTCTGGCCCCTTCCCTCCCCCAGGACGAGCCCGTGGTCCATGGAGGGCCTTACCTGCCAGACGACCGCGCCGACAGTGGACCTGCCCACCCCGAACTGGTTCGCCACGGAGCGGTAGCTGTCCGGGGTGGCCAGTTTCTACAGGGCAATCGCAACCCTCTTCTCCATGGGGATGGCAGGGCGCAGGCAGGCGTCCTGCCTCTGGAGCACAGGGGCGAGCCAGGTGCAGAGCTCATGAAATGTCCCCCTGTGCATCCTAAAGTTCTGCACCCAGTGCTGGTTGCCCCATTGTCCCAGCACCAGGCACTCCCACCAGTCCCCACTGGTGTCATGGCTCCACAGGTGCCTGTCGGTGGTGGGGTGGGGGTGCCCGAGTGCAGCTGTTGCATGCATCTGATCGAGCATGTGTTGCCTGGTCTCCAGTTCCTGCTGGAGCAGTGTGGGTCCTTGCAGAAGGACCTCCACAGCCTCAATTATGGACATGATGGGACATTGCTGGGTGGGGTCCTCCTCCGGCTCCATGTCTATGACCAAGGCAGCGATGGTGCCCAGGGGCACTTGCTCAGAGGCTGAGTTGGAGGACACGGCTGTGTGTCTGTATGCCTCAATGAGGGGCCTCTGCACGCAGCCGCAGGAAAACGGCTGTCCAGGGGTCCCTTTAAGCGCGTTACCCAGCAGGGGTCCGGTGCGTGCCGACAGATGCCGCTGGTGACCTTTTGACATGGCCGAAGTGGTTCTGGGGCCAAGTTTTTGCGTAACGGCATCCCGCCAGTGTGCATGCTTTCTTGCGCAAGAACTCAACATTCTTGCGCTGCGTTCTGGCCGGTGTGGACGCTCTTTTGCGCAAGAGATCTTGCGCAAGATATGCTTGCGCAATAACCCACCAGTGTAGATATAGCCTAAAGTGTGGGCCAGAGCTAAGAAAGAAACTCAGACTGATCTCATACATTCACAAGTAGATCTAAAACAGTAGGAGTCAAGCTGCCTTCTCTTTACATTTGAAAACGCCCTCTATAGCAGTGATGAGAAACCTGTGGCCCTCTATAGCAGTGATGAGAAACCTAACCGGCCCCCCCCCCCACTTCCTCCCGGCCAGCACCACTCCCCTCCCGGCCGGTTCCTCCCTCCGCCCCATCAAGTGTGACCATTTTTTTTTTTTTAAAGACTACCTGGTAACTGTAGCCGCAGGGGGTAGGGCGGGTACCCGAGCTGTTGTGTGCATGGGGGTGGGGCGAGTCCTGGATGGTGCTTTGGGGCCACAGGCAGCGGGCATGTGACCTAGGGTGGGCGGGGCAGCCCCTGCAGCGCAGCAGGTTATTTTTTGATTTTTACAGGTTGAGATCGGGCCCGATCAGGTCCAAAAGTACCTTAACACCTTCTCCTGGAGGAAAGGTTATCCCATGGAAAGTTTGGTTGTGGTAGGTCTTATAGTGTCCAAGTTATTAGAGCACAAATGTACAAACATTCTCCTTTATATATTAGATAATTAATAAATACATTCAGACAGAGCCAGACACCCTGATTTCGGTCCAAATGGTTAAAATGTGGCAAACCTATAAGTAATTGAAAACAGTGTCTTATAAAGGGAAGTGTTCAGCCATCTTAATTGGTGGAGCTACCACCTGGCCTATAGTGTTCAATTTTGTTATATGCATTGTTCGGTTTTATTCCTGTGCTTTGGGTCATTCTCAACAAAAATGGTTAAAGGTACCTTTCATTTTTCTTTCTCCATCACTAATTCAAGCTTTCTTCATAGATTTTCTTTAACAGAGGGCTGTTTAGTATTTTTGTGATACTTATTTAAAATTGTCCTGTACATATGAAAGATTATGCTGTCCTTCAACTCATAAGGGATCCATATTATAGGAGAATTTCTGTGGCTATTTTTTTTCTGTTTGATCATAAAACTACATTTGTCTTCCATATCTGATTTAATAAATTCACATTTTAGTCTTTTGAAAGCTCTCACATCTTATACAATTTATTCTCTGCAACCTTACACTTCGTGTGGTTGTTCATATCTGTGCAAATTTAGCACAGAGTTGGTATAAAATTGTATTTACTAAAAAACCGAATAGACACATTTCAGTTGCCGGCAAAGTGTCCTCCCCTCCAAATGATGTCAAAAATCAAGAGATAAAATAAAGTTATTTAAAAAATGAAACCATTACATAATTCGTGTTATTTGAAAGGATTAAAGAATTTGGGTTTGGGTTTTTTTTGTGAATAGGCTTTCAATTTTTTTTGTGAATTAAAAGTGGTAAGCCATTCAAAATGAGCCCAAATATTATAACTAAAGTATTGTATTTGTTGCACTTGTAGGTAAATAAAATGAAACACAAACACATCACATTCTAATATAGTCAGAGTTAACAGTTCCACATACCATCCTAAGCCAAGTCTCAGAGGGGTCACTGTGTTAATCTGTAATTTAAAAAGCAGTGGTCCTCTCACACCTCTCTAATATATATATATATAAAGCTTTCGTGGGCACAGGACTCATCTGAAGAAGAGGGTTGTGCCCACAAAAGCTCATGAATCTATATATAGTTAGTCTCTAAGGTACGACAGGACCACACTAAGCATATTTTAAGCTCCTATGTGTGCTGTAAAAAACTTTGTAAAGAGCACATACCCCAAAACAAAATTAATATTGCAATTCAGCCTTCATTACATTTTTCATTTGAATGTGTTTCTCAAAGAAATCTCTTAAACCAGTAAAGCAAGCTGCTGCCAAGGGCTTGTCTATAGGGGAATATTTCCCCCCTATAATTATAGAGGTGCATTAAAGAGGTGGGATTGTGGCTATTCTCTGTATCTTGAGGGGTGAATGGTATGGGAACTGTCTCTCTTCAAGTCAGGGGAGCATAAAGTGTGTCTCCCAGTATCCTGTGTCCACAAGAATCTAGGGGTGTTGGAATATTTTTTTTATCATGGGGCTGCTGCTGATGGAAACCATGTATTGGGTATTTGTTACTACAATTGGAGGATGCAGTACCACCCTTGTTCCAGCACCACTGAACCTATCTGCTTTTGCATCATGTCCAATATCTTTTCCTGTATTCTCTTTTCTTCATTTTCTGCCTTGACAATATCCCAGCCTTTTCCCTTTCTCCCCTCTCTTATTCTTTCCTTCCATCCCCGTTTGCCCTTTGCTGACTGAGACTAATGCATAAGGGCGGCCAGCAAACATATTCGCCCTTGCCCTCCTTCTACCCAGCCTCGCAGGCGCGGGAATTACAGAGCTGAGAGCGGGAGGAGCACAGTCAACCAACCCGGCTCCCCACCATAGGCCACCCTGGCTACTCTCCTCGAGTCCCCAACTGCACCCAATACGCATGCTCGCTCTGTCTCGTCACGCCGCCAGGGCTTCGGTATGCACTTACAGCGCATGCTCACTTCTATCCTGTATGGGCCAATTCAGCCTTTCGTTGTGTCTCCGGCCATTGGGAGCGTGATGCGTCACAATACACTGATCTTCCAATCGGAAGCACGGCTCTGGAGCAGGAGGGTGGGACCGGGTCGCCGTGGTGGTGTTACCGGAAGTGGCCGTTGTAAATTTCTCTTTGAGCTGAGGGGCGGGGCAGCAGCGTGGATTTTTCCTGGGTCACCTCTGGGTCCTAAAGCCCACCCAGTTCCATCCCCCCTTCCCAGCTAGTCCAGACTCTGCCGGCCTGGTGCGCTCAGCCTTTGCTCCCCGCAGAGGTGGGAGGCCGAGGGGACGGGGGCAGAGGGGTGGTGGAGCGGTACCAGGGAGCAGGGGGAGAAGCGGACTGGTGGGCGGGTTTATGTGGAGGGGGTGCTGGAGACTGATTGAGCAGGGGAAGGGGGGGGGCAGCATTATCTATTTACAAATGTGCCATTTCTTTTTAATTTCTGTGTGGCTGAGGATCCTGCGCCCCAGAGACTCTTTTCCTCACCAAATGCACTTCGGATTTGGTGGCGTTTCCGATGCAGATAGTGCCTCTCATCCTGAGTATTGTAATTCCGAAGCGCTTTTTTTCTAGTTGTAAACATATTCTGGGGTGGCAGGCAACAAGTTGGTGCATAGAACAGTAAAAGAAGCAGAAAACAGCAGTGGGTGCCCTTATGTTTTCAGGGAGTTGTTAGACTACTGAGCACTTCCTTCCAATAAAGTGGAGATTTCTTGTAGCTGGATTATAGACAAAACCAGTGAAACTCTGGATGTGTATCAGTTCAGAACTTGTTTTCCTAAAATGTTTTTGTACTCAATAGATAACTAAATAGCAAGTTCTAATCAGTGTAAGGCCAGGGGCTGCTTCTTGTCCTGAGTTTTGTATACATTACAAATATTCGTAAAAAAAAAAAAAAAAATCATGGTCATTCTTAGAATGTTTACTGCATATTTGCAGAAAACTTCTCATTTTGTATGATTTTTGTATCCGAACGCTCTGGCTTAGGGATGTAATAGCATAGTCGATTAACGGATAAGCAAAAGCTTATTGGTTAATGCTATAGACTACACATTCCCGCCCCCCCCAGTAATTTTTTTTAGCAGGCTGGCCAGCAGCCCAGCTCAGCTCAGTCCCAGATTGTGTCAGTTCCAGGACCTACCCCTATTGCGGCTCTACATTTAAAATGTATAAGGAGTCAGGCAGGCGGGCAGCCCAGTTCAGTTCCAGCTCATGCCGGGCCTGGGAGCTCAAACCCGCCCTTGATAGGGTGCCACCCCATGCTAACTGTCTCTATATCAGAGTTTGCAGCGTGGGGCAACAAGCAACAGGTCCATGAGGGGAGCTGGTTTTTAAACTGGCTCCTTTCATGGACTAGCTCCCACCTGGCACCTTATGCTGCTGGCTCTCATACAGAGGCAGCAATGCGGAGTGGCAGGGGGCTCCTTGGGAGTGGGGCCAGAGCACACTGGCTGCCAGCCCCACCCCCAGGGACTATAGAATCGTTGAGTAACCGATAAGAATTCCTGAGGCTAATTGACTATTCAATTAACCGATATTTAACATCCCTACTTTGGATTTGAATGTCTGAGGCTCAGAAAACGGCAAACGAGATCTTGGTGTGATATTGAATGTACACAAAAGTAGCTAGAGAGCTTTATTTATTTATATGTTATACTAGAAAATTGACCTAGCATTGATCAGGTCCTTCAAGGCAGGAGTGTGGGGATGTGGAGGGTGCAGGAGTCAGGGCAGCGAGTGGGGGACTCAGGAAAGGGTTGGAGGCTGCCAGCGACTGCTCCCTGGGATGGCTGGGACTGCGCTGCCTGGCAGGCTGCTGCTCTGCAGCTCTCTGGGGCTGTCCGACTAGCAGGGGTGTGCTTGCTTGCTACCCCTTATGGTCATTCTCGAGTATAACTGTCTCTGCCGTCACTGCGCTCCCTTTCTGTTTGATAAGAAACAATTGCATTTCACGCACATTCCATTGTCCTAGCACAATCAAACCATTACCTTGCTTTAAGAGATGGTAAAGAGAAAGCTGCGTATCAAATTTGGTAGTCCTAGCCCTTACCATTTAGAAGGAGTTTTTGAACGTACAGACGCACATAGACAGATGTGCAGACAGATGCACAAACTCTCAAATATATAATAGATGTTATATTATATATTTGGTTGGAAAATTTGTGTAACTCTGATTCTTGTTATGTGTAGATATTAATGATGTACCATTTTGAACAATTACTAAAATCCAAAAGATATTAAGTTAATTTGCTTTATTTAAAGGGATGCTGTAATTAACATAACAAAAACAAATTCCTTGCCTTTGTCACTTACCTTTGGATTATTAAGAGATTAACCTTTTAGTACTGTTATTATTTATTATTTGTATTACTGTGATGCTGAGGACCCAGTAGCAGTAGGTGCCATACAAACCCAGAACTAAAAGATGGTTCCTGTCCTAAAGGGTATACAAATTAATTATAAAACAAGAGACAATGGATGAATATAGACACATGGGCAGTGAGACAATATTGGTCAGCATAGTATGCAGTCATCTCAGTACACCAGCAGACTGTTGTCAAATTTTGTGTAAGTATCATGGCCAAAGAGAATTTTGAGGAGGAATTTGAAGGTGGATAATGAGGTTTAGGGATGTTAAATTGTATGTAATCAGCTAATTGAATAGTCGATGGAATTTCCATCGAATACTTGATTAGTCGATAAGGGGGGAACTGCAGACCCACAGCAGGATTAGCTCCCACCCTGGGAGCTAACCCCACTTCAGCTCTGCCTCTTAAATGTATTAAGAGCTGCCCAGCTCTTAATACACTTAAAAGGCACAGGTGTAGCAGGGTGACTGGGTGCAAGCAGGGAATCAGCTGATTCCTGGCTTCCACCTGGTCCCCCTTGCTGTGCCTCTGCTTTTCAAATGTATTAAAAAGGCATTTCCCCCCAGCACCGTTTGGGGGAATAGAGGAGGCAGAGGTGTAGCTGGGACTGGGTGCAAGCTGGGAATCAGCTGATGCCTGGCTCCTGCCTGATTCCCTCTTCCCCTCTCCCCCCTCCCCCCCCGCGCCTCTGCTTTTTAAACATATTAAGAGCTTGGAAATTCCATTGACTAATGGAATGCAATTTAACATCCTTAGTATCTATATTGTGACTTTGTAGGTCTAAGGTATTTTTTTTTTTTATAGAGGGATACAATCTGGGGAAATGGAGGGATACAAAATTATCTCTTTGTAGATTGTATGTTTCACTCTCTTTCTGTTAGAAATGTAGACTCAAACATGCTTTTCCACTTACTAGGAACTGCATTTTTCCAGTTGGCGTCAGTGGACTGGTAGTAAATGTTAGCCTGACTGAGCCTCCTAAAGTTTACATTGTTTGTTTACTATTTGTGAGTAAATACAAATGGTTCCTTTTACAATGAGAAATAAACTGCCCTCTTTTATATTGTTATAGGTTTTAATGTATCCATATAATGCAAAGAGAAGAATAATCTTTGAAATCGTCTCAGTTTCTGTAAAGGAATATAATTGAAAATTATGCTAGTTATAAAGCTGAAGATTCATCATCATGAATTCTATCTCACCAATCAATTATACTATTCCTGAAATCAAACGGTGAGCTTAAGTTCCTTATATTAAAATCCAGTAATATATATTGTCTTTCTGTGAGAATTTTTAATTCATATGGCGATTTGGCAGTAAGTCATTCCAAGATAAAACAACTTAAAACATACATATAATCAGGGCTTGACAAACCCCAGCGAGGGCTACTCGCCAGCCCCACACCACGCATGCGCCAGACTGGCACTGTGCATGCGCGAAGCGCCAGTGAATGGGGCACACGGAGCGACCGGCTGAAATCTATTCACCATGGGTGAGTAGATTCAGTGGTTTGTCGAGCCCTGCATATAATTTGATGCTAATCTTATACAGCTTGTTTGAGAACAGCAGGCCAGAAGGCATGAATGATATCTCTAATAAAGCATAAGAAATGCTAAGAAAGAACAGAAGGATTTAAAAAGAGAAAAAAGGCTGTGAGATGGAACGGGTCATCAGATACAGTTAGGAGCATTTGCACTGGATTGCAGAAGTCTTTCATTTGCCAGACAAGACACCATTTGGTTGCACTTTCTATAACTTTTTCAGTTATAGGACTAGTTCTAGATACTTGGGGATTGAAGGGAAGAATCTGTTCAGGGAGATTGTGTGCTGAATTGAAACTTTGTGTTTCCGAAAACTTTCTGAAGTATGTCCCATGGGTATGAAGGTCCTCAAATTCACAGATGGAAATTCTGTCAGCATCTTTGCAGTGGATTGCCATGCAGGGGTGATTTGGGGAAGAATTCAAATACTTGGCATAAATGACCTTTGTGTTTATAAATTAGGCTATGGTATATCTGTCATTTGACAGTTTTTGGATGTAATTTTAAAGGTGGTGTTCACTACTCCTGAAAAATTTCAGCCTTTAGTTTATAGTTAAATAAATTATTGCCTTTTTGGAAACCACATAGTTTTCTGGTTTCTCAAGTACTTCCAATTGGTTAATTAGAACAAGTGGGATGCACAATCCTCTTTTTTTTTTTTTTTTTTAAATGCACGCTATGGAAAGGAGAGAAGGATGCTTTTTGCAGATTTATGGATATGGCCTTTATCACTCATATCAATGCTTTTTGTTTTCTTGAGTATACAGTGTCTTGAAACAATAGTGTCATTAGCGAGAACATTGTTTCATTCTAGTAATATTGATCCTAAGCACTAGCTGTTACCATTTAAAACCTAACAGTATATGATTCCTAATTGTTCTGGCAGAGGTAACAGAATTCTGTGGTAAACTCTTTATCCTTGAAACGTAATCTATGTTAGATTAAATTTTCGAACATAATCTATGGTTAGGATAGGTATGCAGAATCCTCCTTTGGCTATACAAGTTTAGAAAAATCTTAAAGCCGTTAACAAGTGGAAGAAAAATCAGTCTCTTAGGGTACGTATACACAGCAGTGTTATTTCGGAATAACATAGGGCATATCTACGCTACAAGTTGTTATTCTGAAGTAATGTCGATCTGGAGGACTTCTTACTCCAACTCATGGTAACCCTCATTTCATAAGGAGTAAGGGAAGTTGAAAGAAGAGTGCTCTTCCTTTGATTTCCTGCTGTGTAGACAGCACCAAAAGCCGAATTAAGTTATTTCGATTTAAACTATGCAGTTGATGTAGCTGAAGTTGCATAGTTTAATTCGACTTTAGCCCTGCTGTGTGGATGTACCCTTAGTTGTGGCATAATTATAATTGCACAACTTTTTTTTTATCAGGTGTGAAGACAAACCCTAAGACAACTTTTACAATATTGTAACCAATATGATTGCAGTACGCAACTGAACTTTAAAGTCAGCATATTGATTTGCTGAATTGCCCATGTTAAATTTTCATTACCCTACAGTGTAATATTCAGTAGCTACTTCATCTGCTCTTATTTTTCTTAAAGAATATTAGAGACAGTGTGAGGGATGGCATTTTATATATGATTTTGGTAAAAGAATACTTTCATAGTTATATTCTTGATGGATAATCTTAAATAATAGAAGAACACTTTTGAACAAGGCCATATAGTCATCTCTCACTTACATTTATAACTACAAACAGCTTCTGTTTATTCTAATAAAAGTCCATTGTGTGTGTATTCAGCCTTATCACTTACATTTGCTTTAGTTATCGCTTCTAGTTATTGTTATTGTTTGTCAGAATCCTCTATTCATCATATGTATATGTACAGTAAAACTCCAATTGTCCGGCATCCAGTGGTCCGGCATTCCCGATAGTCCGGCACCAACTGGAACCCAGAAGTGCTCCGGCCAGCTGGACAATTGGAGCTGCTGTAAGCCCCATGGGCGCTCATGACTGGGAAGGGGAAGGGAATGATACCTCTGTGACGGGTCTGCCGGGACCCACACGGCGACTGGCTGGGGGGTGGCGGGTGGGCGGGGAATGGCGCGGCGAGGGGCGAACCCTCCGCCGTTTTGCAGGAAGGCGGGGGAAGCCCCGCTCTGCCGCCGAGAGTTTCCGGGAGGGGAGCGGGCTCCCCACTCCCTAGACTGCAGTAGTTATCGCAGAGCGGGGGAGGGGCGGCACTGCGGGACCACCCCGGCAGCACCCCAGCTGCTCTGCTCTGCAGCTTCCCCAAGTCCGCTGCTTGTCAGTTTCAGCAGCGGCAGCGGCGGACTTGGGGAAGCTGCAGAGCAGAGCAGCTGGGGTCCTGCCGGGTTGGTCCCGCAGCGCCACCCCTCGCCCCCCCGCCCCCGCTCTGCGATAACTACTGCAGTCTGGGGGGTGGGGAGCCCGCTCCCCTCCCGGAAACTCTTGGCGGCAGCGCGGGGCTTCCCCCGCCTTCCTGCAAAACGGCAGAGGGTTCGCCCCTCGCCGCGCCGTTCCCGCCCACCCCCCAGACACAGTGCGGGTCCTGGCAGACCTGTCACAGCCCCCCGCCAGAGTACCTCCTGATACTCCAGCATATCCAATAATCCGGCACCACCTAGGTCCCAAACGTGCCAGATTATCAGAAGTCTACTGTACTAGGAATAGCTCTCACACAGGGTGCATGGAAAATGTAAAATATCAGAATGATGGACACCCTGCCATTGTTCTTGTGATTTATTGTGTGCCTGAGGCAGGAATGTAAGAGTTTAATCATTTAATTGGTTAAGCAATAAGCATTAGCTTATTGTTTTCTTTTATGGTTAATCTTTTCTGTGCCAGCATGTGCTGACTCCTAGGGAGCTGGCTGCCACCCAGTGCTGCAAGCTCTACAGTATAAGAGAGTCCAAACTTAAATTTGTACTGCCTGCAATCATCAAGGTTTTGCAAAGTTCCTCCCAGTAGCTCTTCTATTTCTAGCCCTTCATACCCTCCTTACTACTACTTGATTTTCCTCCACACTCCAAGTTGCTTCTTATAATGTCTGTGAAATGTGGCATAATTGAATATAACACGTATTTTAAGTTATTTTATTTTTAGCTACATTATGAATTTCTTGTCACTGTGCTTTGTTTCTTAACTAATTTTTACCTTCTCTCTGTTGATTCCTTTGGGTATAGCTCCTATAGTAATATTATATGTCTGTTGTGGTTCTGTTGCAATAAATCCAGGCGCAATTTCACAAATGTTAATTATTCTTCTGGGTGAAATTCACTTAATAAACATGAGAGAGAATGATCTGTGACACAAACAATTGGCCTGGTTTCACATAAAAACAGTGGACACTATGATATGAAAATAGACACAATATAAATATTAGATCTTAAAATATATATGGGATACTGTCAAGACAATCAAATACTTAATAGATTTTTGACTAAATTATTAGTAATGCTCTGAAACAATTAAAGTTGACAACGTTTAAAAAAAACAACTTATTGTTTACAACATTTTATTCTATTTTTGTTTTTCATGTTCTCAGATTGGATGACAGCATTATTCTAGTAAATGTCTCTTTCTGGTTCTCATTTAGTGGAAACTGTAATAGTGTTTATAAACAATACTACAGGATAATGTTTATTTTTAAATTTAAAACTACAGCAGTTTTTATGATACTCTTTAATACTTCTTTTAGGTTAAAATATACAAAACATCGGTGGTGTTAATTGTGTGGAAAATCACACAGACTTTTGTAAGTCACTTTGGAGGAAATGAGGGGTTTTTTTTTTTCATATGTGGCATGGCCTCGATTTAAAGTGTATTTTATTTATAATTGTCTTGGTTGTGTACATTTTTGTGTGAGGTAGCGCTACACAACGCCTTGTCTATATACAAAAGTCATACTTACTTGTCAGTTTTAAACTAATTTTAGAGCTAAAATCAGTTTCTAGAGTGCCCACATGAGGAGATTGTACAGACATGGAATGAATTTCTAAACCAAGTTACTTAAAATCCATTTCCAAACTGATTTTAGTTAAATTAGTACTACATGTGTGTGGATAAAGCCTCAGTCACTAAGCAGTTGGTCCTGCTCTATGCTTAATGTTCTTCATTTCTACTGAAGTCACAGGAGAGTTACCAGATTGCACCCTGAACATGTGTCTTTTTTGTGGGAGTGCAAAATATTCCATACCCCTCTTTTTAAAAGGAGAAAACACAGAAATGAATGAATGGTTGCAAATATGTGGTGTAATATGATAGAGGTGCATGAAGTAACTATGTAGTTGATGGTACAGTATTGTATGTTTTGTTTTGTTTTGTTTTTGTTTTTTTAAAGTTTGAGTCCCTGGGTGTGTCTAGATTATAGGGATTTTTTTGAAAAAAGTAGCCTTTTTTCGAAAAAATTTCACCTGCGTCTAGACTGCAGCTGCGTTCTTTCGAAAGTAAATTGAAAGAATGCGGCAGTTTTTTTGATCGCGGCAAAACCTCATTTTACGAGGAACAATGCCTTTTTTTCGAAAGTACTCTTTCGAAAAAAGGCGCTATTGAGTGCAAACTGTGCTTTTTCGAAAGAGCATCTAGACTCTTTCAAAAAAGCGGCTTGCTTTTTCGAAAAATCTGCTTGTAGTCTAGACGCTTTCTTTCGAAAGAGGCTTTTTCGAAAGATTTTTTTGAAAAAGCCTCTTTCAGAAGAGGCTTGTAATCTAGATGTAGCCTCAACGAGTCAAAATAATGGAGGTCTGCTGGTTGTTTTTTTAAATGGTAAGGTTTACGCCTTTGCAGTGTCCTTCTAACATTTAATCAAATCGGTACCAATGAAAATTGATGTAAACAGGGAAGCAATGATAGTTAAAATATACTTCTGTTTTGCAGCCTACACTGTATCCAGAGTGAGCTGAGAATAGTGCAAAATAGTAGTCAGTCAGAGCTAGATGTTGCTGAAGATCTGAGAAGGAAGCTTCATCAAGCCAAAAAAGAAAAACTGGACATAACCACTAAACATAATCAAGATGTAAGTTTTTATTCATAGAAAAAAATCAATATTTTAAATTAAAATACTCTTAGGCACTACTGCCTGTACTTTAGAGAATTCACTTGTAAAAATAAGAAGAGAAGGGAAATTACATAGCAGTGCTCACTTCATATCTCTTGCATTTGACCCTGATTTTGCATGTGCTTACATAGAACTTAATTCATTTTGGAGAACTGATGTGTGTATCAGTGGGGTTGCTGACAGGAGGTGGCAATGGAGTCTGGCCATTTAAAAAGCACAGAGCTGCTGGATCCTTTAAATCAGGGGTCGACAAACTACATCAAAATTCAGAACAAGTGGTCAACAAACGGCTGTATAAGAATGCCCATTTGCATGACTGCATTATTATTGATGATTGACATAATGATTAATAATAGTATAAATAAAACCTTTTACTCACAGACTTGATTTAATGGGACTTCTG
Organism: Pelochelys cantorii; assembly: GCA_032595735.1. Taxonomy (NCBI): domain Eukaryota; kingdom Metazoa; phylum Chordata; order Testudines; family Trionychidae; genus Pelochelys; species Pelochelys cantorii. The sequence goes on from CM064330.1 coordinate 109,411,746, forward strand.
CTGCTGCATTTTTTCGCACATTTCTTTGAAGTTTACATCATAACTGGTCAAATCCAGCTTCATGCAGGGGTACAGGATCTGGGCAGGAGGTGGGGTATAGGAGGAGGTGAGGGTGCGAGGTCTGGGTGAGAGGTAGGCTGGGAGTAGGGTGTCTGCCCAGGAGGAGGGGGGCAGGAGCAAGGAGTTCTTGGACTCACAGCCAGACACACGCATCTCTGATTATATATCTATAATAGATACATTAGTAAAGTTTCTGAAACCGATTTCTCTTCTAGCTGTCCAATTATGAAAGCCAGATTGCCAGGTTGCGATCTGAAGTTGAGAAAGGAGAAGCCATTAGACAAAGTCTGGAATATGAACTGGTCATTGCCAGAAAAGATGCTGGTCTTCAAAGATACTCCGCAGAAGAAAATTTATGTGAAGCTAACAATCAACTTCAGCAGCTGCAAGGTATGTTTGAAAAACTTTATATGCCCAGCAATGATTAAATATTTTAATTCAGAGCTTCTGTATTAAGAGTCAAGCAGACAGTGACTTAATTTGGTTTGCTAGTCATCACTAGTTTGGTTTGATTTGAGCTCTACCGTATATTTCCTGTCTCCTCTCCAGCTCCCTTTGTGAAACTGTCTTGGATCTCCCAATACCAAATTAAAATAAACATACTAACACTTTCCTCTCCATTCCCCACTCCCAAACAACATTCCTTTGATATGTCCTTTATAACACAATCAAATTGTCCAGGTACACGACCTTGATGGTGTTTGACTCCTTTTTTTCCTTCTCTCCCCACATCCAGGTTGTTACTCTATCTTCCTGTTCTTTCTTTCTTCTCTATTTCTGTTGTAGAAATCTTGCCCCGTTCCTGGTCATTTCTCTAGCCTATCTGTATCTCACTTAACACTCTCTATAAAAACATCTTCTCTTTCTTACCTGCAACTCTAATAATGAGTTGCAGTTTGGTAACGCTTCCCAAACTAGACACTCATCAGATTGTTGTGTTTCAGTCCCACCGTGCTAGACATGTGTGTTTTTTTTAATAAGCTCTAGAACAGGCTCTTTTCTTGGCCTCTGGCTCACTTCCTGAATAGTGGATTAACCTCATTAATTCTTATCGGTTACTCGACTATATTCTATAGTCCCTGGCGGTGGGGTCGGCAGCTTTGGTCCCACTCCTGAGGAGCTACCTGCCACTCCACACTACTGCCTCTGTATGGCGAGAGCTGGTCTGCAAGAGGAGCCACTTTAAAAACCAGCTCCCCTTGCAGACTAGTACAGAAGCAGCAGCATGGGGTGGCAGCAGCCTCTGTTGCGGGGAAGTGAGAGGGTGGCACTGAGCGCCTGGACCCGGTGCGAGCTGGAACTGAGCTGGGCTGCTGGCCAGCCTGCTGAAAATTTACTAGTGGGGAGGGAGTGTGTGTAGTCTATAACATTAATCTATAAGCTTTTGCTTATCGGTTAATTGACTACACTATTAAATCCCTAGTCTAGACTAGTTGTCATTGTCATCATCATCTCCTTCTCCCCCCACCCCATCTTTTTTTGATTTCCTCCTGTCCTCTTTGTCGAGTAACCCATTCATCAACCTCATCAGATGACCATAGTCTCCCAGCAAGTGCTCCATTCCTTAATTACCAGCCCACCTGCAGTTCTGACTTGAAAAATTGGTTTGCTCTGGGCATTAGACATTTTTTTTTTGTCTAAGGGTGAACAATTTGAATTCATCATCGTCAAGGTTTAGTTCCGTTTTCGGCCCAATGTAACTACCTCTTGGAATTTCACCCAAAGATGAAGATAAAAAGACAGCAGAGAAAGCACAGACTATGCAATCAAAAGGGAGTTTGTAGTTTGATATAGACATACACACGGAGAGTTCACAATATCAGACATCCACTGTACATAGAGTTCTCAAGCATCGCACAATATCCCTCTCTTTGAATCTTTCCTTTGTCTGGTGCAAGAAGTTTAAACTTCTGCTCATGTGTGTCTCAGCTGTCCTTTTCAACTTCTTTTCCTCCTATTCTTTATTCTCCTTCTCCTTACATGTTACAGGTAACCTACAAAGTTTTTTAAAAAATGGGATTTGTGCTCTTTTTCTCTACTTGTCACATGTGAAGGACTTGAGAACGATGTGTATGTGTGTGTGTGTTAACGAAGCATTTTTCTACTTGTTTTTTTATGGTAGAGTAGACATTCAGGTCTTATATACTCTGAAATTCAGGTTTTATACACTGAGTGGATCAGTGAAGAACTGGTAGGTTTAAGATTAAAAGAGGAAGTGATTTGTTTTTGTTAAACACTACTTTTTTAGTAAAACATGTATGTGTTAAAGGTTCAGCATTTAGTGAAGGACCTAGAATGCTCTTACTACATATTTTTGAGTTTTCAAAGAAAGACAATGAGAAATCCGTTCTTTGTTTTCAGGAATGCCCTATGAATTGTAAGAACAAGGGTGGGGGGAAGGCACAAGTTAATGATGGCTTACAAATGAAGCCATATTTAAACACTTCAGGCTAAAGACTTAGTTGTTTAGTTTCCTTTTAATAGAACTTTTCTCCATTCTTTTAAATATCAGGTTATTAAGCATCTCCTATATAAATATTGAACATTGCAAGTTTCAGTCTACATAAATAGTCAGCTGTCAAAATCTTGTTTTGTGACTTATTTCCTGGTTTGGTTAAATAATTAGCTGATGAAAAGAGCCAAATCATGATTATGTTGCTTCTCTTTATCAGTGTATATGGCTTAACATTCATTCTCCCCAGTGCAAGCCTTCTTAAGTCTTTCCTTGATTACTTTCTGCTTAATGGCCCCTCAGTGGCTTACTGCTTTGTTAGATGGACCCTTCTGTGAACTTGCAACTTTTCCAATCTTTCCTATGGATTCTCCTATTTTCCTCTGGAAACCTTTGGTTTGTTCCATTAATTATCTTTACCTCTTAGTTTATCCTTTCTTTAATCTTTTTAAGAAAATCTCTTTATTTGCACTTTTAAAATTTAGAAGACAACAGAAACTAATAGTGAAAGGATGGATCTTATATATTTGCAAGTCTTGCTTAGTACTGCACTATGTATTAAGTAAAATGAGAAACTAAAGTAAAATCAAAGTTAGCTTAATATGAAATCAAGATCTGAAAAATATACTACTACAGGTACTTCATGGCTGATCAGCCATATACATAAAATAGTGATAGTAACATGGGTTTCAACACACCATACTGGCAGCATCTTTAGGACAGGAGTGCGCACACAAAATGCATACAGTCTTAGTTCTATAATATATCTTCATGTCCTGCATGAGTTTTCTTGTCATGTAGATTGAGCTATCTAACAATGAGGTTTTTTAGAAAAGAGATCCCTTTTCTGTCCAGTTTAACTTTTATATTTTGGGATTTTCTATAGTTCCTGCACATGCATACCTGGTGTGAATCTTCACTGAAGTCATTGAGGCTCACTGGCATGCAGTTGTAGGGTTAGGGTATAAATGTTTCCTACAGAATGAGGATTTTTAAAGAGGGTAAGTTAGGAGAGAGAAGATTTCATCTAAGACAACAGGGAAGTCCAGTATAATTTGGGAGGGATTTGAAGAAAATCAAGTGAAGTACAGAGAGTCGGTTTGCAATCATTGGAAGGCAATGAGGGAGAGAGATTTATTATACCCAGTGTGGAGGGGAAAGGAAGTTTGGGATTCAAAACGTATATTGAATTGTTAGAAAAGAGTGGTGAGATTAGGTCTGGGAATTAATCATTTGATACATTTTACATTGGATTTTGAACTAAATGAAAAATTAACTAAGATTCAGGGATACAGAGAGTACAGAGAGTTCCCTCCTTTGTCATAGTGATCTTTAGAACTGGGAATTAGAGCAATTGGAGACCGAAGAGGGCGGTATGAATCATGGTTAAAAGAAAGGAGTGTTAAAAATATTGGAAGGGGCAGTGTTACAAATATGCATTTGACTGAAGGCAGATGTGGTGAATTCCTAGATAGTATGTAATGGATGCCAGGATCAGAGATTTAGAAGGGAGATATGTTTGCTGGAGCTTTCATCAAAGGATACTTTTATCTGTTAGCAGGCTATCAATATCTAATTGGGTTGAAGGAAGTAAGATGAAGACAGGAGTTGAACCTGAAGAAAAAGCAATGTAAAAGACTCCTAGTGAAGGAGATATATCAGTTATATCTGTGTCCAAGTGATATCCAAAACAAAACATGGAAATTAGTTGGCTAAGGGGCATTAACTATATGGGGATATGAAGTTAATGACTGCATGTTTCAGTCTTTCCATTTTACAAATTGAGGTAATTCTTAACTATTCATAGAGGTGTTTTGAGTTCAGCTTTTATTAAAGTCTGTAAAGCATCTTGAGATCGCTATATGAAAAATGCTACAGAAATGCAAAATATTGATATTATTGCTCAAGTATAGATTATTTTTAATCTACAGCTCCAGAATCATTACTATGTATCCCCTTTTCTGCTATAAGTTTGAAGGATCATAATACAAAGGAGAGCTAATACTTGTTTTATCTTTTTTTTTTAAATTTTTTTAATAAGCTAGCTGATGATGTTTCTCTCTTAAATAATAGTCATGAACGCAGAGCTTCAACAGAAATTGGTGGAGACCGAGAAAGTGTTGCTTGTTTCTCAGCAGAATTGGAAGGAACAACAGCAAAGACTTACAAGTGACTTAGAGGAGAAAGATAACATCCTCAAGACCTGTAATAGTGAATATGAATTACTCCTGAAGGAAAGGATTAAACTGGAAAATATTATACAGGTATAATGTTAAATACAAGTAATGAATGGAGTGACATAATGATGTCTGGACTTTTATTTGTGTGTGAATAATTTTGCTCTAAACAAAAGAAAAATGTCGGTATTCTGTAGAAAGTGAAATATTTCTGCATAGACTTACAAATGTACAATCCTTATTCTTTTTGAGGGTTATGCTGTAGCAATATACGACTTCTGAGTCACTGTTACTTATATAAAAAGTCTCCAAAGTTGCTTATTAAAATAACAAACCAAATTCTGCATGCAGTTTCTCTGAAATGGGGAGAGACTACACTTACGGTTACAATGGCAACACTAGTGTAGATCGGGCTCCAGTAGTTGCTAGTGTTCTAAACATTCAGAGCCAGATGTCAGTGTTGTTGAGACACTGTTGACTTTCAGTGTCTTGTCTGTATTAAACATTCGTGCAGGTGGTGCTGACCTGCTGATGTCAAAATGTCCTGCCATTTGGCAAAAATGCCTGTTACATCAAGATAGATTGTCAGGCTTCTTATATTGCAGTTGCTTGCTGCTCTTCAAATAAGTATTTGCCATTAATTTGTATTCCAGCATAACAAAAAAAAGTTACCCAGAGTTAAGATTGAAGAGTATGTATCAGCAATTTAAGAGTAAAATAATTTAACAAGGATGTAATTATTCCATATTCAAGCCATACAAACTGAGGAACCTAAAAGGTGAGATTATGCTTAACAGATATCCAAACAGATTAAGGTATGAAAATACACAGTTAAGGCACCTGAATAACTTTGTTGTGCCCTGTTGTGATATCTTGCATTTGCTGTGCAACAAAGTACATCTACATTTGAACTAGAGTAGTAAGTCCCAGCTTGTCTAAATATACTGGCACTAGGTCTTCTCAAGCTTGTGTACGAAAAATAGCAGTGTAGCTGGGGTAACTCAGGCAGCAGCTCAGCTAAATCACACCTCCAGCTCAAATGTAGATATGCCTGGTGATTAAGGAATTTTAGTGTCTGTGGTCCCAAATTAGATAACATTGACTTATAGACCTATTAGATCATTTTTCTTCAAATGTTATTTATATTTGAATATATAAGTGTTCTTCATGTTTTTAAGAAATGGGTTCTTGTGAAAAAGTGAGTGTCAGCAAACATGGCAGACCATGTCTATGCTTGTGGTCTCCAATAAGCTAGCCACTAGCTACATGTGGCTATTTGGCTGGTTGAGTGTGGCTAGTTTACTATAGCAATAGCCACTATAGTGACTACTGCTTCAGAGCTGCTTGGACACCACTGGCGTAGACATATAGAAAAAGAGCAGATCACTCCTTTAAAAATCCATCTTCATGTTTTCGACAAGGGGAGGATTCTTGAATATTCCCATTTTCCTCTTTTTATTTCTCTGTTTTTAATTCTTTGTATTGAACTGAGAACAGTTGCACATGGCTTCTTGCAATCCAATCAACTCTGTTCCTGAGCTAGCTGTAGGAGGCTCTGAGAAATAACATGAAGCATTCTTGGTCCTGGATGGCAGAGAACAGGAATCTGCAACCTATGGTTCTAGAGCCAAATATGGCTCAATACAGAACCAAATATGGCTCTTTTGCCATTGCCAAAATACATACAACTTTTTAAATTAAAATGAAAAGATAATTCAACATTTTAAAAATGCATAATTACACATGTCAAGGTGATCTTTTGTGTTTTTCATCTTTAACTGTTCATTTTAACAAACATCCATCCTCTCCACTCACTGGGGCTCATGCATATTCGCTTTTTATTTGATTGGTCGAGACATCTTTCCATCATCATACATGAAGGGGAAACTCTGTAGCCCCCAATAGCAAACATGGTAAAGAGAAAGAGAGATGATGAGTACTGATATTTTCAAAATGAGCGGACAGACTTGTGTGCATTTATGGATAGGTCTGGATCTCCACACTGTCTCATTTGTAGTGTGAGACTGCCCTCAAACAAAAAAAATTGAATTCAGAATGTCATTTCATGACAAAACATGCAGCATTTGCTACAAAATATCCCAAGGGTGGCACGTGAAACAAAACCCTGCAAGGAGTTGCAGCAAAAAATGAACATTGGGCAAAATAGCTTGCTGGCATGCCTTAAACTCTGCAAGTTTTGCAGGATCATACAGCATTATTCGAGAGGGAAAACCTTTCACTGATGGGGATTACATGAAGAGATGCCTGCTAAAAACTGATCATGAACTATTTGGTAAATTTCACAGCAAGGACAAAATCTTATAGAAAATTCAAGACATGCCATTATCAGCAAAAACAGTTCATGACAGAGCTGTGAAAATGGCCCATCAAATCGACAAGGAACAAATGCAAAATTTGTACAGTTACTTATATTTGCTTTGGATGAGACAACCAACATGTGACGTTAATCAGTTGTGTCTATTGGGACGATATATATGCGGAAATGCTGTGCATGAAGAAATGACTGAGATATTACCAATGAAATCAAACAAGGGGCAAAGACATTCTTAAAACTTTGATGAATTTAGTAAACAAGAAAAACATAGTTAGATAATCTGATGTCTGTGCGTACAGACAGTGCACCTAGTGTGGTCAGCAAATATAGGGGATTCTTTACTCTTTTGTCAGAACAGCTGAACTGTCTGCTTTTGAACTTTCATTACATTGTGTATCAGGAGGCACTTTGTGTGCAATCTTGTGGATCCGAACTTGGAAAAGTAATAGGACTGGTGGTTCGCATTGGCAACTGGATTCTTGCTCAAGCCCTTAATCTCCATCAATTTCAGTCACTGCTACGAGAAAGTAGATTCTGAATACCCCAATCTAATAACCTGTGAGCATTGCTGTGCATTATCTCATGGCAAAGCTTTGTCTCATTTTGCTGCCTGTATTAATGAGATTAAGTCATTTTTGGGTATCAAGGGTGTTGAATACCCCAAGCTTTCAGACTGTGACTGGTTGCTCAAGTTTTACTATCTCATATACATTACTGGTCATTTGAATGAGTTGAACCTTAAGCTATAAGGGTAAGGAAATACAGTCCTGACCCCGCAGCAGGCAGTGTTTAGATTTGAGTCAAAATTGACTGTCTTCATCAAATATATCGAGATGGGCAGACTGGCGCTTTTTGAAAGATTGCAAATGTGTTGTGACTTGTATCAGAGAGAGAATCCAAGTAATGGTCTCGATTTGCAGCAGCTTGCCAGGTTTGTTTCTGAGATCCTGATGGCATTCAAGTCTCATTTTCTTGTCTTTTGCAAACATAGTGCTCTGTTTAATTTTCTGATTCATCCACATAAAGCATCCATTGAAGAACTGAATTTGACAGTCATTCCAGGCATCTCAGTCAGTGATTTGGAAATGGAAATAGCAGATTTCAAGGAGCTGGATATCTGGGTGGAAAAATTCATCAAGCTGAATTCTGATTTAGAATATCTTGCTCTATAACGTGCAGAATTGGCACAACTGACATGGGCTGATATGAAGAAATTGGAGCATGATGATGATCAGATTCTGCAAGAAAGAACTTCCTGGCACATACAGCACTATGCAGAATGTCATCTTGGTCTTACTTTCAATGTTTGGGTCCACCTATATGTGTGAGCAGGCTTTCTCTCATTTGAATCACATCAAAAGTAATTTGCGCTCAAGACTGACAGAAGACCACCTGAATGTGTGCTTAAAGCTGATTTGACCAGTTATGATGTAAACGTCAAAGAAATGTGTGAAAACACGCAGCAGCAGAAATCCCATTAAATAAATGTTTCATTTATGCTATTATTAATCATGTCAATTATCAGTAATATTAAGTTGTATATTTTCAGTCATGCAAATGGGTATTCTTATACTGGCTCTTTGTTGACCACCTGTTCTGAATTTTGATGTAGTTTGGCTCTTTGGTTTGAAAAGGTTGCCAACCCCTGGCCTAGAAGCTAAATCCCAATCCTTGAAAAACTACTAGGATGCTAGTCATAGAAATGAATTTTTAAATACATTTTCATCCAAATTCTACATGTCTTAAGGCTAGACAGCAAGGATTAAATGGTTCTCTAGAGCAGTGGTTCCCAACCTTTTTGAACATACGGGCCCCTTTTCAATCTATTAAAATTTCATGGCCCACCCTCCCTGGGAGAGGGAAAAAAAGAAAAGGAAAATAAAAGTAAAGAAAGAGAAAAGTAAGTATCAGGCTCATGGTGATGGGCCCGATCCTAATTTTTACACTTTCCATGGAAGCTCTGCAGTACCATCACGGACCACCAGGGATCTGCGGACCACAGGTTGGGAACCACTGCTCTAGAGTCATAGTAAATTTGATATATGTAACAGTTTTTAAAAGGATTTTGTCACTTCTTATGAGTTTTCAATAATAAAGCAAAACTATCTCCATCAAGGAGACTCTGGAGCATCACAAGGAGCAGAGGAATATGATGGAATCACAAATCAGGGAGACAGCAGTAAAGGAGTTCAGGTTTCAGTTAGAGCAGTGTGAAGCAGAAAGAAGAGAGTTCCAGTTTATGTTACAGGTATTTTAATTAGAGTACAGCACTAGTTAAAAAATGCCTAATATGCCTTTAGTATAAGCCATGGTATACCACCACTTAATTTATTCTATAAATAAGGAGGTCATTTTATAGCTTTAAAGGCATTTTTAATTTTAAAAATGTCTGAAATGTATTTTCTTGAAACATGTTATCCTATTTGATCCCTGAAGATTGAAGTCCACTATTTATCCACAGAGCAAGTAAAGAATAGGCAGCAGTAGCGCTTTAAAAAAAAAAAAAAAAAGTACCTTTCTTCTGTGCAGGGGAAAATCCACAAGTTCATTACAGTCAATTTTTCCCTTTTAGAGAGAAGGTAATTTGTTTTTCACGTCCCATTTAAACCCAGGCCAGTCTTTTTGGACTGGAAACAAGCATGCCGGTCCTGTGACTGCCTTTGAAGTGGACATTGTCTCTGACATTACAGTTATTTTGCGTAGGTCACTGACGTGCTGTCAGATAAGTCTTGATCACTAGTGAATAAAGTGAGCTGAATAAAAATCAGTTTAGTTAGTAGTGAAAAGTTAGTCCTGTCATGTTAATCTCTGATCCTCTGAACATTCAGACCCATATTTTTGGGGCTTTAGTTATGATTAGGACTCTCAATTGACCTGCATTAATGCCTGCGATTAATGCAGGACAGGAGTAATGCGTTAATCCTTTTAACGCGTTAATTGCAGGTGTTAATGCTGCACTGCCCCTTTGAAGTGCCCCTCGGGCACTTCAAAGGGGCAGCGCAAGCGGAGCCGGGAATCAGCTGGAGCCCCCAGCTGATCCCCGGCTCTGCTGTTGCAAAGCGCCTTTGACGCACCAGAGCAGCACTTCAAAGTGGCTTTGCAACACGGAGCCAGGGATCAGCTGGGCACTCCAGCTGATCCTTGGCTCTGCTTGTGCTGCCCCTTTGAAGTGCTGTTTCGGTGCTTCAAAGGTGCTTTGAAACAGCAGAGGGACTCCAGCCGATCCCCGGTTCTGTGTTGCAAAGCCCCTTTGAAGCACTGGAGTGGCACTTCAAAGGGGCTTTGCAACGTGGAGCCGGGAATCATCTGGAGTCCCCAACTGATACCAGGCTCCTAATGCGCTGCCCCTTTGAAGCACCGCTGCAGCGCTTCAAAGGGCCAGTGCTGCATGGAGCCTGGGGTCAGGTGGGGACTCCAGCTGATCTCAGGCTTCTGCAGTGCTGCCCCTTTAAAACACTGCGGCGGCATTTCAAAGGGGCAGTGCACACAATTAATCTCGATTAATTTTTTTAATCACATGACAGCCCTAGTTATGATAACAGTGATATTTAGTTGCACATTATATTACATATTTGTATCAGATGATAAATAGAACTGTTGTCGTTCAACAAGTTCTGTTAGACAATGCTGGATGATGTGAAACTTTAGTTACTCTACCTCTGTAACTTTATTACAAATTTAGAATCTCCTTCTGTGTAACTTTAAAACATGGCTATTGAACCACCCTTTGTAACTAAGTCCTCAAGTACATGTGAGGTTTTTTTTTTCAATTTACCCCCACCAACTCTTCTAACTCTAAATGGTTTAAATTTAGATCCTGGGTCAGATCTTTGTTGTGCCTTCAGGAGCAATCTATAGAAGATGGAGTAGGAAGAATTCTGTATTTTGAGTCTCACGATTACCTTTACTTTCACTTTTGAAGGTAGGACCTTCAAATGGTGCTGTACTGGTGAAACAATCAGCAGAAATCAAGAAGTATGCTGGTGCTGTGTGCAGTGTATATGTCCATAAAATTGTTTGGTGATTTTTTTTCAGAATCTTCCCCCCTCCTGTCTCTTATAACACTTTCTAACCCTGAAGCAAATACTAACAATTAAGGGCACACCTGCTATTTGATTGTATTATGCAATTTATGGACAGCCCCTTAGTAGTGAATGTAGTAGTGTTACCCGCACACATTTCTCTATCCCTTCCATACTTTAGGGGCACACGCCTTTACCCAATTCCTAGGGCTCAAGATGCAGCCCTGTTAATTTACACACCCATCCTTACCCAATTTCTAAGGCTCAGGGTGGAACTTCCTGCGGGTTTGCAGGGTCTTTTGCCACTGAAAGAGCGTCACACAGTAATATTCTTATTCTCTATTTACTGACCATTCCCAAGCAAGCAGAATACACGTGCTAAGCACACAGCATCATGCATGCTCACCAATCCTGATACAGGCAGGCAGACTTCCGCTATTGGCCAGGCAGGGTCAGTCTCTCTGGATCTTAGCTGCTGCACGTCACAGTCGTGCAGAAGAATCCTGGCAGCTCTGGTCTTAGGCTGTGTCTTGGAGGTGAGTTCTTTCAGGTCTTCCCTCCTTCTTGGTCTTCCTTTCTTTCTTTCCCTTTTGCTCTTCTAGCTGGTCTCCTTAGACACCAGTTTATATAGCGAAATCTGAGTCCTGCTTAGCTGTACCGTAACCAATTATTTAAGTATAGTTTTACTAACCAATCATAACATACTGTAACAGAATTACCTAACCAATCATACTCCACCACCTTTGGTTTACACCTAGCAAAATTAATTATACAGCAGATAGAAACAGTTACAAACCAGACAGAGACCACACAGATAAACAATGGGAAAGTGAGGACAATAATCATAGACTGAGGATTCCACAAGCCTGACTATTGATAAGCAGTTTCTTGCCAGACAAAATGCTGTTAAATTTTCTTTACCCATCTTGATATCTGTTTCTTATCTGGGGGCCATTAGGACAGGATCCCCTTCTCACAGCCTAGTGTGACACCGTTTTAATGCAATTTAGATGGAATGTGAGTATATGACTTCAGGCTTTACAGCTAATGGCTGCTGCTCTTCAGTCTGGCTGCAGAGGAAGGCTTTAGTTTAGGCCTATCAATATGGCTACAGGCTTTCCAATATGGCTACAGAAAAAACATATTGTTACAGTAGTAGCATGGAAGCTAGCAATGGACAACTTATGATGGGTTGTTTGTTCACCCCACACAGGATTGCAAGGGTTAATGGAGGCTTTGTGGGCCTTCCATACTCTGTTTCAGAAAAAGAGCCCAAAGATCTTGAGACTGCACAGAAAGTAACCTTTTGGAGAGTGGTTGCTCTATGCAGCCTATCAGGGAACAGTGGAGATAGTGCAAAAGGATCTGCACAGCAGAGCAGGGGTCAGTTGTACTTGGGACAGAGCAGTTGTGGCAGGAACCAAAGGTTCAAGAGGGAGCTCCTGGATGGCTGCTTGGATTTGCTGGCTGAAAATCCTGAGAAAAGGGAGAAGGTGGTGTTGAGGCCATGGAAGAATGGCTTAAAGAAATGAAGCGGCATTGAAGGAGTTAAGGAGATGCAGCAAGAGGTTTCTATCTACAGGGTCCCTGGAAGGGGGAAATACAGATGATGGATTGGCTGGAGCGCCAGATCACAGAGGATACTGTGGCATTTGGACTGAGGCAGGTCTACAGGCAGAGACAATGACAAGAGAGGCACCATCAAGAGAGCATATGCTGGCTGGTAGAGCTAATCCCCATGACAACCAATAGGAGATACTGCTGCGACAGGACCCTATTACGTTAGTTGCTGTATAAACAGAACAAAACAGTCCGTGTCTCAAAAGAGCTTACAAGTTAGGTATAAAACAAGAGACAACATTTGGAGGTTGGTGAGTAAAAGAGACAATGGACTTATATTTGTCAGCATACAGGCAGTGAGTTTGGTGCACCAATGGCTCAATTGACATTTCTTTTGTAGACCTCATGGCAAAGGAGATTACTAGGGAGGAATGTGCAGGAGAAGAATGAAGTAGCTTTGTGAATGTTTATGGGGAATACCTCCCAACTGTGAAAAAGCAGTCTAGGAGAAAGCACAAAGGTACCTGTTTGAAAACATAAGTGGGCAGCAAGAGGCTGGTGTCCTGGACTGATTGGAGGTGGCAGTTGACATGATTAAGAGATGATAGGTAGGGAGGTGATAGGCCTTGAAGATTCTTGAAAGTGAAGAAAAGCAACTTATGTTCATTGTGATAGAGAAAGGGAAGCCAACTGAGGCATGCAGGGAGAGGAGGTATGTGGGTAAAGCAATAGACTAGAACAGTGACTTTTGCAGCAGCATTCTGAATGTATCTGAGCAGAATATGATTGCATTTGGCAAGGTCAGTGAGAAGGAAGTAACAGGAATCAAGGCACAAAATGAAAAGAACGGATGGGAGAGTTTTAGCTGTATGGATGGATACGAAAGACCATGTCTTAGGGATGTTATAGAATCATAGGACTGGAAGGGACCTCAAGAGGTCATCTAGTTCAGTTCCCTGCACTCATGTCAGGACTAAGAATTATTTAGAACATCCTTGCCAGATGTTTGTGTAACCTGCTCTTAAAAATCTCCAATGATGGAGATTCCACAACCTCCCTAGGTAATTTATTCTAGTGCTTAACCACCCTGACAGGAAGCTTTTCCTAAAGTCCAGCCTAAACCTCCCTTCTTCATCGAGTAGTGTCCCCGAGGGTGCTCCATTCGAGGTGCTGGGCTCGTCCCGGCGCCGCAAACTGGATGATTTTTTGGTAGCAGTAGCCCTACCGGACCGCGCATGTGCGACTGCTGCCTCGCGCCGCTCAGCTGAGCGCGGTCCGGTCTTGTCAGTTTCCCTTCAACTGTCCGTGGCCGCAGATGGAATTAGAACGTGCTCCCCTCTCCTGTCTGAGGAGAACGGGAGATTAGTTTTAGAAACAGAGTTTTTCTCAGTTTACTGTTTATTAGCTTAGTTGTTTTCTTGGTAGTTACAGTTCTATTAAAAAAAAAAAAAGAATTTTTCTTGTCATAGTTCAAGTTTCAGTCAATAGATAAAGATTATGCCAGGATCACCTGGCTTTAAGAAATGCACCCAGTGCCAGGATGCCATGCCGGCATTGGACGGGCACTTGCGGTGTATAAAATGCCTTGGAGAGGGACATGTTCTGCTTAAGTGCAGTCACTGCACTAAATTAACTGCCCATGCCAGGCGCGACCGGGAGCTGAGACTGAGGGTGCTTTTATTTAACAAAGCCCTTCAGACCTCTGAAAGGACTGAGCCATCTTCCACTGCCTCAGGGACGAATGAGGCTCGTCCACCGGCTCGAGGGTCTCCTCACAGGACCTCTAACCCCTCTGAGAGGGTGGGTGTTGGAGACAGATCGGGCACCTCTGGAGTTCTGCTGAGGTGTCCCGTAGACAGGACGGGCAAGGGCCGCAGCTCATCAGCCCCAAACTCCGCCTGCACCAAAGACCCGGTATCGGCACCTGCAGAAGGGCCACGAGCTGCACCGACAACGGCTGCAACAGCTGGTTTGAAGCCAGCAATGGCTGCCCTGGCACCAGCTTATCTGGCGCATGCGCAGATGAGCACAATTGCGCTGGCACCCACAGCAGCGGTTCCGGCAACTGCACCTCCGCTTTCCTCGGTGCCAGAGGCGCTGGCACCGGCATCGGCGCTGCAGGCAGGCACCGTCACTCCACAGCCCTCGGCACTGACACTGCCTCCTCCGGTCCCGCAACTAACTACTCCAGCGGCACCAGTGCTTCATCTGGGCTACAGCCAGTCTATGGAGACTGTTTCTTTACCACCCACCTCATTGCAGACGGCACCCTCTTCCCCTCTCAACTGCTCCATGCAGATCAAGGCACAGCACAAGGTAAGAAGAGTCCGAACACCATTGCTCACTCCAGACCATGCTGTTTTTTCTCCTGGACCTTTGTCACCGACCTCGTCATACGCTGGCAGCCATCACCGCGCTCCTCGTTCTAGATCAACCAGGGACCATTACTACAGGTCACCTCATCACTCACCGCCACGAAGATATTATCGAGCGCATGACTCTCTATCTCCCTCCCGCTACTCCATGAGATCTATTTCACCAGGGTCTTCAAGACCCTCAGGATATTTGCGTCGGTACGGAACACTCCGAGGGTATTCTCCGAGATGCTCACCAGGCTTATATCATCACAGACAGTATTATGACTGTTACTACCACGAACGTCATTCCTCACCTGGCAGGGGGTACCCGCGTTCGCGATCCCCGCGCTCCAGTAGACCGGTGTCTCTGTGTCCTGCACCATTAGAATCCCACCCTCTGACGGTTTTACCAGCTCCTGCGGAGGACACTGCCTCGATCCAATCTCATGAGGAACAGCAAGACAACCACACTCCAAGCCGGGAACCTCAGAGCCCTGATTCCCCTGCCAACCACTCATCTTCGTCGCCAGATGATGCAGTTTTCCCCGGAGATTTTTCTCCAACTGAAGACCATAAGCAATTTTAAGAACTCTTTAAGAGGGTTGCTCCATCTCAGAACATTCAAACTACGGATGTTCAACAAAAACAGCATCCTTTACTTAAGAACTTGCAACCTTCCCAGAAATCAAAGTTGACGCTTCCCTTTGATGACGCCATTTTGGAAATTGCCAACAACATCTGGCAGACTCCAGCTATGTCCTTGCCAACCAACAAACGATTGGATAAGAAATATTTCATAAACCAGAAGGGTATGGAGTTCTTGTTTACTCACCCCCAGCCCAATTCTCTTGTCATGGACGCCGCACAACAAAGGTCCAAGATAACACAGGCTAAATATACTGCAAGTATCAAGGAGGCCAAACGCCTAGACCTCTTGGGCAGGAAAGTGTACTCTTCTGCCACTTCAGCGCTGAGAATGTGTAATTACGCGGCTCCCCTTGCAAATCACGATTTTGACAATTATTCAAAATTAGTTCCCCTTTTAGAATGTTTACCGGACTCAAAGCGTCAAATTCTAAAGGCGGTAATACAGGAGGGCTACACAACGGCCCAAACAGCATTGCAGATTGCTCTTGACGCTGCCGACGCAGCGGCTCGTGCCACAGCTACTGCTGTAGTCATGCGTCGTGCCTCCTGGTTACATCAAGCTGCTGTCCCGAAAGATCTACTAAACAAGGTAGAAGACTTACCCTTTGATCACCAGTCACTCTTCACTCAATCAACCAATCAGGTATTCCAGTCGGGCAAGGATTCCCGCATGACTTTGCGAATGCTGGGGATGTACACACCTCCCTATAGACGCAAGAGATACATGCCTATAACAAACAGAGGCCTTTCTCTTGTGCGACACCTCGAGCCAGACCATATGAACAGCAGAGGCCGAGACAGCATCCGCAAAAGCGACGACAACAACCTAACACAGCGCCCGTCCACCAGCAAGTTCGCCAGCAGGTTTGATGTGCTGATCAAGGGACTGTGTACCACCCCTTTGATGGAGGCTCCAGACAATGTGCTTATTCCGTCATCGGCTGAGACCTTATCAACAACGTTGGTCTCTTATAACCACCGACTGTTGGGTCCATGACATAGTTGCTTCAGGATACGTCATCCCTTTCAATTCCATCCCTCCCCCCTTCTCTCCCTTCCCCGTCCCTTTTCAGGGACCCCTCTCACGAGACTCTTCTAGAACAAGAGGTCTCTCGTTTGCTTACCATAGGGGCAGTGGAGAGGGTGCCAACTCAATTTCACGGGAGAGGTTTTTACTCTCGTTACTTCCTCTCCCAGAAGAAATCGGGGGGGTTGGAGGCCTGTCCTGGACCTATGTCGGCTCAACCGCCACCTGCGGAAACAAAAGTTCAAGATGGTCACGTTAGCCTCTATCATCCCAACTCTCGACAAAGGGGATTGGTTCGCGTCCCTCGATCTACAGGATGCCTATTTTCATATAACAATACATCCTGCCCACAGGTGGTTCCTTCGGTTCGTAGTAGGAGCCGACCATTACCAATACCGAGTGTTACCTTTTGGACTTTCAGCAGTGCCACGAGTTTTTTCCAAGACCCAGGTGGTGGTAGCGGCTTACCTTCGTCGCCTCGACATCATGAAC
Source organism: Pelochelys cantorii (assembly GCA_032595735.1). Lineage (NCBI taxonomy): Eukaryota > Metazoa > Chordata > Testudines > Trionychidae > Pelochelys > Pelochelys cantorii. The sequence continues at coordinate 109,428,876 of CM064330.1, forward strand.
TTTCCGTATTTGGACGATTGCCTAATAAAGGCCCCCACGCTCGAAGAAGCTACATGGGCAGTTACCACTACCGTGACGGTGTTCGAGACTCTTCGGCTCATAATCAATTTTGAGAAGTCCTCCTTGACACCGAGTTACGATCTAGAGTTCATCGGTGCAAGACTCGATTCTCTGACCTCAAGGGCCGACTTACTCATGAAGAGGTACCGACTAATCCGGGATTTGGTACAGACTATTTCAGTTTCTCCCAGATCCCGTATACTTTCCTGTCTACAACTGCTGGCCATATGGCAGCCACCACATATGTGGTACCGCATGCGAGACTACACCTGTGCAGCCTTCAACATTGGCTGTTCACTGTTTACAAGCCCAGTACACAGGGCACAAACAGGACAGTTTCTATTCCCAAACAGGTCAGGACCTCGCTGGCGTGGTGGGACAACCCCAGAAATATGTTAACAGGGGTCCCCTTTCACAGCTAGAAGCCTTCACTGCAGATCACAGCGGACGCTTCCCTACTCAGCTGGGGAGCCCATTTGCAGGAACTTTGAGCTCAGGGTCTCTGGACGCCCCAAGAATCCTTGCAACACATAAACTTCTGAGAGTTACGAGCAGTATTCAACTCTTGCAAACGCTTTCTCCACATCATCCGAGGGCTTATGATCCAGATTCTCACCGACAACATGTGCACGGTGTATTATATCAATGGGCAAGGAGGCGCACGTTCACGCCCCCTCTGTGCAGAAGTGGTACGTTTGTGGAACTGGGCAAATCGGCAGGGTATTACCCTGACTGCATCGTACTTTCCCAGCAAGGAAAATGTTCTCGCCGCTACCCTCAGCAGGCACTTCCTTCCTCAACACGAATGGGAGTTGCACAACACAGTTTTTCACAACCTATTCCATCTCTGGGGTTTTCCCGATATAGACCTCTTTGCCACCCGTCAACAGGAAGTGCCATCAGTATTGCTCACGGGCGGGCATCAGCACAGATTCCTTGGGGGATGCCTTCCTCCTCGACTGGAGTCGTCACCAACTGTTCTACGCTTTTCCTCTGCTCCCGCTTATTCTGAAGGTGCTGGAGAAAATAACATTGGAAGGGGCAACGGTAATTTTGATAGCGCCCTTTTGGCTCCAACAAACGTGGCTAACACAATTTGTCGAGAATGTCGGTGGCCCAGCCACAACGACTACCGAGGCTGTTCAATTTACTGTCTCAACAACGCAGTACAATGATCCACCCGCACATCGAGCGCATGCACCTAACATCATGGCTCCTAGCTGGCTCCAAGAGCATGAATTAATCTGTTCTCAGGAGGTGAGGCATGTGTTGATTAACAGCAGGTGACACATTACTCGCAAGACTTACCTTCAGAAATGGTATCAGTTCCAGTCCTGGAGTTCAGCAAGAAATCTTGATCATCTCTCCTTACCTATCCAACAGGTGCTAGATTATATTCTGCACCTAAAGTCGGCAGGGTTGGCGATTCCTTCCCTCAGAGTGCATTTGGCGGCAATTTCGGCCTTCTGTCTCTCTAGCGACGGTTATTCGGTATTTGCACATCCTCTCACCAAAGGTTTTTAAAGGGGCTCGACAACCTATATCCGCCTCACAGGACTCCACCGGAACCGTGGGACTTGCCTTTAGTCTTGGACACTTTGACTCGCCCCCCGCTTTGAACCACTTGCGACATGTGACTTACGAATTCTCACAATGATGGTAGCGTTCCTACTTGCCATGACATCGGCGCGCCGAGTAAGTGAATTAGCGGCTCTCTCTGCTGATCCTCCGTACACAATATTCTCTGACCATGGTGTGGTTCTTCGTGTACACTCCACCTTTTTATCGACGGTGAATTCTGCCTTCCATATAAACGAACCCATAAGTCTACCGACATTCTACCCCAAACCTCACTCCTCCCAGGAAGAGTCACGACTGCACATGCTAGATGTCAGACGAGCGTTGGCTTTTTACCTCGACAGGACATGTGCCTTTAGGAAATCTCAGCGCTTGTTCCTGTCTACAGCTGAGTGTTCCAAAGGCAAACAGCTTTCCACACAGTGCATCTCCAGCTTGATTGTTGCGTGCATCACACGATGTTATGCTCTACATAACAAATCGCTTCTGACGTGACCTCGTGCCCATTCTACCAGAGGCATGGCCGCATCCACTGCGTACCTTAGGGGTGTGCCATTGCGAGATATATGCCGTGCAGCAACCTGGTCGTCTGCTCTTACCTTCGCTAAACACTATGCCCTGGCGAGCATACTGAAGACCGATTCAGCGGTGGCCCAAGCTGTCCTGCCCATAGCAAAGAGGCAATAAGTCCGAAGCACGCGTGTAGCATTGGACCACGGCTGTGTACTCACCTCGAGTGGAGCACCTCCGGGGACACTACTCGACGAAGAAGAGTTACTCACCTTGTGCAGTAACGTCTGTTCTTTGAGATGTGTATCCCCATGGGCGCTCCACATGCTTCGGAACTTCTGTTTTCTCTTTTTCAGATGCTTCCGGTTGGGAGGGAAACTGACAAGACTGGACCGCGCTCAGCTGAGCGGCGTGAGGCAGCAGTCACGCATGCGCAGTCCGGTAGGGCTACTGCTACCAAAAATCCTCCGGTTTGCGGCACCGGGACGAGCCCAGCACCTCGAGTGGAGCACCCACGGGGACACACATCTTGAAGAACAGACATTATTGCACAAGGTGAGTAACTCTCTCTTACTTTAATTTAAGCCCACTGCTTCCTGTTCTACCCTCAGAGGTTAAGAAGAACCATTTCTCCCCGCCCCCCCCAACGTTTTATGTACTTGAAAATTGTTATTGTATCCCCTCTGTCTTCTTTTGGCCAAAATCGAATCTAGAACAGGCTCTCCCCTCTTTGCTTTTTCTACTTTCTGAAACATAAAAAGTCTTCAATACATTCCAAGAACTTGTTGGATAATCTGTGCCCTGCTTTGTTTTCCCAACTGATGTCTGGATAGTTGAAGTACTCCATCACCACCTCATCCTGTGTTTTGGATGTTTTTGTTAGTTTAAAAAAAGCCTCATCCACCTGTTCTTCCTGGTTAGGGGATCTTTAGTAGACTTCTACCATGACAACATCCTTGGCTTTTTTATCCCTTTTATCCTTACCCAGAGATTCTCAACAAGTCTGTCTCGTATTTCCATTTTAATTTCAGTTCAAGTGTACACATTTTTAATAGATAAGGCAACCTTTCCTATTTTCCCTCCCTGTCCTCCTGAGCAAGTTGTACCCTTCTGTATCAATATTCTAGTAATGTTCATTATCCCACCAAGCTTGTGATACTATGTCACAATTGTGCTTATTTACTATCATTTCTGGTTCTTTTGTGTTTCATTTACTTGTGGGTTTTGGTCCCCTATCCACTTCAAACCTGGTTTAAAGCTCTCCTCACTAGATTAGCCAGTTATATCCAAATATGGTCTTCCCCTTTCTTGATAGGTGCATGGACCCGATCTCTGCTTAGCAACAGAAAGAATCAGCAAGATTTAGACGTAGCCTAAATATGAAGATCTAGAGAGAGGTCTGAACCAAAGATATCGCCCAGGTTGTGGTCATGAGTGACCGGCTGGATGGTTTCGTCCACAGTTATTCAGAGAGAAAGCAGCAGGGGAGAGATTACAAGCTTTTTTCAGTGGTGCAGAGCTTGATGAGCTCGTTGTTAGAGATCGACAAATTGATGTCAGAGAGAAACAGTCTGGGATTTTAGTTTGTATAGGTGGAAACAGGTCTGGAGTAGAGTGGTAGCTCTGTAAATCATCAGCATAGAGATGATAGTTAAATTTGTAAAAACTTAAAAAACAACAAATGGTCTAGCAGTACCTTAAAGACTAACAAAACATGTAGATGTTATCAAGAGCTTTTGTGGGCACAATCCACTTCTTCAGATGACTGGAGTATTAAAAGTCCAAGTCCTCTCTGAGAGGAATGAATAAAGATATTGGCTGGCTCACACTACCTTCCATATCCTAATGACTTAACCAACCAAACAGTGGGTACTTATAGAGGTGCAAATTGTTCTTATCAGCTTCTTGTAACATGAACAATCTGACTATTTTTTTTGCTCCCCTCCCTTCCCCCCACCTTCCCTTATTTACTCTTGGATCTGGATTTTTAATATTCCAGGCATCTGAAGCTCATGATACCATCTATGTGTTTTGTTAGTCTTTATGGTGCTGTTAGACTATTCGTTGTTTTTTAAGTTTTTCCACTTACAGATTAACTTGGCTACCCTCTGGAGCAGTTACATTTGTGTTTGTGGTTGAGATTGCCCTAAATCAACCAGGGCAACCTTGGCTAGTGAGTGGGCCACATGAGTGGATCCCCTTCATCTTAGTGGACTGCAAGATTGTCGTACTAAGATGGTCTCCCAGCATAAGGTAATTTTGCTATCTGCATTTGTGTACTAGACTTTGCGGGGTGTGCCAGTTGAACCATAGCAGCATTTTGATTGGACACAGGGGGAACTCGTGCTCTCACAATGTTGTGTGCAATCAGCATTCAGCTCAGTTCGCGTGCCCTTGTATTAAGTGCATGTCACTTTTGTAATATTGGCAGGAAAAAAATCTCCATGGATGAAAATCAGCAGAATCTGGCAACCGTGTGCTTGAGCAACAGTAAACAAAATGTCTTGTGGGCCGCACATGGCACCCCATTGGGCCACAGGCTGTCCACTATTGCCCTAAATTGTAGATGGAAAAGAGAAAGGGGCCAACAGCAGAGCCCTGTGGACCTCTGCCACCCAGATAGACGAAGGCAGATCAGGAGGAACTTCCACAGGATATGCAGAAGGAATGATTAGAGAGGTGAAAGAGAATCAGAACAGGTCAGAGTTATGGACGTGAAGATATGACAAGATTTCAACAGGAGTGAGGTTGACTGTGCCAGAGGGGCTGACGAGTCAAGAAGGATGTGGATAGAGTATTGGTTCTAAGCTTTGGTTAGGAGGAGAGGTCATTGGAAACTATGGTAATGGCAATTGCAGTCAAGTGCAAGGTGCAAAAGCCTGATTTGGAGAGAGAGCAGATGAACTCTGAACAGACCATCTGTAATTGTTGTCCAGTTAGTTGAAAGGGATATGATGGAATTAAGATCCAGGGCTGCTTGAAGTAGGGTGCCCCCCATATCAAGTGTATAGGAGCCAAGGAAGTAGAGTTGCTGATCAACTCGAGCAAGGATAGTTCCTCCTTTCTAGAATAACTGTGAGGTGGAATCACTGCTAAATGCTTCTTTGTCTTTACCCACTAGCAGCAGTAGGTTCCTCTACTCACAGGGTGACTGCATTCTCACCATATTACTCCTCTTCTGTGATTAGAATATGCATTTTCCCTCATGGGCTTCCTATTCTTCCTAAGATACCATGCAGATGTGGATTTTATTAAATATACATTGACTGTCTTGGTCATTATTGGACCATCACTGGTATCTGTGGTTTAGTTTTAAATTCTACTTTGTTTGATAGTTGGATTTGATGAATAAGGAAAAAAAAAATCAGGAAGCATCTAAAATCAGGGAAATTGACTACAAAAGTTTGCTAGAAACTCTGACATTGGGTACTTGTGGCTACTTTCAGGTTAAAATGCTGACCTTTAGTTGTGTACTCATAGTTATATTTGTGAAATTGTTGGAAAAGTTGAGGTTCTTTTTAAAAATGTGAGTCTTAACCTGTATATTGAAAGCTAGAGGAACAATGTAGTGCATAAACTCTTGAAGACAGGCTTGGAGTTAACATCCATCATAGTACAGTATATAGAAATGATTCCAGCTTAAACTATTGGAGTGTGTCTCTAGGAGACAGAAGGAGAATAGTATGTTTTCTAACATACTAGGGAGAGTCACGCTGCAGCATGCTTGGAATGCTAGCTGCCTTACAACTAAGAAACATACATTCAGTAGGAAGTGCAATAGCATCACCTTGTGGTTATCCTAGAAAATACTTTCACAGTAAGCACTGTAGGGGGTTTTAAGCTACCTATTTTTGAAAGCTTTTAATGAAAACTGATTTTTTTTAAAGTTTTTCTTACTATATTTTTTGTTATAAAAATAATATTCTGCCTGAAGTACAGTTATGTAAGCATACTTGTACCTCTTACAAAGTTAGTCAATTATCATGGTACCTTTTTGAGTGCACGTGATACTGTTTTATATTGTTCAGTTAGGAATTGTTTCTGCAAGGTGTACAGTGCTAACTTAGAGCTCTGAACTCTTACTAACTTCCATGAGAACTTGCAGGAGAGCTCAAAACCCTTTATGGGAACAAGTCTGTAATCTGTGAAAGATAAACAGTCAGCAATATATATGGATTTTGCCCAATAGACTGGCCATTAAAATAACACATCAATTGAACTTTCCATCAAATTTCCCTCCTCCTTAGTATTCTCTGTACTATATTGTGAATATAAGGGATGTTGTTTAAAGGGAACATTATAATTATGTCTTTTCCATAGTGGAGATAATACCATATCTGTTTATGCACAACTAATGGAGACCCAGCTTAAGTTCAGAGCTCAGCTTTCTTCCCTTTCTCATAAAGATCACCAGCTCCAAACAGAATTTCCCAACTTACTAATACACATACATTTGCTAACTTCAATGTCACAAGAGTAGAAAATAGGATTTTATCTGAAACTTTCTCAAGTGCAGTGTTTGGATTATTTTTAGAAGTTTCATAATACCTAACTCCAATTTCCCATACTTTTTTACAATTTACACAAGTGGCCACCTTTCCAGGGTACACCAATACTGCCTAATAATACCCTAAGTGAAAGAGAGAGAAATCTATTTTTAGTTATCAGTAGCTCACTTAATTTTGTGGATCTCAATTTTTGTTATAGCACCTGACGTTATGACAAAACTATTGTGGGTTCTGTTACATTCTTGCAGCCAATTTTTTTTACTGGGGTTTCTAAAACATTCCATTGGAGCTGGTTTCAGGAAATCCATTTTAAGCTTTAGCAAAGGGCTCAATCATTGCACATGGGTAAGATGTCATCAGATTTCACTTTCTGCTAAAAACTTTGTGAGTTGTTCTCTCCCTCACCCGGCTTTGGAGATGCTCAATAATTAGCGATTTCTAGAACTAGAGTACATGACATAACAGTAGTAGCAGAATTTGAAGATCAAATACATAGCTATCTAGTAATTATTGTTTATTTTATTGAGTATCTTTTCTGGTGGTGGTGAATGGAGTAAAAAGACAGAAGTGTTTATTGAAGTCATGCTATTACTGCATAGAAAACCATTTTGACAAATTGTGTCAAAGATCCTCTGTCCAAATCACTGGATTAGGTCTTGTTTGTGATGCTAGTTATGGAAAAGCTTAGAACTGTCCAACAAACCACAACTATTCTTTCTAGCCCTTTTGGGAACTACTGCTTAACTATGTGCTAGGGATATTGGGGGTTCATTTCTTGGGTGGTCTTTTATCACCTATGGTTTGTGTGGGTTCTATAGATGTAACTTTACAGAACTCCTGAATGTCTGCAGTTAGATTAATAATGATCCCAGTGGTGGTTTGGTTTGGTAATGCATCTGCCATACATGGAAATGTAAACAATGACAGCTTGTTTAATTTATAGTACCATAAACTTTAATTATTTATAGTTCACCTAGATTGTTTTGTAAAATAGTTCAGTTTCTAAACAGAAAAACTATTCCTACTCAAAATTTCCAGAAACCTGAATTATTTACAGTCTGTAGAGACAGTTGAATCAGTGTACAGTCGAAATATTTTTTTGTCTTTCCAACCACACCAGCTGGGATTTAGAAATAACCCACATACTGTTCACACAGAAAATGTTTTGAAATTTCAGATAAACTCTTATCTTATTCTTTACTAAATCTATAAATGACTATCCCAGAGTAGACAGCCATTTTACATTTTTTTTCTGGCTGTACTCAGGTAGTATATTTGCTCAGTATGCTCCAGTTGTTGTAAAGGGCCATTTTAAAAAAAGTTCTCTTCCAGACCATGGGTGAAATTCTGTCTTTTGTTCCAAGCTTATTGTGACAAAGGAGATTAAGGATGTGACTAAACAGAGATCCCCTTGAGACACTCACCTGATGTGTTGAAATACCACTGAGCCTGCTTACCTGCCCTTTGGAACATCCTCCTCCCCCCAGTCCTGCTGAGCCAGGCCATCAGGTCTCCTCCAGCAATGGCACAGAGTTGGAGTCACAACCCATAGCTGAGTAAGACAGACACTGAGATCAACTCAGCTCTGGGAAATCTCAGTCAAAGGGACTTGCCATAGTACCCAAGTGTGCAGCTCCAATTAGACCAGAGCCCCAGATAAATCCGTGTTTTTCTGAATAAGGTTTTATACAGAGCACGCTCATAAAATGTTTGCGCCCTTTATCAATGAAAAAGAGAGATGCACAATTGTCTTCCCCAGTAATACTAGATTTATTAATAAACAAAAGTAATTTTATTAACTATAAAAGGTTGGATTTAAGTAATCATAAGAGAAGTAGAGAGAACAATATAGGTTACTAAACAAAATAAAAAAACTTACAAGTTCTCCTCCACCCCTGTTATTTTCAGGTGTTTTCATGTATCCTCTTGGAGGTAATGAAGCAAACTGTAAAGCTAGCTGAAAGACCGTCATTGTTTACTTCCTGCACTTTATATAGCATTTCCATAGAGCGAGAAGTCTTGTTCGATTTTCCCATACCTGTGTGGAAAAGTACAAAATCCAAGATGGATTCCAGCATCTGGTGACATGATCACATGTCCTTGTGGGGATTCTGAGCTCCTCCTGCTGGCTCTTTTATAGGATAAACAAACCCATTTACAGATTATTGTTCTTATCTATGAGCCATCAAGTTTCTGAAAATACCTTTAATGGTCCTCACTTAGCATGTCTAGATTAGTAAAAACTTAAACAACAAATAGACTAGTTAGTAGCACCTTTAAGATTAACAAAACATGTAGATGGTATCATGAGCTTTGGTGGGCACAGCCCACTTCATCGGATAACAGGAGTGTTAGAAGTCCAGATCCAAGAATAAATAAGGGAAAGGGGGCGGGGGATGGAAGAGAAGGGAAAAAAGAAGGAAAAGGAGGGGAGGAAGAAGAAAGAGAGAGCGAGTAGATAAGCTTCAGAGGGGTAGCCAAGTTAGTCTGTAACAGGAAAGACTTAAAAAACAACAAATAGTCTAGTAGCACCTTAAAGACTAAATAGTTACAAGAGGCTGATAAGAACCATTAGCACTTCCATTGTTTGGTTGTTAGGTTAAGTCATAGGACGTGGAAGGTAGTGTGCCAGCCAGCTGATGTCTTTGTTCATACCATTTGCATAAGAATTAAATTTGTAAATGAAGTAAATCAAGTTTATACTTCATATTTTGAACTTCAAATACAGGAATAGTACATGCACCCAAACGGAAGAGAATATACACATTCAATAGATTATAACTTTTCAAATTATACCTTACAAGAAGTATTTTGCATATAGCATTTTCCAGTTATGCATATTCATATTAATATTTTCATAAAGTACGGGAAAGGCCCTATAACAAGAGGCACCATCAAGAAGTTGGCTACACCTCCCTGATTCTCAGGTGGCCCCAACCCATATGTACAACAACATAGAACAAACTGCTATGGGCCCTCCTCCTGTGACTTTACCGTCTGCTCACTTCCCCTAACCATGCTCCTCTAAGCTGGTGGGAGAGGAGACTGGCATAGGAACCAGCTCTTCACGCTTTACATATTTTGAGAATTCCCCTCCCCTTGGGAGATTGGATTTATCTTACAATGTGTGCAAAATATTGTGTTCTGTCTGATACTGTTAGAAATGTGTGTGTGTGTTTTCATTTGATTTAAGCTTACTCACTAATCTTACATAGTTTGATATAAAGTTTGTCCAGTCTGTGTCATGATGATAAAGTGGTTTTCAGAACAGCAAATATATGGCAGACTTAGTGGACACTGAAACAATATTTAACAAAAGTAATCTTGTTTCTTGACCAAGTTTAATTTTTACATAGAAATAATTATATATCTTTTTGGGTATGATGTGACGGTGATCGTAATGATGGAAATAGATGATACGATAGCAATTTTAGTAAATTTGAGGAACCTCTTCACTAGCAAATGACAAAAAAGAAATGCATAAACATATGAAAGTAAAGGTAACGGAATAACAGAAATAAAGGAAACTGAGCAAGAGAATAAAATCTGCAACTTAGACTCTTTTTTACAAAAGGTCAAACTTTTTAAAAATATTTTGGTGAGGTTAGCTATTTACTGTTTGCAATACTGTACTTGAAGTCTATTTTGAGAGAGGCGAATAAGTACTGAGAATGAGTAGGATTTTAGTACATGTATTTTCCCATTTTACTAGCTCATGACCCCATATCTCCTGAAGCCTTCTTAAATTTTGCATTAGATTTAAAAAGTACTTCTTCCCTATTCTTATTATTTTGTTTTTCTGTTACAATATCACAAGTATTCAACATATTATTATTGGGTACCTTTGTCTGGTGCTGTGATACGTATTTTGTGATATTTCATAAAACTTGCTCACTTAACTTTTCTGACTCCCTTGCTCCTCTTTCAGCTTTGTAGCATCTCTTTCCACCCACCCATCCACACACCCATCCAGGCTAGGGATGAAAAATCCCATTTAATTGGTTAAACTGGTAAACACAATGCTGACACTGAGTTTAACCATTTAACCGATTAAAATGGTGTGTATCTGGGGGGGCTGCTACAACGGGGCTGGAATGGCTCACCTGCCCACTGAGGTCAGACTAGAGTGGTTCCCACTGCAGGCAGGGGCTACTCCAGCCCACTTGCTCCTGGGTCCCGCATGGGGGCTGCCGGTCCCAGCTCTGACGGCAGTTGTCTAAATTGTTAGTAATATGCCATAATCATTTATCTTTATAATAACTTGCAGATCTGAAATCATTCTCCAGAAAATCTAAAATCACACAAGGGTTTTCTTTTTGGGTTCCCTAGTAAAAACTTGGCTCTTGAACTGTGCTCCCCCGCCAAGTTGTGGGAGAGGAGCAAATGAAGTGTGAGTCTACTTTGAAAATTCGCCTTGTAAAAAGTGGTATCTTCTTACCCCACACATCTGTATTTCTTGACTTTTGCTGCTTTTCACACTGTTAGCCCTGTAGAGATAAGACACTTACAGAAGACTAAGCTGGAGTCTGTTCCTTTTTATTTATAATAAACCAAATTGTTTACTAGATTTTAATCAGTTCTACTTGTGGTAACCTGTGAAGAGGTGCACAGGAATAACTGAAGAAATAATTTTGTCCTCAGAATCTTTTATCATTGGTGGTATTGTGAGAAAGGAAGAACTCAGTCTGACTTTCAGATCTCATAGTGAGTTTTCAAAGGGTGAAGTTAGAAAAAATACCTTTCCACATCTGTATTCCTCTTTTATGGTCTAGCGAGGGCACCCATGCTAGGCTTCAGGTGCCCTAGCCATCACCTCTCTTGAGTGGAGACACGCCTCATTCCCTTTAGACCAGGATACTTCCAGGCTGTCCAGACCCTTGATTGTGATATCTTAGCAAGAGACTCTGCCTAAGTAGGCCTACTTACTTTTTCTTCAGACTCTAATAATAAAGTAAGGTATCACTTGTCACTTCTTGTGCAAGTCTATTTTATTCAGAAGGTAAAAAACACTACAGGTTGGGCCTCTCTGGGCCGGCACCCTCCAGACCCGATTGGTCCCAGATTGAGGGGATTTGCTGGACAAGGGGAGGGCCCTCCTCTAGTGGCCCATGCTGTCCTACTTTCTCCGGGCTAGGGCTTGAGCCTGGCCCTGTTGCTTCCCCAGCCCCCCGGGGCTCTCTAACTGCCGCCGGGGCCAGAGCTCCGTGACCAGGGCCAGAGTTCCCTGGCTGTTGCCAGGGCTGAAGCTCCACAGCCAGGGCTGGAGGGCTGGGCCTGGAGCTCCCTAGCTGTTGCTATGGCTGGAGTTCCCCGGCTGCAGAGCTCTGGCCCCATTCTGGCCCCAGCGGCTGGGGAGTTCCAGCCCCAGTGGTAGCCAGGGAGCTCAGCCCCAGTGCTTGTTGTGGAGGTCCGGAGGTAGTTAGGGCCTGAGATCCACAGCTAGGGCTGTGGTGAGAGCTACCTGACTGCCACTGGGACTGGAGCTCCCTGGCCACTGGGACCAGAACGGAGCTGGAGCTCCCTGGTTCCCACTACCGGAGCTCTCTGGCCACGGCTGGGCTGGAACCCCCTGCCACGCTGCTCACTCCCCCTAAGAGACTCCTGGCTGAGTTGCTGCCCCCCCCTCCCCCCCCCCGCACTCCTGCCCCGCCTTCAGACCTCTCTCTTCCTAGGCTGTATGGTCCAGGAACATCCATGGTCCTGCTGGACCACGGATATTGCCGGACCAGAGTGTCCTGGTGTAGGGAGGCACAACCTGTACAAAGAAAACATATTAAAATCAGCAAAACCTATGCACATGCTAATAAGCATATCAGAGATCACCCTGACCCTAACATGGGCTCTGGCAGGAGCAGTCCTTCAGAACCTCACCCAGAGGGGACAGGCACCAACTTTGCAATGTGCCTGAGGGGTCTTGACCCTCAGCGCTGACCCAAGCCCCCGCCCCCACTCCACCCTTTCCGCAAAGATCCCAGCTCTGCCCAGCTTCTTCCTGCCCCATCTCTTTTCCTGAGTGCACCCTCCATACTCCGGCCCCTTGTATGCTGCGAAACCACTGATTACAGTGGGCAGAAGGGAGGGGGAGGAGCTGGGAGGAAACAGCTGGTGGCTGCTCAGCACTCACTTTTTTTTTTTCCTGTGGGTGTGTCAGCCCTGGAGCACCGATAGAGTTGGCATCTATGCTTAAGGTGTTTCCTTATGGTTCCAAGTTCATCAGAGCTCCAGCTCAGAACAAGCACAAAGTTGAATCCATCCTTTATACAGTCCAGATGTCTTTTATTTGGAATTTCCAGTAGTAGATCATTAGTAGACAATGGGTCTCTTCCATTTCTTCAGAAGGTCTCCCAGCTACTTCCTAGGAAATCCTCTTCACGCATATTGTCCCAAACTGTTGTTTTAAATTCCTAACATTTATGTTAGTCACATGCCTAGAAAAGTTACAAACAATCCTATAATAATACATAAATAATTGCATTTTGAATGCAATGGCCCCCAAAGGTATTCAGCCTAATTCAGTTATGTTTATTTTAGTTCCATAAGATTTGTCCAGGATATTGTCAGTCTTTCATGCCTTTTACTGAGCAGATTTGATCGTAAACCAGTGAGAGACTAATATGAAACATTTTACAGTAATGTTTCAGAATAGAACTGCACTTTAACTTATAGCTGGGATTCTGTGCGAGCCACACTACTGGCATCTGCCTTGGTAATGTGTTGAATTAGCTCATATTCTAGGTGCCTCGTTCATGCCTTTCTCTAACTAGCCCTACTTTCTGCACAGTAATGACCATCTTCAGAGCCCCTGGGGATGCAGAAGATTTTTGTTCTCTTGCATTACTGGTATCCTCTAGCCTTTGCCTCAATAGACTTATTGCCATTGAGAAGTAAAGAAACTCCGTTTGGCAGAAACTGGTTGCAAATATGTCTGTCAGTCTCTGTCTGATGATACTTCTCTTTGTTGATTATGCTTATTGAAATAAAGTATAGTAGTAAAACGCACATTGTTTTCAGGAGAGAAATAATGTACTACAGACTATGCACAAGAAAATACAAGATCTGGAACTGGAACATAATGACTGCACAGAGATTTTGCAGCGACAGAACAATGAACTTAAATATAGTACTGAACGAGAGGAGAGACTTAAAAAAGACCTTGAGGTAAGTACTTTTTCATTTGTTCATATTAAGTTGTTTTTTGTCTTCTCCATTTAATGAGATTAAATTAGATCTGGAATTTTATACAGGGGCAGTTTCTCCAGTTAATGTTGTATCATTTTGAATGAATTGTTAATTTGCAATGCTTGACTTTCATTTAAGATGGAACATGACCTGCCTGTTTTGTAACTTAATGAAAAACTGAACAAACCAACACAAGTAATTTGCTGCATAGTTGTAGCTTTGCCTGGTCTGGGATTGGAGCATTGGATGGAAAAGGCCTCAAAGGAATAGAGAAAGCTGGAATGAGCTCAGTGTACCAAATAATGAATGATCATCCTTTTTTTGTATTAGTTCCTTACTTTAAGAAAAGTGTGCAAATGTTATTCACCCACTGATTTCTCTAACTCAAATAGTATCTTGATGACCCTTATCACCCATACATTCTCCACCGCTGGGCTAAACAAACTAATCTCTTTGAGTTTGCATTAAGGTAGGTTTTCCATTCCTCGAATCACTGTAGTAGCTCTTGTTTGCACCTGTTCCAGTTTAAATTAATCTTTCTTAAACATGGGAGATTAGAATTTCACATGGTATTCAGAGGCTTCACCAATGCCTTGTATAATGGAACAAACACTTCTTTGTCTGCACTGGAAATACCTCACCTAATGTATGCTAGGACCACATTAGTCTTTTTCACAGCTGTATCACAATAACATCTCATAGTTATTCAATGATCAACCAATACACCCAGATCTGTTTTCTCCTCTTTTACTCCTCATTGAGAAACCCCAGCTTATAGCAAAGATTCTTGTTTTTAGTCCCCAAATACATGACTTTACACTATTAAATTTTGTTCCATTTCTACTACTCCAGTTTACAAGGTCATCTAGATAGTCTTGCATAATATTTTGGTCATCCTCTGTATTAAAAATACCTCCCAATTTTGTGTTATCTGCAAATTTTTTATTAAAACACTCTCATTTTTTGTGATGTCAGCAATAAAAATGTGTAAAAAGATTGGTTCCAAAACTGATGCCTACAGAACTCCACTAGTAACCTCACTCCAGCTTGACAGTTCACCTTTCAGTAAGACCTGATCTAGTTGTCCCTTTAGCCAGTTCATTCTCCACTTTCAGTTCTCATATTAATCCCTATCTTCTCCAATTTAACTAATAATTTTTCATGTGGAACTGTATCAAATGCATTTTTAAAATCTGGGTACCACATTTCCTTGGTCTAAAAAAATCAGCTATATTCTCAAAGGAGATCAGGTTGGTCTGGCATAATCTGCCTTTTAAAAACAATTTGTATTTTATCCCAATAACTGTTCATCTCTGTCCTTAACTACTTTCTCTTCAAAATTTGTTCCAAGACCTTAAATATAAGTGAGGTCAAACTAACAAGCCTGTAGTTTCCTGGGTCACTTCCCTTCCCCCCACCCCGTTTCTTAAAAATAGGAGGTATATTAGAATTCTCTGATCGTAGGATACAACCCTTGAGTTTACAGATTCATTAAGAATTGGAGACTTGCAATTTCACGTGCCGCTTGCTTTAATATTCTTAGATGGAGATTATCCAGGCCCCCTGATTTAGCCTCATTAAGCTTTTTGAGTTTGACTTGTACCTTGGATGTGGTAGTTTCTAAATGGGATTTCAATTAATAGTCATATTTTAAACATGATTTTAAAACAGAAGTGCCTCATTCTGTGAAGATGGACTAATTATATATTTTTAACTACAGTTTATGGGTAAGGACTACAAAATGAGATCTCATTCTGAAAACAAAGGGAAGGTCAGGGAGGATCAATGATTTAAAAAATTGTTCTTTGTATAGAGCTACCTTTTTAGGCCCTGATCCTGAAATGATCTCTGTGTGGTGGACCTTTGTACCCACCTTTGGAATCCTACTGAAGTCAACTGTGTGAAGTGGCCGACAAATTGAAATAAAGATCCTAATTTTTATTCTAAATTTTCTTTATATCTTGGGGTATTCTGTGATAGCATGTCTGAGGTAGGCCACAATGAAAATGCCACACTCTGTGCAGACTGCAAGAAATAGGGCAGACAATGTCCAGAACTGGTGGTTTTATTCTATAATTAGATTCACCAAGCCAGTAACAAAATAGCTCCTGTGGTAGCACACTGGTTAACCAGAAGCCAAAAACAGTCCCCCTTATGCATTCCAGCTCTTGGCTTCCATCTAGGCAACATGCTCTAAAACAGTGAAGGTTATTGAAAACCTATTTTACTATATATCAGGTTTACTATATGTCCAGGGTGTCTTATAATGTTAAAAAAATGTCCCCTGACTTGGCCATAAATGCTGAGACTCCTCAGGCAAGTAGTATGGGCTGTAAATGGAAATCTCCATATAGCTTTATATTAAAAAGTTTTAAAAGAATCTGTGAATCTGTGATTTAATTATGTTGACTTTTGCATATTCTGTCAAATGGATAATCCTGCACTGGCTTGGCAGGCTTGATCTCTTGAAGGAAACTTTTTCAGAACAGAGTTCATAATTATTTGTATTTGCCTTGTTAAATATTGGGGGAAATTGATTAGAAATAAAGTTGTTAATGTTTAAAAATGTACTTGGGCACAGGTGCAAGAGAAAATCCCATAAATACTTGAACTATAATGTTCACCATGGATGTAGTACTGACTGTTGTACTCAACTTGGCTATGTCTACACTGCATGATTATTTTGGAATAAGCTATTCTGGAAGAAATACTCCAAAATAAGTTATTTCGAAATAGCGCATCTACACTACAGGGGAGCCAGGAAATTAGTCCGAGGAAGGCTCCCCAAGTGTGGACATGCTACCTGGATTTAGAGCCCCAGGAAGCACTGGGAAGTAATTACTTTGAATGGCTTGGAGGAGGAGCTATTTTGAAATAGCAGCAGTGGAGCATCTGCACTACTGATATTCCGAAATAGTTATTTTGAAAGAGATGTTATTCCTCGTGGAATGAGGTTTACAAATGCCAAAATAAGCCACCTGTTATTTTGAAATTATTTCAAAATAACGGGCTAGCTGTCTAGACACTCGCATCGTTATTTCGGAATAACAGACATTCTGAGATACATCTACACAGCAGTGGTATCCCTTGAGGCCACAACAATTTGTAAGATTTATTTCTTCACTGGACTCAATCATCCATCCACGTGAAAGACCTCAGTAGTGGTAGAAAACAGTATAGAGAAGGTTGCAAATCTGTTCCCATGATCCCAAGTCTTTGGTCACTTACTTTCTAAAATATTCAGTAATTCAGCTGAAATTTTCCAAATTATCAGAATGTCTTTAAATCTGCTGTGATATTTGTTAAAGAGGTTATCCACTTTTTGTTCGTGGCACAAACTTTATGGGGCTGTGGGAAACTTGACCACACCCATGATAAGTAGACATCCCACTAACTAAAATCATGCCAGGCCACAGATGTTGCTGGACCAGAGAGTGCCAGACTAGAAAGATTCCACCTGTAGTAGCTGTCTCCATCTCCCCAGTTAGGGCCAGGTTGTCTCTCCACACTCCGATTTGTTCCTCTAAGGAGGAGTGGGTGTGACAGAGGGCAGAATATGCAATGCTTTGCCCAGCCATCTGTCAGAGGGTTATATGTCTAAAAATCATTCTTTTGATATCTGCATATATCTTTTTTTCTTTTAAATAGTTATTTAGCTGGGCTAAAAAACCAAAACTGAAATAGCCTACTGGCGGCAGTGAGTGTGGATTCCTAGTAATCCTAACTTGTATAATAATATAATGCTTACCTTAAGAATCTTACACCTTGAAAATCCTTGTTAAAACATAATCCTATTGAAGCTAATACCTGGTTTTTCGTAATGTAAACATTTTTCATATTTTTAGGCAGCAACTGTGAGAGTGAAGAAATTGGAAGAAAACATTGAGGCAGAGAGGGCAGCACATCTGGAATCAAAATTTAATTCTGAAATTATCCAGGTATCAAGTGTCAAATATTTGCGGAATTTCCAGTTTATGATGGAGAAGCCAGTAGAGCTGCAAGGCCCCAAACAGGGCCTAACGTTGTACAGGTTATACCTCCCCTAACCAGGACTCCCCTGGTCCAGCAACATCCACGGTCTCGCACAGACCCTGGATGTTCCTGGAACACAGAGCCCGGGAACAGGGAGGTCTGGTGACAGGGCAGGGACACTGTAGGGGGCACCCAGTGTTGGGGGGGCTGGGCAATGGGCAGTACGGCGGGGAGCTCTGCCCTCAGTGGTGGCTGTGGAGCCTCAGCCCCAGTGGGAGCTAGGAAGCTTTGGGCCCAGCTGTGGAGCTCCGGTCCCAGCCCCAGCCCCAGCCCCAGCCCCAGCCCCATTCTGCCTCTAGCAGCCAGGGAGCTCCGGCCCAAACCCCAGCCGCAGAGCCCTGGCCCTGGCCGCGCAGCTCCAGCCCCAGCCGTGGAGCCAGGTGGCTGCAGAGCTGTGCCCTGACTGTGGAGCTCCGGCCCTGGCTGCAGAGCCAGGTAGCTGTGGAGCTCTTCCCCAGCTGCAGAGCTCTGGACATGGTGCTCCAGCCCCAGCAGCAGCAGGGTTGGCGGCATCTAGAGAGCCCTCGGGGGTTGGGGCAGCAGTGGGGGCAGGCTGGTGCCCTAACCCGATAGCAGCACGGGCCAGGAGGGGAGGGACCTCCCATCGTCTAGCAAATCCCCTCATTCGGTACCAATCAGGCACCGAGGATGCCAGACCAGAGAGGTCCAACCTGTATTAGTTATTGCATGACTACAGGGTGGCTTAAAGGAAATGTCTACTAGTAAAACATTCCTATACTGTTAAAATACCCAATAATTACGTTTTTGCCAGGATTGCTGATGGACCTGAATGAAGATTTAAAGCACACATGTAACTGTTTCATGGGAGCAACAAACTATGTAACTCAGTCCATAGTTCTCTGAAATTACTGCTTAAATATGATTTTTAGTTAGCAGATTTTATCTTCAAACAAGATGATTGTACAGTATTGACAGATAATAAATGTGATTATGTATGTGAGCAAGCTTGCTACATATTAGATTGTAAAAATTAAAATTTTATATTTTAATTTTGTGCTACGTAGTCTTTTAAATAAATAGTTAAGCACAGTTTACTTTAAAGAACAAACACAAAATCTTAGTGTGCTGAAATCATTTAAAAATGTATTCTTTTAATTATTTGTGCTCTCTTTGCACTCAGACTATTATCATTTTGTAGCCAGTTTTGTTTTCTGGTTCTTGCACCTTCTAGTTCTCCCTGCAAATGCTTTTCAAATGACCACTACACTAATATAAAAAAAGGATAAAGAAAAATATATTTAATCTTCCTCTTTTACAAAAATATAAATGAATTGAAATGGCAACATTCTTTGGTATTAGAAGATCTGTTTTCTGAACAGAAGACTGGTAAGGTTTTCTATTGTGGATGTACATGGTGTTGTCACATTTCTGCTCTGCACTGTGTGAAATTTAAACCTTCACTATTAATCTTATTCTTAAATGAGATTAAATTTATGTAAAATATAGAACTCCACTGATGAAACTTACCAGTATACTTAACTACATAAATTAATAAAATCTAAATTCCATCAAAGTGCAGTATAAGGTACTTTTACTTATACTGTATCACACAGCAAAACAGAATACCACTGAAGATTAATGATAGCTTTCTCTAACTTGCTTAATTGCTTTCTTATCATTTGGTAGTTAAGGATTCGAGACCTTGAAGGAGCTTTGCAGGTAGAAAAAGCCAGCCAAGCAGAAGCGCTTTCAGATTTAGAAATGATCAAGAAAGAATTCAAAGAGGTGGAAAACGCATATGAGAGAGAGAAACGTAATGCCCAAGAGAGTTTGGAAAAACTCAATATGTAAGTTTCTCTACTAAATGTATTGTAAGCCAGCAGTAACAGCTTGTGTAGTACTATACTTTGCATCCTCTTTAGGTTGCAGTTGCTAGAAGATGATGTCATCACAAACATTTGTGTAGGCCTGACATTGCATCAGTGCTGCTGGTACATAAATACACTAAAGATAGACATTTAATCTATTGTTATATGGATCATTTGCAAAGCATTCACATTGGGATGCTTGCTAGCAATGTTGGATGTGACATTTTTTTTTTCCTTCTTTGCATGTTAATATTGATTTATTTTTAAAGCAAACTCTAATTTACAGACTTCTAAGAAAAAGATGCAGATTATTCATGGTGAGGAATGCCTCTTAGCCTTTGTATGCAGTGTTGAAGCTGGGTTGATTCCAGTATATTAGAGAGACTAAGTGGGTGACACAGATGCCACTTTTTCCCCTTGGTTGTGCTCCACCCGCCTGCCCCGAGGTTCTGCCCGATTCTGCTTTGTCCCTTCTTATCCTCCAAATCTCTACCCTTGCTCCACCTCCACCTGTCCCCACTTTGCCTCCTTCCTGAGGTCCCTGTCTGCTCACTGCTCTCTGCCTTCCCCTAAGCCCTTCCCTCAGCCACCAATCAGCAGTTTTGGTGAGGATGCCTCCAAACAGCTGTGCTGAGCACCCATACTTTTTTTCCATAAGTGCTCCAGCTGTGGAGCACCTACCGATTTGGCACCTATGGTGGGTGAGTTAATATATTTTCATTGGACCAACTTCTTTTGGTGAGAGACACAAGCTTTTGAGCTTTCACAAAGTGTTTCTTCAGGTCTGGAAAACTTGAATTTTC
The DNA here is from genome assembly GCA_032595735.1 of Pelochelys cantorii. NCBI lineage: Eukaryota > Metazoa > Chordata > Testudines > Trionychidae > Pelochelys > Pelochelys cantorii. The sequence goes on from CM064330.1 coordinate 109,449,375, forward strand.
TTGACCAACAACTCTTGGTCATGCTATGAGTGATTAAGTAGAATGCTCTTTAATTATGTGTAACAGCCTAATATGTTGCCATCAGGTTTGCCTACTGACTGACTGACTGCTCATCTGTCTCCGTCTCTCCTCATGTTACAATTCTTCTCTGTTTTTGATTGGTCCTCCTTACTACTTCATTTTACACCAGAAGCCTGCTGAGGCCAAGAAAACAATCTAAAAGTAATAACAAGATGGTTACCTCTAAAATGTTTCCTAATCTTGGAATCTGGCGTGAATGCAGAAAGGGATGTAGATAGTGTAGAGAAAGGACTCTGTATCCCTGGCTTCCTCAGCATACTTCACTGCAAAGAGGAGAAAAACAGAAGGCCAGTATGTGATCTAGGTCACTGTAAAGAGGTCCCATCTGCTATTTTCTATACCTCTGGTTTTCTCTTCACATGCAGTGTTCCTAGATATCAGATCCCTTGCATTCAAATAGGATGCAAAAAAAAAAAAAAAGTTATGGCTCTTGCTTTATCATTTTGGAAGCAAAAATTGACTACAGCTGCAAAAGTTGACTGAGTAATAATCAACTTACTTTGATAAATTAACACTCAATTGTGAGAGTATATAACTGATACTTTTGTACCACTAGAATAAAAGGTATTGATCTAGACATTTAAGTACTGAACCTTTGTTAATTATGTATTTAAATTGAAAAAGAAAATCTACTGGGAGGATTAAGCTTGTGGAATAAATACAAAACCAAAATAAAATAGCTAGATAAAAATGGCATACCTGTTTTAGAGCTATTTTTAGTATTGTCATTTTATAAATATATTTTTATGTCTTTTGGTGCAACAAGAAATTAGGCTTAATTAATACACTTGGGTAGCATGTGAGACACAGAGAGGATTTTCAATTCTGGCATCAGAACTAAACAGTGGTGTTCTACAGTTTGCTCTCAATTGTTGATCTGGGCAGTTTTATTAGTTGCTGTCGCAGCATGACTTTTGCCTGTTGAGTATTTTAAAAACAAACAAAACAGCCCTCTCTCGGGTTGGGAAGGTGAGTTGTTCCTCCAAAGAACCCAGACTCACTCCAGAAAAGTGGCAGTTAAAGTCAAGTGGAAAAACTGCAAATCTTGTAATGAGGTTTAAAAGAAATGGAAACAGGCTCCTTACCAGAGTTCCTTCCTCTCAACTATTCCTGAATTTCTAGATTCTCTCCAAAGATCTGGTGATTAAAATCAAAAGCAAACCAGCAGAGATCTCCCTGACTCAGAGAAGCTGTCAGCATCTTTATCCCCCTCTTATGAGGGAAAAGATGATTGCTAATATCTTGCCACCCCCTTTCCCATTACGCTTTGCTGTGGAGTCCTAAAAATCTCCTCAGCCTCTGGGACTTGGGGCTGCATTCCCCACGATTCCCTCTGACCAAAAGTATGAAGAACCTGACTCACCCGCGCTTTAAGGTTGTGGTCCTCTGCCCTAGATGGAATCAACAGTCTGGGGTCTCTTACAAAGTCACAGACTGCCACCACAAAACCACTTCCCTACCGTTTTCCCTTTTCTCCCTTGTCCCAGAAATCTGTCTTGAATGTCTCTTCTATACATCTAATAGACAAATTAAGGGGAAGACCACACTGGTAAAAATAAAAAAGCAAGGAGTAGGATGGGCTTTTTCATTCCAAGCTCTTGGACAACACTTACAGTGACAGTGCGGTAATGAGTGTAATAATGTCCCTAGAATTTAGAGTTAAGCCGTAGTTAGATGTTTGTTTGAGCCATCTGTTTGGCATTAAAATCCTGTGCCATACAAGTTACAATAAAACATAACCAGATTTTATATAGACACGGTTGGTGCTATTGTTATGGTTTATTTTTAAGTTGGTTAGGGAAGACTTGCCTGGAGACTGAAGGGGAGTCAATTTTTGAGGTAATTGAATGGTCAAGAATTTTGTTCATTAAATGTAATCTAGAGGGCACATCAAGACCACTAAACCTATTTTACTTACGACTGCAGGCATAGTACAACACCTGGTTATCTGAAGGGGAAGTATAATTTCTTTAATATCTTTCATTTAAGGAGTGGATTTTTTTATGAAAAAAAGTAAAGGCAACTTTTAAAGCCTCATGGCATGAAAACACGATATATAATACATCTGTTGATTGTGCTTAAAAGTATATAATGTTGGTTGACAAAAGTATATTTGAAAAACCTGTTCTAACACTGAAACTTTTCAGATTAGAAAGAGAGTATTTTTCCGCAAACAAGCAACTTAATGAAGAGATTGAAGAAAAGAAGAAAGTAATTACAGACCTCTCTGAGAGACTCCAGGATAATGAAAAAAGTTGTAAAGAATTACAGGAGGAACTTGTAAGGGTAAGAGAGAAGTCCGTGGCACTTGATTTATTGGGCGAATAGATAACGTGGTATATTTTACCATGTAAAAAGTTGAATATTATGAAAATTATTTGATTACACTGAAGATTTAATCTAAGAACATGTCTATTCTTTCTATTTAAAGCAGAAAAAGTCCCTTTTTTTGTACAAAAGATGGGCATGTCTACACTTGCGATGACGTTTTTCAATGAAACTCAGAAGTTTCTCCACAAAAAGAAAACCATTTCCACAAGAGAGCTTTTACTGGTGATGGTTTTGCGGAGATGTGCAAGTGTAGACGCGGTATTCGTGTATACACAACTTTTAAACTCTGCAGGATATCCCACAGTGCTAAGGTGACCACTCTTGAACAGTGTTATTGAAATTGGTCTGTGGACCCACTCTGAGAAAGCTGCTACCGGGCCACTCCAGTTTGTTTACTTACTGGCTCCACACCCACGGAACCTCATGGCTCCCATTGGCTATGGTTTGCCATTTGCAGCCAAGGGGAGCTGTGGGAACAGCATGACTCTGGACGCGGCTTCCTGCAGCTCCCCTTGGCTGCAAATGGTGAACCGGAGCCAATGGGAGCTGTGAGGCTCCATGACTGCAGAGCCAGTAACGAAACAGATTGGCGTGGCCCAGTAGCAGCTTTCTCAGAGTGGGTCCATGGACCACTTTATGAAACACTGGTTTAGACAGAACTTCTGCTGCTATGACACCAGACTATCCTTCCTATATTCTTGGCAAGTATTCACTTATCTGGCCAGGTGACAATGCCTGCTCCGCAGAGCACAGGATCCCCTGCTTGCAGCAGTGCTGCATTCCTGGCGTGGAGAAAGAAGGATATGCAGGAACTAAGATGCCCTATAATCACCCCCCCTCCCCAATCCTGCGAGAGCTACACTGTGGGATAGCTGCCCTCAAGGCACTGCTTTCAATGGGGTGGAAGTCCTGCTAATGTAAATGCTCCACCTCCCTCTCCCAGGACAGCCCGGACTAGTTGGGAGATGTTGGTGGAGTGGGACTGGCTTGGGAGATAATCGCGGAGTGGAGCAGGCTGCTCTGTAACTCCACTTCCCCATAGCTCCTGCAGCCATAGTGAGTGTCGGGGGAGCCAATCCCTGCTGCCAGCCCCATCCCGCCCAGGGCTCCATGGGCTCACCTGAGTATGGGGGACCATCCCATCCATAGGATGGCTGCGCCAAACCATGCTATCGATGGATGTCTCTGCACACAACTCCCATGGACCACAGGGTCATGCTAGCAATGGCGCAGAGCTATCAGACAGAAACTGCTCTAGCCCCACTGCGCTACTGGTGGTAGTACTGGAGGTCCCTGGGCGGGGCGCTAAATTGCTCAGGGGCAATAGGTGGGGCTGGGGCATGCACAGGGGGTGGGAGGAGCAAGTGCACTGGCTAGCAAGTGGGGCCAGAGGACACGTGGGGGGGGGTGGAATGTGTGGAGATACCCCTGAACCCCCGAATCCTGGCTGGGAGAGTACCTGCTGGCCCACTAAGGGCACATCTAGACTGTTTTTTCGAAAGGAGATATGCAAATTCGGTGCTAATTTGCATATCTTCATCTGATCGCATTTTTGAAAGCAGGTCTTTCGAAAGTGAAAGTAGTCTGGAGGTGGGGTTTTTTTTTCTGAAAAAAAAAAACCCTTTTTCGAAGAACAGTGTAAATCTTTTTTTAAAGAAAGACCCTTTTTCGAAAAAAATGCTCTATCTTGGCTTGTGTTGCACTGGCATGTATTACCAACCAAGCTGCAGCCATTTTGTGGGATTTTAATTTAGGTGGTTAACCATTACAGAGTTTAATGTATAAAATACATTGGTATTGTATTACTTTCTTACTCAGTGCTGGAATTTTCTCAGGAGATTGAGGGAGCAGGGAGCTAAGAGCTCCAGCCTCAGCCGGGCTCCGAGTGGGGAGCTTTGTGGAGAGCTGACAGCCCAGGTTCTCAGTCCCCCTCACTGCTCTCTCTGGAGTTGGTGGAAGTGCTCCTAGTGAGGATGTGCACCACCAACAGAAGGAGAGTATTGTAGGTGTGGAAAACTGCAATAATTACTATGGTGGCTGGAAGTTGACCAAACATAGGGAGTGTAAGCTTGTAGTGTAGACATGCCCTAAATCTCTTCACGTGGAGGCCCCTGAATCTCTTGTCTAATATAAGGGATCTAGTGTAGTTCTGTTGTGTTTAGGAAATTCTGTACTGTAGGGAGCAGCATTGGTCGTAAAACTATTGCTTTTTCCAGGAGAATCAGCACTCAGAAAAATAGCTTTAGAAGCATAAGGACTAGAAACATTTTTTTAAAAAAGTAAGTGAAAGCTTAGATCCTGCAAAAAAATCTGATGGGGGGCCACTAACCTCTAGTGTAGAACCTTACCCATTCTCATTAAGTATGTGCATTAGGAGACTGGGAAACCCTTTGATATATTCTTCTCAGTGCAGATTCACATCTATACTTATGTTTTCCACTTTGCAAATTTAAGGAAAATGATCACAAACTACAATGATAGGGGACAGGGAACTAGAACAGGAGTCAGAAAGGAAATAAAACTGATTGTGGATAAAATATAGAAGAGCTGGCTAGTCTAAGGAATTTCCTTTTGATCTTTCACGGCAATTGGAAATAGAGACTGAAATTGGCATGGAAACTTATGGACACAGTCAGCAAATGTGAGTACAGAGAAATGATGAAGGCCACATAAATTAGAATGTACTGACTAAAATGTGGTGAATTTAAAAAAAATAGATGGCTGAGAGTAAAAAAAGTACATTTGTTTAGGTGTGCTTACATAAGACTTTTCTGTGGGATAGATTCAGTAAGTATGACCTTGTCTGTCCTAGAGTAGCTTATATTAAAAAAGAAAGCCTTTCTCTTATTGTGATATTGACCATATTGTTATATTGTCTTATTGATAGTATGCATGTAAGATAAATCCTTTAAATGTTTTTACATCCAGTGAAAAAGATAATCCTTTAAATTGTATTTTATTGGTGTTCTGCAAATACAAGCACTTGTATATATGGATTTCAGTAGTGTTGGAAATTCTTTGTGAAGTGTAGTACAAACTATCACATAGGGAAATCCATGTAAATGCTACAGGGAACCTAACACTGAAACATACATGAATAATATATTAGGGGATATACAGCACATATAATTAAAATTGAAACAGTAAAACAAATTTTATAAAATATTTAAACTGAATAGTGGAAAACACCACAGAAATTTGCATATATTTGTTCTTGTTTGCCAATGATATGCTACCAGTTCATGAGAGAGTTTTTTTGGGCAAGATGTTTTCCATATTGGAAAAACTGCTTGAATCCTTGAATAAGCAGTGGTATGTTGGTCTGTACATACTAGACATTATAATAGAATTTTCTTGGGGGTATGGAGAGTAAACTTTCTCTGTTCTGATCAAATAGGAAGCAAAATGTATTCAATCAGGGAATCATAATTTTAGAACAGATGATAAATAACGAGTAACTGGTCAGGGCCAGAAACAAGAGATGTGGACTTTCTTCACCACACCTCCATTATTAGGATATTGTGCAAAGGGTACGTTTAATTATTGTTTACTTCTGACTCCTTTTCTACTTGTCTTCTAGACACATATGTCATTTTTCATTTAATTGTAAACTCTTTGGCAGAGACCATGTCTGCATGTTCATTTGGCTGGACCCCACTCCTAGGGCTCTAAGTGCTACCATAATATAAGTATTTGATTTATAGTATTATGGAAACTTCAGTAACTTTCAGTAGTATTTTTTCCCATCTGAAACCCCATTGGATATATCTACACTGCAATAAAAGATATGCAGTATGGCCTCAGCCTTGACTGGAGTATGGGCCCTTAGGTTATAAAATTGCAGTGTAGAAGCTGGGCCGGAGCCTGGATCCTTCTCCCTTGTAGGGTCTCAGAGCCTAGGCTTGGGCTGAAGTTCAGGTGCTGACTGGGTTGGCTGAACCAGGCTGGGAGATTTGTTGCCATAAGTTTTTTTTTTAATCACAGTGTAGGCATACTCATTGTTTCTCATGTAGGAATGAACTCTTATTAAATGCTACTGTATGCATATATTTAAAAACCTGACTAAAGTTATAGGGTTCCTTTGGCAGATTAATATTTACCAGTACTATTATGATATACTCAGGGCTTCTCTGGTGTAGCTATTCTGATATAGCAGTGTCAACAGAATGCCCTAATGTGGAAACCGGAGTTCTGCCGGCAAAGTTAAACCACCTCTTCAAGTAACATTAGTGATGCCAACAGAAGCTCTCTCATAATTGCATCTATGAAACCAGGGTTTTAGTTGGCACAGATGTGTCACCCCCGCCCCTTTAGCACTCATAGCTCTGCCAGCAAAACTTTGTAGCATAGTTCAGACCTTAAATTCTAGGATCTATATGTACCAGAGTGAAGTAAGTGAGATGTGCTTAAAGTGCATTCTCAAATGCTTTCGCCGGATTGAGGCCTTAGTATTCTGGTGGATATCCCAATCCTAATAATAGGGAATGGCAATAGTTATTGCTTAACTTGTACAGTGTTAATAAAATTAAGCTTACTTGTCATAGATTAAGATGTGAGTAGTCATGCCTAATAGTTGGGGCAGGATTTGGTAGCCGGGTAGCCCAAGGTCAGAGCTGCAGTCAGAGTCCAAATGCCAGAGCCAAGAATCGGAGACAAAGTCAGAATGGGAGTTGAGGGTCAGAGCTTGGTTATCTGGAGTGAGAAAAAGCTGAGGCCATGAGAGGAGTGGGTCAGAGTTAAAAGTAGAGTGGGGATGGGATTGGAACAAGGTGGGAGCAAACCTGAGACAAGTAGGTGCAGGGGAACTATTGCAACCACATGCAAATGCTTTGAGCAGCTGCTGAACTTCTGCTGTTGAATTTAAGAGCTGGTCTGCTGCACCTTCCCACCAGTCAGGTGTTGTAGCCAAGCAGGCAACCTACAACAGGCCAGCTACACTTGTTAGTAGCTGAATCATTCCTGACATTAGTGAGTGAATATTTGGCCAGTGCCAAGTGTTTAATGTGCTACAATGCTGAGTGTGAAATATAAAGCTAACCTTGTATTAATATTCTTTAAACATATTTTCATAGAAAAAGAAAACATGTCACATGCTGCCTCGATATTCGTAGCTACATTATACGTTCACTTACCTTAAGTGCAAGACTTTAGGTATCACAATAAAGATTAAGGGAGAAATCTAACACCCCCTTTAGACTCTGCTCCTCTGGTGGAGTCTGCTGCACAGAGCAGGGAAGAGTGTGATGTGAAATGTGGATGGATTGTGAGGCCACAGCACCTAGTGCTATGCTGATCCTCCCACTCCCTGTGATAGTGGAGTACAAAGATAAATCAGCTGATGGGCTGAAGCAGCCATTGTGGATTGTCTTTGCAGCTATTAGACAGGTTTGTGGGAAAGGTGTGTCTCCCATTGCCTGACTCCCAGCCCATCTACGCAGATTGGATGCTGGGCTGCCCTTTGAAGAAGAAACAATAATCAATATGAAATAATTAGTATCTAACATTTTATTTCATTCTAAATATTTTCAGACATTTTTATGTTAACTGGCCCTCAAAAGAGGATCAACCCCTTAGTTTGAACATATTCACAAGATCCCTTGGGGGAAAGCTTACTGAAAGAAAACCAGGTGCTGGGAGTTGAAGTGTTTTTCACAATCCTGTAATTTCTGGGACATTAACTAGAAAGAAGAATTTCTGAGATTGAACAAACCACTACCTACCATGGAAAATAAATATACCTAATAATGACACTAGGCAAATTGCTACTATAGTACGCATGCTTTTCAAGAGAAGCATATCACAGATTTCCATTCCATCTTCTCAGAAGCATTGCGCCTTTCCGTATGTCCTTTCAGGGTATAACAATTAGCTTTGTTGTTTGTGTGCATAGGCAGCATATGACTATTTTAGCTACACACAGAAAATATCACTGTACTTTTAAAAACTTTACTGAGGCTTTGTCTATACTATACAGCTTTTAGTGACATGGCTATGTCGACACTGTCCATGTCGCTAAAAGTCAGGTCATGTAAACACAGTTTTTGGAAACTTGCCAACAAAGAAATTCCTACCCTCTACCAGTAGCATTTGCTTTGTCTGCAGGAGAGCCTTCCTGCCAACCAAACATTGTTTACACCCTGGCAAAGCTTTTGTCATTGTGTGTGTGTGTGTGTGTGTGTGTGTGTGTGGGTGGGTGGGTGGGTGGGTGGGTGGGTGAGGTGGGGGGAGGGACAGGCGTGATGAGCCCATGTGAACAAAAGCTTAGTCGCTCAATTTCCAGTGTAGGCAAAAACTTATTCTGACTGCTTGCAGGCCCACACGCTCCCTCCATCACTGTTTATCCCAAATCCATGTTAATCCACATTGAAAAACTGTTTTAGCTATTTGTTCTGTCACATTGTATCATCTTGGTTTCAGGAAAAAGAATGCTGTGCGGAGAGACATTTTATATAATTAGTTCTACAATAAAATGTTATTGTAACGCCAGTTTATTTACCACTTTAATGTTTTTTTTCCCTTTACCCACGCCCTGTCAAATAAAGGCCAAGAAACACCAGACATTCCTAAAGGAGACCTGTGAAAACAATGTGAGAGAACTGAAGTTACTCTTGGACAGCTTTACTATGTCAAGCCAGCGGACAGCAGGTTAGTTGAAGGTATAAAATGACAGATGCATCTGTCAATGTTCCAAAGTCACTACATTGTGGGAATTCTGCAGATGCCTCTTGCATTCCCTCTTCTCAACGTGCTTTGATTTGATGACATGATAAGCACAGTTCTCACAGCAGTCAAGTGGCCTCACTAGCTGAGAAAGGGTGAGAGAATGTGGACCTGCTGTTGTCAGCCCAGAACTTGATTTACAAGTGCTGGGGTCTATATGATCGGTCAGAAAAGGGCTCACTTGCTGTGCTCTAAATCCAACTGAGAAAAAAGTCCTTACAGTCTACCTGCAAGGGGAACAGATGTTTTCACTGAACTGAGCCAAATTCTGAGGCAACCTTCAGCAACTTAAAGGTCACATATTTAAAAAGGTTATGTAGGACACAGGGTGGAACACTGTTCTTTTTATAACATCACTTTACACTCTGTGTTGCATTCACTTACTTGAAACCAACACAGATATTGTTCCGATTTAATATACTAACATGAAATTTCAGATTAATGTCACTTTACCATATATATTTTATGGTATTATTTGTGCGTGTTGTATCGAATGCAACACACTGTTCAACAATTGAGATGGGGACTAAGATAAACAGGAATTATTGGGAGACCCCATTCATTTGAAATCTGGTACATTTATTTTTGAAAAAGGTATAAAAGTAGTTTTAGGTACGGCAGCTGACTGTCATTTCTCCTGTTAATTTTTGTGATTTTTATGGACTCATATTCTTCTTTTAAAAGTTTTTTCTTTCTGGTTGGTGCATGAAAGATGCACAGGCCTATACAAAGGAACCAGTCAAACAAAGTATCCATAAAGTGCTGTCAAACACATACAATAAGTAAACTGAATAAATAAAGACACATTTTTCCTATCTTTGTTATAACAATTTTAAGAATTACTTTTATTTCAAATGTAGGTTAAACAGGTTCAGAAAAGCTTTTTTTAAAGTTCTTGTTGATCTTAATGTGTTATGTGTTGCTATATACACTATATACAAATTTCTGCAACACCCTAGCAACAAGATACATTGACTGATGATGTGGCAGTCGATTTTTTTTTTCTTCACTTCCCTTGCACTTTTGGCCAAATAATGTTGTGATAGATTGACAATATCCTACAATATCCTGAATGAATGTTATTGAATTAAATTGAACTTTAATGATTTAGTTTTAACACACAACTGCATTTTTTATACAATAAATTCCAAATGTATGTGTTATTGTGGAGTTATGTATTTCCATGTGAAGGGTAAATGAGACAATAGCAGTGGGTGATTAGGCAAATTGAGTCAGGTTGTAACAGCTTCCAAGAAGCTACCCCCTTAGAAAGACGTGCATATACTAGTTCAAAGTAGATTCTCCAGGAATCAAGGACTAACAATGAAGTTTTAAATAAGTAGTCTGGCTTTAAAGTAGCTCATGGATTTCTTTCCTGATCCTGCAAACAAATGGGAGGACCTCAGTCCACAGAAAATCCCAGTCCTTAGGCTAAGGCTGGAAAGATCCAGGTTTGCCAGAATCCATTTGTGGTTGAGATTAATGTTCATAATCTTATTAGCGTGCATGTAGGTTCTTTTGTTGTTGTTAGTGGTTTTTTTGTAATGCATTTTACCTTGAGAATAAAGTAGGCTTACATAGAAATCTGTGTGTTAACTTATATCTGTAGCAGTTACACTTTTTAATCCATCTCTCTAAAAACCAAGTGTAAAAGCACTTATCTGTGCTGGGAAATACACAGTGGAGGCAAAGAGAGAAATATGTATTTCCACTCAGAAAGGCAATGTCAGGGGAGCTGGACACTCTGAGCGTGAGTGCCATCGTGATATTAGATGGGAAATACAGGTGCAGTTACTCTGACTGTCACAAATGTCATTCCCTACAAAAAGCTTTACACCAGCAAAGTTGAGTGGAAGAACATTTGAACTACCCCCTCCTCCAGTATGTCTGAGGATTCCAGTTTCCCATTAAAATGTCATCTGGAACTGTGGTGCTAAGACTTCCTCACCTGCACTTGGGCCAAATAACTCTTCAGAGTGTTTCCAGGTATGCTGTGGGAATTAGTGAGAATGAATGCCAAAAGTGTCAACATTAACTCCTATGGGTATTTCTCCATAGTTTCACTGGGATAGTGTGCCATTTAAAGTAGCATGAGTCCTAGGGTTGCCAACTTTCTAATTCTAGAAAACCAAACACACTTGCCCTGCCCCCTCCCGAGTCCCAGTCCCTTCTCACCCCATCCTTCCCTCCCTCCATCACTTGCTCTCTCCCACCCTTGCTCACGTACTCATTTTCACTGTAAGGCCCACATAGATGTATTTATTGCTTGGACAGATGTATGCTAAGTTCAGGTTTATTTTGTTAGAGGACACTAGAGCTGGCAGCAAAATAGTCAAAAAGGGTAATTAAAAAAAAAAAAAAAAGAAATTTCACAAAGGTTTTCACGATTCCCTCTCCTCTTCCCATTTTTTATAACCAGCTCCGTGGTTTTTGTTCACTAAAGTTATTGTAATTTTGTGTGTGGAATTAGGGTCACACTTTCTCACAGCAAATCCAGAGAGCAGAAACATGGAAGTGCAACTGTCCAAATACCTATATAATTAAATCTGTAGAAACTGATTCCCTACCTACATGCAGATATGCGCATGTATTCATAACTTTCACATTATTTATTATTACAATTGTTGTTTAGTGCCTAGATACCCAACTAAGGGCAGGGTCTGAGGTGGCAGGTGCTGGATATGCACATAAGGAGAAAGAGTCTGCAACACAGAGTTTATAACTAGTCTGTAGCTAGACAAAGGTGGTGAGAAATGCATGATAAATTGTCTCTTCTGCAATTGCTAGTCAACAACATTCACTTTTCAAGAATTATGTTTTAGTGTTCCTTATGAAATGAATACACACACATTTTGTCATCCGTTTTTGCACACAAGCCAGCAAAAGGAAAAAGTCAAAGAGTTAGGCTGCAAATTTTATTCACACAGACACACACACACACACACATAGGACACACACACGGTCATGCGTCAATACATGCACTTCCCTATACAAAGATACACAGGGTATGTATACACTGCAGAGTTTTTTCTGAAAAAACATCCATTTTTCTGGAAAAACTACACTTATGTCCACACTGCAATTGCGTTCTTTGACAGAAAGTCGAAAGAACTCAGGCAGTTTTCTGACGGGGTAAACATCTTTCTACGAGGAAGAAGCCTTTTTCTGAAAGCGCTCTTTCAGAAAAAGGCATGTGTGGACGGGGAAGAGGACTTTTTTTCGAAAGAAGAGGCCCCTTGGAAAAAAGCACAGGTGCCCTGGTGGCCACTCCATCAATAGTAATCACAACTTAAATGTGAGAGAGTGTCCAATCAATGTGGATGCTAAAAAAGCAGATCTCTTCTGGAAAAGCTTCTTCTGAAAGAAGCCTTCAGTCTAGACATAGCTACAGTCTTTAACACTCACATAATGCATGCATGCACACACCTGCCTACATAGAGACACTTTTTCATACAGTTTTCCAGGGGTTATCATCATGCATCTAGGTTCTTTTGCTGTTTTTAATGGGGGGAGGGGAGAGGGGCAGGCGGGGAGAGTTGGTAAAGCTTTTTACCTTTAAGAATGAAGTAGGCTTACATAGAAATCTCTGTGGTAACAGGCACTTACACTTGTTATCCATCTATTAAAAAAAAAAAAAAAAAAAAAAAAAGGCAGGTGCCCCTTAATCACCCAGATGGGAGCAGGATGGGCTGGAGGGGAAAAGATGGGGGAAGGCAGGAGAGCAGATGAAAGAAGCCAAGGATGCAAGCAAGATGAGGGTGAGAGGGGGCAGTGAAGGAGAGAGGAGGGAGTGTGTATGGTTGGATAGTCATGCAGGGGGATGCTGAAGGCTATAGGTTCATGAAGATATAGGGTCACGGGGTGGATAAGGACACTATGGGAGTTCAGCAGTGAATGGAGGTGACTGGGATGCAAGAGTGTGGGGGATGAGGGATATGGGGATCATGGCTCTGGAAAGTGGAGAAGATGGGTGGGAGAGAACTGAAAGGGGTACAGGGTTGGGATGAGTAGGTGTGAGGGACAGGATGGGATGGAAGTAGGATGCAGTGAGGGGGATGAGTGGTGAGATGGGATGGGGGAAGGATACAGTGAAGAGTATGGGGGAAGAGGGTAGGATGGGGAGGGATGCAATTACAGGGGATGTCTTGTGGGTCACACATGGCAGGAGACCGGGATGCTTTCGCTGCTCCCAAATCAGTCAGGGCTCCCAGGCACAGCAGGCAGGTTGTTTGCAAGGCCAGACCAGCAGTGCTGGACTCCACTTCCCACAGCACCCTCAATCTGCATGCCCACCCCACCCAGCTGCCTCCTGCTCTCTCACCTGTAAACACTCTCCCTGTACTCAATGCCCAGTGCGCCCCTTTCCCTTTTCCCCTCCAAATGCTCCCCTTTCCAGTGCTTTACTCTGTCCCATCTGCACCCCTTCAGCCTACCCTTCCAAACACTCCCTCTGCCCCACACAGCACCCCCCATCCACACTCCCTTTGTGCCCCCTCTCCCTGCCCCATCTGCACGATAGAGGAGGCAGGAGCTTCCTCTGTCTCAGATGGAGAGCAGGGGAGGTCAGGAACAGCCAGGAGCCATGTGGCACAGCATAATGACTAGCAGGAAGCCCACCGCACAGCGCCACCAACTGGACAATCAAGCCACCAGGATCCCTGTTTGACTGGCTGTTGCGTTCCAAAACCTGATACCTGGGCACCTTAATGGTACCTCCTCTCAACCTATGGTACCTCTCTTGCAGAGGGTTTAAAGGATAGTGTGTCTGTTGTTGCTAAGAGGCAATTCCTAATCACTTTATAGTCATTTGAACAGGTTTTCCATTCTTCTCTTCTCTTTTTTTCTCTTTCTCTTCTATTGCAGATATTACAAGGAGTGATTTGAGCCTGTATTTCCCCCATTAGTGGGAATTCAGAAGTTAGTGTTTTTAATGTGATTTGTTACTTACTACCACCTTTAATACATGTAAAAATAAAATTATTTAAAGCTTCAGAAGCTTCTGTAAAGAGTTGCACCTCAGCAGAGTTATGTCTGATTTGCTACTGCAACTGGGTCCTCAAACCAAATGTTGAAACCTCAAAAAAGTTGTAGTTTGAGGGGAGACAAACAGTAAAATTCTACAGTTTGTCCTGCAAGTTCAGAGCACTTTTCAACTGAGCACATTGTATTATTTTCAAAGTTGTTTGGCTGTCTCCTTCCCTACTTGTTCTTCTTGTATATATTTGTATAACTTGGCTGTTTCTACTATTTCTTTCATGCAAAGAGACACTATTGTTCTGTGGTGTGAACTTGCAGAAAAATCCAGAACCAATAAAAATAGAGTTGGCACTTTTAAATATCTCCTTATGGCCAAACATAGAAACAAATTGGAAATGAGGAGTGTTAACACCATGTTATCAGCCTGCTGTCTACAAATCAGTAGAAAGCGTTTAATTGATCAGAGTTTTGAGAGCTGCAACTTTACATCAAGTATTGCAGAACAAAGTCCTCAAGGATTGAGAGTGGGCATAGTCCTACCAGATGATCTTCGTGACCAATTATGTAGCAGTGAAGGAGAATCAACTACAGACAGACTCAATTAATGATAAACTCCTGGAAGGGGTGCATCAGAATTTTCTCATGTTGCCATACCTGAGAGAGGCTGATGTATCACATTTCTGTTCTATGTGAGAAGATGAGAAAAAAACCGTTCCTAGAATGGATGTTTTAAAGGTGACTTATAAAGAGGAAAAGAATGTGGACTTCCTATTTCTTTATGATGGAAAAAGAAAGGCCTCAAGGAATTTTTTTTTTAAGGGGTATTATTAAAGACCACTTTATAACCCCAATAGTGTCAAGCATTGAGTTCCCTCTTTTTGTTGGAGAACTTGAGCAGTGGTGATCTGACATTGAAACCTGAACAGAAGAGAAAAAAGCCTTAGATTTTGTCTACACATCAGAGTTTTACCAGTTACGCAGGTGTAGTGATCACAGTATAATCACTCTTGTGGACACTTACTCCACTACCAGAGTAAATTTTTTTTCTGTTTAACTTAAACTTCCTTCCCAAGCAACATAACTGTAATATAAATAATAATAATATTGGTTTAAATGCACACCTTATCTTAAGTTAGTGTAATCTTCATGTGAAGACAAGCACTTAGTAAAACTCTTTTAAAATGCTTTTTGTTGTTGTTTTTAAACACCTTTTTAATTGAAACACCTGTCAAATGGTTGAAAGAAATGCTCTTTTGTAAAAGGTTCAACAATGCTGTCCTTTACCTGAAGGGCTGAGATGAGAAATCTACCAATCTCTTTGAGTTCTTCTGGGGAGAAGAAATTTGACACTCCTGATATTTCTAAAGGAAAAAACAAGCAGGAAAAACACAAAAGAAATTTTTAAAGCCTTATCCATACATCATAGAGCAAAAAAGGTCACAAACACATTCTCTTTCCCCTTCTTCCCCCCCACTTAGGTCACCCTTAAAGCCAGGAAATTTGGCTGATTATCTTCATTAATTCATTTTATTAAACTGTTGTACCATGTGTGGAATACTTGAGGGGAGGGGAGAGATGTATTCTGTGATTTCCCACCGTCACAGATTTTCCCACAAAGTTGTACTTGATAATATTATCTTTCATTTTAAAAAAATCTAGTCCATAAGGTTTAGGAGATAAATTTATTTGACCTGATGTATATTTTATGTATTAATTATAATGATTACTTAAGAATTCCCAGTTATCACTGAGGGTTGTCATGAACCAAGTGTAAATTCATGGAGTATTGCCTACCTGAGTCAGCAGAAAGCCTGAAAAAATAGCCTTAAGCTGGGTGAGCTGATCCATTCATCTCAATGAGAGTCCTGTGGAATTTGGCTTTTTTCCAAGTTGTCACAGTATTCCACACTTTGATGAAGCCAAACATCTGATATTTTACTTTTCTGTCACAAGGCCTGACTGGAACCTGCTTGCAGCTTTCCCCACAAGGAGGGTGGCAATTTGTTTATGTTGCATGCTTCCTGAACTGTTCTGTGGAACCAGACAGCAAGGGATCAGAGCTTACAGTTTAGTTTTTAGTTAGTAAGTGAGAGAGAGAGAGAATCAGATATTTAGGCTGGTGGACTGGTCTGCCTGTAGACCACAGTAGCTAAGGCTATAAAACAGGGTGATAACTTTCTGAACCTGGCTACAAATTGCTATGATGTGGCAGAGAAGGTATTTCTGGGACTGGACTCCTAGACAGCACTGCAGGGTCTGAAGCTTGGAGAGTGGTGTTGGGTTATGTGGAAAACTCAACAAAAACCCATCACCCAAAATAATTGACTCATTTAATGACAGGTGAAAATGGTGTGAGTGCGAGCTCTTATATGATGGGAGGGATGAGAATGAAACATATTTCATGGCTATAGAAGCGTTGATGTTTCTGTAGAAAGTTCTGCTGCTGTTGAATTTAGGGGTGTTTGCCATGTGATCTGAGCTGTGGAATACAAAAGATACTGAATGCTGAATACTGTTGTTTTCTCCAGTACATGGCTTAAGCACAGCTGGATAATTTAAAGATGGAATGTCTTTTTTTAAATCTAAATAAAAATTTAACCTTATCATATATGGCCAGATTCTGCTACCCTTACTTATAACGATAAATACTGCATGCCACAAGTCAATGGGCTAGCTTGTGCAGTTCTTGTATATTCTAGAAAAGACAGCGCTAAGGCCTGGGTTGGGAATTAGGAGATTTGGTTTCTGTTCCCAGTTTTGCTACTGACTTGCTATGGGTCTTTAAGCAGTCACTTTTCTCTGTTCCTCTGTTTCACCATCACCCTCTGTCTTCGTTATTTGATTTATAAATGCAGGGATGATCTCTTAGGCCAGTTGGGCCTTGATTTTAGTTGAGGTGCCCTCCAGGTGTTACAGTAATACAAACAATAGAGCAAAGATAGGATTATTTAGTGCATAATTTATTTTCAGTGTTACTTTTTTCTTAATATTGAAGAAGTGACCAAAACAGACTGTGATAACTATAGTCTTAGAATAGAATTACATCCTGGGCTATGCTCGCCAGTTCCCATTGATCTAACTGGAAAAAATTGTGTTTATCATAGTGCTGAATTTGTCCTTAGGCTGATAACATTCTCATCAGCCTCAGGAAACAGAGGGTAAAACAATTTGTACTCAAATGCTACTTGTGTAAGGCCTAATTTTAACAAAAAGTGTGACTGAGATAATAAAAAAAGGGACTAAGAAATAAAAATGAAAAGTTAGTGTGTCCAAGAGTGAAGTAATTCTTAAAGCCCTATTTTGTACTTCCTGGAGTGATTAAAAGAGGAAAGTTACTTTTGCAGAGTGGTTGTGGGCAATATTCTGACTTTGTGCATGTGTGAGTGTTCCATTGATTGCAGTTGGTGCCTCTTGCGAGTATCCAAAGCCAGGCTTTATGTAATGCTTCACAGTTGGTTCAGTGGTACTTATCCTTCAATTTTTTTATTAGAAAAAGCTAAACTAGCATTTTAAAATTGTCAAAAGTTAGACAGGTTGCTCTTGCAAATGTAATTTTATTGGAAGTTGTGGCTGGTCCAATGGAAAGGTTTAAAATACAAGACACTGTGGCTACGTCTAGACTGCAAGCCTCTTTCGAAAGAGGCTTTTTCGAAAGATGCTTTCGAAAAAGAGCATCTAGACTACAACCAGTACTTTTGAAAAAGCAAGCTGCTTTTTTGAAAGAGAGCACCCAGGCAGTCTGGATGCTCTTTCGAAAAAGCACAATTTGCATTACATAGCGCCTTTTTTCGAAAGAATACTTTCGAAAAAAGGTGTTATTCCTTGTAAAAAAATGTTTTCCATGGTCGAAAAAACTGCCGCATTCTTTCAATTTACTTTCGAAAGAACGCGGCAGCAGTCTAGATTCAGGGGAAGTTTTTTTGAAAAAAGGCCACTTTCTTTGAAAAAATCCTATAGTCTAGACACACCCTGTCTGTGGCCTGACTTTGTTTCATCCTGGAAAAGTTGATGGGATCTAATTTTTTTTCCAGACATGCTGAGCAACTGTAGCTTCTGTTGACTGTAGTGAGTGTTGCAGATGCTTTGCAGCTCTGCAAATCATGTTCTTTTACCTTTTTGTTCCTTTATTTCTCCCTAGTTTTAGGGTTTCCTAAAAACATATAACATATAGTGGATATATCAGCTTTAAGTTTTGTAATTGAAACATTATGTAGGAATGCACAGACATATAATAAAAATTGTGTTTCCTTTTGGACTGGAATTCAAGAACCTTTAAGAGTTTTCAGACCTTTCCAAGCATAACAACGTCATGTGATTTTTGGCTCAGCAAAGGTTTGTTGAGTAAGTGATGTATTACTACATTACAAAATACATGCTTGGTCAGAAGACACCAAAATAATTCTGAAAAAGTGCAATCCACTGTACATTTTCCAAAACGTATAAAATTATCCCTATGCAGTGTAAAAGTTTGGTGATCTGACTGAATGACATATAGGCCTAATAATCACTAAGCTATTATAAAACTGGATATTGCGTTCATTAGTTGGATGATAATAGCAAGTATTAACTGGAGATTGCAACTTGGTTGTACAAGCCAGTTATATTTGACATGAAACTATAGATGTAAGCCTTTGGGGAGAACAAAACTGTTGCTCAATATTATTTCTTGTCACTGTAGCCCTAACTAATTTTAATACCTCTATTTCATTTTAAGCAGTTTTCTGTCTCTCTCTCTGACTTTAAGGGCTTTATTTTCATTCTGTAATTTTTCTTCAGGCAGTCACAAGGACAAAGATAAACCTCCAAGCCTCTCAGTTGTCCTTGAGACTTTGAGGAGTACCTTGACAGATTACCAGAACAAGCTGGAAGATGCATCTAATGAGGTAACATTTGCACTGTTTGGTTTCACACATATAGCCTTCGGC
The DNA here is from genome assembly GCA_032595735.1 of Pelochelys cantorii. Classification (NCBI taxonomy): domain Eukaryota; kingdom Metazoa; phylum Chordata; order Testudines; family Trionychidae; genus Pelochelys; species Pelochelys cantorii. The sequence goes on from CM064330.1 coordinate 109,468,409, forward strand.
CTGCAACAGTACATATTCTTCACTTGTTACAAAGGTCAAAAGATTGAGAATGTTGAGTTGACAGCTACACAAATGCTAAAAAGAAATAATGTCTGTCACTACTTTTTCTCTAAGCTTGCCCTACGGTAATGTTCCACTTAAATATATAAAAAATAGTTTATAGTTTTTTATTGTAAGTTGAACTTCTGATTTTTTTTCAGTAAATATACACAGAAATATGATACACTTCATCCTCCATCAAGGTGTTAAAAGGTGACAAAAGCATTTTTAAAATTCAATGTAGTACTTGAATTTTAGCATGCATTGGTATCAGATGTGTAAATGTGAGTGCCCTAAAAAAAAAAGTGACATTATTTTCAGAGATCAGTTCTGTTTGGGTATGTCTACACTTGCACCCTCTTACGAGAGAGGAATGCAAATTAAGACATTCGAAATTGCAAATGAAGCCGGGATTTAAATATCCCGTGCTTCATTTGCATATTCACGTTATGGCGCTATATCAAAATAGCGTTATTTCAAAATAACAGACGCTGTTAAGATGCGGTTATTTCGAGAGAAAACCCTTCTCTCGAAATAACTGGTAAACCACATTGTATGAGGAGGAATAAGGGTTATTTCGGCAGAAGGGTTTTCTCTCGAAATAATCGCGTCTTAACAGCGTCTATAATTTCGAAATAGCGTCATAATGCAAATATGCAAATGAACCGTGTGATATTTAAATCTCGGCTTCATTTGCAATTTTGAATGACTTCATTTGCATCCCTTTCTCAAAAGAGGGTGCAAGTGCAGACATACCCTAATTGATGAAAATTGGTAAACGTCATAGTCTGCGATTTTTTGTCATACAGAGGAAGTGATATCTTCATTATCGTTTCCAAATGTAACCAAGAACAATAACAAACATTTCTATTTAAACAAATGCATCTTTTTACATGCAGTTCTAGGGGTTTTTGGTCACTGGCTGAGAAGTCTTGTATTTATTTTTATTTATATTGCTAATGTGATTTGGTCAATCCTCTTGGGTTTAAAATGTTATATGAATTTATAGCTTTAAACACTGTAGACAGAAGTTAACTATATCTTGTCAAAGTCCTTTAATTGTACATAAAATTGGCAAAGCACTGAAAAGTGTCAGTATTTTTTTTTCATTTCCTAAGTTTTGTCTTGTGTTTGACAAACTTATTATTTATTCAGTCACTCATTACATTTGAAATCTAGTGTATTAATTTTGCTTTTTTATTGTGGAAAAATAGACTTATTCAAGTCCTCTGAGATTTGTTGAAGAGGAACAGAAATAAGTGGCCACAGAAATGATTATACTTCTGTAAACAGCAAGCACTGTTATAAGTCTCTGCAGTGAGATAAGATAACCAATGTGTTTAGTAGTTTATGAATCTCTTCTGAAGCCCAGGTTTGGAAGCTGAAGAGTCACTAGGAACATATTACGCACAGTGAATTGTTATTTGGGAGGATGAATGTCACATGATCCTCAGCACAGTTGAAAAGTCGACTCAGCAGGCTTTGGCTTAGTAATGTGCTTTGTTGTGAAACAGTGCCAGACAGAGCAGTGGGGAGGCCAAGGGGGTGGCTGCTAAGAAAGCAAAGAGAGTACTCTGACAGAAAGAAGAATGAACTGTCAAGGAAAATAAATCGCAAGCTGATGACCTGCCACAAGACTTCCCAGTAGGACTGCATGTGACAGACCCTGAAGTTGTCATGCGGAGCGAGAGACCATTGAATGCCCTCGTGGTACACAGAAAGGGCAGTGTTCTCTCCTTTTTGATTTTCCCCATAGATACTGTTGCTTCTGGCTTTTTATGCATTTTGTCTTTAAATGTGTTTTGTAATAAATCTCTTTTTAATATTACAATAAAACTCGCAGGGATTAGCAAAGATACCATCCAATAATGCTTTCACATGCAGCACTAAGGTTTTGGGCTTGTTTAATTCTGTTAAGCTATATCCTAAAAAACTTATGACAGAACCCCACACACAGATGGATGTAACTAAGTATTTGGCTTTACATCTATGGTTGAATCTGTTTGGTGAACTGGTGACATTTTATTAGCTCTAATTAGCTAAATAAACATGAGTTGTTAATTCCATTTCTGTATTGTCAGTGCATATTAAAATTAGAGTATATACTTTTACATGTCTTCATGAGTTAGGTCGATGAGTAGCTGATACACAATGTGGAAAACACAGAAATAATTTCGGTAAATTGGAGAAAGCAACTAACAGAGTTGGTAAGGATTGAGGGAGTGCAGATGCCACTTGTGAATTGTGAACACAATATAGAGATACTATAAAACTTCGAGGATCTCCTGGGTGTTTCAGGAAGCAGCAGTGATCAAGATTGCTATATTCTGCTTATGTCTGATTAGAGGAGCCTGGTATTTTCTTTCGCATACAGACTTGGCTGCTACTATTTGTGTCTTTTGACACTTAGGATTAGATTACTGATGGACTGTTCTGTCAGTCTTTACGCTGAAACTCAAAAGTGAAGCTAGCACATATTGTGGCCACCTGTTTATCAAAAAGACATCTGGAAGAGGGAATATAACTCTAGTGCTCCAGGATCTTCAGTGGCTGCTTGTAATGCTCTGAATGGTTTGGGAGTATAGGTGACTTGAGAGACTATGCTTTGGGTAATTCTGCTGCTGTTGCAGTCAGCAGAAATTCATGAGCTGGAATCCCCTCAGTTTAAAAAGGAAGAATGCTGCTTGCAGGGCATTTACTGGGATGGGGGCCATTGACTTTGAAACTTGCTTCTTGAAAATCACTGGGATCTAGATTTGTTAAATTTTCTGGTACACTTCAATGCCTTTTCCCAGATATTTTAGAATTCATGGGGCCAAAGCAATAGTGAATTTGGTTTAGGGTTATTGCTGCTATTATTTATTTGTAATATCATTATTAATATTAAATTAAATTTATTTAATGGGAAATATGTTAAATTGTTTACAGATAATATCTGAGGAATTTTTTAATACGTACTGATTTTACATCGGTGTAGAAAATATTAAGCTACATTTAAGTCCCTACATAACCTCTCGAGCCCTCAACTGTTTTTATCTTTTCCCAGATAAAGAAAGTGAAAGCTTCTTGTGAGAAGATGGCAAAAGAGATTGACTCATCCAAACAAAAAATACAGTCTCAAAGTCAAGACCTTATGGTATATTTTTTAATCAACCATAACTTCTTAACATAGTGCATATATTTCTGGTATGTCTCACTTAGCTTGTATCTGCATGATACTACATTATCTCCAAATAAGTGCTTGAATAATTTCTCTCTGTTCAGCAGAATGTCAAACCTCAAGTTTGTGCAAGGTCATATTGTGTTATAGTGATTGCAGCATAGATATGATATAAGCTTACCTATGTGAAAATTTCAAACATTGCATTTGGGAAGTAGTATTTGTTTAAACAGATGATCTGTTCCTTGAGTAGTCCTCTTACTTCATCATTTTGTGCTTGTTTGTTTGGCAAGTGTAGTTCTTCTGAATGGAAGTGACCCTGAAGAGCTTTTTCTGCTAGGTTTAAATTTTTATATCTTGTTCTGTGTGCATAAAATGTGAACAAGAAATTTGCCCTCAAAAGTATTTTCTACTCAGCTGTTTGATAATTTTTTATATTTGTTACTTCATTACTCAATCACTTATTTATGAAAATAAAATTCAGAAAATACTCACTTTTCTTTTCTCTTTCATGTATTTGTCAGATTATTTGCCTCAGCATGAAGTTTTCTAGAATTACTCGGAAAAATGCAGTGTTTGAGCCACATGTTAAAAAAGTTACAAGACAGACAGGAGTGAGAATGAATTAATCACACAACCTCATTGGGGGAGATATAAAGGGATCTGTAGACAGCTGAGGATGGACCTCTGTTCATCTTAGTGGCTGTGGGAAATTTGATCACATACATTTGGAAGATTTCAGTTAAAGAACTGTAAAGGTTAAAGTCATTCTATGAAATGGCAAAACTTACAGTAAAGAAGGATATCTATAAAATATTATGGATGTTATGGCCACATTTTGTGTATAATTCCACCAAACATTAGTAATTCCTGATATTTGGAGAGAGCTATTGGCCTAAATTATTGCTAGTAAAAATTGCTGATCCTTTTAAGCCGAGCACTTGTCATGGGTTGTTGGGGTTCTGATTTTATAGTCTTTTTCAAATTAGAATGTGTTTTTTGTCCCTCTTTGCGGGGGCTGACACATCACTTTCATAATGTGTCATGTCTGGATACATCGGTGTCCAAGGGACTGAAGAAGTCCTGAGGTCACTGTTAAACTCTACCTTCCAGCTGGTAGAGTTTTGTATTACTGCCAAGATTGAGTGTGGCCACTTCCAAGGTTTCTCAAATTCTTATACTTGAGATACACTATTTCATTGTTTCAGTTTATTATTGAGAGTCTCTGTATCATTCGTTGGTGATAACACAGTGGCCTTCCATCTTTTGAACTGAAACTTGTCTAATGTTAATTAATATAATTTCAGAAACCCTCCTCCCCCGTGAGGTAAAGTACTGCTTTATTGATTTGTGGAGAGGAGGATTCTAATGAACAATAAGGTTCAATGATGTGTTGAGTACTGACTTCTCCTGCTGAAGTCATTAAAAGTTAAGAATAAGGCCCTGAACCAGAGAGGATCAGGACCAAATGACTTGCCCTGTGACACACAGGAAATTAGTGGCAGACCTGACAGTAGAGCCCTGATCTGCCTCCCAAATGCTTTGTCCACAAGACTTTTTTTTTCCCAAACATCCTAAAAACTACAGTTTTTTATAATGCAAATGCCTACTCTATATGAGACTGCTATTCTACTAATTCTTTTTCCTCTTGGTGTAAAAGTCTGCTCCAATTTAGTATTGGTTCCATTTCTGATGGTGATTTCTGTGATATGGGCACCTGTCTACTGTGAATTGGACTGAAAACCACCAGATCATTTCACATTGACAGCTATACATGAAACAAGATGACAACAGCCCTTGGTTGCTACCAGTCATTGAAAACAGTTATCTACAGAAGAAAAGAATTGTATCCTTTCCCCAGGGCTATCCAGTTTCTTATGTCAAAAAGGAAGCTGTATTTTTTTCCATTGTGTCTAGATTTTCAGCTGAAGGAATGCTCTGTAAAGAGACGAACCCAGCCCCAAAAAGCAAGGCAGTCAAATTGTAGAGACTTTGGTTTGGCAGAAACATTAAAAAAGGAGAAAAGGGAATAATTCTGTTGGACTTGTCCTTTGCTTCACTCTATTTTCTTACTCCCAGAGTAAAACAGACTGAATTTAAAATTTGACACTATCATTAGAAGTAAGCAGATAGCTTATTTTAGGTTATGAAAATATATTTTCATATAGACCTTTACTTCCAAGGATACCGAACACTGGCTATGGTAATGCTCTATGTGATAAAACTGTTACCAACCTTTCTGTTTGTGTCTTTTTTTTTCTATAGGAAGCTCAGGATAGGCTGGTTGATGTCAATGAAGAGTTAAATCATCTGCGTACTAAGTGTGCAGACAGAGAAGCTTTAATAGGCACTTTAAAAATGGAACTGCAGAATGTACTGCACTGCTGGGAGAAAGAGAAAATACGAGCCACAGACTCAGAAAATGAAATCCGGAAGCTTACCAGGGCTTACCAGAAGGATACTGAGGTATTACCAGAGACCAGACAACTGTCAAAAAGAGCCTTTTATTTAATCTTAGCTTTACATATATTGAATGGTTGCATTAAATCTTAATAGATTTATCTGCAAAATATAATTTTAACATATGTATTTTAAAATGCATACTTAGTGTCTACTAAATTTTCAAGCGTCTTAATTCTTTTTCATAAAATGAATAATCAATTTAACTCTTCCGGTCATTTACATTTTAAAAGACTTAGCAAGCATTGTTTCAAGCAAATGAATTTGTTTAAAGAATCATGCCTGGTTGTTTTTTTTTATTTTATTTTTTGTATTTGGAATCTCATGGTGTTAATTATTGATTCAAATAGCAATCTCTCTCCGCCCGTACCCCTGACTCCACAAATAACAAATGTAGAATTAAGGTCATTTTGCTCACCCACTACCAAATTAGTGTTTCCTGTGCTTCTTTGGAGTGACTGCACCCTCCCTTTCAGTTTGGGTAGGTGTGTGCCCATGCACCTGCGCCGGAAACTATTCAAAGGGAACCAGTGTCAGGCTATTTTTTGGCCTCTGGGATATACATTTTGTGCCAGCTTCAAAAATTCTGTTCTGGTGAGTGACTTTCACTTCAGGTACCTACTTTGCCCTGGGTAAGAGCCATATTTGAAACTGTTGGAAGATCTGCAGGAACTTCAAATTGAAGAAAAAAGTATAAAGAGGTGAGACTGAATTAACTCCTATGGAGGCCACCTGCATTCACTTTCTGAAAATTCCTGCTTGGGAATCACTGAATGCTTCTGCCTCAATCAGGAGTGCCCTTCTGGACATTTTATGAGAAAGTTGACACCATTTCCTGTCATTGGTGCTGAAAAAGAAGCACAGATCATCAGAACAGCATTCTTCAAAGGAGCCAGAAGTTCAAGATTCTCTATAATGTCCACTAATAAAAAATCCGGGAAGAGGTGCTACCGGGTTCTTCTGATTAAAAATTGTCAATTCAAACTCATCACCCTAGAATTGTCAACCTTGCCTGCACTTCTCACTCCTTTGATCCAATAACAGAAACATCATGGAAATATTTTGGTATTGATAGGACTGGAATTATAGAACACCATGGGACTTGCTCTTCCTCTTGGTGCTGGATTCCCCTGTAGTACAGAAAAGAAAACAGTACTAACTGATCCTTGGGCCCTGTTTGTTACCTTCCCTTTGAGACTAGTTCTGTCCTTGATGCCAAGGCTACCAATGCTACATCTTCAGACTATCCAATACTTCCTCACCCAGTATAGTTCAGAGGTAAAGGTCCTCTTGTGGATTGGTAAATGGTTAAAAGACAGGAAACAAAGGGTAGGAACAAACGGTCAGTTTTCAGAATGGAGAGAGGTAACTAGTGGTATCCCCCAAGTGTCCGTACAGGGGCCAGTCCTATTCAACCTATTTACGAATGATCTGGAGAAAGGGGTAAACAGTGAGGTGGCAAAATTTGCAGATGATACTAAACTGCTGAAGATAGTTAAGAACAAAGCTGACTGTGAAGAGCTTCAAAAGGATTTCATAAAACTAAGTGATCGGGCAACAAAATGGCAAATGAATTTTAATGTTGGTAAATGCAAAGTAACACACACATTGGAAAAAATAATTCCAACTACACATACAATAGGATGGGAACTAATTTATCTATAACTACTCAGGAGAGAGATCTTGGAGTCACTGTGGATAGTTCTCTGAAAACAGTCACTCAAACAGAATGTTAGGAATCATTAAAAAAGGGATAGAGAATAAGACAGAGAATATTTTATTGCCTCTATATAAATCCATCATACACCCGCATTTTGAATATTGTGTATAGACGTGGTTGCCTCGTCTCAAAAAAGATATATTGGCATTCGAAAAGATTGGAAAAGGGCAACAAAAATGATTACGGGTTTGGAACAGGTGCCATATGAAGAGAGATTAAAAAGACTGAGACTTTTCATCTTAGAAAAGAGGAGACTAAGGGGGGGATATGATAAAGATCTGTAAAATAGTGACTGGTGTGGGAAAAAAGTGAATAAGGAAAAGCTATTTACTTGTTCCCATAACATACGTACTAGGGGTCACCAAATGAAATTAATGGGTAGCAGGTTTAAAACAAACAAAAGGAAGTTTTACTTTACACAGCGCACAGTCAGCCCGGGGACCTTCTTGCCAGAGGATGTTGTGAAGACCAGGAATTTAACAGGCTTCAAAAAATAACTAGATACATTCATGAAGGTTAGGTCCATCGATACTTATTAGCCCAAATGGATAGGAATGGTGTTTCTAGCCTCTGTTTGTCAAGGGCTGGAAATGGATGACAGGAGAGGGATCACTTGATGATTACTTGTTTCTGTTCACTCCCTCTGGAACATCTGGCACTGGCCACTGTTGGAAGACAGGATACTAGGCTAGACGGACCTTTCTTCTGACCCAGTATGGCTGTTCTTATGTTCATTATGTTGTTTCTGGTACTGACACCTGTGGAGTCATATCACCACACTTTGATACCACCTAGTTATAATACCTCCATGGGTAGATGACCCAGGGTCATCCTCTGGATCTGAATTCCTATGGCCCTCGTTGTCGTATCCTTGGGTTTATCATGACTGGGGTTCTTTGCCTGCTTGAAACCCATTGGGCTTGCCTCCCACCAACAGATCTTCCTAAGTTCCTTCTTCATATAGATTCCCCATGCAGACACGAGGTTAGTTTCCATGAAGTGGCTTATGATGTTATCCTCAGTATACCAAGCCGGAGCCTCAAGACAGCCTCAGATTTCAGCACCTCAGTCCAGCTGGATCAAACTCAGTCTTCTTTGTGCTTCTCCTCATCACCTGACAATGATGCGCTGTCTGTGGTTTCTTCTGCTGGCTCAGGATCATTACAGGAAATACTAAAGAGAATAGCTCCGTTGATATTCAGGAGAGTTCCCATAAGCTGGTGGACATACAGGACCATCTAGAGTGGCTCTACCTATGAACGGAGCCATTGTACAATCCACAAAATATTTGTGGCAAATGCCATCCTCTCTGCTTCCATCTAAGAAGACCGAGAGTGCATAGTGTCCTTACTCAAGTTTTGAGTAGCTATGTCCTTCACCAGAATGTCCAGCCTCTTTTTGATTTGGAAGCTATAGAAGGGGTTCCCCCCCCTCTCCATGCAGGCAAAGGCTTCTGTTCACATTATGTCCTGAGTAGAACTCAGTCTTTAAAGGATCCAGTCTGTCTTCTGTGTACTGAGTTTACTGTTCAACAAGGACAAGTCCTTTTACCTCCCAGTGTAGAGCAATCCTGGATTCCAGAGTAAGTGTGGTTGTTCCAACTGAAAGCATTTTCACATAATATTAAACTTTTCCACAGGTCCCATATAGTCACAACAATAGGAAACTGCCTTACACTACTGTGACACATGGTTATCTGTACATATGTGTTGCAGCATGCCAGACGTTTCAGAAGTACGCAGGTCTGGTTAAAGTCAGTGTACTTTCTGGCTTTTCACTTGTTGGACATGATGGTTTGAGTACCTGCAGGAATACAAGCTCATGGGTTTGGCACATAGGTCCAGCCAATGTATATATGGAAGTTCTCTTTGTTCCTACCTAACCCACATTGATTGTGGTTACAAATGCTTCTCCTTTCAGCTGGGGAGCTCACTTTGGAAACTTAGAAAACCAATGTCTGTGGCCTCATCAACCCTAAGTTGGCCACATAAATATTCAGGCATCATGGGTATTCATCTGGTCTGTTGGGCTTTTCTCCCTTATGTCAAGGGAGAGACTCAAGTCCTCAAGGACATCACTGTGGCAATGTACTGTGCAAGGCAGAGCAGTCTATCTCTGTCAAGAGACCATACATCTTAGGGAATTTTATGCCACAGAGCAATACATCTCTAAGTCTCCCATCTTGCTGGTGTTCAGAACAGTCTGGTAGATCTCCTGAACAGTTTGTTCAGAAGAGATCACAAGTTCTCTCTCAAGATGGATATTGTCAGATTCATTTTTCAAACGTGGGTGGTGGTGGTGGGGAATCCCTCGATAGACGCATTTCTGTTGAGGTGATCTACAAAGTACCAACTCTTTTGTTCCAAGGCAAGTCAAAGGGCAATATGCTGTATACCTACCCTCCATTCCATCCCTTCCAATGGTTGTGATCCAGATCAAGCAGGATCATGCTTGCTTGATCACCTCAGCTTCTTTGCCAGGACTCGTTTGATGCTGCCTTCTGATTAACCAGGACCACAATCACCTGCTATATCCAACCTTGGCCGCACTTCATCTTACAGCCTGGATGCTCTGTGGTTAACACCTCAAGAGGTGGAATGTGCAGGGAATTTTCAAAACATTATCCTGAAGAGCAAGGACCATCTAGTATGCTTACCCGCTGGAGTGGAAAGCAGTCTCTTTATGGTAAAAAAATAGAAGGATATTTCAGTTGTTCTGGCCTGTGTCCAATGTGTTTTGGACTGTTCCACTGAAACAACAAGACCATCAAAGTTTACCTGGTGGCTACCTCTGCTTTCCACCCACCTAAAAAGAGCTGCTCAATATTTTTTTTAATCCTGTGTCAGGTATATTCTTAAGGGGTCTGGACAGGTTATATCCCTATGTCATGGATCCTATTCCTCCTTGGGGCTTAAATCTGGTGCTAGCAAGGCAGATGGATCCATCCTTTTGAAGCGATGGTTACCTGTGCTTTATTGCATCTTTCTATCAAAATAGTAATCGTCTCTGCAAGAAGAGTAGCAGACCTACGTGCATCAGTAGGTGGCACTCCTTACACAGCTTTTATGAGGAGAAGCTATGTTAACATCTGCAGCTGAACTTCCTCATTGAAATAGAATCAGAATTCTATCTCAATCAAGTTTGTCTGTCTGTCCCCTCCATTCTCAAAAGACTGAGGAGAAGCTCAGTACGTTAGATGTCAGAAGGATCTTGGCTTTTTACTTGGACAGAACTAGACCTTTTGGGTCATCATTCCAGGTGTTGGTCACAGCTGAAGACAGGATGAAAAGCCTTTCATTCTCAATTCAGCAAATTTTGTCTTGTATAGATCTGTTTGTCTTGTTTGGACCTTGCCAATTAATCCTCTCTAAGCAGGGTGGTAGCATGATGTACAAGCTTCAAGCATCTTCCACAATTCTTTTGCCACAAGCCCTTATAGCAGACATGTTATATAGTTACAACTTACAGTACACCTCTTTACTACTCATTATACTAATCTTAGCATTCTGGAAATGATGCTAAGCTTGTACTAGTAGTTCTTCAGTCCTTGTTCTGAAACTCGCCCCGAGTTTGAATTTGTGAGGACATAGCATGGAATGGACATGTGCAATCCGTTGAAGAAAAATGGTTATTCATTTCTTCTGTGACTGTTCTTTGAAATGTGCTGTACATATCCATTCTGTCATCTACCCTTCTTTCCCTCTATGGGAGTTTCTATGTGGTCAGAATGAATTGAGGAGGATTGGGGGTGAGCTTGTCCTTTTTTTACCATTATGTGGCAACATGAAAGTGCTAAGTGCTCATTTATCACTAAGGGGGAAATCTCTGATTCTGGTTCACTGGGCACACCCACATTTGAAGTGGAATGGGCACATGCAATGTATCTTGATGAACAACAGTTAGAGAACAGGTTAGTAGCTGCTGTTTCTTTGTGTATTAGCTGATTGTGGTATGCTATATGTGGTAATTGCTTCACGAAGTTTTACTTCAAAACCAGATTTCCTCGTAAGGTTGTTTACTGATCTTAATAATTGCCTCCTTTTAATTTTCTCCACATAAAGTAGTTCTGCATTAGCTATATCAATCATACTCTTTATCTCAATTGTTCTGCATATTGAGCTCATTACTCCAGCAAATATGAACACAAATGCCAAATTGAATAAAAAGGAAACATTCTTTCCACCCTTCTTACAGTCATGCAATTTAAATCCCAGAAGCAGTTGGAATTGTTCTACACATCAGATAATGATTAAAGGAAAGGAAACTAGAAGCCTGACTGTATTGTAAAGTCAGCATGTCTACATCATTGTGGTTGAGTTCAACATGTGTGAGTTGATTCTGAGTCTTGGGATTTCTTTTTCTCTCCAAAGGGATGATTATCATGCTTGGTTTATCAGAGCCCAGGCAAAAAGGAAATAACGGCGACATGGTTAAACTATTCCTAGGGAATTAGAAGATTAGCTGGTAACATTTTAAAAATGTTTTATTGCTTAAAATTTATGAATTACAAACAGAAATGTACCCAAATGTAGTTAGAGAAGACACACTAGTAATTGCTGTTGCACTGGGGATGAGGCAGAGGAGGGGGAGAGTCCTTAGTACCTTTATGAAATGTCAGTGTTGGATCTGTTGTCCTTTGCTTTCAGTGGGCATTGTTCCATTGGCTAAATGGGCTTTGGATCAGAGCCTTTGTGGTTTTGGTACCGTCTTTGATTTGTCTTAATTTTAAATTGCTAGATTAATAGATGGACTAAATAGATTCACAAACAGATTCTGATCTCACCCTGGTGTGAATAAGTACCAGCACCACTGAATTCAATTCAGTATGCTATAGTGTAAAATCCAATGTAAATGAGATGAGGATCAGGCTTGCAGAGTTTAACTGATGCTAATAAAAACCTGTTTTGTACAGTTACACGTTCACATATAATCCATGTAAAGAAAATCATCAAATGAAATTATTTTTAAAATTTGCTTATGTTTTAAAAATAATCTAACCTGTTTTTTTATCAGATTTTGTGCAGCCATGCTCATTAACTTTTTTGTTGGCGTATATACTCTATGCTATGTGCTGGAACAGATAAAATTTGTACAGAACTTCAGTTGAGTGGAATAAGTGTGTGTCTGTGGTGGTATAGAGAGTATTTAAACATTAGTTGCTCATAAAATATGCCCACAATTTCATATGTTTAGTTAAATAAATGAAGGAATCAATTCTGCAAATATTTATAACAGGTCATGGCATTTTTTTATCATGCGGATTGTGAGACAATATTTATTTTGTACATTATATTTATTTAGATCTTTTTCTCTTTTGATTTTGTCAATGTGTTTAGGTACGTAGTAAGAATAGTTCTGCTGAAACTGAAGTAGAATTTCAGAATATTAATAATTATGTCTTTTCAGATGTATACAAAATGTAAGATTTGTGTGCATGATGTATCTCTAAAGAGTCTAATGTTAATATCTAGAGTTAGTCTAACAGTTATTTTTTTCTTTTTTTGTCTCATAGGAGAAGCTAACCTTCCTCCATACTTTATATCAACATTTGGTAGCAGGCTGTGTGCTTATAAAGCAACCAGAAGGCATCCTGGATAAATTCTCCTGGTCTGAGCTTTGTGCAGTCTTGCAGGAGAATGTTGATGCCCTGATCCTAGACCTCAGCAGGGCTAATGAGAAGGTAACTGTCCTCAGGCGCCTGATACCTCTATTAAATTCAGTGACATTTGTCCACATCACAGTATCATTAAAAGGGGCTGACATTCATCTTATTTCAAAAAGAATTTGGATGTTAATAATTCAATACCATTAATTATGGCTTGTCTACAACTCAGTTTGATGCCATTGCTGTGGGCATGTAAATGTGACTGAAGTCTGTATGAAGTCTCTAAGCTCCACTTTCTGTGCAGGACATGCTAATACTACTAGCCAGTATTAGCCACAGGGACCTAATTAAATGAAAATAAATTAATCTTACTGATGAAGCAATTCAAAGAACTTAGTCATTTATACTAATAAACCAACTCTTTATCTTAGCATAAAAGAGAAACAAAATACAGGAGTATCATCTTAAAATGGTTTGCTTATGAATCAGAGGTATTATTTTAAAAAATCGTGGTTTTTAAAATGTAATTAATTTGGTTGTGGCACGTGTAGTCTGAACTATAATTCATTTAGAACAACCATTATGAATTTAAAAACTATATAAATATTTGTTTTGGGGGATACTATATTTTTATGGGTGATTTCATAAGGCTAACACTATTAAAAAATATATTTTTGAGAAATCTGCTTTGTTACAGTAAATTAAAGGGGCTCAGCAGACAAACACGTGCTGCTCCTAAGGATTTCCGTTCGAATTCTGGCTCCATTGATCGGGTCATCACTATGTTTCTGTGGTCTAGAAGAAAGATTCCAGATCTTGGCTATGCTGACATTTGCTCTTGGGGGACAAAAAAGGAAAAACTGTTTCATGAGTTTCTCATCTGTTGGAGTTATGAACACTCTCTTGGATCAAGTTCAAGAACAGGGTTGCTTACAGTTAATCATTTTGACTCTTACTTACCATTAGTAAATATCCCAGCAGTCAATGGAAATCATTAACAGAGTTCAGTTAGACAACTATGTGGATCATGCAGATTAGACATGAAGGAAACTTATCCTTTTTCCTTGCAGAGGGAATAAAAGCACAACAAAATTAGTGGCACATCAGCTTCTTAGAATTGAACAGTGTTGTTTACTCCATTAAAACTGCTTTTCTCTAAACCGAGATTTTTCCACCTGAAATTTTGTACAATGAATAGAAAAGAATATGTTTAGATTCAGTATTGAAAAATGCAGGCCCATTTGAGATACATACTTAAATGGAAACACAGTTCCACTTAGCTTTAATAAAAGTTGCACGGGTAAAGCCTTGATCACTAAATTATATCCCTTAAGCTGCTCATTGAAATGCATCATAAAATTAACAAGCTTGCCTGGGAAAATAGTCATCATATCTATTGTAAAGCTCTCTTGAATTGCAGCAAATACAAGTTTATTTGGTTTTCAAATAAAGCATTACATAAAAATGCAACCTCTGATCATCATTATTATTTAACTTGCTGCAGGATTATTAATTATATAACACCAGAATTGTTCTCTCCACACTTCAAAGCAAATAAGATAAGGGTTCATATGCAGAAGAATTCTAACACAGACCAAAATAAAGCCTGGGAATCTGTTCAGCTACAGGAGGGTATAGCGACGACAACATTGATGAAATTAGCATAGGTTTTTTTTTGTTGTTGTTTTTTAAGAAGAAGTGGGTTTTAAAGAAGTATTTGAAGCAGGAGATGTATGATATGTTTAGCTTTTTACTTCTGTGCTGTCTGAAGAAAATGCAATCAGGGTCGTCTTCCAAAAGTAACTGCTTAAAGTAGGATTAAAAACAAACACAAAATAGCCTTGTTTTAAATAAGAATTTTTTAAAAAATATTTATGATGCAGGTATCTCACCTAGAATATATTTGCAAGAACAAGTCTGACACTATGAGGGAACTTCAGCAGACACAGGAAGACACTTTTAACAAAGTGGCTGAACAGATGAAAGCACAGGAAAGCTGTTGGCAGAGACAGAAAAAGGAGTTAGAGAAGCAGTACTCTGGACTCCTTGGGGAAGTTCACGCAAGGGCACAGGTATTGTACTTATTCCAGAAATCTGTAAACTTTGAAAATCTTTCTGTACATATTTAGTATATTATTTTAGTATTTCAAGTTCTAAACCAGTTTAAATTTTCTTGTGAATATATTTTTTATTTTAAGTATTCTTTTACTATTAATTTTTAGTTATTTTAGGAAATGAAGGACTTTTTGTTAAAACATTCCTGAAATGCGTTGCTTAATTAGATCCTGCAGTTGTATTTCCCTTTTTGTTATTTTTTTTAAAAGAGGTTAGAAACCTCAGCTGTAGAAACTGAAGTTTTCTCTGGACAAATAAAAGCTACACATGCTGACCTGCCAGTGCATCTCAACTCTCGCCAAGGTGGGCCATTTCTTGTTGAGAAGATGGTTCTTTGCTCTTTCAGCTCTTTACTTCTGTATTGAGACAGAAGTATGATAGTTTTTTTTTCCCCTGACATTATCAACTTGAATGGGACTCAGGTCAATTACCTAGAGAACGAGGTCCCTATATATATCAGTGTCAACTCCAGTCCTCGTCTGCCTTCTCCCACATTGTCCTGCTGATGTGGTCAGATTGAAAGGGAACCGATTAAATTAACTTTTCTGAGGAGCTCAGCTTTGAAAAGTTGGTGAAATATTGTGTTAGGTCTAATTCAGGATGACCTCTTAGATTATGAATGATCAGGACAAGAGGTAAATGCAGGATGAGAATTCTTATTCCTGAGCTCAAGGTGCCTGTTTTGTCCTTCTACTCCACCCCATGTGGTCACACCTATCTGTAGCGGGTCTAAACCACTATCCAGTGCTTTTTTTGTGTTGGTACTAACTGGTACGCAGTACCGGCACCTCCAGATGCAGTACCGGCACCTCCGGTCAGAGCTCAACAACTTTTCCCCTTGAGTACCAGCACCTTTTAAAAATTTTTTTACAAAAAAAGCACTGCCCCTATCAAAGCTGAATGATTGCTTATTTTGCACACACTTTGCCTAGATATAAATGGATACAAAGGATGCAAGGCATCTGATATCCAAGCAATGGCCTACACCAGTGTTTCTTAAACTTTTTAAGACCAAGGAACACCAAACAATTTTTTTTTGTGAGGAACACCAAAGATTTTTTGTCAAAGGGGGGGAAGTTGGAGGGAAAGGAGGGGGCGGGGGACAGTTATTGAGGGGAAAAAAGTGTCAGGGGAAAGTTACTGAGCAAAAAAAAAAAAGGTAGTCTGCCCCTTTAAGGGCAGTCATTTTGAATTCTGTTGTTCTCTGCAGCATACCTCCGACTGCCTTGCAGCACACTGGTGTGCTGCGGAACACAGTTTAAGAAACACTGGTGTACACCCTCCAGAGTTCTCCATGAGTATATCTTTGAACATTGACAATGGAGGGGTTGCTCTTAATGCTGTTTTACACCATTTCTTTTGCTATAATTTTTAGGGAAACTGGTGCTGAACTTGAATTTGATCCAACATTTTTGGGAATCAGGCCTTTTTTAATAGGATTTTATATGTATTCTATTTTGTGTATCTGTGGCAAATGCTAGGCTCAACATTTTCCTTTGTGTGGAGAGAAATCACTTTTTTGATTTATTTATTCAAGTAGCGATATACATACTGTTAAGTGTAGTAATGGCACAACATTTGGAAACTGCTGACTCCAGCTGAAAAATACAATACTTTGCACCTGAATAGTGTCTTCCTCCCAAGGATCTCAAAGTACATTGCAAACATTAATGGATTAAGCCTTCCAAGACCTCTTTGAGAGAGAAAATGTATTACTAAACTATTTGATATTCACCATGCACCCTTTCAAACATTCACTGTGAAGATTGTTTAAAAGTTTAGATAAGGGACTTACAAGCTGTGGTTAATTTTGCAGGCAATCATCAGTATTAGTATACAACATTGAGAACTGTCTCTGCAGAGAGGAACCCTGGAAATCTTTTGATGAGGTCATCAGATTAATTGGAACTGGGGCTGTATAGCAACATGAGTAATGGTACTTGTAGACACTTGGAGGCTTAGTATTGCATTGGTGCAGTCAGCCTGCCAAAGTACAATGTGAGATTCCAGTAACTGGCTTTTTATTACTAAAATATGACATTTCAATTTATAAGTTTTGTGCCAGTATTGTAAGGACATCTGGCAGTGCTTCTATCCTTAGGCTGTTGCATTCAGAGCCCCAGTCCCAACTGATGTTTCTGGCTGCTGCTAGATAGTATTCTATTGCTATTGTTCTCCATTATGTAGATGACCTAGTCAGAAAGCAGGTTCAGTGTTCTTCTGTGGAGCTGAAACTCTCAAAGTGGCCTTGTCAGGGATGGCTGTAAACGTGTTAGAGAATGCCTGGAGCTCCTCATTGGCAGCTGGGCTTAAAATGAATGTAACGTCCAGTGCCTTATGGGAAGAGGAGGGTTGTCCACTTTCATGTTCATAGGGTCACGTATAACATTGAGTGGGGTCTGCAAAAAAATTCCATCAATCTGAAATAAAAATGCGCATTTGCAAATGTCTGCTTTGAGAAAGCTAATGAATATAAGGAATGTACTAACTCATCTTAGATATGTCCTTTCTTCAGAATGTGTGCAGGCTTGCAGGAAATATCCTGTGATTTCCAAGTATCCATTACTGTGAGTAATTACTCAAAACAAAAGCAAAACCAGTTTTCACCATTTTAGTGGGCTCCACTGTCGCTAACATGTTGTGGCTTTAGCTGCATTGATATCCACAATGATATCAGGATAGAAACAAAAACTTAAGCTATTAACAAAAAAGAGGGATGTTAATTTCAGTTATGTTAGAATTATAGCAAGGTTTGCAAAATAGGAAAGGAGGAAGAAAACACTCTAAAAAGAGAAAATGTCTCCTTGTTGATTTGGCATGATTTATTAAAAAGGAGTGCTTTTTATTTCTTCAGAAGAAGCAGGTGAAGACTTTGGTATATATAGTGCAACTGTATCAAAAGTCAGTGTTATAAGAGATAAAAATAAAATAGTTGAAATACAGTGAAACCTTTTGAAGTCCAAGTGTCATTAAGTCTCTAGTTTGCAGTCTGTCTTCCTGCTAACATAAAGGATAAGGACCCAGCAAGAAATAGGATAAAATAGAGTTCTACTCTCCGGGGGAGTGTCTAATTTTTGTTAATGATTCTTGAAGTTCACAGAGTTCTTTAACCCAGTAAGGCAGCCCTCAAAGCTCAGACACTCCAGGAAGTCAGTCCGCCACTCTTAAAGGAGCTTAATCCTGCTATTTTTTTTTTAATGTAGTTTTATTTAAGTTTCTAAATAAACTTAGATTAGATATTAGAAACAATGTAGAGTAAGATGAAAAACAATTTAAAATTATTGTAAAAGAGAGAGCAGATGTAGCTTCATCTTTTAAACCCATGTTTATGGTTAAAGAATAATTTATATACTTCAACATATTTATAAGATTTTGAGTTTTGTTCATTTTTTTTCATCCTGACATTTTAAAAATAAGCGTTAAACAGAATGCAGGATGTTAGTGCTGGAATTTGATAGACATATAGGGACTGCACCTTAACTATGCTTACTTAACTGCTGGCCAATCAGCTCTGAGGGTTAGGAACCATAAATTGGTTTCCAAATCCAAATTACCTTTTTAGTGCCTTCTTGACACGCTATAAGATAGTATTAGACCCTTGTAAAAGAAGGCCAGTAAATAATGCAGTAGTCCCAAAAGACTTTGTAGATGAACAAACTTCATTTTAAAGTAAAATAGTGATGCAATAAAGCCTGTAAATTAAATCATTACATTAATCCTTTAAACGAATTTCTACATAACTAGAAATACTGAAATAAGTGTTTCTTCTAATGTAATTTGTCTTCTACTTTGAAGAGCAACATAATTGTTCTTTCCAAAAATTGCACCTGTGTTGCTTGCAGATAAGATTATTGGGATAGAAGAGTACAACTTGCAGAGGAATGATAGGCAGGGAAAAAAGGGAGTAAGTGTTGCCTTGTATATTAAAAATATATACACTTGGACTGAGGTTTGAGGTGGATATAGGAGACAGACTGGTTGAGAGTCTCTGGATTAGGTTAAAAGGTGTAAAAACAAGGATCATGTCATACTAGGAGGTCAACCACAGACCACCAAACCAGGGAGAAGGGGTAGATGAGGCTTTTTTTAAACTAACAAAATCATCCAAACCTCAGGACTTGGTGGTGATGGAGGACATCCGTTGGAGATGGCAGAGGTGCTTAATGACTATTTTGTTTTGGTTTTTACCTGGAAGATGGGTGGTTACTGGATGCCTAACACAGTGAATGCTAGAGGAGATTAGGTAGGTTCCCATGTCACTAAGGCCTCATGAAATGCATCCTAGAATACTTAAGGAGCTGATAGAAGAGGTATCTGAGCCATTCGCTATCATCTCTGAAAAGTCATAGAAGTCTGGAGAGATTCCAGAAAACTGGAAAAGGCAAATGTAGTGCCCAAAAGGGAAATAAGAACAACCTAGGAAACTACAGGCCAGTCAGCTTAACTTCCTAAGAAGTGGGTTTCTGCAGGGGGTCAATTTTGGGACTGGTTGTGTTCAATATTATCATCAATGATTTAAATAATGGCATAGTGAGTACACTTATAAAGTTTGTAGCTGATACAGAGCTGGGAAGGGTCGCAAAGTGCTTTGGAGGATAGGATCATAATTCAAAATGATCCGGACAAACTGGAGAAATGCTCTGACGTAAACAGGATGAAGTTTAATAAGGACAAATGCAAAGTACTCCACTTAGGAAGGAACAATCAGTTTCACACATACAGAATGGGAAGCGACTGTCTGGGACGGAGTATTGAAGAAAGGGGTGTAGGGGTCGTAGTGGACCACAAGCTAAATATGCATCAACAGTGTGACACTGTTGCAAAAAAAAAAAAAAAAAAGCAATAATGATTCTGGGATGCATTAACAGAAGTGTTGTGAGTAATACACGAGAAGTAATTCTTCCTCTCCACTCTGTGCTGGTTAGGCCTCAGTTTAAATTGAAGAATTGTGTCCAGTTCTGGGTTCCACATTTCAAGAAAGATGTGAAGAAATTAAAGGGGGGGGAATCCAGAGAAGAACAACAAAAATGATTACAAATCTAGAAAACATGACTTATGAGGGCAGACTGAAAGAACTGGAAAAACTTAAACAACAAATAGTCTTGCAGCACCTTAGAGACTAACAAAACATGTAGATGGTATCATGAGCTTTCATGGGCACAACTCACTTCTTTCCGTTACAGACTAACTCAGCTATACCTCTAAAGCTTTTGAAAGAATTGGGTTTGTTTAATTTGGAAAAGGGAAGACTCAGCAGGGACATGATGGTAGCTTTCAAGAACCTAAAAGGCTGTTACAAGAAAGGGGGAGAAAATTGTTCTACTTGTCCTCTGATGATCGGATAAGAAGTAATGGGCTTAAATTTCAGCAAGGGAGGTTTAGGTTGGACATTAGGGAAAACTTCCTAACTCTCAGGGTGGTTAAACACTGGAATAAATTGCCTAGGAAGGTTGTGGAATCTCCATCACTGGAGATATTTAAGAGCAAATTAGATAAACATCTATCAAGGGTGATCTAATTGGTGTTTGGCCCTCACATGAGTGCAGGGGACAAGACTTGATGACCACTCAAAGTCCCTTCCAGTTCTAGTATAAAGATAGAAAAAATTTCAAACAATTCTGATCTGAATAAAAGAGAAAAAATGTAATAAATAAGCATTTTCTTTTAGCTTTAGTCAGTGTAAAGTTCAGTAAATATTTCTTTATTTAAAAAATTATGCTCTAGTTAAAATCCCCTTTTGTCTTTACAGAAATATCAAGAAATTGCAGAAAAAGCCAAAGAAAGATGTTCTGTCATTGAAAAAACACGAGAGCAGTTGGTCCATGAAAATTCACATTTGAAAAGTATATTAATGCAGACACAAAAGGAACATGAGTCTCTCCTGGCAGCCTGTGCGTTAATGAGTGGTGCCTTGTATCCTCTATACAGCCGATTATGTGCTTTGTCTACACAAAGGGACTTTCTCCAGGATCAGGTCCATGCCTATGAAGTACTCAAGCAGGAAATCAGGACTCTAGTCTGTGCTTTGTCTGACGTAGAGGAAAAGAGGCAGGATGAAGTGAAGAAAAAGAAAGAGCCTTTCAAAGGCATGATATGTATATTCCGGAAAGGTGTTATTGCAGTTCTCGCTGCACACAGACTTCAAATTTTGGGGCAGTCAAGTAGTTCTCTCTTCTCCTGGGTAGATGGTTTCAAAGAAGGCATAGGAATCCTAGTTTGCATAGGAGAGGCCAAGGGGAAACAGAATGTATCAAGTAAGATATTTGATTTGTTATTTTATATTATCATGTCACATTACAACATGTGTGCTTTACTTATTATTTATTATTTAATAATAATAATGCATAAAGATAAATATCATGTTTAACGCAGACTAATGGATTGGCAGCACCTCCAGTTACAAATATTTTCTCTCTGTTTTTTGAATGGCTGAAAAAGTTAGTTAGGTGTGTGTATAGAATGGTATCCCATAGTTAGCCATCAGCCACATGTGGCTAGTTGGCTTGAACAATGTGGCTATTTGGCCGTTTTGAGTGTGGTTAGTTCGCTATAGCAGTTGCCAGTGTGGATGTCAACATGTACTTAACTATATAATTAACCAATAAGCCTAGATTTATCGGTTAATCTTGTCAACTACATTCATTTACCCTCACCTTGCTGCCTCTGAATCAGAGGCAGCAAGGCGGGGGAGCAAGAGCCGTTGTTGGGGGGAGCCAGTTTGAAAGCTGGTTCTCCTAGCACCAGCTCCTAATTACCGCCTGCCACCCCTCCCCCCATGCTGCTGCCTAAATCAGCATCCCCCAGAGCAGCCTCTGTATACGGCAAGCCTGAGCCCGCTGTGGGTAGAGACTGCTTTGCGGCAGCAGCCCCTGTCTGTGGGGAGCTCAGACCCCTCCGCCCCCACACACACACAGACCGGGACTGCTGCCACCCCTCTGATACAGAGGCAGCAGCATGGGGCGGCAGGCAGCCAGACCATGAGGGGAGCTAGCTTTTAAACCAGTTCCCCTTGCGGACCAGCTCCCACCTGCCACCCTGCACTGTTGCCTCTAATAGGCAGCAGCACTGAGGTGTCAGGGAACTTCCTGGGAGTGAGGCCAGAGCGCACTGACTATTGGGCCCACCCTCAGGGACTATAGAATAATCATGTAACCAATAATGTTTTATGTAGTTATACAACTATTCAGTTATACAATAGCTAACATCCCTAGTTGCCATTATAGTTGCTACTGCTTTCAGAACTGGTTGGACGCTATGGGGCTATCATCAGATATGTGGTAGATTTGTATTACCTTTCCAGAACAAGAGATTGCAAACATTTTGTTGTTGTGTTGCTTGGTTCACGGCTCTGTGAAGCCTCCAAACAGAGAGAGGTCCAGAAGAAAGGGCCTGATTTAAAAGCCAAAATGCTGATATATATTGTATGTATTTCATATTAAAAATAAAGTAGTATTAGTATGGGATTATTAAACTTTCATTTGTATAGTACAGTACTTTTTGGGTTCCTCCAAGAGGAAATGCTAAACTAAAGAACAAATAATTTGTTCCGTATTGAACAGCTGAAGGTGTAATAGTGCATGTCAACACCACTTAAAATTTTGTGGGGAAAAAAAGTAGAATCCTGGCATGAATTTTGTATAAACTTTATTTTGATCCATTTCTTAAACACCTGAAGACTGCAGTGTGACATGTATCTCATGTATTACTATTTATTACCTTTTGTTTCACAGAACACCAAAAGGAACAAACCCATTGTCTTCAAGCACTACATTGGTTTACCAGTTCTGACCTTCTAGCTGCAATAATGAGTTCGGTGGCTGAATTACAGGAAGTTGTTAGCAAAACAGGTAAATTTTTAAATATGCTGCTATAGAGGAGAGTATAAATAGTAGTATGTGATGTGTTTTCCTGTTTCAGGATTTCATATCTTCAGATGTCTCCTCTTCTGGTTAAATTTCTGGACATGGAAAGCTGCTTGGGCAATCTAATTTTCTTAATCTGTATTGATAGTACTACTTGTAGTTTTTTTTCTTTCGCATGCTTTTGCATATACAGATCCACACCTTTGCTCACATGTGGTAGTATGTAAATAATAACCTGTGGTCAGTGCTTCTATATAGTTAGTGGCAAAAGCAGTAGTTACATAAGATTGTATCACAGAATGAAATTGTGAATATGGTAGTTTAATATATAATACATATTTTATTCAAGTCATCTTGGCATTAGTTTAAATCTGGTTTCTGTAGGTTTTTATTTGTTTGTTTAACAATGCAGTAATCACTTACCTAATTTCCAAAATAGGTTGCAAAATATGCCCATTTGTTTTTTCTATCCATATTCTTACAATCTGCATGCATCTCTCTTTATATAGTGGTTTTCTAAATTAGCCATGTATAATTTATCATCTTTGTTGTTGTGTTTTCTAAATCTCCTGTGGTCTCAATCATGCTGTATAAACAGCATCTGTTACCACCAGCATAACAGATTGCATTAACTTCTAAAGAGTGGTAAATAAATTATATAAATCTGACCATAAAGGGAGATTAAATCTAAGTTTAAATGAACCATATTTGGATAGTGTTTGCCGCCATGTTCCTGTTCAAGAATCATAAAACATTCTTTCCCTGCTCTGTAAATCTAGCCCAGCATGATATTCAAATTAAGGATATCTTGCCATTTTGAAATTCTTTGTGTAATATTAAAAAGTTAAAGTGACCACTTTCCCTAATATTAGTGAGGTTCAAATGCATAAGACTCACAAGTAATAGCTTGCTGCTGTGGTAAATGGTCTCAGCTGCACCAAATATTTGTTAGTTAAAAATGATTTTAAGACAACTACTTAAATTTCATTAACTGGAGAATGATCAAAGCAGTCAAAGTTTCAGAGAAATTAATCCTGTGTTTTGAAAGCCAGTAATTCCTGAACTGAATCCCACCTCTTCCACTGACTCAGTGTGTAGCTTTGGGCAAGTTACTTCGCCTTCCTGTGCCTCATTTACCTGTGCGCATGGGAATAATATTTAACCGTCTCATAAGAGTGTTTGGAAAATTACTTTGGTGTTGTGTAAACTCCTTTTAAGAAGATGTAAGAGTTAGCCTGGTAGTCTGTCAGCAAATCCTATTCCATGAACAGCTTGTTAAAGAGAGGTCATTTGATTTGTAAAAATCTACAGAATCATAGTTTCAGTGGTGTCCGCTTCTGTGGTGTGACAGGAGGGGACTCACTGCCCTCCTCGACCTCCTGATCCTCTGCTTGATGGAAATTTTGATAACACAACACATAATTGGAAATGGGTCAAATTAGGTATTATTCAAAACTCCTGTCTCCAATGAACACAGTGGTACCAAACATGATAAATCTGTAACTGCTATGAAGATATGCTAGAGAAAATCTTTAAAAATAATATATATATTTTAAAATCTTTAAAAATAATATATATTTTAACAAAACACATTTTTAAATTATACTTTAACATGTATGCATTGTCATACATAAAAAGGCATTGTTCTTTGATAACCATAGGTAAGTTACTGCAGACATATAGGACTGAAAATATTTATTCATCAGTCATCATAAGTGTGGCCTTTATCTAGGGCACCACTGCTTAGACATATTGTTGCACTTATCCTCATCTGTGGCACCTCAAATAAAAAGTATTAAAATTGGAAAAAAATACAGAGAAGGGCAACATAAATGATTAGGGGTTTAGAACAGCTTCCTTGTGAGGAAGGAAGCTGTTCTAAGTTACCATTTGCAAATGGAGTTCATTAATTTCTGGATCATATAATCATAGAATATTAAGACCTCAGGAGGTCTCTTACATAAATTTTTTTTTCTAATATCCAGCCAGATCTATCCCACTGCAATTTGAGACCATTGCTTTTTATTCTGTCATCTGTCACCACTGAGAACAGATGGACATTTTGGAACTCTTCTTCAGGTAGTTGAAGGCTGCTATCAAATTCCCCTCATTCTTCTTTTCTGCCGATAAAATCAGCCCATTTCCCTCAGTCTCTCCTGATAAGTCATGCACCCTCACACCCTAATAGTTTTTGTTGCCCTCCACTGGACACTCTCCATTTTGTCCACATCTTTTCTGTAACGGGAGGCCTAAAACTGGACTCAGTAATCCAGATGTGGCCTAACCGGAACCGAATAGAGGAGAATAATCACTTCCCTCAATCTACTGTCAATGCTCCTACTAATGTAGCTCAGTATGCCATTAGCCTTCTTGGCATCGTTGACTCATATCAAACTTCTGTTGGATCATATCAGACTTTGCCTGTTGCATACCAGCTTGGTTTTCCCTTTGATATTTATATACCCACTGCCTCCTTTCATTCCTGTCCCTTCCATTTCTCCCCCCTCCCCCCATTTATTTTAGTTCTGGACATACAACACTTCGGTCATCTGAAGAAGTGGGCTGTGCCCACGAAAGCTCGTGATATCATCTACATGTTTGTTAGTCTTTAAAGTGCTACCAGACTATTTGTTGTTTAAGTTTATTCTCATCCATTGTAATTCCCAGGTCCTTTTCTGCAGAACTGACACCTAGCCAGTCAGTTCCCAGCCTTCATGGGATTCTTTTGCATGACTCTGTACTTGTTCTTGTTGGACCTCATCAGATTTCTTTTCCACCAATGTTGGACCAATCCTCCAACATGTCTAGATCACTCTGAACCCTACGCCTACCCTCTAGCATAAATACCTTTCACTCCCAGCTTAGTATCATCCGCAAACTTGCTGAGGCTGCAATTCAACCCATCATCCAGATCATTAATGAAAATGTTGAACAAGACTGATACTGCCAGTTAGACATCGAGCTGTTGATCGCTACCCACTGAGCCCAACAATGTAGCCACCTTTCCACTGTGTAGTCCATTCAATCAAATCAAACTTCTTTAACTTGCTGGCAAGAATACTGCTTTGCTAAAGTGAAGATACATCATGTCCACTGCTTTCTCCATATCTACTGAGCCAGTTATCTCATCCTAGAAGACAATTAGTTTGGTCAGGCATGACTTGTCCTTGGTGAATCCATGTTAACTGTTCCTAATCACCTTTCTTTCCCCTAAGTGTTTCAAGATGGATTCCTTGGGGACTCGCTCCATGATTTTTCCAGGGAATGAGGAGAGGTTGACTGCTCTATAGTTCCCCAGATGCTCCTTCTTCACTTTTTTTAAAGGTGGGCACTACATTTGCCTTTTTTCAGAGGAGGTCTGGGACCTCCTCCAATCACAATGAATTTTCAAAGATAATGGCCAGTGGCTCTGCAGATAATGCTATATGGATGGATGCTGACATCTTAACCAGAGCCTCATTGTAACTCTTTTGGCAGAAGAGTTGTACTCAGAAGCGTTAAACCACTTGTTTTTTTGCTGATGATAGCAAAATCAACACTCTCTCCAATTATATTCTCAGAGGGGTAATTGTGTTAGTGTGTAACTTAAAAAAAAACCTTAAACAGTGAGTGGTCCTGTAGCACCTTAGAGACTAACATACACTGTCTATCTATCTATCTATCTCATGAGCTTTTGTTGGCACAACTCACTTCTTCAGATGAGAGGGGTAGTGTGTGTTCCTAACAGCCAGTAATCCATCATCCTATGGAATGTTGGTGTAAAGAGTTTCTGTATCCATCATGGCCAGGATGGTGTTTTCAGGAAGATTACTGATGTTCTGTAGTTTCCTCAGGAAGTCAGTGGTGTCTCATGGGTAGCTAGGAGTGCTAGTAGCATACGGTCTGAGGAGAGAATCATCATAACCAGATAATCCTGCTGTAAGTGTGCTGATGCCTGAGATGATGGGACATCCGGGATTTCCAGGTTTATGGATCTTGGGTAGCAGATAGCAGAGATGTAGTCAATTAACCAATAAGTAAATACTTATTGGTTAATGCTATCGGCTACATGCAACACCCTTCTCCTACCCTTTCCGCAGTTCTGCAAGTACATTTTTAGTGGGATGGCTGACAGGCTGGCTCAGTCCCAGCTCGCGCTGGCTCCCAGCATCAACCCCGCTGCGGCTATGCATTAATAAGGGACTGAGGAGCCTATTAACCCTTATTGATTAATTGTGTAGTCGACAAAAATTTTGTTGACTACACATTTAACGAATTACGTGCTTCTTAACATCCCTCGCAGATAGAAGACTCCTAATCAGGTATTTGGGGTGCGTTTGTATGGATTTGGTCCCAAGTTGTAGCTGGGAGTTTCACAAGCAGATGGTGTAGTCTCTATTTATAGTATTCGGTAACATTAAAAAATTGATCAGGTGTCATCCTGGGTATTAACTGTTAACACAATACTTCCAGGGGAGGGCCACAATTTAACTTTCTGAGGCCTCTAGGCTCGACATGACTATGGTAAAGTAGAATTTAAAGATTTTCTTGAATATGTATCTGCATAATTGTTCTAGTTGTCATGTTTGATACTGTTGTGTTTGAGCAGGGCAAGGGATTTTGAATGATACCTAATGACATTGTGTTATCAAAATTTCCATTAGCTAGAGGACTCGGAGACAGGGAAGCAAGCAAGTCCCCTCCCCACCCTTTCATACTACAAGAAGTCATAACATTAAATGTATGATTCTGTAGAGTTTTACAAATCAGACGATACTTGCCTTACCTTACTAGGTTTAGCTTGCTCATAGAATTACACATGATCCCAGGTTATGATTTAGTTGATAGCTAGCAAAAAATACAATGACCTGTTTTTCTTGTGAGATAGGAATAACCACACCATCCATATTCCGAGTGCCAGTTTGTGTGCTCATATATTGGCCAAAAGCATCACTGAAATTATCCAGTCAAAATTTCAAGGCTTCAGGCATTTGTTCCTTAATGAACAAAGGAAATCTTTTGTTTCATTATCCATTTCCCCTCTAGTGGAAAACTTGATCATTTCCAACATACTGGAAACCCTTTAACTGCCGGTATCTCTGAAATCTTCGGAGACTGAACGAATGCCTAGTTCTCCCTGAATGTTCTAACCAAAGCTGGTTGAAAGGCGACATTTCCAAATGAGCTGTGCCCTTAAGCCATGCTCCGGCCACAGCACTGTTCCACCAGTCCAAAGTGGTTGGACTCCTAAACTTGTCAGATTCAATCTCAGAGGACCTCTCATGAATGGTGGGATCTAAGGAAGAGTAGAGCTACTATAACAGCTCCTACACATCTCTCTGCCGTCAGAGAAAAGAGCTCACGGTCAGAGTGTCTGTATATCTTAGAAAGCACTGGCTGTTAGAATAGCAGCCTTCAAGTTGCTTTGAACTTGTGTCAGGCAGTTGACCTCTGCAAAGCACTGCCAGGATTAGAGGAAGATAAAGACTACTTAGTTGTGCCCCATGGCTTCCAATCACAGCTCAGGATCTTTGCTCCCATAGCACTGTGTCCAGCTGTGCTTTGCAAACGGTGAGCTGAAAGTTCTTGATCGCTAGTGGCTTTTGTATTTATTTGTGCTTGTCATGAAAACATAGGAATTGCCATAACAGGTCTGGTCAGGGGGTCTGTAATCCAGTGCCATGTCTTTGACAGTGCACAGTACCAGTTGCTTCTGGAAGAAGGTTCAGAAATACCTGTAATGAAGAATTCTGGAATAACTTGTCATTGAGGAAGTTGCTTTCTTAAACTTGAAAGTTTAAAAAATGAGTGGTCCTGTGGCACCTTAGATACGAACAGAAAATATAGTTAGTATCCTGAGCTTTTGTGAGAACAACCAAGTTCTTCTGTTGACAAATATGGAGCAAGAGGTATCTGAAGAAGTGAGTTGTGCCCATGAAAGCTCATGATACTATCTATACTTTTTGTTAGTCTGTAACTTAAACAAAAGAACCTTAAATAACTAGTAGTCCAGTAGCACCTTAGAGGCTAACACGGGTACCCATCTGAGATCTGGAAAGTTTGTATTTGGATAAAAACCTGAAGCATGATGGTTTATATATCCCTTATATTTTAACATTTTGAGTGTACTCCATATGTTCTTATTAATCAGATAAATGTTTAATCTTTTTTTAATCCTGGTTAATTCTTGAGTTTGCTGATATTTTGTGAAATGGAGTTCCACAAATTAATTATTTTGTATATTCAAGGAAGCATTTGACTCTTTGCAGTTGCTTATCCTCCTTCATTTCTCTTTACTCTTTGGTAGTCCTACAGTCACACATTCAGTGTTTCAGATATGAGGAAGTAGGACTATAAGAAAGGAAAGATAATTAAGGAGTAGAGAAGTTGTGATATATCCAAGATCAAACAGCAAATGGGCTCTAGAGAGCTAGGAACAGAACCAAGATCCCCTCACTTCCAGTTCTATGCCCTGTCCACCAGACCATGCTGATATTCAGTCATTCAAATTCAACACTGCCAGTTCAAGCCTTTTGGAACAATGTTTGCACTGTTTTTCAAAATGGATAGGAGGTATTTAAATAGAACAGGAGGACATGCATTCCATATATGGGCTATTGTCTGATCAAGAACAGCACTTTAAAAAAGAATTTCAAAGACAAATCATATCCACACTTAGGTGCTAAAATGACTACCTTTCTTATACTACTCAAATGCAAAACCATTTTGCTGATAGTGAAATATAGCAGAGTCCTGCTAGCCGTTGTTTTGATGCAAACTTTTTTGTTTGAGTCAGATATTATAGAATTCATGGGCAGAAGAAAAGAGGCATGCAAAGGCCTCAGCAGGAACCGTGTGGGAATATTGGGTCTGATGGTCGCAAGAGATTTTCTGATTCCCTTCACTTATGTTCATTTATTTCACCCTCAGAGTATCCTGATATCTAGCTGCTCATCTTTAACTTAGACTTTTGATCTTATCTAAGTGACAGAAACCCTTCTAGAAACTTGGTCTTGGTAAAAATAGTAAATAATTTAAAAGCAGGGGTAAAATTTCAAAAGCACATAAATGACTTAAGAGCCTAAGCCTCATTTTGAAAAGAGAATGTACGCACCTATGAACCTAATTCTCATTGACAGTCAAAAGGATTCATGTTCCTAAATGCTTAAGACTTTAAGTCACTTAGGCACTTTTAAAACTGTGAACCTAAGTGTTCAACCTATTTATAGCAGCTGCCCGTTTGGTATCTTTATGCACTTTTGAGTTTAGTCTTCCAAATACACTTCAGGGTACGTTGCAAAGGGGAAAAACATAGAAGTATGCATCATTTTACTGAAGCAGCCACACATACATAAGAGAAATGTGCTGGGTCTTTCTAAGAAATTTAAGTATGAATAAGTCAAAAAGATAGCAACATTGGGGACTGCAGTCATTTGGAAGAGGTTGAAGTTAGGGAAATGAACTGAGTTCAAATCTTTCAGAACAACACAGATTTTTTCGGTAGTGTGCTTTTTAGCTTCTTATTTGTGAATGGAAAGCAAATTTGTGTACCATTGTTTTATTTTTAAATTTGAATTTTGAAGTTGTTCCTTTATAAATATTTTCCTATAAAACGTTTTAAACTAATATATTTGTCCTTACATAATCATATAGCTTTTGGAATGGTTTATCTTTTGATTTACTTAAAACAACCTTTAAAGTACATTTTTCTTTTGTTTTTTAATATAAATTGTTTTTCATTAGCACTCAGAGGAACCAATCAACAAATACAGATATTGTCTTCTGTAACATAAACTGAATTTCTGAAGCTTAGTACACATATTTTAGTCTATATTATTGAGTTTATTCTTTCTTTCCTTTTGTTCTGTTTCAAAACAAAACAAAATTCTCCCTCCATCTGTCACGTGAGGAAGGTTTGTCACTTTTCATTGGCTTTTGGTTCATTTGTTTAATAAAGAATTAATTGTTCTTTGTATTGTAACTTTATTTGTGTAAAGCATTTCTTACATGCTTCTCACAACACAAATTATTTATTGCTTTTACTATAATTCCCCGGTAGTCTGTGGCCAGTTACTTTAAGTGTATAGATTCTTTTCCCACTTTTTATAGATACAGAAGAATACAGTACCTTATGGAATTACATTGTATTCTCATTTCACCTTGCAAAGCGGTCAGTAAATCACACCAACACATTTGTGTGTTTTACTCAAAACCATTGTTCATTAAAAATTAACTAGAGGTGATGCTTTGCTTTCATGCTGCCCAACCTACCAAAGTTTATTTCTGTGCTAATTTTCAAAATGAAAAGTCTACATAGTCAGTCTCATGGCATACAAAATCTCTTTTAAAAAAAAAAAAAAGTGGAACAATCATTTCAAAATGCATGTGACAAAATATGGTGCACTGTAGACACTTTGTCATGCTACACTATTCTTTATTCACTTATGGTTGATTCTACCTGTGTAATTTCAATAATGCTCTGATATTCATTGTGAAGTATGCTCTATGAGTATTCATGTTCCATTTGTTTGAGTCATTTGACTTTATTCTTACAGAGTAAAGAAAAAAAATCTTTGTTTTCAAGAAGCTCTCAATTTTTTTCTGCTAGAGCTTTAAAGAAAATATTTTAATTCACTACTGCAACAGGAGATCTGGTGTACTACTGAATGTAAATATGTTCCACCATGCTTGTCATCTTACATTGATAGTATCATAAGACAAGTAATGACAGATTAAGACCTGCCTAGCAGAGGGAAAACTAAATTACAAGACTTTTATTAAGGCATAAATAAACCTATTAACCATTATCTGGAATACCAATTAGTAGAAGGAGCACTGACAATTTTATTTATCAACATTAAACACAATTATTAATTACAGACCTGACGAATCTAGCAGTAAGCAGGACATGTTGGGTGTGCTGGGGCCTTAAGTCCATTATATGAGAAGGATGATTACCAAAATCCTGTGGGAAAATAAGTAATTGTAGCTGTACATTTTTAATTGCCTTGGAATAAGGTAAATTATATTCTCTTGTCTCAGAATATAAATAGTATGGCATTAAGGTACCAAGCCTCACTAGTTTTAAAAGGCAAATTATTTTAACTATGCTAAAAAAGAAGAGAAAGTTATATATTTGTATTTTAAATATTGCAATAAAGTGATTTACCTTCCATTGTCAAGTATTTTGGCATGTGTTCACACATTCGTCATACAATATATAGTTTTCATGCATCAGAATTTTTTTCTTTTTACTAATCCAAAGGTTAGGCTACATATTAAAAGGCTTAAAATACAGAATTGTATGAGAACATAGAGTTAATTGGAAAATTATATATTAACAAAGGCTTGGGTATTTGGCCAAATTCTGCCCTCATATGTGTACAGATCACTCCAGTGGTAGTAAGGAGAGGCAGCACATTATATCTGAAGATAGAATTTGGCCCAAATTCTCTACTTGAGGAAGACTCCTTTTGATTGCAATAGGGATAATTTCAGAGTAAAGACTCCAGGATCAAAGCCAATGAGTTCAGTCTTCCTTTCTTGATTCAATGACAACATTTCCACCAATGTTAGTCCCAGAAATGTTTTATAAAATAAGAACAAGAAAAAATGTATTAATATGTATTTCTTTTGTCTTAAAGATCCAAATTCCTGGCTTTGTGGACACTTACTTATCAGTGCAGCAAGGAATTCTTTTTCAAAACTCATGGACAAACTTAATGTACTAATGGAAACTATAGAGGTGGATAGCAGCAGGACCATCTCATATGCAGAGAAGGACTCCTTGGTTCAAAGACTGGCTCGTGGACTTCATAAAATAAATGCACATGCCCTAAGAGCTGGCCGAGCTGACAGAATACCCATTACAGTATGTGTATTTCTTACTAATATATATAGATGCTAATTTCATTTTCAGGTTGTGCTTTACAGCTGACTTTAATTATTTCAGATACAAATTAAGTTGTGATTTACACCTGAAAAGATTTGGATTTGAATCAGTTACCTCTTTAAAAACAAAATTAAAGAATTATAATGCAAGAGATTTGGTTGTATTAAACTTGAAATAATTTTTCCCTTCCAATTTTTGTTAAAATTTGTAAAAATATTCATATCCCCTTTTGAAGTTAAAATTAATAATTATTTTGTTCGTTTTTTGCTTTCTTCTTCCAGTGTGCTTTGATAATGTAAAATACATGTTATCTTTTGAAAAACTCAATTAAACTTCTCCCAAAATCTTTTCTTTCTTTCTCTAATTCTTTCTGTCTTTTGGAATTATTCATTAACCCACAACAGCAGGTGAAATAGCGCTCTTTGTGTGTGTTTTTGTATGTTGGTGGGTGCATTCAGAATGAAAGCTCCATTTAATTTGCTTGGGTATTAAATTATATTGATTTATTGCTAAAATAGCACATTTTATAGCACATAAAATTGTTTCCGTTTACTAACAGAAAAGCATAGCATCCTTGCAGAAGCAAATATTTGAATTTACACAAAGGCTGCATACAGCAGAAGTGGAGCGCCGTTCACTACGCTTAGAACTCACAGAATTCAAACGGAATTTGAATGAGATGAAGAAACAGGCTGACAAAGCCCAGAGCCTGCAAGAGCAATTAAATGCATTTAAGCAATCTGTAAGTATATTTGATTTAGGAAAGACTAGCTTAAAGGAGAGCCTTCCTTTTACACATTTTTCATTTGTGTTCTTTAGAGAAACAAGTATAAAGCTGATTTATTAATAGCATTTTCCAGAAGACTTGCCCCATGAATGCCACCAAGCTGCAAGCCAGATGTACTAAAAAGTAACATTTCCATAGGAGTTTCTTTTTAGTATTCAGGATGAGATATTTTGGGTGAATTATACGTGTTTGGTCTTTGACAGACCAATTTTTCTTTCACAAGCTAAAAATGTTCATTTTTGATTTGCACACCATAAAGGATTTATATATGTTCCCTCAAATAGAGCAGTCGAGCATATTTAATAAGTATATTCATGACTACATAGTACAGCATAAACACAGTATTTTAGGCCTGGTTTTATCCGTGCTGCATATTCTGACACAGCTCTTTTATTGTATCTATTGTATCTTTTGTTAGGGGTCAAGTCCTAAAGCTGTTTTTTTTGTCAATAAGTCCAACCTTGAGAATAGTTTATTCCTTGGGGGAGAGAATTTATGCAGATGATTTTACCACTTCCCTAGCAGCCTATATTTGCCAAACCGCGTCTTTGTGCCTCTTCCTGGATCCACTGGATTTACTACAGCCATAAGGCTGCATTGATCATTGCACAGCTATATCTGGTGGGGATGAAAGGAAAGTACTAAAACCAGGTCCCTTTATCATTAAAAAGCCCAAACACTTTAGCACTGGATCAGTGGAATAACTTGAAGAGCTGAATCCTCCGTTGACTGTACAGGGAGTGAAGGTGTTTCCTGATGTGTCCTCACTGTATACCAGAAACTGTTCACTGTTATAACCATGTGACAGACTCTCCATATCTGTCAGAAAGAAAGTAATTCATTCCCCACTAGGAGGTTGGAGATGCACTGGGCATCTTCACTGCCTTCGCTAACAAAACTCTGAGTGCATTTCTGTAGAGAGCATTCATACCAAGTCAGTCTTCACCCAGGAGAAGGGAATGAACAGTCACAAGAGTGCTCTGCAGCTTCCCTGCTGTGTGAGGAAACATCCTTCTTTTGGCGTATGCGGTACAGGTTGGACCTCCCAGGTCCGGCACCCTCAGCACCTCAGTGGTCCCAAAAGAGGGATTTTGCTGGACCAGTGGAGGTCATTTCTGTCCCCCCTGCCACTGGCCCCCCAGCCAGGGTTTGCTCCTGGACTGGCCTCCTGGCTGGATCCCCACCTGCCACCAGCCCCGCTGCCCTCTCTTGGCAGGCCACGGTCCTGCTGCTGGGGCTCCCAGCTCCACCAACCAAGCTGCGGTAGCACCAGCCCTGTCAGCCCACAGTCCCACTGCTAGGACTCCCGCCCCGCACCCTGCGACAGACCGGTGCTCAGTCACTGGGGTTCCCAACCCTGCCAGCCCTACCAGCGTAGCACTGGTCCTGTTGCTAGGGCTTCTGGCTCTACCAGCCCTGATGTGGCAGCCTGTGGTCCTGCCACCGGGGCTTCTGGCCCCACCACAACAGACCACTGCCCAGCCCCAGGGTCTCTGGCCCCGCCATGGCAGACCACTGCCCCATCAAACCCTGCTGGCATTCCAGCTGTCTTGCCACCGACACAGCTGGACTTCTACCGCAGGCCTCCTAGCTGCTGGCCTCCCTGCAGCCAACCTGTCTGGGTTCCTGGCCCCCAGATGGCCCCTGCTTCTGGCCCTCCACCAGGTCTCTCTGGTCCAGCAACATCCATGGTCCAGTAGGACCACAGATGTTGCCAGACCAAGGAGTCCCAGTTGAGAGAGGTTCAACCTATAATTTCCACAAATACTGATGGATTTTTTTCCTAAGAATTCATTGATGCATAACAGCCATAGGCCCTGCTTGGAGGGATATGATTTCTCAAGCACCAATGTATTGGTGGGCTATGTTGACCCTTCTGGCATGAACTAAAAGTTCCCTATTGTGTATCAATGTAGTGTGGCATCAAGAAATGGAGACAGGAGATCAGAATGTTCTGTAACTTCATTTTCCCACATCAAGGGTCTGTTCCTTGTGTCTCCATAAGGTAGAAGAGCTATACAAGGGTATCTAATGTCTTTAGTTTGGTTTTTAACAGGTTTTTTTCCTCTACACTTTCTTAAATTGTCATATTAAATTGTCGCTTTTTAGATTGTCAGTTAAGTGCTATTAAGAGACACTTCCTTCTTTTGTTGTTTTCTGGGACACTTTGGGAGAAACAGGTCACACAGGAATTTCTAAGGGATTATCAGGATGTGTCCTGAAATGCAGAAATGCTTACCTGAAAATTCTTTCCTTTTATTGAACATTTTCTTTTAACAGTTGAAATTCTTTGACTGTTTTGGTCTCAAAGGAAAAATGTCAGTATACTTTGTAAATACTCTACAGATTTTTTTGAGGAAAATGCCCCCAAATAAAGTAATTTAACATTAATGTTTTGCAATGATTTTCACTTTAAGGGGAAAAGATCTCTTGAGTAGATATCGAGCATTTAAAAACGTTTTCATTAGAATGTTGTATATCAGCAAGTGGACTTCTAAAAGTAAAGTGTATAAACAGCGGCGTTATTCCATGATGGATCATAATTTATTTCCTTTATTAGAAATTGATCACCCATGAGAGGTTTGAAAGTGCATGTGAAGAACTGAATAATGCATTACATCGAGAGCAGCAGGCACAAATGCTTTTGAATGAACAGGCACAACAGCTACAGGAGTTAAATTATAAACTGGAGTTGCACTCAAGCGAAGAAGCGGACAAAAACCAAACCCTAAGTGAAGCTGTAAAGGTAAGACAATATTCCTTACAAACAGAGAACAGAAGTTGTATTTGCCTCTCAAGTGCATGGGCCTACATTGGCAGTCCTCACTGCTAGCTGGGGGCACTCATGAGACATGTACTACCTTTTATGATGAGGTCTTGCAAGGGTGTAGCTTCCATTTTTATAATGGGAGTGGCATACGTGTATTTGAAAGTATTATCACTATTTATTTATTAAATATGGACAATCAGTTTGATCTGGTACAAGATACAAATCAAGAAAGTTTCTCTCTAAATCTAAAAGCTAGAGAGGATGATACTGAAACAGGTAGTGAAGATACAGTTGTAAAAATTAGTTATTTTGATCTCGCACTCTCCTCGAAGATAACTTTCTGGCAGAGAAAGCATTTGACGCAGTTTGGCATATCCTGGAGTAAGTAAAAAGAGTAGGGGCCCTGTCTCATTAAGATTTAGAAGCTGTTTTATGCATAAGGGATAACAAGAGAAAAAGGAAATGAAGTGAATGTCAGGGTGACATTTTTGTCAAATTGAAGGAGTAAAGAAAGGATATGATCAGAAATCAGAATAATAGATTAAACCCAGAAGAGACTATTCTCTCAATAATTCTTACATCAAGCCCAATAGCTTGTGGTCAAACTAGAGCGTATTTTTAAGAAAGGCATCCAG
Organism: Pelochelys cantorii; assembly: GCA_032595735.1. NCBI lineage: Eukaryota > Metazoa > Chordata > Testudines > Trionychidae > Pelochelys > Pelochelys cantorii. The sequence goes on from CM064330.1 coordinate 109,505,433, forward strand.
CCTTGATTTAAATGAGACTGAGAGTTCCCCAGTTCTATATACTCTGTGTGGACTAGAATGGAGCTGAACAGGTCTTTTAAGATAAGGGTGCGAAGTTTAAATTTGTGATGAACTACTGAGAGCTAGCAGAGGTATTCTGAGAAGAGTCATATTCTGATCATTTCTGCAATTATATTGTGGACCACTTAAAAGATAGCAGAGCATGAATAGCTATTATACACTGAGGTCAGCAAGAAAGTGTATTGAGGAATCAACATTATGGAAAAAGAGGTGGCACAATATTGGAAACTAGCCAATTAGCCCATCATAAGATGGGATTTTCAGGTCTCTCCTCCACGTTGGTCTTCTCTCCTGAGCCTCTGGTCTCTCGCTCCATCTCTCTCTCTCCTCCTCCTCCTCCTGCCTCCCCCCCCCCCAGCTCTCCTCCGCCTTCTGCCTCTCTCTCCGTCTCTCTCTTTCTCTTCTCCCCCTCCTGCCTCTCACTCTCTCTCCGCTCTCCTCTGTCTCCGTCGGGGATGCACGCTCATCCAGGCCCTGCCCCATGGGCGTGTATGTCACCGCCCCGCCCCCCTTCGCCTCCTGCCGTGGCTCTCGGCTGACTTCTGCACCGCTCAGCTGAGCCGCCATGTGGGAGCAAGCGGCTCAAATGGCCTCTCTCTCTCTCTTCTCCTCCTACTGCCTCTCCCTCTCTCTCTCTCTCAGCTCTCGTCCGCCTCCTGCCTCTCTCTCCATCTCTCTCTCTTTCTCTTCTCCCCCTCCCGCCTCTCACTCTGTGTTTCTCTTCTCCTCCTCCTGCTGCATCTCTCACTCTCTCTCTCGCTGTCCTCCGCCTCCTCCGTTCTCCTCTCTGTGTCCTCCACGTCCTCTGTGTCTGCTCCGCTTTCCTCCTTTTGAATCCGGCGCCCTTTCCTGACGTCAGAGATGTACGCTCGCCCAGGCCCCACCCCCTGTCTGTTCCTTCTGGGCGGCGCTGTTGCCTCCTGCCGTGGCACTCGGCTGACTTCTGCGCTGCTCAGCCGGGCTGCCGCGTGGGAGCAAGCGGCGCAAGCGGCAGTTTGGGCCCCATGCTCCCCATGCAGCACCCCTGTGTTGCATGGGGAGTGCAGACCCCAAACGGCCGCTTGCACCGCTTGCTCCCATGCGGCGGCCCGGCTGAGCGGCGCAGAAGTCAGCCGAGCACCCCGGCGGGAGGCGAAGGGGGGCAGGGCGGTGACGTTCATGGCCAGGGGACAGGGCCTGGAGCCGCTGTCACGCTGCACGTCACCGCCCCGCCCCCCTTCGCCTCCCGCCGGGGCGCTCGGCTGACTTCTGCGCCACTCAGCTGGGCCGCTGCATGAGAGCGTGTATATCACCACCCCGCCCCCCTTCACCGAGCGCCACGGCAGGAGGCGAAAGACGGGACTTAGGCAACAGCGTCACCCAGAGGGAACAGCCAGGGAGGCAACAGCGCCACCCAGAGGGAACAGCCAGCATTTCAGCGTTACAGACTCCCAGGCATTGTGCTACTATATATACAGGTGAAGTATACAGATATAGATTTGGGAGTCATGGGCATAATGAGTATGTGATTAACTAATTTCAAAATAATTAGAATATTTCAAATAATTTAGTCCACATCTACTCAGCAGGCAGTTATTTCAAAATAATGTCAAAATACTCTCAAGTTGGAGGACTTCTTACTCTGACTCCTGTAACCCTCCTTGTATGAGGAGTAAGGGAAGTTAGAGGAAGAGTGCTCTATTTTGAAATAAGTGCTGTGTAGATGCTCCCAGTTTCAAAATAAGCTAAGCAATTGACGTAACTCAATTTGAATAGCTTACTTCGAGTTAAGCCCTGCTGTGTAGATGAACCCAAAGAGAAGGGGCAACAACAGAGTATTATGAGAATCCAATAGAGAGGTGAGGAAGATGAACTGTGAACGAAGACGTTTGAAGAAAATAAAAAATATTGGTTACATAAACCGATTAGAATAAAGGACATCAAGGAAAGAGTGATCAATATCAGAGAGAGCAGAGGGGTCAAGGAGGATGAAGATGGGACAGAGGACATAAGCTCTTGGTCAGGAAGAAGTCTTTGGAATGCAGTGGTAAGTGGATCATGGCCTGGTGTGAAGGAAAAGAAAGAAAGTTAAAGGCACACTGTCACTTTAAATATCATCTGATAAACAAATTTCTTTACTTTTATATTAGTAAAACACATTGGATTATTGAAAGTGAAACTGAAAAATTCAATTGAAAAGTGGACATTGAAAATTCCAGTTTGCTTGATGCTATTTATGGTCTTCACGTGGTCTGGACAATGAACTATTCTCTTCTGTTTAGTCATTTTCACTTTCAGGTTTTTAATGCCTCAGTATTTTTGTTTCAAACACAGCAGCAGTATATTGTAAATTGTTTTCATTGGATTTTTACATATTTATTTACATTATGAAAACACTTCTATTACTCTTGGGGGTTTATAAAAAGAAAAAAAGGGACCAAATGTATATTGATAACGTCCTTTAAAGCATGTTAAATCAGTGTTTCTCAACCAGTGGTACGAGTACCCTTATGGGTACTCATGAGAAGTCTGGGGGGGGACGTTAACACAACTGAAACTTGGAGAAAACTGAATTTTTGTTTTAAGTTTTACAGCATTTTTGTACTTTTTACACCCCAAAATTTTATCACCCACATGATACATGTTGCAATGGTAGAAAACTCTTTTTTTGTCTCTGAAAACTGTAGGTACTGGGGATACTTATACTTTTTTTTTTAAAGGGGTACTTTATAAAAAAAGGTTGAGAAACACTGTTATAAATGGCCTACACAAGAGCCTAGAAATGAAAGTGGGGAATGTAGATGGTAGTTAGGGAGAGGTGTCAGGTAAAGAATGTAGGGTTTTTTTTTGTTTTGTAGAGTGGTGGATACTAGGTGAGGGGCCAGAAGAGAAGTAGTACTTCACATTAGGAGATAGTTACTATTATAATTTGAAGCCCTCATCAGAAATACTTGCAAGTTGCTTTGTATACTTCTACAAGGTGTGTAATCAAACTTAATGGATTAGTTTATAGCTTTTTATAGTAAGAAAGAAATTAAAATGTCCTCCTCTAAGATCTGTTTGTTCACTACAATGGAGGATTTTGTATTATAATCCTCAGAAATGAAGATGAAGAAGAATGTATTCTATTAGTTGCAGAATATCACTTTCTATTTCCAAGCTTGGATTTTTATTGATCAAAAATTTGTATAACCCTTTCCACTGTAGTATACCTTATTGCCATAACTCTGCTGTTTACACCTCAAACAGTTTTTGGCTATTTGGAGAATATGGTGGCTAGATTGCATAAATATAATCCATTGGAACAGGCTGACATACTGTTGCATGATAATCCATGTCTCACGTTCGGGTGAAATTGAAGAACGTGGATCTGTGAAAGACTGCATGACACATTTCACATTTGTATTAATATTTCACTTATCTTTTGAGAAACTATGCAGGAAATAGAATGGACAACATCCTTAGTTCTGGCAAGTACAGTACCCAAAATTGTAGCTGATTACTTTTTTGAAGGGCATGGAGCCAACTAGGTGCCAAGCCTTGACTATTCTCTCTTTTTTACTATTGGCTCCTGAGATATTTTAGAATCACTGAGGGTACGTCTACACTGCACAGCTATTTTGGGATACCGGAGGTATCCCAAAATAGCTACCCCAGGTTAACAGAAGCCGCCCATTATTTTGAAATATTTTGAAATATTGGGATATTTCAGCATCCCAATAACCCTTGTTCCACGAGGGTTAAGAGATGTGTCAAAATAGTGCCTTATTTTGAAATTTGGCGCTATGTAGATGCACCAAATTTCAAAATAGCCTATTTTGAAATAGATTCGAAATGAGATATTCAGTTTGCGTAGCGCAAATTGCATATCTTTTTTGGAGTTTAGGGTGCTGTGTAGATGCACCCTGAGGGAAGAGAATTTTTTTAAAAAATCAACAAAGTGGTGGGTTAATATAGATGTTAATGTACCAATCTTTTCTTAATATCTGGCTTAGTTTGTATCAATAAAAAATATATTTTATTTACAAATTATGCTCTATTCTATCCCTTACTCTTTTCTTTCCTATAGCTTTCACTCCTCTTCAGCAAAACAAACCGAGAATAGTTGTAAATTTAAATATTTCTTCAATTTGGGGTTTAAGAATTGTCATGCAGGATAATATAGAACTACTGTGATAACAAGGAATAGAAAGGTTTTTTCATATTAAGAAAAATACCTGTTCCTTTTCAAATTTTTAAAAATAAAATATATCTTTTTTGCTTATCACAATCTTTTTTCCTAGTTGACTGAGTCTCTCTTCCTCAGTTCTTTTTTGTGACCTGAAAGAATATTATTTTCATACCCATAAATTAAATAAATGATCCAAATATTATAAAACCTCGCTTAATATTATGTTAAAGATTTATAATGGAAAATTCTTACCGTCACACACTCTAAGTACAAAAGTCATTTATAAATGAACTCAGCAGAAATGCATGTACAAAATTGAAGAGTAATACATTGTATACAAAGTGACATATTTGTTGATGATTCTTAACTGAATTTGGCAAAGGAATAATCTTGATGAAATTTTAACAGCTGAAGCTAAAATATTATACATTGATCTCTTTTAAAAATAATTACCTTAAAATATCAATTTATCATAATTTTCTAACAAAAGGAATAGAAAGAAATTGTTCAGCATTTAGAAATTTGATTCACTGGTTTGAAATTTACACACACTTCAATAGTAATCAGGAAGGAAATATCTCACCATTTACTTACTTTCATAAAGTAAGTTTATTAAAGCAGTGTTGCTTAATTTCTTTGCCTTATCAGTTTAGATTTTAATCCCATATATTTTTATCTTCTTAATGGCATTTACCACTGAGACATACATGGGAGCCAATTACATTTCAAGGTCAGATAGGACTAAGCAACAATTCTAATAAAACAAGTGGTATAAGATTAGGTAAGTTACTAGCTCTAATCCCAACTGCCTGTGTAGGAAAAGAGTTTTTGTGCTTGCTAGCCAAGTACCCAGAGCACAAAATATAAAATTTTACTGATGCTAAAACCATATGTTAGTTTAAAAAAAAAAAAAAGCCTCCATTTTACCTATATACAGATGCGATGTGTGTGCGTGCGTGTGTATACACACACACACGTGCAATTTATTTTACGGATACATGTTAGTACTATTAAAATATTATAAAAAAATAATTGTATTACACTGCAACTTATGAAACGATTCCACCTTAATTGATAATGAAGAGGGCAATATCTTGCATACATCTTTGGCTTTGAATGTGTTATGTTGTGTCTTCTAATGTACTAGAAGACTTACCTGGTATTTCTTGGGTCCTTTAGAGCAAGGGGCTGTCTGTGTGCCGGTGCATGGGATTGGGAATGTGGGGGGACGTGAGAGTCAGGGTTGCGGGGGTGAGGAGGGAGTCAGAGCTGGGGATGGGATGCAGAAGTCATAGCAGGAGGTTAAGAGGAGGGGGATCACAGTGGCAGGGCTGAGAGGGTTAAGGTTGGTGGGAGGGAGTGGCCACCAGCTTCTCATGGGTAAGTATGAGAAGTTATACTCACTGTTCCTGTCATCACACCCCTCCCTTTCTGTTTGATATGAAACAATCACATTCCATGCACATCCCGTTAACCTGGCACAACCCTGACCTTGACTTAAGTTATGATAAGAGGAAGCTGCATACTAAATTTAGTGGTCCTAACTCTTACCGTTTAGGAGGAGTTCTTGAACAAACAGATGGACAGACAGACAGATAGACACACATTTCTAAAATGTATAGTTAGCAGACTTTCCCAGCATTTCTCTGGTCTTTCAGGGCCAGGGGCTAGCGGTGTGAGTGGTGTAGGAATCAGGGCAGGGATTGGGTGTGGAGGGGGCTCAGGGCAGAGGGTGGAAGTGCAGGAGTCAGAGCTCTGGGCAGGAGGTTTGGGGGGTGGAGGACGGCGGGTGCAGGATTCAGAGCAGAGAGTAGGGGCTCAGGGCAGGGGTTTGGGAAATCTCAGAGGCTGGGGGGCGGGGTCCCTGCATATATGCCATTTTCTGGCACAACCAAAACCTGACCTTACTTAAAGTTAGGATAAGAGGAAACTGCATACCAAATTTGGTGATCCTAGCTCTTACCATTTAGGAGGAGTTCTTGAACAAAGAGACCGACAAACGGACAGACTCACCGACAGACGCACAAACTTTCTAAAATATATATGTAGATTACTGACCTAGTCCAAAAGAATAAAACATTATTTAAAGAAAAAGAACATCTGGGGCTAGATTCTGATCTCATTCACAGAGATCTAAACCCTGAATAGCTCTGTTGACTTCAGTGAAGTTACTTTTGATTTACAGCAGTTTGACAGCAGAATTTGATCCTAGTGTTTTGTAAATTTATTTACTGTAGCATTCTCTTTGAGATCAGAGTTAAGATGAGATGTTTGGTTTCTTTAGATATTTCTAAATCATTATCTATAGATAGCCATAACTATACCCTACTTTTAAAAAGCATAGTGTCATTTAACTAAATTGAATTGTAAATAGTTAAATTTATATCTGCTAGAAGGGAAATGGGAATTGTATCCTTTTCCTGGCAGGTGGTTCTTCTGGAGACCAGAATGTGTTGCTTAGGTTGGGTAGTATTGTTGTTTTTGTACTAATAGTGAAAATGTTTTTATTAGAGATTTTTTTATATGTTTTCTTATATTTTCATTGTTGCATTGACTTTGAGAATGCTACCAACTTGTTTTGACACATGGCAAGGCAAAGTCTGCAGAGGATAGTGTTTTAACTTTTATAGGGAAAAAAGTTGCCCATCATATTCAACAGGAAACTTTGTATATGACCTCCACCTCAAAGAACATCACTGAAGATACTCTCACTATAAAAACAGAACATAATTTTTTGAGTTTTGTTTTTAATCACTTTTTCTTCTGGTCTGACAGTCAAGATTTAGAATACTCTCGAGGAAGCTGTTGATTCCAAGTAGGTTGTGTGTCACATTGGGAAGAAGGGGCAGTTGTACACATTGTCTCTATTAAATTAAAAACTGTTCATTAAAGAATGTAATATAGTTGATTATTTATTAGTGTACAACTTAATAGGAAACTATATTAATCAAATTTAGCATGTTAGAGAGCGCATTCCCTTCTGAATTAGTTGGAGACTAAAATTCATAATTTATTAATTAGTTAAATGTTTTTGTTGTTTAAAAGTTTCTATATAATATATGTTCTCATCATCTAAATAATTTATGAAGAAGTTAAGAATAGATTGTAAAATAGGATTGCCACCTGACCTATTCTCAGTAGAAAAGTCATGGATTTTTCTCTCCATGGTATAAGCCACAGGTTAGACACTGTCCTGTATTTCAGTTTTTGATTATTATCACTACTTTTGTTCTATATCTTTACTATATTTTTTAAAATAAAGGAGGTAAATGAGAGAAAAAGTACATGATATTTGTACTGATCCTTTTCCTTCCCCCTCATCCAGTATCCACAAGAGATTGGGGCTGGTCTTGCTTCAAAAGTTTAGGCATACCAATGCCCTTCTGCCCTCATCCCATCCACCGTAGAACACCCTGCACTATAGAACATCTTCCAGGAGATCCACAAGAAAAAGGGGATGCTACTACAGAGGCAGTTGACCCTCCTTTCCATGTGGCAGGGGAGATCATATGTTGTATATGTGATTACATAGAGCCAAACACCTTCCTCCTTGAATAGTTGTGATAAGGGGACTGCACTCCACTTTTTCAGTTTTGTTTGCCTTTCTATCAGTATCAACAGTGTCACAAAACATGAATGTGATTCAATGAAAGTAATTCATATATATATATATATATATATATATAAAATAAATAGAGTGTGTCTGTCTGTGAATCTGTCTCTGCACCTCTCTGTCTGCGAGTCCATTTGTTCAAGAACACCTCCTAAATGGTAAGAGTTAGAGCCACCACATTTGGTATGCAGCTTCCTCTTCTCCTAACTTAAAGCAAAATCAGGGTTTAGTTGTGCCAGTGAAACAGGAAGTGCCAGGACTAGGACTGTTTTTCTGAATATGGAAAGGGAGGAGGCTGCTTTTAGAGGCATGTGATACCCTAGTATAACCACAGGGGGCAGCGAGCAGAGAGGAGAGCTATCCTGCAGAGTGACCACTGGGAGGAGTCGCAGCACCGAGAGAGTGGCCAGCTAAGGCTGGGCTCTGCCATCTTGCCTGTCATCAGACCAGGTAAGTAGCCCCCCTTTGCCAAGTTCCTCTCTCCCCCCTTCCCTCCACTCCCAACCCTTGGTACCATGGGGAAGGTAGAAAGGCCTGCTGGATCGGGGAGCCCTGGGAGAGAGGAAAAAAGCCCTGCTGGACAGAGGGGTGGAGGAAGAGAAAAGAGTTCTCCCAGATGGCACCCCCCACCCTGAGCCCCTCCTCACCACCCAACCCTCACTCTTGCATGCCCCCAGCCTCCTGCCTGCCCTGCCCTGACTTCTGCACACACGCGCACATAACCAAGCCAGCCCCCTGCCCTGAAGAACCTGGCCAATGCTGGGTAAGTCTTTTAGTGTTTTATAAAATTACAAACACATACATTATGTTGTATGTTTCGGTGAACATTGCCGTAGTTGGCTAGTTATTCAGGATCTAACAGTGGCATTGCTTTTCTCCAGGAGTGGCTCGAGGCCGGCTGTGGCAGCTGGTGCCCCAGGCGGAACGCGCGATTGGCGCCCCCGCCTGCAGGGCCGTCAATGGACTGACGTCATCGGCGGGCGCCCCCATGATGTCATCATCGGGCGCCCCAGGCGGCGGCGCCCTAGGCGGCGGCCGAGTCCACCTATAGCCACAGGCCGCCCCTGCTTTTCTCCCTCACTTAAGTTCCTTTATTGTCAAATTTTCATGGCCGTGTATTTTCTTCACTTCTTCTTGATACCAATGGGAGTTACTTGCAGGGTTAGAGGGCATCATGTGGCCTTTAAAAGATAATGGATCAGGGGTGAGGAACCTCAGGCCCAGGGGCCAGATGCAGCCCCCGGCTTGCTTGAATCTGGCCCCCTAAGGCTCAGGGATCCCCCTCACCTTGGGGAGCCTGCGCTGGCACTCCAGACCCCCTGCCACCAACCAACAGGGCTGGAACACTCAAAATCTACTAGCCTGGGGCCCCCTAGGCTCTGGTGTGCAAAGAGAATGTGAGGAGCGTCTTTCTCCTTCTCAGTCAGGGGCTTCTCACTTTGCTTCTCACTTGTGTGCAGCCCCTGACTGATTTTTCTGTGGGTCAGCCGCCCCCGACGCAGAAAAGGCTCCTCACCCCTGCCATAGATACTTATGAAGGGTGTGTCTCTCTAGCAAATCAAGTACTAAACGTTTTTCTTGAGTACCCTTTCATCTGAGCCCTTCTGGACCTACGTAAGCAATGAACAGAATAAAAGAGAAAAAGCAGAAAAAAATATTGGGCTATGAAATACTGTATTAATTACTGTTTGGTTTAAATGAAAGACTTTGTTTACATTCAATAGGTTTTAATTCCCAGGCTTTGTTCTCAAATAATAAAAATTTGCATCACAGAATTGAATTTAGTATTTTAGCTGCTGCTAGGATCTTAAAAAAAAAAAATCTAGAAGTGAAGGCTTAATGTATTATTGCTACATTGTAATTATACTATTAAACACCTCCATCCATGACCTTGGAATTTATAGTGCAGTGGGAAAGATTTATTGACATGTACTTTGGAAGAAAAATGGGATTATTGCAGAAGTATAATGCCTAGTTGTTTAGCACATATACTTGCATCCATTTATCCGAGTTCATTTAAAGCTTTAGACGATCTTTAAGTTTTCATTCAAAAATACAGGAAGGCTTTTTGTTAAATCCAGAGTCCTAAGAGATTATTGTTATATTATTGAATCAACTACAAAGTAACTATGTTACCTTGAGATGTACAGAGGGAATCAATAGACCTATAAAACTGCATGTGATTTTTTTTTTTTTTTTTAATGTTCTAAACCCTATTTTTTCTAGTAGCTTCAATACCAATGCATAGGACTTTTCTGGTGCTCCTGGTCCCTTATACTTAGTAGTTTTTTTGTTGTTGTTTTTTTTTTAAACGAAGGAATGCTGAGTATAGGATGTATCCTGAGGGTGTCTTTATTTTTCACCTTAATCAACTTTTCCCATGATCTCCCTTTTCTTTTGTGTGAAGATTAAGTATATAAAGATTTTTTTATCGTATGGTTGTGAAACCCATAGATAAAACAACACTGAAGTGGCTGTTCCACTGGAATTTGTAATTCATATCTCATTGGCATAAAGTAAGAGAAAAACTCCATCCTACCTCTATTTGACCTTGCTCAACTAGACAAAATGTTTGCATCTGTAATTAGATTTGTTTGTACCTTTCCTTTCCTTACTTGCAGACAGTGTTTTCCCCAGGAATTGAAATTGGAAGGGGGGGGGGTGTTTCAAATTTACGGGGTGTGTGTGTGTCAGGGCCGATGAGGGGTGAGACTGTGAGGGTGAAGGTGGGCTGTATGGCACCACAGTAAAAACTGAAAAATGTTTCATGACCATTTTATTAGATTTAATTTGTTTTAAAATCACACAAATTAAAGTTGGCTACTCAAGCCTTCTATAAAGCACTACGTCTACATCCTTCTTGGTTTCTTGTTATAATTCTGCACAACTCTGTTAATGAACTTCTCGAATGCAGTGTGTTCATCTTCAGTGGCTTCTCGTGTGTCTGGTACTTTCATTCCTTCAAATGATATGCTCATTAGTTCATTCACATGATCAGGCAGAAGGTGACTTGCTTCAGAACACAAAATTCTATTCAATGATGAAAAAGAATGTTCAACTTTAGCTGTTGTGACTGGGAGTAGCAAGAGATGAATTCCTACTTCTTTCATCCCAGGAAACATAGCACAAAGTTCCGGTCGAGCCACTAGTAATGATAAAAAAGAAGTTGAAGTCAAATCTTCATTCATTCGTCGCATGATATTCCACTCTGTGTTCAAATTCTCTGTTCTGTCCTGAGCACATGGCAGCCCCATTGCTGGTAGTGCCTCACTCCACTCAATTGTCTGTGTTTTATAGGACAGGTATCTGTAAAAGCTACGTAGAGGCTGAGTAGACGTTGCTGTTGTAGATTTTAAAGAATCAAGTCTGTGTACTTTTTCAGTTGTCTTAACAAACACTTCTTGTCCTCTTCACTTAAGGATTCAATATAAATGCCTTCATTAGTCAACTTCTGGACTGAAATCTTTGCTTCTTCCAGTACTTTTTCAATGGATAGCTCTCTGATTGATCCAAATGTAGTGTCTATTGCTGGACAATGATCTACTACTGTTGTAGCAGATGCCTGGATGGCATTGTTTTATGACCCAAGTGGTTTCAACAGTAGATTTACGAGAGAGAGAATGGCAATAGTCTTCTCTGAACGTAGTGGCAAAAGTAATCCACCAGCCTCGCTACTTAGATCCATCCCATCTTGGTAGATACTTTCCAAAGCCAGTAATAACAGCTGGAGTAATTTTAAGACCACAGCCAAGGATCGCTCATGAGAGAGCCAGCGGGTTTTCCCAGGTTGGACTAATTTTGAACTTCAGTCCCAGTGTATCTTCTATATTTTCCAAGATATTCAGTCTTTTTGGACTCTTGCTGGAAAAAAGAATATTATGAAGACATTAAATTTATAGCTTTTTTAATGTCTTTTGAAGATTCTGCAGCTCGTACTAGTGCTAGTTGGAGTAGATGGCCTCTGCAGTGTGTACAGGAGAGATTAGGGTTACACTTTTCTCTGAGCAAAGCTTGTACTCCACCATGTCTTCCAGAGAATTTGCAGCTCCATCAAATGCACAAGCAACCATCTGTCTGGGGTCCAATTGACAAGCATTTAACTCTTCTAAGATGTGGGTTGTCACAAATGCAGCCAATGTGTTTTCTATAACTTGAACATCTAGAAATGCATCTACTGGCCTACCACTGACATCAAGATAACATACACAATGACTTAATGCGTGATGGCCATTTGCATCGGTGCATTCATCAGCCATGTATGCAAATTTTTTGAATGTGGTGGGAGAGGTTTTTTACTTTTTCAACTGTTGAGTCTTTCACTGTTGCACCGCATGCTTCTAGCCAGTCAGTTGAGTTTCTTGCAGAAAGATAGTGAGCATTTGCTGGTCTTGTTTGGAACCAGTGTTCAACTTCAGGATGAACAAGTGGCAATGCACTTAACATTGGCCTCCAGTTTGTAGTGTGTGGTATCTCCTGCTCCTCTACTTTTACCAATTATAGCATTGGAAAGCTTTCCTCCTTCATAAGCTTTTTTGTAAGAGGTGCACCAGTAGCCATCTTTTGTAACTTCAATAAATGGGAACACTTTGATCAACAAACATCGGGAAGTGCCTTTAGGTTTTGGAGACACTGTTTCTTCAGTAGATAGCTGTATTTGTGCTTCGGGCTGGTCGGATATAGATAAACCACTTGACCCTTCAGATGACATGTTGATATATTCTTGGTTCTTGATGTGTTCTTCACCTGGGTTAGTTTTTGAGGCCTTTGAGTGGAAAAATTGTTGTATTGTTTTTTGTCTTTTCATTTTCACTTTGACCTGCAACGTATAAAAGAGATATGAATAAATTAAATGTTTTGTTAGGATAATGCAAATTTAACATAAGGATAATGCAAAATACACCAAAACACATAACAGAAAATATCATATTGCCTCTATATAAATGCATGGTACGTGCACACCTTGAATACTGTGTGCAGATCTGGTCACCCCATCCCAAAAAAGATATATTGGAATTGGAAAAGGTACAGAGATGAGCAACTAAAATGATTAGAGGTATGAAACAGGAGGAGAGATTAAAATGACTGGGAATTTTCAGCTTAGAAAAGAGATGACTAAGGGGAAATTATGCTAGGGGGTCTATAAAATCTTGACTGGTAAGAAGAAAGTGAATAAGGAAATGTTATTTAATCCTTCACATAACACAAGAACTAGCAGTCACCCAATGAAATTAATAGGCAGCAGGTTTTAAAAAAACAAAAAGAAGTACTTCTTCACACAACATAAAGTCAACCCATGGAACTCTTTGCCAGGGGATGCTGTGAAGACCAAAACTATAACAGGATTAAAAAAAGAACTAGATAAATTCCTGGAGAATAGGTCCATCAGTGGCTATTAGCCAGAATGGGGAGGGATGCAATACCATGCTCTGAGTGTCCCTAGCCTGTTGCCAGAAGCTGGGAATGGGCAACAGGGGATGGATCACTTGATTACCTGTTCTGTTCATTCCCTCTGAAGCACCTGGCCTTGACCACTGTCGGAAGACAGGATACCGGGCTATATGGACCACCGGTCTGACCCAGTATGACCATTCTTATGTAAAAATTAATTATAATAATAAAAATGTTTAGTACAGAAACTCTCCAACATAGTGACCTCTCAAGATGGTAACAATGTGAGATGATAACCTTGGCAAATAATGCATTTTAAAAATCGTGGCCTCCTAGGAAACACATTGATATAAGTGTCCATTCCCAGTCACAAATCTAGCATTCTGGAGGAAAGTCACTAAAATATAGTCCAACAAACAAATGTTTATTTAATGTGCCCCTCATTTTTCCCTCCACCTCACCCCACTCACCGGTGCTGTCCTTGGTCAGTGGAGACTCAGAGTTCAGAGGTGCTTTCACGTGAGTACACCTTCCAGGTGGGGGGCAAGAAGGCACCTTGCTTGTTCCTCCAGCTGCTCACTATTCGCTCTGGCCACTGTTGTTCGTTGTGCCACCGTTCACTCCATCGCTCTGTTGCCAATGGCCCTGTGCCGTGACCTTCTGCTGCCACCTGCCACTGTGACCTCTGCGAGTTGGTCTCTTGAGGTTCCACCCAGCTCTCAGTGATTTCAGCTGAGCTCTCAGTGGGGGAACCTCGATGCTAGTGCAGTCTGGGCTGTCTCTTACACAAAAACACTGTCCCCACAGCAGGACTAAGCACTTAGACCTGATTATTAGTGATTTCAGCTGTAGTGGTCACTTAACAAAACAAAAAACTATATATGGAGCCTAATCAGCTCTGTCTTTAAACAGTGGAGAGGGGCAGGTCAAATAGTACTTGTGACTCAGACAGACCATCAAGCAAAATACCTGTCCCCACTCTCTCTCTTGATGCCCTCAGTCAGTACAGCTTAAGTACAGTTCTACTGCCCTTTACTCATACAATAAGAACAACAACATTTCATTCTCCCCTCCTCCCCCCACATTCAAGAGATTTGTAACCCAACCCCAGCCAAAATCTATCACTTGGGCAACACAGCTCTGTTTGCTGGATACCTAGGTAGTTTAGGTGTGAATGTAAATACAATCTGGTCCTGAAGCCTTTCCCCCCAGCTCATCACTAGCTGTCAGGGAGAGCTCATTTTGACTTTGCTTACAAATCATAATTTGAAATTATTAGGTTGGCCAACATCACCAAATTGAATGCACTGACATTGTCATAAAAAACAACAGCTGTATAAGGAAGCTAGTCTATGTTCATACTTTTCAAATCTATTATACTTTTTCCAGATACACATATCTTATCATACACTGTATATGCTTTTAAAGTGTGTATTAATGTTTCAATTTCAATTCAGTTTTCTAAACAATCACTAAATTGGCATGTAACTAGTTCACAAACTGGGAGGGGGGAGTGTTGGGGAAATCCAGGGGGTGCATACACCCCCAGAGGAGGGTGTAGGGAAATCCCTGCTTTCAGATAATTTCTGGATTGTTTTTCTATTTGATGTTGGTTTCAAGGGTATAGTATTTCAAACTTTACACTTTTCAGCCTACAGATACTACGGCAGGATTTTCACCTTTTTACCATTAAACAGTTTGCATCTCTTCAAGAATATGGCTATATGAAGGAGATAACCAATGGAAAAGAGAAATTTCAGTTTCCCAAGGACAGGTTGTATTAGGAACACTTCCTGATAAGTCTTATGATAAAATGGCTCAAGTCTGTCTAATTTTGATAACAAGATTACCCTGTATTTTGAGGTAATAGAGATACATGGACAAGAAATCATTTTTTTTAAAAAATTGCCTACCAAAACATATCAGTTTTATCTTGCATCCATACATAGAAAGCAGTACCTATAATCAGTGTAGCGGAAAGTGTGTTTGAGATTCTGAAGTTCGAAGTTTGCCAAAGATTTTATATTGAGAAAACTGAGCACTCATGCACTTGCCAAAATCAATTAAACACCTATATAGGTTCCTTTGCTAGTAGCTTTTAGTTAATTGTGAATTATTGGTGGAACCACTGGTTTTATGGCCTCACCACAGTCACCATCTGCTTAATGTTTTATATTATGTGTTATTGCTATTGTTGAGTTAGCATCTCAAGAAATCAGATAAAATCCCAATGTATTTAATACCAATTTACCTTGTACTAGTAGAAGAAACATATTTAAGCACTAATCTTATACCTTCGGCATAATAGTTGCAGTGATTCATTGATTTGGTGATTTTAACATGTCTGCTTCAGGACTCAGTAATGTCATGCTCAGAACATGTGCTCACTACGAATTGTATTCTGTGTTGACACTTAATATGCCACAAAGCATACCCAAAAGGGAAGGGAGAAGTCTAGACAATATGCCTTTACAACTTTTGGCTCTTCCTGTAGAATGCTAGGATGTAATGTATCTCTGAAAATTCTTCTGTGGGATGAGTTGAACATTGCTTCTTAGACCAATACATTTTTGTTTTACTGCATTTGCACTTTGTACTGAAAAGATTACACTGTCCAGTCTTAACTTAAATATGGGAATAGTGTTAACCTGCATAGAAACAGAGCAGCTGAAATTTTACAGTACAAAGCACGCTTATCAGATTATGTATTTGGTTTAAAGAGCACAAAGAGGAAATAAAAATATGTATGAGTATTTTCCCTCTGCAGATATTCAGTGTGTAAGGTGTGGGTGGCATAATATGTGATGGCCAAACCTACTGATTTTCCAAGCCACATACAATAATCTTCAGAAATTCGAGAGCTAGGAAACACCTGCCGGGACTAGAGGCTTCAGTCCCACTTCTGAAGTCCTGAGCCCTAGCAGGTGTGGCCCATGAGGCTGAAGCTTGAAACCCCCATTCCCTGCTGCAAGGTAGAGGTCCCAAGCTTCAAACCAACTTTGAGTAGTTTATTTTACTGTGGTATTATTGCTCATTAGTATTTAATATTCCAGTTTTTTTCTTATATTGTGAATATTGTCCTAATATTATCTATTTAGCAAAAAGAAATAGCTTTTAGGGTACTATGGATGTGTGTATTTCACACGCTACTTTTTGAATAATAAAATGATTTTTCAGAACAATTTCTAGGCATACTGCTTACTCATGATTTATAACACTGTGGGGCTAAAGTCTCATGCAGTAAGGCTATTTTTGATAGTCAGAAACATATATTCTTTAACTGAGTTAGCTCAGCATTGCTGAAAAACCCTTTTCAGCCCTAAATTACTGCCAGCTAACTTGTTTGTATATATGGTAGCCTGTGTCTTAAGTAACATTTAAAATGTTTTTCAATCACGTAAAGCTAACTCATTTGAGTTTAACAATTTTTGCTAATTAAGCAGGGCCATAGTGCAAACATTTTGCTGTTACTTTAATCAGATTAGATTTTCTTCTGGGAAGTAGGTTAAGACTCAGGAAATTAAGTTCATTTTAGAAATGTTGAAGAGTCAGGACCAAATAGACGAGATCATCCCTGACAGATGTTTGTCTAATCTATTCATAAAAAACCTCCAATGATGGGGATTCCACAACCTCTGTTGGTAACCTATTCCAGTTCTTAACTGTCCCTGTAGTTAGAAAGTGTTTCCTTATATCTAACATAAATCTTCCTTGCTTCAGATTAAGTTGGTACTTCTTGTCCTACCTTTAGCTGATATGGAGAACAAACTGATCCAGTCGTCTTTATAACAGCCCTTAACATATTTGAAGACTGTTACCAGGTCTTCTCAGAATACTCTTTTTCTCAAAACTAGAACTAAAATAGGACTGTTGCAAATAGATCACTGTTGCAACCACTATTCTATAACTGCAATAAATCCTGTACAAAGTGTGCCAATTGATGTGTCTATATGAAAAGCTTATGGTTTACTGGTTATAATTATGCCATTTGTGTGCATGTATCAGTTTTGTATATGACATTATGAATATTGGCTCTATACTGGATTGCAGATGTTTGCTGCTGAGACATCAACAGGAGGTTTGGTCAACATATTGTTTGAAAACGGGTTGAAACTCTTTTAACCGGCACTTTCTGGTCTAGCAACTGGACCACGGATGTTCCAGGACCAGAGAGTTCTGGTGGAGAGCTAAAGTCTGGGAGCTGGGCAGGCTGGTAGAGCAGCATGAGCGTGACGCAGGGCAGTGGGAGCCCCACATGCAGTAGTGGGGCTGCCCAGTAGGGCAGAAGGAGCCCGGTGCTCAGAGGCCGCAGGGCTGCCTGGCGTGGCAGCAGGAATGGGGCGGTGGGGCTGCTGGGCGCTGCAGCTGGAGCCTGGCGTATACAGAGATGGCAGGGCTGCCTGGCACTGCAGCTGGAGACCAGTGCACATGGAGGTGACGGGCTCCCTGGTAGGGCAGCCAGGGGCAGAGAGAGGGGGAAGCTGTCTGGGAGGCCACTAGTGGGGCCAGGGCTGGAGGGGGCTGGTTGCAAGGGGGCCAGAAATGACCTCCCCGGTCCAGCAAAATCCATCATCTGGGACTGGTCAGGTCCCAGAGGTGCCAGACCAGGGAGGTCCAACCTGTAGAAGTTCTTAACTGTTAGTTGGCCTTGGAAGGTGTCAGTCTACATCTGTCACCTCCATTATTTTCTTTTTTTTTTTTTTAAGTAAATGTTTGGTTTTTAGATAGTAAAGGATTGGCAACAGTACGATTTTTTTTTTTTTTTTTTTGGTTAAGATCTGAAGTATATATATTGAAGTATATAAATGTGGCTGATCCTTTGGGATCGAAGAATCTATAATTGGGGGTATTGGTTTTCATAACCATTCAGTCCTGTAAGGAGCACTGTTGGGGATATTGGAACCAGAGTGTTTGGGTGAATTACTTGTATAGCTTCTTGTCAGCCAGTATGGTGGAACGTAAGCTCTCTTTCTGACTGGTTTGGGGTACCTTGTAAATGAAAGATCTCTAGTTTAGGGCCATGACAGCCCTGTCTCTAAGCAGTTCATACTGAATTAGATACTCTTAGTAGTGCCCCCTCCTCCCCGCCCGATCCCCTGAGCATGCCTTGTTACAACTACACATTGGCACAGGAACATTTTTACGAGTGGGGATGCTGAAATCCAGCTCCTTATCCCTGTCCAACCTCTTCCCCCTCCCTCCTGGCCAGCAAAGCCCCAGTGTGTTTGGCTGGGACCCAGGGTGCAGGGCTGGCAGCAGAGCCCCTGGCACACGGAGTGGCATCAGGGACCCCTGTGTGCAGGGCCTGCAGCAGAGCCAGCAGCATGTGGGGCAGTAGCTAAGACCCCAGGCACTAGGCTAGGAGCCTGAGGGTACTGCAGCACCCCTTGCACCCATAGTTCCTGTGTCTATGACTGCACAAATCCAGTTTTTATAACTTTTCATTATTGGTTACATTTGTTAAACCTTTTATCACTTTCATTGCTCTTTTCTGAACTTTTTCCAATCTGTCCACATCTTTCCTGAAATTTGATGCCCAGAACTAGACACACTACTCCAGCTGAGGCCTAATGAGAGGGGAGTAGAGCAAAACAATTTCTTTTCATGTCCTGCTTACAACACTCCTCCTAATACATCCCAGATGTTTGCTTTTTTTACTACAGTATTACTCTGTTGACTCATATTTAGCTTGTGGTCTACTGTGACCCCTAGGTCACTTTCCACAGTACTCCTTCCTGTGTAGTCATTTCCCATTTTGTACGTGTGCAACTGATTGTTCCTTCCTCCTTCATGAAGGCAGCCCTCAGACCAGTGTTGGTGCTGAGTTCATCAGCTTCTGTGTGATGCTCTTCCTGGCACCATTCTTCATGTCTACTGCCAAGGATGAAGCATAAGATACAGTGCACTGAGAGAGGGCATTTGTAGTGCTGAAGAGGGAAAAGCAGGGAGTGACCAGCATTGTGAGGTCACTCATCCTCCTTAGAGCCACTGTTGACGCTGTTGGCTCCGTTTAGAGCACTGAGTGCAGACTGGAACCTACTTCCAACTCCTGGGAACTGCTGTGTGACGATGTGCCCATAGACCCTTGGATTGCAGAGGCTTTCTAGGTGACAGAGGACCTGAGGTCCCTCCCAATCCTCAAGGCCCCCTGCTAGTCAAGGCAACTGGCATAGAAGGTAATAAGGAGTGCTGAACTCCACTGCACCACCATCAACGTGCAAATCTTCCATGGTCTCCATGCAGTGATTTCTGGTCTGTCGCAAGCCCCCAGTTCTCTGGTGCCACCTGGAGGCAGACGTATATATTGCATCTCCATGGTTTTCAAGGCAAGAATCTTCTTTGGAGTGCAAAGGGGAATCCTGCACTCCACCTAAGGCCTATCAATGCCCAGTATACACACCAGACTTTGGTGTTGAAGCGTGCCTACTGATGGCAGTATTGGGACTCACTGGGGTTTCCTCCAGTACATGGCCTTCCTTCCCATTGCTCATACTTGGTGGTGTCCCATCTGGCACCAGACCACGAATCTGATACCAATTCTGGTTCTGATGTCCAAGAAGTGGCCCCAATGGATGTGGCACAGGTAGAGGAAGAGAAGGCAAGAGAGCTCTTGAAAACGGTCACCACAGACTTGGGACTGGAAGTCGAGGCTCTCACAGGGCCTTCACACAGCTTAATTGGCATTCTGGCTGCAGCAGTTCCCTCCAGCGTGGCCCTCTGTGTTAATGAGGCAGTGATGATAGAAAAGTACTGTGTCCCAGACAGTGGGTTTGAGTACCTTTACTTGCACATGTGCACCGCCCAAAGGTGTGGGCAGTGAATAAGAGGATCAGACAGAGCGATCAAATGCAACCCCCCTGAAATAGAGGCCAGGGACTGGACCTGTTTGTATGCAAGATTTATTGGATGGACAGTCTCCAGTTGTGTATCTCCAATCAGCAGGGTCTTCTATCTAGGAGGTATGATTTAATGTATGGGACTTGTCTAAATTTCAGGATTCCCTGTTGCAGGAGTCAAGGCAGGAGTTCACAACTATCGTAAAGAATGGCAAAGTGGTAACCAGGACCTCCCTCAGGCAGCTCCAGATGCAGCTAATTCAACAGCCAGCAGCTTCCCTGGTTCACTGAACTTCCCAGGCAGGAGTCCTACAAGAGAAAAGGGAACGTTTCTAGGTGACACGAACCCATACCTTCTACCTCATCTTCCCAGGCAGGCTCACGTATATATCCCAGTAGGGCCAGGCAGATCTCTTAAAGGGATGCCTGAGGACGGTATATCAGCCTCGATGCCAGATCCATCCACCTTTTTGTTTTGGCCTGCCTGTCATGAAGGGCCCAAACACCCTTACTGTTTGCATACTGTCAGGCGCAGATAGCTGGATACTGGCTGTCAGAGATCCACTGATCACAGTGGGTCCTGTGGTAGCTGTCCTGCACAGGGGTTGAGGTCTCCAATGCTAGACTCTGCTCAAGGCACAGCTACTCTGGGTTGTGTCAGGGGCAGATCAAACCCCCAGCCCTGTCAGTCTCCCAGACATTGGCAGAACAATCGTTATCTTCAGGACTGTACATACCAATGGCACTGCAACTCATGCAGTGACCTCAACTGCAATGGCTGGCATGATGAAACCTGTGGTACCCATGGAGGTTTGTTCAGCTGTCTACTCCCAAGAGGCCTGCTTGATAGCTGGGGCCTCGGAGAGACCAGTCACTTCCGTCTCCCAAACCATCAGGTATGTCTCAGGTGTAGGGACCCTATTAGCTCCTCAGGGTGAAGGAGAGAATATCCTGGGATAGATGGACCCAGTTGAGAAACCAATGGCTGGAGCATCTTCCTCATGCTCACCTAATGAGGCTCTCAGTGGGCCCCACCCTGCATCTGTCAGGAGCTGCTGAGAAGGGTCATCTCCAACCTCTACTTGAAGGGAGAGGAGCTGGAGGAGCCCTTCAATGTTCTTCTCTCTGTGGCACCAGTGAAGGTAGCACTGCCCATATATTTTGGGGTGTCCAAAATCACTAATACATAATGGCAAACCTCAAATTCCTTGCTTCCTATCTCCAAGAGAACCAAAAAAAAAGGGGGGCAGTTGAGTCTTTGGATCCATCCCTCCCAATACTTTCCAGCCACCTGTCCTGTTCCTCCCTGTGTGGGCATGGATCACATCTGACCTTTGGGTCCTCAGTGTCATTTCCCCAGGTCTACACACTGCAGTTACTTTCTACACCTTCTTCCTACCTACCTTCCCCGCCCCTCTTCAGGACCCCTCTCACAAGCATCTGCTTGAGCAGGAGGTGCAGGTGCTCCTAATGATGGGAGTGGTGGAAGCTGTTCCCCCAGACTACAAGAGTAAGGGGTTCTATTCTTCCTATTTTCTTATCCTCAAAGTAGGCTCATACTCATTCGGGACTGTGAGACTTGAACCGCTATCTGGTCTCCCTGACTTCCATTATTCCCTCCCTGGATCTGGGAGACTGTTATGCTGCCCTTGGTCTATGGGACATGTACTTTCATCTAGCTATCTTCGAGGGTCACAGAGATTTTCTACAGTTTGTTAGGTCTCAAACTCTACCAATTTGTGATCCCCCTCTTTGGTCTATCAACCACATCCAGGGTGTCCAACAAATACATGTCAGTGGTGGCTGCTTACCTCAGATGTTGGGGTATCCAGATCTACCTGTGCCTTGATGACTGGCTGCTAAATGGGAGCTCCAGGTCTCAGGTGCAGAAGGACATCATGCTCCTGCTGGCCACATGCCACACCCTGGTGTGTTGGTGAATGACAAAAAATCCACATTAGTTCCAGTGCAAAGGATAGAATTCATTAGAGCAGGTGTTTGAATTCACAGCAGTCAGAGCATTCCTGCCAATGGAATGGTTTGGAGTTCTGACATGCCTCATTGATGAGGTCTCCAGATGCCCCATGATGACAGCAGGGTATGTCTTGTCCTTTTAGGGCACATGGTGTGCATGTATATAGTGCACCGTGCTAGTCTTTGTATGCTGCCTCTCCAGTTATGGCTGGCCTCAGTTTTCTCCCAGTCGAATACCACCTGGAAAAGGTTCTTAGCATTCCGGGGACCATATTACCTCCCTTTGGTGGTGGAGCAATCTCAAGACCATTCTAGAAGGAGTCCTGTTCCAGAGTTCAGGAGGTCCAGGAACCTGCATTAGCCAACTTGGTGTGAGACCCGTGGCTCATGGTTGGAGTACTCACTTTGAGGAGGTCAAGTCCCAGGGTTTGTGGTCACTAGCAGATGTGGATCTGCACACAAGAGTCAAAGAGCTCAGGGCAGTCTGCCTCGTATACGCAGTCTTCTCACCTCTGGCAGGCAGTGTAGTCAAAGTCCTCATAGACAACATGGCCCTCATGTTTTACATCAACCAACAAGCAAGGTGGAGCTATATATGGTCTTTTTACCCAGAGGTTGTCAGTGTTATCATCCAGAAATTGGGGACTCCCAGGTGTTTGCCACCAGATAGAACAAGAAAAGCCATCCATTATTCTGTTCAATGTGTGGGCTCTCTGTCTTATGCCTTCCTCCTATGGTGAGCAAAATATCTAAGGGTGTGTCTAGACTACAGGGTTTTTTCGAAAAAAGTGGCCTTTTCGAAAAAACTTCCCCTGCATCTAGACTGCTGCCGCATTCTTTTGAAAGTAAATCGAAAGAATGCGGCAGTTTTTTCGACCACAGAAAACCTTGTCTTATGAGGAAGAACTCCTTTTTTCAAAAGTGCTCTTTTGAAAAAAGGCGCTATGTAATGCAAACTGCTTTTTCGAAAGAGAGCATCCAGACTGCCTGGGTGCTCTCTTTCGAAAAAGCGGCTTGCTTTTTCGAAAGTACTGGTTGTCGTCTAGACGCTCTTTTTCGAAAGTATCTTTCAAAAAAAACCTCTTTTGAAAGAGGCTTGCAGTCTAGACGTAGCCTAAATGTCTACTTATGCCTTCCCACCAATCCCCTTTTGATTTTTCAAGAGGATCTTCTGAACCAAAGGGACAAGATAAAGGTTTTTCTGATAGTTCCAGCATGGCCATGCCAGCTGCTTCTGAACCTCTCGGTGGCAGCTGCACTCGTACTGTCACCCGCCCTGACTTGATTTCACAAAGCCACAGCCCTTTGCTTCATCTAAACCTGACAGAATGGCTGCTATGTTGCTGAAACTTGAAGAGCTGGTCTGCTTGGAACAGGGTAGATAAGTCCCTAGGTATAAGCCTTGTACCAGGGCTATCTGTTTGTCCAAATGGAAACATTTCACATGTTGGGTCTCTGAACAGAATCTCTTTCCATCCCAGTTTTCTCTGCAGTCTATGCACCTAAAATATCAAGGCCTGGCTCTCTCATCTGTTAAGTTTCACTTGGCCTTTCACCCTACAGAGCAAGGCAGATCAGTGTTCTTCCATGAGACGATGGTAAGGTTTTGCAAGGGGCTAGAAAAATTCTTAACTTCAGTTTATGATCCAGTCCCCTATGGGACTTAAACACATTCCTTTTGAAGCTCCCAGGGCCTCCTCTTAACATCATGCTCCATACCGCTTCTTTCATGGAAGGTCACCAGTAGGGTTTCCAAGATCAAAGCCGTAACATCAAAACTCCCTTGTATGGTGTTCTTCAAAGACAAGGTCCAGCTGTGCATCTATCCAATCTTTTTTTTACCAAAGGTGGTGGTGCAATTCCACAACAACCAGGACATTTTTCTTCTTGTCATCTTTCCAAAATTTCACAAGACTGCTGAGGAAAGTCAGCTTTCTACATTGCATGCTAGGTAGGCCCTCACCTTCTGTATTGAGAGAACTAAGCCCTTCTGTAAGTCTGCGCAATTCTTTGTAGGGCTGAAGGATGAAAGGGTGAAAGGGCTGCCTGTCTCATTTAAGAAAATCTCACCCTGGAGCCTTCTTACCTCATCTGGCAGACAAAGTAATCAAAGTTCTTATGAAAAAAATGGGAGACCCACACCAATAAAGGCACTGGCATATGGTTAGGAGACTCACCTGGGTTCAGAATAGGACTAGAACATGGGATCTCCTATATCCCAGAGTGTCACCAGGCTATTGGCTGTTCTGGGCCTCTCACATTCTCCTGTTCTTTGTATGAATAACTAAATATTCACTGGGCTAGAGAGTGACAGAAAGTGATTCTATAGCCCAGTAGCTAAGGCACTCACTTTGAGGGCTGTGCAGTAATCATGTTGAATAAAGTGTTTTCCCAAATGTAGGGTAGCAGAATTAAACTTCAATTTCTGTTCCCGTCATCTTATTTAAAAAAAAGTTTACTAACTACAAAGAACATAAGCTGTGTAGAAACAAAGTTATGCATGGATCTTCTAACTCAGCCTACGTGCTGGTGCCCCAGAGATTTTCCTCCTTTGCTATTAGTTACTTTGCTGTTTCCACCAGCAAATTACTGTTCACGCTCAGTTTAGGGGAAAAAAGAGCTACATTCAAGTACTTCCTCTAAGGAATCTGATGGGAACTCAGTTTTTGTGTGAGATTTTTCGTGGGCCACAGATGAATGAACATGATTGTGTGGTGAATGAGCATAAGAATACCTAAACATCTAAACTAATTAGATCAAATGACTGCTTATCAAATGTAAACAAAATGGAGTTCAGATTTTAAAAGTTGGTTTAAAATCCTTTGTTCTTGAAACTGAAAACTCAGCATCTTTGTAAAACTATGTGCAACCATAGTGGGATTTTTTTTAATCTTACTTTCTTTTTATCATATTTAGCTTTAACTTTCTAAAAATTGGAATAGTCCACAGCAACATTTCAAGATAAATGCTCTATCAGTCTTGGAAATTTTCTTATTTATGTAAACATTAAGACCCAGGGAACAAAATAAGGGCTATAGCGTGGATTAAATGAAATATCTCAAGGCTGTGCTTTTCTGATAACTGAACCTGAAGTGACCTTTCTCAGACACAATTACAGAGCTGTATGTTTTTCCTTTAATTTCATCAGGGGTTTAATTAGTATACAAATAAAACTTCCCTTATCTTCCTTTCTACCTAATTGGCTTGTCTTAGCTTATATATGAAATATGTGAAAGTGGGCTGTAATTAGGGTGACCGTGTTAACCTTTTTTTCTCAAATGTACTGTTGCCTAAAGGCCTCAAGTCCTAGAAACAGTGCTTTGGATTATTGCTTTGCAATCACTATGGCTGTCCCATAGGTTTTCTCATGAGCAGAAGGTCTTTGGGTGCTGCAGGTTCCCACTGCTTAACGGGATCTTCATTCTTCTCCCAACTAAATGTTTATTGATTATCTCACTGTTCCACACTCAGCCTCCAACAACTTAATATCAGGTGACAGTCAAGAGAGTTCTCCAAGTAATTAGAGTTGAGCATTGGGGGAACAATTAGGAGCAGAGTTATTAAACTTGATTTATCCTATTCTCTCCTGAACAGTTTCCTAGATATCTGAACATCACACTTTCACAATCTACCCTGGTTGAGAAATTAGTGGCTAACCTGCTGCTTATCATTGTTGCCTTGCTGCCTTGAGGTGCACCCTCTTGGTTTCAGTCACTCAGCCAGAAATATTAGAGTCCATAAAGTTTATCAAGGGTTTTAATTAGATCAATCTGAAGAAAGGGGGAAAAGGCTTAGCAGACCTTCCTTTAAAGCAATATAAATTGTGTTCAAACCATTCTAAATGTTTGACTTTAACTGATAATAGCCAGGAATTTCAAATGTAAAGCTGAAACTTTGGTGTTTAAATCATCCATTGTGCCTAAGCATGGCAGCTTTTGTGGCAAATACAACTACTGAATGTTTGAAGACCCTGCATTAAGAGGCAGAGATTAAGACAGTGGTCTCCAGCTTTTTAAAGCATGAGAGCACTTTTTGAATTTAAATGTAATCCAAGATTTACCTCACACCCAAATACCCTTATCCTGCCTCCTTTGTACCCTTTCTTTGATGCCCTGCCCCCTGCTCACTCCATCCTCCCTCACTTTCACCAGGCTGAGGCAGAGGGTTGGGGTGCAGGCCTCGGTGTTGGATTAAGGGATTTGGCATCTGAGAGGGGCTCTGAACTGAGCTTGGGGCAGGCCGTTAGGGTGCCAGAGGGGTTCTAGGTGCAGGCTCTGGGAGGGTGTTTGGATGCAGGGGTGCTCAGGGCGAGGGCAGGGGCTTGGAATGCAGGAGGGGGTTCATGACTGGGGCAGGGTTTTGGGATGTGGGCTCCAGTTGGGCCCTGCTTATCTCAGGTGGCTCCTGGGTGGTGATGCAGTGGAGCTAAGGCAGGCTTACCCTGCCCTGGCCCTGCACCACTCCCAAAAGCAGTCAGCAAACTCCATCCCAAGTCCTGTTGTGCCCTCTCTCTGCTCTGTGAAGATAGGATACAGAGTGGGAAAAGGGGACATCAGCACCCTCCTCTCCATCTCCTACACAGCAAGCAGAAGGCTCCTTAGGGGACAGCTCCAAGGCAAAGGGCAGGAGAAGCGCAGCAGTGTGGGGAGGAGCAGCTGAAGTGCTGGCACTTGATAGCCTCTTGGCCAAACCAGTCAGGATCCCATCAGTAAATCCCGATCTACTGGTTGGTGACCACTGGATTAAGAACTTTATTTCGCTATGTTCTATTTTCACATTATCACCAACTAGTAGAGGCTGTCCATAATAATCACACCTCTCATAGGTCAGGACTAGCTGCACAATTGTCCCTCTGATGGTCTCTTCTGAGTGCATCCCTTGAGCTTTCACCTCTCTTGGGAAAAATCCTGCCATTCTCCCACTTTTAAATTGGGCCCAAGGCTACAGTACCCTGTGTACCAACTGTGATTACCCAGCAGGTTTAACTGGGTTCATTTATCTGCAGTTCTTCCCATTGGGAGCTGTGACCTGCAGTGAATACATTTATCCAAAACAGCCTTTAAAAAACAAAACGTTGTTTAATCTTAACAATAGGAGCACAGTAACAAGACAGGAGGATTTTTTTAAAACAATAAAGCAGCCTATATGCATGTATCTTATCTAAAGTCTGAATCCTCTCTTACCTAAAACACCCTATCTCTGAAGTCTGGGGTGAGAGGTCAGACTGCTTCCCAACAGTGTTGTTCTCCTCTCCCTTAACTTTTTAAAATTCTCACAAGAGTCTGTGTTGTTAAACCCCTCTGGGGCTTTGGAACTTTCTCTCCATCCTCTCACAGGGCTCTAGGGGGAAGACATGCTTCTAGGGGGCTAAGAGTATGTGTACACTGGAAAGAAAAATCTGCAGTACCAAGTCTCAGAGCCCAGGTCAGTTGTCTTGGCCTTGAACTACTACGCTAAAAATAGCAGTGTACACATTCCCACTTAGGATGGAGCAGGCACTCTGACACTCGGTGACAATATTTCTATTCTTACAAAAAATTCCATGGGATTTTTGAAATCCACTAGTGGTCTGAGCTTGGAATATATGTCTTACGTAAGAGGGCTTCTCTAGCAGTGCAATACATTTTGGCTCAATGCTGAAACATTGGCTTGCTAGTACTAACTTGAGAGAATGTCTCATAAAACACTATAGCAGGATTCTACGGTACCTTGGCATTGACAAAATCAAATGGATTTGGTATGACATTTTAGTTTTAAATGCTATATTTTATTTCTTTTGCAGATGGACATTATTTCATATAGTTTTAGTCTTTAATTTCCTTTTTTTGGGACAATTGTGTGTCTGGCTGTATTTAGAAAGATAAAAGTTGTATTGACTTTTAGCAGTCCTTGAAGTGTCTTTAGATTGGTTATATTCTCAGTGCTCTGTAAATATTTACCAGAGTTCTATGCCTACTTTTCTTAAAATACAGTGATAGTATGCTATGAATGCATGTTCGTGACACTCTGCATTCCATTTTATGGATTTAGAATATAAACTACACAGAACATTCTCAATATGAAGTTACAAAATATACTCAGAAGCCCTTTTGAAAAGTATGTAAGTCATGGATCATTATTATCAAATGTTTAGTTAAAATTATGTTTGAAAGATAAATATTCTACATATGCAGTAGCAATTTTCAAAACCTTCCTATCTACGTGATTCCTTTTTTAATTTCAAAAGGAATTGGTCTACCATGAAAGCGTAAGACACAAAACATTTTTAAATGACCTTTCAGAAATTCAGAAGTAGAGCTCTAGAACAATGCATTTGTCATTTTTATTTTTATTTTTGTTTGTTTGTTTTTTTTAAATCGGAGGACATTGTTCTAACTTGAAGATCAAACAATTCAACTAAGCAGATTTTCTTTTCAGGGAGAAAGCAGAATCTCACTATTTACAGGCATAAGAAGATCTAGATTCTGTTCCCAGATCTACCACAGATTTGCTCTCTCCCCTTCTGCAAGAACTTTAACCTGTCTGATCCTCAGCTTCCCATTTGCACGATGGAAGTTGTCTACTTTCCAACATATCTGGGTCCTGACTATCAGAGATGTTGAATGTCCAGAGTTCCCACTGACTTCAGCTGGAATTGTCGGTGTTCAGTGATTCTGAAAAAAAGTTTCTAGAACATTAAATCCTCAGACGGAAGTAATATAGAAATGTAATTTACTATACAAATAATAAAACTTCTGGCACAAGAGATGAGAACATATCCCGTAAATTTGCAAAGCTGGCATGCAAGGACTTAGCTCTACAACTGCACAGCTAAATCTCACTATGTTGATTTGAAAATGTTATGGTAAAATTTCTATTTGAAAGTAAACTTATAACTAACATGTTTTTTAAATTATTTTTACACACGGAAGAGACAAAATAAATGACCATAAGCAAAAATATAGAAACAACATACTGTAGTACCAAAATGTAAACACATTACTAACACTACTGTTTGTAGCATTAAAGATCCCTTTAAACGAAACAGAGGAGGAGACTTGGAGCAGTAAATTGAAAGATGTTATGATCACTGTATTACATTATAGCAGAAATAGTGGAAAAAACCTTGACTATAGTTTTGCCAGTCAGGTTTCTTATTGTTCAACTTACTGTGCTATTTGACATCTATTGAATTAATCTGAATTCATTTTAAGCACGAAGATTTAATGATGCTAAGTAAGAGATAGTTGGGTATACATTAGGGAACATGCAAAATAGTTGGAGATCTGAAAAGTAATGAAGTAGTCAATGTATTATAAGGTGATATGTTAGACACAGCTTGCAGTGTAGTTAACATTGATTTGCACACTAGAATAACT
Organism: Pelochelys cantorii; assembly: GCA_032595735.1. NCBI lineage: Eukaryota > Metazoa > Chordata > Testudines > Trionychidae > Pelochelys > Pelochelys cantorii. Next base: position 109,534,812 of record CM064330.1, read on the forward strand.
TTATTTTATTTATTTTTATTTTGGACTCTCTCCTTTCTGTTGATTTCTGTAAGGTAGGTAATATTGCTGAATATTTGAAGGAACAATACTTTCCATTTTAACTGGAAGTTCCATTATTATGGAGTGTTTCTACTTCATATTTATTGTGTGTTTTTTTTAAATGATATTCCTGATATTTTAATGTGCCAAAAATATGGTGTTTAAGTACAATCCTTGTAGCATCTGTCTTTGATTCAGCAGATCATTTTGTGGATTTATAAAACATTTATAAATTGTATGATGCACTAAAAAATTCAATTTCTATAGTGTTGGTAAATAAATAATACTGTTGGTAGAAAATTTGTAAAACCTTGTGTTTGTAATGGCCCAAATCTGCTTCACAGTCAGCCTGTATTCCTCGTTGTTTAATAGCCTATGGCATAAATTGAAGTTAATTATCAGGGCTGACAAGTAACTCTGCTTTCTGTCTGCTGGCAGAGTCTCTCTGAGGCAAAGATGGAGCTGAGAAGAAAAGATCAATCTCTGCGTCAGCTTAATAGACATCTTACCCAGCTGGAGCAGGACAAGCGTCGACTGGAAGAGAGCATCCATGATGCAGAGAGTGCCCTCCGCATGGCAGCAAAGTGAGCACTGGGACCTTAGGGAGATCACTTAAAACAGACAAAAGATCAATTCTTACTTTCATGCGCAGGGCTTTAGTCCTGGATAATGCAGTGGTAGAAAACAAAAGTGAAGCTCGCTCGCTCTTTGAAATTCAGTGATATATCCTCTAAAAAGAAAAGTCTTAGTTCAGTCTACTAAGTGTGTATTTTATATAAAAAAATCCTACACAAGTGCTTTACTATCTCTGTCCTGTAATAGCAAGAGCATTTCTGGTTGCCTGCTACAAGCTGGTCCCCAAGTGGTGTTCCTATGGGTGCTCCAGTTTGGTGCACATGCACCCCTGCACCTTTGATGGGAGATTTTCAGTACCAGTAATTGACTGACCTATGCATGTGCCCTGTGCATCCTCGTGCACCTTACCGAGGAAACCATGTGGGTGACCAGCCCTTAGTTCCATATTTGCAGTGTTTGGCCTGAGATAGTGACGAGCGTGCTCGCTTACTCAAGCTTAGCTTCTACTATAGTTAGTGTTAGTTTAGTTTATTAGTAGTTTATTGGGGTCATTATTTTCCCTTGTTCATTTTTCTGTGATTGAAGAGTTAGTCCAGACTTTTCTGGAATGCCAGGCTCCTGAGGCTTAGGCCACGTCTATACTTCTGAATCAATCTTCTGGAGTTCGATTTAGTGAGTCTAGTAAGGACCTGCTAAATCGAACGTTGAAGGTGAGCCGGTGGACACCAGTACTACTCCTCACAAGCAGTAAGGGAAGTCGACAGGAGTGTTTCTCTGATCAACTTCCTGCTGTGGGGATGGCACCAAAGTTCGAATCAAGGTATGTCGACTCTAGCTGCACAATTAACATAGCTGGAGTTGTGTATCTTAATTAGAATGTATCCCTTCGTATAGGCCTGGCCTTAGAGGGAAGCTATGCCAGTTAGCAGTGGGGGTTCTCAGTACCTCCAGTGTTTAGGAGACACTGATGTCCCCAGTATGTGTAAGAGTTGCACGTCCTTCAAAAGCAGATCTCAAAAACAAACAAACAAACAAAAAACCCCAGGAGATCAAATTCTCATTACTAAATTTGGGGCAAGCTCTAATATCGACTTCTGACCCCCTCTGTAAACAAGCCCTTGAGTTCTGCTAATGCCCTCCGTGCTTCAAGATCCTCGTCACCAAGAGCCTTAAGAGATACAAGTGCAGCTGCATGATCCACCTCTAGGTCTTGGTCCCAGAAGGCCTGAGGAGAGGCAGCATCCGCATCAGTGCCTGCAGAACAGAGAATATCACACTGAGTCTTGAGGTACAGACAAGAAAAGTAGGGTGTACTAGATTCCCTAAGAAATCTCAGGCTCCTAGTCAAAAGAAGGCTCCAGAGACCTCTAGTCCAAGAGAGTTCTGGTGAATGGCTTCAGCACCATTAGAGCATCTAAAGCACAGATGCCAAGCAACCGGACCACCCTGCTGGGATCCTCAGGCACGCAGCAGCCACTGTGTGCCAGCAGGATTGCTTCGTGTGGCTTCTCTGCTCTGGAGGGAAGGGGAGGCTTTGTGTGATTTCCTGACTCCAGCCCAATCCTCAGCTCCTATTAGCCGGAAGCAACTGGCCAATAGGAACTGACCTCAGCCAATCTCTCAGCTCCTATTGGCCAGAATCAACTAGATAATAGGAGCTGAGAGAGAGGCCTGGAGGACGTGGTCAGCACAAGCCTCTCCCCCATCCTGGAGTTGAGAGCCACATGGAGGGAACTGCCTATAGTTTTAAGTGATCTGGGGCTGCAGCAGGCAGGGAGCCCAGCCTGCCTTGGGGATGCTGCAGGGCTGCTGACTGGAAGATGCTTAGGTAAAAGCCTCTTACCCAAAGCCTGCCTCTGTCACCCCTGCCCCTCCAGCACCTCAATTCCCTCCATCAGGTCACCATCCAAACCCTCTGCCCCCCCGCCCCAGGTCACAACTCCCCCCCCCCCCAGACCCTGTACCCCCTCCTACAGTCCTCTCCCAGGCCAGAATCTTCTCCTGCACCCACACTCCCTCCCTGACCCTATACCCCAGTCCCCTGATGCAGGTAACAACCAAACTCTGTCTGACCTCACGCCGTCTCCTGCACCCCAGTCCCTTACCCTGTGCGCCCTTCTGCACCAAGCCTCCATCCTAGACCCCGCATCTTCTCCACAAAAAAGTGAAGCCCTTGACCGCTTTCCAAAATCTTAGAGTGGTTCCCCACCAAAAATTATTGCCCATTCTTAATCTAAAGTGTCCTCTACAACTCATACTTCAAAAAATCATTGGTACAGAGGACCTGTTTGGACGGCTATACCCAGGCTATCAAATGTTCTGTCTTAAAGAGTTCATTGGACCCTGCCGTATCCCTGGTACCTATACCATCATCTCTTATCTCTGCATTGAAACCAACAGAGTCAGACTCTGGACAGTCTGTATATATGGCATTGGTGCTGAGGCCTGTCTGCACAGGATCTCTCCTAACTCCAGTCAGTGTACTTCCAGTTCTATAGGAATTTAGATACTCAAAAGGCTTCCTTATTTCCAGTGAGCCAGAATCCTCATTGTGGGTTAAAAGTTCAGAAGAAATCTAAGAACAATACTTTCTGTATTGTTTAAAAACATATATGATATGAAATTGTCAATACGCTATTAAGATTGGAAGAAAATTAGCCCGTCTTTACTAAAGCCTCTGGTTTACTAAGGCTTCATTTTTCTTTCTTTTAATAGAGATAAAGAATTAATTGCCAGTCATATGAAATCAGTGGAAGCCACTCTACAGAAGGTGATGTATTTAGCATTTTCATCTCAATTGCATTTTTATTTCAAGACATGCCGTGCTCTTGGAATTGTCTATTTTCAGGAAGGCTGATGGTGGGAGTGGTTACAATTATACAAACACTTATTCATAATTTTATTTAGAGTATCGAAAGATCTCCCCTTCAACTTCTTTTTGTCTCCAAGGTAGCATTTAGATAAGCAAGCCAAATATCATAATACTGTTCTAAACAGGTAAGTTTCTTTTATTTTTAATAGTAAAGTTGTTACAAACCCTTTCCCTGCAATACTGTTTATGCTTGCTAAAGTAAATTAGGATGTTACTGATCATCCCAAACTATTTGTAATTGCTCTTGAATTATCTCTGTAATTCACTGAGTGATGCAGAGGTCATTCAGCAAGGTCCCATATCAAGTGGTCATAAAGTATTTGACTTCATATGCTGTACTTTAATCTTTGTAATAATTAAATAGAATTAGAGCAAAGGGTGAACTCTGATGCACAATCTGAAATATCACAGTGATTTTAAACCATTTTTTTAATTGAATAGCAATCTGAAGTTGACCCCTTGGCTTGTATTATTTTGCTGCATTTCTGTGTTATCATGAATACCAGCAAGACTGAATATATTAAGTCTTTCTCTCTTTTTTTTTTTTTTTTTTAATTACCGATCCTATTGACATTTTATGGGTATTTTTCCTTTTGACTACAGTGGAAATGAGATATATTTCTATTATCTTAGCATGGTAATTTTCCCACTATCAAATTGAAACCCCAAGCATCAAAGTACAAATATTTTTTTTAATTTTATTTTTTGTAACAACCAGAACATTCAAAAGCTTCTGTTCACTTATTTTTCACTTAAATTACTCTTTTCATCGAGAATTACCTCTGCACCTCAAGTCCCAAAATCTAGGAAGCATGCAACATCCACCTATGCAACAGCCACATATCTACATGTTCAGAATTCTTTTTTTGATGCACAGAACCCCAAATCTGTATCTCCAGCATCCTAGCTTTTCTGGAGCAAGGTGGAGTAGGTATGGACCTGAGACCAGTAATGGTAAATTAAGTATTATTCAGCCATCAGAAATGTTCAGTGTTCAGGGTTCAAATTGTCACTAATGGATCACTCACAAGGGCTGGACTGGTAAGTCTTCTTTCTAGATGAGCTAGCATGTCTTTCTCAAATAGAAACTCTTAGAAGTTCTCTTGGCCCTAATTAGGTATAAGTTCAATTATCTACACCAAGGTTGGTGACAGACTTTGCCAGGTCTTGGGCAATGTGTGTGTGTGTGTGTGGGGACTTGACTCCAGGCCTCCTGGGTGGGGTCTTGGGCGGAAGGGGCAGGGCTAGGGGCATTCAGTCCTCAACGCTGCCCAATCCATGTCACTGGAGTGATGGTGGCAACTGAGAATGCCGGACCCTTTTAAATCAGTGGGCCCTACAGCAACTGTCCTTGCCCCCCCCCCCCCCCCACACACACACCCCATGTTAAGAGAACATTATTGCGAATGGAAAGCCAAGCACTCAAAAAATCAGGAAACAGCAGAATTGCAGTTGTCTGTGCATTCTGGGCCCCTTGTAAGTAATTATTATGACTCAGGCCACGTCTAGACTATGGAGAAGATCGACACTGTGATGGTCGATATTCTGGCATTCAGTTTAGCAGGTCTAGTCAAGATCTGCTAAAGCGAATGCTCAGTGTGACCCTGTTGATGCTGAGACTTCTACTCCTCACAAGGAGTAAGGGAAGTTGAGGGGAATGTTTCTCTCATTGACCTGCTACTGTGAGGACGGTGCTGAAGCTTGGCATAAAGTATGTCAATGCCAGCTACTTTTTTTACATAGCTGGAATTGTGTACCTTAAGCCAACCTTTGGCTATAGCGTAGACCGGGCCCCAGTCTTTGTTTACATTGTCACACATTATTTTCCATGGGATTCTTCCTCTATCAGTATGCAGGATGGATGTTGCTCACTTAATGAGCAGCTATTTATTATTTAGTATTATCCTTCTTTTTCTGTCGTCGTCGTCATCATCATCATCCATGGTCTCAATGCCCATTGGTGCCTCCCTATTTCCTTCCATCTTTCCCTGCCCAGTGCGGAGCGGCTTAGTTTCTCTAGACTAGCTCCGCACCAGTCTACTGTATCATCTACCCATTCTCTGTGCGGTCTGCCTCTCTTGTTCTGTGAGTGGCCCTATATTTTATTTTCTGCATGCTATTTAGTACCTGCTCCGAAGATCGAATTATAAACTTCCTCGTGTTTTTCTGTGGCACTCAGGCTCCCCTAAAGTGAGGGGACAGTGGTATTATCCCCGTTTTAGAGATGGGGAGCTGAAGCACAGAGAATAAAATTAAAAGTTTCCATTAATTTTGGGTGCCCAATTTGAGACACCTAGGAACTGATCTTTTCAGAGTGTTTAGAATTATATAGTATTTTATATGTTCAAAGCATCGCTCTCACATGACTCCCTTTGCAGCTGTGAATACCCAGCAATTCTGCAAATCAGACCCCAGTTTATCCAATTGGTTGCAGAACTCATGGTATCATAGTCCAACTTGTGATGGGGATGGCTATGTTGAGGCAATATTCTCTTAAAAATCACTTCCCACAGAATATCTATCTGTCTATCTATATCCTAAAATATTTGTATATTGATATTAGTATATATTCAGACAGCTAAATTGGACCTTTCTATATCCTTCATTTGGATGGTAAGAACATTTGTCATTTTTACTGACAACACATATTGTAAATTCTTTATACAGAATTTTTTGTTTTTTTCTGCATTGGTGGGCTTTTACTGGATAAATCTACCTATTAAAAGAATCTAAAATTGATTAATCAGAAAGGGCCTCTGCCTTCCTACTCCAGGTTACAAAGGGTACGGTTGCTTTTATTAGGTTGGCGTTTGGTCTGAAATTCAGATGTCTGTTCATCCTCCAAGTGGAAGGCTAATTGTTTGGAAGGTAGGGAAATAGGATAGAGTTTTACAAGCTCTGAGTGAGTACAGTTTGATTTTGTGGACTGGTTTCTTTGTGTGAACTATGGTTGGTTGGCTACTGATTGTTTGCACTGGCTTGCATCTTTAGTTATTTCTCCAGGGCACCTCGAGCTTGGGATAATTATTCTTTTATGTTTCATACACTGAAATGTTTGTTTTTATTTATACTGGAGACCAGCTGTCATTTGGGGTTGGTTGGAAAATCAGAACAGAAACATAGTTGTTAATCTAAAATATTATTGACATATTATGTCTTTAGCATTTTTATGTCAATGAAAAAGAATTATTTTTTCCATAATGAGGACTGGTTCTTTTTGACTGGAGTACCTCAGAAGCCAGAGAATTTACACTAAAGCTCAAAGTTCTCATCTCTCGTAAGTTTACCATGAGACAGATGATGTTTGCTGTTTTCCTTTAAACGCCCACTAGTGTACTAGAATCAAGTGATTTATATGATAATCAGGTGTTTCCTTTTAAAAAAAGGCAAATTTTTAGCTCTCATGGGGGTGGAAAAAAGTTTGAAAACATGACATGAGTGTACTCCTGTATCAGGTTTTCGCTACTGCTGGCCTGACTGGGAATTAGCTCATCTTCAGCCTTAGAGTGCCTTCTGCTGGCTGGTTTATTTCCTGCTGTTACCTGCTCCCTATCACTCTTCAGGTCCCACCTCCCTCCCAGACCACAGTTCCTCCCTCCCAGACCACTGTTAGCTTGGGTGCAGCCCCAAGGCAGAATTCACACTTTGGGGGTCCTCCCCTCCCAGGGAACCCAACTACCCTGAGCCCTCCTTGCCTCAGTAAACCACTGCCAATCTTCATCAAACTGCAGTCTGAACTGGTCACTCATTGGCAAGGTGAGGGGCAGGGATGGACCTGCGGTCTACTCCTGCTCTGGGTACTCCTTTGCATCCTGAGAACTTCCCTGGGCCCTTGGCACTGGGCCTCAGCCTGGGGTTTATTCAGAAGGAGCTCCCCTGGCTCACCCTGCCTTTCCCCAGTACTGCTCTGCCCAAGGTACCCTCAGTAGCAGGCAGCTAGGTCACTTTCCCTTCAGATCTGGAGGGAAAATGAGTTCCCATAGGCGATCAGTGCTTTTATACAGCACAGCTGGACTCTGTTTGGCTGCCTCATGCCTCCTTCTAATTGGCTCCAGGGATGGTTATCATCTACTCTGTTTTTAACCCCTTACAAAACAGAAAGGGGCAACCACCCCATTACAACCCAAAACGTGAAAAGCAGAAAACAAATTTTAAAAGGCTATTTAAAAAAAACACTCATGATTTTAAGCCTATCACATGACTTTGAGGCCTGATTCATAATCTTGGAATTCTTGGAATTGGAAATACTGTAAGCCATTCCATACTGGGAACAAGGTCGTATTAACCACAACTGTATTTACAGTGGGCATCTATGCCAGGATTACATCACCCCATTTTTATTTTAAATAATTTGACTCTAGAAAAATGTGACTTAACACATTTTTGAAAGAAAGATCTTTAACTTCACTGGTCAGCAAAATTCTCCTAGACTCAAATTTCATCTTCAGTTCATTGTTGTAAAATCTAAAATACCAGTATGAAATGTATGCTGTTATAATCCAGTTTTTCATAGGTTATACTTATCATTCACTCATCTCTTCATCTGTAACTGTTGACGGTTTTCTTGGCAAAACTTTTTTTTAATGTTTATTTAAAACTCTAATAGTATATAATATTTTTATTAAAAAATCTCAAGCTTTTCCCTCTCAAAAGATCATAAATATTTTAGTGTGCGTAATATATATTATTTATGTTGATAAACCATATTTCATTAATACTTTATATATTTCCTAGTAATAGTAGTATGTCTATCACATTACTGCACATGCTAAACCTGTTCTTTTTACTGACTAGCTTTATAAATACAGTGCTTGTGAATTACCCATTATAATCAGATAACCAGCCAAATCAATATTGGGGCTCCAGTTCTGTTGAAACACTAAACTTTGACTTCACATTTCTTCTCAACGTGATCATCGTAGCTCTCTTCCCCACATTTCTTCATGTGTACAATGCTGCCATTGCAGGTCATCCCATCATCATGGTCATAAAATTGTGAATACTCCTCTCTCTTAGCTGTTTTAACTTCGATGTACCTTATAAGTTGGTGATCTTCTTACCTTCATCCAGCACCACTCACTGTTGGCAATGTAAGCTCAAAAACTTGCTCTCTTCCTAATGTTTAGCTTTATTAATGAATTAACACAAAATAAAGAACTTCTGCTCAAGAACAGACCCTAGGTTTTTCTGCCCAGAGAAGCAACTCCTCATTGTCCTGATCCATTAGTGAGCTCCACCTCTTACAATGAGTTAGCAGAAAGCTTTTAGCGTCTCCCAGCAAGGTACCAACACCTGTTTAAAGTAACCCATCTGCCTATTGAGATCAGTTCAGAGATCAATCACAGGTCACCAGTGGAAACAAAGGAATATGGGGAGTTAGTCTGGAAGGAATTCATCCATATAGACAGAGCAGTTCACAGGTTTAATAAAGTTCTCCTTGTTCAACTTAACCTGCATTCAGCTCACCCTGTTCTAATGACACACTCTGGAACAATTCTCCTCCCAACCAAAAATCCCTTTCTGCATCACATTTTCAATTCAGAATCACATTCATGCAAACTTCTTTTTAACATAGTCTTGCTCAAGCACCACATTATAAGAACCAAAGGACCAGGGTTGGAAAACTCTGCTCTATATTCATCAACACTCCTTTTTTCAAAACTTTTTCAGATCTTTTCTAGTTTTATAATGCATTTAGGGGATACTTTTTTTTTTTAAATTTTTTACTATTCTTTCAGAAAAATTGTATTAGCTATTCTGTACAACTGGTATGTATCTTTGTATATATGGAAAATAGATTATTTTGGTTTAAATATTAATGGGATTTTTTCTCTTGTGATTCCTTACATTTGTGGTTCAGTGTGTAAAAGTGTACCATTGTTTATTAAAGGTCGATAGCGAAGAACTCATACAGAACACTACGTGACAAATATACTGGGCTTTCTAGGCCAAAATTTTCTACATTTCTACATGAGTATAACTGAGAACACTGGTTATAGTATTTTTTCAAAAAAGTCACTGTCAAAGTTGGGAGGCTCAAATTCATTCTTTTTTTATTCTTCTCCTCAGAAAATCAATGTAACTGTGTCTCTGTGTGTGTCTAGATAAAATTTTAATATAGGTAGGAGGAGTTGATGCAGGGCAGTGGATAGCTTTAAGAATTAGAAATGTGATAGGAAGTCTTGTACCCTAAATGCTAGGCCACTATCTAAGGTGTGGTCTATAGTGAAAAATTCCTTTACTTTATGATGAGTAGTCCCGTAGCACCTTAGACTACCAAAAATATATAGTATCATGAGTTTTTGTGGGTAAGAGCTACTGCATCAGATGAGTTGGAGTGGAAATAACAAAATCCAAGATATATATGTAACAGCAAAAGAAGTACGTTACTTCAAACAGGTACTTCTTTTACTGTTATATCCACTTGCTGCTGTGGATACAGTCTCTCTTCTTTACTTCAGTCTCCAGTAATGTTAATGTGACCCCTATTCCAAATGAGTGCACATGTGCAAGTGGAATAAACAAATTATAAAGGAAGTAGATTCAATTTTAAAGCTTCCAAATGGGTTTGTAAGGAATTATAAGACGACACAGGATATTATATTTTGTATCTTAAAATATAAAATATTATTTTCTTGTCTTTCTGCTTCCTTCAAATTAGCACCCCTTTAATTTTAACATTTTGTAAATGTCTTTTGTTTCATCTCCATACTAATCTGTCTTTCTTGATCCTTGTTCCTAAAGATCAGTTGTGCAGGACATACAGGTGTTAGCACAGCTGGTTTGCTGATGACAACTCTGTCCATATAGCTGTCTAGTGTGTCATCATTCATATTGTTCAGTGTCATTCTGACCTAGCCAAGCTAAAAATGGTACTCCAGCTCAAGAGGGATTTAAAAACCTTGACAAACTAAAGATAAGACATTGCAGAATGTCATATCCATGTGTTTAACTGTTTTCAGTTTAGACTTACCTAAATAACCAATTCCAGAGCTCGACTGACTTCATTCTTTTGGAAGTCGGAAGATTTTTATGTAGTTTGTCTTAAGTAAGGAAATATCTTTTTGTGGGGGGACTGTAAAATTAGTTAATGAATTAGCCATTATTTTCTCCAGACATGGGTTCATTTCCAGCCCAAGGTCATAGAAATTTGTTCATAGGGGACCTATTCTAGTACACAGCCCGCAACTACAGCATAGCTTTGGCACAATGGTTAGTGTTTGCTAAACAGGGTCTGGATCAAATTAACATCTTAGCCAACTGAGCATGGATTTTTTTTGTCAGGTAGTGTGTATTGTAATTCTAGTTAAGCACAGGATTGTACTTTTTCACACTGACATATAATTCTATGACTTTAAATATATTAAGCTCCCATTAAATATATTATTTGGATAGTTGGAAGATCTGTGATTTCATCAATGTGAATAGTCTCACCACCGATGCAGATTGCATCTTTTCCATACCATCCTGTTTTGTGTGGCTTTCCATGTCCTTCTATGAATCCTTCATAAAGGATCCTCCCAGCATGCTGGAGGCCTTCCTCTCATTCTTTTCGCTTCTCGTGGATACCAATTTAAAGCAACTATGAACTTTAAATATATTAAGTTATTAAAATTCTCTAAGGTACTGTCCATGTGGGCCCTGCTTCAGGGGATTTGCATGAACTCTCTATGCCAAGTAAAAAAATTCCAGAAAACTGGCTTTCTTGAGGTTGTGTGCATACTCCTTTGATTAGCAAGAGATTATGTAAGGAGCTGTGCATTCAGATACCATTATAATAGAAAATATCCAAGTAACTGTAGCAATGAAATCAGAAACACCTTCCTCTTTCTCCCTGTTGCATGGAAGAAATAAATGTAGGATTCTTGCATTTGAGTATAGTTTCTTTATTTTATTAGGCCTCGTGCCACTGTGTAGCTTCTCTGGCTCCATTCCCAATACTGGTTCTAATCTGATTAGCTCCCTTTACTTGTGGGTTATCTTGTAGTTTTGGTTCAGTTCAGTTCAGCTGATGGTGGACATAAATCGCTCAAGATTTAAGAAGTGCAGGTCTGTCATAGCAGTCCCAACTGATTGCCTCAGCACTAGTGGCTACCTTATCAGCCTTTGCATGAAGGAGTGTTGAAGGAAGTTGCTCAGACTTAAGATTTGATCTAAAATTTTAATTGAAGAAGCAAATGGAAAAGGGTGTTGCTGGTTCTCTGGGCTTGGAAGATCTGAAGGTTAGATGGCATCAAGGAAAGAGGGAGCACAATTGATGCGTGTAATCTGGGTATTCTCATTCAGATATGAAGAATCACAGTAGGCATGGATTCAGGGAGGAGTTTGAAATCTATCTGTACAGCAGCACTAAGGGAGACTAAGGAGACTGGGATTTTTCATCTTAGAAAAGAGGAGACTAAGGGAGGGATATGGTGGAGGTCTATAAAATCATGACTGGTGTGGAGAAAGTGAATAAGGAAAAGTTATTTACTTGTTTCCATAAAATAAGAACTAGGGGTCGCCAAGAGAAATTAATAGGTGGCAGGTTTAAAAGAAACATAAGGAAGTTCTACTTCATGCAACACACAGTCACCAGAGGACCTCCTTGCCATAGGATGTTGTGAGGACCACGACTTTAACAGGGTTCAGAAAAGAGCTAGATAGATTCATGGAGGATAGGTTCATCAATGGCTATTAGCCAGCATGGTAGGAATGATGTCCCAAGCCTCTGTTTGTTAGAAGTTAAGAATGGGTGACAGGTTAGGAATCACTTGATGTTTCCCTGTTCTGTTCATTCCCTCGGGGGGTACCTAGCATTGTCTACTGTCGGATGACTGGATGCTGGGCTAGGTGGAATTTTGGTCTGGACCAGTATGTTCTTATATTATATCTGCTAAGGATTCCCCTGTCATAGCCAGTTCTATGCTGCCCACCCTGGTGGGGGTGGGGGGGCTGTGGCATGGAAAGGACAGTGTTTGCCTAGTTTGTGAGCTTGCCAAGCATAGCAGGTACTTGGAATTGTGTAGCCATTGGCTCAGGTTTGAGCAGATCTAGAGCTGGTTTGGTCCCCAGTAGCAGTCCAAATTGCAGATGCGCAGAAAGGTGTCATAAAGCACATTTGGAATCTGTGTAGATTCAAAGAGAGGATTTTATACCACTGTAATTGTGTATCAATGGGTGTTCTTTTTTCCTGTCTTCTGTGCATCATATTCTCCTCTTGCAGCTTTGGCATCTTGAAGGCAGAGATCACCCTTGAATGAGATTAATTTCTCAAGGTCAATCTCACTTCTATTGGGGTAGAAGTTCAAGATTCATTTTGAGGGCTCTCCCTGAAGGTGTTTTTATGTGTAGCCTATTTTAGGGCATTGTGGATATTCCCTATATCATCAGACTCAGCCTGCTGTGTGGCCAGATTATATTTATGTATTCTTTGCCTGACCCTGATGGGGCTGAAAGAGTTGGATGCCAAGTTGCTGGATGCCAAGTAATTTTTTTTGTAAAAGTTACTAAAATATTTAGTTTGGAGAAATAAGAAATGGTAGGCCAACTCTTATCAATTGTTTCTCATACTGCCAAATCAGAAGTGTGGATCTCGTTAGCTAGTCCCTTTATGTGCCTTAGAGGACATCATGATCAAGACCAAGAGAAAATAATCACAATTATTTACCCTTGCTATTTTATTAAAGGGAGGAAAAGAAAACCTGAAACTACCCAAATAATTAACTGGTAACTTCTGTTACCAATATCTTTTGCATGCCTCTCAGTGAACAACTTTTAACTGAGATTATACTCCTGAGCTGGAACATTTCTGACATGTACTTTCCTCTTGTTAAATTAAGACCTATGTATATTGTTTCTCCAAATTATTGTGACTGTCAAAGATAATGTTCATATAATCTTAACTCCATCCACCGATCCACACACATTACAATATTCTCTTTAATTGCATAATCATTTGCTAAGTATAGATATATTAAATCTTAAGTATATGCATAGAATAGTCTAGTACTTTATGTATGCTAAGTACACATTCAAGTAATTTGTAAGCAAAACATGCAATGAGTAAGGCAAGGGCTCCATACGTAGAACAGTCTCCACAGCAAAGGGAGTGGGCTTGTCTCTCACAATGTGCACTTCATTAAGTGCACATTTTGAGAGATATGAGCATTCCTCATGCAGCTAAATTGATCACCTGGTTGTGAATGATGTGGTTGTTTGAGATTTTATTTTTATTTTAAATGCCACCTTCTATTTTAAAAAGTGTCACTAAACATTTCTGTTAATTATATGTCATGTACAACAATGTTTTTTCGTGGCACTCGCTGGGAATGACCTGCACAACCCTCATTGTTTCTTAACTACTCAGTAACATGACCATCTCGCAGTCACACTGATAAAGATATTTATACTAGGCCAAAAGAAAGGGATAGAAATCTCTAACTTTTCCAGATTTACTTAGTGCCACTATGCAAAGCCAGTAGATAGACAAATGCACCTTAACCTGGACTTTTCAATACTCTTGAAGGTATTGAACAGATATTGCTAGTTATATCAGATTATGTGGTAGGGAGATAAGTGTTGGTGATGTAGGTAAATGGATACTAGGATACAGCCAGAACTATTTCCACTTGGGACTGGCAAAATATTTTAACCTCTATTTCTAAACATGAAAGTTTAGTACATTGAACTTTGTGTCTCAGCTATACTTCTAACCTAACTTTTGATGTCACGTTATGTTCTTGGAATTACTTTTGATCTGAACTTACCAGTGCTTTATTGATTTAAAATTGAGTTGGCATAGTATTTACACTGAGGTTTTTTCAGCTCTTTCAATTGATTAAAAAGTTAATCAGACTGTTATAAATCCTTGTGTTCCACTGTTTCAAAATGTTTTCATGGTCTGTAGTTTCCATGCAGATTTACAGATCCATTAAGTTTTAGTCTATTTTCCAGCACCATTTAAAAAAATCCTGGATCCTGCAAAACTATGCATGTCCTTCACTTACCCACTCTGCCAGTGGGAATTTTCTCAGTACATAAATTTAAGCATCTCTGTAAGTCTTTGCAGGATCTGTATTGGTGATGCTGTCTTTTCAGAACTGGAAGCCTATCCAAAGTCATTGCAGCAAGGTGTATAAGAGTATTTTTGCTTGTGATGTTTGCTTTTGTTACTATTCTCTTTTTCTCTGCTGCAATCTGTGAATAAAAATATCTTTGTTATTTGCACAGATTTGTATAAGCACAACACTTAATTCCACAACTTCTGTTTTTCTTAACTTAAAGTTTCACTTTGCATACCTTCTGTTGTCCTCTTCAGGGCAATAAAAATAATCACCTCCTCTTCACCCATCAGTCAAGCACTTAAACAAGTCTTCAGAGTTTAGAAAACAATTTTTACTTTCAACTTAAAATCTTGAAAGGGTAGTCTGTGGGATTCCACATAAATGCATAACATTTTAGCTGTGTGGATCCTGCAGAATTGGGGCCATAATGCCTTGGAGTGGATGGTCAATCAAAAGACTGTTTTGACTTTATTGGTGAAGCAGCATAAGGATGTTTGCACAGTCTGTAAATAAATGAAAGACCTCAGTTTTCTGCATTTCAATGAAAGCTTCACAAGTACAATATATACGACTCTCAACTTCTCAAAAGGAAAGCTATAAATATCTAATCTAAGCAAAGTGTCCAAGCAGATTGAAAATAAGATACATGTTTTTATACCTGAAATATTAAAAAAATTATGAAATATTTCAATTGGGAATCTTGATATTAGAAGTCATACATTTAAGGAACTTGTATGTTCCTTTCTGATGTGATTTTACTGATTTACATTTACTACATTTTTTTAAATGTCTTGTTTTATTGTCCAGTGAGTGTCAGGCTCCAGTAGCAAAACATGTTGTCTGACACTAATAGGGTCAAAAGGATCTCTGCTATGTGTACTATCCTGTGCGTTATACCTACATTGCTTATACATTGTTTCCCCTATCTCCCCCCAGTATTAGCAATCTGCTTTTGTACTTTGACATCAGGGATGTCCCTAGTGAATTTTGTCACAGAAAAAAGAGAATCATCAATATCGCAGTTAAACTTGACTTTCAAAGCTAATAGTATCTCATTTGGGGGCTCAAATTTAATAAATTTTCTTTGATTCTGGGTGAGTTTTTAAACATCAAACAATGAATTGGCCAGGGTGCAGTAAAATATTTAGATCTATTGACTATGGTTCAGAAGGGTAGAAGGCAAAAGACTAGTGGTTTGATGTTGATAAATTCTTAGTACCTTAATCCACATTAATGTTTTCTTTTATCTGTGTGCATATTGGCAACTAAAAGAGCCTGAAAAGTTGACACATATAAGCTATAAAAATTAAAATAAAATATATATTTAAAATAAGGTGTTTGTGTTGTATTAAGCAAGGTTAATACCTGAATAGCATTAAACATTCTGACAGAAGACTCTAGAGAATATGTTTGTTCCACAGGACTGTATATCCTGAACTTAGTGCACTATGTGAGAAAAAGTATGTGGCCTATACTGTTATAAAAATTGCATTATAGGGCATATATTTGGCAGCCACAGGTATTGACAGGAATTTTTTAGGTCAACCTGGGAAATGTAGGGTTCCCTGTTCCTATAGACTATAGCAGAGAATTAAAAAATAACATTTGTATCCTGAAATTTACTTGTTTAGTCATAGTAGACTGAATGTTTTGATTCTAAAATGGGTACATTCTTCAGTATAATCAACAGCATTTTAAAAAGTAGAAGCAGTTAACAGAGAATGCAGATGTCATCTAGAATTTTAAATCAGGTTGAATATATTTCAATTTAGGATTGATCAGATATTTTAGAAAGGTTTGGCTATAAGTAAGATAAGCTGCCCAAATTCATCTTTGTATAGAGTGTTGGCAAATGGTATGTTCTGTCATTTTATTATTCCCTTCTAAAACTATGCATTGACAGTAAAAATAAAAAATGATCTTTTTCATGGTAATTAATCTTTTGTAACAGATATAATGTATAGCATATTAGTGTATAATATAATTTAATTCAGTTTAATTACTGGAATTTTATTTTGTAAGATCCAAAAATAGTGTAAGATTAGGAAAAGGGAGTAATAATAATTACTTCTTGTATCAAATAAAAATGGACAAATTGGGTGTGTACAGTTATTACATGTGTTGTATATGTAATACGTCAAGAACAGTATAAAATACACAAATATATATACTTATATACAAATAAATACACTTATTTTCAGTATGTGGGAAAAAGCTTTTTAATTAATGAAAATATTTTATATTAATGTGACACAGTAACATGTTTGTGGACATTCAAAGGGGAAAATATTCATCATATTTATATAGCTGAGATTCTCATGTATTTTTATAATTTTAATGGCATATAAGTTTATATCATGTATTAAAAGCAGTTTTTTTGCTTAGCCAGCAGGTGGCAATATGATACCAACTGCATATAGTTACATTTGACAACATAAGTAGCACTCTCACATTTATATTTGGTGGGAGGCAGGAAGTTGATTATTATGTTTGATTTTTTTTTTAAGGATTGCAAAAAGTAAAAATTAAACTATCTAGACTTTGTACAAATGCTTTTGGGTTTCCTCTTCCTTGTTTAGAAGTTGTACAGCTAAGTTGGCTAATACTAACATGTATTCATTCCTTTATGTGAATCGTCCATAAGAAATATAACAGGCTGTGCAATTAACATACAAAAAAATTACTGCTGCAGGTAGATTTTTTTTATTTCTATTTTAGGAAGGATTTTAAATTTTGTTCTGGGGCTTAATTGAGTTTGTAGTATTGAACCTCACTACAATATGAATGTGATCTGTACACAGCAGTCAAAACTCGTTTATCTTCTCTGCTCTTACGTGTTGTTGCACAGTACTTTATTAATAGTTGATGATTGTTGGATGGAAAGTGTAATTACTGACTACAGTTTGGTTTGTTTTCTGTTAGGGGTTTTAGGAGGGATGGAGCTGTAAAATTTGTACACCAGTTGGAGCGAAGCCCTCAGTGAGTCTTCTTCCCTTCTCATTTCAGTCCAGAGGAGGATGCTTTTTCTTCTTAACATTCTCTCCCAGCGCTCTGAATTAGAGATTTATTTGCAACGAAAAATCAATTAGTCCTAAATTTATTCATGGATTTCAGGTCCAACGATCAATGCAAGTCCACTCAGTGGGCTCAAGGGGACCCAGTTCATCCCAGTTAATGTGTCTGAAGGGGAATTACCATTGATGCTGGGTTTTTTTTCCCTTTAGGTCAGAGATCAGATCTCGCTGTCACGGACTGCGGCAACCAGGAATGACTTCACCCTGCAGCTACCCAAACTGCACCTGGAGACCTTTGCAATGGAAGGGCTGAAGGGCGGGCCAGAGGTTGTAGCATTTCAGGTTAGAGTCTAAATAACCTTTTTTTTTTTTTTTTTCCCCAACTGAGTATAGAGAGAAACAAAACTGCTTTAAGTGGGGAGAACAAAAGCTTCAGAAATTTTGTACTCAACAGCTAAAAAGAGAAGCAAACTAATTTCCTTACATATCTTTGAATTATATAATTCAGAATCATTTAGGAGCTTTTTGTATTGGAGATGAAATATTAAATAATTGGGAAAAAACAGGTACCACAGAAAATGATGTAAAGTAAAGTGTTATATTTGACCATTAGTGTTGGGAAAAGCTGCTTTCCTATTTAATTTAACCTGAGCACCACGGAAGAACGAAGAAAAGGAACAATATTTTCCTGCTTCCCTATAGCTTGTTTTAAGATGATTTTTTTTTTTGCTAAAATTAACAGATTACTGGAGATTTAAACTGTCAAACAGTCAACATTTTTTAGAGCAATACTAATTTAAGCAGAATTGCAATTTTGAATAATCAAGCACAGAAAATATTTTGTTCTTGTAATCCCTGGTTTTAGAAAATGCCATGTTTCCATGTCTAGACAGAATTAATTCAGAGGGGAACAATGGTGGTGGTGGTGGGGAATTGGTATGAGCTAAAGTAGGACCATATTCAGCTTAAAAAAAATGGACTGTGTATGTGTTTAGCTTATGTCTAATTATGCACACATTATCCCTTATCTTTTTATAGCCATTCAAAATAACTTCATTCTTGTACCACAGAATTGCTAAAGGCAAACATTTTTTGTTTTTGAATGAGAGACTGGAGAGGACAGTGAATAAATATTTCTTTCACTGTGCTCTTGCTATGTATGAAAAACTGAAGTGTGTTAACTTGTGTGCCCGTTGTAGGGATTATCACTTCATTTGTCACACAATGGATGTGTGCTTTCATATTGTTCATTTTTAAAACAATATGAACTGTGTATTCCATAAAAGGTATGTCACGGAAGTGTTAGGGTTACACACCTAATCACTTACATGCAGGAATCACAGAATTAAAGTTGAACATTCTTTCTTATATCTCTCCTCTTCCACATATAAAATATATGATACAGTTTTTAATTATGCAAAATACTGTCTGCAACATTTTTGAATAATACGAAACAATATAATACTCTTAGGGTGTTTTTTATGAAAAAATAAAATTGGAATCTATTCATTGGAAGGAGGTGGGGAGAGGATAGAGAATAACCTCTCCTTAACTCCCTTCTTAAGAGTGAGATTCCAGAAGTAATGTCTCCTGAAAGGCATGTAAAAACAAAACAGCAAAGATGCTGCCTTTTTAAAGCTGTTTCCTCGTGCCTCTCTATTCTGATAGCCTGGTGTGAGGCCACCTGTCTTTTTCTTTTCCATCCCATGGCCCTGGTAATGTTGCCGAAGCTCTTGCAAGATAGCCTGTCCCTTTGTCCTTTTTAAGGGGATGAGGATGAACAAAAACTGTATTTCAGGACTTCACTAAGTGCCAGGGTACTGAACTAGTGCGTAACATGTTCCCTGAGTGGCTAACTGGTGGTGTGATTGCACACATGTACGTTGCTTCTGCCCTTGACAGCAGAAGCAGCATCTGGTTACTTTGCATATAGGTAAACAGCAGACATGGTCTACAGTTTATCTAAGCATGAATTTCTAAGGATTTTCTTTCTTATTGTGTTTGTTCTGAAACTATTTTCTAGATCAGTACAGAGCATATTGTCAATTATATTTTCCAGATTTTTTACTTTACTTTACTTTTAGCATTTCCTTTTTTATGTTGGGTGCCCGTTTAGTTTAATTTTAATTTCATTGCATGGATTAAATGTATGCAAAATGTGCATCTAAGTATCCTGCCCAACAGTCTTGAATTATGAAGTAGCTGTTACTCATGCAAGTAGTGCAACATATTAAAATCAATGGGATTATCTGCACGAGTTAAATTTTCTTGATTACATTGAATTACTGGTAAATATCTTTCAGTCCTGTAATAAAGACTGCATTATATGCAAATATTAAAAATGAACTTTCAGCCCCAACTATAAGTGCACTTAGTTTTATGTGTTTAATTTCTTGCACATAATTCTTTTATTTCCTTTTAAATTCAGAGAAGGGGAAAAAACCAGAAATGGGTGACAGTTATAGCAATAGCTATTGGAATCTGTGACTACTGACCCTAGCTATGTGATGGGGAAGTAAAATTTTATCAGTGTAATCTATATTAATTGACTGGGATCAGTAAATAAAGTTCAGCATCTAGACAACAACCCCAGTGTGTTGCCTCTGTATTACATGTAGTGAAAAGCAAACAAAATCTTTGCAATAAAGGAGCAAATGAGTCGGCCTGAATCATTCACTCTGTAAAAGAACCTAGAGCTAGAGCAGTGTTTCCCAATTTTATTTGGCCATGGAACCCTTTTGAACTTGAAAGAGTTTTGTGGAACCCCTGACTGACTGTCATCATTGTCCCCACTCTTTGGCTAAGCTGGCATTACACAGGGACACTTATCGTGGCAAACACAAATGAAAATTGTTTTCAATAAAATTCATAAATGAAGGAAAATTCCATTCCATTTCAATAATTCAGGTTGTAATTGAAGTTTCTCGCGGAACCCTTATTTTCACTTTGGAACCCCAGAGTTCTGTGGAACACCATTTGGGAAACACTGAGCTAGAGGAACTGGTCATAGTGCTTCCAAATTTCACAGAAAGTGAGTGGTATTATAGAAGAAACGGAGAGGATGAAAGCCGCCATGCTTGATGCATGTGTTGGACCCAGAGGCATTAGAGATCTATAATACATTTGGACTGAAAATGGTAGACAAAGTCATTCAGAAATTTCAAGAATATTGTGCACATGTGAATGTCACTTTGAAAAGATAAATCAACTGCCAGGTGAGATGCTCAAGCATTATGTCACATGCCTGCATAGTAAAGCTAAGTTTCTTGAATTTGAACAGTTAACCGATTCATTAGAAACCTAGTTATTTCTGGCATAACTGATAACCAAGTCAAAACCAGAAGAAATTTCTTGAAAGAGAATGGACTGAGCTTGCAAAGAACAGATTGAAAAATACATATTAAGTGTGAAGCTTACCAAGGAGCTTCTTACCCTGGACATGCTTTCAAGAATATCCAAGACAAGGAAAAATGCAGTGCTCCATTAAGAGGAATGATGCAGGAATTATGACTACCCATTTCTCAAACAAAACTCAGGAAGCTGAAACAAAAATGACAATATCAACCCATCATTAAAGCAGCTTGAGAGAAGGCATTCATGATGGACGATCAGTAAAAAAGCCCAGTTACTTAAAAAAAAAATGCAACTGTATAGTTAGAATACAGCTTTCTAGTTACAGTTGCTGGATATGATGTGATTCACTACAAAGGATGTGTCACAGTGTACCCTTGTGGGTACAGAGATAGGTAAGGGCTGAGCTGTTGGTGCTTTTCTGGCCAGACATGAATGTAGCCATAGAGAAGAGAAGAGAATGGTAAGATATCCAAATGTGAAACCTGCAGTAAAATACAGGAAACAAGATGCAAAAGACCCAATTAAAACAATATGAGTGAGATTTCTGGCAGTCCTAACCAAGAATTTATCAAGGTCTATTTGTAGTAAACTGGAAATATTATCTTTTGTTAACACCTACTACCCACTATGAGAAAAATTGACCTGAAGCACTACACAACAACAGTTTTCTGGGTTAATAACGCTGGTCTTTTTCACAATTTCTTTATGATGGACCAGTTCAAGAATATCACAGTGAGATGTTATACAGAGACAGTACTAAGAGCAAGACCTTGATTTTAGAAAACCAGAACCATCCTTGTCATATCAAAGGGTATGCATGTAGAGCATCATCTCAACACACCTTGCAATAATTTGTTATGATCATGAATTCAGAAACTTGCATGCAGAAGAATATATCAAGCAAGCATCTTGGACCAAAGTCAGTTAATCATGACATAGAAAAGAGCTATATGCCAGAAAGCTGGCACCGGAGAAATACAACAAGAACATGCCTTCCCACTCACAATGGAGATAAGTATTAAATAGAGAGTAACAGGCCACTTGCCAAATGTATAGCTTTGCAACTTTGAGGTTTTATGTCCTAGCCAGCCTTAGAGATTGGTCCTACCAGAGGAATACAACACATTTAAACAAAATCAAGGAGAATTGTGGCTCCGTTTACTGACAACATCCTAAATGCTATGATACTGTTCCTCTGCAGACCAAGGGAAAACATTTTCACCCAGTCACTAAAAACAAACTGGATTGCAGTCGGCAGCTCCATTTTAGCTGTCGGAAACTCCGCTGCAGAAGAAACTAGAGGTATGTGGCCATGTGGCAAGACAGCCATTGAGGTTCAGAGATTGGTAGTTGCTGACAGATGTGCAATTAGAGACAGAATAATCCTTTCATCTCTCAAGGGATCTACCTTGACCTCCATCCTAGAAGTCAGCATGTGCATGTTTTCCTAATTGGTTCTATTAAATTGTGGGTGTTGTTTTTATTTGGTACTATGTTTTATTTGCATTTTGATGTTTATTAAAGAGAAGTGGGATTGAAGACAGATATTGCTGTCTGTCATGTCATAATGGCTTTAGCTTTTTCTAACCTTAACTCATACTAAGTGATTACGTCTAGGAATTACAGTTCAATCTCTTATCCTGGCTTCTCCTTTATTATAAGGAGAGTAAAAATTTTACACAGGAAGGAAAATTGAGAAAATGTGGTGCATGCATGAGGGCTCCTGTATAGATATGTGCAGACTGTGTCTACTGACTGGTGTGACTAAGCTTGAATGACTGTGTACATTGTGTGTGTGTGTACAGGTCAGTTGGAGTGTGATTAACTAAATATATCGTCTGTGTCTGAACTGAAGGCTCTGAATGTGTGGGCTGTACATGGGGCTTGAATAAGTACATGCGTGTATGTTTGAAACTGTTTCCCAGTGTGTGTGAAAAGATACGGTGTGTCAGGATGACACAGGCTTCTCTGAGCGGATGAAGCATATATTCCATGTGTGTTTGAGTTTAAATATATACAGAGAAAGAGAGACTGTACAGATGAGTGGATTCTTCTTTGATTCATTATTGAACCATTGCCTTGTGTGGTGTTAGAGATACTGCTGCTTCATGTGCTACCTTTCAAATGAAACATAAAACTAACCCTGAACAGCCCTGAGCATTAAAATCCCATTGCACTTTTCACAAACATTAGTGTTGTTAGCTTTGGTGCCCTGAGTAAACTTTACATTTGGTTATCTATGTTCTGTTTAACTAAGTTCCCCCATACATTTTGAATTAGATCTGATATCCCTTACTTCCTTTGTTAAACTGTGCATAGTGTATTGGTATGTGCTGCCAAGTGTTCAGTGTGCTCCACTTGGGAGGTTGTCAAGGGTTTCATGTTCTGCATATGTATTTAGGGTGTGTGCACTCCCTCTTTCTCTTTAGCATTCCTTCCAATCTCACACTGATCTACATGTGTGTGTGCAAATACACATAGATTTGGATAGTTAGATATACTATATATAATTTATATACATTTTATAGTTTCCACAGAACTGTGTTTTTCTTTGGAATGAAAAGTGCTGTATAAACACAATGTGGTGGTATAGCTCTTCTTTGCGGAGTGTCCCTGTGGGTGCTCCACTGTAGGTGTCTCGGTGCTCCTGTGCTTATAATTGGAACTTTTTAGTAGCAGTACGCTGGGTGCTGACACGTGTGCGTGGTGCCGCTAGCACTGTAGCAAACGTGCCAACATGCTCGCATCGTTAACCATCCCTAAGTTCCTTTTCAGCTGCCCCAGGCTTGGTTGGAATTCAGCGGTGCTCCACTCTCCTTACCAGAAAAGATAGTTATTAGTGTAGTTTCTAATTACAGTTTTCCCCTAGTTAATTCGGGTGCCTTTCCTTCCTTCCTTTTTTCCTATTTCAAAAAAAAAAATCCCCTTTTCTTTCCTTATTCTTTTCCCAGTTAGTTGGTTAGTAATGCCAGGCTCTCCTGGGTTCAAGAGATGCCTAACTTGTAGGATATGCATCCCAGTATCGGATGGACATGCCCAATGTATCCAGTGTTTGGGGCAAGATCATTCCCCGCAGAAATGCCACCATTGCAAAAAGCTTTCTTACAGATTCCTAAAAGCTAAGGATCTGCAGCTTAAGCTCCTAATGATGGAGAAGAACTATTTAGAAAAATTAGACATACACAAATCTTTGGGTCCAGATTTAATGCATCCATTATCTTTTGGCCATTACCTTTGAAAATTCATGGAGATCGGGAGAGGTCTTAGATTATTCATAAAAAGTAACTGTAGTGCCCATCTTTAAAAAAGGAAAGAAGGACAATTCAGGGAACTACAGACCAGTCAGCTTCACCTCTGTCCCTGGAAAAATCATGGGAGGATCCTCAAGGAATCCATTTTGAAGCACTTGGAAAAGGAGAAAGTGATCAGGAATAGTCAACATGGATTCACCAAGGGCAAGTCGTGCCTGACCAATCTGATTCGCTTCTATGATGAGGTAACTGGCTCTGTGGACATGGGGAAGTCAGTGGATGTGATATATCTTGACTTTAGCAAAGCTTTTGATACGGTCTCCCACAATATTCTTGCCTGCAATTTAAGGAAGTATGGATTGGATAACTGGACTGTAGGGTGGTTAGAAAGCTGGCTAGATTGTCAGGCCCAGGGGTGAGTGATCAATGGCTTGATGTCTGGTTGGCGGTTAGTTTCAAGCAGAGTGTCCCAAGGATCAGTTCTAGGGCCGGTTTTGTTCAACATCTTTATTGATGACCTGGATGAGAGGATGGATTGCACTCTCACAAGTTTGCGGATGACACAAAGTTAGGGGGAGAGGTAGATACGTTGGAGGGTAGTAATAGAGTCCAGAGTGACCTAGACAAATTGGAGGATTGGGCCAAAAGAAATCTCATGAGGTTCAACAAGGACAAGTGTAGAGTCCTGCTCTTGGGATGGAAGAATCCCAAGCATTGTTACAGGTTGGGGACTGACTGGCTAAGTAGCAGTTCAGCAGAAAAGGACCTGGGGGGATTACAGTGGATGAGATGCTGGATATGAGTCAACAGTGTGCCTTTGTAGCCAAGAAGGCTATGGCATATTAGGGTGCATTAGGAGGAGCATTGCCAGCAGATCTAGAGAAGTTATTATTCCCCTTTATTTGGCTCTGGTAAGGCCACATCTGAAGTATTGCATCCAGTTCTGGGTCCCCCAATATAGAAAGAATGTGGATACATTGGAGACAGTCCTGCGGAGGGCAACCAAAATGATTAGGGGGCTGGAGCACATGACCTTCCAGGAGAGGCTGAGGGATTTGGTCTTATTTAGTCTGCAGAAGGGGGGGGGGGGGATTTGATATCAGACTTCATCTTCCTGAAGGGAGGTTCCAAAGAGAATGGAAAGAGGCTGTTTTCAGTAGTGACGGAGGGCAGAACAAGGAGCAATTGTCTCAAGTTACAGTTGGGGAGGTCTAGGTTGAATATTAGGAAAAAGTATTTCACTAGGATGGTGGTGAAGTACTAGAATGGGTTGCCTAGGGAGGTGGTGGAATCTCCATCCCTAAAGGGTTTTAAGTCCCGGCTTGACAAAGTCCTAACTGGGTTGATTTAGTTGAGATTGGTCCTGCTTTGGGCAGGGGGCTGGACTCAATGACCTCCTGAGATCTCTTCCAGTCCTGGGATTCTATGAGAAGACTGTGCGACCATCCTCCGAACCAGTATCACAAGCCTCTCCACCCCAGATGTCTCCCACAGCAGCTTCAGACTAGGGGACTTTGGTACCATCAGAGCCTCCAGCTAAGAAGACCTCAAAGAGGAAGCACTCCTCTCCTACTACCGAAAGACCTACAAAAAAAAGTATCCCCTCAACAGAAGCCTTCCTCTGCACCGATGTCACAGGCTTCAGGGGATATGGAGGTTTCAGGCACAACCAGCATGGACAAGTCCCAAGGGATGGTGCCGACTAAGGAAGCAAACCCTGCAGTCCCAGCTCCAAACAAAACAAAATAAAAAAAGCATCTGCACCATTGGTACCGACAGCATTGGCACCAGAGCAAGCGGAACCAAAACCAGAGCTAAAGGCCACTCGGATCCGTCGGCACAGACCTGACCTAAGATGGTGCCCGAGCTGCATGCCGAGACCTTTCCGGTACCGACGGCAACCAAGACTCGCCACCGTGATGACTCCGTACCACCACAGCATGCCCAGGTGACCATACTGTTTGTACCAGAGTTTCCACCTCTCAGGTTTTCCTAGGAAAGTGCAAAATACAATTGAGGATCTTCCCTTTGAAGATCAAAAACTATTTTCTACAACCATAAATGGGTCTCTTTAGACACTGAAAGATTCCAGGGCTACACTTAAGACCTTAGGCACGTATGTCCCTCAGCCTAAGAAGAAGCAGAGCTGTCTCTACACTCCCTGTGCTAGATCATCCTCATACACCTCACAACAGAGAGGTTACGACTTAAGGCAGCATCAGAGACAGCAAAAGGGGAGAGCCTCAGGACCAATCTATTGTGTCCCAGCCTGCCAACTCCAGATAGGCAGGAATTGGTTGAGGGTTCAACATTAGCTCCTACTGGCAGCCAGCAGTGATACAGTCTGCACCCTTTCCATCAACACTGGTCCCACATAACTTCAGATAGATGGGCTTTGGAGATAATCTCCAAGGGTTATACTACCCCTTTTCTCTCTTTTCCTCCAAACCAACCCCCTTCCCCATCCCTCTTCAATTATCCCTCTCACAAGACTCTCCTGCAACAGGAAATAGACAAGCTTCTCGCAATGGGGGCAGTAAACCAGTACCACCCCCGCAAAGGGGAAAGGACCTTTATTCCCGATACTTCTTGACTCCTAAAAAATCAGGAGGCTGGAGAGCCATCTTGGACCTACGCAGACTGAACAAATACCTAAAAAACAACACCACCATGGTAACAATGGGAAAGATAATCCCAGCTTTAGGGAAAGGAGACTGGATGTTGTCCCTCAACCTTCAAGATGCTTTCTTCCACATTACAGTTCAACCATCATCACTACCAATACTGTGTCCTTCCCTTCAGATTCTCCTCAGCTCCAAGGGTATTTTCAAAGGTCCTTGCAGTAGCCATAGCTCACTAAAGAAGATCGGGGCTAATAATTTTTGCATACCTGAACAACTGCCATATAGTGACTTTCTCAGCCCCACTAGCAAAGGAGTCCACAGCAAGAAATATTGACTTACAGATAAATGCACAGAAGTCCCACTTGACTCCTACTCAGGAGTTGGAATTCATAAGTGCAACGCTGGACTGTGTCCGAGCACAAGCCAGACTTTCACTGCAATGTTTCCAATCCTTAGCTCTGTTGGTCCAAACAGTCATCATGATTACAGCCAGACAATGCCTGCAGTTACTCGGCCACACGTCAGCTACAACATATGTGGTCCCATATGCCTGGTTACACGTACGTTGCCTTCAGGCATAGCTCCACACATGTTTTTGACCACACAAGCACCATCTGCACAAAATCCTGAGCCCTCCAAAAAGGGTAAAAGACACTCTCTAGTGGTGGTTGCAGCCTGACAACCGTTACAAGGGAGTGCCATTCCAGCACCCCTAACCCTCCATCACAATAACCACAGACACTTCTCTGGAAGGGAGGGGCATGTACCTGAATGAACACAATATTCAGGGAAGGTGGTCTCTGTCAGAGTCAGCACTCCACATCAATATTCTGGAGCTCCAAGGGGTCAGGCGAGCCTGCAAATATTTCCTCCCCAAATCCAGGACGAATCAGTGAGAGAGATCACAGACAACACAGTGTACATGTTCTATATAAATCACCAAAGGGAGTCAGATCTTACCATCTTTGCAAGGAAGCCACAACCCTGTGGCACTGGTGCATCCAGCATCACATGAGCATTTCAGCTGTTTATCTACTAGGAAAGCAAAATGTGATGTCAGACCATTTGAGCCAAAACTTTAATCAGAAATACGAGTGGGAGATCCACCCTCAAAGCCTGCATACCATTTTCCAGAAGTGGAGTTTTCCGTACATAGACTTGTTCACCATGTTTCACAATGCGAAATTTCCCAAGTACTGGTCCAGAGCAGGTCTGGGCAAGAAATCTCTGGACGATGCTCTGTTATTCAACTGGGCAGACAAACTAGCCTATGCTTTTCCATTCCTACCACTACTCAACAAGGTCATTCATAAAATAAAACAGGACAGGATCTGTGTCATATTGGTAGTACCGGTGTGGCCCAGGCAGACCTTGTTTCCTTACCTGTCACTGATGTCCGTTGTTCCTCCACTTCATCTTCCACAACTCCCAAACGTCAAGGGCTGAATTCTCCACCCAGACGTTCAGAGGTTACACCTCACAGCCTGGCTCCTTCAATCTCACCTATTCAGAAGAGGTCCATCACTTAATTATGAACAGTCAGAAAGCGAGCACCAGGAAAACATATGCTCAAAAGTGGCATCTTTTCATTATTTGGACTACTCACAATGCACTATCACCTTGCAGAGTGCCGCTACCAAGCGTGCTAGATTACCTTCTTTTCTTGAAGAAGCAGAGCCTATCAAACTCATCAGTCAAAGTTCAGTTGGTGACTATCTCAAGTGAGTATTCCCACACAGACGACACACACTCTTTTCTCATCCGACTACGAAAAAGTTCTTGAAAGGACTCAACAATGTGTTCCCTCCGTTGAGACAAATCACACCATCCTGGGATCTGAATCTCATCCTTACCACCTTGCCTGATCACCCGTTTGGACCAGTGGCGACTTGTTCTCCTCCACTTGTCTCAGTGAAAGTGGCATTCCTCATGGACATCATCACAGCAAGAAGAGTCAGTGAGTTTGCTGCACTCATGGCCGACCCTCCCTTTACGGTATTGTATAAGGACAAAGTCATGCTCAGGCCTCATCCACAATTCCTTCCCAAAGTGGTCTTGCAATTCCACATCAACGAGCCCTTGTCCTTACTTGTCTTCTATCAGAAGCCTCATCCAGACGCCAATACTGCTAATCTCCATTCCTTAGAAGTCCATTGAACTATCTCCGTCAACCTGGAAAGAACAAAACAATTTAGATGTTCCCCTACGCTCTTTCTTTCTATAGCAGATCACTCCAAAGCTCAGGCCATTTCCAAACAAAGACTCTAAGTGGATGGTAAATTGCATTGGAATGTGTTACACGATCAACAAAGTACCACCCTTAGACCAAGTACGAGCCCACCCCACCAGGGCAATAGCTGCCTCTACACTTTTTCTTTGCAATGTCTCCATCACTGACATTTGTAGGGCTGCAATGTGGGCCTCAACATATACCTTCACAAAACATTATACTATAGATAGGTATGCCGCTCAATATACAAAATTTGGAGTGGAGGTTCCCTCCACTACTCAAAATAGAGATCCAAAGCCCCTCCTTCCAAATTCACAGGGCACTGCTCCATAGTCACCAAAGCTTGAGCGCCCACAGGGACACTCGTTGAAGAAGAAAAAAAAGTTTACTTACCCTGTGCAGTAACTGGTGTCCATATGGGCGCTCCATGACCTTCCCTCCTCCCCTTTGCTTCGGAGTTTTAACATCTCTCCGTGGTAGAGAAGGAACTGAGGGACAGTTGATGATGCATACACATTGGTATGCTCACTACAGTGCAAGCAGCACTGCACGTGCACGTAGACACCCAGGGTGCTGCTGCTAAAAAATTCAAATTATAAGCACAGGGGTGCCAGGACACATTGGCTATGTCTACACTGCAAGAGGCTTTTGTGCAAGAGCCGTTCTTCCTCTTTTTTCAGGAAGAATGGCTCTTGCACAAAAGGGGGGTTTTGTGCAAAAAGGAGCTGTGTGGACGGTTCCTTTTTGTGCAAAAGCCTCTTGTGCAAAAATGGAGCCTAATTAATTATGCAAATGAGGCACAGTGATATTCCACACTGTCTCATTTGCATATTTTTTGTGCAAGAGGGGGCAGTGTAAACATAGCCATAGAGTGGAGCACCCACAGGGACACCCATCTAGAAGAACACCAGTTGCTGCGCAAAGTGAGTAACCTCTTTTTTATTGGTATTAGTAGTAGTAATATAATTGAATACTGACATCTATTCTCAATGATAGAGTGTAGTCATTATAAATGCATAAGGAAATTTTATCCTTCCATTTATTTTATGTAAATTATGCATCCAAGTCTGATGTAGTCATAACTTCTTATACTGTACTGAAGGCAGAAGTAAAACCCATTTTTCTAATCAATTGAGCAAACATAAATGCAGTTTAAAATATTGAAATGTATATTTATATAATTTTCTATTTTCCTCAATACATTTAGATTTATTTCTGACTAAATTAGAAGCTAAGAGATTTTACATAAAAATTAGGTTTATTGAGTTCATCAAACAATAAATACATCATTTTCTTTCACACATTTAGTTACTGATGAAGTTGTGGTCAAATTGAAACAAGCAAATGACCTCAAAGTAAACACTGAGGCTAAATCTAGACTGCAGGCTTCTTTCAGAAGAAGCTTTTCCAGAAGAGATCTTCTGAAAAAACTTCTCCAAAAAGAGAGTATCCATACTGTGAAAGTCCATAGTGTGGACGCTATCTCGCATTTAAGCTGTGATTATTATGGGCAGTACGGCCACCTTGGCCCCTGTACTTTTTTCCTCTTTCCTCTTCTTTCGAAAAAACTCCCTCTTCCCCATCCACACACGCCTTTTTCCGAAAGAGCTCTTTCAGAAAAAGGCTTCTTCCTCATAGAAAGAGGATTACCAATGCCAGAAAAACCCCTCTGTTCTTTCAATTTACTTTCAAAAGAACGTGATTGTAGTGTGGACGTTACTCAGGTTTTGTTGGAAAAACAGTTGTTTTTCCAACAAAACTGTAGTGTAGACATACCCTGAGTCTTCATCCTCCAAAAAATGAGGAGTAATGTTAGTTCGAACCAAGGGGTTGATTCGAACTAACGCATCCCGGAGCTCACTTCCTGGTTTGAATCAGCTGTTGAGCAGAATAACGTGCGGGCGAGATTATGCTAATGAAGCGTGGGATATTTAAATCCCCCCTTCATTAGCAATTTCGGTCGGCTACATTTACATCCCTAGCTAGAACTAGGGAGCAAGTATAGACGTACCTTTTAATCTTTATTTAGCTGGAATAATGCCTCAAGGTGTTGAATTCCCCATGCAAATCTGTCCTGTTGCAAACTTAAATTTACTAAAAATTACTAAAAAATTACTACAGATTTACTAAAGATTGCTGCAAAGCTACAAAAACAATACTGGACAGTCATATAAAAATCTGGATGAGCAACAAGAACAGCTTTACTGAATTTTATCAGAAAAACTTGCCTCGTTCTATCCCAAGCACCTAGCCTTGGATCTAACCTCCCATATTACAGACCTTTTCTGGTTTACTCCCACAGACTGTCATAAACCTAGTTTTGACCACTAGCGGAATTTCAGGGTCTTTAACAGCTCTGAAAAACAGCTCCTGAGTGTTTCAAGTTGGGCACTTAGAAAAGGAAGCACCTAAATTGCAAGGGTGAGTTTGAAAATGTTAGCTTACATATCTTGTCCAAGGTTATAGAGCAAGTCTATAGCAGTTCTGGAAACAGAGCCTGTGATAGAATACCCATGTGTTTTGCACTGTCCAGCCCTCGCCTGGACAGTCCTGATATATTGCCCCTCCAGGACAAGATGATCAACATACAACAGTTTGCTGTCTTAAGTGAAGTTACCCAAACAATTCACAACACTGGATTTGTTTTAATTAAATTAATAAAGCAAGCTTATTTTACTATAGAGAGAGGAGAGATTTTAAGAGAGTGCAGATACAAGGCATTGAAGTCAGAAATTGTTGAAAGAAAGATAAAAAACTTTCTAAATGTAATAAACAGCCCCTTGGTTCGAGGTGAAGCTCTTATTGCTTGCTCCAACTGAACAAATTTCATATTAGGATCTGCTCCCGAAGTCCATAGACTGTTTCTTTGGTTGTCTTAGGTGAAAAAGAGAGATGAATAAGAAAAAAGAACTTGGGGTATTTTTGCCCCTCACTTTTATAGTTCAGAAGCTTCAGGGGGTAGCCGAGTTTGTCTGTTACAGAAAAAATAAAAATGGTCTGGTAGTACTTTATAGACTAACACAACATGTAGCTTTCCTGGGCACAGCTCATGATACCATCTACATGTTTTGTTAGTCTATAAAGTGCTACCAGACCATTTGTTGTTGTTGTTTTTTTATAGTTCAGTTACCCTTTGAAATGCATTTTCCTGAGGATTACCCATAATTAAAGTTCATTCACAGTAAAGAAGACTGGTGGTGAAAAGAAGTTCCATGCTATTTCTTCTCACCTCTGTTTGCTGACTTATTTTCCTTGTCTCCTGTCTTCCCCTTCTCACTGTCTGAGGATACTGTCTATAATTTATATGTAAATTGATGTAAACACACATTCCTTTGTTTGAGTGAGACCTGCTTGACCCTTTCAGCCTAATCCAGGCTACATGGGTTTGAATATGTGCCATCAGGAAAGAAGCTGCAATTTTACATATAATGTTGATACATACATTCAGCCATGGTGGTATTGACCAGCAAGTTACCTTTTGAATGATATCTTAAAGAATCTATTTTACATAAAGGTTATTACAATAATGTGTAGGGTGTAGATACTCTTTAAACATAGTAGTCCCTGCAAGTTGTTATAGCTGGATGTGTAGTTACATACTTCTGCTTGCACTAGGTAGAAAGAAATGGGTTTTCTTCAAGTGTTTGATCCCTGTGTTTTTTCACATTTGGATACACATGAGCCCATGTGCCTGGTTAATTTTAGCAAGTAGTATCCATTCATCTATAGTTTCTATACCTCCATATTTACCTTCCTTGCACTCTGAATTGAAGATGCCTTTCCAGTTCCTTCTTATTGATGTATGGCTTAAGTCAGAATCCTCTCTGTCCATAGCTATCTGCATGCTGCTGCTGCTGCTGCTGCTTCTTTTTTTTTTCTTTCTTTTTTCCCCCCTTTTTCTTTTCTTTTTTTTTTTTCCTTTTCTTCTTTATTTATTTGGACATGAGCTTTGGTGGGCTGATAAAACGGGTTATGATGCACTGACAAAGTGGGTTCCAGCCCACAAAAGGTTATGCCAAATAAATTTGTTAGTCTTTAAGGTGCCACCAGGCTCCTCATTGTTTTAAAATTCATGATCTCTCTTTGCATTCGATATGTGAGTACATGGCACCTGAGACCCAAGATTTCTGGTGAGTCCTCGTTTTTGTTGAAATAGACTAGTATGGCAGCCCCTCTGAAACAAAGAACTTCCAGTTACAGACAAGTAGCCTCCATTTCTTTGGATGTTCATATTTATTTCATGGATTCATTCAAATAGTACAGTAATAAGTAACCTTTTTTGGATTATGATTCATTTTATAAACTGGTAATGTCAGATTCTTGTATATGGCATGTGCTGAGCTACTTTATAAAAGCCTCTTGACTGGCACAATAGATCTCTTTGTTCTTTTAATTTTTAAGCAGTATGCTTACGAGGCCTGCTGTAGATGCTGTTACTTGAGACGTATCGTCCTTAATTTGTCTTCCTGTCTCCTTTTCACCTGTTTGTTCACACTTCCTGCCATTTTCCCTGTACTCCCTCCACCACATTTAAATAAATAATTAAATGCAGTTAAGAAAAGAAGCACTAGCAAGCTGTATTTCCATTATCCTGCCATTCACTCTGCTTTACAGCATATTCCCCTACCCTTAGCTCTGAGCCCCCTTGTTGTCATTTTAGCTTGTGAGCTTTTGGGGGATAACCCTGTGGGCACAAGTCCTGTTTAGGAATTAGCCATAATCCATAAATAAACTTAGTTCATAACACCAAAGACAAAACAAAACACAACAATTTTTCAGCTATCTTTTTTGGAGGGTCTAGAAAGCTAGATTGGAGGTGGAATGGGTAGCTGCCACTATCAAGTTGTCAGTTTCTGGAAACAGAATATAGGTCACAATGGGGAATTATGTTCTGTCCTTGTATTGTACAGAGAAAGGAAAGGGGTTCGGTCACAGAGATGTTTTTGGGACTGTTACTTGATGTATTGAAACACCACTGAGCCCACCTTTCTGCCCTTTTAGGTGCTCCTCAACCCCCAGTCCTGCTGTGCCAAGGCTTCTGGCCTCCTCCAGCAATGGCCCAGAAATAGTGTCACAGCCCACAGCAGTGTAATACAGACGCTGAGATCAGCTTAGCTCTGGGGAGGGTCACTTAAAGAGACTTGCCACAGCAAGAGTTTATCCAGAGCAAGTTCATATTATCTACCCTCTTTCTTACACAAAGAGAGAGATGCACAGCTGCTTCCTCCCCCCCCGGGAGTAATTACTTACAATGGATTTATTGATAAACAAAAGTACTAGAAGATTTGCCTGGCATTGCTCGGGTCCCTAACTGAGAAGGTGAGAAGTGCTTCTCGATGATGCAACGCCAGTGGGCACAGCCTTGGGAGGGGTGCATGTCCCCCAGCTGGGGCAGGTCCAGGTTCATCTGTACTTCCTAGCCAGCATGACGAATGCAGCAAACTGCACTTTTCCCTCACTCCAGCATGAAGGACAGCCTGGAGGGGCGGGAGGCTTCGGGCTGGGGCAGTCCGCAATGTGGGGAGCCAGCCCCTTTCTCCTGCTTGGTGATTCTCTCTCTTTTCTGTATGGTTTTATGAGAAGCAATCCCAATTCAGGCACATCACATTTTCCTGACACAAACAAGCCCTTACCTTGATCTAAGTTAGGGTAAGAGGAAACTGTATACTCTATTTGGTAGTTGTAACTCTTGCCATTTAGGAGGAGTTCTTGAACAAACTGACAAACACGGACAGTCTCTCAAACTCTCTCAAATATATAGTAGGGATGTAAGTGACTAGTCAACTATCCAATAAGCAAAAGCTTATTGGATAGTCGACTAGTCCCTCAACTAGTCACTCCCCCTGCGTCTCTGCCTCTATCAGGGGCAGCAAGGCAGGGAGCAGGAGCCAGTGCTGGGGGGAGCTGGCTTAAAAGCCGGTTCCCCCCCAGCACCATCTCCACAGGGGACAGGGAGGTAGCAGGGACCGGGCGCGAGCCGATAATCAGCTGATTCCCGGCTCACGCCCAGTCCCGGACACTGTGCCTCCTCACCAGCCTTTTAAATGTGTTAAGTG
Source organism: Pelochelys cantorii (assembly GCA_032595735.1). Taxonomy (NCBI): domain Eukaryota; kingdom Metazoa; phylum Chordata; order Testudines; family Trionychidae; genus Pelochelys; species Pelochelys cantorii. The sequence continues at coordinate 109,569,873 of CM064330.1, forward strand.
CTGGCTCTTAATACACTTAAAGGCTGGTGTACAGCAGGGGTGACCCTGCGGGAGCTGGGGATCAGCTGTCCCGGTTCTCGCTGGGTCCCTCCTGCTGTGCATTAGCCTTTTAAATGTATTAAGAGCTGACAGCTAACCCTGTTGCAGCTCCCCTGCTTATTGACTAGTCGACAGAAATTCCATCGAGTAGTCGATTAGTTGATTAAACTAAATTTAACATCCCTAATAGATAGCAGATAAAAATAGGGTGTAAGTGGTTGTAGGTAATAGCACACAGCACAGAATACGTTACTAAGCAGAATAAAACCAAAACACACCTGCTTAGCATAATACACTAAGAAACTGGTTACACCTCTAGTTATTTTAATAATCTTCTTTCACAGACTAGACAGCCTCTGTCTGGCTTGATTTTTCTTCCTGCTCAGTCTTAGATGTTTCAAGCAATCATCTTGGGTGATAACCAGGGGGCCCTGATATCTGCCCTCCACTCGTATTGTTTGGCCTCTGACCTTTCTAGATTTTGCCCAAGGTGGGACTCCTTGTGTTCAATTTTTTTTGGACTTTCAGTGAAAAAGTACAGCGTCCAAAATGGGTATCAGCATCAGGTGTCCTAATCATATGTCCTTGTGGGGATTCTTAGCTACTCCTGCGAACTGGTCCATAGGAAAAACAAACCTATTTACAGATCGTTGATCTAATCAATGAGCCGTCAAATTTCTGAAATACCGTTAATGGCCCCTCACTTAGCGTGCCTATATTAGTAAAACAGGTTTATACTTTATATTTCTAACTTGAAATACAGGAATGATACATTCACATAAAAATAGAATATACACATTCAGCAGATTATAACTTTTCAAATGCTACCTTACAAGAAGTATTGTGCATAAAGCATTTTCCAGTTATGCATATTCATATTCATAAGCATATTTCCATAAAGCATATGGATAGCCCCATGACAGACTCTGCCCTCTTTTATTTTAAGTTTGTGATTTCTTGTGATGACTTTCAGATTTAATTAGTTTGAATCCTGCTTACAGTTCTGCTTTCCTCTTGTAGTTTTCAGCTTGTCATTAACAAGGATATATGCTCAGGAGCCAGCAAGAAGTATGGGTATTATTTCATAGTAATCATTACTTTGGTAAGATGAGTGTTAGATTGCGCTTTTCATATATGCCATTGCTACAAGAGGAAAATGCCTGGTAGTAGGAAAATAGCCAAGGATATCTTGGGACTGCCTGTGTTGTTAGTCTCCTTTTTTACTTGGAGAACTCCTTTCCCTCTTAGGCAGGGGTGGGCAAATTCCAGCCCCTTGGCTGGATCTGACCTGCAGAGTTGGTTTATTGCTGGTCCCCACTTCCACGTTTACCTGCGCCACCGCAGGTATCAGAGGATCGCAGCTCTGGTTGGCTGTGAATCGCCATTTACGGCCAATGCAAGCAATGGGAAGCAGCATCCCAGTCCACAACGCTTCCCGCCACTCTCATTGGCCAGCAATGGTGATTCACAGCCAACCTGAGCTGTGATCCTCCGATACCTGTGGGGGTGCAGGTAAACAGAGCAGCAGCGATCCACCAGGGACTTGTGGGCTGCCATTTTGTTTTATTGCCCACCCCTGCTCTTAGGGCTGGTCTACACTGTTGCTTAAATTGAAGTAACTTACATTGCTCAGAGCTTTGAAAAAGATATACCCTGAGCAAAGTAAGTTACATCGACCTAACCGCTGTTCACACGGGTGTTATATTAGTAGGAGACACTCGCAGAGGTGAAGTAATTATGCCAACAGAAAACCACTCTCACATAGGGATGTCAACATGTAGTTGACTATACAATTAACTGATAAGCCTAGGCTTATTGGTTAATCTTGCCAACTACATGCCTTCCACACCCCCCCCCCCGCCTCTGTATCAGAGGCAGCAAGGGGGGGGGAGCAGGAGCCAGTGCTGAGGAGAGCTAACTTAAAAGCCGATTCCCCCCAGCACTGGCTCTGCAGTGCTGATTGCACCCCCCTTTTCCTATCAGAGGCAGCAGTGCAGGGTGGGCAGGAGGGCTGCCGTGAAGCAGCCTCTGTCCATGGCGGGTCCAAGCTTCCCACGGACAGAGCCTGCTCCATCTCTCATGGACCCCCTGCAGACAGGGGCTGCTGCTGGAGTCCAGCGTCTGTCCATGGTGGGCCAAGGCTCGCTGTGGACAGAGGCTGCTCTGTGTGAGGTGGAGCAGTCTCTGTCCACGGGGAGCTCAGACCCCCCCACGGACAGGGACTGCTGGATCAGGCTCTGTCCGTGGCCAGCTCGGCCACTGTGGACACAGGCTGCTTTGTGGTAGTCTCCCCTGCTTCCTCCCCCTACCCCCCAGCAGCCTCTGTCTGCAAGGATCTTGGACTCCCCACAAACAGGGGCTGCAGCCACCCCATACTTCAGCCTCTGTATCAGATGCAGCAATGCAGGGCAGCAGGCAGCCGGTTTGCACGAGGAGCTGATTTTTAAACTGGCTCTCTTCATGGACCAGCTCCCACCTGGCACCCCAGGCTGCTGCCTCTGATACAGCAGGGGGCTCCCCAGGAGTGGGGCCAGAGTGTACTGGCTGCTGGCCCTGCCCCCAGGGCCTATAGAATAAATGAGTAATTGATAAGAATTCATGCAGTTACTCGACTATTCGATTACCCGATACCTAACTTCCCTACTTTCCAATCAGCATATTTTTAGGTACGTGATTGTAGTCAATTTCAAAAGTCTATCCAAATCTTCCATCTTTTTGTAGCCATTTTTCATTTAACAGCCCACTATTTCTTCATTATAAACTAACCTGATTTATCTTTGCGTATCCTTATTGATAATTTGAAAGTAATGAGAATTTATGAATTACTGCTAAGATTTTGTAACAGAATTGAGGGGGTTTTGGTCAAAGGCAGCATTTGAGAAGATGTTTAGGTAAAGGCCCGGAAAAGGAAGGGTTATCTACAACTTTAGTGAGTTTATTATGGCTTAGTGATTTGCTGATTGATTTCGTTTGCTGTCAGTTAAGACTCTCTTAATGTCAGTTTTCTTTGCATGATGCCTTGAAATAAAGACTGATGAAGTTTCTCATATTGATGCCACTTACATAAACTGACCCCGATTTGCCCTGTTCTGCATGACAATTTAAGTGACAGCAGTTAGAGGAAATATAGCAATGAATATGCAACTTAAGGATTAAGGAAAATTCAAGTAAACCTTTCAGAATGTAAAACTAGGTATAAAAATGAAGCTGTTTGGTTAATTCCACAGTTTTCTTGTGTTTAAGAAATAGACTAATATTGTGTCCCAAGTGGTGTACTGATGAAATGAAATTCAAACAGAAAATTTTAGAAAGGATTAATAATTAACCTATGTATTTTTGAATTATACTAAATCTTCTCTTATCTTTATCCTATTTGAGAATGCAGTTCTGGAGTGTGTGTGTTGTAAATACGTTAATATCAGATGTATAGAGTCTTACCATTTGAAATGTATCTGTTCTTTTTTGTCCTGCATGTGTAATTTAAACTGTTGTCTTTGTTATTTGGTGTGACATACGAGGGTACAATCCAAACTAGCGGAGGGCTAGCTCACCTCTCACCTGTAACCTGGGGTACTCTGTAGTGCCTTGTTGCTGTAGCCTCCAACCTGGATTGCTCACAACCAGTCAGCAGCTTTCAGGTCTCTTGCAGATGTATTTGTTTGTAACAGCAGCCAGTCAATCATACTCTGGCTCTCGCTAGCCTTGGTTATACTGCAGGATGATTTCAACACACTCTTGCTTTTTCTCTGGGAATGTATGTCTTGTTTTGCCCAGCCATCTCCTGGAATGTCCAAATATATTAAGATCATTATTCCTTTAAGTGAATAATATATACTAGTTTTTTATCCTAAATAGTTACCTGTCTACTTTAACTTCAACTCACTGGATTAGATAAAACAATAAAACAAGTTTAACTACAGAGAGATTTTAAGTGAGTACAAGTAATGAAGCATAAAAGTCAGAGATGATTACAAGAAAAATAAAGATAAAACACTTCCTGTACCTAACTTAACAAACAATATTAGAATCAAACAAAGTTTCTCACTACATCCTTCTAGCAGCATTACTGTCCAAACTTTTCAGAGCAGGACCCTCCTGGCCCCCTAGGGTGGATCTACACTGCACTGGTAGGGTGAAATAAGATATGCAATTTGAGCTACGCAAATTGCGTATCTTATTTTGATCTAATTTTGAAATAGCTTATTTCAAAATTTGGCGCTGTCTACGTGGAACGAGGGTTACAGGGATGTTGGAATACTGAGCCTGTTATTTCAAAATCTATTTTGAAATAAAGGGCTGGTGCAAAAGACTCAGAATAGCTATTTCGGGATACCTCCCAAAATAGCGCCACAGTCTAGATGTACCCCTAGAGTCCAACAACCATTTCCTTTGTCTTCTCAGGTGCAGCAAATGAGGTAGGCAGAGGAAGGGAGAGGGGTGTCTTGGGATGTTTGCCCCTCTTTTTTATCATTTCAGTTCCTCACAGAAAAGCATTTCTAGTAAAGAACAAAGAGATGTAGGGAGGGGGGTCTGGTGAAGGAAGGAGACGTTTTGCTGTCTCTTCATTTAGATGCAGACCTCTTTGTTCCCGCCTCCCTTTCTTTCCAAAGAACGGCCACTTGATTACTCTGTTTACCTTCTTAAATGCAAATTAAGGCAAACATATTATTTATTTAGGACAGACCTGTTTGCTGATTTCTGCCTGAGCAGGGATGTGGATTTGGAACACATGTTATTAACATAATACAGGAGAAATATAAAATGTTGCTACCTGTATTTCACCATGACAATATTGACCTGCAAGTTATAAGTTTTCAAATGATACCTCCTAAGGTATACCTTATACAAACATTATTATTATATTGTGCACAGGATTGCATGTAGATGTTTAACCTGTTGTCTTGGATAGCAGGTTACTAAATTGATTAATTGATACTGGAATATGCTGCTAAAGAATTACAAGAGTCAAGTTAAACACAAGAAATAGGTTACTTGTCCACACTTGCTAGTTGTTGCCAGTACTAAAACATTTGCTAGAGCACTTCTAAAACTGGTTGCCTAAACAAATTTCAGAACGAAATCAGTTTCCCAGGGTTTTTTGTTTTGCTTGAGACTTATGTGTGTTAGACAGTACAACAGAGTGAAAACTATTTATACAATTCCATTTAAAAATACTTTGACTATATAGAGGTTGCAGGGTACTTAAATTCTGGCCCATTGTATGTGTATGCTTTATGGCATGCCCTTTAACTATGAGGTTGTATTTTCTAATCTCAAGAAAAATCAATATTCCTTTACCTTTTTTTCTTCCTTTTCTGTTTACACAAACTATTTTGTTAAAATAATCCTAATTAAGTTTGAATTAGAGTTTTATATAAAATATCTGTGGAATTTATGTAGATAGTTTTGTCAGTACCCTTGCTCTTATAATTTTTTCAGCTGTCAGGTGGGTGTGGTTTTGGGGGTTTTTTGGGGGGGGAGGGACACTCCAGTCTGAGTTGGAGAAGACTTTAAATTACTAAGCTAATGTACCTATGTGCACATGCATGCTGCAGTATTTCTTAGATGTATGTCACTTAACCAGGAAGCTAAATTAACTGCAAAATAACATACTCCCAATGCCTTCAGGAGACGACAGAGTCTTGCTGCTCCATCCCCCACAGTACCTTGAAAATCTAATACTAATTTCCCCATTTTGCTACCGTCCGATCAGTTCAAAACGTAATCTCTACAATTATCTTCCTTGGCAGTTCATCAGGCAATATCACTCACTGTTCATGTTACTCTATTAGCTTTCTCTTATCTACCATATCAACTTAAATCTTTTTATCTGCCCCTTAAAAACCCAGTCTGAATCTCAGATGCAGTTTCTTATTGTGTTCCCCTTAATGGTGTTAGTCTTGGTGTGTCTGTCATTTCTTCCTCCTGCTGAATCTTCATGCCCACTTCAGGATGCCCTCAGATTCATGGAATGACTTTCCAATTCTGGTGCCCTTCTTTTCTTAACAAAAAGCCTTCCAAAGACTCCCTTTCTCCATAAGACCCACACGTACTAGCCCACAATAAAATGACCAACATTGTATAAGAAGAAAAGAGAGAAAATGGGAGAGAGGATGAAGGGAGTTGCCTCAGCCTCTTCCTCTGTGTTTCTTGCTTAAATTGTAAGCTGTTTGGGGCAACGACTGCCTTTATTTTTTATTCTATACACTACCATGCCTGTCAGCATATAATAAATAATGAAAATAATGTTCCATGTGTCAGCAAGATCTTCCTTTTTAAGTGGTAGGTTGCTTCAACAGCTGGAGGAAAGTTCTGAGTCCCCAGAGCCTTACTTAGCCACTTTATTATGAACCTCTCAGTACCCTCTGTACCTGAACTTATCAACAAACTCCCTGCCTAATGGTCTTAATTTATAAATTATTTTATAGGCTCAATGTTATTCTTGAGCATCTTACTCTGTATAATAACTTCCATTATTATCGTTTTATGTTCATCTGCTGTGGTTTCCAGAAGAAGCAATTTCCCTTCAGTCTCTGTCAATTTCAGTGCTTTCTCTTCAATTTTCATGTAGGAAGTCATGTCATTACCTCTGACAGAGAATCTAGCCTTTTATTTCAAGCTTCCCTCCCTTGGACTATCCTCTGAGACCTTTGGGGGAACATAATTGTTATCGAAACAAAGGGGATAGAGCTAGGCCCCAAGTGTGGCACTGAGTCAGCTTTGGTTGAAAAAAGTTGTAACAGAACTGGTTTGATATTTGGCACATTTAAATTGTATGTGCCACGGTTGAATGGAGCCCAACAAAAAGTTTAGTGTTGAAACAAGATACCAGGAGAACAGATCATTAAAAAGGTGCCAAACAGCTGCAAAAGTGCAATTTTGCTGAATGTTGTCTCCCATGAGGCCTTTTTTGATGCCTGAGAAGCTGCTATATTTACATCCTCTACTGATGTTGCCACTAGACATTTTGGGCAATGGGACAAGACAGCCAGCCTGAATTTTCAAATGCTAAAATGAGGGGGGAAATTAATCCCTCTCCCCACAAAAACAGCCTCCGCAGAGTTATAATAAATATCATAAAATCACTTGGGGTTGGTCTTCTCAAAGCCAAAATTAATTGGTATATGTTTGTTTTTGTGAACCTGTTAATCTAATCTTACTTACGTAATATTAGGGCGAGACATAAACTAGAGTTGCAGTAATAAAAGGCATATTGTAATTTATCCATTAAACTCACAGCCCTCCAATCTTTTGAGTTTTATTTCCATACTGATTGCTTTTGCCCCTATCACACTTCAGCCAAACTTAATACAATACATAAAATTGTTAGTCTCTTCAGATTTTTGTCTGTGTGCTTTGTTATACTAAAGTTAGGCTCTCATTTTTCTGTGGTCCATTTATTATTCCTTTTCTTGTTCTTAATATCTCTTTATATATACTGTTCTTGGATACATCTTACTACCTACTAATACTCTCTTTAGTTCTGGATTTTCTGAATAGGGAAACCTTAGGATTAGAGTTAGGGCAAATATTAATTTTTCTTTTTCATACTTTAAAAATAAAAGTATAATATGTGAAGTATTTGGTTCTTGATTTTAGACTTACGTTGTCTGTCTGTCTGGTCAGTTTAGGACATGTTCTTTGATTTGCATTAGCTCATACTAGGTTTGCTTATAAATAGGAGATAAAATTATGTCTAGGCATGTTGTTGTACACTCATGATCGGATTTTCAGCTGGTGCAAACAAAATGAAAGTCAGTAGCACTATGTTAATCTACAAACCTAAAATCTGATCCTTAATGCAATTTGTATTACAGTTTGGTATTTATTGACAGCTTTAGAAACAAGTAAAGCTATGAAGGCATTAGAAAATAGTTTCATCATTTGTTTTCTGCAAATCAACTAACAAAATAAAACTGCAGAAAAAAAATAAAATTCTTATTGGATTGTATCCATTCTCACTAAGTTACATGAAAGGGGTGTCCCACTGACAGAGTATTTCCACGTGGAATAAATAACTGATTTTCTTTTCCTTGTAAAGTATAATAAACACATCAGTAGTTTGACAAAAATGATTTAATAATTTGTGTACTCTAATCTGTCTGTTTCTTAAAATATTTTTCCACCAAAAGTTTTCAACTTGGTAATACTTTGAGTGATCTTTGATCTATTGAATTAAATATAAAGGATATGCTTTAGTACTTTAATCTTCATATCTCTTGAACATTGTTGCATAATTTATCGGTGCCAGCTACAGAATTCCATAAAAAACTCCAAATATTAAAGTCTTTTCGCTGACAAATTTGTAGCCAATAATATAATGAAAAGGATATTTAAAAGCATAATGTTGTACTGCACATCTTAGAATTGCAGTTTCTAAATAACAGTGAGCATGAAGAGGTGATCAGTCAGTCATATCACTGAAGGGAGGGAATATTTGTAACTCATTTTTGCATGTGCCGTAGATGAGCAGGTCCCTTGTGAAAACTCTTTTTCTATTCTAAGGTTGATTTGGGGGGGGGGGGGAGACAATATGATAACTTTAAAATTACATGTTTGCTCCCTAGTTGATTGTATTATTTTAAAAAATCATATAATGCTTGAAGTACTTTCCTCACTGACAGTTTGTCCGAGTAAGATGCTCAACGTCCTAGATCGTTGGCCCAAACCAGAACTATTTGTACAAGTAGGCCATCGTCAAACCTAATAGTGTTTGATAAGCAGGGTTCAGCTTCCCCATTAGTTTAAATAGACTTCTCTTGTTCTTGTTTATCCAGTGTTTTGTTATGTTTTAAGTAATCCTTATCTTTATCAGTTTTAATTTAAAACAGATAGTGTCACCTTTTATTATCCATTTTATACTTCCACTTGTTTAATATTGGCCAAGTACTATCTTATCTATCTGCTCACTAACAGTGCCTCCATCATCATAGTAACTGAACGCATCACATTACAGGTTGCACCTCTATAAACCGGAACTCTCGATCACAGATGTTCCAAGATCAGAAAGTCCTGGAGGGGGTGGGAGGGCCTGGGAGTCCAGTGAGATGTGGGGGGGGGGTGGTGTGTGGCCCAACTGGGCTGGGGAGGGGCCGAGAGCTGGGAGTCCACGTGTGGCTCAGCTGGGCTGCAGGGGGCAGAGGGCTGGGAGCCAGCATGCGGCTCAGCTGGGCTGTGGGGTAGGAGTGTGGGGTGGGAAGTCCCATGGTGGGAGCGGGATGGGGGAGCCAGCAGCAGGGGGGCCAGAAATGACCTCCTCTGATCCACCTGAAACCCTCATCCAGGACCAGTCAGGCCCCGAGGGTGCCGGACCAGAGAAGTCTAACCTGTAATACGTTTATTCTCACAATACCTCCTTTTACTGATTGGGGATAGACATAGAAGGAAAAAGAAAATTAAAGGTAACATTCAAGGGTGCTTAAATTCCATTTTCAAAAGTAATTTCAAAAAGGGACCGGCATTTAAAAGTATTTAGATATCTAAAGATACAGATAGGCACCTTGTGGAATTTTCAAAATATCTAGGCACTTAACTCCCTTTGCAACCACTAGCCATCCAGCTCCACTTTTAAACGCCTAAAGACATTTAAAAATCAGCCTTTCGCTTCTTAAGTTTCACTGAATGCCACATTTTAAAATGGGATTTCAGTACAGGGTGAACCTCCCAAATCCAGGACTCTCTGGTCTGGCAACCTTCATAGTCTGGCAAGGCCACATATGTTGCTGAACTAAAGAGCCCTGGGAATGGGAGATAGCTGGGAGAATGTGGGGTCTGCGGAGTCCTGGCTGAGCCAGCAGTGACTAGGCAAGGGACTTCTGGGGTCAGGCAGTCAGAGAGCCCCTGGCAACGGGGCCAGGCAGCAACTAGGAAGTCCCAGCCTCAGCAGGAGAATCCTCATTGGCATTGGGGCTGGCCTGGTGGCCCCAGCCACGGAATCCTGGGAAACTGTGGCCACCCCCCTGGCAGCAGCAGGCCTGGGCCGCCGCAACGGGGCTGGCGGTGGCCGGGCAGACCCAGGAACCCCAAGGAACTCTCAGAGGTTGCAGGGCAAGCAGCACCTGAATGGGGCTGGTGGTGGCCAAGTGGCCCTGGCTGGGGATGGGGCAGCAGGGCGGGGAGCTTCAGCTGGGCCAGCATTCGTGGGGCAGCAGCAGGGGAGGGAGCCCCAGCCTGGAGAGCCTCATAGAGCCTAACTGGCAGCGGGGCAGCCAGCCAGGGAGCATTGACCTCCCCTGGTGCGGCACACTCCCTGGTCCAGGAGAGCTCAAGTCCTGAGGCTGCTGGACCAGGGAAGTCCAACCTGTACTTCTTAAAACTTTACCTCAATCTAGTATCTTAATTGGAAGACCTTGTTTCTGCATGCTGCTCTCTTCAGTACTCTTTTTGTGTCATTTGTTGCAGCCAGTTCAATATGTAGCCCTTCTATTTTCATGAAGCTGACAGTGTCTTCAGAAGTAGTGTTGCAACATGGATATAGTCTCATAGTTAGAACTCCTTTTGGCATTATAGTATGCTTCTATAGCATACTATAGACAACAGCATTATAAGATATATGAGCTAAATAAAATAACTAAATCGCTAATGAAATGGAGGCCTAGAGTGGTAAAAGGACGGGGACTCTACTTATTCTGAATTAACAAAAAAAGGAATTTATAACCATTTTTTGCTTTAAAATTGTCAGCACTGTGTAAGTTTCAACCGTTATTAACTCACATTCTATATTCCATACTTCAAGTGGCCTTTTAATGTTTAAAATTAACCTTCTTCAGTCGTTAGAATCGCTGTGGCCTGTTTAGCTAAGTCTGCTGCCTCACTGACATTCCTACAATACTCGTCAGTCTGAAAGAGGTTTTAGCTTTTAAACTGAATGTGTGAAAATATATGTCTGGGTTGCAAAAATTGCTTCCTATAATGTTCAGGGATCACTATGACTGGCTTTTCTGAATGAAAATCAATGTCTAATATGTATTTTAAAAATCATTCTAACTTGTAATGAAAGATGATTTGTTACTCATTTCAGATGTTCTATTCCCAGTTTGCATGTCACGCTATTACCAGTGTACTCAAAAAACTGAAGGGTTCACTAAAATGTGGTTCCTGCAGACATGTCTTAATGTCAAATTTAGTGCTATAAAAATAAATCCAGAAGGCTACAAAAGGATCTGTACTTGTCATTGTTGTATCTCTTTTTTAAAATCTGGCATGCTGGTGGGAGCAAGAGGCTATAAAGCTCTGTTTCTGGAAGATCCCTGATCTTCAATGCTGTTAACAAACACTGCTGATCAGTGAATAAACCTTATTTCTAGAGTGACACAGATGTTATATATGTAGTATACAAATAAGGATTAAAACAAAAAAGGTGCGAGTCACATACTGGCAATAGCCCTTAATAGTTACAGAAATGAAGTTTTATTTCAAACAAAAGTCACTAAATGCCAGAGTCCAAACTGCACTTGCAGCCTAAGTCCTCTTCCCTACTGTGTATTCATCTTTAAGTTACAAAATAACATATATTTTCACAAATAATAGAATGGGGCAAGGTTTTTTCCCCTATATCTTGAGATACAATACACATGTTCAGCCTCTTGAAATATATTTTCATTTTGGTATACCTAACCATATCATCATTATTAGAAAAGTTTAGAATGTAATATAATATACATGGGTCAAAATTAAGATGGGCATGCAACCTCAACTTCGATATTTTCAGATTTATGAGTGCTCAGTCACAGACCCTGATGCATCAAGAAATTTAAGCCCATGCATAGTCACACTGAGGTGAAGCATCATACTGTTTTGTATGTATCCTTTGTTTTGCCCTAAGCTGTTTAGTAATTTTTTTTGTAAATGGCTACCCCATTCTACTCAAGATACAGATGCATTTGGTAGGAATCCTCAGAGACAAGCCCTTATGCTAGCTTGGATGTCTTTCTGGCATTGGAGTCACAAGCTATGTCTACATTATAGCCTCTTGTGCAAAAACATATGCAAGTGAGGCAAAGCATGGAATATCGCCGTGCCTCATTTGCATAATTAACGAGGCTCAGTTTTTGTGCAAGAGGCTTTTGCATAAAAAGGAGCTGTCTACACAGCTCCTTTTTGCGCAAAACCCCCCTCTTGCACAAGAGCCGTTCTTCCTGAAAAAAAAATTGCGAAGAACAGCTCTTGCACAAAAGCCTCTTGCGCAAAAACAGAGTCTCATTAATTATGCAAATGAAGCACGGCGATATTCCACACTTCGCCTCATTTGCATATGTTTTTGCACAAGAGGGTATAGTGTAGACATAGCCATAATGTAGAAAACTTTTTAGGATTCTTCTTAGTAAGAATAGCTACCATATATGTGGTAGGAACCTTTGACAAGGTCCCTCACCAAAGGCTCTTAAGTAAAATAAGTTATCATGGGATAAGAGGGAAGCTCCTTTCATGGTTTGATAACTGGATAAAAGATAGGAAACAAAGGGTAGGAATAAATTATCAGTTTTCAGAATAGAGAGAGGTAACTAGTGGTGTCCTGCAGGGTCCATACTGGAACTAATTCTATTCAACATAGTTATAAATGATCTCGAAAAAGGGGTAAATGGTGAGATGGCAGAATTTGCAGGTGATAGTAATCTGCTCAAGATAGTTAAGACCAAAGTAGACTGTGAAGAGCTTCAAAAGTATCTAAGAAAATTAGGTGACTGGGCAACAAATTGGTAGATGAATGTTCATATTGATAAATGCAAATTAATGCATATTGGAAAACATTATCCCAACTAGACGTACAAAATAATGAGGACTATATTGGCTGCTACCACTCAAGAGAGAGATCTTGGAGTCATTGTGGATAATTCATTGAAAACATCTACTCGATGTGCAGCAGCAGTCAAAAAAGCAAACAGAATATTAGGAATCATTAAAAAAGGGGTATTGAGTAAGATGGACAATATCTTATTGCTGCTATCCATGGTAACACCCACATCTTGAATACTGCGTACAGATGTGGTCACCTTATCTCAAAAAAGATACATTGGCATTGGAAAAAGTTCAAAAAAGGTCAACAAAAATGATTACGTGATTTTAATGGTTGCTATATGAAGATAAATTAAAAAGACTGGGAGTTTTCAGCTTAGAAAATAGGAGACTAAGAGGGGGTATATGATGGATGTCTATAAAATCATGACTGCTGTGGAGAAAGTAAATAAGGAAATGATATTTACTTGTTCTAATAACGTAAGAACTAACAGTCACAAAATGCATTAATAGATGGGTTTAAAACAAACAAAAGGAAGTGTTTCTTCATGCAACACAAAGTCATCCGTGGAATTCTTTGCCAAGGGATGTTGTGAAGACCAGGACTTTAACAGGGTTCAAAAAAGAGCCAGATAAATTCATGAAGATTAGGTCCATCAATGCTTATTAGTCAGGTTGGGTAGGAATGGTGTCCCTAGCCTCGGTCAGAGGCTGGGAATGAGTGATGGGAGGAATCACTTGATGATTCCCTGTTCTCTTCCCTCTGAGGCACCTTGCATTGGCCACTGTCAGCAGACAGGATACTGGGCTAGATGGACCTTTGGTCTGACCCAGTAATGCTGTCCTAATGTAAGTAAGCTTCAGGGCGTAGCTGAGTTAGTCTGTACAGAAAAAAAAAACAAATGGTCTGGTAGCACTTTATAGACTAACAAAACATTAGTCTATAAAGTGCTACCAGACCATTTGTTGTTTTTTTCTAATGTAAGTAATTTGCTAGTAGTATTTGGTCATATTCACCCCTGGTGTGATTCATTTGACTTCAGCACTGTTGTTTTTATTTTATTTGCATGAACAGTAGAAAATGTATAAGACAAAGCAAAACTATCTAGGGCATTTCCTTTAGTACTAGAGAATTTATTTTAACCTACACCTAATGACATTCAAAAATAGATTAACTCACTACAGGTCACTTCAGAAGGGAAAACTGTAACCTATAAGTTGTGATTAACCTGTTATAAAGAAGACCAATAATTCTAAAAATGTTAAACTATTAATAGTAGATATAAAGCTAGTAGGACTGTCAAATCTTTTTTTTTTTTTTTTTTTTTTTTTTTTTTGCTGTTAACTTTATTATCAGTCTGATCAATATTACACAGCTGGAACATTTTTCCATTATGTACACATGCACAATTATATTTTCCCAGCTTTACTGTAAACAGGTTATTTACTTTAAGAGGTCTGGAAGTTTACTGATTTCTTTTGTTGCATGCCAAATTAATTTTTTTTAATGTGAGTTGAAAGGCTTAGTATCCATTCAATTTGAAAATGTTCGTTTTACCTCAAACTGTGTTTTACTTTCCTGTTGATAGAAATTGATCGTACACTGAAACTTGAATTAAGTATAGTGAAAAGTAATATCAGCTGTTGAATGTATTACTACATATTTGAAAAGAATCCCTAATTTAAGTGCAAGGTTGTGTGCTTTCTTTATTGCTGTTTGAATTTTGGTATGGCTACATAAATCTTTTCTATATCTTTTAATTGTTAAATACTGCTGCTGAACTTTAGAAAAACCATCCAACCTTTTTCTTTATTGTAAAAGTTAGCTAGTGTAATTCTATAATAACTTTTTGGCTGTATGCAAACTGGTATTTATGTAAGATTCACATGGTATTGATTATTTACTTTACTTTTAAAGGCTCTGATGATAAGTTTTACAGATGTCTACCAACTCACAAGCTCCAGAGTTGCTACACTGGAGAGAGAAATAGCATCTCATCGACATCACATTGCAGCCCTGAAATCAGAACTCCAAACAGCTTGTCTTCGTGAAAATGAAAGCTTACAATCAGTAAGTCTGCTATCCATACTTTAATTTGCTTCTGTAATTTGGATATTCAAATTACTAGACTGTGTCTAGTCTCGTATTGTGTAGTTCCAATAGGAATGTATTATCATATTTCTTCAGTATAACTAATTTCATATCCTAGTTTAGCACAGTAATAAAAAAATTACATGTATAAATATGCTATTGTGATGCTTGATATTTGGCTCATGGGGAGAAGTAAGAGGTGGATAGAAATGGGAGAATTAATTTAACCACAATACCTTGTATAAAGATGTTTTCATTGTTACCAAAGCTGAAAACACTGCATCATGGCTTCTTTGTCTTTGGTAGTGCAGCTGACAGTTGGATTTTGGACCTGAAGCATGTAACTGTCTATAGAATCAGCATGTCCTGTTAAACCAGAATGTTATTAATTATGTGTATAACCAAAAGGGAAATTAGAACATGTGATTATTCTCTGCAGGCAACCATCCTTTTTCATAATACATGTCTAGTGAAAGAAAAATATTATGATTCATCCTCTATAAAGTTAACGTCCAATTTCAAGAATCATTTGATGTCTAAAATATTGTTGTCCACAAATAAATTTGGGTTCATTTAAGTCTAATAAGATGATTGTTCAGATCTGAGAGCTGTCTTTGAGGGGTTATGGATGTATTTGTGTCACACAGGCATCAGGCAGATTTACAAACTGTCTCAGATATGTAATTAAATATGTCTTTAGTGAGATTGTGTAGGTAAGTTACATATTAATACATTTTTCTCAATTCTCTCTTCCTTTTTACTTATTTTATAAAGAGTTAAGCAGTTTTTGTCTTGTTTTTTTCCTTCTTTTTCTCCTTTCACTCTGGATGATGCAAAGGACAGTAAGGAAAACAGATAATGTTTTACATTGAGTGTCAAGTAGGAAGAGGGGAATTGTTAAAACAAACCAAGTAAACACATTAGCAACGCATTATTCAAGGGCTGTACTTGTGACTTTGGTTGCCTCCAGAAGAGCTTGCATTAATTCCTCACTGACTCACATCTGTATTGGAATAGCACAGAGGGAGATTAAAGTAATGAGGAAATATTTTCCTCCGTGCTGAACTTAAACTTTTAAAATGTTTGAATGAAAGGTGGAATATGTGTTCTAGTGATAATCACATAAGCGGAAAGCTTTGTTGATAGGTTGTCTAAAGTCACAAATGTAAAAGACCTATTGAAATTGCTTCTTTTCTTGTCTACTTTTCCTTTATCTTTTGGGTTCCACTGAGTTTACATGTGTATTGCTGAGCCTGTTCAGTCTTATTAGGTTGCTTCAATGTCTTTTTATGGTTGAGGGTTTCAGTCAAGATGACCACTTGTATAACTAAGAGTAGGCTGCCTGCCAAGCTTACTGCAGTGAAGTTATGCTTTCCTTTGGATATAGAACGCTTTTAGGAAAGATTATGCTAGTAGTCTTTGAAGTGCTATTCCAAGGTATGATATAGCACAATAAAAAACAATGATGCCTTTGATTTAATTTAATCCTTACTGTAAATTATATGAATCTATATACACTATCAGTGCAAAAACTGTGTTGTTATGGTTTGTTATTTGTACTGTAGTAGCATCTGTGGCTTCACTCACAGGACCTTTATTATGCTCAGTGCTACTCAACCCAAACAAAGACAACCCCTCTTCCCAGGAGTCTGCAGCCTACTTACTTCCTAAGTATAAGTATTAATGCAAAATCTATGGTTTAGGAATTAAACATAACAAAGACAGGAAATTCAAAGTTATTTTTCCTGAAACACCTTAACTCAACTCAGTTGTTATATTTGTAAATTTGGAAGCTTTATCCCTTAATATATTCAGTGATTTCAGCAAGCCTGAATTTTAGCAAATTTGGCAGTCATAAATTTGAACTTTCAGACTATTCTGTGTTTTAAATTCCCAACCTTAACACTGCAACAATCCAAATTGTGTGGGGGTATTTTTGCATTGAATTTCCTTTCTTATGGCGTGTGATTGCTTGCTGAAATAGATATATGGATAGATAGTACATGGACTCTTTCCCCTGGCATCCTAAATGTAAGGAGTGGTAGGTCCAGTGACCTATTCCTTTTCTAGCCTTGTTGGGTATGTATTTCACACATACTATATGGCACACCAAGAGTCTATTCACAAAGCCTTGGAACATACAATAGTGGAACGGAATGTTTGATCTTATATCACATTTAACCTCTACTCCCTTCCCAAAACCTAAATATCAGAGGGCTAAGAACGATTATCCACTGCGATAACCCAGAACAATTGGTCTATCTCAATTAATTTACACAGTTTTTCAGTGTGAAGAGCTTTTGCATGTATTTTGCATGTACATGTCAATCTGGAACATAAAATCATAGTTTATTGCTAAAAATATTTTTCTGAGAAGTACACTTAGTATACTTAGATTTTCAGAAAGCCTTTGACAAGGTCCCTCACCAAAGGCTCTTGTGTAAATTACATGGCCATGGGATAAGAGGGAAGGTCCTTTCTTGGATTGAGAACTGGTTAAAAGACAGGAAACAAAGGGTAGGAATAAATGATAAATTTTTAGAATGGAGAGGGGTAACTAGTGGTGTCCCCCAAGGGTCGGTCCTAGGACCAATCCTGTTCAACTTATTCATAAATGATCTGGAGAAAGGGGTAAGCAGTGAGGTGGTAAAGTTTGCAGATGATACCAAACTGTTTAGGATAGTCAAGACAGAAGCAGACTGTGAGGGACTCCAAGAAGATCTCACCAAACTGAGTGACTGGGCAACAAAATGGCAAATGAAATTTAATGTGGATAAGTGTAAAGTAATGCACATCGGGAAGAATAACCCCAACTATACGTACAGTATGATGGGGGCTAATTTGGCTACAACAAATCAGGAAAGATCTTGGAGTTATCGTGGACAGTTCTCTGAAAACTTCCACGCAGTGTGCAGCGGCAGTCAAAAAGGCAAATAGGATGCTAGGAATTATTAAGAAAGGGATAGAAAATAAGACCCAGAATATCTTACTGCCCCTGCATAAAATTATGGTACGCCCACATCTTGAATACTGTGTACAGATGTGATCTCCTCACCTCAAAAAAGATATTTTGGCCTTGGAAAGGGTTCAGAAAAGGGCAACTAAAATGATTAGGGGTTTGGAACGGGTCCCATATGAGGAGAGGTTAAAGCGACTGGGACTTTTCAGTTTAGAAAAGAGGAGACTGAGGGGGGATATGATAGAGGTATATAAAATCATGAGTGGTGTGGAGAGGGCCGATAAAGAAAAGTTATTTATTAGTTCCCTAAATAGAAGAACTAGAGGACACCAAATGAAATTAATGGGTAGCAGGTTTAAAACTAATAAAAGAAAGTTCTTCTTCACACAGCGTGTAGTCAGCCTGTGGAACTCCTTGCCAGAGGGGGCTGTGAAGGCTAGGACTATAATAGAGTTTAAAGAGAAGCTAGATAATTTCATGGAGGTTAGGTCCATAAAAGGCTATTAGCCAGGGGATAAAATGGTGTCCTTGGCCTCTGTTTGTCAGAGGCTGGAGAGGGATGGCAGGAGACAAATCGCTTGATCATTGTCTTCGGTCCATCCTCTCTGGGGCACCTGGTGCTGGCCACTGTCGGCAGACAGGATACTGGGCTAGATGGACCTTTGGTCTGACCCAGTACGGCCATTCTTATGTTCTTATATATGCCTGGTATTTACTTTAAACTTGGTAATTACTAAATCAGATTTCTGTTCTCCATTCTTCTCTTTCTCCTGAATTTTTCCACACCGTCGTTGTGTCTTCTTCCTATTTTTGGTTGTTTTTTTCTTTTGCTTACCACACTCTGGCTTATCTCTTTCACTGGTTAGTATACCTCAGTTCTCAACTCGAGTTCCATTTTGTCTCAGACATTTTTCATTGTAACTTAGCTTGAACCCCCTTTCTGCCACACTTTTTTCTCGCATATTTAAGCAGTATAACTTCCCTGATAGACCTTTTCTAAAATCTGCTCCCCAGATCCCCTCTTCCTCTCTCTGCCCAAGAGTTTCCTGATTATTGCAAAAACAACTGACGTGTTTAGAGCAGGCTCTGTCCTCATTTTTTTCCCCTTTCTAGCTTCTCATTTTTCAACTTGGTTTCTGAATCAACATCTCTATTCTCCACTTCTTCGTCTACTACTTTTCCTCTTGACAGTGGGACACGTGATTACCCAACTTGCTTAGTTTTTTCCTGGTTTACATTGTTCATTCATATTCATGCAGGGTGAGATGTGATCAAGTTAGATAAGAATCAGCTAAATATTTGTATATTGGGTGGTAATGAGAGATGAGCCAATTATTTGGCATGGGGATTGGGATCATGGAACATCAGTGGCAGAATGGTACACAGGCCTGTCTGCTTGTGTCCCCCAAGTGTCTGAGTCCTCCCCCCCCCATTTCTTTCTCCCTCTGCATTGTCTCCCAGGGTGATCTCTTTTTCTCCCATGGTTTTTATCTCTTGTGTTTCTGTTGTTTCACAAATATATTTCTCAGTATCTGGCCATTCTCCCGTTGTGCAGCCCTGCATCTCTGCATTTCTCTAATGTATTTTTCATTCTTGCAACCACCTCAGAATCAGTATGGCTAAAACAGTGCTTATTATTTTTCCATCTAGGCAGTCTCTTCTTACACCTTTTTCTGGCATCATTACTTCCCCTGTACTGCTTGTCTCCCCTGTTTGCAAGCATGACTTGATTTTTGAGTCCTCTCTATCCCATCACACCTATGCTCCCTCCAAATTCTGCTGCATCTTCCTCTATGTTTATCAACTTTTTTCTTGTCCTCCTCCTGTGGTACCAAAACATTGTGAAACAGTATAGTAATACTATAGAGACTACTGCAGTTTCCAAGATATAGAATCATAGAACTGAAAGGGACCTCGAGGGGACATCTAGAAGAGTCCCCTGAACTCATGGCAGGACTAAGCACCATCTAGACAATCCCAGACTGGTTTTTGTCTAACCTGCTCTTTAAAATCTCCAGTTATGGAGATTCTACAACTTCTCTAGTCGATTTATTCCAGTGCTTAACCATCATGTCAGGAAGTTTTTCCTAATGTCAACCATAAACCTCCCTTTCTGTAATTTAAATCCATTGCTTCTTGTTCTATCCTCAGATGTTGAGAAGAGAATTTCTTCCTCCTTTTTGTAACAACCGTTTATGTATTTGAAAATTGTTCCCTCTCAGTCTTCTCTTTTCCTGACCAAACAAGCTCAATTTTTAAAATCTTCCCTTCCTAAGTCATGTTTTCTAGTCCTTAAATAATTTCTGTTGTTTTTTTCTGCACTTTTTCCAGTTTGTCCACATCTTTCCTGAAATATGATGCCCAGAACTGGACACACTACTCCCAGTGAGGTCTAATCAGTGCAGAGTATAGTGGAATTACTTCTTGTGCCTCATTGGCAACACTCCTGCTAATATATCTCAGAATGATGATCACTTTTTTTGCCACAATGTTACACTGTTAACTTCTATTTAGCTTGTGGTCTACTAAGACCCCTAGATCCCTTTCCTTCTCCTTCCTTAACAGTCATTTCTCATTTTGTATGTGTGCAACGATTGTTGCTTCCTAAATGGAGTACTTTGAGTTTGGCCATATTGAATTTCATCCTATTTACTTCAGACCATTTCTCCAGTTTGTCCAGTTCATTTTGAATTTTAATCCCATCCTCCAAACTTTATAAGTGTATTCTTAATACCATTATCTATATTATTGATGAATATATTGAAGAGAACTGGACCCAGAACTGATCCTCATGGAACCCCACTCATTATGCCTTTCGAGCATGATTGTGAATCACTGATAACTACTCCGGTTTCCAGCCAGTTCTGCACACACTTTATAGTAGCTCCATCTAAATTACATTTCTCTAGTTTATGTTTGAGAAGGTCATGCAAGACAGTATTAAAAGTTCTGCTGCATAGTTCAGGATAGAGCAAGTCAGTATAGAGGATGAGATGAGCACCTAATAAGTGCATCTACCTGGCTGGAGGCAGAAGCATCAAGTAGATGGCTGACCATGGCTTTCCCTGTTCTCCTCCATCCAGCTGGAGTCCAAATAATAGTGGGAAGAGAAGGAGACAAAAAAGGGTAGAGACAGAGGCCATGTCTAGACTACAGGGTTTTTTCGAAAAAAGTGGCCTTTTTTCGAAAAAACTTCACCTGCGTCTTGACTGCCGCCACGTTCTTTCGAAATTAAATTGAAAGAACGCGGCGGTTATTTTCAACAGCAGTAAACCTCATTTTATGAGGAGAACGCCTTTTTTCAAAAGAGCTCTTTCGAAAAAATCAGAGGGGTAGCCGTGTTAGTCTGAATCTGCAAAAGCGACGAGGAGTCCTGTGGCGACTTATAGACTAACAGATTTATTGGCGCATAAGCTTTCGTGGGTAAACACCCACTTCTTATATCCATGCATCTGACAAAGTGGGTGTTTGCCCACGAAAGCTTATGCTCCAATAAATCTGTTAGTCTATAAGGTGCCATAGGACTCCCCGTCGCTTTCGAAAAATTGCTTGAATGCTCTCTTTCGAAAAAGCAGATCGCTTTTTCGAAAAAAGTTGTGGCTGTCTAGATGATCTCTTTTGAAAGAAGCATGCAATCTAGACGTACCCAGAGAGTAATGAAAAGAGATGAAGGAGAAATAAGGACTGACTGTGGGAACAACAGCACGCAGATGTGCTGCCTGAAGGCTTTCCCTGCTGTTCCCATTGACTGGATTCTGGCCAATGGGAACAGCAGGAGGCCATGCCTAGGCCACAGAGCCTGGGAGCAAGGCGGGACATGAAAGCAAGTAAGTGCCCCCCATCGCTTCACGGCCAGACCCCTCATCCTCACCGCCCTCATATCCTCCCCCGCTGAGACCACGCACTCCTGGCCAGACACCCCACCTCGTCCCTCTACCCTCTCTTCCTCCTGCACCCTCCCCCCCGTAAGACACCTTATTTCCCCAGCCTGCTCCTCCACCCTCCCTCCTGGCCAGACACCCTACTCCCAGCCTGCTCCTGCACCCTGCCTCTCACCTACACCTTGCACCCTCACCCCCTTTTATATCCTACCTCCCATCCAGGCCTCTCACTCCCACCTACTGCCCAGATCCTGCACCCCCATCCCTATTCCATTTGCTGGCAGCCCCATTCTGCACACTGAACCCCTAATTTTTGTCCCCATCCTAAAGCCTAGGGAGGTCCACTTATCCCATCCCGCGTGGGGCTGGAGCACCAGTGGAATGAGGTATCACAATTGGGTGTCACATCAGTGAGAGTTGGGGGTTTCTGCAGGGGGTTTTTTGCTTCTGACTTGGGTCATCCCCGACTGATTTTTCTGTGGGTCAGTTGCCCCAGACCACCGAAAAGGTTTCCCACCCCTGTCAGAAATAAAGAAAGACTTAAAAAACAACAAATAGTCTAGCAGCATCTTAAAGACTAACAAAACATGTAGATGGGATCATGAGCTTTTGTGGGAACAACCCACTGA
Organism: Pelochelys cantorii; assembly: GCA_032595735.1. Lineage (NCBI taxonomy): Eukaryota > Metazoa > Chordata > Testudines > Trionychidae > Pelochelys > Pelochelys cantorii. The sequence goes on from CM064330.1 coordinate 109,592,208, forward strand.
AGAATAGTAATAGAGATGCAGCCGTGTTAGTCTGGTCTAGCTGAAACAAAAGATAGGACTGTGTAGCACTTTAAAGACTAACAAGATGGTTTATTAGGTGATGAGCTTTCGTGGGCCAGACCCACTTCCTCAGATCAAATTGTGGAAGAAAATTGGCATGACCATATATACCAAAGGGCTACAATCAAAAAAAGTGAACACATATAAAAAGGACAAATCAAATTACAGAACAGAAGGGCAATGGGGGGGAGAGGTTAATGTCTGTGAGTTAATGATATTAGAGGTGATAATTGGGGAAGCTATCTTTGTAATGGGTAAGGTAATTAGCATCTTTGTTGAGACCAAGTCATAAAGTGTCAAATTTAAGTATGAATGTACATTGGACAAACGTCTGACACTTTGCCAAAGAATCAATGCACACAAAACAGATATCAGACAGTGTCACAAAGAAAAAACAGTTCCTTGCCATTTCAGTCAGAAAGGGCATTGTCTCAACGACTTGACTACCTGCATCCTGCTTCAAAGGCATTTTAACACAAGACTTCAAAGAGAAACCTCTGAACTATCATTCATGCTTAAATTTGACACTTTACGACTTGGTCTCAACAAAGATGCTAATTACCTTACCCATTACAAAGATAACCTCCCCCCCCCATCCCTCCTCTGTTCTGTAATATGATTTGTCCTTTTTATATGTGTTCACTTTTTTTGATTGTACCCCTTTGGTATATATGGTCATGCCAATTTTCTTCCACAATTTGATCTGAGGAAGTGGGTCTGGCCCACGAAAGCTCATCACCTAACAAACCATCTTGTTAGTCTTTAAAGTGCTACATAGTCCTATCTTTTGTTTCCACTGAAGAAGTTAGTTACAGACTAACTCGGCTACCCCTCTGAAGCTTATAAATAAAGAAAACATCGAAACCTTTTGTGTTGGACATAAATTAATATCTTACGTTAGTTTCTCAAATTTCATTTCAAATAACAAAGTTAAAGCACTTAATCTGTTTTATCATTTAAATTAATATTTCCTTTCTTACTGGTTAAATTAAACTGTTGTCCGTAGCTGCAGTACTAGCAAAATGGCTTGGGTGTAATTAATGGCAAGTTTCCATTAGCAGTTGGTGGTCTGCGGAAAGGTTTGCATTGAGCCAGGTGGGCCACGGGTCAAACAATTTGAGAACGACTGTGTGAAGGAAATGGAAATTTGGTGGGCATAAAAGGAGATGATGAAGGAGCTCAACTTATTCAGTTTATCAGAGAGAACATTGAGTGATGACATGACGCATAGAAAAGACAAATTCTGCAGCCTATGACACGTGCACTGGGGCTGGTTATCATGACGGTTCTTTTTGGCTTTGGAATTTGAGTCTGTGGGTCCTCCTGTTCATGGGCGATAGGGGAAGAGAATTCTCTGCATAGCCCTCAACAGGCACATAACATGTGCAGCTTTGCATTGAGATAATGACTATGCTCAAACCTCATGCTTCAGCTGGTTGCCTACGTGGGTCAGGAAAGATTTTTTTCCCTAATGCACAATTGACAAGATGTGAAGGTGTTTTGCCTTCCTCTGAAGCATCGGGGATTGGCCAGACTTAAAGATGAGATGCTTGGTTGGTGAATCATGCCCCAGATGCTCAGAGTCATACTGATTAGAGTTGGGGGAAAGAATCCCACTGAAGTCAGAGAGGCAAGAACCCAGAGGGGTGGTCCTTTCCTCTGTAGCATGGTTCACTTGCTGAGATCAGCTAGGTATCGCTCACCTAATCAATTCCCTGCATTACAGTAGTCTTGGTGTTACTTACGGCTCATCTAGACTACGGGGAACGGTCGAAAGAAGATATGCAAATTCCGCAGGAATTTGCATATCTTCTTCTGATCGCACTTTTGAAAGCAGAGCTTTCAAAAGTGAAAGTAGTTAAGACGCGGCTTTTTCGGCAAATCTTCCTCCCCCCCCCCCTTGTCGAAAAGCCGCTCTTCCTCAAAAAAGGAGGTTTATGTGGCTTTTCGACGAAGGGGGGGGGGGAGGTTTGCCGAAAAAGCCGCATCTTAACTACTTTCACTTTTGAAACCTCTGCTTTCGAAAGTGCTATCGGAAGAAGATATGCAAATTCCCGCAGAATTTGCATATCTTCTTTCGACCATTCCCCATAGTCTAGATGAGCCCTTAGTCTCTCTCCTGGTCTCTGCCTGTAGCACACAATGCAGTTTCCTGACAATTGAAATGTTCTTTGCTAACTAAATTATTTGAACTGAATGTGAGTGTCTAGGTGGAATTTAATGACCTGTGATATACAGCTGGTCACACTTGGTGATCTGATGGTCCTTTCTGGCCTTGAACTTTGTGAAACTGAAAAATTTCAGAGGAAGGAAAGAGGAGTGTGAGGAAGAGGAAGGAGAGACCGAAGAAGTGAAGACTGTGCAAACATGACTTGGCATTTCATCTTGCCTTTGTGAACAATAAGATAGAGCCAGTGTTCCCGGTAAGCTGTGAGCTTGTGGGCTGCTTAGCAGAAATTCAGATGCTGCCCAGCTGATTAACAGAGTGCCCACAGTTAGGTTTTGTGTTTTTGTTGGTGGAGCAAATTTGCTTATGCTTCAATGCACATAAACAAATTATTCCACACGTTGATGGAAGAAATCCTCACGTGGATAGAGTAGATTGGGGGATGAGAAGCTGTTGTTTTTGGATGCTTATAAAACCCAAATCAATTAGGGTTCCCTCAACTTGGTGGTATTGTGGCTCTGTGTAATCTATACTTTTTTTTTTTTGCACTGTTTGGGTGGTGTTATGCCTTAAGTTTTGCAGTGGTAGGTCAACATTGTGAAATATCACATAGAGATGCAATATGCTGGATAGAGAATGCAGGAGTGAGAGGGGTTTTTGATCAAGCAGGAGATGCAAGCTTGAAGAACAATCTTGTCTGATACCTAGCTATTTTTAACACTCTAATAACTAATAGTTTCTTTAAAAATATGCTACATTTCAGTAGAATATTCACTCAGTCTTTCAATATGGTGAACCAGCAGTCAGACCACCCCTTATATGCAAAATCTTCCTTTTAAAAAATTCAAAATATTATTTAATGGAAATGTATCATGTGTAGCCCACCACCAATTTCTTTACACTTCAGTCTAGCTCAGGGCTACTCAACTTTGGAAGCCCCAGGGGCCACAACGATACTCACAGCACACCCTGAGAGCCGCAACTTAAGTGTGGTTGCATATACGTGCAAATATATATGCAAATAGCTTCTTCACACTGATGGGCATGAATACAAACATTGAGTCAAGAATACACAACACACAGTTTAAGTCAGTTCTGCTGATATAAATAAAATGCAATATTTACTTGATCTCCACCCATATGACAGCACTTTTAATGAGCAATGACAGTCCAGGAATTTAACTATTAAAATGCAGATCAACAGAAGACCATTGTATTGACTACTTTTTTATTTTGGCTCCCAAAACCCAAACTGTATCGTGGGTCACAAAAAACGGGTTGCGGGTTGCTTGTTGAGTAGCCCTGGTCTAGCTGCTCAAGGGGGTGGGTGTGTGTGTGTGTGTGTGTGTGTGTGTGTGTTTCCCTTCTACAGCCACACCTCACCTGAATCAGTCAGTGCATCAGGACTATGGGACTTGTAGCTCCAATGTACGAATGGACTTTGGCTTACATTGCTGAATTGCAATAATTTTTATTGTCCCTTCCTCTTCCCTCCCCTCCCCCCCCATTTGCCTTTTGATGTTGTATGTATGGAAGAAACACAGCCCATCAGTTTTAGACATGCTGGAGGAATATGTCTCTCCTGCGTAGGCATGACTGCTATATCCTGTGCCTTGGAATGTGTCTTGACTGTCATATTAGAGAGAATTCTTCCCAGGTGTTATTAGGGGCAGAAAGGTCATGGATAGAGCATCTGAAAACTCTCCTTGCTTTTTCCATTACTTCACATTAGTCTGATTTGAAGATGATTTAGGTAGCCTTGAAGGCTTTGGCACTTGATGAGCTGGGTGTTGAGATGTATTAGTTTCTACAATGGTTTGTAAAAATGCATTGAAACTTAATATTATCATTGGTCCCTTATTCTTGCAGTGCTTTTTGGGCACTAGTCCAGTACTAAATATGCTTTTTTCATTCCATGCTATTAATGACAGTTATATTGTTCTTTATACTAGAGTATAGAAAAGTGTTCTTAAAGTAACAGAAAAAGAAAAGAATTTGTTGAGCCCATATTTTTCAGGTATGCTGCATACATGCTGAGTAAATATTGCTTTGCAAAGAAATTTTATATAAAAGTCAATAGCACCCTTCAAAAAGTGAACGTGAAGATGTATTGAAATACTTGCATTTTATAGGTAATTATAAGCAATTGGCCATTAACTTTGTGCCTTACAATACACTCAAGGCATGCAGGCATTCTAGTATAAATGCACATCTTGTCATGTGGTGTTGCTTATGTTAAGTAAGAGTCATAACCAAACAGTATAAATCATGTAATTTAAACTGTTTGGTTATTATATATCTCTAATAACAAGTATAATAATATGAAACCAGTATTATAAATCATGTAACATGACTTGGGGCAAGGTGCTCGAAAAAGTTTGAGTAATCTGACCATATATATTTGTTTTTTTGTAAAGAACACTTCCTTTTCTGTAGAAAGTTTTTTTTGATATTCAATATGCTAAGTATGTGAACTTTTAACTTGTCAAACTATTGTAACATATTTGAAAATTATAGTAATTTGATTATAATGTTGCCTATAAGGCAAAAGATTCAGTTAATAGAATCCATATGTAATTAAAATGCAGAACTAAATATAATCAGACCCTAGTGACTATTGCCTTCATATTGATAGTTTTACAATGGCCTCTGGGGTTGAAAGTTTATGCTAAGTTACCAAATGTAGCAGGGCTACAGAAAATGAGCAAGACGACAATTTAGCTGTTTTAAATTCAGCAACGTAGTTAAGTTATAGGCATACAATAACAAGTCTCTGGATTTTCGGAGTTTTAGGAATAGCTCCCATTGGCAGGTGCTAGAAGCAGGAGACGTGTTCTAGCTGAAGATCTGCATTTAGTAGTGGCAGTGTTATATAAACACCCTGATATGACGAGTCCTGCTGCAAGTGATGACTTTAAAAAAATATGATTACTTAATTTGTGTGAATTCATGTTTGAATCATCTGAAAGTTATAGACACAACACTATATAACAGCCACAGAAAAAGTTTAACAAAATTTCCTGAACTTGAAAAAAAATTATTTTCTCTGGACAGTTTTAAGAGTTGACATCCTGTGCAAGAGTTCTCTAATCATCACCAGCACAATTTACAATCAGAACACACAGAGAGCCAGTTCAGACCAGCTCATCTGTTGACTTTGGCAGAGACCCTTAATCTCACTGTGTGCAGCTGCCACTGGAGAGATGGGGACTCGGCAGAGAGCCGAAGGAGGGTGGGATGCAAGGTTGGTCAAGGCATGAATACATAGGCCTGCTTCATTTCAACTGTTGTATACTGCCTTTTTTATAGTCTTTTTTTCATTTTACTGCTTTTTTTTAACCTGAAATTAAATGAGGACCTCTCATGAGCCTCTGCGCTCCAGGCATAAGAAATTGCAATGTCTGGCTTCCAGAAACTGTCCCGTCAAAATGTGCTTCTGATTAGGTGGCTTAATTACAGCTGTGAAAACAATGTTGATTTAGGCCTCAAGATTCCAGTACATGTCACCCGTTATTAGCTAGCCTTGGACTGAAGCCACCATTTTAAAACTTTGTACCACTAAAGTCACACACTGCCTGACAACTTTTTATTTAGGCAGAAAGGTTGCCAGAAGCAACACATTTTATGCAAAATATTTTTCATTGTGCAAATTTTAAGTGACACTATTGATAGACACAAAGTGGATAGTTACAATTGAGTTTCACCAAGTCCAAAACCCAAACTTTTGCAGGAAAACTGTTTAAAATAGTTCTTATAAAGTTTGACTGACATAATGCTTAATTTTTATTCCTTTAATTCAGTTTTATTCCAAATCCAGTATGTTGGTTTAACCACCCAATTTTATTGCATCTAAATTTTCCTGACAGTTTCATTTGCTGTCGGGAAATAAAATTGCCATTTTTGCAACATGGGAAATAATGGCTAGCTTCAAAACCAATATGTTTGAAACTTCCTTTGCCTGAAGCAGGTTAAGGCACACACTCAATTTACTTTAGGGGAAAAAGCTCATTAAATAGTTTTTAATATTTTAATATAATTTAAGTAACCGCTTTCACAGTGGGAAAGCTTATTAGGCCCATGTATTTACATCTGTGAAGAAGTAAATGTTTGGATAATTAGATGGCTTCCAATATTTCCATTTTTCAGTATAGTTGCACAGTTAATACTATAAATATTGTAAATTAATATGATGCATTTGTTGCATTTAAAACTTGCATTTTCATTGGCAATAGTTTGATTTGAATGACTTCCACTTTTTTAAAGTAATTAAAATATTCCTTCTTTTGTCTGAGTTTAAAAATCTCCTTATTGAAATGAAATGACTAGTATGTGCCTATGTTAGCTCAAGGCAGACCTGTGCTTTTGGAACAGTAGGATCTAAATTCTAATCCCACTGTTGTCATGAAATTCCAAACTTGGATGCAGAGCTGCTTAATGGAAACCATGACTGTCCTTAGTGGGCACAGGTTTGTTCCAATATTAAACACAAAACAAATCTTACAAGCTGAGCTGCAAAAAGGGAGGATTTTGTTTTCAGGAAGCTAATCTGTCTCATCCCCTTTTTGTTAATATTTTGCATTTCTCTGGCAGTAATTATCGGGCAGAGGCTTTTATGTGGAGGTATATGAACTGAGAGCTCAAAAATAAAGGTACTCAATTTTCCTTTAGATTGAGAAATCTGATTCTCAAGATCAGAGATCAGACAGGTATTGAGACCTCAAAATATCTCTCTCCTTTCTGCCTTAAATACTCAGGACAATACAGCAGTGGTCCATCCAAGGGCAATTAGTGGCAAATTACAGTTTGGAGAGAGAATTGATTTGGATAAGGGGTCGTGTCCTAAGTTTAGACTAAGTTTTGACCCTTTTGCATAAAGTCATAGATTAGGGTTGGAAGAGATGTCAGGATGTCATCTACTACAGCCTAAGGATGTTAAGGACTAGTCGACTAGTTGATTCCCACCCCCCCTTGCTGCCTCTATCACATAGAGGTAGCAAAGGGTGGGGGATAGGAGGAAAGAGAGGGTACTTCAAAGCAGCAGCGCCGCACGGAGCTGACCCCGGTCTCCATGTGGTGCTGCTGCTTTGAAATGCTGAGCGGAGCCTGGGTTCAGCTGGGGACTCCATTTGATCCCTGTTGCCAACTAGATATCAAGCTGTTAAAATCACTACCCATTGAGCCCAACAACCTTGCCGGCTTTCTGTCTACCTTGCAGTCCATTCATCCAAGCCATACTTTTTAAACTTGCTGGCAAGAATTCTGTGGGAGACCATATCTAAAGCTTTCCCCACATCCACAGAGCCAGTTATCTAGTCGCAGAAGGCAATTAGGTTGGTCGGACATGACTTGCTCTTCGTGGATCCATGTTGACTATTCCTGATCATCACTGTCTTCTCCTCCAAGTGTTTCAAAATGGATTCCCTGAGGACCTGCTCCATGGTTTTTTTTCAGGGACTGAGGTGAAGCTGACCAGTCTGTAGTTCCCTGGATTCTCCTTCCTCCCTTCTTAAATGGGCACTACGTTTGCCTTTTTCCCATAATTTGGGACCTCCCTGGAATGCCACAAGTTTTCAAAGACAATGGCCAGTGGTTCTGCAATCACATCAGCCAACTCACTCAGCACTCTAGGATGCATTAGATTTGGGCCCATAGATTTGTGCATGTCCAGCTTTTCTAAATAGTCCCTAACCTGTTCTTTCACCACCAAGGGTTGCTCATCACTTTCCCATACTGTGCTGCCCAGTGAGGCAATCTGGGAGCTGACCTTGCCTGTGAAGGCTGAGGCAAAAAAAGCATCGAGTTCTTCAGATTTTTCCACATCATCTATTGGTAGGTTGCTTTCCCTATTTGTTTAGTGTCCCACACTTTTCTGACCTTATTGGTAACATGTCTGTAGAAACCCTTCATTATCCTTCATATCCAGACTGTACAATGCATTAGTAGAGAAAAGGCAAGTAAATGCATATACTGCATGTGGTACATCTATTGGAGGGAGAATATAAGAGCAAGCGTCCCCTTTTCTATGAAAAATGGCACTTGGTATTACAGGTCGAACCTCCCTTGTCCAGCACCCTCAGGACCTGAGTGGTCCTGAACCACAGAATTTGCCAGACAAGGGGAGGTAAAGGCTCCCTACCTGGGTGTAGGGTTCTGCTTGCTCCCGGCTGGGGCTGTGTTCCATACCGCCTATACTGCTGCGTCTAGCCACCTCTTCCCCCCCCCCGACTGCACCAGCCCCAGACCCCCCTGCCTTCAGCCCTGGCCAGGACTGCGCTCCTAGCTGTTGGCCCTGCTGCCTTCAGCCTCACCAAGGGCTGCACACCCCACCTTGCCAGTCCTGGCGTTCCCCACTGCCAGCCCAACCCAGGCTGCACTTCTGAACCTAACCAGTTGGGACTCTCTGGTCCAGCAATATGGCCCACGGATATGGGCAGACCAGAGAGACCCGGATTTTAGAGGTTCAACCTGCACTGGAATTTACCATTAAGGAAATTCACTTTACACATAGAGCATTTCATGTTTTAAGAAAGTGGTTTTATGTTGTCCTCCTTATCAGACTTATTTGTGATAATTGTACAAAATACAATTCCTAAATAATGTACACTTTGGTGAACAAAACAATGACAGCACAGCAGCATACATGTTCTTTCCTTCCTCTTTCCCCTTCATCCTGTTCCTCTTAAAGCTACAGTGCCCATCTCATCAAAATAGAAGGCACTTTAGTTCTAACAATACTGCCTGTGCTGCAGTGGGAACAGGCAACCACCCTGGGCCCTATACTTTGGGGGGACCCCGGTGGCCCAGGGGACTATCAGGGGCCTGTCACCAGCAACAGGACTTGGGCTTATTCCAGCTCCAGCCCATTCCACCCTCCTGGCTCCCAGCCACACCTCTTGGGGAAGAGGTTAAATCACCCCCCTCACTCTCCAGTGACGTGGCTGGGAGCTGGCAGAACAGAGTGGGCTAGGGCCAGGTCACTCTACTTCCTGCCACTGCCTGTAGGGTTGCCAGATGGTTTCAACAAAAATACCAGACACACTTGACATTACATCACAATCTACATTACATCTTATTTAGAAAATACTGGAAATTTATATTTTCTCATTTATATTTTCTCAATTTGTTTCCCGAACAGAAAGCTCAAATACTGGACTGTCCGGTTCAAAACAGGACACCTGGCAACCCTAACTGCCAGTGTGTGCGGGGGCAGGCCCAACCCTTGCTCCTGGTGCCAGGTCCCCTACTAGTCCTTCAGGGCTGCATTGCTTTGGAGAAGGGTTTTAAGGGAAGGGGTGCAATGGGGACAGGGAGGGGATGGGAAGAGGCGTGGCAAAGGTGGCGCACAGGCGGGGGCTTGAGGGAAGGGGTGGAGTTGGGGTGGTAGTGGAAAGATGCAGAGCAGGAAGAGGCCTAGGGCAGAGGGGTGGTTGTCATAGATCCCACATTCCCAGGACAACCCTGGGTAGGAATAAAAGCATTGTGAGTGCTTGACAGTCAGCTGCTATTTTGTGAAATGGATATTATAGATCAGGATATGTAACACCCAATTTTAAAAAAGTTACAGAACAGAGCCAGGGGCATTATTTTACTGGCTTTACAGAAGAAAATGAATATTTTGTACTAAGGAAGACAAATTCACTTCTTCCCAGACTCAGGGACTTTGATTCAGGCCAGGAGGTACTTCCACTTTCCTTTTGAAGAAGATATTTCAAGATAGATGGCGAGAAGTGTCTATTATTCTCTGCTTATTGGTTTAACTGTGGGTTAAACATGAGGGGAAAGTGTGTTTATTCTGGAGCCATGAATCAACTGTGAAATTTCGGAGGGGATTGAGCCTTGTTCAGAGAACAAGCTGGCACTGAGCTGAGGGACTCCAAACTGTCATTCTTCTTGTCGATCCTTTGACATATTTAAGATCACGTAAAATAACTGTTGCACGTCATGATTTGCTTGTTCCTATATTTCTTTTGTTTTCTGTTCCTAGGTATTTCTGGCTACAAATAAAAATGTGGTAGCATTTATGATGATGAAATGCGGTCTTGATCATTCTTGATTAGTGTTACAATAAGATGTTTTGTTTTGCTTGTGGTATTGCTTGTGTTTTCTTTACACAGTGTTTAAGGCAGATCAAAACAAAAAGCGGCTTTTGATGGCTTTCATGTTTTTCAGTGTTTCTTTTGATGCCATGACTTACTGGGGTGATAGTATGCTAGAAGTACAAGAAAATGGGAACTACAGAAGAAATCCAAAATGTGTTTGTGTCTCTCATAGTTGCAGTCAAATGTATCTAGTCTAGAGATGGTGATATATATACTGTTTAGACTTGACCAGGATTGAGAATCTATATTGATTAGAAACAGATAAAAATGGAGAACCCATGGTTTTTCATCAGGCCATTTGAAAACACTTGATGCAATTCCCGTGCATTAGAAGATTTTAAGTCCTTTCAAAAAGAAGTTTTATGCAAAATTTCATGTATTATGATTTTTATCTGTACTTCTCTCTGGATTGGAGGTGGCAATTGGTGATCTGTTCTACTTGCCCTCTCTCCTTAGAGGAGAGTTGAGCTATTAGGGTGGCAGATGTTCCTTTAGACTCAGAGGGAGGTGGACAGGGAAGTCTTGGCTGAGGTCAGGTCTACACCGTCGGAGAAAATCGATGCAAGATACGCAACTCCAGCTATGTGAATTGTGTAGCTGGAATCAATGTACCTTGCATCGATTTTCTAGGAAAGGCTCCACAGCAGGAGGTCAATGGGAGAAACACTCCTATTGACTTCCCTTACTCCTCACAACAGCCAGGGATATCAATGCCGATGGGGGTGCCATCAGCATTCAATTTAGCGAGTCTTCACTAGACCCGCTAAATTGAACCCCAGAATATCGATCACTGGTGTGTTGATCCTCCGGTAAGTGGAGACAAGGCCTGCAATACCTCTGCTCTTCAGCAATTGCTGCTGCTCCACCTGTTGGTAGGAAAAGGCTGAGAACCACAGAAACCCCAGATTCCCCCATACCAACTGAGTCCTCACCTCCCTTGTCAAGGAGGAGCAATTTGGGATAGCAGCATTCTCCTGAGGCCAAGAGGGGAGGTAAATGGGAGTAAGAACCAGTAATGCTTTTTCCTCTCTCTTTTTTTTTGGATATATTCATGTCCCCACAGTTTGAAGAGAAGAAGAGGCTTTATTTTCTCTGTTGCACCCTTATAAAACACATGAATTTACTTAGACATTTTTACTAAGAAGAAATACATTTATGCAGAAAGACCTTTGTTAATATGTATCAACTGCTTGATTGTTTACATTTTATACTTTAACATTTCTTACTTATATCTTTTACTGAGCTTTACATTTTTAAGCATAGTAAGATATCTGACATACACAGATAAAAGTTAGGAAGTTCAAAGTTAGGGCATAAAAACTTAGCACAGTTCTTAACTCCTAATTTTGTTCCTTTTAATATTGACATGACTTAAGAGCATACCATCAGCAAATAATATCTCAGTATTTATTTTTAATGGGTTGTATACATTTAAGTTACACTCTTTATGTTAACTAAACATATGCTTATGCATTTGCTTTTGGGGGGGGTATTTAAATTACATATAGAACTCTTTTAAAGAAGGCTGTGGGATCTACATCACTTAGGGTATGGCTACACTGTGGGGCTTTTTTCGAAGAAAGTATGCAAATTGTGCTCGCATTGGCATATCTTCTTCCGATTCTTTTTCCGGAAAAGAGGATTTTCCAATATTTGGCCTGTCTGCACAGGACCAAATGTAGGGAAAAAACCCCTCTTTCAGAAGCCCCCTGTACACCTCGTTTTATGAGGAATAAGGGGTCTTCCGAAAGAGGGCTTTTTCCCGACATTTGGCCCCGTGTAGACAGGCCAAATATTAGAAAATCCTCTTTTCCGTAAAAAGAATCGGAAGAAGATATGCAAATGCGAGCGCAATTTGCATACCTTCTTCGAAAAAAACGGCACAGTGTAGCCATACCTTAGTGATGGTACAGATGTTCCAGTTGATCTGGAAAAGATTTATTTATTTTTATAGATCAGGAGGGCTCCCTGGAGCAATTCAGATCTGTTGAATAAGTGGATATTGAAACAGGCGTTTAAAATATGGACTACGTACCCAATAGACTAGATAGCTTTATTCTGTCAGAGGGAAAAGATGTTGTCATAGTACTTAAAAATAAAATCTGTTTCCTTGCCAGTATTTTTCTTTCTTTCATTGTATAGGCCTTAATTTATTGTTAATTGCATTGTTCAAGAGTGCTGTGTTGCTGACATACCACTTTTTTTAAAACACAAAGCCTGAAGCATTTGTTTTAGTGTGCAATGACTATTTATATGCAATTTTTAATAATGAATTTTAGTGTGGTTAGCAGTTGGAGAACTGCTCTGTGCTTAATACTGCTAGGACTTAAGTATATGCAAAGTGGCACTAATATAGTTGCAATGATATCCAATATCCCATTTTATCCTTTACAAATGGCACAATTGATGCACTTGGTATATCTTGTACAAGGCAGTGGTCACCAACCTGTTGATCATAATTGACTGGTCAATCCTGGAGAGTCTCCCAGCTGATCATAATCGGCAGGCTTCCTGCCTGCCCTGGTCTCTCACTGTCAGCCCATTCCTGGAAGCTGCCAGTGCAGCCCCACAGCCCCCTTGTATGTGAAGGGGGCGCAAAGGGACAGGAGTCTTGGCACACTGCTCCTGCCTACAAGCACTTGTCACATGGAGCCTGCATTGGCGAAGAATGGGGAACTGTAGGCAATGGGAACTGAGGGGGCAGTGCTGGCAGAGAGGGGCAGTGTGTGGAGCCATGTGACTCGCACTTCCCACTCCCAGGGCCACAGAGGTGTATTGGTCCCTACTAGAAGCAGCATGGGCCCAGAGCAGGCAGGGAGTTTGCCTATATTATCCTTGCCGCACCACCAACCAAGAGCTGCCCGTGGTAAGTGCCGCCCAACAGGCGGCCACATGCTAACCCCTTGCCCCCTCCCATAATCTGAAACCTGAACCCCAGCCCTGACCCCATCCCAGAATCAGCACCCTATACCTCCTTCTATATCCCAACCCTCTGCCCCAGTACTCCATACCTTCTCATGAACCCTGACCCTCTGCCCCAGCCTTGAGCCCCCTCCCAGAGCCAGCACCCCATAACTCTCCTGCATCCCGAACCCCCTTCTGTACCATGCCCCAGTCTGGAAAAAGTAAGTGAAGGTGGAGGAGAGCGAACATCAGAGAGAGGGGGTATGCAGTGAGTAGAGTGGGGCTTTGGAGAAGGGGTGGGGCCTCAGAGAAGGCGCAGAGTAGATCCTAGGTTGCCATTAAATTCAGAAAATGATCTTGGACATAAAAAGGTTGGTGACCACTGGAATAAGATCACTTTAATACCATGTATTGCTTTGGGGATCCAACACTTTGGAGTCAGAGTGTCAATATAGAACTGTGAAGTTGGAGTTCATAATAAGCATGTTAGAACATACAGGTACTACTACTAAACTTCCTATTGCAAAATGCTTACTCGTTGATCCATGCCATTCCCTGCTCTGGCTGTTATAAATACAGTCAGATTGATTAAGGGAGTAAGTCCTTGGTGGCCAAAGACAGCACAATAGAAAAGTTTTGGTATGCTCATTGATGCTCCAATCTTTGCAAGTTCACTATCTTCTATACGTAAAATACTAGACTTACCTGGTGTTGCCTGGGTTCTTCAGTGCAGGGGGCTGGTGATGTAGGGTGTGCACGAGTCAGGCTATGGCCTTGAGATGTGAGGGGGCAGGGCAAGGGGTTGTGGGCTTGGGGGGATGTGAGGTTAAGGAGTAAGGAGGGGCTTAGGGTCGGGAGATCCTGTCTGGTGGGGCCTTCTCTCTCTCCCTGCCTCCCATAGCTGGCAGGGGCCTTTTCTCTCTCCCCAGACTGCCCCCCTGTTTGACAGGGGCCTTTTCTCTCCTCATCCCTACCCCCCCCCAGGCCAGGAGGGACCTTCTTCTCTCCCCCTCAGCTACCCATGGCCGGCAAGACACAATGAGTAGTTATAGCAAATTAGTCTCCATCATATTGTATGTATGGTTGGAATTATTTTTTCCCCCAGTTCAGCAGTGCTTTCTCTCTCCCCCTCTTCTAGCACTCTGGCCAAAGGCCATGATGGGGGGGAAGGGCTTGGAGCAGAGGGTCTGCTTGCCCAGTGTGATGTCAGGCAAGATGGTGAGCTGCAGCTGAAGCTGGACACTCTGTTTGTGGTGCAGCTGCTCCCAGTGGTCACCCTGCAGTATAGCTCTCCCTTGCGCTCACTGTCCCCATTGCCCACTGTGAGGATTACACCTCTCCCCTCTTCCGCCTCCCTTTCCATGTTCTGGAAAACAGTCAAATTCCTGGCACTTCCCATTTTCCTGGCACAACCAAACCCTGACCTTGCTTTAAGTTAGGGGAAGAGGAAGCTGCATCCCAAATTCAATAGCCCTATCTCTGAAAGTTTCGGAGGAGTTCTTAAACAAATGACTCGCAGACACACAGAGAGACAGGAAAAAAACATCATGACCATACTGGGTCAGACCAAAGGTCCATGTAGCTCAGTATTCTTTCTTCTGACAATGGCCAATGCCAGATGTCCCAGAGGGAACAGACAGGGAATCTTCAAGCAATCCCTCTCCCATTGCCCATTCCCAGCCTCTGACAGAAGCTAGGGTCACCATTCCTACCCATCCTGGCTAGCAGACATTGATGGACCATACCTCCATGAATGTATCTAGTTCTTTCTTGAATCCCGTTAAAGTCCTGGTCTTTACAACCTCCTCTGGCAAGGAGTTCCACAGGCCAACTATGCGCTGTGTGAAGAAAAACTTCCTTTTGTTTGTTTTAAACCTGCTACATATTAATTTCATTTGGTGACCCCTAGTTCTTACGTTATGAGAACAAATAAGTAACTTTTCTTTATTCACTTTTTCCACATCAGTCACTGTTTTATAGATCTCTATCATATACCCCCGTAGTCTCCTCTTTTCTAAACTAAAAAGTTTCTGTCACAGTCTTTTTAATCTCTCTTCATATGGCACCTGTTCCAAACCCCTAATAATTTTTGTTGCCCTTTTCCAAACCTTTTGCAATGCCAAGATATCTTTTTTGAGGTGAGGTGACCACATCTATACACAGTATTCAAGATGGGGGCGTACGAGGGTTTTATACAGAGGCAATAAGATGTTCTCTGTCTTGTTCTTTATCCCTTTTTTAATGATTCTTAACATTCTGTTCACTTTTTTGACTGCCACTGCACATTGAGTGGAAGTTTTCAGAGAACAATGACTCCAAGACACAATGAGCAGTTATAGCTAAATTAGCCCCATCATATTGTACGTGTAGTTGGGATTATTTTTTCCAATGTGCATTACTTTACATTTATCAACATTAAATTTTATTTTCCATTTTGTAGTCCAATCACTTAGTTTTGTGAGATATTTTTGAAGCTGTTCACAGTCTGCTTTGGTCTTAATTATCTTGAGCAGTTTAGTGTCATCTGCAAATTTTGCCACCTCTCTGTTCACACCTTTCTCTAGATCATTTATAAATAAGTTGAATAAGATTGGTCCCAGGACAGACCCTTGGGGGACCCCACTAATTACCTCTCTCCATTCTGAAAATTTACCATTTATTCCTACCCTTTGTTTCCCGTCTTTTAACCGTTTATCAATCCATGAGAGGACCTTCCCTCTTAGCCCATGACAAATTACTTTACTTAAGAGCCTTTGGTGAGGGACTTTGTCAAAGGCTTTCTGGAAATCTAAGTATATTGTATCAACTGGGTCCCCCTTAACCACAGGTTTGTTGACCCCCTCAAAGAACTCTAGTAGATTAGTATAACATGATTTCCCTTTACAGAAACCATATTGGCTTTCCCCAACAAATTATGTTCATCTAGGTGTCTGACAATTTTATTCTTTACTGTAGTTTCAACTTATTTGCCCGGTATTGACTATCTTCCAGTCATTAGGTACAGATGCACTCTAAAATATGCATACACCTGACGATCGGGGTTTAAGTATATTAGTTGGAAAGTTTGGAGAAGCCTCAAGTGAAAAAATGAACAAATACAACAGTGCTGCCAGTTCAGGATTTTGACAAACACTAAATTCACTCAATAAGTAATGTTTAAAAACAGAATGCAAGTGTTTGTTAAATTAGAGGATCTAACTTGCCATTATGATTAATAACATGAAACTGAAATTATTCCATTTTAGATCAAAAAGGACGCCACATTATGGAATTGTCTCTTTGTAAAAAGCCAACAAAATAGATCCAGTATTCCACAACTTATATAGCATACAAAGGAAAAAGAATATGTAGGAATGTGGGCAAGCATGTAGGAAAATATATAGGAATTTATAATGCTGAGATAACTACAACGGTATGTGTTATCAAAGTTTTCAGGGCTTTTAAAATATTTTCAAAATCTCTTTACATGTTCCTTATGAAAATTTCTTCTGATAAAATGTTGCATGCCTGATTTCTGTCTGTAATATTATATGCTTTTTAAAAACTCCACTGAGCTTTCAGAACACTCATATGGCTTATATACCAAAGGATTAAATTCCATTAACAATTTGTTTAAAATGTTGATCCACATAAAATGTGATATAGTATGCAAAAAATATTAGTTCTATTTGCTTAGCACCATTCAGACTGGATGTTAGGCTTCATATAAAGTGATGTTCCAGTACCTGAAGTATCAGTTGAACTTAGAAGTTGATTGTGCTCTTGAATCTAATAAGTATACAGGATTCCGTTGAACTAATTATTAAGCTTTTATTTAATCGCATCTGAAGTATAAGTGTATAAATAAATGGTGCCAAGAACAATAGAGACAGTAACCCTAGTTCACCGACACTCAAATTGTTTATAATTGATAAGTTTGATTCCTTGCCCAGTTGGTATAAATTAGGTCTTGCATTTACAAAAGACCTACGTGTCAGACATCAAAGATATGAGGCTATTTATTTTAAACTATTCAGATATCAGCTGGTATTTTCTGAGTAATGTCTCAGAAAGATCAGTTCTTTTCTCAGACTAGTTTCTGATTTGAGGAACACACAAGTGCCTAATTCTAATCTCACAGCAAGGTATGTCAGGAATACCTACATTTAAAATTTTAGTGTCCTTACACTAATCAGTGCAAGTGAGATCAGGATCAAACCCAGCTGATTAATGCAAGCTGCTTTTATATTTAATAACATCCTGAAGTGTACTTTAGTTTGCTAATAATGGAGTTTTCTCTCAAAGTCACGAAGACATGCTACCTAAAACAATAGTTAACTTGGAGAAGTACAGTATAACGTTTTTGTTCTTTCCTGGCCTCAAAAGGATCTTTAGCAAGACAGTATGGTTCTAAACTAACAATCATAGCTAAAATTAGCTCACATGAGCTGAGTTACAGAGCTGAAGCTTAAAGCTTATGTCCTTCCTGTACCTACCTTCCTGCTTTGTAGAATGGATTGGAATAGGTCTATTCTTTAAGCATGAGCAGATAGATGAGTTGCCCAAGACGATAAAAATCTGTGGCTCAGATTCTCTTAGTTTCTCACAGTCCAACCCAGACCAGCAGTCTGTCATTGGATCTTAAAGACAGTGGAATCTATCAATTTAGTATTTCCATCCCTTTTTCTAGGTTAAGGTCACCACTGTGATGGAGTCCCCACGGTGCAGCCCACCAATCTGGATAGTCCTTCACACTGTAATTCTACTGTTAAGCTACCAGCCTCTGACAGGTGCTGCACTTACATAGCTATCCACAGGAAGGGGCACATCCATCTGGGTTATGTGAATGATCTCCCAGTCACTCGTGAACTATTAATTGAGAGGTGCTAGCCAAATCCCCTCAGTTCTTAACCTTGCACCCCAGAACTTTACTGTCGTTCACTGCTCAAGGTGCCCTTCACCATCCTTCTGAGTGGCATGGACACACACTAGCCTTTGTCAACTGAGATGAGATTTCCCAAGCACTTCAACCAAAACCACGGTATTTTAGGTAAATAAAAAACAGGTTTATTAACTACAGAAGGGACTATAAGTAGCAGGCATAAAGATCAGAGTTGATTACTTATGAAAGAAATACATTTGCTGTCTCTAAATTTGAACTTAAATGGACCAAGGAAGATTTGAATCAAGCAGTGTCTAATCCTAACACTTGGCACAAGCAGCTTACTGTTCCTCAATATACAGACTTCGGATCAAATTCCCAAGTCCCAAGTCTTTGTCTTTTCCAAATGTTGAAATGGGGAGGAGAGAAGTCAAGTGATGATGTCACTGTCTCTCTTTTTATATTTTCTTTTAGCTGTTGGAAAGATCCTTGCTGGGATATGGGTTGGTCTGCCCCCTTCTCAGATAAACCTCTGAGATAGTAGATTACATAAGAATAACCATACGGGGTCAGACCAAAGGTCCACCAATCCCATATCCTGTCTTTCAACAGTGGACAATGCCAGGGTCTCCAGAGGAAATGAACAGAACAGTAATCATCAAGTGGTCCATTCCCTGTTTGAGTTCAGGTCTGCGCACTGTCATTCCCCTTTTCCACCTCCCTCTAGAGGCACTCGCCTGAAGTCTCCACCCACGCTGCTGCTCCCATTGGCTAAGAATTACATCCAATGGGAGCAGCAGGGGATGATGCTTGCAAGTGCAGGGCTGCACAGAGCCACATATCCCCCCCCAGAAGCTGTTCCAGGTAAGCCCCCAAATCCACTGTCCCCTCCTGCACCCACTCTCCCTCCCAGACCCTGCACCCACATCCCAGGCTGTTACTGCACTCTCCTTCCTGCCTAGACCCCCCCTACCCACATACACACCCCATTCCCCAGAAGTCCCCTCCCACATATGGAACCCCTCATTTTTGGCCCAGGGGCCCCTACAAAATACTATCCCTGAGCCCCCCAAAAAGTTAATCCAGTCTTGCTCATCCTCATGACATTCCTTGATATGCAGCACTGCATAAGCTGGATGTCCAGGGCTCTCTGCTTTGTGACACTTCGTGAAAAATGCTGTGTATTTTCATTCCTTAAGGAGAAAAACAATCAAAGGGAGAAGTCTATTTCCATTTAACATTTGTCCAAATGGATTGCAGAATATATCCAAACTTGCTATATAGTGAGGCATATGCTCAGTTATTGGAAGGCCTCTTACCTGTCTTTGAGCTACTATAGGTTAAACCTGTAGGGCAGCTACACAGAATTCACTGGAGACATTTCCAGGATGGGTCTCTTTGGGAGGCTGTTCTACAGTCTCTGTTTAATTAAACATATTGTTCCA
Source organism: Pelochelys cantorii (assembly GCA_032595735.1). NCBI lineage: Eukaryota > Metazoa > Chordata > Testudines > Trionychidae > Pelochelys > Pelochelys cantorii. The sequence continues at coordinate 109,611,744 of CM064330.1, forward strand.
CCATCCTTCCTAGAAAATGTGTTATAATTAGTGAGTTTTCAGAAATGAAGGGCTGGTTGGTAGAGAGAATTTACCAAACGGTAACTTAATTTTCTATGTCAGTAGCAAGAATTTACAGAAAAAAGTTGCTTACAAAGAGCCCTGCCTCCCTTCATCTTTCCCTAATTTTTGCAATCACTAAAATATGATTACATACAAAGAACATAAGAATGACCATACTGGGTTTGACCATAGTTCTATCTGATGGACCATGGATGGTCCTGGGCCAGAGAGCCCCGGTGGCTGAGAGTCACGCAGCAGGAGGGCTAGCAGCTGGAAGCTCTGCTGAGCTGGGAGCCCAGCGGGGCTAGCAGCAGCCCAGCAGGGGAGCCGAGGTCATGCATCAACCCAGCAGAGGAACAGGGGCTGCACAAGCAGGGGAGCTGGAGCTGTAGCAGTGAGGCCAGGGGACTGGGCCATGGCAGTCAAGTGGGGTGGGTGGCAGCCTGGCAGAGGAGCTGGGCTGGGGATGTGTAGCAGCCCGCCAAGCCAGGACCATTAGCAGGCAGCCTGGCTGGGGCCAGAAGCGGAGCCAGTGGCGAACTAGAAAGCCAGCAACAGGAGACCTCCCCTGGTTCAGCAAATTCCCTCGTTCGGAATCGGTCATGTCCTGAGTGTGCCAGACTAGGGAGGTCCAACCTATATTGTGATAAATCACCCGCAACCTTCTCTTTGTTAAGCTAATTAGATTGAGCTCCTTGTGTCTATCATTATAAGGTGTGTTTTCTAAGCCTTTAATTATTCATGTGGCTCTTCACTGAATGCTCTCCATTTTATCAACATCTTTGAATTTGGAATGCCAGAACTCGCACAATATTCCAACAGTGGTCACTCGATTGCCAAATATAGAGGTATAACAGCCTTTTAGATTCATGAGGCTCTTCATATCCTCAGTCTCAACACCTGTCAGAATACTCTGTCCCTTCCTAATCAAATTGCTTTCAACAGATATAGGTTCTGCATTGTATGACACATGATTTGAAAAGTGCGTATCTGTGGAGGTAATCAAAGGTGCTCAGCACCCACATACGGTTAGGCTTAGTCTACACTGCAGGGTTTTTGCGCAAGAAGCCTTTTGCAGAAGAGTTCTTGCGCAAAAACTTCTTGAGCAAAAGCGTGTCCAGACTTCGAAGCGCATTGCAAAAGCGATGTGCTTTTGCATAAGAGAGCATCCACACTGCATGGACACTCTTGCACAAGAAAGCTCTGATGGCCATTCACAGAATGGCCATCAGAGCACCTGTCCTTTTTCCGATAGCAGTTTCTTGTGCAAAAACCCCTTCGGCGCATCCACACCTGCCTTTTTGCATAAGAGCTGTAGACCAAAAAGGAGTTATTCCTAGTGGGGAGAGGAATAACTCTACTGGCAAAAGCCCTCTGTTGATTTTCTTGCGCAAAAGCGCGCTTGAGGTGTGGACGCTCCGCCAGTTTTTGCACAAAAACCTTGTAGTGTAGATATAGCCTGATTGCAGGGAAGGAAAGTGCTCAGGACATTACCAGTTTAGCCCATATATTTGGTGAAAAATATTAGAAATGTTAAGTAATCTGGATCTGTTTGCAAAAGGGTGATAAATAAGTCCCAGATACTCTCAGACCAAAAATAAGTGGTGAGTGGACACTTAAAATCATTTTAAGGAAAAGATTTATGATTCATTTATTTTCTTGGATATATAGATTTATGGATCCTACATATTTTTACTTGAAATTACTACATACTTAGCCAAAATATATAGGAAAGTTAATTTTCTAAATGTTTAAAGATTTTTATAATGCAAGAAAACTGAATCATAAAGACACTTTAATTTCTTTCTCGTCCTTTCTCCTCTAAAACGTAAAATGTTAGTTAGAAATAATGCCTTTTACCCTCTTTTTCACCCTGTATCTACATTGCTAATACAATATATATTTATTAATTATAAAGCAATCAAAACATTTTATTGAGCCTGTGTAATTTTTTTAATCAAACGCTTTCTGGTAACTAACTCCAAGGATCTGCTTTAAAATTAGACTTTTGTAAAAGATAGCTTAATGCTCCACTGGCAGATCTCAGCTTCCCTTGTCCAGTTTACTAAATAGGATGACTAAATTGTAGTCACACCAGTTCTGAGCAAACAGGCAAGAAGGAAGATAGTTAAGCATCTTGCTGTGCGTGAGCAGTTAGAGGGCAGGCAGACACCGTGCACCTTGACCACCTATTATGAAGCTTTTTGCTGCAATGTCAAGTGAAAGCGAGTTAATTGGGTGAAGCTGTAGAGCATGTTAGGGGCATGGTAAAGGGTTGCTGTCTGACAGCTGAATGTCAGCCAAAGCTAGTCAAGTGTGGCTGAGAGACAGAGACCTGTCACAAAGTTCACGTGGACTATAGCACAGTTAGGGAGCTGAAATGTGGTTCAGTCTCACTTTCTCCCTCATTGCATTCAAGCACCTTAAGATTTCACACTGAATGTGTCAACTCTTGTTCTCTAAGCTGTTTTCTCCTAACCCTTCTGCATTCAAATGATTGGACAAAAGATGCTAATGTCTGGCAAAGTGAATGTAAATATACTTTTTTTCCTCCTTTTCTGCTGGAGCGTCAATGTACATCTGACTCAAAAAGAAACTGTGAAGGGTTACATCAAACAATTAGACTGCTTGGTAGTTCAGCTGAAAGCTGAGTCCATTTCTCAAGAGGCATACGAGGCTTGACAATTAAAACTGTTGAATAGGCAATGCTTTCTTGCCAGGACAGGAAAAAATGGGTTTAGAGGCAACAACTGTTGTATGGCACCCTGATGACACTGAGTGTACTGCTGAGGTCACTCATGTTCAGTTTCAGATCACAATTTCCCTCTTCTTTCCCTCACCGCCGACTTGAGGTAAAGTGCTGTGGAGACAGACAGCTATTGGAAGTACAGCTACAAGGAAGATAAACAGTGAAGAGTTGTAGGAAAATTCACCTGTTGGGAAGGGCTTTCCTGGAACTGAGAAGCACTCAGTTACACATAGTAAGAATATTATATACTGAAAAAACATTTGGAGAAAGAGCAAAACAGTTTAATACAAGTGCAGGTTGTAAGTTTCCATACAAAACACAACATAAATCAATAATAGTTCAGGCTAGCTAGTAAAAAGTGATTGTTTGCGAAGGTACCAGGACACTGGGATCAGGGATGGTCTAGACAGTACTGGGTCCTGCCATGAGGGCAGGGAACTGGACTAGATGACCTCTTGAGGTCCCTTCCAGTCCTAGTATTCTATGAGTCTATGATTCTATGACTGATAAATAAATAGCATAAGTGAAATGTGTCTCTGTGATGAGAATGTGTTGCATTAGTAAAGAATTAGACATTTGGATTAAAATCAATGCATGCTGAGTATTATATTGTGCAAATAGCACCTTATGCTTTGTTTTTAATATACCTGGTAATAATAGAGCAGTGTAAAACAATTCAGTTTGAAAAGTGGGTTCTCCTAGGACAACATGTGTACAGTACTGTGTGTCAGAAAGAATCTTGCAAGACCGTATAGATTGTGTGTGTATTTTAGCTAAGCTATTCTGAAATTATTCAAATTAACAATGCAAAAGACATAGAAGACCATCTCTTTGCCTACAAGATATAGTCCACAAATAGCTTGCATATCAGATGTTAAACTGATAATGATGGTTCTAGTCCTACAGGTTCATCATATGTACAAAGTCTTGTAGATTAGCACAGGTATTGCTTAGACTCTGGTTTTAATTCAGGAAAAAATCTATTCAAGAGCTTTTTAGTGATATGTATGAAATATGTGGTTTATTATAATATTAAATCTTTTTTATTATTTTTAATCAGAGCCTATAATTGATTATTCCACTCAGCATATAAAATGCTAGAGCATGCTGGGGGTAGGATAATAAGTATTGTTGCCCAATAATTACATAATCATTTGTTTACATAAAAAATTCTGTAAGCATAAAAGGAAATTCTCCAGTAATGGAAAAGCTATTTAGAAACTATTGCTAGCAATTCTGAAAGAAGAAAGTGTGATGTGTACCTTTCTGGTATGTAGTTAGTTGGCAGTCTGCTGCCTCTGACATCTTGTTGGTGGGATCCAGAAAGAAATGCTGATCATGAAGATTTATACAGCATGTTACTATGTTACTACTCTGTTTGTTACAGACCACCATGAGTCCTGCTGCATCAACATACAGAGTTATGAAACGATTGGCATGGGAAAGAAACAGTTATTGTTGGCTAGTGTACTTTCTTGCTCTGGAAAAGTTTGCTAGTTCTCATTAAGTCACAGTGGCACCAAGTAGCAGCACTTTCCCATTTTAAACACCAGATTTTAGACTTTTCATCATTTTTATGTTTTATTTATTTTATCCAAAGTGAAAATGGCTCCTTCAAGCTATTTCTAACAGCGAAAAGACTCGTAGTATCCTGGAAATGTAGAATAGTTTTCATCATGTAGCAAATAGGCCACTCCATAGTGGAAACACATGTGTTTGAAAGTAGATTATATTATCTAAAACCTTGCAACTTTTTAGAGGGGCCAAATTTTGCCTCCCATCAGCGATGTTCCCAAAAGGATTCACAAATAGGGACTGTCCATATAACATTTTTTTCTTTCTCTCTTTCTATGAAAATTCCCTTTGACATGCCTTTCCAGTATGTCACTTTCTCCGAGATATTCTTGACAACACTGTAGTTAAAATGCCAGTGGAAGCCGCAGCCCTACACTGGTACTCTTTTTACTGCTGGTGGAATTGTACATGATGAGAGCAAAAATGGGAAATCTTGAAGAGAAAATGTCCAGTTTCAGTAAAGCCACACAGTGTGCTGCTGAAATGGTGCTACTTTCTGTCATTTTCCTAACTTAGTCTACCCAGTGTCTGTCCCCCACTTTAAATCATTGCGCTACATGGAAGTAGAATAAATCCAATTGCCATTGCCAGGCCAGGAGTCACCTGTGCACAAATACGTAGGCTATGTCCTGTGATTCCTCGGCTCTGCCCTGTAGCACACTGCTTTTCCTCCTGGTGTTCAGCCTTTCCTCAGAGAAGATGGAATAAGTGCAAGAAGTTTCTACCCATCGAACTCAATCACAGCTGAAGATGCTCAGAACCTTTGTAATCAGGCCTGTTGTTTAAAATTCAGCAGATCTAAATGATAGAGAATCTGGTCAATGGGATTTTTAATATTTTTAATTTTCCTATTTTTATTTCATTGCATTATTGAATTGTGGTTATTGCATCTTCAAAGAGAATTTCTACTGCAGTTTTGGATAGTGAAAACTAATGGTACAACATCAAATATTAGAAGTATTATTGGTGTAACACATTGCAAGAATGGAAAGAAATGAAAAAGTGGAGGGTGGTTTAAAAGCAACGCATAATGATGGGAATTGTAGTACAACAAAATTATCCTGGCATAGACTTTGAAGGCTGAAACTATCCTGACTGATTTGTGAGTGCACTCTGGTTATAGATTTTATTGTTACCATTGAAGATAAACAGTATACTGTACAACATACTTCACTATAATAGTAGGCGGTTGTTAGTTATCCATCTGCACAACACGTGCACATACTCCACCAATCCCAAATGCAAAATTACGTGTGTATTATTCCACAGATATTTAAATATTAACACCTGATCTCAGTGTGATGCCATTGCAATTGCTGACATTGCTAAATACTTTCATATATAAGGATGTCACAGATGACTGTATTATAATGTTCCCACACAAAGTCCTATGTAGTAATAATTAGTTTTGTAAAATTATTTTACATTTTGGGAAAATCAACTACGTTTTCATGAGGCAACCCCTAACATAGGATCAAAGCTTAATCTCTAAGGAGTTATAAAAGAAAATAAGCTTAGTGTCATTGTTTTACAAGCCTCTTTTTGCTTGCATCTGACTAAAATATGACTTTGATTTAAGTACAGTTTACAATGCAATTATTTCATAATATGGACTAATGGTTTTCTGTTTTGTTTATTAAAGAGCATATTTTAAAAATTTGGGCTTTCAGGCTTTGAAAAATGACTCATGAACATGCCTAATTACTATGTGTCTAAAACATTTTGAATTAATATTTTTTAAGCATATTGTGTCCTAAATATATTTATCTGGAGGAGTGTAATATTTTGGATGGAATCGTTTATAGCTGTCTGGGTAAATAAAAGTGTCATGGTAAAGATTTACTTAAATAGACCCCTTATTTCAGGTAACTGATTCCCTTTCAAAAAAATCACCAACACACCCATTTACATGATAGACGATCATCACATCTCCTGCCCAGCCATTTCAGTATGTCATTTTAGTAACTTAAGTATCTAATTACGTATGGACTGCAACGGTTTCAAAAGAGGTTTGTTGGAGAAATAATAACTAGCTTTAAATTTCATGCATTTGCACACAGTGGCATTTCAAAATAGTTCTAATTTATGCCACTTTAATTTTTTTACTGTTCTGTGGAATATTAGTTTCCTATTTGTTGCAATGTAATATAGGTTCAAACCAGTTCAACAGCAGTGAAGATTTTTTTTTACGCCAGGCAAGCTACTGTAAAATTGTATTTCCACCCAATTCTGTGACTATTATTCTGCACTAGATTTGTGTGAAGTGCAGCATAGGATCTTGATAACTAAAACAGACACCCCAACCCTGAAGCATTTACTGTAACATAGTCTATTGACTTGCTGCCAGTCATTAAGTTTCATACATTTTTGTGTAACTCTCAAAGAAAACCAGATTTCCCAACTTCTTTCTTGGGATTTTGATCTTTAAAAAAAAGTCTGGGGAAAATCACTGTGAGAGAATGTGATTGTGGCAAGTGATTTTTAATCAATATGATAGTTCCATTAATTGAGACATGGAAAACGTGCAAACTGGTATGTATGTTAAATAGACTCTTCTTCAATATTTGTCACCTATTTGGCAACCTGTTTACAATTTATATTTTAGTGACTTCATTTCCTTAAACACAGAAAACAGCCTTTTCAGAATTATATAGTTTATTCTTATTCTTTAGGTTGGCAAAACTTATGAAAACAAATAACAGAATCTCTACAAAGAGCTTGAAGAATTCTGCATTTGGATTTTGTCAATTTTATTTTCTATTTTGATATTTTTAAGCTAATTAAAATAAATTAATAAATATAAAACTGCTAATTGATACAATAGATTGAAATTAGGGTTCCATAAAGGCATCAGATTGTTAGTTACATATACAATAAAGTTTTATTCTGGCCTCAGTCCTACATAACCTGAGCAAAATGGAACTGAAATGCTACGGGTGGTGCAGATCAATATTTGCAAGTGCTTTTGGTTAACTCCCTTTCATAACCATAATAGTTTAGCAAAACATAAGCTACTGCTTCATTTTAAATATCTCCTTGCATTTGAAGGAGATCTGAACTTGCTGCCATATTGGTTCTCCTTGAAAGTCCAGCATAAACCTTGCTGATTTCAGTCAGCTACAATACAGCTTGTGGAGTATCAAGAAATCAAAAGAATCAACATCAAAGAAAATTGCTGATCTAGATGAGATACAGCTATTGATTTTTCTTCAGCAGAAGTATCGGGGGAGTGGAAAGGGGGAGAGGAACCCTCCACCTCTTTTATTTTTATATAAAAATCTCAGTTCCAAAACTGTGCATCATATTTTGAAAGCTTATGGATCATGAAAGTATAGTAACATTAACCATTAGAACTCTGGCATTTTTTTCAAAATGCTAATCATGGAAATTTAGGAGAACACAAACACCTTTTCTAAAAGAAAAAAATAAAACTCAATAACATATTGTACTTTTGACCTTTAATGGGCTATTTTAACCAGTGAACATTATGCTGAGGACAGCATAGTGGCTAAATTTAGTGTGCTTTAGGTGTCTCATACATAGAATCTTCAACATGCAAAAGCGGGAAGAGGGAAATCAGCAAGTTGCTTTCGGGAGTATTTGGAATGCTACTATTGTACATGACAGTTTATATAGATGTGAATGAGTTCTAATGGTCACGTTACCTTATAGCCATATTTCATGAGCTGTCAAGATATGATGCACAATTATTTGACCCTGAGTTTTTCTCAATGTTAAATATTAACTGGTACTTACCATTCTAACTAATTGACTAAATGCTCATATTTGTAAAAACGTGAATCACATTTTCAAGCAGGCTTCTTTGGGAGTATGTACAATAAGGATTTTATGATCCAACAAATATTAACCAATAGTTACAATAAAATACGGTTAATAAAAGAAAAAGCAAATATGAGCAAAAATGAGAATTCTTCCCAATACAGTGACAGCGAGAATGTAAGTTAAGGTATTTATCAAGAAAAAAACCTCTCTTAATGTCATTTCTAAGGTAAGATTTCCAGCATTACAAATGGTAAATATGTTCTGAATATATGCAGAATTCTTTAGACTGTAGAAGTTGATGTTTCCTAATGGCCAGTACTAATGTAAAGTGCTTCATATGAACTCTTTGCTATTGATTTACCAAGTAATATGCTTTTTTATACATTAATAAAACTAAAGAATTTGCACATAAATGTGTGAAGGAGAAATTGAATTTATTTCTGCTGTTTTTATTGATTTTGATTGATTTACAGTAAGTATGTATGGCTTTTGTTTTAAACTTTATTCCAGGAATCACGAGACAGTTCAAACATCCCAATGGCTTCAAGATCAGCACTTCAGCCTGACCAGACCTGTATCCCAGACTTTTTGCCATTGCAAGCTGAGTCAGATACATCTTACAGTTTTATACACAATAGACCCCATTCTCGGTCTTCATCCTATTCTTCTGCCCTCAACATCTCAGCCAGCACCAAAAGAACAATACAAAATGGATTTTAAGATTTTTTTGTATTAATTTTATGAGGAAAAACTTTATACATTTTAAATGATGCAATTAAAATGATATTGTGTATTTTGGGCACTAATTTTTACATTTGTTTGGTGAGTGTCTGGTCATATGTCCATGATCCTATACTTCTCACTTCTAGTGAAACAAAGCAGTGCAGGGTTTTTTGTTGGTTTTGTTTTTGTTTTGTTTTTTAGTTTTAGTTTTATTTATCACTGTTGTTCATTTTTATGTAATATATTTTTAAATGTTAAAGAATGACACATTTTGGGTAATTTTCTTCAGACTTAAAAAAATCAATAAGCCATTTTAGTCTCTATCTATCAAAGTTGTTTCATACTTGTCTATTTTAAATCAGGACTGCAATACTTTAATAGGATTGAGAGAGCTATTTGAAATGTATGCCAATGATTCCTGTCATTTCATGGCAGCCCTGCCATGGTTCACTGAGCCCCCTCTTCTCTCTTGTCAGCTCAACTGAAGACAAGCATTTAGTTGCAAACTTTAAGCAGGTTGTGCAAAACAGAAATGATGTGACTGCTTCTCCTCCTGCACAATAATGTCACTCCTGGTCAATGTGAGAAGGTCAGGTTGCTCCTACATGATACCACTTGCCCATTTGAACAAGTTAAGTTAACTGCTGAATCTGGTCCCTGCAGGTGTTGAAAACTCATCCTTTTATCAAGTCTGCATCTGATGAGAAAGTAGAACAATTGTGCAGGCAGGATTTCTGATGACATGTTTATGTACTTTATAAGGACAGTTCCCAAACCACTGTTACAGGTAATATATTTAGTTTAAGCAGAAATACTTTAAAGTAATGGCAGTTTTGACCTTCAAAATAGACTCCTTTTTTGTTGTTGTTGGTAGGACCCAAGAGTGACGCCCATCTTTGATGCTGACAGAATTTAAAGCAAAGCCATTGCCCTGCATTTTCTGCCTTGTAGCACACAAAAGTAAAATTGTATGTCAGGCCGAGATGTCGGGGAGCTGACAAGATGCCCCAGTGACATTTCAGCTGGAAAGAGCAAGTGTCTTGCAACCAAGTGGTCAAATATCAAATAATAGGTCAAGCAGGAAGGAGCTGAGTTCTAACCACAAAGAGGTTTCTGGTAACTTACTTGACAAGCTTTTGGGTGCTTTGTGGCTTGACAAAGTGATGTTCTGTTGGGTATCGCTAGACAGACTGTTCTTTATCGCCTTCAGAAGATCAGACATTGACATTGATTAAACTCTTTAACCCCTAAAGGTTAAATTCTAGCATCTTGCATCATTGTGAGTGGGAAAACAAAAGAAAATTTATAAGATACCATTTGTTTTTGTATTAATCACTGAATTCCCTAGTGCTATTAACTTTTGATGTGTGATGTAGTTTTTGACAAAGAGATTGAATGCAAAATCTATATATTAGATTGTTTCTCCATTGCAGACCAGTAATACATTATAAAAATAATATTATGCATTATGAAATTTGTAATGTCTTGTGCTATGTTAAAAGCCACATTTGATTCTAAGAATTCTGACTACTGAAATGTTCTTTATTATTTTGCCTGGGAGATATTTGCATACATAATATACACAACATTAAAAGAAAGATCATGAAAACTCCTATTCTCTCTTCTGCTACGGACTCTATTACAAATATTAGGTTATAGAAGATTGAAACCTACTTGCAAGTTTTCATGTATTTCTGATGTTCAAGACCTTTATTTATATGTGCTTCAGCAGGCATACTGGTGTAGATCTACACAAACACATCATAATTGAGCTAATTTTATTGTCAAAAGTACTGATACAAAAAGTAAAATTATTTCTTTATGTTGTGTTTAGACTAAGACATTTTCTATTCAAATGGTAAGACTCAGCTTCCCTCCTTCCTAACAGTGACTATTCTTTGTATAAGTATTGAACATACTGTACATTTTTCTCACATATGTAATGTCAAAGGTCTTTTTATATTTACATTTCACAAAGCATTTGTTATATCTATTGTGTGTATGTGTTTTTTTTAATGTGTATGCTTTCTTTTAAAAATAGTGCCGTTTGAAAGATGCCATATAGTCGGAGAGATACTGTGCATACACTTTGGCGCATGAACTCATTAATGGCTCCATAATGAGTCATCTGGCTCATCAACAATCAAATGCTACTGCATTGTTCTTCAGGCTTATGAAAAACTTTCAGGGCCAAGTGAAAAATTCGAAAGGAACAGAGGAGATCCTGCTTGGGCAGGTCTCACTTAAGACTAAGAGGGTTGCAAAAAAACTAGTTGCCAACATGGCATTCCCTTTTTCCCCTTTCTGGGAATATTAGTAAGCCCACTGTCTTGGGATTCCATAGGTAATATCCTAGATCCATCTCAATCTGATTACAAAATGTAGGTCAGAAATGGCCCAGGATAGATGTAGATAATTTCTCTTTTGCCACCACAACTTTCATATACAAATTTCATTCCTCCTATTTGATTTACTAGTTATATGAAACTGCTAGGAGAAATTACGAGTCACTGCAGTCTTGAATGCTGGCACCGTGTGCATGACACCCCTCCCTGTTTACTGTTCACATCATATGCAAACACCAACACTGCCCATTTATCCTGGTACTTGAGGCTATGTCTATACTACAGAGATTTGTTGGAAAAACGGCCGTTTTTCTGACAAAACCTGAGTTATGTCCACACTACACTCACATTCTTCCGATAGTAATCAAAAGAACAGAGGGGTTTTTCCGGCATTGGTAATCCTCTTTCTATGAGGAAGAAGCCTTTTTCCAAAAGAGTTCTTTCGGAAAAAGGCATGTGTGGATGGGGAAGAGGGAGTTCTTTTGAAAAAAGAGGAAAAAGCACAGGTGCCCTGGTAGCCACTCCATCCATAGTAATCACAGTTTAAATGCGATATAGCATACATTCAGTGTGGACATCTTTCGAAAAAGCAGATCACTTTTTCAATGTGTTTTTGTGTAGGGACGCTCTCTTTCAAAAGAAGTTTTTTCGGAAGATCTCTTCCGAAAAAAAGGTTCTGCTGGAAGAAGCCTGCAGTCTAGACATAGCCTGAGTGAGGGGGAGCTGGCTGAAACAAAGTAGAGGCTCTGATGGTAGGCACAGGGAAACATTTTAAAGTGCTTCTCATAACTCTTCATTTCTTCCAGTTGAGAATGCCCGATCCTAAGTAATTGAAGTAGTATGTAGCACAGGGGTATTTCTGTATTTCTTGCTGATGTTAGGCTTCAGATAACACTGACTACAAAAAAAAAAATACCTAGTCTGTATGGACCTTGCCCTTTCCATTGGTGACTTGGCCTCAGTAATATCTGTCTTTTGTTACCCTTACATTAAATAAATTAAAACCAGATAAGCCTTGGCTTGAAAGAATGAGCCTTGGGAAAGACATGCTACTGGTTGTCCATGTTGCTCAAGAGGAGTTATGCCACATTTTTTACATCACCCCTGTAACATGCCATTTATTCTCGGTCCTTACTTAAAGCAAGTAAGGGGTTTAAGATTTCAAAAGGACTGCTTCATTCTTGGGACCTTAGCTGCTCTCAATAGCTTTGTTCCAGGAGGACATTGGAACCTGTTTATCTAAAGGGCAGGAGCTGCAGCTGTTCTGGAACATTGGAACTTACGCCCACAGGAACAAAGAATGACCCCAGACCTGCCCAGTTACAGGTCTCAAATGGAAAGCTCACTTCTTTGAATTTACTTTCCTACGAAGCAACTAGACTGTGATTACAGTTAACATAAGGAAAAAGTAATAAATTATATTGTTTTCCCTTCCCCCCCACCATGGAAAAGAAAGTTTAAATTTGTAATATACATCATGTGTGTGTATTTTTGGCAAGGCACTCAGGTAGCATGATGGATATGGTATAAGAACGAGATTAGAAATGACATCCTCACATTTTGCAAAGGATCAAGGTGACTGCTGAAGGCAGCATAACTTCAGCAGTAGCAATGTGCCTATGGGGAGAAGCGGCACAGATGGGCTGACATTTCCCTACCTAATATTTCCCCAGCATCCACTTCCTTTAAACCACTCCCCTATAAAGGAGCAATTTGAAGGACAGTCAGCAAGGCTCATCTCAGAGAATTTCACAGTTCCTGAAGTTGTTTGTAGATATTGCCATAGCATGATACCATTTACCCCCCAAGTGCTTTGACACCATCTTTTTTCCTGAGTTTTTAGGTCTCCTTGATTTATTTATAACTGTACACTAGAATTGTAGAACTGGAAGGGACCTCAAGAAGTCATCGAGTCCAGTCCCCTGCCCTCATGGCAGGACCGAGCACTATCTAGATCATACCTGAGAATTGTTTGTCTAACCTGCTCTTAAATATCTCCAGTGATGGAGATTCCACAACCCCGCTAGGCAATTTATTCCAGTGTTTAGCCACCCTGACAGGAAGTTATTCCTAATGTTCAGCCTAAACCTCCCTTGCTGCAATTTAAGCCCATTGCTTTTTGTCCTATCCTCAGAAGCCAAGGAGAACAATTTTTCTCCCTCCTCCTTGTAACACCCTTTTACATACTTGAAAATCACTATCATGTGCCCTCTCAGACTTCTCTTTTCTAAACTAAACAAGCCCAGTTCTTTCAGTCTTCCCTAGATCATGTTTTCTAGACCTTTAATCATTAATCTACTACTATTAGTAAAGATGACAAATAATAATGGGAGTCCTCTTCAATGCTAGAAAAGAAATTGGAGAGCTTCACCAAGTCAGATCCTTAAATAGCTTTGATCTTGTGGTCACACTCTTCTGACAAAAGCCCTCAGATTTCTAAACTTTGTGAAAGACCTGAGTGAGTAAATTGCCATATGCAACCTCTTCATGAATTAGGTCAATTTGTGCTGTTGATCACTTATTTCAGCAGCTGATCATGCTGCTTTCCATGTTCAGTGATATAACATTTACATTGTCAGTGTTTTCCATGTTCAGTGATATAACTGAGTTCACAGGAAATTACTTCATCTGACTTTTAAAGTATGGACTTGCCTCATAATTGTGTCACAGGGCGTCAATAAACACGTGGACAAGGGGGATCCAGTAGGTATGGTATACTTAGATTTTCAGAAAGCCTTTGACAAGGTCCCTTACCAAAGGCTCTTAAGGAAGTTGTCATGGGTTAAGAGGGAAGGTCCTTCCGTGAATTGATACTCAAGATAATTAAGACCAAAGCAGACTGTGAATAGCTTAAAAAAGATCTCACCAAACTAAGTGGTTGGGCAACAAAACGGCAAATGAAATTTAATGTTGATAAATGTAAGGTAATGGACATTGGAAAAAATAATCCCAACTATGCATACTATATGATGGGGACTTATTTGGCTACAACTACTCGAGAGAAATCTTAGAGTCATTGTGGATAGTTCTCTAAAAACATCCACTCAGTGTGCAGTGGCAGTCAAAAAAGCAAATAGATACCAAATGTTAGGTATCATTAAAAAAGGAATAGAGAATAAGACAGAAAATATCTTATTGCCTCTATATAAAACCATGGTATACCCACATGTTGAATACTGTGTACAGATGTGGTCGCCTCATCTCAAAAAAGATATATTGGCATTGGAAAAGGTTCAGAAAAGGGCAACAAAAATGATTAGGGGTTTGGAACAGATCCCATATGAAGAGAGATTAAAAAGACTGAGACTTTTCAGTTTAGAAAAGAGGAGACTAAGGGGGGATAGGATAGAGGTCTATAAAATCATGAACAGTGTGGAAAAAGTGAATAAGGAAAAGTCATTTACTTATTCCCACAATATAAGAAGTAGGGGTCACCAAATGAAATTAATAGGCAGCAGGTTTAAAACAAACCAAAGGAAGTTTTTCTTCACTCAGCGCACAATCAACCTGTGGAACTCCTTGCTAGAGGATGTGGTGAAGGCTAGGACTTTAACAGGATTCAAAAAAGAGTTAGATAGATTTGTAGAGGTTAGGTCCATCAATGTCTGTTAGCCAGGATGGGTAGGAATGGGTTCCCTAGCCTGTGTTTGTCTGGAAATGGGTTACAGAGGAGGGCTCGTGAAGATTACCTGTTGTGTTCCCTACCTCTGGGGCATCTGGTATTGGCCACTGTTGGCAGACAGAATACTGGGCTAGACGGACTGTTGGTCTGACCCAGTATGGCCAATCTTATGTTCAGTTATTTAGTTGTTTATAATTTGCAAGATTGCAAAAACAAGCCAGCTGTACTAGATTTTTCACACTCTGTTAGCACCGTTACTTCTGAATCTTGTGTGATATTTCCCTATAAAACTGAAGTTTTAGTATACAAGAATCTGTCTGAAACCATTTTGATACTAATTTTAATCAAAATAATCCACGAACCTGCAACAGGATCTGCACAATCAAATCCTTGTACCAGAATGGAGTCCTGTGGAACTCAGTGGTACTTTGCCATGGATTCAAGGGTTCGACATGGATCTACTTACAGTAGCTAGGACCATGAGGGGAAAAGGCTCAAGGAAAGTTCTGTTTTACCCAGTTTTATCTATATAGTCAAAGATTCCAATAAAAGAAGTTTTATTACTTCTTTAAACCAGCTGTTTAGTGGTGGCACACTTTTGAAGTACATTAGGCTACCATTTTGTATTTAAAGTGCTGCATGACAGATAAAATGGCAGAAAAATAACTATACAGGAATTTATTTAGAATTAGGTGTCCCTCAAGAAGATTATTCTAACAGATATGTCTGGATCCAGGGTACAGTTTTCATGTTCCCATTGTTTCTTCACTGCTGATATGTTTCCTCCTTTTCCCCTTTTATATAACTCAATGGAGTATGTGTTAAATTGGCATTTTCTGTATTACATCATTAGCACGGGTGTAGCTATGTCTTTGATTCAGGATTGGGAGGTTTGTCTGGAGTCTAATAAAAATCATGCATCAAGAGATGACATTTCAGATTTAGTGTTATTTTTTGAATTTGATGTTAATGCACAATATTCACTAATTTTTCATTGTTGAGAGGGTTTTTTTTTTACAACTTATATAGTTTTAACACAGGGCAAAATGTACTTTAAATAGTTTTCAAAATGAGAAAGGGCCAAACCAATAATATTTACACTATAAATGCAAACTATTCTTAAACAATACTCAGCCATTTAATTTTTTTGCCAATACATGGTAATACAATAGTAGTGCCATGATTGTTACAGCTGCAAATTAACAATAAGCAGTAGCAGAGAAGTCTTATCCTACATACCCTTACTAACATAAGTACCATACATGCATGCACACTAAGACTTGCAGAATAAGGTACATGCATTGCAAAATTTAAAAATTCATGCATTTGGATCAAAGAAAGAAGTGTGGGCATAAGCACTGACTGCTCTTCCTTCCAGGAGGTGTTCAGCCCTCAACTCCAGGCACTCCCCCCCACTTTACCCCATCCCCCAAATCCCTGCTCCTGCCCGCCTCTTCCTGCCCCTGCTCTGTCCCCACTCCTTCCCTTCCCTTCCCTTCTGGGGCTTGAATGCCACAAATCAGCTGTTTGCAGTGCTCAGGAAGCGCTGGGAAGGATGGGGAGGAGTTTGTAAGCAGGGGGCCACCTGTGTATGAGAGACGTTGGGGTGAGGGATGGGCACTCACTAATCTTTCCCCATGGGTGCTCCAGCCCCAAAGCACCCATGGAGTCAACTCTTACGAATGCGGGGATGCATATTTAGCTGAATCCCACCAAGTGCTCATTGTGGCAAGTCAAATGATTAAAGTAAAACAAATGCTTTCCTGGATTGAAGAAACAGTGTGCAGCACTTTGCAGGGCTCAGCCCATTATGATTAATGCACAAAGTTCTACTAAAGTGCAGGATTCTGTTGGCACAGGTTGAGGGCCAATGCAGTACCTGATTCCATACCATGCCAATGGCCCATTTTATTTATTTTTTAATAAAGAGCCAGCTATAACCCCCATCTCATATTCTTGTCATAGTTGCAAATCCTAAAACTCCAAAGAGCAAAGAAAATCAGAGTTCAGTTTGAAACTCTTCTTCTTGTCATGTGGAGGTCAATAATGATAGAGTGACCTCATAACCATTATTATATTTCTGTATGTTGCAATGTGTGAGCGACACTAGATGAATCTTGGTTTCAGTCCTTGCTCTGCACTGATGTGCTGGGGTGGACTTAAGTCAGATGCTTAGCGGATATACATTTTTAAAACGCTGACTTAATGAGAGTCATGCAGCTAAAATCCTGCACTTTTTTAAAAATGTCAGGGGATAATGTTATTTGAATGCAGTCTTTGGTGGTTTAATTGAGTCATGCTTTGTTTTCTTTTACTGCACATTAATGCCAATGAAACAAAGATTGTTGACAGAGTCCTCTTCAGTGAAGCATCCAGTGACACATTGTGTTGCTATAGAACAATACAACAGGGCTATGTCTAGACTGAAGAGTTTTTCTGGGATACTGAAAAGCTCTGCCACGTCCAGGGAATGCGTCCGCTTTTTTGGAAGAATTTCTGAAAAAGTGGGCACGTTCGTTTGGCATCGTGAGATGTTCCAAAAGAGGAGTTTTTTACGAAATTTGGCCCTGTGTAGATGGGCCAAATTTCGGAAAAGCCTCTTGCAGAAAAAGATATGCAAATTGTGGTTCGCAATTTACATATCTTTTTCTGATAAAACTCTGCAGTCTAGATGTACCCCAGGAAAGCAAATGTTCTTACTCTGCTCAAGAAGATGCTGATACAGTCCAAGCAATAACGAGTATTCACCATATTTTGTGAAGAGCTGTGGAGTTGGCTGTGCTTTCCACATAGATCTTGACTCTGTTATCAGCCTGCCTTTTGAGCTAGTGATGGCATTCAGAGGATAATGTTGGTGGATTTTTTATATACATTTTCCCCAGGCTATGTCTATACAGCAGCATTATTTCGGAATAACTGACGTTATTCCGAAATAACATAAAGCGTGTCTACACTACAGGCAGTTATTTCAACATAATGCTGAGCTGGAGGATTTTTTACTCCGACTCCTGTAACCCTCATTTTATGAGGAGTAAGGGAAGTCGGAGGAAGAATGCTCTTTGTCTAACTTCCTGCAGTGTAGACAGTGCCAACAGCCAAAATAAGCCATTTCAACTTAAGCTACATAATTGACATAGCTCAAGTTGCGTAGCTTATTTTGTCTTTAGCCCTCCTGTGTAGACGTGCCCTCAGAGACTTAAGAAGGAGCATGCATGATATATTAATACGTAAACTTTGAAAAATGTAAAGCAAACAATGCAGGCTGGATACAGGAGCGCCTTCTTGTAGCTTTTGTAAATTTGCCTTAGGTCATGCCTGTGGCCTTTTATCTTGCTTTTTTAATGGACAAACATAATAATTTGTCGTCTTTTCACTGAGTCATCATCCAGTGCATAGCTTATTTTCATCTGCCATAACACCCTCAGATGACAAATAATTAGGAATAGTGCATATAATTTCAAAACCTTGGGAGCCTGAGTTCCAATTTCAAAATGATTTAGGCACTTAAAATCCGAAATCAATGTGACTTTCAATGTGACAGGTTCTTTAGTGCCAAAGTCACTCTCTAAAAATGGGACAGTTTCCTAAGTCACTTTGCTTTTGAAAATGTTACCCTAGATTGGCAGAGGCTTGTTAGTCATCTGCAGTGCGTTGATTGTGGGTTCAGTTGTGGCTTTGTCATAAATCCTGATCAAGAGTCAATTCATAGTTGTGCTATCTCCAGAAGCAGAAGGACCAATCGGAGACAAGATCTCTGATTGGATCTCCCCCTGCACACCTTTGCTCCAGGGACAAAGTCATTTATGCCAGCCCTGTACTTGGTTCAGGTTGCTTACTCTCCGTGCCACCTGTGCTTGCTGGGCAGCACATTGTGTGTGTATGTGTGATGGGAAAAAGAAGGTTTCACTCACCTCCTGCTCACCTGAAGAAGAGGGGGTGAGTGATGTTAATGAGGCTGCTAAGTTCTAACTCCATCAAAGATAGACTGATGATGCAAGTAGACCTATGCCACATAAAGTGGTGATGCACGGGGGCTGAGTGCCATGTAAAGTGGCTCGCAGCTGAGCTGTCTTTGAACATCCCAACCTAATGAGGGAGTCACACGTAGTATAGCAATTAGAACTGGGGAAACTTGGGGTCTTTTCCTGGTTCAGTTACTGTCTCTCTGGGAGATCTCAGGCAAGTCACTTAGGCTGACATTTTCAAAAGTGGGTGTGCTAACTCAAATAACTAAGATGTAGCCTGATTTGTCAGAAGTGTGGGCCTCCCAGAACTTCCACTGGAATAATGGGAGTTGGTGGTCTTCAGCAACTCTGAAAATCCAGCTGCCATCTAGGTACTTTGTGGATTTAGGTGCCTAAATTTAGGTACCAAACTTTGAAATTTGGCCTTAACCTCTCTGCCTCAGTCAAATGGGGATAAATAAAATACTCGCTTTTCTAAAGGCCTTTGAAATGCTTGAATGCAAGTTACCATGCACATGCAAAGTGTGATCAGTTCATATACTTGTGTGACTGTAGGCTAGAGTGACACATAATGACACTTATGTAAATTTTATGAATGTATGTATGTTTTTCTACAAGCCACATAAAAGCCATTGTAAATGTTTGCTCTGGATGTCTGAGGTCTTGCGAATATGTTTGAAACTGTGTTAGCCCCTCTTTTTAACTATAGATATCACATCAGTTCTGCAAACAAATGCCTTTCTTTTGGAAAAGAGAGGAAATCATTTCTGCTGAGATTTGGACACATGGAGAATAGTGTAATCCAGTAGATAAGGTATTGAATTCTGAGCTAAGAGAACTGGGTTCCACTCCTATTTCTGCCACCAGCTCCGTGTGTGACACATCCTCCTTCCATTACCAACCATACCTGCAGCAGGTTTTACATAACATTCTTCCTGATTCATTAAAAATCAGATCCATTCTGCATAGAATATGAAATAATGTAATCCTACCAAAAAAACCCCTTAGGAATGATATTCTCCAGTCCCGTCTCCTGCCAACTACCGAATGCAAAAAAATCTTATCAAATGGGAATAATTTATCCAGTGTTCTGAAGACCTTCAGATGAAAAGTGGTATATGTCTGCAAAGATTAACATCATCATCATCATTATTATTGAATGCTCAGCAGTCAGTGAATGCATTCAGTTTTAGTTGAAAATGCAAATTGTCTCCACTGTGAAAAATGTTCCCCCGCACAATAGTGACTACATCAAATGTCTTCATCAAGTGTTTTGGGAGTATTTATGGCATCTGGGCCTGCACTTCTGCATCTGAATGATTGGTTGATCAGAACACTGGAAAAGATATGGGAATTGATAAACAGTACTACTAGTACTGGGATGTTAGATCTGCTAGATTCGAAACACATTACTTAAAACCTAAAGGAGAAACCCTGGCGGATCTGATTTTAGATCTGTTTGGTATACATTCAGATCAAAAGCTTCCAGTGTTCATAGATTTATATTCATAGATGAATATAAATAAAATCAGTAAGGGTTTTGTCATCACCTGCCCCGTAATCTTGGGTGCCTTTATGTTGTGCAGCTTTGGTTCAGACCCCTGCTGCTAGAAGCCTACCCACAAAGCTATCACCCGGGAAAAATTAAGACCCTGGCTTCCACAAGCCCAGTTACTCCCCATGGAATGATAGCAGTAGCCCTTCCAATCTGGAGTATCCCCAAATCCATCCTTCCTGAGTTCTTAACTATCAGACACACAGACTTTCTCCCTCTGGTTTGACACCCCAAAAGGCAGGAAACCAGCACCCCCTCCTTATCAGCTCTCTTTGGCTCCCGGACTCCACACAGTTTGCACAATAGAAACCTGCTTATGTTAAAAATAAACAGGATTAGTAAATAGAAAAACTACAAATGCAGAAACCAGATACAAGTTACACAAAAAATAAAGGCTCAGCCTCAGGCTTTACATAGTTTATTTTTTTTAAAGATACAATGCCATTTCCCATTTTACCCCTAGCCACAAGGAGGACCCAGTGTTTCATCACTAAGTCTCTGTCTCTCAGTTCCTGGATGCAAAACTTCAGACACAAGCCTGCTTTTTTAAAGGTGGTGGTTTTTTTCTCCTTCTTCCCCCACCATAGCTCAGTGTGGAAACTTTTAGATTGGAAAGCAGAGATGCATCAATATCTTTCCATTATCTTTAATGGTCCACCATTAAAGTAGCTCTTTAGCTAGATGTAGCTCTTCCAATTGGACAATAGGGCTACATCTAGACTGCAAGTTTCTTTCTGAAGAAGCTTTTCCGAAAGAGTTCTTCCAAAAAAGCTTTTTCCAAAAGACAGCATCCACACTGCAAAAGTGCATTGAAAAAGCGATCTGCTTTTTCGAAAGATAGCGTCCACACTGAATGAACGCTATCTCACATGTAAGCTGTGATTACTGTGGATGGAGTGGCCACCAGGGTACCTGTGCTTTTCCTCTTTCCTCTTCTTTTGAAAGAACTCCCTCTTCCTCATCCACACACACCTTTTTCCAAAAGAGCTCTTTTGGGAAAAGGCTTCTTCCTTGTAGAAAGAAGCTTACCAATGTCGGAAAAACCCCTCTGGTCTTTTGATTTTTTTTTTGAAAGAATGCGATTGCAGTGTGGACGTAACTGAAGATTTTTCGGAAAAACTGCCATTTTTCCAAAAAAAACTCTGTAGTGTAGACATAGCAGCTATGTCTACACTACAAGGTTTTTGTGCAAAAACAAGTGTTTTTGCGCAAAAACCCGTGGAGCATCCACACCTCAAGTGCATTTTTGCTCTAGAAAACCTACAGACAATAGACAGAACAAAGGGCTTTTTGTGGTGTAGTTAAACCTCCTTCTACGAGGCATAACTCCTTTTTGCTCTACAGCTCTTGCACAAAAAGGCATGTGTGGACGTTCCGCAGGGGTTTCTTGCACAAAAAGAGCCTATCTGAAAAAGCACAGGTGCTCTGATGGCCATTAGAGTTTTCTTGCGCAAGAGCGTCCATGCAGTGTGGACGCTCTCTTGCGCAAAAGCACATCGCTTTTGCGATGTGCTTTGAGGTCTGGATGCGCTTTTGTGCAAGAAGTCTTCCGCAAGAGGCTTCTTGTGCAAAAACCCTTCAGTGAAGACAAAGCCAGACTGTGTTGTTACTTGGAGTTGATTTCATGTTAATGCCTGTCTGGGGATGTGTCTCTCACTGCTGTGAGGTATAGTGGAAACTATAATATGTAATCACAATCTGAATGCACAGCTCCAAATGACCATCCTGTTTAGAACATCACACTATTTCTTAAAAGACCCTACCAGATTCATTTTTAGTACATTAATACAGTATGCAATCAATTGGTTCATCTGTTCATTTTTGGGTTTTAAAGCTTCTGTTCTCCCTTGAGATGCCTAGACCCTGATATGTTAACTCATGCATTCTCCATTTATTTTGCAGTAGGAATTTGTGTGCATCTTTCTCCAGCAGTCCCCTGTGGATGGAAGGTCCTGACCAGGCTATGAAAGGATAAAGCTTCGTGAGCCATGTAATGCCATTCTCTGCAAAAGGAAAATTAGGTCCCTTCTACTCACAGAGACAGCTAGTTTTACAGTGGGCCAAGCAGAACCAGAAGATTCTTCCTATTTAAAAAAAATCCTCTTTCTCTCTCACGTACACACACAGCATGACTTCCCAAAGGGTACGGATTAAACAGTTGGGGTTATTTGAAAAAGTGTCTGAAGTCCTCGTCCTCGCCAGAAAGAATTGCACTATAAAGATTTATAATTTGAAAAGGGGGAGTTTCTTCTTTTGGTGCAGGAC
Organism: Pelochelys cantorii; assembly: GCA_032595735.1. Classification (NCBI taxonomy): domain Eukaryota; kingdom Metazoa; phylum Chordata; order Testudines; family Trionychidae; genus Pelochelys; species Pelochelys cantorii. Next base: position 109,634,368 of record CM064330.1, read on the forward strand.
AAAAAGACTTAGATTCTTTTAATAACTGAAATGGCTCCTACCTATCTAGGAGTCTAAGAGAACCTCTCAAAAAGTTCATAGTAGTTACAGTTCACCACATGAACTAGAAGAATACAAACTTATTTCGTTGAGCAGCTGCTACTCATCTTTGTACATTAAAACATTGGAGCACTTGAAATGCAATTTAGATATGAATCAGAGGGGTAACCATGTTAGTCTGTATATGAAAAAACAATTAGGAGTCCTATGGCCCCTTAAAGACGAACAGATTTATTTGGGCATAAGCTTTTGTGGGCAAAACCAACTTTGTCAGATGCATGGAGTAAAAATTACGGCGGCAGGCAATATATATAGAGAGAGAAAGAGAGAGAGAGAGAGAGAGATGTTATAGATGTATTCTGGGCCTCTCTTTAGATCAACTCAGGAAAGCTAGTTGTAAATCTTGATGCCACTAAGCTGAGATCAATGAAATAACTGGTTTGACAGTAATTTAACTGACAGTAGAATTTGGGCCATTATCCTCAGGAAAGCATTCACAGAATTGTCTGCCAAGTTTTCATGCTGTTTTCCTTATCCTCTGTTTAGTTTCCTCTTCTCATTTTCTTCCTATCTGCTCCATCCGTTTCTTTCTTTCCCTCTCCACATCTCTTTTCTTTTCATCTGACTTTTGCCTTTTCCCAACTCATTTTTTTCTTCTCCTTTTTTTCCACAATGAACCCTACTTTGGGGAGAAAAGAAAGAGAAAGATAAGAGATGCAATGCCCAATTCTTTCTCATACCTGACTGTATTCCTGAAGCAGAGGTTAAAATATCCTGTGAGGAGTGCAATCTTGCCAAAACCTATCATAGACCCCGACTCCCTCATGATTCATGTTCTCATGGGCATATAATAAAAGATACCATCACTCCATCCTTAAACAAATTAATTTAAAAAAATAAATAAAATAAACTATTTGCATATAAACCAGAAATTGAAAAAAATGGGTGCCCAGAGTTATGGGAAGATGGTAGAAAACAAGAGATAAATTCAATTCCTGGAGTTCATAGAGTATTGTATTCAGTATGTGATGCTAGCAGTATGAAAATCACTAAAATAAGAAATTATAAATGAAACCAAGATACTTTAAAAGATGAGGTCTACATACATAGCCAAATTAAATGTTTTTTTGTTTGTTTGTTTGTTTGTTTGTTTGGAAAAATGGAAATGAAAAGGATTGAAATGTCCTGAAATTCCCTCAATCTCTCCCTAAAGTGATTACTCCCCCTGAGAGAATAAAAGACAAAGGAGTTTAAGCACTGCTCTGAGTTTATAACATTAGCTCATCCATTTAGGGAACTGTAACAATACCATGTGATTGAGGTCAGCAGTCCCATGGCTCAAATACCAAATCACAGGCGTCAAGTAATAAAATTAATAGTTGCAGCAGTTTGCAAAAACCCAGGAGCTAAATTTTTAACAAATGGTTCCTCAAACAATTAAGAACAGCAAACAAATTTGCAGAATATTTAATCCATTTGCAGATAACTTGTGGATATAAAGAGGCACTAAATTAGCAAAATAAATGATTCACCAAGAATTTTATCACAGCTCTACTTACATTTTAAATTTAATAAAAAGTACAAAGTGGAAATACTTAGTCAACAGTCATGGGCAACAACTTATTCCACATAAGTATGACAATGAGGACAGAATTATGGCTATTTGTGGCATATTAACTCTGAATTCCAGACTTTCAAATGTTTGTGTATTGATAGATTTCTTTTATTTAGAATTTTCTCACTTTTAAATGTTTTTGCTAATAAGGTTGATAACAGAAACATTTGATGTATCTTCACAAGCATTTTTCTTGGAATAGAAGTGCTTGTATAGTTAAGACTTAATCTCCTTTCCTTTTGAAAGTCAAAGAAGTATAAGACCAATGGCAATATTGTTTTTAAAAAATTCACATTATTGGCTAAATGGAATGTCTCTACACTTGTTAGAAAGACACTCTAGAAGTAAGTGGTGAACAAGAATGGATAATTTAACACATGGATAAAAGTGGAATTTATAGAAACTGCTGATGTTCAGAAAATGAAAGGGCTGATAATAGCAATTAATGATCGTGAAGTCTGCTGCTCTGTTCTGTGAGACTTTAAAACCATTTCTAAAAAGGGGAGAAGATTAAAATACGTATTGATCGGCTGATGGGCAAAAGGTAAGGTTTAAAAGCAAAGAATTGACCAATATGTATTATATTAATTAAGTTCTTCTCATCATTGTGAATAAACAAGAGCTGATAACCTGTATCTGTAAATTCCTGAATTGATTCCAGATTGAGTATACTTCAAAGATCTAAGGCATGTAAGCTAGAAATCTCCTTCAGAAGGTTCTTTCTGCAGCTAAGGCAAACTGTAAGATACTTTGTTTTCTGCAGCATCATTTACCTCCTAATTTTGTTGTTTTGTTTTACTTGGTTAGCATCTATGTGTTGCATGGTTGCAGAAGTGATCTGATGCACTAGTGGGCTTAGAAATGTGAAGGCGTTTACTTGCTCACCAACTTTACTCCCATGAACACATAGGAAGAGGAAAAAGCAAATGTTTAAACATAATCATCTGGTCTAAGTCAAATATGAAAATTTTAAGATGAGTGAGGGATATGCCTGCAACTGTGGAGTCAGCAAGGAATTTCTGAGATTTGGGGATAGGGTAGGACACCGGAATCAAGACTCATAAATTATCTATAGATAAAAAAAAGAGTCACTTCATGAATTGAAGTGAATGGAAAATTTGCCTTTGATTTTACTGGAGCCAGTGTTAAAATCTACAACTACTAGCAGATATACTAGGCATTGCTCAGGTCCTTAACTATAGTCATTTTTTTAAATTAAAAGGTAAATGTACAGGCTTTCTTCAAACGATGGGAGGCTCAGGACAGGCAGTGGGGGGGGGGGAGCAGGAGTGAGGGCAGGAGACTGGGAAGTGTGTGGAGGCTTAGGGTAGGAGGTGGCAGAGCTGAAGTCAGGGCAGACCCTGGTAAGCTCCCCTTCCTCCCAGCTCCCTGCTCTGGGCCTTCCGCCTTGACTCCTTCATCGCCGCCCCCCCCCCCACACACACACTCTGCCTTCGCTCCTGCACCCCCACCCCATGTCCTGAGCAACCACCACCCTGCTCTGAGCCTCTCCCCTCATGTGCCCTGAGCCCCTCACCCCTTGTCCTCATCCGAAACCCCTACCCTCAGCCACCCACCCCTGCTGTGACTCCTAGTGAGTCTGGTGAGAGCAATACTGCATAGGGACCACTGGGGGCTGCCATACCAGCAAGAGACTCACCAGCTGGGGACAGGGCTCTGCAGCTGAGCAGGTAAGTGTCCTCTTCTACCCCAAAACAGTGGTGAGGGGAAGCCTCCGTCCCACCTTGCTACCCAACTCCAGCCCTGCATCCCAAGGCCCTCCTGTCCCCAACTCCCTCCCCCTTTCATGGGTCTTGCAGTCCCACCCCCAATAGAGAGACAGGCTGGGAACCATAGCCCGGCAGCAGACAGTCTGCAGGCCATGTGTGCATGGCGGGGAGGGGTGCTGCAAACCATGGGTGAATCTCTTGCTGGTGCAGCTGCCTCCAGTGGTCCATCTGCAGTATAGCTCTCCCCTGCAGGCTCACTGCCCCCAGTGGCCATTCAGAGTATCAAATCTCCTCTTTCTCCCCCTCCTTTTTCAAATTCTGGAAAACAGTCCCATTCCCAACACTTCCCATTTTCCTGGCACAACCAAACCCTGACCTTGCTTTTAAGTTAGGGTAAGAAGAAGCTGCCTACCAAATTTGGTGGCTCTCACTCTTACCATTTAGGAGAGACCCGGTGGAGGGCCAGCAGTAAGGATCCCTGAAGGGCAGTGGGCTGCCCACAGTGAGCTGATGGCGGGGCTGCCCAGCATGTGGCTGCAGGTCTGTCCAGTGAAGTTGGGAGATATGTGCATGACTGCCTGGTGGAGCTGAAAGCCGCGGTAGCTTGGTGGGGCAGGGATCTGTGGTGCACAGCTGCCCTGTAGATCCGACATCCCCAGTGCAGTGTGTGCAACTGCCTGCAGGACATGAAGCCCCAGTGTGGCATGCGCAGCTGCCTGGTGGGAACCAGAACCCCAGCACGGCATGTGTGGCTGCCCTATGGGTCCCAGAGGCAGGGCAGCAATGGCTGCCTAGCGGAGTCGGCTGGCCAGCAGGAGATGAGGAGCCAGCTGGGAGGCCAGCGGACCGGGCGTGGGGTTAGGCAGCTGGGGGTCCAGAAATTAGCTCCCCTGGTCCGGCAAAAATCCCTCATCTGGGACTGGTCAGGTCCAGAGGGTGCTGGACCAGGGAGGTCCCACCGATAGAATGATTTAAGGTATGTTCTTGAGTCAACCTGTGCTTCTCAACATTATTCCTCTTCCGGGGTTGAGTAGTGCTCATGATTTTATTAGCCCCATTAGAAAAATGAGGGAACTATGGCACAAAGTTTTAAATGACTTGTCTAAGGTCAGATGAAAAGAAAAGAAGTCTTCTGCTTCTCAGGCTCCTGCTTTAAATCACTGGTCCACAACTGCCCCTATTCAAAACTTTCTATTTTTAGAGGGAAAAAAATCCCTCACAAGATCTTTAATTTAGGAAAATACAATGGGGAGTGGCATATTGGCTGCTTAACTGTGTTGTGGGGGCAGGTATTGTTGTAATTCTTTCCCACTTCTTTCTTATCTCTGTGCTCCTATTCCTCCTAGTGGGCTAACGGTTGTGTTTTTCCTGTTGTGTGGCAGTGTGCCAGCAAAAAAAGATGTTGCTGCACAAGTGGCAAAGTCAGCAGGAGAGAATGGATCACTTTTCGTAGCCAGGCGAAGGCACCAAAAGAGGATGCTGGACTCTATGCTCTGAGTAGCTGGATGCTTTAAGCTCAGCCCATGTATAAGATTTTATTCCATTCAAAACTGCGTAGGTGAGTCATTTGTAATGCACATTTCTTATCTACAGCAGGGAAAACATTCAAATATTTCCCACTTTTGCTATCCCCAGCTCAGCTTTACATTTACCAGCACTGGGAAATCTAGTGGAGATGGCCTATTGGCAGCCACCAGCATTTAATGTACTATGAGTCTTAAGCCCATTGAGGGCATGTCTACACTAGGAAATTATTTCAAAATAACTTATTTTGAAATAATAACTTCCAAAATAACTCTTTTGAAATAGCGTGTCCACACTACAGGGACGCCTTGAAATAAGAGGATATTCAGCTAACTAAAATCATGCTGGATCTCAGATGTTGCCAGACCAGAGATTGCTGAATTAGAGAGGTTTAACCTGCAATATAATTAATTTCTCTCTCGCATGTGAGTCCACTATGGTTGGGGTTTTCAAAACAGTCTAAGGAAATTAAATGTCCAAAATGCATTTCATTTCAAAGGGAACTGTGTGTGTAACTCCATTACACTCCTTTGAAAATTGCAGTCTAGGTACTAAATAAAATAGGTGTCCTGCTAACCCTGGTACATTCATATAGTTTCACGTACTTCAGTGGTGGGCACCAGCTATGTAATGAGCATTATGTTTAGGTTCTTAAAGTAGTGTTATGTCTGAAAATGGACCAGATTTTTCAATTGCTGCTTTGTTCTGCGCAGGACCATTCCTGATGTGTCCTTTCCACTGCTGCAGTACAGTGGATTTCCTGTCAAGCACATCAGCAGGCATTGGTGGAAAAACTATACATAATTTAGGCTTGTATGATAAACTGCCTGAAAATGATGACTGGATAAATATTTTTGAATGTGAGTAAAGTGCATGTACTTGCCCTTTAAATCCACTTATAAAATTGGCACGGCTTCTCCTTTTTGTTTTGTTTCTTTCTTTCTTTCTGTCACATTACGAAGTGGTCTGTGCTGCTAGTGTCTGTCAAGTTTCCCCCTTGTAATGGAAACATGCGTGTGCCACAGGAGACATTTCGGCATATTGTATCCAAATCTCACTTTCATCGAAGATGTATTGCTACCATGCCTCAGCTTAATGCAAGGAATAATTAGGGGCAATTACAAGGAAATCTAGCAAATTACTAAAACCAACCAGGAGTAGAAATCAGTGGTCATGATTGATTTATTTATTTGATACCTTGCCATTTGAAGGAAGCGATACCTGGGGCAAAATCCTCTTGGTAGAAAGGTAGGTTCATACATGAAACAGAGAATGCAAAAATGCAGGGATCACTTGTGATATTTACAGGCTGTCCTGCTTTAGAACAGGTGCAGGCATGCACTGAATCAAGGGGATCTCTGCCTCAGGGAAGTGCAGTTCTTCACTAAACTTTTAGGCTAGGGGAGATTACAGCCACTTTACCATTGTGTTTGCTTCCTGCTGCCTGGATAGCCGGCTAGCTCTCCTGCCCTTGTCTCCCCCATCCTGGAGGGTGGTTTGCTCTAGGACAGAGCAGTCCTTTGTTTTGCACATCCATCCATCCAGCAGTCAGACATAAACTGGTCCTTAGTGTACACACGTAGTGCATATAGTCGTGCCCCTGCCATGTTGCACAAGAGTGTGTTAGCACATGCCAACTGAGAACAAGAGGTGTGGTTTGAAGAGATAGAGGGGCACTGATCTCAGATCCAGGGAGTGCACACAGTGTCATCCACTACAAGAGCAAGATGACTCCAAAAAGCAACAAGCACTTTGCTGCAGAGGAAAGTAACAATTACAAGTTTTTGGCAGTGTAGTACAGTGGCTTGCGACCTTTCCAAAGTACACTACCCCTTTCAGGAGTCTGATTTGTCTCACATATCCCCAAGTTTCACCACCCTTAACAATTACTTGTTTATAAAATCATATCTAAAAAGACAAAATGTCACAGCACATTGTTACTGAAAAATTGAGTACTTTCTCATTTTACCATATAAATTAAATCAATTGGAATATAAATATGGAACTTTCATTTCAGATTTTAGTCTATATTTTGGAGATTGGGTGTCTGTGTGCCCATCCATCTGTGAATCTGTTTGTTCAAGAACTCCTGCTAAATGATAAGACCTAGGACCACCAAATTTGGTATACAGCTTCCTCTTATCATAACTTAAATCACAGTGAGGGTTTGGTTGTGCAATGACAATGGGATGTGCATGGAATGTGATCGTTTCACATCAAACAGAAAGGGAGATGTGTGATAGGAGGGACAGTTATACTCACAAATGACCATGGGGGGGCAGCAAGCACGCCAGTCCTAAGGAGCAGCTACTGACTAGCAGCAAGGCCCCACCACCCTGGCCTGCTCTGGGGAGCAGCTGTTGGCCACTGCACGGCCCCTGCCATGCCGGGATGGACCCAGACCCAGGCAATGCTGGGTAAGTCTTCTAGTATACTATGTAGAACAGTATAAACAAGTCATTGTCTGTATAAAATTTTAGTTTGTCATTACCTTGCTAGTGCTTTTTAGGTAGCCCGTTGTAAAACTAGGCAAATATCTAGATGAGTCTATGTATCCCCTGGGAGACCTCTGTGTACTTCAGGGTACTTTAACTCTGGGTTAAGAACCACTTGTATAGTGAACTAGCTCAACATGTACAATTTCAGCCTCTGATGGCAGGATTTCCATGGCACTGGATGCTCCTGACACCATATTTAGGCACATACTGCCCACTAGGATTTGATTCATAGTGTGTTTATAGCCACACTTACACAGGAGAACTCAGAAGAAAGTTTCAATTCTAAGGCCTAATTCCTACCTATCTTTATTTTGGTACCTGTATGGTCCCTATAATGATATTTGTGTGCCTTGAGTCTTTTCATATTTACAGTACCTTTACACCAGTGTTTCTTAAACTGTGTTCCGCAGCACACCATTGTGCCGCGAGGCAGTTGGAGGTGTGCTGCGGAGAAGAACAGAATTCAAAATGGCTGCCCTCATTTTTTTTTGTTTTGGTCAATAATTTTCCCCCGACCCTTTTTTCTCAAAAACTTTCCCCCCAATCTTTCCCCTCTCTCTACCCCTCCCACTCCTTTTTTTCCCTCAACAAAAAAATCCTTGGCGTTCCTCATAAAAAAAAATTGTTTGGTATTCCTTGATCTTACAAAGTTTAAGAAACACTGCTTTACACTGTTGTAAGCCCATTGGCTTGAACTGAGCTACTCTTGAATCATAATGATGTAAGAGCAAAGAGAATTGGATCCTTGGTACTTTGAATGGGATTTTCAAAAGTGCTCAGGGTTGGAACAACTGTATGGTTGGAGTCGATAGAAGAAGAAAACAGAGTGCTTCTGAGTTTATTTGAAAATGAGGATCTGTACACAGAGATATGGGTAATGAAACCCACTGCTGAAAATGAAATTATGAAGTAGATTTTCTTCATCTGCATTAGTTTCTCTGTTTCTCCTGTAGGCGAATTATGAATGCTCTAGGTCAGGGGTGGGCAACCTGCACCCTGAGGGCCACATGCAGCCCGTTGGGGTTTTATGTGTAGCTCATGAGACATTTTGTTTGCCGTTGCTCATGTGCAGGGTTGCCAGATTCCCCCGGTATCCATTCAGGATGTTTTTTTCCTACGGATATCGCTGAAGTGATACATGCATAAAGCAAAGAAACACGAAGTGAGGAGAAAGGTGATTGTACACAACATTGATTGTGAGAGCTGGGTGCTCTCTCTACATTCGAAGTGCTGCTATGGTTCAATGGGCACACCCTGCAAATTCACCTCGCAAGCGCTGTTAACAAAACTACCCTGTCCTGGGAGGCCATCTTGGTTATGACAATCTTGCAGCCCACTGAGATGAAGGAAGACCACTCATGCAGCCCATTCACCAGCCTAAGTTTCCCATCACTGATCTAGGAGGAGCCTACTAAGCCAGTAGCATCCAGGTAATTAGTATTTTCAGACTCTCAAAATCCAAACAGTAAGCTCAAATGGCAAGGAATATAAATGTTATCTTCTAAATGTTCTTTCACATTTCCCCACAGTCTGGCCCCATAAATTTCAGACTAACATCCTGGCTCAAGTGCAGCTCTTTGACCTCGTGAAGAAAGCACTAATGTGTGTCAGTTCTCAGGCTGCTGCCCATTGTTCTGCCTGAGGTCTGAAGTAGGCTTCATTTGAGAGGATTTGTGGCTAGAACATAAACTGGTGTCCCCAAGATGATTCACTCAATGTTAGTTACACACACTAAATGCAAATGTTTGTTTAATCAGGCCTAGTGTCCTTATTATTTCTATACTGGGTTTCACTGATAATGACCCAAAGAAACATTCTGCTGTGTGAATTATATTTTATTTACAAGGATGTCATTTGTTCCTCTGATTTTTCCTTTCATAGCTGGGAGAAAAATATTTCTAGTATCCTTTATAATCAAAAAAAAATGTGGCTGCCCAAAACTCTAAATCAGGGATGGTTAAGAAGGTTTCCTTTTGCTTGCTTACATAATTCCTTTAATCTCTTAAATTAGAATAATTTAAAACCCAATGCCTCCCTGGCCTTGAATTTTACATACTACACAAATATTTATCTAGATTCTTATAATTGAAACTAATGGGCTTTATAGATTGGAAAAAAGAACAAAGGCAGGCTCAGCCAGACACAAAGGGTTAAATTTTAGAACAATGCCTGGGGAACAATAGTGGCAATCAGGCCTAATTCATTGACAATGATACACCCCCCTCAAAGCCTGTCCATGGAAAGAAAGTGTTAAGTAGGATATTGTTTGCATTAAGGGGCTGAATTTTCCACTGGGTAATCATCAGCAGGGCAAATGAGGATGGCAGCCTGATTAATTAAACATGTGCTCCAGTGCTAAAAGCAAGACTTATGCTATTGGTTTTACAAGAGTCATTGATATTAATACTGCTGGCGGAAATTGTGAACTGCTGTTTACTGAATCCATTTTTCATAGCAAAACTGCCGTTAAATGTTCCAGTCAGGGGTTGCAGAAATACTACTGTATCTCTCCAAACATTACCCATTTTGTACAGTAGTGAGCTGCTATTACGTGCTCAACTGTCATAATTTCCATTATAAGCTCCAATTTCTAAGACATTTTAATTTGGCTATAAATTCAATTTGGACCGAAACTTGCCATATACAGAGCTCAATCCAAGATATATAAATATGTGTTTGTGTGCGTGCGCTCGCACGTGCATGTATGTGTCTTTTAAATAAGTCAAAAGAAAAATAAAACAGTTCAGGCACTTGTAAGTTACTACAAAATGTAAACGTATCCCATAGTAGGCTTTATGCCCATCTATAAATCATTATTTTGCTGAATTGAAATAATGCAGACTGGTACCTATGAGCATGAAGATTGGGGCAAGTTGAAATTGGAGGAAAATAGCTATTGCTGATGGACACTTCTTTTTATAAGAAAAATGTTGTTTGAGAAATAGAAGCAGTTTTCCAAATCAGTACTGTGCAGGTGTCAAAAATGCAACATTAACAATTATGAAAATGAACATATTACCTTTGGTTTGACAGAAACTTTATTCAAAGACATAGACAAATAACTATCTATTGGATATTGTATACTGATGGTAGAGGATGATCATCCGTGCCTCAAAAATACCCAGTTGTTTCTGAGCTTTATTTAAAACCAATTCTGTCCTTGAGCAATTAAACTACTAAGAAAAGGATTTTTCTTTGGTTTAAGTGGGCCAGCGCATTTGGTGTGAGTCCAGTAATCAGATGTCTAAAGGGCATGTCTACACTACGCAGCGTTTAGCAACAAGGCTGTCAACATAGCCCTGTTGCTAAAAGTCAGTGCATATGAACACTGTTTGTTGGTGCATTTGCGGACAAAATATGCCTACCCCCCCATGAGAGTACTCTCCTGCCAACAAAGCAGGTTCATGGTTGCCCTTGCCACAGCAAAAAATTTAGTTGTTTAGGTTTTTTTTTTTTAAAGTACCTGTGAAGGACAAAAGTTTTGTCGAGCAATTGCAAGTGTAGATATAGCCTCAGTATCTATTTGTCCTCCATCCATTTTAATTGTCTTAGGTGTGTGAATTTTTCCATAGTACTAACCTTTCACATTTTTTGAAACATTCCTTTATCTTTGGGAGGATGTTGTTCCTAATACTCTAACAATGAAAATTACTTATTCCTTTTTTTTTGTGTTGAATGTTGTTGTATCTGCTAGGAAGAGCTAGGATGATGTAGTAAGTTTTCTAACATTGGTAGCACCTGCACTGAAATGGTAATCCATTGAGGGTTTTTTGGAGAAGCAATTTCCCAGCTCCATCTTGACATGACAGATCATAAGTCACCACACTGAAGGAATAATACATGTATTTAAACACAGAACAAGCTAAGCCACTAACCTCAGAGAGGCATGTCTCTTAATGTATCCCGAGGAAATCATGAGGTGTTCTGCCAAAGACCATTTAGAAATCTGGACTACCATATAAACTCACCAAGTTAAAGGTGCTGAGCTAATTTTTAATAGGCTCAGCAGCACTATCAAGTATGCTGGTCTGGTGTCAAGGCTGAGAGCTTTATGAAGTTAGGCTAGGTCTATACTGTAGGCTTTTTGCTCAAATACATATGCAGATGAGGCTAAGCATGGAATATCGCCATGCCTCATTTGCATAATTAATGAGTGCCCATTTTTGCGCAAGAGGCTTTTGTACAAAACCCCCCTCTTGCGCAAGAGCCGTTCTTCTGGAAAAAAATTTGGAAGAACGGCTCTTGCGCAAGGGGGGGGGTTGCGCAAAAAGGAGCTGTGTAGACGGCTCCTTTTTGTGCAGAAACCTCTTGCGCAAAAACAGGTGCTCATTAATTATGCAAATGAAGCACGGCGATATTCCATACTTAGCCTCATTTGCATATGTTTTTGCGCAAAAAAGTTACAGTATAGATATAGTCTTCCTGACTCAGCACTTGTATCTTACTGGCTTCTAGGCACAGGCTTCTGAGAGGCCTCTTGCTCAGCTCTACTAGTTTTCTTCCAAGGAAGTTTCTGGGAGGTTACTGGTTCACTACCTTTGGTTGACTCTAATGACAAGCCACCGGCCTTGTCACATCACTGGCTCACATCTGTAGTGTGCCAAGTTGATGCCAAGATAGAACATTCTCTGTGAAATCAATAACTCAATGATTGTAGAAGGTCTCCTACCATAGGCTGGGACAGTACATTCTTTTATTGTTTGTGTCACATCTGATCAATTGAAATTACTTTATCAGGAGACTTTAAATCATGTGGCAATGATTTGCATTTTCTCATGGGACTAACATGAAACCGATCTGGCAACAAGACATAAATAAACATTCAAAACACAGAGCTTATTTTACATACTCATTTTTCACTTTTACTGGTGGCATGGTAATAAGAAAAAAAATCTGGTGGACAGATGCTACTTTGAATTACAGAACAAAGTTCAGCATTGAGAGCTAACAGACCAGGGAATTAATTTTATTGAACTTGCAGTATCAGGCCAAGGCTATTAACAAGGTGCACCTTTCTCTTCCTCACCTTCACTTTAGTTTGTAAAATGTCAAAGGAATTTTAGAGGACTGTGTTCTTGTCTACATTAGGACTCTAGATGCCATATTAACTGCAGATCAGGCCTTGCTGCAAGTCAGTGTTTGAATCAATGTGGCTTGTCTACTTACTCTAAGAGTTACATCACTAAGTTACATCAATGGCTAATAGCCCTACTGTACACCATTCCTGAGTTTAAAAAGAAATATTAATGATATGGCCTGGGTGAATTAGCATTACTTATAGTGATGTGCTAAATTACCTGAAACGGGTGTTCCCAAATTGTCTATTTTAGAAATCAAGCTATTCACAGCTACATAGCTGCTCTTTCAGCTGTATCTGTACAGGACACTGGGGAAATCCAACATCTAGTTAGATTAGTCACAGGTGTGAATTTCTTAAGGGTACCCTAAGGATATACCTCTCTCCACATTTCATATCTAAAAGCAGTCTTCTGGATCCAGATATGTTCCCAGCACCCAGCTAAAAGACACCTTGGACTGCTTTTTTGGGCACTGCCAAATTAAGTGAGACTTTTTTATGTGGAAGAGTAACATTGCCATAATTTGTCTCTGTATGTGTCTGCTGAGGGATTTACCATACTCTGCATCCTGTACAGTTAATTGCAGTGTGAATGTGCTGCCCATCCACTGAGGAAAGCGGGATGCTGGGCTTTACTTTTAGCTGTGCCACTTGTTGTATGACCTTGAATAGGTCAGTTAACCTCTTTGCCCCGGTTTACTCGTAAAATGCTTGCCTGACTCACAGGGGTATTGTGAGGCTTAATTAATGCTAGCAAAACACATTTAGGTTCTTGATTAAGCCATAGATATGGATATATAGATATATGCAAAGTAAAGCTGCATAGGTGATGTAGAGACTACATGGGACAACTTTACACAATTCATGTAGATGCGATAGCTAAGGACAGCAGTTAATCTGACAAACCTGTACTTACTTATTACTAAGGATTAGAAAGCCAAATTCATGAAAACAAAAGCCAGCCTGATCCTTTGCCCCAATATGCATCAAACTGCTCATGCTATTATTTATTCCTATGCTTTGTTTCTTTTTTTAAAAAAAAAGTGCATCCATGTATCCTGGCTTCAGCCAGAGTCAGAACTGGAAACTCCCAAGAGACCGCAAGAGAGGAAGATTTTTGTAGCCTAAACAAGGGTCTACCCCAAGAGCTTGGCATGGCTCACTGATGCTGTGCACATTTGCAAAACTAGGTGCATAAAGTTAAATTCCAATATCCCCATTTGGGCACCTCAATAAAAGGATCCTAATTTCCAAAATCACTAGCACCTCGTGTTGACTTTTCTGATAAGTTGGGAGTGCTCAGGACATCTAAAAAAACCAGGTACCCAGGTTTGAAAATTGTGTCCATAACGTCTGTAGAGTATGTGTGTGTGTATTTATATATATATTTGTATCCATCTACAGTTTTAGTTGGTTCCTATTAATTCTGCGAAGGGTTCTGTGATGCATACGAATCTATATGTGTGTTGTGAGGATGAGAGGTACATGCAGCTATGTAGAACTTTAAATTTTTGGTGATACACTTTTTTACCAGAGGAAAAATTGTCCAGTTTTTGAAATCAGGCATTTTCAGGAAAGCTATTTTCAAAAATAAAAATGAAATTAAAAGAGGCAAAAATTTAACTTTTTCAGTTTCAGGTTTATTGGCATTCCCTTTTTTTAAAGCCCCTTTTTTTCTCCTTTTCATTCCCCTCTCCTCCTTTAAGTGGAAAAATGGAGTGAGGGCGGGAGAGGGGAAAAAAAGGGAATCAAAAACCAATCTAATCAATCAAACAAAAAATTAAAAATGAACCTTTCTATAAACATAACCATGAGCATTTTTAATAAAAAATAATAGTTCCTTTTCCAAACAAAATATTTTCAATATTTTAAAAGTATTTTGCAATTTTCCCCTTGCCATCTTTTCTACTAATTTCCGTCCCCGTGCCTTGTGTAGGCTATGCTGGGCTTCAGTTTCTGCCTCGTAGTACTGCCGTCCCACTGTTATGTCACATGGTCACCAGCCATGTGGTGTTCTCGCTATGGGTGCCAGAGGCTTGGTTGCTACAGCGAGTCAGCAGTGAGTGTACACACTGCCTGTGTCATTTGCAGCGGTTTCTGCTGTAGGTGGAATAAGTCCCTACCATAGCTTAAAAGCGTTTCTAGTAAACTCAAGGTATGTAACCACACAGTGTATCTATTCTTAAACTCAAAAAAAGGCACCAAAAATCAAGTTTGCCCAGGTTGCTATTTTCTCACCGGCCAATTCTGTTAGGAAAGCACAGCTGTTCAGGAAAGGAGCTTAAGCACTTGCTTAAGTCCTATTGAAGTCAATATAACTTATGCATATTAACTTTAGTTATCTTAAGTGCCTATTCTTCAGTAAAGATGAGCTTAAGCAAATGTTTAAATTACTTCCAGAAATGAGGCCTCAGTTTGTATTGCCGTTCCCTCTGTTGGTAGCACATATGATGCTTGAATTGTGTATTGATTTCTTATATAAAAGTATTCTTGTTTAGTTGAATTTCATGATGAGGCTGCAACAGATGCATTAGTTAGGGGAGAATATCACATTCCAGGGTACAATCACCACCAGGTTCTGTCACCACCTGCCCTGAAAGCTTGGGTGCTTCACAATGATTTGCTGTTATACCTCTCAACCTGGGCAATTTACAAACAGCTAAATCAAATCCTGAGGTCTGGGTATAGCTGCTACAACCCTAGTCAGCACCTCTGGCCCCAGGAGCATGTCAGCAACATAAAGACAAATTCTGGTTCCCAGCATCTTTGGTTACTACTTGTAGGGTAACCCCAACACCCTCCCAATACCAGTTTTGGTTCTGTATAGTTCAGCCCTCTTTTAGACTGTCTCAATATTAGATGTTCCTTACCTCTCTTGGGGATCAATATACAACAGTTGATACATTATTTGGAGTTACCAAACAGTTCAGTTTAATCACAACATTGGATTAGTTTTGATTAACAAAACCAAGTCTATTTGACTACAAAGAGAAAGTTTTAAGTGAGCACAAGTACAGTGTATTAAAGTGAGGAGAAATGGTTAAAAAAGACAAACATAAAATGTTATCTAGTAGTTAATACTGAACAAACGCGAATTGATTCAAAGTAAAATCCCTACCGCATGGTCCCAGCAACATTGCTGACCAAATTCTCAGATCTGGATGTGTCCCCAAAATCAAAGGCTAGTTCCTTTATTTTCTTAGGTGAAGAGAGTCTGAGAGGGATAGAAAGAGGAAATCCCCTGAGGTGTTTTTGACCCTCACTTTTATAGTCCAGTTACTCTTTTAAATGCATTTTCCTGAGGGTTGCCCCCAAGATAAAGTTCCTTTTCACTGTGAGGATGGAGACATGAAGTTTCATGGTAAAAAAGGTTCAATGTTGTCATTTGTTAAAATGTAGACTGATCTTACTTCTGCCCTTTTGTTTGGCAAAGACAGGCCACTTGACTGGTAATTGCCGATCAACTTTGATGACACCTGATTAGTGTGTTCTTAGTCTTTGAGAAACGGATTTCCCTCTACCCGGACTAGTCTGGTAACCACAATGACATTGTATTAATGACCAGCAAATGATACCTCACAAGGCATATATATTACTGTGGTGGGTGGGGAGTGAATACAAGGGAGACTAAGAATGCCTATGCTTCCTAAGCAAGGCAGAGAGGAATGACTCAACCAACAACCATTTTTATTTAAATATTTTGTTCAAATCTCACACTTCCTCTTTAATTTGGCATAACGATGGAGGGAAAAAACAATGGCCTTCCATTCCCCAGTTTACATGCTGTCAAAGGCTGTGTCTAGACTACATCAATCTTTCGACAGAGGGATGTAAATTAGACACTTTCCAAATTGCAAATGAAGCGGGGATTTAAATATTCTGCACTTCATTTGCATAATCATGTAACGGTGCTCTTTCAAACAAGCGCCATTTCAAAAGTAAAACCGTGCTCTAGACAGGATCCTGTACAGGATCTTTCAAAAAGCCTGCCATTTTCAACAGAACTGTGTCTAGACAAAAACATGGACTCGATTATGCAAATGAAGCACAGGATATTTAAATCCCTGCTTCATTTGCAATTTCGAAGTGTCTAATTTACGTCCCTCTGTCTAAAGAGGGATGTAGTCTAAACACGGCCAAAGGGATTTGCTTACCTTTTCCAAATGGTGGGTGCTAGGTTGTTGTTTTTTAATCTGCAGTTCATATACTTAGGGTTTCTTTTTAATGACATGACAGAACTGAACATAAGAATAAAACTCAGAAAGAATTATGGAGCTTGAATTTGTGCAGCTAATTAATACTATTTTTTGCATTCTGAGCATGCTAAGGAAACAATTCTCTGCAAGTGATACATCCTGTAGCATTAGGTAACATATAATCCTGTCACCAGGAGCCTCATGACTCCCAAAATTAAAGTTTCAGTGATGTTTTGTCAAAGTAGCAGCCATTTTGTTCACCACTGCACTCTGCAAGTCTGCTTGGCAAGCAACATTCACCATGTTGGTATGAAGCGTACCCATGATGCTACTGGCAGGTGGTAAGCGACTTTTGAAAAGTGATATTTGGGAAGCCAGTCCTGGAGACAGCACAGCTGTGCACTGCTTTAATAATTAGAGAAACTTTATCTTCAAACAGTTGGCTGAATTCAGGCCTGGTGAAATGCAATACCTCAAGAGAGCATCTCTAGGCAGGACAGCAATTAAGCAGGATATGCTTTCCATTCAGAGTTTGTTTATAGATGAGTATGAGCTTAAGTACTGTCTTGAATAAGCATGGACGATACACTTCAATACTTTCGTGAACTGGGGCAACTCAGCTTAAGTCACCAATTTACACTAGATCTGAATGTGACCCATATTCGATTATGTTTGAACAGTAATGGTATTGCAAGGCTATGGGAATAAAGCAGGTTGAGAAATGTTTTATATACAAGCCATCCAAGATACATTCCAAAAAACATGGACATATAGCGAAACAATACAAAGCGGGGAATTTTTCCCCATAAGAATTAATATAAATGAGGGGGGGATGCATTCCAGAACAGTCTTATGTCTCCTTAAAGATGCAAGGCAGGGAATTGTACTCCATAAGAATCAATAGAATAAGGGGAGGTTAGGTTCCAGAACTTAGGAAATGCCACACTTCTGATTTTAACAACACGTAAACATGATTTTATGACATTTTAGTATAGTTTTTAATACTGCAATCTGACCTTAAGAAGGTGATGTTTTTGCTTGTGGTATTGATGGAGAATTAGTTGGAGGATAAGGAAGCAGGTGGAGAATCATCAAAAGCCATCTCAACATCACAAACATCCATTCACCACCTCGATGACTGGTGATTCAGCAACACTGGCTGAGTTGGTGTCAATAACAAACAACATCACAACTTCTGGAGGCCCTTCAATAGCTGCTGCATGGGTTTTTTTTTCTCTGCTTTTTAATGCCAGAAGGTCCTGGTTGAGGCTCATCCATGAATGGTTTTGGGATACTTTTTTAGTAAAGTAAGTATTCGGTGTTGTTTGCTTAGTGTGCTTAAGGTAGGTATCTAAAATCTGTCTGTAACATGACAAGCCATCTGCCATGATTGCTGCTGCTCTTGAAGAATGATCAATGAGATGATCACATTCCTTAAAAATATCCATCATCTCCTCATACAGGTCAAAGATACTTCAGAGGATAGGGATTGTGAGGCCGACATCTGCATCTTTATTCTCATCTTCATTGACACTATCTTCTTCGTGGCGCTGTTTATCCAACTTTGCTAGATCCTCGTTACTGAAAGGCAAAGAATGAGATTCCAACAACTCTTTCATATCATCCTCTTCGACTTCCTGAAAGCCAGCCTCCTTTGCTAGTTGGACGATTTCCTTGCATATGAGGGCTTCTGGAAAGCCTACAAAGTAATGCATAGCATCAGGATATGGGTTCTTCCAGGCACTGTTCATTAACTGATTGGAGACTTCTCGCCTCGCAGCACCGATGATCATAACAGCAACCATGTTGAATTTTTTCCAAAATTCCTGGACTGTGGGTTTTCCTTCTCCATCAGTTTCCCAAATGAGTCTGTGGAAATTCCTCTGCAAATAATAAGCTTTGAAGTTTTCAATAACCCCCTGGTCCATCGGCTGCATGAGTGAGCTTATCCTTGGTGGCATAAAAACAACCTTGATGTTAGGACAGAGAGATTTGAAATCCAGGTCATGGACACTAGCGTTGTCCAGGATGAGGAGAATCTTGAATGTAAGATTATTCTCGTCGCAATACTTTTTCATTTCTGGAACAAAATAATCCTCAAACCATTCATGGAAAAGATGCCTGGTCATCCAGGCCTTTCTGTGGGGTTTCCAAATGACAGGAAGCTGAGATTTCACATAGTTTTTCATAGCACGTGGATTTTCACTATGATACACTAGCAAGGGCGTCAGTTTCATGTCTCTGCTGGCATTGCCCCCTAACAACAGAGTTTGGTGATCCTTCAAGGCCTTAAATCCAGGAGCAGATTCCTTGTTCAGAGAAATATAGGTCCTAGACGGCATGTGCTTCCAATACAAGCCCATTTCATCAGCACTGAAAACTTGCTGTGGGTCATAGCTGTCTTCTTCTATGATGGTCTTCAGCATTTTGGGAAATGCTTCAGCTGCATCCTTGTCTGCACGCGCAGCCTCTCCCTGCACTCACACATTCTTGAATCCGTATCTTTTCTGGAACCTGTGAAACCATCCCCAGCTGGCATTAAAAGGTCCAGGTTTACCAGTATCTCCTTTTATCTCAGCGTCTTTATACAAGCTCATGGTCATGAATGGTCAGAGAAGGCAGGGCTGGGGGACTGGGCAATCCCCCAGCCCCATCTCCAGCCCTGCCCCTTCTGCTAGGTCCCACCCTCCCTGGGAGGCAGGGTGGTGTGCCGCACGTGTGCTTCCCCCTTCCAACCATGGGGAGAAGAAGGGAGTGGGTGCGTGCTTGTTGCAGCCTCCCCAGCCCCAGAGGAAAGCACATTGCACCACGTGGCCCGTCTGAGCTCAGCCCAGCATTGGTGGAGGGAGGAGGCAGAGCATGCGGTACCGTATAGCGTGGGCCCAGCCCCAGAGCACCAGGGGAGGGAGGAGGGCACGCTGCACTGCCCAGCCTCTCCAGCAGTGGGAGGGCAGGTGCTGGGGGCAGCAACACTCCACCCCCAGAATTCTGTGTGAGTGTGGGTGGGGCCATGCCTGGCAGTTTGTGAAGGCAGAGCCTTCCTCTGTCTTACATACCTGACACCCATACTCATGACCTTCTCTTGAATGAAGGCTAGGCTAATGGGCATATTTGGTGTGTACAGATCATGCAGCCATATTGACAACAAGCATTCCATTTTCTCCATCCTGTCATTTTTTTGCCATATAAACTTCACAGAAGCATGCTTTGGCACAAGTTTTGCTGTCTCCAAAATGTTCTCACGATTCTTAATAATCGTGCATATGGTTGTCGGAGGCAGTCCAAAATGGCAAGCAATATCGGCAGTGTTCACCCTTCATAATACGATCTAATATGACCAAGTGGACATCCTGACTAACACTACTCTGATGCCTCTAACACTCATCAACTTTACTTTTAACATCACTTGTACTTCCCTTAGGTATGTGGAAGGATTGCACAAGATAACACAATACAGTGTCAATCATAAATGAAATGTACTGTAAAGAATGACACGGCAGGTGCACGGTATCTTTGTGCAACGTGTCTGCACACAGCAAAGATCAAGAGCATCGACACTTGGCACAGGTTGCTACAGTGCACGGAATTCCTCTGTGTCTGCTGCCTCAGCATAGCACACGAGTTGGATGTTTTCTTTGATTTGTGTTCAAGTGGCTGACTTCCGTTTGAGCGATTTTTTTTTTTGAGGGACATAAGATCAGGGAATGGGAGAACTTATAACAGAACAGTTTCTAAATTCATCAACTATGTTACTGCAGAACTGACATATACCAGGATGACGTATAGTGGGGACAGCCTGTACTCTCCAGCACTGAGGTCCCATATCACGGTTGCCACCCATCCCAAAGTAAGCGGTAGGGCGATCACCTTGAATTTGTTGTGTGTAGATTTTCCCCTTCTATAGATTTGTCTGATAGGACAAACTCTTCAGTTGTCCCACTGTGGTGATAGATACACTGTCATGTTTGTGTGTGTTGTAGTTGTCACTGCTTTCTGGGCACAATGTCACAGAAATGTAGGGCTGGAAGAAACCTTTGCACAGAAGCAGGACTAAGTATACCTAGATCATCCCTAACTAATGTTTGTGAAACCTGTTTTTAAAACTCCCAATAATGGGGATCCCACAACATTCCGAGGTAGTATGTCACCATGTCCTATCACCATGTCATATCATCTAGCAGCTAAAGTTTTCCTGTGACTTGAGTTTGAGCTTTTCCATAGTATATCTACTGAATTGAGGATGTGTCAAGTGAGCATGTAGGTAAAATGTTTTAGAAGAGTGACAATTGCATCATTGCACCTTGTCTGCCAATGGTGGGACAAAGAGGCTGCACATTCTTATTAATATTTATGGTATTAATAAGAATGTGCAGCCTCTTTGCACCTCACATAAAGGAGCTGGCCTAGAATACAACTTCATTTTTCAGAGACGTTAGGGTGAAGAATCTAATAGTGAGGGCATAACAGCCATTAGTTCCCAGTAATGTATATTGTAGAGGCATTTACATCCCTTTTCACTAATTATGAGGCTTCCCACACATTTAGGTATAAGAATTCATGAATGGCTATTGTTAAAAAGGGGGGAAACTGTGGAAATAAGGTCTAGAGACTGAAACAGTGCGGTACAATAGAAACACCTGAGAGACAGAGAGAGAGAGAGAGAGAGAGAGCGATCGATCCCATTAAATAAAATGAAATAGAGATGAGGGTTTTTTGGTTTTGTTTTTAAATGGCAAGTAACTAACTTGATGCAATCAACAAGAATTAGACTCATGCTGGAAACTTTGGTTTTCAGTGCTACATAGAACATTGAATAAATAAAATAAACAACATGGGCAGATTTGATTATCGTGGTTGCCATACCTGGGCTAATTTCTGAACCCAACCTAATGCTCCAAATTAAAAAAAAAAGCTTGTATTTTTCTTGTGGGAGGGAGAAATGTTGGAGGTCTCACAGAGAGTTCACTATACTGGGACTTGGTGTCACTGTAGTATTATTATTGAGTTCCTGCTCTTTGTCATAGTCCATTGAGGACCTGGATTTAACTTGACAGCACTAAATGTTTTCTCTGAAACTGCTTCAACTGTTTAGTATCACATCCACCCACCCACTGGCTAAAAATCCCTAAGAGGCAGCAGTCATGGATCTTTTTTTTTTTCTTTTTGAAAAATATAAATTCCATGACTCCCATAATAGCTGTGACAAAAACTCAGCTTCAGCTATGACTCTACTATTGAAACTGTGTTTTGTATAGTGCTTATTTTATTTGATCCCTACTTTTTGATACTTCCTTTTCCTTTTTAGTGGACAAAATTCTAAGCCTTTCCACACTTTGGCATGCTCAAGTCTATACATCATATCTAAACAACTGCCTTCTTCTAACAAGCTGTAACATTTTCAGTTACAGAATGACAAACTTCTAAAATAAAAAATCTTCCTGCTATCCTTTACTGACATGTGTCCCTCTGAAATATCATATGGGCTAACATACAGAGAGAACAGGAGCATATCTTTTCACTGGAATGGTTCAAGGGATCACATGTAGATCATATGTATTATAAATAGATTAACAAAAGCACATCATTGCTCCCTTAAGAAACCCCACTTGAATGAATATCTGTGTCTTAAGGTCAACGAAGCCTCACATGGGCACTGGGCATAAACTGATTGCTGGCCACCATATGGATGTAATGTGAAGCATGTCAACCCCTCATCCATCCTAATCATGTCCTGCAAAAAGGAGGCATCGACCCTTCCCCAAAATCTACACATTTGTGGAGAGCGAAGGCTGGCTTTATTACTTAATGAAAGGAAAA
Source organism: Pelochelys cantorii (assembly GCA_032595735.1). NCBI lineage: Eukaryota > Metazoa > Chordata > Testudines > Trionychidae > Pelochelys > Pelochelys cantorii. The sequence continues at coordinate 109,656,864 of CM064330.1, forward strand.
TTCTAGGTAAAATTATATCAATGACTAAAGGACACTTGCCAGTCAAATTAATATTGAGAGAGAGAGAGAGATGCCATATTAATTTCCCCTATGTGTATACATGTGAGACAGAGAGAAAAGACAACCAAGTGGATTTTGGGATCAATACGTTATGTGTGTGATAGAATGTGAGGGTGGAAGGAAATGAGAAAATGTTTAGCAGAGAATGAGTGAGACTATGTGAGTGAATTAATGTATGGCTGACCAACAGAAGAGGCCCAAGCTTGTGACAGTAGGCAATGGAACTTTACATTGTTCTTCTGAGGTCAGACCAGAAGGCAGGGTTGACTGTACAGGGAAGCATTATATATTCCCACAGGATACAGTACATTCATGTGGGTCATACAACCATGAGATGTGGTATAAGAAGTAGAATGGCACCTAACAACTGAAGTGTTTGTCTGCTTGGTTAAGGACACTAATCAAACTCCAACTTTTTGAAAAATAAAATAGAATAAAAAAAATCACAGACTATATCCTCCTCCTTTGTTGAATGTTTTAAAATAGATCCTGGGTGATGAATCTGCTGGAATCTAACTACATGCATATCCTAATGGCCCAGTGCTGACTTAGAAAACAATTATTCACTTACAAAGTCAATGACTGGTAACAGCAATATTAGTTTAAGAGAACAAACCCAAGCTTTGGGCAGAATTCCTTAAAATTTTAACTCAGGCAATCACTGATTTAAGTCAATAGGACCTTCCCTGAGTAAGGTCTGAATAAACAATAAAAGTTAACTGCAAAATGCATTAAAGATGCACTGGGGTGCGGAATGTGTATCGTGTGCTTGTTAGAACAATTTCCTTTACAGGCCTCCTGAACTAGGGATGTAAAATACTGTTTAATCAGTTAACCAGTTAAATGTTATGTTTAATTGGTTAACCAGTTAAACAGGGGTGGACGGAGGCTCCTCTGGCTGGGCTGGAGCACCCCCTGCCTGTGGTGCAGCAGACTGCTCTCACCAGGCCAGGTCAGGCCTGCCGTGGGTAGGGGCCGCTCCATCCAGGCTGGGGTAGCCCCCTCCTACACGCTGGAGCTCCCCCATGCCCTCTGCCACGTCGGGCAAAGGGGCCGCTCTAACCCAGCCGGGCTACCGGTTAACTGGTAGCTGATACACATCACCCAAAAAGGATGATCGCTTTCCGGTTAACAGTTGACATCCCTGTCCTGAACCACCATGTAATACCTGCATAAACCTCGAGCCCATTTGCAGTTTCTGTAAGTAAGAAAAACCGGATTGGTTAGTTGCTCCCGGCAGATGTACGAATGTTGGGGTTGAGGCGCCCTGTACTCAGAGTGGGAGAGGAGCTGGCTGCCTGGCTGTCTCTTCTCGCTGCAAGATCTGCCAGGGCAGGTATGAAGTACTAACTGGGAGCTGTGGTTCACTCACCTTTTTGAAACCACAGATTCTTTTCCATTGGGAAGTGGGAGGTGATGGTTCAGTCTGCTGCTTCTTTTAACTGAATTAATCTGCTTTTCTTGTGGTGCCATGCATGCGGAGATATATCCCTTCTCTCAAAAGAAAAAGACCAGAATCCATGGAAAACCCTGTTAGCTTTGTTAAATTCTGACCAAATGCTTATATAGGCACTTCCTCTCCACTGCTGCCACAGAACGGTAATACCTGAGAGAAGTTGTTATGTTTTCTTTGGCTTCAGGCTGGTATCATGATCATTCAGCCCTTTAATGGGTGTTATAGGCAGTGAGGGAAATTTAAGTCTGTTCTGACAATTATTCATGATATAATACATATTTCTGGGCCACAGAGGAGGGAGAGTATTGTGTGAAAATGCCTTTTCTGCCTCCTCCATCATCCTGACCATGCTCCCATTGACAACAACACAAGTAGATTATGTATAGATTATGCAGATAAGTTGGTGGCAGGTATGGTGTGTGTGGGTGGGTGTGTGTGCATGCACATCTGTCTCATTTGGTATGGCTGCCATTCTCCTTCATGAAGCTGCTTGCTCTTTTCCTCCTGGGTTGCTGTGACTTGGTTTTCTCCTGCTCCTTACTGCAGAGAAAAAGATAAGTGCATAGTGTATGTTTCTAATTTAAACTCTGCCATTTGTAGGTGTTTGGGATTCCAGTATGGTGCTGGGGAAGTGGGTGTAGGTTCTGCAATCCGTGAGCTTGTTCCAAAATATTCAGCCACCGTCTCAAACTGCTAGCTCGCCACAAAGTGTTTTGTATGGACAGTAAATTCTGCTACATGTATTCCACCACAGAGCCACTGCAAGGCCCATAAGGGTCCCTCATTGTTTCAGAACATCCTGTCACATTCTTTTAAAAATACAAAACAAACCTTGTTCCAGTTCTCCACAGCAACTTTGTGACTTAACTATTAGGCCTGGCCACCTCTCAGTTGAAGGACGTTCCTATGTTCTGAATGAGAAGATCCTGCTGAATCATCTACTTCCTATACAAACTACAAAAGCAGACATGTCCAACAGACAAATTTTCCAATGATTTTCTTTTTTGGACAGAGTTTTTTTTCCACTTTAGGCTTTTTACACTTTCCCTGTCTGTTCTAGTCTTCTTAAGTGACTTAAATCCTTTCCTTCAGTGAAGAGGAAGACCCAGTTCTTCTCTAAGGGCTTATCTACACTAGGAAATTATTTCAAAATAACTAAATTTGAAATAATAACTCTTGGAATAACAAAATCGAAATAGCATGTCCCCACTATGAGGCAGCTTTGAAATTAGTCCTAGGTAGGCTTTGTTAATGTGCATGCACTACCTTGACTTAGAGCCCCAGGAAGCACTGGGCAGTAATTACTTGGAATTACTCTGGAGAGTAGTTATTTTGAAAGAGCAGCAGCAGAGCGTGCACACTAACGCTATATCAAAACAACTATTTTGAAATAAGTGTTATTCCCCGAGGAAAGCAGGAGCATAGATTTTGAAATAACCAGCCAGTTATTTCAAAATAACGGGCTTGGCAGCGTGGATGCTCTGCTTATTATTTCGAAATAAGGAGGGTTGTTTCAAAATAACTCCCTAGTGTAGGCTCAGTGAATTGATGCAATGCTACACTTCAGAGGGCTTCATATTATAAAGAGCACAAGCTTTCCTATGGTATTTAAAACCACCCTAAAGAATTTCATAGCCAGGAGAAAATTATTCTGTTCTACGGGCTGTCACCAGACAGATATTGACCACAAGAGAGTTACACCAACAATAAGGCATAGTCCACTGAGTCACACTAAGTGGGTCTTATGAGATGCAGAATATTATAAACTCCCATTGACTACAGAGGACATTGAGAGCAGGATTGGACCTTGGACCTTGCAGGATTGGACCTTAACTGGTAGCTGAATATGGTCCACAGAGTCTGAGAGTGAGGGAGAACTTGATGGAATGTACTGTGACCACAAAACAGCTTTCAAAAAAGAAAATTGGCATTTTGCTTTGTCTGTGTGTGTGAAAAATAGAGAAGGGTAAACCAAACAATCCTGCCCCATGATAACTAGGATTATAATTCAGCTGCTATAGCAGCAGCAACCTTCATGGCACTCTTCATCAACTGTCACATCTCATCTCATTCACTTTTGCAGAGGATCTTTGTGTCACTGCTTTCGTGAAGAGATTAGGCCACTCTCAAAGAATTTCCTTGGCTGCTACCTGATATGCCATTATTCGCCTCTTATCATTTTAGCAAAGCAGTTACGCTGCTGTCAGAGGTAATGGAGACTATGCCACTAAGAAAATTGGCTGTAATTTATTTATCAATTGTTTCTACATACCACAAAAGAGACCATCTACTTTACGGCTGGGTCTAAGGTATTTGAGAGCCCCTGAAGTTCATGGTTTTCCGGTATTCTAAGTTCTACTTATGGCTTTTCCTGTATATGACACACAACACCACCCCTGTGGTCTTGAAGGCCGATTTCTTCTTTACTTTCTTTAGTCACAAATCATTCTGAGGCATCCCTTAAGTGCATTTGTATTGTTAAGTGCACCGGCCTGATTTGGTGTTAATTCAATTTGAGTGCCCTTAATATCTTGTGGGGGTGATGCAATGCATGCAAGCTGTACCTTGTAAAAACAGGTTCCAGGTCTGCCTGAGAGCAAAGCACCTTTCCCACAGCAATTTACCAAAGTTGCTGATAAAATTTTCATAAGGAAACCTTTTTAGTCTGACCCTATTGTGTTATTCTACCATTAAGACTCAGGGAATTGAGACTGTCTTCTGGTGACAGTTTATCGCATTCTCCATTATTGTTTCATACACACAGCCTACTGATGGGTCATAGCTTAAACCCCCTCTCCTTAAACCATGGAAACAGCTCGCAGGGCCAGAACCTGGGAGCTCTATGCTGCCAGTTTCTCAGTATGTGTGTCAATCTAAATGAACTGCATTCTTGGTAAACCAGTCCCCTCTAACCTTTGAATGATGGGAGATTGTGGGACATTTTAGTGCATTTGAGGCTAAGGGGAATGGAAAGAAAGAAAGAGGAAAGGGTAGAGAAACCAACAGAAAGAAAACTACAGTTGTTGAAAATATAGAAAGAACCTTGGGCAGCATTTTAATTAAAAGAAAAACTACTAAACAAAATTGAAGGTGAAAAGAAAATAATCACTTTTATTCCTAGTATCGTTATTCAGAATAAGCAAACACTAACTACTACTTTGGCTGGGGGCCAAATTCTGCTCTGAATTACACAACTCTAAATCCTAAACAATTCCAGTCCTTTAGGTGCAATTACTACAGATTTTAACTGAGAGCAGAATTTAGACCTACATATGTGAGCTCACACTGACCAGAGAACAAGACCAAGAAGAACAAGAGTCTGCATAGTGGTTAGACACCAGTAAATCGTCTTCTCCTTCTTGCCTCCTCCCGAATATCCATCACCTAGAGTTTCTAGTAATGCTGCATTATGTGCCAAAGAAATTGGATTTAACTATCACTTATGTGTGGTGTATGTGTCCGTTGATGTGTATTGTGACACCTCTATCTGTCAGTTATTTATTTAAAACACAATAAAATAAGTTTTTATCAAGTCCTATTGAATGTTCTGGGCACATCCCCTCCAGATTTCAGGCCAGAATTTTGGAACCACTGAAGAAGAGATTTCTTCCCTCCAAAGGTTTTATACTGCATCCTGTGCAGGCTGTAACAAGATTTTAAGAACTTACCAGGTGCTAGATGACTTTTCTTACAATACAGGCCCAATGTATGTACCTCAATACAGAGACTCAGTAGTTTGATTTTACATCATAAAACCCACCCTGAAAAATTTGCTTCACTCCAAACTGCCTTGGTGGGGTGAGGCGGCTGTTCTCTCCCACCAACATGACTCATCTTGCCAATGTCTAATAGGCACCAAGGGCTTGACTCTGTACCCACTGAAGTCTGTTGGAGTGTTGCCACTGACATTAGTGAGTACAGGATCAGACTCCAAATGAAAAATGATCATGTCAAGTTCAGCTGGGCCAGACGAATAAATAAATCAGAGCCTCATGTGTGGAATTAGTGTTGGTAGGGAGTGTGTGTGTGTTCTGGGGCGTGATGAACAATGTGAATGTGTGTGACAAAAGCAAGCTGATTAATTATTGGATAAAGCTGGAGGCAAACCAGGGGCAGATTCACCGGTCAAAGTACTGTGCTACAATGGAATTTATAATATGTTAGTCTATCAGCCTCTTGATCTTTGAGAGTATTCAAGGAAGATGGAGATGAGGCAATTCTTTCTTCATGGTTTCAATAGGGAAAAGAAACAGCAAGCATTAACAGCCTTTTCCCTTCTGGTGCCCAGGGCAGTGTGCATTGGAAATGTGCTCCAGTTTCAGTCCTTTTAGAAAAAGTTTGTAAGTTCCCAGGAAAGCGGATTTAAAAAAAAATAAAAAAACCCCAAACATCCATCAAATTACAAACTCAAGAAGGATTCAATCTGAGGTCCGTCCCAGTATGCCATCCAGCCTGCATCTAAGGCTAAGACCAGCCTACAAAGGGTTGGGGGACAATTTCACAAGGGCAGGCACTGCATTGCACCCCTATGAACAGTTCTCTACTGGCTCCCTGCAAGTTCTAAGCTAGGGAATATGTGCTGGAGAGAGGAGGGCCCAGAGCGTATGGAAATATGGAGATTCGGGACTGCTGTAGGCTGTATCAACACTGAGGGAGGCTATCCTAAAGTAGAGCAGCTCCTGGCTATTTTGTTTTATTTGAGGTCTATTTGACCCTTGAATTACACCAGAATTCTAGTAATAAAAGCCACTTTTGCTGTCTCTCTTTGTGCTGCTCCTTCCATTCAGATTTTGGAGGGGAAGATGCCCCCCAAAAACTTTTTAGAAGAAGGGAAAGGGCAGTAGTGACTCCAAACGGAGGAGCTCATTGGGATGTTCCATATGAGCTTCTGCCAACTCTATTGCTCCAAACTCCAATGAGCTGAAGTGACTAAAGAGAAAAGGGACGTGAAGGTAAAGCAGTTGACATGTTCCACTGCAGTGAGGAGAAGCTGACATATATAGCACGTGGCCCTTGAAAGTGCATCGCTAAATCCCATCACATCACCACTATGATGGCACTATGAGTGAGTGAATTAGGGGGCCCTTTTTGACAGGAGCTTGGTGGAAAGGCGGGGGGAAGCATTATTCTTGTTACCTGCTGGGAAAGAAGGAATTGTACATGTGCTTAATGGAGTAATTTTGGTAGGATGGACGTGGTTCTTGCACTCCTAGGCTATGTTGGAGGATTATAATAATTGCAAGATGTTTTATATTCAGTAGGGTGGATGGATGAGGGAGGTACTTACAAAGTACTTCAGAGGAGCATAAGCTGCACTGGTCATACAGAAGTGCATTATGTGCTATTCTTCAAGCAATAAATAGAATAACTATGGGTATGTCTACACTGCACAGCTATTTTGGGATACCAGCGGTATCCCGAAATAGCTCCCCCCCATCTACACAAGCCACCAGTTATTTCAAAATATTTTTCAAAATGACAGGCGTGCTGTTTCACCATCCTGGTAAACCTCGTTGCACAAGGATTAAGGGATGGCTCAAAATAGTTCATTATTTTGAAATTTGGCACTGTGTAGACATGTGAAATTTCAAAATAGCCTATTCTGAAATAGATTCAAAATAAGATATGCAATTTGCGTAGCACAAATTGCATATCTTATTTTGAGTTTAGGGTTCTGTGTAGATGCATCCTAAGTGAGAAATAGGACATTAAGTAGTGGACTATACTCCAGAGTCTTTGGCCTTCATATTCTCTCCTCCATGGGATAACAAATGCTTTCACCTATCATGTGAGACAAAAAAATTAAGCACAACCAGGAGGATACAAGTTCTCTAAAGATCTTTGGTACCTGAATCACTTTTTAAAGACCATGATCTGATTCCTGTGTCCTAGAAGGCAGACTGTTCTGTGTGCATGTACCCTAGACTTCAAAGTCAGCTATTAAGAAATTACAGGTTGTTTTTTTAAGATCTCTCCAGAGGGACAGTTAAATAACTTGAGGGTGCCCCACAGGAAGAAATTCCCAAATGTGTCTTCCTGGGTTCTCTAAGTGGTTTTTGCTTTTGAGTAATGGCAGCATGCCATCAAAAGTCAGAGAATATGTGACATTGGAGAGTTTTTAAACAGAAGTCTTTAGTGGCAAGGTATTTTAAAGTCTCTTGCAGGCCCCCACCTTCTGCACTCAAAGTGCCAAAATGGAACAGCTTTGACAACTGTACATGGGTTCTGTTGTAAAATGAAACCGGAGTTCACTGGGGTCACAGTGGGCCACAAGCTAAATATGAGTCGACAGTGTGACACTGTTGCAAAAAAAGCAAACATGATTCTGGGATGCATTAACAGGCGTATTGTGAGCAAGACACGAGAAGTCATTCTTCCACTCTACTCTGCACTGATTAGGCCTCAATTGGAGTATTGTGTCCTGTTCTGGGCACCACGTTTCAAAAAAAATGTGGAGAAATTGGAGAAGGTCTAGAAAAGAGCAACAAAAATGAGAATATGAGCTAGAGAACATGAGCTATGAGGGTATGTCTACACTACAGCGTTATTTCGAAATGTACAAAATGCATTTCAAAATAGCGTTTTGCTATTTTGAAATAGCGCGTCCACATTGAGTGGACGCTGAATCGCATTTAAGGTCGGCCAGAACCAGGTTCGGCAGGGCATCAGGTCAGGAGTTACTTTGTGTGACTGCTGCCTGAGGCTATCTGAGGCCTGTGCTTAAAGGGATCCCCCCGCCCCCCGGACAGCTGGGGTATGTCTAGACTTCATGCCTCTGTCGACTGAGGCATGTAAATTAGACATACCAACATAGCGAATGAAGCGGGGATTTAAATATCCCCCACTTTATTAGAATAAAAATGGCCCCGTTGCACGAGGCATAAGGGATCGGTTGGCAAAGGCTTTCCTTGCGGACCAATCCCCGTCTTGACTGCCGCTTCGTGCTGACAAACAGCTGAGCCGGCACAACGCAGCGGCCATTTTTATTCTAATGAAGCAGGGGGGATTTAAATCTTTGCTTTATTGACTATGTCGGTATGTCTAATTTACATGCCTCGGTCGGCAGAGGCACGTAGTCTAGACATACCCCTGGTTCTTGGGTTTCTCTGCTTGCTTGCCTACCTCGATGAGGGACAGCAAAGCATTTTGTCTCTGCGTGCTCTGGTTGCCCTCACTCGGGACACCACAGTACTCTGCAACATGGAGCCAGAGCTGCCCCTGGGCACTCTGGTGCTTCTCGTGGATGTGTTGCTGTGACCCTGGCTGCACTTTCTGCAGGCTGCAATTCGGGAGATCCATCGGGGGGCTGTCAGTATCCAGGAGGCCCTGTGGGAGAGCTTCCACCCTGAGGAGCACTAAGAGCCTCCTGGGTCTGTCCTACTGGGGGATTGTGCCTCATTCTTCCCTCACGTCCTTCCACTTACCCCTCCCTAGCCCCCTTCCTGATGTCAAATAAAATACACGTATTTTCATGAACACAAACTCTCTTTATTTAACAAAACTGGCGGGGGGAATGAAACTCTGGTGAAACTGGGGAAAAGAGGTGGGAGAGGGTGGGAGAGGGGAGGGGGAAACCTGGGAGGAGGGAGCTGGAAGGGGGAAGCAAGGGGAAGAAGAGGGAGGGGAAGCTCAGGGCTCAAGGTTGGGGGGTCTCGCCGGACCAACTTGATTTTCATACAAACCTGCTCCTGGGTTCTCATGTGGCCTTTGGTGGCCAGGCTGGCAGCTATCCTGCCATAGATGGCTGCGTTCCCCTATCTAGTGCGGAGATCATGGATGTTGGGGGCATCCCCCCCAACCTGAATAAGGTCCATGATCTCCACCCTGGACCAGGAAGGCGCCCACCTTCTCTGGGCCCTGGCAGGCTCCTGGGAGTTGGCAGACTGCTCTTGGGGAGTGGTGGAGGGCTGGCTGCCAGTGGCTTGCTGGCTCATGTTTTGGGGCCACGGGGTCAGGGGCAGTGACTGCTGGCTGTGGGTTGGCAGGCTTGGAGCTGGCACAGGCACTGTGGCCAGATTCAACCCCTTTAGGGACTCTGGGGAGAGGGAAGGGAGAGGAGTGTTCTTGGTTGAGGTTGGAGTGGCCATCAGGGCACCCTGGGAAGGCTGGAGGCCCCCTATTTCGATATGTGTCTACACAGTCCTTATTTCGAAATAGCTATTTCAAATTTGGCGTTATTCCTCGTGGAATGAGGTTTACCAAATTCGAAATAAGTGCTCCGCTATTTTGAATTAATTTCAAAATAGCAGTTTGGCTGTGTAGACGCTAGTAAACTTATTTCGAAATAACAGCTGTCGTTTCGAAATAACTTTGCTGTGTAGACATACCCTGAGGGAAGACTGAAGGAATTGGGCTTGATTAGTCTGGAAAAAAGAAGATGGTTTTTCAGGTATCTAAAAGGGTGTCACAGGGAGGAGGGGGTAAAATTGTTCTCCTTGGCCTCTGATGATAGGACAAGAAGCAACGAGCTTAAATTGCAGCAAGGGAGGTTTATGTTGGATATTAGGAAAAACTTCCTAACTGTCAGCGTTAACACTGGAATAAATTGCCTAGGGAGGTTGTGGAATCTCCATCACTGGAGATATTTAAGAGCAGGTTAGCAGACATCTATCAGGGATGATCTAGATGGTGCTTGGTCCTGTTTGAGGGTACAGAACTGGACTTGATGATCTCTCAAGGTCCCTTCCAGTTTTAGTTCTAGTATTCTATGATTCTATGAGTTAAGTCTCTTTCCCCATGGATTTAAGTAGGTATGCATCACAATGCTCAAAATACTAAAATATCTGACTGGTTTTAGTTGAGGTAGGTCTTGTTTGGCGCGGGGGTTGGACTACTTGACCTCCTGTGGTCTCTTCCACACCTAATCTTGTATGATTCTATATAATCACTGACAACTGCAAGGGATAGAGTGTCACCTTCTGTGTGCAACATAATTACATTGTTTATGTATCACGCATTTTAAACTATACATGGTGCGGAGTGGAGCAGCTGATTGCTTCTGAACTTTTGCGGCAGCGCAGTCTGTGGGCACCATACACTTCCCTCTGCATCTCCACACATCCCCTGTGAACCATCTCTGGTGTGTGACAGGTACCTTAAATGCCTGATTATAATTATTGGGAAGCTCAGGACCTTGCCAACAGGAAAATTTACAGTTCAACAATTACATTGTTGAAACTCTGACAAATCCCTCCCAGTTTATGGCTTTGAAAATAAGGGATAAGTGTGAGCAACTGAATATATTACACACTGTATTAAGGCCTCATGGGGGCTGTATTATAGAATCTGTTTACTTTGACTGACGTTTTTCATTTTTTCTTTTCTTCCAGACATTATTACTGCAAATGATATCTATGCTTGATATGGATTTGCTACTCAAAGAGCAGCCCGGATATTTGGATAATCATTTTCTAAACAGGCTTTTTTTTATTATGATTTTTGGATCCACTCCAGTAATAATGCAACAGGGCAGGCAATGGATTCAGAAAAAGCAAACAACTGTATTAACGTTAGTACATCACATTAGATGCAGGTGAGATTTCCAAAACTTCTCTGCAATGCAAAACAGTGCTAAAATTCCATACTCAGACAAAAAAGACAGTTGACTTTTCTATCATTTTCTGCAAACAAAGCTGGAAATCCCAGGGTACATCTACACAACAACATTATTTCAAAATAACTAGCATTATTTAGAAATAACTTAGTTCGCATCTATACAGCAGGCAGTTATTTCAAAATAATGTCAAAATACTGTCAAGCTGGAGGACTTCTTATTCCGACTCCTGTAACCCTCATTGTACGAGGAGTAAGGGAAGTCAGAGAAAGAGTTCTCTATTTTGAATTAAGTGCTGTGTAGACACTCCCAATTTCAAAATAAGCTATTTCAAAATAAGCTACGCAATTGATGTAGCTCAATTTGCGTAGTTTATTTTGAGTTAAGCCCTGCTGTGTAGATGCACCCCCAGAGACAAAGATGGGACCATCTGCTGAGGGTGGAATAAAAGCCACTCAGAGGCTGAACAACATTCGATGTATTGCACTCACATTTGTGTCCTGAACAAATCAATACATACAATGTTGTAAAATATAACTATGGAGACCAAAACAAGAACAAATGCAGCCAACCAAGGAACTCTCAAACAAAAACTAAAATTGGGCAATGCCAATAATAAGAGTGGCTAAATCAGATTGTGGCTTGACCCTGAAGCTAGAGTTAGACTGAGATCTGTAGTGAGCTACTGAGGCAAGCAATTAGTCCAGGAGTTTCTGTTTTCCCCAGACAGGGAGAGATGATACTCAGCCTACTGCTACCCAAAAGCACAGGACCCACTGTGAAATTAGGAGCTTCATCACAGTATATAGATATGAATTTGTATATACTACTATTTATTATTTTTATCAACACAGTCCCTAGGAGACTTCATCAAGGGCCAAGACTCACTTTCTAGACTTTGAGAAATGGAATATCCCAAATACTCTCTAACTTCAATAAATACAATATACCCCTTTGCAGTTCTCTTTCTGAAGCCCCTTCTGAGAGAAAAAGTGCATATGATATTTAAATGTCTTGCTTTGTGTTTGGAGATATGGGTTTCAGTAACAACAGATAAAGCAGAGAATTCTACCTGCTCCTAGCTGAGCTGATTCAAGGAAGGTTCATTTGTTAGTTTTTGAAAGATGTGAGGAGCTATGAAGCAACATCTTAAGTGACTGCAGAGCTTATGAGTAATAGGTACTTAGTTTCCTATGCTGGGGCCACATTTTCCTGTTTCCTTTGTGACAGCAGAATGCAGTGCAATAGCCACAATTTTGCTGTGCAGGCAGGCCAGAAAGTAGAAACACAATGCAGGGAGATTCACTGACCCTTTGCATGCTGCAGGGCTGAACTCTGTGATGAATTTCTGAGCGAGAATATACAAGTGAATTTTTGTTAGACTAAAGGAATGGTAACAACACAGTCAGTGGGTTTGTTATCTGAGAGTATCCACTGGCCATATCCTCCATGTGGCTGGAGGAAGGAGGCTATGTAGTACTATAGCAATCCGCAGCACGTCTATTCAAGTGCCCGCTGTCCTGCCTACAGAATGAGGGAGGATTCCCTACATAGTCTACACTGCCGTTGTGTGTGTCCCCTTTGTATGGAAACCAAATTAGGGCAGGGTCATGGCAAATATGGTACATGGGAAAACTGTACATTTTTAATCGTATGGTTCATTCCCTGGACATCTCCCTTTACCAAACCTTTGGTTATATGTTGCATGTCACAAATAAAAATAAATAATCAGGAAGACAAGGTGAGTGAGGTGATATTTTTATTAGACCAGTTTCTGTTTGTGAGAGCTAAGCTTTTGAACAACACAGAGCTCTTTTTCAGGTTTGGAAAAGCTATTCCCAGTGTCACAGCAAAACACAATGTGGAACAGACTATTTAGCGTGAATAGTTATTGCAGGACCATTCAAGGTAGAGTTAACACCTCTGCAGCCATAGAACAAAAAGAGAGGTTTAGTGTGTTACATCAATAAATCTAGTGTCTTTGTTCAGTCCATAATTTTTAGTATCTAGCAGAGTGATGTGTTTAAGCTCCTAGGCTCATCTTCTGAAAGTGTTGTGCAGGTTTCCTTTGAGCATGAGGGCTAATAGGTCAAATGTAGAGTAACTGCTTTGTGAAAAATGTTCACTTAACAGGTACATACCCATGCAGATAAATAATCATGTCAGGTACATTCCATGTTTTTCCTGTTATTAGAGACCATACACCTTGGGTAGACAGAACAAGGGGTAAGTCACTCAGTGATTTTTTTTCAGGCAGTTTCTTCAACATATTTTCTGCTGCATAAGAATTTCCAAGGCTGACCATGCATTCAGAGCTGTCCTGACTGGTGATCAGTCCATGGCTATGTCTATACTGGGGGGTTCTTGCGCAAGAATGGCCGTTCTTGCGCAAGAACCCACAGAGCATCCACATGGCCCGCCTGCTCTTGCACAACAAGATTTACAGTAAAGCGTGGGGAGACAGGGCTTCTTGCGCAAGAGCTACACTCTTTTCTAACAAGTGTAAGCCCTCTTGCACAAGAGCTGTTGTGCAAGAAGGCAGTGTGGATGCGCAGCAGGGGTTTCTTGCACAAGAAAGCCCTTTGGCTAAAATGGCCATCAGAGCTTTCTTGCTCAAGAGAGTATCCACACTGCCATGGATGCTCTTGTGCAAAAGCACATGGCAGTGTGGACGTGTTCTTGCGCAAGATGTTCTTGCGCAAGATATTCTTGCGCAAGAATCCGCCAGTGTAGACATAGCTCATGAGAGATATGACTGACTCTTTCGTTTCAGTATTCAGCAAAAAAGCATTGAGTGGCTTGCTGGCTTGAGGGATTACAGCTGGATCAAATGAAAACAAAATTTCCAGTAATTATCTTTCACCCAAAAGAGTCCCAGAAAGATCACTGACTCAGCGAGTTCACCACACCCCCAGCAATAGGAAGCAACTCAAAGCTAATGGGACACTGAGAAAATTTGCCAGATACGAGAGAGAGAAAGAGAGAGCTGGTTTAGTGGCCAGCCCAAATTTTTTTCTGAAAGAGGAAAACTTGAACTGGAAAAAAAGGCAAGTGTACTCTATAATATTTTCACTTGCCAGCTCCCATTATTTCCTACCATTCTTTTTCTAACTGGGAGCAGTGGGAAAAAAAAGAGGTAAGGGAATGTCATAATTTTATCTCACCCTGTTGCTAGTATATAATAGCCTGGGAATGATTAGTGAATGGATTAGATGAGGGGGTCTAATCTAAGCAGGGTGAATAACTGATGTCTAGGTAGAACATGGGTGACCATAAAACCAGTTTTGGCCAAGACAGTTCCCTTTTTGGCAAAAATGGGCATTTGTCCTGATTGCTTGTGTTAATTTGATCAGTGGTAAGAGCAAACGAGACAAATGCCCACTTTTGTCAAGAATTGTGTTGTGGAGGAACATGCAAGGAAGGGAGGAAAAGGGCTCAGGTAAGTAGCCTCAGCCTGGCATGGGGAGATAAGTGAACAGTTTGGGCCAGCCCCATGTGGGTCAGGGAGCAGGGCTTGGACTAGCCCATGCTATGTCCTGTTTTCCCTATGAGAAATATAGTCATCCTAGACAGACCCCAAAACAAACATTTTTCAGCAAAATAAAAAGGAAAATAATAGTTTTGGGTCAAACAGCACAAGCTTGTTAAACCTAAGACCAAATGTTTTGTTATCTTTTTGGTTTTTAACCCTCTTTGTAAATATAGAATAGAAGTACAATTTGAAATGAAAAGACATTTACAATTAAAACATTACATTTAAAAATGTTGAAACCAAATAGTTTTGATTTTTTAAAAATTTTTGATTGAAACAATTAGGTACATTTCACCTGAATTTCTGAACTATTTCAGTTGACCCGAATCTGCATTTTTCACTGAAATTTTGCCCAGCTCTAGTCTGATCATTGAGCAACAATTTTATGTGCTGCCTATGTAGCTGAAGGTCACACTTAAGAGAGGGTCCTTTAAGATGATATTATGAGGAGACTTATGAAGTATGAGTCAGGAGAAGTGAGCTGAAAGCTAGAAAACTCTTACCTCCAATCCTTGATCCATGATACCTCCTCTGCTTATTTTCAACTCCTTAAATCAAGCCCCTAAGACTCTATAGTGAAGTAAATAACATTGTAGGTTTGATTGACCATATCTGTGCTACAAGAGTATTCTCATAGCACAGATTAAGACTTTCAAAATGATGTCTCACAATGCACTGGGTTCAGTATAAAATGCAGAATGTCTTCGTCAGTAGGAATAGATGGTCGTTCTTTGGTTGCTCCATTGTTTTGGACGGCTCTGGAAATCATTATGTCTCTAAGTAGGATATTACAACATTTGCTTTGTTGGGAAAGAACAGCTGGGGAAGGGAGAGCACGTGTTGCTGGATCACAGCTATGATTTTCACATTAGTCTACACTGCACTGTTATTTTGAGATAATTAGCGTTATTTTGAAATAACAAAGTGAGCGTCTACACAGTCATTCGGTTATTTTGAAATAATTTTGAAATAATGGACAGCTTATTCAGAAATCTGTAAACCTCACTCTACGAGGAATAACACCTATTCCAAAATAGTTATTTCGAAATAAGGTGTGTGTAGACACTGCACTGCTGCTCTTTTGAAATAGCCCCTCACCGGGGCCATTCTAAGTTATTCCTTCCCAGTGCCTCCTGGGGCTGTAAATCGAGATAGCATGTCTACATAAGGGTAGACTGCTTCATACTTATTTTGAGGCTTCCCTAGTGTGTAGACATGCTATTTCAAAATAAGTTATTTTGGAATAACTATTCTGGAGTAGCTTATTTCAAAATAAGCATGCAGTGTAGACATACCCTCAGGCGCAAAGTGAATTCAGTGAACTTTTTTCAGTGAACTTCAACTAGTGTTCCTTCAGGTCTAACATGTTGGACATCTTTATTGATTTCAGATTCTTTTTTGATTTCCAAAATTCTGATTTTCTGCTCACTTACACTACTTTTATACATGAAACAAAAGACAGAACTTTGTAGCACTTTAAAGACTAACAAGATGGTTTATAGGTGATGAGCTTTCGTGGGTCAGACCCACTTCCTCAGATCAATATGTGGAAGAAAATCGGCACAACCGTATATACCAAAGTGATACAATCAAAAAAATGAACGCATGTGAAATTGACTAACACGGCAACACCAGACTAACACGGCTGCATCTCTATCACTACGTTTATACATGTGTAAGACCATTGCCATCAGAAGAATTAATTCTGATTTTCTGTGGGAGGTGAATCAGGCCTTAAACCTTTTGTTCCACCCAGTGGTGCATTATTAGGGTAGGAATGCAGGGGAGAGGCTGTTGCTACTGCTGTTGTTTTTTCCCTTCGCTAAAACAAAAAGATGTGGTCATCATGGGGTAAATCACAAATATCTTTCCCATGAGTGGGAGATAATAAATCACTCTTCACAGGTGAAATCTTTTATTTATGCAGTGGGAATCCATTTTATTGAAGAAAGGTATGTTCTTTTGGCTTCAGCTAGTCTGCACTTTAGCAAGTGATTCAAGTCAAGCATTAGTGAGGATGTTGAACACTCTGTGCTTTATGCACATTACTCTGCTGCTACTTTCATGTTTGCTCTCTTTTGGTTTTGTTGTGGAGCAAAATCATGACCTGTTCTTCACATCAATGGAAAGTCAACTGTGATGGCTATTGCTTAAAAAAAAGTGGTGGTGATAAAGTAATAACACACCAACAGCTCAGCTTGAGTTCATTTTCATGGCCTCTAAATAACCAGACAAATCCTCTATGTATTAAGTGTTGAGCCCTATCTTTGTGCTCAGCCCTGTGCAATTCATTCAATAGCAGCAGCAATGTCCCCTGCTCCCAGAAGCATGTACAGTTTAAACTGACCTCAAAACAGTTCATACATTGTCATTTGTTTTATTTCTAAACCAACTATTGTCATAGCAACTAGGTACTGATTTGTAAAAAACAAACAAAGAACATTAACAAAACCCCTTATAAATTACATAGACCTACTCATAAGGGGTAGAATTGAAATCACTGTCCTTTATGCAAGAACAATAACACATATAAAAATCACACCCATTTTTAATCACATAAGAATGTCTTACACTGACTCATATTTTAAAAATACACCAGAAGGACAATTTATATCTACATTATTTGAAAAATTCACATAATTGCTGTCTCCCATATTAGGCTTCGAATATACCTAATTAGTGCAAGCTTATCTTTGCATGCAAGAAATTAAATGTATACTCTGTTCAAAATTGAATGGTTGGACTAATGAAAATCTAGTTGCAAAGGTCTGAAGACATTTGAGAATATGACACACATTTTTGCAATTAAATTATTCTCTTTTAAAAATCGCTACATGATTCCACAGTAATGGTCACAAGCACTGTGCAGTGGCTATGTTATTTCAAGTGCTGTTAATGTTCTGGGCAATCACTGTAGAAAGGTCATAATTTTTTATAAGATAGTACAACGGGTCTGGGATACTCTTCTATTTGTTAGGGCTTCTGCTGGAGTTAAAGTATTTCCAGAAATGAGCAGAGATTATGGTGGAGTGCAGCTAAAATTCCCCCTCCCTATCTCGTTCTGAGGCTTGTGATAGGTCAATTCCACAGAGTTTCTCCTTCTTCTGCCTCTTCACTGGCTGGTGAAATGAGAACTTATCAAGTGGAGGGTGAAATGAGAGCGGCAGGGGGAGATTATGCCTCACTGAGGTGTATATGGAATGCCAAGACTTCCTGCCAGCAGCTGGATCTCCACCAGGACCAGATGAGAAAATTGCCTGAGCTGGAAATCCCCTATCTGCCACTTTTGTCATTTGGGGTATGTCTAGACTACATGGCTCCGTCGACGGAGCCATGTAGATGAGGTTTCTAGACGTAGGGAAATGAAGCGGCTATTTAAATGATTGCCGCTTCATTTACATCAAAATGGCTGCTGCGCTGTGCCGATCAGCTGTTTGGCAGCACAGCACGGTAGTCTGGATGCTCCGTGGTCGACAAGGGAAGCCGCTGTCAGCCGCCCCATTATGCCTCATGGAATGCGGTTTACCAGGGCGGTCGACAAGGGCTTCCCTTGTCGATCGCGGAGCATCCAGACTACCGCGCTGTGCCGCCAAACAGCTGATCAGCACAGCGCGGCAGCCATTTTGATGTAAATGAAGTGGCGATTATTTAAATCGCCGCTTTATTTCCCTATGTCTAGAAACCTCATCTACATGGCTCCGTCGACGGAGCCATGTAGTCTAGACATACCCTTAGAAAGACCAGTTCCCTGGCTGAGTCTCTTTCTATCCAGGGGGGCAAAAAGGGAAAGAAGACCTTGCTTCTCCAGCTCTCTCTCCCCTCCAGGACAAAAGAAAGACCTGCCTGCCCCCAGCTGAAATTCATGAAAAACAGAACAACCCTGCTGATAACCAGTCCTCTCCTAGCACTCCATAGTGGGGTATGTGGCTGAGGCAAAGATTTTTGCAAGCACATGGGAAACTCCACTAAACAGTTGCATGTTGGGATGTGCACACAAATTTTTGTTTGGCTGACTATGATCCTGCATGGGGAATGTGGAGTCCATTTACATTTCACTTGTACATATGCTCTTCCCTGCGACATGAGACACAGAGAAACAAACACATATATTCCATAATTCTTCATCCTTCCTCAAAGTGGGCACATGCACAGTTTAGATAAGGGGATACACTACATACTAATGGGATTTTTTGTAGCACCTCTTTGTTAAGATGTTGTGAGATCATGACTCAGTCCTACAATTCTGAGTGGACATCCCTGCAGTTTTGAAAAAGCTGAGAACAGTGATCTTGTTTCAGGAGTAAACATAAGATATTTCAATGCTGTTTCATAGCATGACATCAACACCTATGATAACATACAATCACTGTAGGAGGATGGGGCTAATATCTCTAAAATGAAAACTTTGGCATCATAGACAAAATGGAATGTCTAATGAATGGAAACAAGCTCTAGCTTTAACGTGGCTTACATCAGCATACTGGAAGCTGAACACACACGTCATATGTATACACAAAGAGTAACTCTACAAAGTTAATGACATGGAAAGGCGACCCTGCTATTTAAACAGTTACACATTGCTAATAAACTATGAAGGTAAAAATCTCCCTCTGAAAAGCCAGTTTCTGTTCTTTTAACATTATAATAATCATAAAAATGAAACCATGTCAAAGTTAAGGATTTTCTCTTTCTTTCTTTAAGGTGAGTGTCTGCCTAATAGTTCAAGCGCTTTAGATATTAATGTACATACAAAATTCATACAGACCAATATAAACTAAAACTCTCCTAAATAATCCCCAATAAACTTCCCTATAGTTACATATCTCATTCAGCTCCCTCAGGAAAGGCCAAGGAAGTAGATAAGCTTTGGCATGAGAGTCAGCAAATCTAAGCACTACTGGAACAAAGGAAGAATAAGTTTCAGAATCAACTTAAAAAACAATGAATAGTTCTGCAGCATCTTAGAGATGTAGATGGTATCATGAACTTTTGTGGGCACAACCCATTCTTTTTTTTTTTTAAGCTTTTTCAGTTACAGACTGGCATGGCTACCCCTCTGAGACTTCCAGAATCAAGGAACCTTCCAGAAGAATGACCTACCACCAAGTTCTCTCCCATTTAGATCATGGGGCTTTTTGCTCAAGTACTGCAGCAAATTGCAGCTGCCAGGGTACTACACAGAGATTTGTCTGCACTGGAAAATATATAATGTTGTAACACACTAATAACAAGATGCTAAGCATAACTTAGTGTTCAAAGTAGATAGCTGCAGATTGATCTGGGATCTTCTCAAAAACTGAAGGTCCTATATTCTAATGGTCATCCCTGATTGGCTTTCAGTAACTATCACAATTGCTACTTGCCCTCTCCTCCTGTTCTGCCATCTTTATGACAACATTCCACTGGAGTCGGTAGATGGTTAGATGTACAGTGCCTGGATAGATTCAACAGCAAAGCAGGTAGATCCCACCAGAACAGGCATAGAAAACCCAGCAGCAGGAGCTAAAAAATCAGCACAGAAAATGGATGCCTAGCTAACTACTGCATTGCGAGGCCACTCCCCACCTCTGCCCACCAGCCTTTTATGTGTTAATCCATATATTTCAATAACCAGTATTTTTGTACTTTACCATTATTAGGAAGTATTGTATATACGACTGTGTTCATAATAAAAAAATTAGTACGATAAGGGATTTTTATTCCCCAGTGTCGATATATTATTTATTTATATGTTATTTAATTACATAGGGCATTTAATGACGTGATACATTATTAAATGAGGGCATTGATTGTTCCCATGATGTGACAGTAAAAAAAATCTAATATGCATTCAAATAACTCATTATATAGCAGCAGCTCTCTAAAATAGTAAAGTGAAATAAAGATGGAAAGGTGGAAAAAGTAATTTTTTTATCATTTTTAAGCTTAGAATATAATTATATTCAGAGTTTGAGATTCAAAAAGTTTTTTAAATTTGCTGATAGTAAGATCTGGACTCACCAGTGTATATCAATGAGCTTTAAGAGTCCAAGTGATATAGGAGCACAAATCCAATTAGATGTAGACACTTTTGAAAACCACATCCTATCTCTTAAACTCTTATGCTCCCTACAAAAAAAGTTAGAACTTTCTCCGTGCCATCTCCATTCTTCTACTTCAGAGTGTCAACTTCCCACAGTTCCCAATCTATGTGACACTAAAAAGCTTGTCTACACTGAGGACTTACTACGTACTAGCTTTGTTTTGTGCACATTAAAATGATCTGTGTGCACATCACAATTCTTAAAGCAAGCTAGCTTGCTAGCTAATAATCTATAATTCACTTGAAAGTGTATTATGTTCATTCCATATTGAATAAACCCATTGCCCTGATCCAG
Organism: Pelochelys cantorii; assembly: GCA_032595735.1. Classification (NCBI taxonomy): domain Eukaryota; kingdom Metazoa; phylum Chordata; order Testudines; family Trionychidae; genus Pelochelys; species Pelochelys cantorii. The sequence continues at coordinate 109,677,842 of CM064330.1, forward strand.
CAAGAGTTCACAAGGAAGCCTCCTCTGCACGATGTTCCACTGGCTACAGGTGTTCACCCACTTGGAACTGATTGCAAGGCTGGACCTGAAGAAGTTTGTGGTGAGCAGACAATCAGGTGTGTATAATACTATAATAGCTGATGAAAGTCTATTGTTTGTAAGTAAAAACAGTGCCTCTAGAATACCCTAAAATGTCCTTCTACAAAACATTTTCAGCAGATAAATGCTAAAACCCTAATGCCTCAAAGGGACATAGGTAAAAGGGCTCGACAAACCACTGTTTCTTCTCGCCCGTGGCGAGTAGATTTCAGCTGGTCGCTCCGTGCGCCCCATTCACCGGCACTGCACGCATGCGCAGTGCTGGTCTGGCTCATGCACGGTGCGGGGCTGGCGAGTAGCTCTCACCGCAGTTTGTCAAGCCCTGTTATATATTACAAACAATGAAGACAATTTCTCCTCTACCTGGGCTTTTACCTTATGTCGGTGGGGTCCACACTGTTTTTATCATAGCCCATTATTTGAGAGTGTCTCTTACAAGCCAGCTTCTTTTTTTGTTTTTGTTTTTTTTGTTTTTTGTTTGTTTTTGTTCATGCTCAGATAACATCCCTGTGGTAACTACAGCCATTGCTTACATGGAAAATGAATATTAAGCTATGTATTTTTTGCTGTCTTAACACAACTGAGCTGCTGGAGACAAGGAGAAAAAAGCAGCTCTATCTGACTAGCCAGCTATCTGCAGACCATGTGATAACACCTGCCAGCTCACTGAGAACAGCTCTGCTCAGTGCAGAGCAACAAAGGGGCTCAAGACCAGGCCCAAGATGAATAAGGAAGGGCATGAAAGAGGACTGCACAATCAGACATGACAAAGATAAGGTAAATTGGGCAAATCAGAGGCCCAACCCTGAAGCAGGTTGGTTTGGTTGTTTACCCTTTGTCATAAAACGAAAACACAAAAGGTTGTTTAATGATTCAACTCAGTCCCAGTGTTACATTAGAGGGGGCTTCTGGAACCTGCTGTAAAATTCCACCAACAAACTTAAGAGAAAGATAGAGTGGTTTCTTGGCCTTTGATACTGTTCATTTTACCCCTGCATACTGTTATATCATCTCTGACAGATATCTTATCCCTGATGCTTCATAGAACCATACAGTCATGGGGTTCGAAGAGAGCTCAGGAGGTCATCAAGTCCAGCCTTCTGCCCAAAGCAGGACCAACCCCAACTATATCATCCCCACTAGGGTTTTTTTCAAGCTGGGTCTTAAAAACCTCGAGGGATGGAGATTCTATCACCTCCCTAAGGAACCCGTTCCAGTGTTTTACCACCCTCCGAGTAAAATAGTTTTCCCTAATATCCAGCCTAGACCTCCCCCACTGCAACTTGAGACTTGCTCTGCCATCTGTCACTATCAAAAGCAGCCGCTCCATCCTCTTTGGAACCTCCCTTCAGGTAGTAGAAGGCTACTATCAAATCCCCCTGCACTCTTCTCTTCTGTAGACTAAACAAGCCCAAATCCCTCAGCCTCTCCTCGCAAGCTAACCATTTTTGTTGCTCTCGGCTGGACTTTCTCCAATGTGTCCACATCCTTTCTGTAATTGAGGGGGGCGGGGCTAGAATTGGATGCAATAGTCCATATGTGTACAAGTATTTTGCCTTAGAAATGGCCAGATTGCATCAAATGACAGGCAATGTAAAAAATGCCCTGTGAGACAATAACTCTCTGTCATGAAGGAGAGTGGCCTTCTTCCAAGCCAGAGGGGAAGGGACCACTCTTGGCACTTGGGAAGATGGAACTGGGATGTGCCCACCCCTCACACAAGAAGTTGAGATGTGGCACAGGAAGTGTAAAAACTGGGACCTCCATCTTGGTTGGGCAAGAGCTGGTAGACGAGACAGAAGCTTCCAACCTGCTGCTGGAACAGGAGTCCAGAGGGGACCTCTGCAGCACTGAGGACTCATCAGATCTGCTAACTGACTAGGTCACCAAGGAGCTACTGGAAATATCAAAGGTGGCGTACCCAAGGGAAACGAAGGACGACCCCAACACACAGGTACCGCACAAGAGGCATGTAGGAAGTAGCTCAGGGACATCAGATAGTAGTTTGGTTGTGTTGTTACCTGAAGCCCCGTCAGTGTGTTTCAATTGGATCTTCCCTGCCCCAATGGTGGAACACTTTTAGGGTATGTCTACACTAGCTCGTTAATTTGAGCTAGGTAGGCAAATCAGGCAACCGGAGTTGCAAATGAAGCCCGGGATTTAAATATCCCGGGCTTTATTTGCATGTTCCCGATCGGCTGCCATTTTTAAATCCCCCTTAGTTCGAACGAACTGCCCGCGGCTACACGCAGCAGTTTAAAGTTAATCCGAACTAAGTCCTTAGTTTGGATTAACTGTTACACCTCATTCCACGAGGAGTAACAGTTAATCTGAACTAAGGATTTAGTTCGGATTAACTTTAAACTGCCGCGTGTAGCTGTGGGCAGTTCGTTCGAACTAAGGGGGATTTAAAAATGGTGGCCGGACGGGAACATGCAAATAAAGCCCGGGATATTTAAATCCCGGGCTTCATTTGCAACTCCGGTTGCCTGATTTGCCTACCTAGCTCGAATTAACGAGCTAGTGTAGACATACCCTTAGGGACCTCAGCTGGGACCTGGCGGAGTAGATTGGGCCCATATTCCCCTACCTCTTGCTGCCAACCCCACTCCTGGGGTGGCTTCCACACCATTAGGCCAAGAGACCTACATCTGTGTACTGTCAGCCTGAGCTAAGACTACAGGTGATATACTTTTGGCCAGCTCTGCCCTGCCTAAGGGCCTGAGCCTTAAGACAGTTTGTTTGCCCCATGCCCACGAGCCTGGATTCCTAGATTAGTGCTCCACACCAACCTGCTCCAGGTTTGGGCCTCTGCATGGGCATCTGGTGGCTTAGATGGGAGAAGGCTCTGCCCCACCCCCACGCACACTCCACCCCCAGAACGCCTGCTGTAGGCATTCTGGGGGTGGAGTGTTGCTCCTCCCAGCATTCTGTGGTCCGGTGCAGCTTAGCCCATACTCCCTTCCCACTGCTCCTGGGGGCAGGGAGGCTTGGGCTGGCTCAGGCCATGGCCACCTCCCTTCCTGCTGCTCTGGGGCTGGGGAGGCTGGAGCCACATGGCCTCCTTCCCCCTCCCCCGCAGCTCTGGGGATGGTGGGGCATATGTGCATGCTCTTCCCCTCCCTGTGGAGGGGGGGAGTGCATGTGCGCTTGGCATGCTGCTCCTCCTCCCCTCCCCTCCATGTGGTGGGGGTGGGGCCTCAGCAGATGTGGCAGAGCTGTAGGTGGGGTGGGGGGGCCTGCCTTTCCCAGCCCCAGGTGCACCAACCACTTCACGGGCCTCTGAGTCACTAACCTCCCCCCTGAAATGGCGCAGCTGCCATAGTAGTATAGTAAAGTGGAGTGGTCTCCTGAGCCAGACAGGGAGATACAACTGATACTACACAGTGTAATTTCACAAGGCCTCCATGTCCACCACCTCTTCAAATTATCTCGTTAAACACAGTGCTATGCTCTCAGTACACTCAGTATAGTTTTCAGGAAATAGCATTTTTAGCAATGTGTAGCTTCATAAAAATGATGTTGCCTCCTTCCTTGTTTACATTTATGAGCATTTTTCCTTGAAAGGAAAAACAAACACATACATTCCATACATCCCCATCCTTCTTCCAAGTGGGCACACGCACAGTTTAGATAAGGGGATTCACTACATACTAATGGGATTTTTTTGGTGGCACCTCTTTGTTAAGGTATGTGAGATCATGGTTCAGTCCTACAATTGTGAGTGGACATCCCTGCAGTCTTGAAAAAGCTGAGAACAGTGGTCTCGTTTGAGGATTAAACAGGGACTATTCTGTCTTGAAGGATTCTTTGCAGATCACATATCTGCACATTGCAGGAGCAAGAGTGTCAAACTTCTCTTTTCGGACTGTAGATGTGGAACACAGAGACCCCGTAACCGGATCTGTAGCAGGGACTTTGTTTTATGCTTATATCACAGCTGGGAAGTGAAAATTACTTTTCAGAAAAGTCCCCTTTTGGAATGAGAGCATTTATGTCGCTCTTAAAAGATGGTTAGGGCACAGGAACGGAAGTTACAGGACCTGGGTTTCATTTTTGGGTCTGCCTCAGAGGTTCTTTGGAATCCTGAGTGCCACGGTGAGTGTTTGCCCTGCTTTTTGGTAGAGGGAGAGAGGCTGGCTATGTCCATGAGCATCTGCAATGCACAGGGTAGAATTCCGCCATTCATTTCCAGTACAGCTGGATAATATGGATACCAGAGTTTTAAGTACAACTTTATAAAATAACCATTTATTTTTGTACAGGGGAAAAACAGCTATCCTAGCCTATTTTTTTGTAAACGTCACCCTAGGATCTTGCAACGCCACATAGATTACAATTGTTTATATACACTGTGAGCTGAGAACAGACTCCAGCTCTCCAGAGAATTTTACTGCTTGATGACCTCTTCATTGTTATTATTACTCATTACAAACAGATTTCTGGGAATGAAGTCATTCAATGGCAAACCCATCAAAAGCATTTCCCAGACTGCATTCCTGGAGTAACCTCGTGGACATATTTTTCTTGGGGGGGGGGGGGGAAAAGGGGGGGCAGTGTAAGTTGGAAATAGACCTTCCTTGTGTGGCAAAGGGAGAACTCATTATGCCACCTTTAAACCCTCTCCAGAATCATGGACTCCAGGTTGAGAACAGAACTCAGAATCTTTGTGGGCCATGTTCAGTTTGACTAATTCTTCATTGCTCCATGTTTTATTTAATTTTATTTCCCTGATATTAGTAGAATCAGAAGAAAAACTATTTTCAAGCAAAAAACTCCATTGTTTGTCTTGCAGAAAAGGTTCACCTCCAATAGAAATAAACGTCTGGTTTTAAATTACACTTATAGAACTCTTGCCAAACCCAAAGGGACTTCTGATGGGGTTTTTTTTGTACATTTATGCATTTAGCAAAACCTGAAACAGAATCAGTGCTTCTATCTTTTGTGTTTTCTCATGCCATTCTTCCCAATAATTGAATGCAGCATCTCTCCAATGCTTCATGTAAAATATAATGAAATTCATGACACAATCAAGAAAGTTGGTCACTCACCCCAACATCCCAGACCCCCCAGCATAAAATCATAAAATACTAGAATGGTCATCAAGTCCAGTCCTCTACTGTCACAGCAGGACCAAGCACCATCTATCATTCCTGATAGATGTTTGTCTAATTTGTTCTTAAATATCTTCAGTGATGGAGATTCCACAACTTCCTTAGGCAATTTATTTTAAACCATTTCTCCAGTTTGTCCAGATCATTTTGAATTATGACCCTCTCCTCCAAAGCACTTGCTACCCTCCCAGCTTGGTATCATTTGCAAATTTTATAAGTGTACTGGCTATGCCATTATCTAAATTGGTGATGAGGATATTGAACAGAACCTGTCCCAGAAATGAGCCCTGCGGAATGCCACTTGTTATGCCTTTCCAGCATGACTGCAAACCATTAATAACTACTCTCTGAGAATGGTGATCCAACCAGTTATGCACCTGCTTTATTTTAGTCCCATCTAAGTTGCATTTACCTAATTTATTAATAAGGTCATTTAAGACTATATCAAATGCTTTACTAAAGTGTAGGTATACCATATCTTCCACTTCCCCCTTATCCTCAAGACTTTTTATCACATGAAAAAAAGCTATAAGGTTGATTTGATATGATTTGTTCTTTACAAATCCATGCTGTTATCTCCTTACCTTCTATTTGCAAATGGATTCCTTAATTATTTGCTCCATTATCTTTTCTGGCACAGAAGTTAAGCTGACTGGTCAACAGTTTCCTGGCTTGTCCTTATATTTGCCCTTTTCCGGTCTTCTGGAATCTCTCCCAACTTCCATGACTTTTCAAAGGTGATAGCTAATGGCTCAGATACCTCCTCTATCAGCTCCTTGACTATTCTAGGATGAATTTCATCAGGCCCTGGTGACTTGAAGACACCTTTTCTAAGTAATTTTTAACTTGTTCTTTTCCTATTTTAACTTCTGCGCCTATTCCATTACTACTAGTATTTACTCTGTTAGTCATCTAGTCACCACCAACCTTCTTGATGAAAACTGAAAGAAATAAGTCATTTAGCACCTCTGCCATTTCCACATTTTCTGTTACTGTTTCTCCTTCACAGGTCAATGTTTCTTCAGGATTGGAGTCTGGCCATTTATTTCACAATTCATTCTTTAAACAAAAACATTTCATTAAACAAATGTGTGAGGCTTATCAGATATAGCCTCTCCATTCTGAAAATGTCTCCCAAAGAAATCAGGCCCATTACACCTCCTGCATGGGGTAAGATGCTCCTGCATTTAGCCACTTTTTGCCTAGGAGTTTCAGCCATCTGATCTGGAGAACAGAAGACTTACACTAGGTTGAGACACGTGCTACTCTAGGCTGGATCTCTACAGGTAAGTCTAAATATAGAGGACTATCTTAGAAAAAACAAAACATCCATTGGAGAGATACTGGACAATGTTTTAGTATGATCAATGATCACTGAGCAACAGTCAAAGTCAGGGTCCACCCAATCAGGGAGCAAGAGATGAGGAGCAGCCAAGGCCAGGCATCTAGATAGGGACCAGCAGCCCTGGTGAAGACTGTTCTACACTCTGGCACTTAAAGTGCAGAAGAAGGGGACCCACAAGATACTTTAAAATACCCTGCCACTAAAGACTTCTGTTTTAAAATCTCCCTAAGGTCACAGATGCCCTGACGTTGGATGATACTGCCGCCACCACCCAAATGCAAAAATGCCTTTGAGAACCCAGAAAGACACATTTGTGAATTTCTTCCTGTAGAGTACTCTCAAGCTCTTTAACCCTCCCTCTGGAGATAACTTAACAAGAACCTCCCGCCTTTCCCCCCGATAATGTTGTTAATAGCTAACCTTGCAAATTTAGACACATACACACAGATTCTTCTGCTTTCTCAGACATAGGAATCAGATCATGATCTTAAAAAAAAGTAATTTTTATTAACAAAACAAAAAAGATATACTTAGTAAAACTTTACTTGATTGATAGGTGTTACAGTGCAACTAAAAAAGAAAGATTAAAAACATGGAGAATTGCTTTCCTGGGATTCAGTTTAGAAGTTTTAGTGTGGGAGGGACTAGTATGGGGCTTTCCTGGGATTCAGTTTAAAAGTTTTAGTGTGGGAGCTCAGCACAGAGAAGCCCAACCCTCCCTCCACCCCCCAAAATAAACTGATCACATCTGACTAAATATTCCCTGTTCTACTCATATATCTGTTGTTTCAAGATTTAGTCTTTCCCATGGCATGGATGTCACTGAATCTTCCATAGCCTGTTCTTTGGCTTAATTCATGTCTCCCAGCCCTGCTGTGGTCACACAAAGACTGGCACAGGAAGATCACTGCTTCCAATTCAAAATCCACACTTTGTTTGCATTGGCTCTCCTGGCTTCCTGCCAACACTTTCTGCTTTCCTAGCATTTGTGGAGACTCTCTGGGTATGTTTACACTACAGAATTCTGTCAGAAAAATGGCCGTTTTTCCGACAAAACTTGAGGAACGTCCACACTGAAATTGGGTTCTTCTGCAAGAATATCAAAAGAACAGAGGGGTTTTTCCATCATTGGTAATTCTCATTCTACAAGGAAGAAGCCTTTTTGTGAAAGAGCTCTTTCGGAAAAAGGCATGTGTGGACAGGGAAGAGGGAATTCTTTTGGAAGAAGAGGAAAGAGGAAAAAGCACAGGTGCCCTGGTGGCCATTCCATCCATAGCAATCACAACTTACATGTGAGAGAGCGTCTATTCAGTCTGGATGCTCTCTTTTGAAAAAGCAGATCGCTTTTTTGATGCACTTTTGCACTGTGGACGCTCTTTTTCGGAAGAAGTTTTTTCGGAAGATCTCTTCTGAAAAAAGCTTCTTCCGAAAGAAGCCTGTAGTCTAGGACCCACTCCCTGTGCAATTAATCCTTACAGGCAATATAGTTAATTGAGTGGCTGAAATGTCCAGAAAAGGGTAGCACCCCTCCCATTCATCACAAGCCCAGTCACCACCGCTTCCCCTCAGCTAGTGGCAGGAAGTAGCCAGTTCCTCCTCCCAGGTCAAGACAAATACTAGACAGTACCAGTACTAATAACATTGCCAGCTCCAACTATTAATTCATGAGTTAAGTCCCTCCAAAATTGAGATTGGTTTAAACATTTTGCATAGTTTTGTTTGCTTTCTATTTTTTGATCCTGAATGACTCACATTTCAAGCTTTTTTCTATCACCATAAGGTTTAGAAACATTAAAAAGAAAGTAAAATTCTCAAATAAAAACATGAGTCCAAGAGTCTGGAGCTTTTAAACCATTCAATATGAGTACAATCATGAGTTGTCAACAAACGCAAAGTACAATCATGAATTGTCAACATTGCGTTTGTAATTCAACCACAGCCCTTTACCCACCCTGGACATGGAGCAGCCAGGGCAAGGCCTCAAAGAGCTGCTAGACTTACCTGGACTCTAGTACAGGAAGATGCCAGAGGCATCTGGCAGCACAGTGGTTCCTGTGTTCCTAAAACATGCTCTATGCTACAGTCTTGTCAGGCTTAAGTTCAAGTAATCAAAATATTTTCAGTTATTCAAGGTAATGTATATTTATAAAATGTGAAAATTATGCCTTTGAGTTATTTGTGTAAAATTTCCAGACTACAGAGCCTTCAGCTTTATAAGGTACATAAAAGGATAAGGATATGGAAAAATGCTTTACAGAGTTTTTTTTCTGCTATTTCAAATGTGTCATATGTATTTGCTTAATATTTCCCAATGTAGTTTTTGCCCTTGAACAGTGTTTCTCAAAGTGTTCCACGAGCCTGCTTTGGGTAAGATGCTAGCAGGCGTACACACTTTGTTTACCTAAAGGGTGCATAGCCATGGAGTCTCATGGCTCCCATTGGCTCTGGTTCGCTGTTTTCAACCAAGGAGGGGGGGAGTAGCAGTCTGAGTCATGCCACTTCCCATGGCTCCTATTGGCTGAAAATGGCGAACCAGAGCCAATGGGAGCCACAAGGCTCCAAAGCTATGGAACCTTGAGGTAAACAAAGCAGTGTGCACCTCCTAGCGACTTTCCCAAGGTGGGCCCATGGTTAGTTGTTGCCTCTGCCCATGCTACCATGGTTAAAATACTATTTTTAGCACACTAGCTTGATGCGCGCTAGCAGAAATCTGTTTGTGTGAGTTGAAAACCACACTCCCGGCTGCAAGAGTAAACATATTTATGGTGGATATTATTACCCATTTTATACATGACGTGCCCACGTTGAACAGAGAACCCATATCTTCAGTCACTAAAGCCCACACTCTAACCATTATCCCAATCTGCCATTAATATGTGAGAGAAGGCTAGCTCATCAGAAGGAGACGGGGAAAGGAGAGGAGTGCTCTGGAGGACCTCACATTCAAACACCTCCCTCGGGCAAACTACCTTAAATGGAGAGCACTGAATGAGTGCTGAACCTGACATGAGACCTAAAGAAAAGAGAACCACTGTGACTTCAACACAAAATAAAAGGTAAAAGTTGTGACATTAGAATGAGTTAGTAATTCCACAAAACTTGTACTTAGAACCCTTGCTTGTATCAATGGGGTAAAACTCTTATACTTACACTGCTACATATCATCATAACTGTTGTTGGAACTGGCCTGAATAGATTTATGGTAGTAAAGTCATCCAATGGTACACTTATCGGGCATTTTTGCTAACAGGTTTTTCCTAAGTGAAGGTATTAGAAAAAGCAAGGCTGTGATCTAATGCTCAGTATATTTGTTGGAAATCCAATCAAAATTATCACTGTCCAGTGTCTACATAACACTACATCCAGAACCATGTTGATGTTGGCATCTAGTGCGATACAAGCTGTTTGTGTGATATTGAGGATTCTGTGTATGCTATAATCTCCAAAACTTTTGGACTTGATGTTTCATTCTTATTTTCAATATTTTTCATGCCCAGATAATGGGCAACTCAACTTACATGCTGAAAACTAACCTTGTGCATAGAAACCTCAGACATCCCTGTCTTTTAATATTAATTAAACCAGCATTGTCACTTTGCCTGAAACACCCTGATGTTATCTTATATGCCATTAGAAATGAGTGCTTTCTAAGACAAGCACGAAAGTATCTAGGCTGCTTGCTGCTAGGTGGTGGTTGTTTTCTTTTGTTCTTCACTTTCTGTTTAAAACCTCTTATGAAGTACTCTTGTGTGCCATTAAACAGTTGCCTTGTTTTCCACAAGGGAGGGTGCATTTCAGTGGTGGATGAAGTGATCCTTTTATAAACATGTCTTAAGCAACCACCTAAGGAACCAGAGAGTTGCCTGCTTGAGGTGAGTCTTCAGTAAAGGTTAAACCAGATTGCACTTGGAAACCTTGGGGATATTGTGAAGTGGTCACTGGAAGGGCTTGATCTTGTGCTGCTGAATGCCCACATGCCCTCAACTCATGTTAATATCAAGGGTGCTGGAATGGGGGTGGACAAGGGACCATGGCTTTAAAAGTTTTAAAAGTGGGAGGATACATCTTCCCACTTTTTACTGGCTATAAGAACAAGAGAAGGGGTGTGTGTGTGGAGAAGGCAGGACCTTAAGGAGAAGGAACCATGCTTCGGATGTGGGTTCTCCCTACTTGTAGGGAGTTTCTGCCACTCCTGATTGACATCAGGAAGAAATGAAGGTGCACAGCACATTGTAGAACTGTGCCATTAGTGAAAGTTTCACTGCAGAGTTTGTTAATCCTTTGTTAACATATATGAAGACATTTTGAGATCTCTATAAATATAAGAGGTCATGTATTATTTACCTGAATTTATCCAGCAGAGAGTCCCAGTAGTGAAAAGTCTGCTGGAAAGAGAGATTATAGCAACAAAAAATGGTCCCAACCTCTGTTCTGCTGGGATTCTAACAGGGTTCAGTGTAACCTCAAAAGTAGGTTGTGATGAATTGGGAAAGAGTGTAGCTCTATCAGCCAGGGAAATGTTGACTTAGCATATCCCTGCTGAAGCCTCCACTGACTAGGTTCTCTGGAGACTTTAACAGAACTTAAAGCTGGTATGCCTCCCTTAAGACTGAGTCTCTCAAGGATGTGGTAGCTCTTGCTACCATAATTGTGGAAATTAACCTACTCAGTAGCAGCAAAGATGAATAAAGATAGCCTGAGATCATTACCTTGTAGAAAACAAAGAAACAGTTACAGGTTAGGTTGTAAATAGAGCTGTGTGACAACAACATTGGTGAGAAAGGGAATTGGCATTCATTCTTGCTTTAGTGATGAGGAGTCCTGTGGCACCTTATAGACTAACAGATTTATTGGAGCATAAGCTTTCATGCGCAAAGACCCACTTCATCAAATGCGCCAATAAATCTGTTAGTCTATAAAGTGCCACAGGACTCCTCGTTGCTTTTGCAGATTCAGAATAACACGGCTACCCTCTGATTCTTGCTTTAGATTACTCTGAAAAAAAAGTGGGAAAATGTTATTTACGGCAAGGAAAATGATGCTTTTACTGTGAAAATGCCAGTGGACATAAATGGATTGGTTTTCAACAGTACTGGTGAGAAGCAAAGATGACTCCAAGTCACTTTTCTGTCTACCTGACAAAAACCCTGCTCTAACGTATAGTAGGTGAAATGGACCCTTTAAGAAACTGGCGTGAGGGTGCACAACTGGCAGAGTGTAACATGTTCTGCCTACTGCTGGTTTTCACATGAGCCCGAAGTCTCAAATTAAAACCTATTTAAAACAGCTGGATTTCTGTTGATTTAACACAGAATCATAGCACACAATCATAAATTGGCTTTAAAATGGACCTAGATGAACAAAACTTTTCATGAAGCTGGGCTAACTATTGAGTCTTAAAAGGAACCAGACTATTTCCAAATGTTTTTGTTTTGAGCCTTTTGCACAGCTTCCTAACTACCTTGACATTATTCCTTTATATTGGACACAAGGCCCTTCAGGTATGCTAGGAAATTCACACTTGTGGCTATTGCAAGTTAGCATTTTTCAGCTGAAATGGTGCTTTGTACAGAGTAAGATGTAAAGAAGCCCCTTGTATAATGATGCTGTAGTTTCAAGTATTTCACACATTTTCATATGACTGAGTTCCAGGAATAAAATTCAGTGGTATAAATTATTTACTAGACTTTCCAATAAAAAGCCAGCCAGGGAGAAATAAATGCAGGAACTTGTGTATTCCCATTTCTTTCCTGTCACCTTTAAGCAGTTTCACTGCTGCCTCTATGATGAATTTTGACCCTGGTTATTACACAGTACCTCCTAGAGACACAATTTTAAAGCTTTAAGACCAGTATTGAGCAAAAGTTAACAAGAGCCAAGGGTTCTTCACTAATATATTTCTTTAAAACCTTTTTTTTTTTTTGGTTTACAAAGTCTACATTCAGAATTGAAGGCTTTTGCTCCCAAAGTAGATATGATTTTTTTCCTCCCAAATAATTGTTATGTACACATTTCTTAGTTAAGCCCTATATTTTGGAACACCTCCTGACCAATGTGTTCACTCAGAAGAGGAGGTTACTCACCATTAGCAGTAATGGACTTCTTTGAGATGAGCATGCCTGTGGGTGCTCCACAGCAGGTGTCGGTGTGTCCCAGCGCCATAGACCGGATTCTTCACAGCAATGCCTAGGGAGCCACGCATCTGCGGTGAGCAGGGCATGCAAGCGCGTTGCGGTCCAACCACGCATGCATGGCCACCCTCCCCTCAGTTCCTTCTCTAACTGGAAATCAGCTTGTAGAAAAAGAGGTCTCCGAAGTAGCAGGGAGGAAGAGAGGGTTGTGAAGCACCCACAGAGACGCTCATCTCAAAGTTACTGCTAAAGGTGAGTAACCTCCTTTTCTTTGACAGAGACGTCCCTGTGGGTGTTCCACAGCTGGTGACTGCAAAGCAATGTATCCTAAGGATGAAGGGACTTCAGATCTGGCAGGTAAACTGTAGATAACACCTCCTTGGCGATCCTTGTTGGGGAGAGAGGTCCATGAGAAAGTGAGTAGTGCTTCACAAACGTTTGGTCAGAAGTCCATGTGGCTGGAGCGCATATGTCTTCAAGAGGGATCTTGCAGAGGTAAGCTACAGACGTGGCCACGGCCCTGGTAGAATGGGCCCAAATGGAGGTAGCTGGTTGTGCTAGTAACAACAGGCTAAGCAGTCAGATATCCAGTGAGACAGTCTTTGGGAGGATATCTGATGTACTTTTTTGTGTTCTGCTATGTATATGAAGAGTCTGAGTGAAGCTCTAAAAGGCCTCATTCTGTTGGTTTTTGTTGAGAAGAGCCTCTTGCCCTTGAACAGGAGATCCTCCACCGTGGACTGTATTTCCCTGGGAAACACTGCAGAATTAAACCAGGAGGCTCTTCTCATGATGACCTCCGTGGCTGTTGACCTAGTGGCTGTATTAATGGCATCAAAGGCAGCTTGTAAGGCTGGTCAAGAAATTGCATGGCCTTCAGCCATCACTGCCTTAAATTGTTGTTTCTCTGCCTTGAGTATATCATCAATAAATGTATTAAATTTCAAATAATTGTTGAAATCATACTTGCTGAGCAATGCAGCATAATTGGCAACTCTAAACTGTGGGGTGGATGATGTATAGATCTTTCTACTGAAGAGTTCTAGCCGAATGCTGTCCCTGTCAGCAGAGGTGGATCGTAGCTGGTGTTGTTTGTTTCTTTGGTGAGCAGCTTTGATTACCAAAGAGTTAGGTGGTGGGTGGGTGAACAGAAATTCAGATCCCATCGGGGGAACATAGTATTTTCTATCAGCTCTTTTGCAGGTGGGCAGTATGGTTGCAGAGGTCTGCCAAATCATTTTCATGGGGTCCATGATAGCAGGATTTATGGGGAGTGCAATCTTTGCGGTAAGGGTGACCTGTAGGACGTTGGTAAGCTCATGTTGGGACTGTGATTTATGAAGTAGAGAGGAGGTGCATTTCTTGGGGCATTTTTTCCACTTGTCAGATTTCTGGTTTTTGAGCCCTTGAGTGCCAGGATCAAAGGCAGGGCATGGTGCTTTTTCAAACATAAGCAACTTAAGGCAGAGGTCTCTATCCCTGCATGTATGTGCCTTAAGCTTAGCACAGTGGTGGCAATCCTGCTGCACATGACTCTTGCCTAGGCACTTAACACACTTCGAGTGTCTGTCAGAGATGGGCATCAAATCATTACAGGCAGAGCAGCATTTAAATCCTGGTGATCCAAGCATTTCTGTCCAAACAGGCAAAACCAGAGTAACCGGGGGAAACAACTTGGATAACAGGCTTTTCTTTTTCTTTTTTTTTTTTTTTAAAGTGAGAGGATCTTGGATGAGACCAATGAAAGGAAGAACAATGAGAAACAGGTGACAATGAACTACTTATCTACATAGAACAATGCTGAGTGAAAAGCACTGCCAAGCTCCGTCCTAAGCCAGGGACGGTAAAAAGGAACTGAGGGGAGGATGACCACGCATGCGCAGTTGCACCATGCAGTGCTCACACACCCTGCTTCCTGCACATGAGCGGCCCTCTAGGCACTTCTGCGAAGTATCTGGTCTGCCGCACTGGGATGCACCGACACCTGCTGTGGAGCACCTACAGGGACTTCTCTCTCGAAGAACTAGATGTTATGTTTTATGAAAAGAGTGGAGACAAGTTTTTAAGAAAAAAGCGTGGCTTTATTTACATAGACCATATATTGGCTTTTCCAAGAGTACATTGGGCTCAAAGTGTTTACATTTTCCCGAGGCAATAAATTTGACACCCATGTCAGCAAATAGGTGCATGGAATATTAGGCCCTCTTTTTTTTCTGGTGTACTCTCCATGAAAATGGGAATGACGACAAGTGACTCACATTGAAAGGTTGTCCTATTTCATGGTCACTTCTGTACCTCTGAATCCCTTTCTGTATTATTATGCCGTAACTTACTGTAGCAGTGCTCGGTAAATCATAACAGATGTCTCTGCCACATCTTACAGCAATCACTGCTAGACATGGACTATTTTTTTCTCCTTCTAGCAATGCAAAGACACTATTGTACAAAGGTGCATTAAACAGTAGTATATGGGAACACTATCCTCTGTGTAACTTATTTCACATTACTTCAAGAAATGTTTGTAAATTGAGAAAGAAAAATTCTAAATAATAATTTTTAGAAATCTCAGATTACCTGTTGTGTAAAACCTCCACCCAATCCAGTATAATGTGAATGAAAGACATGTAACTTTTTGTATTATAAGTCATGTCAGTTTCAGTTGTTGGAAACCATATAAATCTCAGTTCTAAGTTATGTCCGTTTCTATTATAGCCATATAACTTTCATGTAAAGCTTCAAGTTCTGCAACTTCTTGCAAGCTTTGTAACTTCCATCTATTGCTTGTATAATCTTTAAGATCTGTAACATGCTATCCTGTGACAAGGGAGTGTGTGGCTGTGTGTAAGTGGTGTGAATGGGGTGTGTAAGTGGTGTGAAAGGGGTAATGTCTGCTCCTTTGTAGAGAGAGCTGAGCGGCTACAAAGAGGACCCAGGGGCAAGGTGGGGTCTGATGTAATCTTCGCTCGCACACGAGAAAGACAAGAAACAAAGGTGCAGCGAAGATGAGAAGAAGCAATTAATATGCATGAGGAAAATGAGGTGTGGGCAGGCCTCTTGGTGATGGACACAGAAAAAGAACTCAGGGTACGTGTCAGGGGCTGCCAGCTCAATAAAGAGAAGAGAGCATGCAGATCATGGGTCATATGATCAGCTCGCCTGTCCGGATTGGTGACTGCAGGCAGACCCACCAGATCCACCATGCTTGGCTTCGTCTGCTCTCTCTGCGCAACTCATCGTATATGTAAGTGTCTGGGTGTCTGAGTGTATAAATGTATTTGCGCGTGTGTGAAGGCGTCCTATTTCCTTTTCGCTTGATCCAATAGCAGCATTGAATAAATCAATATAAGTGTAACCCTGGGGTGGTCTCCAGAGAAATTAGGTAACATTACCTATCACTTTTCTATGCATATTAAATTCATGGGGGGGGCATTACTATTTGTATTTCAATGGCACTTAAAGCCCTCAACTGAGATTGGAGCCCCTATGGTGCTCCGTGCTGTGCAAACAGAGAGCGAAAGACAGAGATAGGCTTTTCCCTAATGTCTTTACAGTCTGAACAATGAGGCAGCCAAAGGGAGTGTTGCTGTCTTCATTGTAGAGAGGAGAAATTGAGGCACAGAGTGATTACATGATTTGCCCTGTTTCACAAGGGAAGCCTGTAGCTGAGGTGAATTGAATCCATATCTCTTAAGGCCCAGTCCAACACACCAGTCAGAAGTCCACTCTTGTTCTCTGTAGCACTGGAAACTATTGCTATTTTATTTCTCAACCTTAGAGAATATTATTTATTCTATGTATTAGAGTAGTGCCTAGAAGCCCTAGTCATGGAGCAGGAGCCTATTGTGCTAGGTGCTGTTTTGCCAGGAATGGGCAATAATAATAGTTTCCAGCATTATGTAGAATTTTTTATTCTAGTAAAAAATTTCTGGAAAGACAACTTTATTTACAAAATTCACAGATCAATACAACCAGAAAATCTGCATATTGGTGAGTATATAAATTCTGCTTCATAGTATATTTCCTCTCTCTTGCCTTGCGAAATTTTAAAACATGAACTTCCTCACCCTACCCATCTGGCAGGCCATTTTTTACTCTTTGGTCTTTTTTTCAAGCAAAGCTGCAGCATTTCTGACACCAACAAATCATGATTCAGGTCCCCTGAATTCCTTGGACTAAAGCACAACCAATAATGATATATTTGGAGTCTCTTTCTGTGCTCTTGAGTCACATTTGCAAGTTTTACTCTGCAATCATGAAGGCTCAAAACTTATTATATTATTAAGCTGAAAGCCGAGAGTCTCACCTGCTCACACCCAGCCAAAAAGTGCGACTTTATGAAAAATGCCAGAAGATTTGAGAATTGGAGATACTGCTTTGGAGTCTGGAACTTTTCCTTGAAGAGCTTGACTGTGACCAGCAGATTTATTTCACTAGGTCATTGGGACAATAGAAACACCTCTCGATCCTAGCTACTTGGGCTGAATAAGAACAAGGGACTACAAAATGAGAAGTTGTTCTGTCCCATTCATTGCTCGTCCCCTGAATGATGCATTCATTCCCTGTTTAGCCATTGCCAGACACTTGCATTCTTAAGGGACATTCAAATACTCCATTTTGTTTTTCCTAATCTTGTATTCGGTTCGTGCTTACAGAGTCATCAGTCTCTCCCTTCCTGAGGACCTGCAGAATCAGTTGTCTTTGTCAAAAATATATGCAGTTACTCTCCTGATCTATCCCATTCTGAAAAGGAGTCTGGTTAATTAACATTGATTACAATCCACCAGCTGCGAGTAAAAATTGATCGCCAGGGTTCCTAATTTGAATGCCTCAGCTTCTCTGTCCTGATTTCACTATTTCTCTGCCAGCCCAGGGAGAAAGAAAGAGAGGCTGAACCCACTCTTTTTAAGTACCGGTTATTTCCAGGTTCCCCAGTGTATGACATCAGTGATCCTTCTGGTCCTGCTTTATCACCCACGGGATGGCCATTTGTTAGCACTGCATCTAATTGCTGCAAATTGTCAGTGTGCACATTTGGACCCTGTTCAACGCTCCATATTTTATGGAGAGAGGAGCAATGGTATTGATTTTGGATAGCCAGGGAGAATGCCAAGGATATTAGCAAGGAGCGGAGAGAACACAGCACATAAACTTTTATGACATGATGTCAAACTGGATTGTGCAGACATAAATGAAAAGGACAACATGTTCTGTAATTACTGCAAACACACACTGGTCATCTATTAGCAAAAGGGTGCATATGAATGTAGCAGAGAACACACAAATGGAAACGCTCCAGAGGAGCAGTGCAGTGTGGTGTAGAAGATAGGAGACAGTATTTCCCAGTGGTTAGTGCAGGAAACTAGGCATAAGAAGATGAATTCTGCTCGTGCTGCTAGTTTCTTGTGAGAGAAATTCTTCCCTGAATAGAGGTGTATCACAACTGTGTCAAACTTGTGGCCTACTTTGAATTTCACTCTGTAATCATGGGCAAGTCACTCAGTCTCTCCAGGTGAAATTCTCTCAAGTGCAGAGGACCAGCACAAAGTCTGCACATCACTTAAACCCTGCTTAAACCTTCAAAAAAAGTCTCATCCTGGCCCTCTCAACTGGGGTGACCATTTTTATCTATGCTTAAGCTTCTTAATCGGTGAAATGGAGATGAGATGTACTGACTTGTAAAGCACTCTGAGGTCCTCGGACAGAAGCCTTATTGAGTGAAAGGAGTAATTTTGATACCTCCCACAAAGCAAAATAAACTGACAAAACATCATAAGTGGAACAGTTTACTTTTGGTTTCAAAGCTCCAGACATATTCTAATGCATCTGCACTTAAGAAATCATTCTCTTCTATCTTTTCCAAATTCTTTCCAGTATCAAACACCTCCATCAGTCTGAGTGATTAGCATGGGCTATAGGGATTGGTAAGAAAAACAGAATTGAGGTTAAGACAATTTTCTTTTTTATAAAAAAAACAGCTGACACACAAAAAGAAACAAAACACAAGTGTCATTCTGAATGCATTGCAAATAATATTATTTTACATGTCACCAGATGCTTGAAAGTTCACCAGTCAATGTGGCATCTGGGCACATTTCACATCATAAAAGTTAGCATCCATTAGTAAACAATAATAGTAGGGAAAGAAATGGCTTAGATTAAATAGGAGATTGATTATTATAAAAATGATCATTGCATCATTCTCAGCAGAAAAACAAATTTGAGAGATGACCGATCAGCAGAAATAGTGACACTCTGTACTGAAGCCATTTTTCTTCTTGTCTCCAAAGTCTAAACCAAGAGACTGTCACCAAAAGCAGCTCAGCTGATCTGAGCAGTCCAAATGGGACTGACCTAGAAAGGCTCCAATTTCATGTTCCAATTTATATACAGCTTTATAGATTAAGGGGCAAATTCTCAGCTGACATAATTTGTCATGCTCTGTTGTCTTCTACGACAATTTTCACCAACCAGAGATATGAGCCTAAAATCTTGACTTGTACCTGCAAGACAAGAAGCAGAGGTATTCTGTTCTGGTGGACCCTAAGATAAAGAAAAATACTCTTCTAGCCCCTACCATTGTCGTTGCGTAGGCATGTAAAAATGCCATTAAACTACAATCAGGCTTTCTGCCACTGGTACACTGGTCTCCTCCCTGGCCCATTCATTGGTCTCTAGTCATCTGTATATTGTCAGAGATAATTAATGGGAAACCCTTATGAAATGAGCGGTGTCTAAAAGAGGACCAGTGAAATTAGTTCTCTGTCCATATGCTCATCTCAGGAAAGTGATGGGAGAATCTTGCCTCTGCCGGTGAGGAAGGTCTGGGCCACGGGGAAGCAGCTAGTGGCATTCTCCGTCATTACTGTTGGTATACTTGGCTGCCCCCACTATTCAGAGAGAAGGGAGAGTTCCTTGTGATGATGGGTTCTTTCCATCAGGGTGGTGGGTTCAAGCCCTGCCCACCCAGGAGCATCAGCACCAGCTGCCCCATTAGGAAGGCTGGATAAGGGACTCAGTTATGTCTTCAGCCTGGCATCTGTGCTGCCTCACTCCTGGGAATGTTGGTGTACAGCTGGCCATACAGAGGTTGATAAACATGGCTTTGGCAGGGCTGAGAGGCTGCCAGAGGCTCAGGCTTGTTGTGGTTCTCTTTCCATTCCAAGGATGATGTGTCTGGTAGCAATGAGAGCAACCATGTAAAATGGCTGTGATAGTGATAGACAGTCTTATTATTTCTTTCTGGCTCCTCTGGGCCATAAAAAGGAAGAGCCCAGGGAAGTGAGGATGGTGGTTTGCAGTGACTAAAAGAAAGCTGGTAGTTAGATCACTGCAGGTTCTTACCTTCTGCTGTTGGCTGCCCTGGCCCAAAACTAGAGGTAGCACCTGTGGGAGAGGTAATGGTATCTTCCCGCTAGCCACTTCTATTCTGTATTACATCCAAGGATCTGATGGTGTTTTTCAACCATTAATGAGGTATGTCTCGCCATGTAGCTATTCTACCCATTGCAGAGATGTGGAAAGTGAAGCGCAGAAAGGATAACTGACTTAGGTGACTTACTTGTGCAAATCTATGGCAAAGGCATGAAGAGGACTCAGGAGTCGCAGTGTCTGGCACTAGTATTTAATGCTATCTTGGGCTTAACAGATTTGTGTTTGTAAATAACCTTTACAGGTTATTGGGCTTTTCAATACATTGTGGTATGCTGTTAACATATTTTGTATTATGACCAGTGTTAGGTGGCTACTAGAAAATGAAATCCTCACCAGATGAGGTGGAATAAGGTCAGGACCACATTGTATAGTGCATCAGAACCATCATTGATTATATCTATGCTAAAATAGTAGAAAAATATTTGTGGACCATTGGAGATCCGTGTGGTATCAATAGTTTGCACATTCTTTGTAAGCCAGTCTGGAAGGTAGAATGCTAGTTATAAGGACTCAGCTGTTACTATCAGCTTGTGACCAATAAGTAAAATAAAATGTATTTTTAGATACACTGCAACTGAGGCATGTGTCTATAACACCGGGTGAGAGTGCTGGAGGTGCTGCTGTGTTCTTTTTATCAATATTACAATTCCCAGAATCTTGCCACATAAATGGGAACTATAGGATCATAGAATCATGGAATACTACAACTGGAAGGGACCTTGAGAGGTCATCAACTCCAGTCCCCTGCTCTCACATCAGGACCACGCACCATCTATCTGTTGTAGGGATGACCTTGCAGAATCTGAAATACTGATTGGCAGCAAGGAGCTCTTAGATATAGTCCCTAGAAGTGACTTTTTGAGGATCTAGTACTCCATCAATCATCTGATCACTATGGTTAAGATTTGTAGTAGTGTGTTCTGAAGGAAAATGTGGGTAGGGAGTACAGCATAAGCAGTTGGTGAAGATAGGCCTGGGGGAGAAAAACAGGCATTCTGGGGGTGGAGTGTGGGTGGGGCAAGGCCAGAGGTTTGGGAAGGCAGAGCCTTCCCCACCTACCATGCCAGCTGCCCATGGAGTACAAGTTGAAACTCTCTAGTCGGGAAGCCTCGGAATCTGACCAGTACCAAACCACAGAATTCGCCAAACCAATATTGTCAATATTGTCTAGCAGCATTACCAACACTTCCACTGCTTACTGGACTCTTAGAAGAAATTTAGGAATAAATTAGAGCTAAATAACAGCACAGAACACTGACAGTCAGGACTGGTGGCTGTAAACAAACTTTATGGGACCATGGGAAACTTGGCCACACCCATGCTAAGTGGACATCTGGCTAACCAAAAATCATGCCAGACCAGAGATGTTGCCAGATCAGAGAGCGCCAGACTAGAGAGGTTCAACCTATACAGCCCAACTATGTCATCAGGTCAAGCAAAACGTAGGTGATTCCCCACATTCTTCAGTGCTTTATCTAGTTCTGCAGGTATTGTCTGGTTCTGTTGCTGTTTAAGTTACACACATTCAGATTTTATCTAGAGTCTGAGAAACATGAATGTTCTGAGGGAGAAAGTTGGATTTTGAAGATACACATAGCTACTGAGTGGCACTCTTAGCAAGGAATCAGTCATCTGCTGAAAGAGGGAAAGAGCGTGGACATTTGCAGAGAAATCCCCCAAGCAATTGTCCAAACCTTCCGCAGACTTTGAAATGCAGCTTATGCACAGCCTAAAGCTCTAAACTACACTAGATGAATGGTGAAGGCTGCAGTGATGTCAACTGCTTGCACGGCGGCCAAAGAAAATACTAAGGGGCCCTCAAGGGCTTCATCCCTGAATTTGCTGCAATACAGCTGTAAGTAATAATTTCTCTTTCTTTTTACAGCCATAGTACAGTACATCTGAAATGGGTTCTGAATTTAGCAGTTTCCTGACTATCTATTTGTTTCCTTTGGGATCAGGAGTCTTTCAAGCATTACACCAAAGAGCATGGGCTGAACACACAGTATAGAAAGAGTGATGGGTGGTGGCCTGCTGTTCTGACTTCTTAGGCGGCATGTTCAGTGATAGTAAAATTGTAACCATTGTCTTTCCTTACTGTCCTTTCCTATGTTTGTTACTCTTACTCAGTCATCCAAATTTTAGGGCCCAATCCTGTTAACACATGTTGAAGAATGTAGCAGTTACTACCACGTTAATGCCAAAGAGAACAAGACAGTTATTTGACTACTCACAGTAGCCAGTGTTATGGTCAGTAGTAAGTGTTGGAAGGATTGGGATCTTGGATTGCAAGCCCTTCATGATGATGGCATTTGTTTAATCTTGTGTTGCAATGTAACAACACTGATAAAAATTATGCAAGTGAGCTCATTAAACAGGATCAGTCAGAAGAAACTTTATTGAACATAGTAGCATGAAGTGGTGTAAAAACAGTGTGAGATCAAAATCAGGCCCAGGATCTGCTCCTCTCGACCAAGATTCTACTGTTAATGCCCTTGACGGGTTACCAGAGTGCCTCCCAATGTGCACATACCCCTAGAATACTAATTTTAGGTTATTTTAGTTCCATAAATGACTTTCCAAAGTATATAAAAGCCTCTTTAAGACATTCATATCAATAACAATGTGGCTGGCTTTTGTGGAACTGAAGGGCCCATCTCTATGGTGAGCGTTCCATGCCATCCTGTTGCTATGTTTGAAATAATAGTAATTAAGTCTGCAGGTGAATTAGAAAAAAATAACTTTATTAAGAAGCTTAATTTCTCTGCTTTTTTGGGGGGGGGGACTAGAGAGAAGGGCTATTTGTTTTCATTCCAGAACTCCATCAACACAGTCCCTTGCAGGATACAGTGACAACCCACTCAGTTGGTGACACACATGCCATCATTACAACAAACTCCACTGCTTAATCAATCATCCTCAGCATAGGACACTGTTACCTAGCCACTTCTGAGAACCATTTTAACCTTTTCATGGATGTCACATAGGCCAAACCCATGCGCTCGGTGTCACAGAGAGAAGCAGCAAGGCCCAATGGACCAGGGACTGGGCTGGCAGCTCAGCCCTGGCAAACCACCCCCTCATTCCATGCCACTGTTTCCCTTTCCACCCTTTGGCTACGTCTATACTACAAGCCTCTTGCAGAAGAGCAAATGCAAATGGAGCGCTCATTTGCATAGGTCACGCTCTCATTTGCATTTCCTCCCTTTCTCTTTTGCGCAAGAGGTTTTTAGCAGAAATTAAAAATGAAACTATTACCAGAATTCTCACTCAACAACAGTAAAAGCTTCTCTAAGCCGTTCCACTGACACAAGTAAGGCAGAAAGAGGAGCAGCAGTAATGTTTGAAGTGAATGGACCACAGTGGCAATAGTGCTAGAAAACCAGCAGCAAGCTGCTTGGGCAGTGACAGAGAAAGTGAAACAAACTGCAGGCAATGCCTTCACTGTACGGAACAGAGAGGGAAGCCATTGCTGCATAAAGATCTCCCCCCTCCTCCTTCCCCTCTAGGTATTGCAACAGCAGTTAGGAGAATTAAATCCTAATGTCCTATGTCAGTTGCTAGTACAACTGTCATATTAATCCAGTGGTTTCAATGATTTAGTATTGGTAAGGGATTAAGAGACTCTGAATGAAAACAAAGTTTCCTTGGTGGGGGAGGAATGGCTTGCTGGGAGCCTGGGTCACAGAGGGAAATAAGGACTAAAACCGGAGGAAAGAGAAAACATCTGGAGGAGTGGGAGAAGGTTCCTGAAACCATCTGCTTCTTGCATTGCTAAGGAGCCTGGAAAGAAAAGCATCACCTCTGGTGTGGGGCAAAAGGACAGCAGTGATGCAGATGTGGAATTGGTTGTAGAAAAGGCTTAGAGGGGACAGTGCAAATGTGAGGGGTGGAAAATAACCATGCAACATCTGAGCTGAGAGAAATACCTACTCATTGTGATGCAGCAAGGGATGGGGGAAAAGCAGCAGGAACATGAAGATTCAGAATCAAAGCCAGGTGAAAATCAAGACTCAACTCCAAGCCTGTATGAAATCTTCCAGGGGTTGATTTGCATGAGTTTGGTGACTGTTACCAATGAGTAACATGGGCTTTGACCTTCAGGGTACTTGAACCTCAAACTCAAAGCCAAACTGTGCAAACCCAATTGATTATTATTACAACTGATAAAACCCACCAAGATCCTGATAGGCCCCCCCATGCCCTGAATGAACTTCTAAGCCTTATCTCTTGATCTCAGCCCAATGACCTGATACTTTACTTCCAGATGCCTTTGGGGAGAAGAGCTAGAATTCTCTGCCTCTACGATTTTCTGAGGACAATCAGCTAAGCTTGGTCTTCCCAAATGCATATACTTCTACTGTTCTTTAAACTTGTGCACAGGAAAGAGGTGAAGGTAATTTACTTTCACAGTAGTGGAAGTTCCTTTCACAAGGTGTTATTTTCTGCATCCAAATTGGAGCATGTGAGCTTTGTATGCTTTGACATAATGTTAATGAACACACATGTGTTGTGATGAGGAAATAGGTAAATAGATAGATGACACTATCTTCAAAACATTGGCTAGTTTAAACAAAACATGGTATATTTTGAAATATCTTCAATCAGCTACTTTGTAGTGTGATTTGTGCCACCTTCACATAAAAGAGAAGGTAGAAATAAGTGGGTTGCTAAACACACCACACATTTTCCTCTGGAGGCATGCCACTAGGAAACCAAGTCAACAGGTAGAGAAGCTGATCAGAAAAAAAGGCAAACTGAGATGACACAGGTAATTCTCCTCATAAGAGCTGCCATCATAGCAGATAAGACCAATAGTCCGCTTGATGCCAGCAGTGGCCGCTCCTGGATGCTTCTAAGGAAAGTGTGACCTTCCTCCCATGCCCCCAAGTGCTGTTACACAGAGACATGTCTGGCAGTATTTGCCTGAAACAGCAGATGTGCATCCTGCTGGGAAATGTTAAGGGGGGTTGCTGACTTTGAGGCAAGTGACTCATTACTCCCACCTACAAACAAAGGAGTTGGGAGTGGCTGTTTTGAGAATGAGAGGCTCTAGGGTATAGGCGGAGCAGTCCAGAGGGGAGAACCCTGCTTTCTGCCAAGCCTGAGAAATTGTGAGTTGACCTTTTTGTTCTATCTTTAATTTCTGTCTTAAGACAGCCAAACCCTTTGCAGGAGGGGGAGTGAGTGAGGACTCTACATAATACATGAAAATGGTTTTTCAGACAAGGTTGGGAACTCTACATAATACATGAAAATGGTTTTTCAGACAAGGTTGGGAATGCAACCCCAAAATGGAATTTTCTGCCTAATCTCAAGCAGCTAAAGGCTGGTTTATATGTTAAAACATGAGGATTAATAGTCCTTACAATTTAATCTTAGTTAGGCAAATAGAAGTCTTCTCATTTTTCCTATAAAGTTCCCTTTTAATTAGTCTCCTTTCTAAATTAAATATTCATTTTTCTAATTTCTCCTCAAATTAGATATTGGTTTTCCTCCTGTAGGCCTATTCTCTTTGTATTACATCCTCTTTGATTCAGCCTTACATTCTTTTCTATGGAATAGGACCTGTGTCTACAGGATCCTGTACACCATGCAAGCACAAATCATAGCAGTCTCCTTGTGCACTATAATGCTGTGCTTCATATTGCTTCCTGAAGTGGGTAATTTTAGAGGAGGACTAATTAGAACGAGGGCCCAGGCAAGGCTTTATAATTAAATGGATCCAGTAAATAGAGCTGAAGCAGGAATGAAGGCTACTGCAGCTTCCCTGAAGACCTAAAAAGCTCTGCAGCACACACCTCATTGACTCGCATTGAGTAGGAGGTTCCTGAGGATCTAAGTTCTTTTGAAAATAGGACTTAGGCTCCTAAGTCTTTTAGAGACTTTTGAAAAGATTACCCCCAGTCTGTAACTAGACCATCCATCTTTGCACTGAATGAGATAAGGATCCTGTGGAAAAGTTACATAACCACAGATTATATCTGTAGATCTGTGATAATAGACAACTTTAATTCTGGCATTTGTAAATTCTGAGTGCTTGACTTCACAATCTTAATGTAATCTTTTGTGTGTAATGTTGTTTCTACAGCTTCAGAAAATGAAAAGATGCTAAGCCTCCAAAATGAAAAATTGCACGTATGTTGGCTGACCTGTTTCTCCTACCATCCTACAAAGAAGGTTCCTGTAATCTCTCAGGACTGGCACAACATTTTAAATACAACATAATCACTATCTGTCAGGGCTGTTCCCCATTCTGGCACTCAGAGTGCAGAAGATGGAGGCCTGCAAGAGACCTTAAATACCTCGCCTCTATAAGATCTGCTTACAAAAACTCCCCAGAATCACAGATTCACTGACTTTTTGCAGGGTGTAGCTGACACCACCAAGTGAAATAAAAGAAAAAACCCTTTTTTCTTGAACCCAGAAAGAAAGCACTTGGACTTCTTCCAGAGGGTACCCCCCAAGCTCCTTTACCACAAGAGAGTTTGAAAAACAAACAAAAAACAAACAAACTGCAGTCTCTGGTAGCTGACGTCTTTGTCTGAGGCATGCATGCATGCACACACACAGACAGACCTCTTGTTTCTTTCCCGGACACAAGGGTGATTTTAACAACAAAACAAAACAAAAAGATATGCTTGATAAAGCATATTTAGGTGCTAGGTGTTACAGAGCAACTGAGTAAAACAAATTAAAACACAGAGAACATCTCTTAGGCTATGTCTAGACTACAGGGTTTTTGTTTTTTGTTTTGTTTTTTTTTTTTTTTTTTTTTTTTCGAAAAAAGTGGCCTTTTTTTTTTAAACTTCACCTGTGTCTAGACTGCTGCCATATTCTTTCGAAATGTGGCGGTTTTTTTTTACAGCGGTAAACCTCATTTTACAAGGAAGAATGCCTTTTTTCGAAAGAGCTCTTTCGAAAAAAGGTGTTCTTGACCACAAACAGGGCTCTTTCAAACGAGAGCATCCAGATTGCCTGGGTGCTCTCTTTCGAAAAAGCAGATAGCTTTTTCAAAAAAAGTTGTGGCTGTCAAGATGATCTCTTTTGAAAGAAGCTTTTTCAAAAGATTCTTTCAAAAGAAGCGAGTAGTTTAGATGTACCCTTTGATAGTGAATGGGGGAGGGAAGGCATGGATTCACATAGGGTATGTCTACACAGCAACATTATTTCAACACAACTAGCATTATTTCAAAATAACTTAGTCCACGTCTACAAGCAGGCAGTTATTTTGAAATAATGTTGAAATACTGTCAAGCTGGAGGACTTCTGACTCCAACTCTTGTAATCCTCATTGTATGAGAAGTAAGGGAAGTCAGAGAAAGAGTGCTATATTTCAGATAAGTGCTGTGTAAACGCTTTCGAAATAAACTATTTCAAACTAAGCTACGCAATTAACATAACTCAGTTTGCATAGCTTATTTCGAATTAAGCCCTGCTATGCAGACGCACCCGCAGAGAAGTTTAAACCAAACAACCAAAATAAAGAAAAGTACCTGATCGCAACTAGATAAAATGTTCTTTATACTCATGATCTGTACTTCAAGGCCCAGTTCACTCCCATGTCCAATATTTCTTATAGGCATGGTAATTCTGATTACTGCATCCAGCCCTTAACTTAAAATCACACAAAGAGAGCAGGCAAGGTATCTAAATACAATTCAGATTTCAGCACTGTATCCCCATTGGTTCTTCTGGTCCCCTGCCAACACTATTGCTAGCTACCTAAGTTTAACCCTTTAGTCACTAGGTGCTAGCCAGCACTCCTCTTATCCATCACACTATTAGATGAGTTGCAATTAGATATATCTAGAGCACATCTACACTATAAAATTAAGCAAATCTAACATAAGTTGGCGTATAGCCACCAGAGTAATTACATTGTGTGTGTTTATGCTTCGCTCCCTGTGTTGGCACTCTGTGTTCTCACCAGGAGCAGTTGCACCAATTGAACTCTCAGTGTGAGGCATAGTGTGACAGCTTCAGAAAGCCAACAACAGTCAATGTAAGCAACTCGTGTCTATTCACACTGCCTCAATCTAACTTCATTGATATGAACTCTATACCTCTCGTGGATATGAAGTTATTAAGATGATGTAGTGGGCAAGTTACATCAATGGGAGTAAAATTTTAGTGAACCCAATTACGGCATTAAGTTGATGTATGATGCCTTGCATCAGCCTAACTTTCTACTGTAGGTCAGGGCTGAGTGTGTGTTAGCTAACTCCCTGTGGTGTTTGTGTTTCCACCCTGAGAGGATGGATCCTGGACCAAAAGGGTGCTTACTGCCTTCAAGTCAGTTTTCCTTGACTTTAGCTGCTCTTTTCCTGTGCCAGGACTGAATAAAAGCTGGGATTTGTCCATGTGTATGCTGATATGAATGGTGTTTGGTTATGCATAAGAGCAGAGACACCATAGGGATGAGTGGGCTATAAGTACCTTGCAGCAGAGCTCTGGCCTTGCCTTAGGGGTCCTGCACTTCTAGGCAGATAGTGTTTGCCTTAGAGACTCCCTGTAGCCCTCCACCTAGCCGCTCACCCTTTACCAGAGGCAAGGATCGTAGCCTGCTGAGCCATCCTCATCATAGGCCAGTCTAACAGATCTTTAGTCCTAAACTCCCCCTTCAGGGGTGGCCTTCATTGAGGTGCAGGTAGGGTTGGGGGGGGATCCAGACCCACCCTCTGTTCCAGGTTCAAGCCCAGAGACCCTAATGGCAGCAGCAGCAGCAGGTAGTATTTCCTCCACCATGAGAGCTGAAGCTTTTCCCTGAGCCCCTTCCCCAGTCAAGTCCTCCCAGTATCCTTCTGCTTGTCCCCCAGCATACCTCTTCACTCCCAGTCATTGGCTTGCTGGCCCTTCTTGAAGGGAAGCCTTTTAAACCCTGCCCAGCAGGTCCTTAATGGGCTGCAGGTGTTCTGATTCACCTGCTGCTTCTGGGAAGCTCTTAATGGGTCTCAGGCTCTTCCTGATTGTGCTGCCGAGGTCCCTGCCCTGGTTACTCAGGGAACAGAAAACTGTTCACCCAGGGACCAGCATCTCTACCGTCCATCAGACTGCAGTAGCCAAGTGATCTGGCTCAGTCACAACCTAAATAGAATCACACAGACAAGATTGTAATGAATACATCTTAATAAAAGCAATTGTGTTTAAACAAACAAGCAAACTAATTCACCAGCCTGGGATTGGCTCCCAGGTTTTGGGCTGATGAAGGTGACAGAGCAGAGTGTTATATCTGCATCTGGCTTTCTTTCTACACAGTTTCTGCTTTGATCTCTGTCTCTCTGAACATAATTACGAAGTCTGAATCATCTCCATGCCCTTATTTCTGCTGTCCCAACTTGCCGTTCTCCCCAGTGCTGAAGGAAGAGAGAGAGAGAGATTTTCAAACACTTGGCTTTTATTTTTAGTCCAATAAAAGGGACCGCCTGCAACTTCAGGTTGCTTTTTTCTTTTTATTACTTACTTTTTATTATGTAGCCAACATCCCCCAAGAGTATCCAATAAGTGATTATAAAATATAATTAAGCTACTAAAATGTTCTTATCTACTGTAACTAAAATCAGTATGCCAGCTCCTCAGATGATGTACATTGGCATGGCTCCATTACACCAACCAAGAGTCTGGCCCACTGAATTTCCTTCAAAGTTTGACAACAGCACATTGAACCAGACCTTCTGCCAGTGTAACTTATTGTAGCTAGTAATAGAGATGTAGCCGTGTTAGGCTGATCTTGCTGAAACAAAAGACAGGACTATGCAGCACTTTAAAGACTCACAAGATGGTTTATTAGGTGATGAGCTTTCATGGGATCTGAGGAAGTGGGTCTGGCCCACGAAAGTTCATCACCTAATAAACCATCTTGTTAGTCTTTAAAGTGCTGCATAGTCCTGTCTTATGTTATTGTAGCTACATTGACTTCAGAAGAACTATGTTGATTTCTACCAGGTGAGAACCTGGCCCTTTGTATGTGCTGTTAATTTCAAATTTTAACACATAACTATTGTGGAGTAAACCAAAGCCTGTCAAATCAGTAGGGTGCTTTGTGTTGTCTTCAGTGGGCATTAGATCAGGCCCTATGAGCCTCACCCCAAGCTTTGGGTGCTACTTCCCAAATTTTAAAAACAACACAGTCATTGCTATAATCACTGTATGAAAGTACGAGTA
The DNA here is from genome assembly GCA_032595735.1 of Pelochelys cantorii. NCBI lineage: Eukaryota > Metazoa > Chordata > Testudines > Trionychidae > Pelochelys > Pelochelys cantorii. Next base: position 109,708,126 of record CM064330.1, read on the forward strand.
CTACTTCCCTACTGCCTGGAAGATAACAAAACCAAAATAATCACCAGCCTCTCAGAAAACTGCCACATCTGTTTGTAAATGCACTGTCTGGCAAAGATTTGACTTACTTTCTTTGTTTAGATTTTACAGTTTTAGAAGCATTGAGATTGGTTCATGAGAAATGGTTCATCTGCTATTCCTGCTGATACATGTCTGTAATTATGGCACCTATATTTACAGCTCCCAAGCAGTGGGCCTAATCCTTTTCTCACTTACCCTAGTGTAATCAGGACTAACTCCATTAGAGTAAGTGGAGCATAAAACCTGTGAAAATGACAGCAGAATCAGGCCCAGTTCCTCTAACTTTATAGCTTTGGTTTTGTAAAAGAATTGTCATGTTTGCCCTAGACACATTTGTTGACAATGAGCTTAGTATTTCATCCTTTTATTAGCCAGAACATTTCACTCAAGTCGATTTTATGTTACCATCGCAAACAGTACACATGTCAACTGCTTGTGCCTAGTGAATGTTATAAATTCTTCTGGGAGAGTTAGGTTGTAAAACAAGAACATTAAGTGCATGCTTAAAAAGCACAAGACAACTGTTTAGTTACTACATAATTATGTTTCCTTTATTTGTTAATAGGAAGTAACAAGGCAAAGGTCAAGTACCCACCAATTGCTAGCCATTCTGACTACTGAACCAAAACAAACAAAATTTACCTAATCCTAGTCCATATTTACTAGAGGGGAAAATAGGCAAATCAGTCAGCTATTTGTTACATCATATGAGGAGAACAGGTCAGATGCTGGAAGCCTGGGGCCTAATTCTGATCTCCTCCACACTACTTCTACTCAGGTGTAGACTTCTGTGATATTACTGCTGATTTACACTGGTATGAATGGGAGGAGAATCAGGCCTCTGGTATTTATAGATTGATTTGTGTTGCCTAAAATGCATCTGCATAGAAAAATAATTCCATGGCAGTGAGTCTTTCTTTGAAACCCAAGCACTAAAGTTGTTGACGCTTGTAGGAACTGATGCATTTAAAGCCCTTCCATTCCCCGCTCTTAAGTTGTGCAACCGGCACCACCCCCCCCAGTTTGTGCAAATGGACGTGAGCCATGGGGGGAAAAAATTCCCCGCTTTAAACTGTTCGCTATAAGTCCAAGGTTTTTGGAAAGTGTCTTGGACTTATAGCGAGGACAGCCTGTATTTAGTTAACAAGCTGAGCTCTTTCCTGGAGCTATTCTTTAGAACCTTTATTACTCAAGCTAATACAGAAAAGTTTCCCTGAAACAGGGTAATTTTTTGACAGATGTGGTAACAATAATTATATTTGTGTTTCACTGCGTAGCTTTTGCTTTCATTCCACATTTCTGTATCAAGGCATTTTTGAGCTTTCTACTAGATTTTCTTTAAAGTTGGGATAACTTAGTGCTACAATCTCACAGAAATACCTGAAAGCATGCTAGTTTAATACATTGTTAAAATAACAAGTTCTGTGGCACCTTAAAGACTAACAAATTTATTTGGGCATAAGCGTTCATCGGCTGGTACCCACTTTGTCAGAAAGATTATGCCCAATTAATGTGTTAATCTTTAAGGTGCCACAGAACTTGTTATTCCTGCTCTGGAAATTTAAATAATAGTTCAAACAACTTATACAAGGTGTAATATTGTCAATTAAATTTGTATCTATAAAATTTTATCACAATATCTCTTTAACTCTAGTTAAATGTCTATAGAACCCTATTGCTACGTCTATACTGTGCTCTCTTGCACAAGAAAATATGCAAATGAGGTGAAGCAGTGAATATCGTCACACCTCATTTGCATACTTAATGAGCCGCTATTTTGCGCAAGGGGTTTTTGCGCAAAAAGGAGCCGTCTATATGGCTCCTTTTTGCACAAAACCCCCCTCTTGCGCAAGAGCTGTTCTACCTGAAAAAAAGCAGCAGAACGGCTCTTGCACAAGAGGGGGTTTTTGCGCAAAAATGGCGGCTCATTAAGTATGCAAATAAGGTGCGGCGATATTCACTGCTTTGCCTCATTTGCATATTTTCTTGTGCAAGAGATCGCAGTGTAGACATAGCCTATTGGTGTAATCCTATGACCTTTTTTATTAAGGGAGGAAAGCAGAATTCTTAGTAGTGGCTGTACAAAGGGAGGGTCCAATATATACATTCCTTCTGTACCCCACACAACTACCGAGAAAAGAATGGGCCCATAGACTCTGTTTTCCAAAAGTGACAGTGCAGTGTTTAGTGGTACTTTTTTGGTAACGCTGAAAAAAATAGAACAAATCCATACACAGTTGTCTAGGCTTCTGAGTTCCTTATGCAGAATGAATTGGGAGGATTATTTTCCTGTGAAATATGCATTCTTAGGACATAGTTCAAAATGTGAGATGGAATTTGACTGCATATTTCCTCCATCTCCCCATATGCACTGTACTTCCACTGATGTGTAAGAGTGATCTGGGCAGGAAAGCAGAGTCAAAGGTAAGAGTCAAATTCCATCAGGTAGTTATGATGATATATTGCTATGCAATCATTTTAACTTTATATGTATCTTCCAGTTTCCATACATTTTATATTATGTAATATTACATCTACACATACGTTCTGAATGGTTGTCTGGAACAAATTGTCAGAGTGTTGATATTTTCCAGGGGTTATGGCTCCTGAACATACAGTAATTCTGTTTGGTGCTGTGATAAAACAGGTGGATTGTGTGTTCTGTTTCATACAGGAGGTTTATTTGTGATTTTATAGCTGTCCTTAAAAATAAAGCAGTAAAAGGTAAATCCACCATTAGACTGCACAGGGTCCGATTTCAGTGTTGCCAAGCGTGCACAGTACCTCTGAAAATCAGGCTCACTGACTTTATTTCTCCAGAAGGAAAAATTAAAATACAGAGGCATAAAGCAATTGCTCTCAACATGTGAGTCATGGCCTTGAGACATTATCAGTTGCTGCTCATCCACCATCCTGGCTCTGGTCTTCCAAATGGCCCACACAAGTAGGCAGTGTTCCATAAACCATGGCAATAGTTCCTTTGAAGCTCCTTTGGATCTCATCATCCCCTTTGAAAGGATATGAAAACTAGCATGAAGGGCTATCTGAGGTGCATCTGAGTGGCTAGCGTAAATTTGTAGAATGGAAAAGGATGGAAACCATTGAGATAAAGGTACCCTGGCTATATAGGAACCCTGCTGCTGAAAAAAGAAGCAATTAGAAATGTGCCCCCAAACAAAACCACACTGGAGCCCAAACATACTCAAATTCTGAAGTGTTTGAAATCTGGATCCTAATGTACATGCACAAATTGAATGGGTTTGTTACTTCTCAGAAAAAGGATAAAAAAGGATGCTTAAAATGTAAAAATTAAAAATTTAACAGGTAAGGGCATAGTCCCATGAATCCTTCAATGTCATTCTTTGTCTACATACATCTCAAAAGGTATGTCTACCTTGCAGTGTTTTTTCAGAAAAACGGCTGTTTTTCCGGAAAAACTACACTACGTCCACACTGCAATTGCATTCTTTCGACAGAAAGTCGAAAGAATGCAGAGGTTTTTCTGACAGTGGTAAGCCTCTTTCTATGAGGAGGAAGCCTTTTTCTGAAAGAGCTCTTTTGGAAAAAGATGTGTGTGGACGGGGAAGAAGGCTTTTTTTCCTAAAGAAGAGGCCTCCAGGAAAAAGCACAGGTGCCCTGGTGGCTATTCAGTCCATAGTAATTACAGCTTAAATGCAAGATAGCATCCAATGAATGTGGGCGTTATCTTTCGAAAATGCAGATGCTTTTTCAATGCGCTTTTGCTATGTGGACACTGTCTTTTGAAAGAAGGTTTTTTGGAAGATCTCTTCGGGAAAAGCTTTTTCTGAAAGAAGCCTGCAGTCTAGACATAGCCAAATACCAGGTGCATTACTTAACATCAGCTCCATTCATCTTTTGCCCAAAAAAGGCTCCTGGATGCAGGCTCTCCCATCTAAATTTTCAAACAGGATACCAGAAAAGCTCTGCTGGGTCCAAGGAACGCATCCACTTTTCTGAAAAAAATGTTGGAAAAGTGGACATATTTCATCAGCATCCCTGTAAGCCTCGTTTCACGAGGAAGAAGGGATTTTCCAAAAGAGGGTTTTTTCCGACATTTGGCCCCATGTAGATGGGCCAAATGTTGGAAAAACCTTTTTCAGGAGAAAATGGAAAAAGATATGCAAATTGTGGTTCACAATTTGTGTATCTTTTTCCAACTTTTCTTTGTAGTGTAGACATAGACACACAGGGGATCCAGCTGAATCTGCAAAATTAGATGCTAGTAAGATGTGCAAACTGTTCTGTTGGGCATTAAAATACATATCTACATACATAACTCTTATATTTTGCAGGCATGATTTAGGCTTTTTTTAAAGTTGTCCCTGTGTTTCTATCTGGACTAACATACATGTGAGTCAGAAACCTCTGAAAATGGTAGTCACAGTGAAATTATTGATGCAACATTAGATAACATGGCAAGGTCTCTGCTATGATAACAGAGGGGAAGAATAAAATTTCAAAAACAGGATTCAGTTTCTAAGCTGGGATGTTGGCGAAATCTTTCTGAAGCGTAATTAATTTGTAAATGCCTGATTTGTGCAAGTTAGATCTGTCCAATTATCAGACACAGACTACTGCTCATGCATGCTTTGTTTTCATGACAATATTTATACAGAAAACAATTATATTATCAACCTACATATCTACCATCCAATCAGACTGCTAGTGCTGTGCCAAACAAAGACAAATGGAAACCCATATTCCTAGCAGAGGGAAGGAGTTTAAGTGATGTTACTAAAATAACATGTCTGACTTGTAACAAACAGCAATTTTGGGAGGGATTCTGTTTCTGTTAGTGTGGTGTATAGACTAATTGCTAATGTGATAATCATTCAATCTGAGATCCCAACTTGCAGACAAATATTCTTGAAGTGGACTGCTAGAGTTCGAATAGGAGAGAATTGGGCTTTATCTAGCACTTAAAAAAATATTAAACAAAGAAACAAACCAAACCAAATAAACCTACCGATATTGTGTGTGTGTGTGTCTGGTGGAAAGTCATAAGACCAAATGCTTTTTCACAGTAAAGATCACATTCACTTCAACTGAGCAGAAGCAAGCTCATAAAAAGTCCTTTGCCTATTTACTAGTCTAGTTCTGATTCCTTGATCCCTCAAACTTCCTTCCTTCCCTTCACTCCAGATAGAGGACTGCAGAGGACTATTCTATTATGACTAGGTAGATCAGGTTTCTGTATCTGTGAGGTTCCAAAGGGAAAAAAAAGTTCTTCTGAAGATAAGAAAAATCCTCAATAAGAACTGTGGACATGTTTTGATTGGAAAAATTGGAAAAATAGTTTAAAAATGTGTTAGCAAAAAATGTTTTAACTAATTTGTTTTACAAACACTTTTCTTCAGCATTTGTTCAGACAAAATTCCCAAACTAGTCAAAGGGAAAAATAACCTCAAATGTGAAGTCAAAAGCCTTTTCTTGATTAGAATTTAAGGCATCAAGATGCTAGATCATGTTAGCTGGCTTGATCTGATTACATCTTCTAAAATTCAACTCCTCCCTCTTCCCCCTGGGTAGTGTCTACACTTATGTTTAAAAACATGTTAGTTTGTATGTTAGTTAACACATTTTTAAACTATTTTCTTAGCCTAGACAGATGTGAATGTGTCTGTGTGTATGCAGGGGCAGCCCGTGAGTATAGGCCTACTCGGCCGTTCCCTAGGGCGCCGCCTCCAATGGGGCACCCAGGGCGCCCGATGATGACGTCACTCCATTGACGGCCGTGCAGGCGGGGGCGCCGATCGCGCGTTCTGCTGGGGTGCCAGCTGCCGCAGCCCGCCTCGGGCCGCTCCTGTGTGTATGTTTCCCTAGGCTTTGACTTCAACCAGCTAAAGACAACTTGCCTTGTCTTCAGTAGAGTTCTAGAAGGTGTAGTCAGATCAAGCTACTTGATGTGATCTAAAGTCATCATGTTTTAAATTCTAGTCTAGACATATCCATTGACTTCATGTCTGCAATTACTTTCTTCCATTTCTTCCAGTTTTGCTTGAAAATTAGTGAAGAATGTATATAGTGCTCTGGGAATTTTGAAAATCCACAGCCATGTTATTTGTCATAAAATGAACCTTTTTTGTAAAATTTTGCTACCCATATAAGATTTAATTTAAAAATAATTATATTTCTGGACCTTACTTTTGCTAAGGAAACTTAGCCTAACATCAACTGAGTGTAAATTAAATAAATTGAGTGTTGCCTTCTTGAGTCTGTAGACAGCCTGAAACAATAGCTCTGGGGTGCAGGAAAGGCTCCCTTCAGTTGATTTGTTCATTCTGAAACCTAATACACTGTAATGAGTTTAATAAAGTTAATGGTGCTAGGTTTTTTCACTGTTGATAATTTTAGCAGAATTGTACTGTCGCTGTGTTTATCCAATGGTTCCAGACGGTCTCTTACTACTTTTTGAATGCCTAAAGTCCCAGTCATCCCCTAATGAGCTACCAAAATCACCTGAAAACTGCTGAGAGCTTTATAGCGAGCTTGTATCTTTCTAGTCCAAACCTCTGTGACACACTGAAAAATGAAAATGTAATGGTTAGGTAAATTAAATTAAATTTGGTATCACATTAAATAACACAGGGATTATAATATTAATTGTATTCTTTATGTCAGGGCTCTGCAACCTTTTCAAATCAAAGAGTCAAACTACATCAAAATTCAGAACAAGTGGTCAACAAAGAGCCAGTATATGAATGCCCACTTGCATGACTGAAAATATACAACTTAATGTTATTGATAATTGACATGATGATTAATAATAGCATAAATGAAACATACTCGCAGACTTTATTTAATGGGACTTTTGCTGCTGCTGGGGATGCAGTTTGTGGATGTGGGGGTGCAGGAGTCAGGGTTGAGGTATATAAGATGCTCAGGGCAGGGGGTTGGGATGTGTGGGAGGTTCAGGAGGCAGGGCAGAGCACTGGGGGTGGGAAGCAGAGCATGTAGAGGGGCAGTGGGGCCAGATTACCTTACCTGGCCAGGGCTGGGCTGCTGCACCCAGGCAGCAATGGCTGGACTGGGCCAGGATCGCTGCTGCTGGATTGTGGCCTCCCCTCCTACCCATGCTACAGCAGGATGGGGACTGCCATCAGCCCTTCCTGCAGCCAGATGGGGGCCGGATCATGGGGCCTGCCCCAGGATTGGGTCTGGGAACAGGAGGCTGCAGCCAGATGGAGGCCGAGCCCTGATTGGGGCCTTGTTGGCCAGGCTGCCGCTGCCACAGCCAGAGCCCAAGCCAGGCCAACATGGCTGGGCTGCAGGGTCTGCCCCAGGAGTAAGGCGGCTGGGGACAAACCGTGGCAGTCAGATGGGGGCTGGAGCTGGGCCACCGAGGCCAGATGGAGGCATCTACCACTGCCATTCCCTCGCTATCCCAGCTGGGAGTGTACACGCATCCCCTACAGTGCACCCTCAGACAGCCCTTTAAATGAGCAGAGTGCCCCAGCCATTTCTTTCCACAGCACAGCCGATACTTACCTGGGTGCACCACCTTACTTTCACTTCTGGTTAAAGGTGAAATAGCCACACAAAAAAGCCCATCTTGACATTTATTTTTCATTTTAATTTAAAAAGGTGTGTGTATTTTGGGAATGACAAAAGAGCCATATTTGGTTCAGTGCTGTTGGCTTGAGAGCCACAGGTTGCTGACACCTGCCTTATGTTAACAAGTAAATTAAATAAAAGCTCCCTTTATTACTTTACTTGAATCTGACACAGGATTTCTAGTCTGCTGCACCAGCGTGCCACAAAACCCAAGAGGTCTGGTAGCTTGCACCGAATATATGGACTATGTAAATGGGCATGTGCTCTATGAATCTATATACACACTGTATGCATACTCACCAAAAGAGAGGGAGAGCATGAGTCAGATTTTTCTGTGCCTTTCTTGGTACTTTATATAAATTTTCACAGTGATGAGCAGCCAAATAAATCAAAGTAGTATACAAGAATTGCAAACCATAGTGCTCAGGTTCATCATTATTCATTGAGGTGGATCCGATAGCTTTACAAAGCAGTATTTTATTTTTCTTTTCTGAATGAGGAATATACTTTGGCTCAGAGCAAGGGGACAGCATGAAAAGCAACCCAAAATACAAAAGCTGTGAAAGCCTTTAAATTCACATAAACTGGTTTATAGTTTTTGCACTTATCCACTAAGCTGGGACAATGACAGAAAATATCCTTGTAGTTGAGAATAAAGTTGAGCCACATGGTCTATCTGGGTTGAAAACTGCTGTTTTATGTTGTTTTCATTTTTGCATTTTGTGTGTGTGTGTGTGTGTGTGTGTGTGTGTGAAGAATTCTTTTTAAAAAATATTATTATTCAAGTGCATGCTGATATGGAATCTTGCTATTTTTACATCATTTTTCATTGGATTGTTGCAACCCATAAAAAAATCCAATTAAATTTTCCTTGCAGGCAGAGAGATTCATTCAGCGGGCATTTATAAAGCTGGCTTGTTGTATTGTATGGCATGTCTATGAATTGAGAAACATAGAGTCCCTGTGCCATTCATTGTCCTGTGTGACAAGATGTAGAGAATCCGCCAGCAGTGTTTCAAAGAGCTGTATTATCAGATAATATAAAAGCTTTGCCATCGTGCTGCTGTGGTTTAGAATATGCATGCGCCAGTGCATCTGCTGAACAATTTTGACCATTTTATGGTTAACATATTACCTTCTGGATCTTTGAGTTTTCCCTGTCATTATTTTGGGAACATCTGATTCAGGGTTTTATGCTATGTTGAAAGTAGATAAATAAATGTTCACAGAGGCTTTTCTTGAGATTAATATACTATATATACAAACTGCATGAAAGGAGAGCATTGTTTTACTACCTTAGAAAGAAGAATCCAAAATGTTCTGGAATTAGATTATAGAGAATTAACCTCTATTTTGTCAGCACCTATTTGCATTATTTGTTTGTTTCTTATTATAAACTTAAATAGCATAAGAAAATGTTGATTATTGTTAGCATGTGGGACCTGCACCTCCTCCCACTGATAGCAATGGCTAAATCTTCAGTATAATTAGGATCAGACCCACAATGTTTGCTTTTTCCATATCCATACCATATACACACACACGCACAGTGAGTTTCATTAAAAATTGGAGATTTCTCTATCTACAGTAGTGAAATATTTACCTTCTAAGTAGAGGGAATAGTCCAAATATCTTAATAAAGCTGTCTTAACTCACACGGTGTTCTTTGTGGCTATAAGTACCAAAAAAGAAGGGCATGCAACAAATAATATTCTACAGACTCACAGTAAGTTCCACCTCAAAGATTGTAGGTACTGTACAGCTAAAGAATTGTGGCACACGATCTAAATGTGTAAGAAAGAGAACAGACATCTCAAAAGCAAGTGCTGTCTCTCACCTCCTACCACCTCCTTCTCTTCTCTATCCTGCCACTGGAAAATGGTCTGAGGGAACAAAATAATGGCAACAGAGACTCTGGGGATGTTAAAGGCCTAGTTAGGCAATCTAGTAATGCATCTCTCAGCTAGTGCAGTATTGATTCCTATTCTATATTTATTAATGTTTTGTCTAGTCTAGTTTTAAATGTGCCAACTGATCACTTCCCTTGGGAGATTATTGTATGGTCTAATACTGTGGTGATAGGCACATTATAGCCCTAATACAGCCAAAAACCTTAAGCACGTGTGTGACTTTTGGAACATGAATAGTATCATTCACATGCTTAAAATTACGCATATGCCTGAGTACTTTGGGGGCTCAGGACCCATTAGAACATAGCTAAGTAGCGTTCACTGCCTGGAATCCTCTCCTTATATTCAATCTAACCTTTTCTCTTCTTCATTTCATCTCATTATTTCTAGTTATACATCCTTTTTAACTAAGCTAAATAATTAATTGAAATTGCCATTGACTTAATGGGAGCCATGCATGCACAGTAGAGGACACATTTTAGTTTTTAATAAAGAAATAAGCTATTGTTTCACCAAGAAGACCCCCCAAAATAAACTTGCTTTCACATGGGAATAGGAAATAGCTTTGCTTGTAATGATGGAACACAGACATGGTATTTGTATTGGTTCTTTACGAACGTGGCAGAAAATAATATTTAAAAAGAGAGAAATTCAGAGAGTGAGTCGTTTTCACAGTGTGAGAGACTATTGTAGCAAGAACAGTGTTTAAACACAAGGGTTGTTCTTACTGGTCTAGCATAATTAATGAGGGCATGGTTGTTTTTCTTGTAGCTCAGTGGTTAGACAACCTGCACCCTGTGGGCTGCATGCAGCCCATCCGGGTACTATGTGTATGGCCCTTGAGACATTTTGTTACCCATTGCCCATTCTCAGGAGTGTCACATTTTGCGGATTTCCATCTGTGTAGTTTTTTCCTACTGGTATTACTAAAATGACATGCATGTAAAGCAAAGGCACATATAGTGAGGAGAGTGCTGTTCACACACAACATTGACTGTAAGAGTTGTGTGCATCCAGTCAAAGTACTGCTATAGTTCAATGGGCACATCCTGCAAATCCTAGGTACACAAGTGCAGTTAGCAAAACTACCCTCTCCCCTGAGACTGTCTTGGTTACAACAATCTTGCCGCCCACCGAGATGTAGGAGGGCCACTTATACGACCCACTCACTAGGCTAGGTTGCCCATTGCTACTGTAGACTGTCTGTATTACAGTTTATTCCATGCAAATCTCTGTCCATATTAATCAGAGATACTAGCTTTGAATGGCTTGTTGGTAGAAAGGTTTCACTGTAGTGTGGTTTCATCTTAAATGTTCATTTTTCTCCCTGGGAAGGGATTGTCAGAAAGGGGTTGTGCCAGGGATTGGTTTGAAGACTTTTTTGGAGGCATAATACCTATAAATGATTTGAATGTAATTTAGCAGATGATGAGAAACAGTGCTAGTAGATTGAGAGCTTTTGGGATCAATGACAAGGCCAATAAATGGATAATGTAACTTAATGTAGATTAATGTAACATACAGTACTATGTCAGGTGGCAACAAACAAAAAAAGAAAACTTAGCACATATTACCTGGAATAGACTCAGGCAGTGAAATGAACAAAAAGGCATTTCAAGTTTGGGTAGAAAACATCCTTGGTTTTGTCCACTGTCCCATAGGAAAAAGGGAAATGAGAGACACTGGGATTTGGTGCATAAACAGAAAGATCCAGCATATATCAAAATAAATTGCCACTATAAATGATTCTGGTCAGATGTCATCCAGAGCACTATGTTTTGTTTAGGTCACTTTTTCATATTCAGAAAAACATTTCCCTGGAAAGAATATAGCCAAGGACGAACATGACTGATTACAGATTTTAATAATGTTTGAGACAGAATGTTTCCTCAGTGGACAAAGAGCCAGTATTAAATAAAGTCTCTGTGCCTTTCTCTGACCTTTACTAGATATGGTGGGATAGAGAGAATAGTAAAGCACATGTAAAAGAAGCAGCATGCTCACAGGATTGTTAATCTGGTATCCCTAAATTCTTGATCCATCTACTACTAGCTCATTTTTTGACCTTGGGCCAGTTTTGAAACTTGGGTTCAAACTAAGGTTACATACGCAAATCCATATAAATAACATGGGCTGGATTTTCATATGTGCTAGCTGACCCTTTTGTTCCAGCCAACAGCTCAGTTTCACATGTGTCAGTAGCTTTTTAGGCTGGGGCGGGCATGAAGGGGAAAGGGGTCTGGGCATGGCAGCAGAGCAGGGCAGGAGATGACATGGCATCCATATGTTTGGCACACCTACTTTACTAGGAGAGTGCAACTTTCTCTTCCCGCAGGAGCAGGCGGGTGGGAGAAGGAAAGGATCTGGGCGAGGCAGCAGGGCAAAGCAGGGACTCAAGCCAGGTTTCACTGGGGATGAGCAAACGGAGGTTTACCGCAGAGGCATCAGCTGATAGCTTCCTCTGCTTCATCCAGGTTGGCTTGCACGATATCAGTCTTCTCCGAATCACACAGAGTGACAGGGAGCAGATGCTGATTGAATGTGGCCAGAAACCTGGACCTTATGCTGCAATGCTTTGTGCTGCAATGACACCAGACCACTTACTGCTGGCTTGGAGTGGAAAGGTGTCCTAATGTGGAGGATGGAATAAGCCAGGCCTCCCCAGAAATCTTGTGAGAAGGATTAAAGAGTAAATGTATGAGAGCTTCATGGAGATGTGCAGGGAAGATTCCCACTCTGTCTCCAGACATGTTCTGGGGACCCCTAAGCCCACCCCACTATGTAGGCATGGTGGCTGCCACAGATCATGTTCAATTGCCTTAACCCTCTTTTAGCAAGATAAAAAAACATGAACTCACCAGAAGTACGCTCCCCAGGATCAGTGCCCGACTGTAAGACATCCTTACAGGAGAGGATTGTCTCCAAGGTTATAAAAAATTCTTGGCTCTCGGTGACATCAGTTGTTCTGCTCACCTGTTGACCATTCTCCTCTTCCTCCACCATGCTGACCTCTATGCTGCTATCTGAGACTACCTGAGTGTCTTGGGAGGAATCCATGGACTGGCTGGGGAAACTGGTTGAGTCCACCCAAGAACTCGATGTAGCTGCTTATAGAAGCGGCATGTTTGCAGTGATGCTCCGGACCATCTATTTACCTCCTTTGTCTTTTGGTAGGACTGCCTCAGCTCCTTTATTTTCATGCGGCACTGCTGGGCGTCCCTGGCGTATCCTTTCTCCCTTATGCCCTTTGCGATCGTGACATAGATATCTGCATTTCTTTTGCTGGTTTGTAGCTCTGTGAGAACAGATTCCTCTTCCCACACAGCAGTGAGGTCCAGGATCTCCTGCCTGCTGCATGACGGTGCTTGTCTGCAACCTTCATGGAGCTCAGGGTGAGGTATGCTGCTGAGGTGTGCTACCTGCTCTGAGTCTGCTCGGCACGCTGGCAAAACAGGAAATTAATTTTTTCCCAGGGCTTTTCCTGTTCACCTGGAGAGCAGCAGAGTTGAAAGTCGTAGTCAGAGCAGTCACTCTGGGGCACTGTGGGACACCTCCCAGAGGCCAAGAACATCAACTTTCAAAGCGCTGCATCTGCACTACTGTAAAGTCGACCATGCTATGTTGAATTTAGCAGTTATGCCTCATGAAAACAGTACAGAAATTGACTTTAATGGCCCTTAAAGTCAACGAAATGGGATTGGTGGTTTAGAAAATCAACCTAAACTCCCGGTGTAGACCAGGCCTTAGATTCAGTAATCTATAGGAAAGTGCTAAGAAAACCACGTGGGAATCAATCCCACCTTGAAACCCTTATAGCTCACAGGGGCAGAGATGCTTTCACTACCAAGGAGAAAGGGCAAGCCTTGTGTCATGATTCAGCCCTGATGCTTCCTGGCAGGACAGGAGAGTTTGGCTTTCCAAGGCTCAGCTTAGTCCCTCTGGCACAAAGGTACATTTGAATCATAGAATCACGGAACACTAGAACTGGAAAGGATCTTGAGAAGTCATCGAATCCAGTCCCCTGCGCTCACGGCAGGACCAACCATCGTCTAGATCAGTGGTTCCCAACCTTCTCACTAGTGTGGACCCCCAAGCACCCCTCCCAAACCATTCACAGACCCCCCATCAAAGCCAATTCTAGCTGCAATTCTAGTAGTCAGCAGAATATTTTCTCACTTTACTTATGTCTGCTTGATTAGATGTTCTACTTGTGGCTGCTTCACTCTGCTTATCAGTTTCCTTTCTCTTCAGCGAGCGTGATTTCAGCCACAGATCCATGCTGAATGTATGGCTAACGTTTGCATGATTCTAACTGTCACAATCATTTCTTCACACAAAGGTGCCACAACATAGATTTTTGGACAGCAATTAATAACGTTATTGGAAGATATTTAATTTAAAAATAATAATTGATTGTAACTTTGCAATTTATTTAAAACTTATTTTCTATGATCCTTCTTATTTATCTTTTATTTTTTTCATGGAACCCCTGCAATACTCTCATGGACCCCAGGGGTCTGTGGGAACCACTGGTCTAGATCATCCCTGATAGATGTCTATTCAACCTGCTCTTAAATATTTCCAGAGATGGAGATTCCACAACCTCCCTAAGCAATTTATTCCAATGTTTAACCACCCTGACAGTTAGGAAGTTTTTTCCTAATGTCCAACCTAAGCCTCCCTTGCTGCAGTTCAAGTCCCTTGCTTCTTGTCCTATCCTCAGAGGCCAAGGAGAACAATTTTTCTCCCTCCTCCTTGTAACACCCTTTTAGATACTTGAAAACTGCGATCATGTCCCCTCTCAGTCTTCTCTTTTCCAAACTAAACAAGCCCAATTCTTTCAGCCTTCCCTCATAGCTCATGTTTTCTTGACCATTAATCATTTTTGTTGCTCTTCTCTAGACCTTCTCCAATTTCTCCACATCTTTCTTGAAATGTGGTGCCCAGAACAGGACACAATACTCCAACTGAGGCCTAATCAGTGCAGAGCAGAGCGGAAGAATGACTTCTCGTGTCTTGCTCACAACACTCCAGTTAATGCATCCCAGAATCATGTTTGCTTTTTTTGCAACAGTGTCACACTGTTGATTCACTTTTTATTAATTAGGAGGCTATGCAAGACCGTATCAAATGCTTTACTAAAGTCTAGGTATACCATGTCCACTGCTTCTCCCTTATCCAGAAGACTTGTTATACTTATGGTGCACTAAGACCCCTAAGTCCCTTTCTGCAGTGCTCCTTTCCAAACAGTCACTTCCCATTCTGTATGTGTGAAACTGTTCTTTCCTAAGTTGAGTACTTTGCATTTGTCCTTGTTAAACTTAATCCTATTTACCTCAGACCATTTCTCTAGTTTGTCCAGATCACTTTGAATTTTGACCCTATCCTCCAAACCACTTGCAATCCCTCCCAGCTTGGTATCATCTACAAACTTAATACATGTACTCTCTAGGCCATCATCTAAATCATTGATGAAGATATTGACCAGAACCAGTCCCAAAACAGACCCCTCTGGAACCCCACTTGTTATGCCCTTCCAGCATGACTGTGAACCATTAAAAACTACTTATCTGAGAATGGTTATCCAACCAGATATGCACCCACCTTATAGTAGCCCCATCTAGGCTGTATTTCCCCAGTTTATTGATTAGAAGGTAATGCAAGACCATATCAAATGCTTTACTAAAGTCTAGGTATACCACATCCACAACTTCTCCCTTATCCGCAAGTCTGGTTATCCTGTCAAAAAAAGCTATCAGACTGGTTTGACATGATTAGTTCTTTGTAAATCTATGCTGGCTGTTATCTATCATCTTCTTTTCCTCCAGATGTTTGCAGACTAATTCCTTAATTACTTGCTCCATTATCTTCCCTGGCACAGAAGTTAAACTGACTGCTTTGTAGTTTCCTGAGTTGTTCTTATTTCCCTTTTTATAGATGGGAATTATATTTGCCCTTTTCCAGTCTCCTGGAATCTCTCCCGACTTCCATGATTTTTCAAAGATGATAGCTAAAGTCTTGGATACCTCCTCTATCAGCTCCCTGAGTATTCTAGGATGCAGTTCATCAAGCCCTGGTGATTTGAAGACATCTAACTTTTTAAAGTAATTTTTAACTTTTTTTTAATTTTATTTTAGCTTCTAAACCTACCCCATTTCCACTAGCATTACTGTGTTAGGCAGTCACCATCAATCTTCTTGGTGAAAACCAAAACAAAGAAGTCATTAAGGACCTCTGCCTTTTCCAAGTTTCCCGTTATTGTTTCTCCCTCTTCACTGAGTAATGAGACTACCCTGTTCTTGGTCTTCCTCTTGCTTCTAACATATTTGTAGAATGTCTTCTTGTCTCTAGCTAGATTGAGCTTGTTTTATGCCTTTGTCTTTCTAATCTTGCCCCTGCATACTTGTATTATTTGCTTATATTCATCTTTTGTCATTTGATCTAGTTTGCACTTTTTATAAGACTCCTTTTTGATTTTTAGATCATGTAAGATCTCCTGGGTAAGCCGAGGTTGTCTTTTGCCATACTTTCTAGTATTTGCAATGACATGCCCTGTTTTCCAGGAGGTGTGTAAATAGAAGAAGCAAAACAAGACTGTTATGTGGCAAATTTGTCCCAAACTCCCCTTTCACCTGATCTCAGTTTCGAGATCTAAGCAGGTTCCTTACCTGGAAAACTCTCCATCCTGAACTATATAGTTCCCCAAAAAGCATGGCCAAATGATGACTGTGTAGGAGTAGGGAAACTTCAAACTGGGATAAGACAGAGGAGTGATGAGAATGGCAAAATAAATAAATAATTTTTTAAAAAGAGGGAATGCGGGCGGGTAGGGGGAGGCAGGATTACACTGGATTAAATATCTGAGCTATTTAATTTCTGGGTCCTAGCTAAGATCTTGCTTGATTTCTGATGCCAATCAGTCTTTCAGAGAGCTTTGATTAAAAACACATCTATATCTAGTACATGTAAATATTCCATTCCATTGCTAAAAACTAGGCTGAGGTTCAGCTATAACTATAGATTGGCAAACGTGACCATGAAATGAACAGAGTAAACAGATAGCTAAATGTATGCCTTTTTGACTCCGCAGAAAGATTTAGAGATAACATATAGCAGTTGGACTCCAGAGGATAAAGAGATAGAGAGAGTTTCAAAAGAAGAAAGTAAGGAAAGAACAGGGCTGGGAGGATTTTCTCTGAAATGTATTCTACATACTCAAAAAGAAAAATGTGTGTAATTTGGACCCCAAATGCAGGCCAGAGTGACAACTTCTAATAGAGGAAACTTGATTTAGTTGTGGGTTTATAAACTAAACAAATTTACTGTAGTCTCTAAATGAGTCCCATGACAAGACCCAAACATTTTTTTAAAGCTGAATAACAAATACTGCATGTGAAGGAGGGAAACTGAGATGGTTTTAAGCTGATGTCCTTAGGAAAAAAATATACATAATGTTGTCTTTTTTATAGCTGTTGGCATATAAAATAAGTCATTATTCTAAATAGAAAACTATTGATGATGTCATAGGAACCATTGAAGGACACATCAAGCCAATCTGATGAACTGGGAAATCAATAGATATTTTCCAAACGAGATGGCATGTCTTTTAATTGGTTGTGTGAACATGATATACTGCAGCGTTTGGATGTTTAAAGTTAATTTTCATTTGGCTTGGGGTTTTTATGTGTGTTTCAATTTTTTATATATATCAGGATTTTTATACTTTTCTTGCACATAAATCTCACATGAATACAGATAATAATAACTTTGCATTGTAGGTATTTAAATACAACAATGTTAGGAGCAATATAAGTACCTACAAAGACAGGGAGATACAGTACATTTCACCCCAAGATCTCTACACATGCATTAAGTATCCTCAACACCTGTTGAGGTCAGGCAGGTATTCCCCCATTTTACGGCTGGTTAAAGAACTGGTCTAATATCACTGTAGTGGGTCAGTATGGCCTCCCACTGACCCGGAAGGGGAAGCCCTTCATAAGGCCCCTTGGTTGGTGGGGCCTGAGCTACACAGCCTCACACCCAGGAAGTGGAAGGGAGGGGCTGGGACTATAAGGGCAGGGGCATAGACACTCTCCCTGGCCTCCCCCAGAGAAAGGCATGGCAGCTCTGCCATTTGAAGGACAACTGGATTGGGCCCCCGGGACCACTGCCTGATCCCGGGGACGTGCCCCGGCTACCACGGCCACCACCAGTCTCCGAGTATGGGCAGAGACGATCAGAGGCCAGGCCCTGGAGACTGGGCTGTGCCACCGGGGCCAGTGAGTGACCCAGACCCTGAGCCCATGGACACCCTGCCAGTGCCATCATCCGCAGAGAACTCCGAGAACCAGCAGGTGTGCCAGGAAGGCTCCCAGGGGGAACTAGGAAACGGCCCAGGGATAGCGGACCCAGTGCTGGATGATGAAATGGAGGTTGGGTGTTGTGGCCTGGACCCCACTGACCCCTCCCTGAACTGGTCAGCGTGTTGCAGGCAGGATCCCCGCTGACCCAGTGGCAGCCCACGCTGACACTGTTAGGGCCCTGGGCTGGGACACAGTGGAGCGGGTGGGCCTGCATTCTCCCCTCCCGCCATTCCACCACCCAGGGACGCAGGTTCCCCCTGTGTAGGGAGAAAACCCCCTGAACTTGTCGGCTCTCCACCAGATCAAGGAGGCCTGACTACTGCTCAGCCTGCTGATAGGCCCAAGCACTGAACTGCTTGAACTGACTCACCAACTGCAGCTCAGCCTGTAGCCAGGCCTGAGCCTTTGACTGTTTTGCTTGCCTGCTGCCCCGCCCTGAATCAGGGCTTGCACCTAGAACTGTTGATTTGCTTGCTGCCCCACCCTGAGTAAGGGCTCAGAACTGCTGACTCGTTTGTGGCTCCGCCCTGAACCAGGGCCGGGGCTACTAAACTGTATAACTGCTGGTCTGTTTTGTTGCCCATCCTAATCCAGGAACCAGGAGTTCCTTTTTCGTCTCATCACTGTAGTGGGTCAGCATGGCCTCCCGCTGACCCGGACTGGCACAATCACTCAGCAAGGATATAGCATAAATTAGAATGAAACTCAGAAGTCCTGACTCCTATAACTTTACTCTAGACCACACCAACATAATTTTCAGCTGAGGCATCACACCAATATATAATCCAGGTATTATAAAATACATGTGCATAGTTGTCTAGCCAGTGGATGCCATCTGCAGTAATGTGATGCATTTCTTCTAGACCACCACTGAACCTAGTCAGTGAGCATCCATCAACAATGTGTTTCATCATCTGTGTTGCCCCGTAGCTTCCCAAAGGGCTGTCACAAAGGCCCCAGAGATCTTGTCCAGTCCAGAACCTGTTCAACAGAGAGCACTGAGCACAGGGCAGGTCACATCAGGAGGGCAGATTGAGGGGTCAGCAACATGTGACTGGTTGGGGATTATAACAGATATAAATTGCTCTCGCCAATGTGTTTTGGCCCTAACATCTTGGCATGGTACATGAGGCCATAAAGGATAATATGATGACAAGCATGTGTCTGGCAGTTGAAAAAGGTCATTGTGCAGTGGCAGGCTCGGGTTGGTGTGTACTTTCTCCAGTAACGTGCCAGGGGCAACCTCGCACCTGATAACAGGAGGAGCAATTTTACTCAGAACGGGGAGCCATGGGAAGGGAGTGTGATGGAGATAATGCACACGGTGGCATTAGCTGCATATGCATCAGTTTGGTGTGGTGATGATTGACTCCACACTGGTGCACGCTTCTCCACCAACAAATATGAGACGGCAAGAGCTGATGTCCACCGGGGTGGAGCACAAGCGCCCCACAGTGAATCTGCCAGTTTGTTAAGAATGTTGCACATCTTTACTTGAGCTGCTGTCGCCCTCAGAAGGGTAACTCAGTGTGCCATAGGTGTGGGAAGTAAGCGGACGGGGAAGCTGCAGCACCCTCAGGGTTTGGGCTTCCCAGCTACATGTCTCTGCTGCCCAGGTTCCCAGCCACTGGCTCCTGTCACCCAGGGTCCTGGCCGCTGGGCCTACTGTTCCCCGGAGGCTCTGCTTCTGGCCCTGGGTCCCACTCGACTGCTGTCCCCATGCACAGGCACTCAGGCGCTGATCCCTCTTCTAGCCCAGGGGCTCTACTTCTGGCCCCTGGTCCAGCTCAGCTGCTGTGATAAGAATGGCCGTACTGGATCAGACCAAAGGTCCATCTAGCCCAGTATCCTGTCTTCCAACAGTGGCCTGTGGCCTGTGCCAGGTGCCCCAGAGGGAATGAACAGAACAGGTAATCAGCAACTGATCAATTCCCTGTCACTCATTCGCAGCTCCTGACAAACAGAGGCTAGGGACACCATCCCTGCTCATCCTGGCTAGCAACCAGGATGTGCTATAGGTGCGGGGAAGTAAGGGTGCAGGGAGTGCTACAGTACTCTGAGGACTGAGCTTCCTGCTGCCCAGGTTCCCAGCCACTGGCTCCTGTCACCCAAGATCCTGGCCTTCCTTGAATTTATCTAGTTCTTTTTTGAACCCTGTTATAGTCCTGGCTTTCACAACATCCTCTGGCAAGGAGTTCCACAGGTTGACCATGTCCCCACAGAACAGGTCTTGGCAACCAGCTCTGGGTCCTGCTTGGGTGCTGGTGCCACCACCAGGTCCCATATGCAGGGTCCTGCCCAGCCACCAGCCTGAGGTCCTGACCACTGGCCCCATATGAGGGATCCTGGCTGCTGGCATCAGCTGTATAGGGCAGTGAGGGGCATGAACAGAGGTGAGGGGGGTACAGCTTAGCACCCCCACTCTAAAAATTGCTCCTGCGCCTCTGCAGCGTGTGATATAAGATCATGCCTAGATAGATGGGTTTTACTTCATGCTTCACCTTCTGACCATTCAGATAAATATTCAGTCCATGGGTTGCGCTAGCATGATGAAGATGGAACAAACTGGAGACTGTTTTTATGATGCTTGGCTGGAGACAAGTCCTACAGTAGTCAGCTAACTTTCTAAAATACTAATAAAATACAGCTCCCTTTCAAGACATGTAATTACAAAATCCTTCTGACAAAGTAATTGATCAGTACAAGCTGGGGTGGAAAGAATGCAAGGGGCCTTCACATACTGCCTTCACTTCAGTTGTCTGGTTTTTAATTTGAATTGGTTTTAAAAGAAGAGATACCGGTAAATGTTAGTTTATTCTGAAAAAAGTTGTCATTATTTTATGACCTTGATCATCCATCAACTTTCCAGTGCTCCTAATGGATTTCGTGGTAGGGAATGGCACAGAACAGACACGAAGTGGAGGGAAGAAGGAGAAGGCCTACACAAGTATGAAATGTTGGCATTATCATCTGTAGCTGTATTTTTAAAAATGTTTTATGTGGATTTTGTTATTAGCAAAAAGTACTGAATTAATTAAAATTCTCTGTTTAGTTTACAAAACAGGCACAGTACAGCTTTCCCTCTGCCCTAAACAATACACTTCAGAAAAACTCTCATTGATTCAATAGAATCAAGATTTAGCCCATAGATTCAAATTTCCAGAACCATCAACATCCATCCATCCATTCAGGAAGTTAATTAGTTAGTTCTTTTTTTCCACCCTCCAAGAATGTCCAGCAGCCAGATATTTCCCAACATCAGTTTTTTGTTCCCCTAGTTATTGTCTTGGCTTACCACTTGTTTTACAGTCTCTTGGTACTTTCTTTTCCTATGCTGTGTGTCCATTTAACACGAGCTCTGTCTTTACAACTTTGTTGTCTGCTTCCTATAACCCTGAACCTTAGCTTGTACCATGTAGCTGACATAACTAGGTATGTGTAAGATACCCCTTGTTATGCTATCTAAAATGCTGGTATTTGCCAGTTTCCCTTGGGAAATATTGTTTGTGAGCCACATTTTCACCTGATGAGCATGAGAGACCAAATGCTAGATACAACCTGTCATCTCCCAACTAGTCAAAGTTAGGAAGGGTCATGGTGCAACGTTCATAGATTCCAGATTTCTTCCAATTCTGCATCTTTATCTTCCTGACGTTTAAGAGTGTCCAAACAGGCCAGTAGCCACAATAGGAGCCAAGTTATTAAAAGTAGCTGCTAAACTTTGCATCCATAAAACTGCACATGTACACATTTGCCTGCAAAAATATGCATGTATGCTTTAATTGGATATTTTACTTTATAAATCAGGCCACTTCACAAATAATTAAGGACATTCTATGTGCAAATGTCTAGCAGAATGAACAAATGTGGTCCTTGCACTTCATATGGGTGAGTTTTTCAGCTGTGGCTTGAAAAGTTGCCTTCCCATTTCAAAAGTAAGAAAAGAAAAAGGCCGGGATCCTGTAAGCAGCAAGCCATTGGACACTGAACATTCAGCTGCTTCTGCACCCACACATGTAATTGCTAATAGATAAATGTAATGTTCATTACCTTCAGCAGTTTGGAAGGCTCTTATTTCTTTGTGAACTGTAAATGTAAAGGTTTTTTAAAACCCATCTTAACTATAATCCCATGAAAGAGTAATAGCTGAATTCCTTTCTTATCTTGTGTTTATTTTTAACGTACCTTGGCTACATTTCATTAGGGATGTTGTTCTTTCCTTCTTGAACAGTGATTTAATATCATTTTTTGAATCTTTAACACCATCCCTTTGAAAGGACACTTATTCTCTGCACTGTTTTGAAAAGTGCAACAGAAGCTCTAATCATCAAGCGGTTCTGAATATATATTACTTAGTTGTTTCATTAGGGAACATATGGGGGAAAACTCAGCATTTTCTTGTAATAAATAGTTGCAGTGATGAACAAGTATTTCTTGCTCATAACATAATATGAAGTTCTAAAATATTGTTCAGTTTGGTTGAGAGTCTCAAAGCTAGAAAGTGTACCTAGACTTATCCAAGTCTGTTTTTTCTAGAAATCTCATGAGCTGAGCAATTTCCTTAGACCTAAGGTTAGGTTCTAGATTGGGATTTAGGTGATTGTAATTCAATGTATGGTTCTGCCACAAACTTTGTGTGTAACCTGGGCAGATCATTTAATCTGTACTACAGTTCCCTACCCTTAAAATGGGAATAATTTGTCCATCGTGTGTATTTAGCTTGTGAACTTTTCAGAGCAGAAACTGTCTTTAACTATGCATTTCCCAAGTGCCTAACACTATAGTGCTATGGGCTGGTTAAAAAATGGTTTTTTTACCCAGAAAAAAATGGTGGGTTTTTTTCAGTGGAAATTCAAATAACAGAAAATGTTGGCCAAAACCCAAATAGTTTGATTTAGAGAAGGGATGTAGTACATCATGAGAGATGTAGGCTGAGCCTAATCCATAGAGAGAAATAGGGGCATGAGGCAACTGAATTACAACTCTCATAAGGCACTCTGGCAGCATATCAAAATCAAAATATTTTCAGATCAAATATTATGGTTTTGAGTCAATTTTGATTAAAAAAAATTGAACTTGTCTATGGCAAGCAGACCCCTTTATATGAAAAATTTCATTTAATTGAAAACCTGATTTTTTTCCATTGAAAAGCGGTTTGATATAAATGTTCTGATCAGTCCTAGAGCAATAATCTATGTGGAGGCCTGTGAGGCCTGCCAACAGAGATAGGGGAAAGGAGGCAGTTGCTCAGGACCCAGTGAATCAAAGGGGCTAGGACTCCTGGCCACCACAGCAGCAGTGGTGGCCGGAGCCATGGGTCCTTTAAGACTCTGTCAGATAGGGTTGCCAGGTGTCCAGTTTTGAACTAGATAGTCCAGTATTTGAGCTTTCTGTTCGGGAAACAAATTGAGAAAATATAAATGAGAAAATATAAATGTCCGGTATTTTCTAAATAAGATGTAATGTAGATTGTGATGTAATGTCAAGTGTGTCTGGTATTTTTGTTGAAACCATCTGGCAACCCTACTGTCGGATCCCCTGGTGATGGGTTCCAGGCAGTGCTCAGAGCTGTGGGGGGTAGAAGGCCTAGGTGCCACAGCCCTGCCCCTTCTGTTTAAGGCCCCACCCCATCTGGGAGCATAGAATTGCCCCCCTACCTTGCTCAGGGGCCTGCAGAGACTGTCAGCTCCCCTGAGGCCTGTAGGCACTTCTATATTAATAACAACAACAACAATAAAAAGAAAAAGAAGGAAACACTATAACAACATTTCTCTGAAGATTTTGAACAAAGTGTGTAGAGGCCTGGATTGCAGACTCAGCCATAAGTTATAGAGTTGCCAGGTGTCCGGTATTCTACCAGACAGTCCGGTTTTGGGGCTCTCTGTCTGGTAAAAAAATCCAGAAAATACCGGACATGTGCAATGTCCAGTATTTCCTGGATTTCTGGCTGGGGGCCGGATGGAAGCCTGGCGGGGGCTGGGGGAGTCGCTGGGAGGCGGGGCGCGATCAGCGCTGGGAGCCCTGGCTGCGTCTGACACCTTGGGGAGGAGGAGAAGCCCTGTCCCTGCTCCTGAGTGCGTGGTGGTGCCACAGCCAGACTCACTCGCACTTCTCTGGACTGTGCGCGGGACTGACAGCACCCCGGGATCTGCATGTGCCCGGGTCAGTCCCGCCCCCACAACCCCCGCTTCCCCGACCCTTCCCGACCAGCTCCGCTGCCCCCAACGCCCTCCCAACCACCCCTGCTTCCTGCCGGCCGGTTCTTCTCCTCCCGATCTCCCCTGGCCAGCCGCGCTGCGCTGACCCCACCCGTATCTCCCCGTGCCAGCCGTGCTGCCCCCCAACACCCCCCCCCGCATCTCCTCCAGCCAGCCACGCTGCCCCCGACCCCTCCCCCATCTCCCCAGGCCAGCCTCACTGCCCCAACCCCCCACCCACCAGCCCCGCCCCCTGCCCCCCCCATCTCCCCCAGCCAGCCGCGCTGCCCCTGACCCCCCACCTGCCAGCCCTGCCCCCCGGCACCCCCCCATCTCCCGCGGCCAGCCGTACTGCCCCCGCCCCTCCCCCCCCCGGCCAGCCCTGCCCCCCTCCCAGCCGGTCCCCCCCCCCATCAAGTGTGTCCGGTATTTTTTCTAAACCTACCTGGTAACCCTAGCTACATAGACTTTGTATACATTGTGGTGGATTGGTCATAAGTTGTGTGATATGGAGGCACAGAGAAGGAAAATGCCAGTTAGATTTGCAGACTATCCAGCTTTAAAAGGACTATGCAAAATACTCAGAGGACATGACGCAATTTTCAGTGAAATAAAGTAAGTCTCTTGCTGGTATTTTTGTATTTCAACTACTTGTCAGAACCAGGAAGTGCAGAAATGTGAACAAATTTTTTAAAATATTTCAACTTTAAAAAGGTCATGGGCTAGGTTGTGAAACCCTTACTCATACTGGTGACCACTTATTCACATGAATACTCAAAATAAATTTGAAATCTATTTCAAGTTTATTTTTAATTTGGGGTTAATTTTTGAGCTTATCTAGAACATTGAATACTATCAAATAGATCATTTCCTTATGAGAGAAATGTTATATTTGCTCAGAATATAATTTATTAAAGATTTAAGAATCTATTTAAGAACTGGGACCACATTGCTATCTCAATTACATTGACATAACAGAGATCAAAAGTAGATGTCTACTGTATCACAGTGGTGAAAATCTCCCTGCCCTTGAGACATTGTATTTTTCCGAGCCCTACACTAGGGGATTATTTTGAAATAACAAGCAGAGCATCCATAGTACCAAGCCCATTGTTTCAAAATAAGGGGCTGGTTATTATGAAGTAATAATGCCTGCTTTCCACGAGGAATAATGCTTATTTCAAAATAGTTATTTCAAAATAGTGGTAGTGTGGTTGCTCCACTGCTGCTATTTCGAAATAACTACTCCACAGAGTCATTCAAAGTAATTACTCCCCAGTGCTTCCTGAAGCCCTAAGTTGAGGTAGTGCATCCACATTAAGGGAGCCTGCCTTGGACTAATTTCAAGGCTTCCCTGTAGTGTGGACACGCTATTTCGAAATAGTTATTTTGGGAGTTATTATTTTGAAATAAGTTATTTCGCAATAATTTCCTAGTGGAGACATGCCCCTATTGACCATGCTACAACTGATCATACTGTTTGTTGCAGAAAAATTATCTGACAAGTTTTGTTCTGTGAATTGTTTATGAACAACTCCTGACATGGGGGGAAATGGTAGTTATAAATATTCACGAAACAGTGTACTGTGATTTGTTTGCAAGCTGTTTGTGTAAGGCTAGATTGCAGCCTTACGTTACTGTCTGTGTAAAGGCCAGTGCAGGAGCAGGGCAGGAACCAGACTGCCATTCTGAGAGTCACTGTCTTGTCCTTGCTTTCCCCATGATGCAGAAGTAACATGGGCTAGCACTTTTGCTGGCACAGCTTCTTTCTGCCTCTGAGCCAGCTCTACTGTGCCAACCTGCCTGTTGGGTGGGCAAAGCCACAGCACCACCTGCTCCATGGCCCTGCCTGCCACTTCTTATGTGGTTCATGATCACACTGAGCAGGTTCTGAAGGTGTGGATAGTCCATGCAGAGTAAGGTTACTCCTTAACACACACACAGCCCCACCCTCCTCCCACACACATGTTCTGTGTGAGGAAGCTAGGCTCAAAAATGAGTCATTACATCATTCACTTTGTGAGACTGATCACCTAAATAATATGGCATTGCTTCTGTTCTCCAAGTGGGCAGCCAGAACATTTTCAACAAGAGAACAGCATGCAACAAATAATGAATACAAACCGTGAATGATTATTATTGCTGAAAGTGGTGAAACTTTTGGGATCTGTGAAATTATGAATCAATAAACCAGAAATTCAAATACTCACCAAGTACAACTAATGTGATCCCATGAATAATAGCAGGATGAACTTACTGCAGCCATTTACAAAATTATTTGTGATTCACTATTTGATCAATCCTAGACCAGGTCAACTTTTGCACTGGGACAACCACTGTAGAAATTCCCAATCAAAGTAATCTCTCATCAATGTCCTTCAGCACAGGTCATCACCAGCATGCTCCTCTAACCTCTTCTTCCTCAGGGTTTTCATTTCCTCAAGTAAAAAGTATACTTAAATTCTCTCAGCCCTGTGAAACACTGGAACCCAACTGTGCTGGGAATCAAACAACTATCTTTCATGCGCAACAGTACTTTACTATAGTACTTTACTGTAATACTGATGAGAATAAGTGGTCTTATTGCCTGATTCTCAAATCTTATAATGGACTAGTATGATTTTGTAATTTTCCAAACTGTTAAAATAATTTTTCTTTGCTTTCTTTTATTAAAAACCACATTTATTTAACATTTATTCAGGATTGTCCTATCAAAAGAATATTAATTAGATAATGGTTTAAGGATATTAGATCTCATTTCATTTTTTCTCAAATATTTATGAGACATGCATATTTATGAAAAGGTTCATTCTGTAATCTTTGAATCTGCTTTGTGAGTTTGCATCCAGAGTTTAATCTTGCCAGGTTTTTACAAAATCTTATTGCTAAATCTGACCTGAATCTGTTAAGTATTGACTCCAGACTTGTCAGGCAGAAATGTTATTCTGATAATAAAACAACTCTATTAAAGATCATTGATACTATAAGTGAGATAACGTCACAACGAGTGTATCAGTATTTACTTTAATGAAAGGGATTTCCTGGCACATTGTCAGCTAAATGTTTTATACCAAGAGCACTTTGGGGAAAAAAAATTAAATTGGAGTCAGTCTGTAGGTTTTTAAAATTCCTTGTAACCAAAAGTGCATAAATGGAATTGCATTAAATAAAGCACAATAATTTGTCCTAGAAATTAGCAAGCCCATGTTTCACTCATAAACCCATTGTGCTGTGATGTGTAACTGGTCTCTATGTCCGTGGCCTTGATTTATAGTTTGGATTTATTTTATTTTTGAAGGGGTGGAGGCTGGGGAGCAGCAAGACAAATCTATTAAAGCTGTCAGACATGGCAGATTTTCAGAGCTTTGTTAATTCTTAGCATCTAAGCCAATGAATTGAAATATTTTTAATATGAGAAATGCCTTTTCCAAAAAAGGGTTGTTTCTTTTAGTCAAGTGGTTATGTACAGCATAAACCAAAACATACTGGCGTTTGTTGTGTGAACTCTAACTATTGACATTTAGCCATGCTCTCACTTGTTAAGATTAGTAAGAATTAGAGCCCAGATATAGTCCTAGTGGAACTCCACTGATGTTGATGAATTTGGCCTTATATCTTTCTTGACGCTCTAACCATTGCCTGCCTCAGACACAGAAAGAGCCCAGCTTGTTGCAGTGTATAGCATAGGAAAAGAAATACATCCTGCATAACCTAATTTAGATGGGCTTACATCTAGCAGGCAACACAAATGTCATTTGAAAAATAAACACAGATGTATTCAAATAAGGTAGCTTGGGATCTGTTTTTGTGGGCTATTATTTATTGTTGTGGTTCCCTTCTAAAACTACTCCAGTTAAAGGGTCTGTGAATATTTGCATTACAAACATCTATTTTAGAGGGTTATGATTTCATGTTTCAAATTACTTGCAGGCTGCTGTTTAGCATAAAGAGGTGCAGGAGTGGCCAGCAGAACACTCAGCTACCAGGGGAAGGAAAAATATGGATCCATTTCAAATTACACCCTCTCGTTGGTACACCAAGATCTAAAGAATACTGAGAATAGCTCTGTTTCTGCTTTTGTATTGTGTTGTTCTGTGTTTAACTACCTCACGTCCTTAGTCAGGCAAAATATGCAGATGTATGTATAAAATGGGTATTGCTCATGGGAATGAATCATTTTGTTTGCAAACACCGAGTGTCTGTGTGAATACATGTGCATTTGCTGTTACCGTTGATGGACATTTTGTGTACACAGCTTTGACAGCTAGGGCCAAATTCTCCCTGTAGTTATATTGGTTGGGAAATATATTCTGGTATTTAAGTCTCTAGGGCAGTGTTTCCCAAATGGTGTTCTGCAGAACTCTGGGGTTCCGCGAAGTGAAAATAAGGGTTCTGTGAGAAAATTCCATTCCAATAATATTTTATGATTTTAAAAAATAATAAATATGATGTGATTTTGGTTTTTAAATATGGTCAATTAAACTAAATGTTGCTCTCATGACCTTGTTTAGCATTTGTTTATTATTATCCTTACTTACTTGTGGTCTACTTTTTCAGTTCTATATATTAGACAGTTGCTAGAGGTTCCGCAAAATTCTTTCTAGTTTAAAAGTGTTCTGTGGCCAAATAAAATTGGGACACACTGCTCTAGGGGGAGTCCCAGAATATCTGTATTCTCTTTCTAGCTCTGCTAGGGACTTCCTGTGTGACTTTGGGCAAATCACTTAGTACTTTGTCTTGGCTCCCTTCATCTGTAGATCGTGGATTAGATTGTAAAATCTTCAGAGCAGGGATTCTTTCCATGTGCACATGCAGTGACTAACCTAGTCCTTCATCTTGGCTGTGGTCTCTAATTGCCACCCATGGAAATTATTAATAATGCTAATTAGTTGTACCAGCCCATTCATTTCAGGAAGGTGTCATGGGTATAACTGAAGGACAACTACAATTCCACTGGTGTAGGGGAATCCTCCAGTATGGCAGAATCAGCATAGGTGGTCCTAAGACATCCCCTCTCACAGATCACACACAAGGGCCATCATAGGGCACGACCAGGGGTGCTATTGAACTCCACATAACAGCTCTTTGAACTATTTGCAGGCAGGCTTAAACTCAAGCAGCCAACACATGTCAATAAAGTGATAAACTGAAGTACTAGATCTGAAACATACCTGAGTTTTTGGGTGCTTGAAAGCCAGAATAAAATGTAAATCCTGCAGCTTGGGCCCATCTCTTCTTCTGAAATTTGATGTAATAAAAAAAAATGGGTTTTATAATTTTCCTCTAAAACACAGGTTTACACATGGAGCCCCAAACAAACAAAGAAACAAACAAAAAGACATCTGTTTATTCTGCTCCTCTATAAACCCACAATATATTAAAATCAGGGTTGTTGTACCTTAATCATACTTAGATTTATGCTTTAATCACAGCTGTCTTGCAATCACACACCTGGACATGTAAGTAACTGAACTCTTAATCTGTGCTTCATATGGCCACTGATCTCTGGCCAGAGAAAAACAAAAACAAAAACAGAGCTTCTGGTGGATTAGGACAGCTTTGCAAAACTGCCAAAGCCTGCTTTTCCAGCCATGGTACAGGGGAATCCAGTGGTGGCTCCCAGGCAGCCCCTCCCCCGGGGGACAGCACAGTATTGCCAACCCCATAAACTATGAGTCAGGTGCCCCTAAAATCATGCAATTGGCTTAAAAGCCAGGCCATTTTTGAAAATAATTATTTTGCAGCATCTGGTTTCTGTTTAGGTTGGCCACACTCTGCCTTAGTAACTCCTCCCTGTCAGATGAGCAGGGGTCCTTAGTCATTGCTGGGATCTGGGCTATATACTTTGAATGATAGGGTAACTGTCGGGACATGTGTCTAATTATGACTTTGGTGGACCGATCCTGTGTGATACACAGGGCCACCCTGTGGCAGTGCAATGCAAAGGCTTTCCCTGAGCTTGAGTCTTCTCCCATTGAGGTTACAGGTCAAACAGCTAACGACCGTAAATGACGTGAGAATTGACTCCTATTTGAGATGTACCGCTGCATAATTTTCAGAATTCAAAATAAAAGCACAGAACCATACTTCTGGCTTGTGCTGGAGCTTCCTTTGGTAAACAGTACAGGTGGTTTATTGTTTCCGTTCTCCAGCAAAAAGAGGCTTTTGTTGAAGAGCTCTGTCCCCACCCTGCAGTTACTGGGAGAAGTTGGTAATGGATTTTATTGCGCGTCCACTCCCAATAGGTGATCAGCATCCTTAGCTGCCACTGAAGCCAGATAAGGATGTCAGTGGGAGTTGAGGGTGCTCAGCACCTCATCGTATCCTGCTCCATAGGATTGCCTAAGCTGAATTTGGCCCATGGTTATGTTGTGATTTCTGAAGCGTGCAAAGGGTGTGTCATTGGGGTGCAGCCACTGGAACAGCCCTGAGCATTTAACAATGAATCTGACACAAAGGGAAGAAGTCAGAATTTGCCAGTAAAAGGAATGACGATCATCAGGCAGTTTTGGAGGGTGAGGTGGAAAACACTGGTATGTTAGTAATGCCTCAGCAGGCAGAATCCTTCTGCAGCTTGGTAAAATACTGTAAAAATATCACTGTGTTGGGCTCTGTGTGCAGAGTGAAGTTTACCAAAGCCCTTTACTGGAGTCTGTATCTGAACACTTCAGAGTTTTCAGCAAAATTCCCAGATGTCTTAAGATTTCCTTGAGGAGGCCTCGCGCTGACTTGCAGAGAAGACAGGTGTATGGATTGAAATGACGTCTTTCTTTTTCCTTATTCTAGTTAAATCTTTCTGCTTCTCCTTTTCCGAGGTACTTAATGTTGTAGCTAGTAGTATTACTGTGCAATACCTTACTGTATCAGAGTCATACTTTAGGTTCAAGAAATACTACCTCTCTCTCGGCAAAGTCTTGTGTATAGGTTGACTGGTGTGGCTATTAAAATCCACCCACATCTATGATTGGGCTAACAGAAAAGTGAAATTTAAAAAGTACCAAAGGTGAGTGAGGTGAATTCACTCACAATCAGCCCTTTCTCCATCATGAAGTCATATCCTCACAGGCGAGGCCTCCGGATGACGGGATCATATTTTCCCTTTGGTATGTACAGAAAAAGCCACCCCATGAATGTACAGACTCTCCCTGTGTGAGGTTAATGAGTTTTTCTATGCTTATTTCAGTCTATCCAGGTATTAATCACATGGCAAAGGAAACAGAAGCAGGAATAAGACTCTGTGTAGTTTTTAGTTTTGTGTAGTCTTTTAACTTAATCCCCTCATCCCACCCTCAAACCAACAACGGCCAGAGAGCTTTTCTGGTTAGCAGCTGTGTCTGTGATGGGCTGTATTGCAGAAAGAGAAACATTAGAGCACTTTGTTATGACAAGCGAGAAACATGTCTGTCCGTGCAGCTCTTTGTGACGGTGGCTGTGTGATTTCATGCCTTTGTTGTGGTGTGGTGGCTGGGATAGAATTACACACGGAAAAGTTAAAAGAGTAAAAGAGACTCTGGGATTGTTTGCTTTATGGCTTACTCAGGATCCTGAAGCCTGAATGAACTGAGGGCCCAGAAGAGGGTGCCACAGCTCTGGGTCTGACTCATACACCATCATGGTTACTATAAAGCAAGATCCCCTATAAGGCAAATGTTTTTGATTGATTCAAAGGCGCTCACTCTCTCTCTCTCTCTCTCTCTCTCCGACCTCGAAACGGCACACTCCGGAGGGAAGCTGAAGTCTAGTAACTGAGTGTTAATTATGTCTGAGTGGATTCTAGAGAAAAAGAAAACCATATACTGTATCAGCAGAGAAATGGTTTCGCTGTGAGGAAACTAATGATGCTTTTATCAGGAACAATATAAAGATTGCTTTTTTACTAGTGTGTGTCCCATAGGGCTTGGACTATGAGATATTTCTGTATCTGGCTTTAGGTTCCTCTGAGCTTTTACATAATCAAATCAATATAGCTATGATTCACCCTCTGGCAACAACTGCTTCTTGCCAGTTGCTGCTGCTTCTTTAGTGACTAAAGAGAAAATAAATAAATAAGTAGAAAGAAACTTATTACAAATCTGTAAACATTGATTTGTTCAGTCTTAGATTTTACTTTCTTTAATTGCCAGGGAAAAAGAAGAAGAAAAAGAATATGAGTTTGTGGTCAGTGGGGCAGGCTGCTGGGTTGACAGGCTAAAAAAATAAATAAAGGGAGGGGTGGTTGATGGGATTGCATGAACCAACTTGAAGTATTGTCCAGACACAGAGTGAAAGGCATGCTGAGCAAGCAAAGGGCAGAGGCTGAGACAGCCTGGGCAGGTACAGAGTGGAAGGATGGGAAGATTTGATTTTTCCCTGGTAACTCTGAGTTGTGTGCATCAGTATCTTTCCTTGTATGTTGTTTAATGTGAAATTTTGACCCCTGGGATCCCTGCAAAACTGCCGCTAGTTTGCAATCAAGTACACACAAACACATGCACAGTTACACAAAGCTACATTGCTCATATGGGTTTCTTTATATTCCTCCATCTGCCCACTCCCCCTTCCTTTTCTGTCCTAGCCAGTTCCCTACATTCCAGAAACAACACACGCTCTCTCTCTTTCTGTCATATTGTTTTATTGAAAAAAAATCCCCTGTGGTATAAAAATTTGTTTCATATTACAAACACTTTGTAAATGACATCCCCGAGGATCGTGTGTTCATCCCTTGGGAGACACCTCTGTCATGCTCAGAGAGATGGGGATGTGCAAAATTATCACTATCTTTATTTTAAAAGCAAATCCCAGTTTTAAACAGATTCCTTTGAATTTTCAAAGGCTTCCACCTTCACCCAGTGTTTCCTAGGAGGGAGTCCAAACTAGTTGTTGTGAGAAGA
The DNA here is from genome assembly GCA_032595735.1 of Pelochelys cantorii. Classification (NCBI taxonomy): domain Eukaryota; kingdom Metazoa; phylum Chordata; order Testudines; family Trionychidae; genus Pelochelys; species Pelochelys cantorii. The sequence continues at coordinate 109,741,104 of CM064330.1, forward strand.
GGGGAATGTTTCTGGGTTCTATTCCCAACCATACCACTAACTTGCTGTGTGATGCTGGGGTTTCAATATGCCAATTAACCTCCCAAGGCTTCTGTTTACCCTGATGTAAAGTGGGGTTAATAATATTTATCTGTCTCATGTGAGTGTCATGAAGCTGAATTAATGTTTGCAAAGTGCTTTGGGATCTTTGGATGGAAACTGTGGGAAAAGAGCTAAGTGTTATTATCTCTGAGGTTTTGCCTGTGGCCTCATGGTAAAAGAAACAAAAAGTGTAACTGCTTGAGTTGCTTTTCTGTCTTCCTTTTTAATATTCCTCTTGCTTTCCCCCATTTATTTTTAAACAAACGAAAGAACATTTTCTGTATTAAAACACAGGGGAGGAGTTTGATGTCACAGCACTGTCATATGTCTTTCATACACAAATCAAGGCAAGGAAAATCAATGTGATAGATGTCTCGTAACATAACAGGCCAAACTCACCCCAGGTGTAAGCTCTGTTTCTTTCCACAGAGTTAACAGCAAAGACTAATTTGGCCCCATGTGTCCCCTGAGACTCGTGTTTCTTTTGGCAGACAGGAAATCAGATAAGTGCATTGATACAGCAGGAGAGCTCTGTAGTCCGTAAGCACCGGAGTTGGACAAATAATGACCAGAATGATTTGCAAATCATTCATTGAACATGGGTGCAAAAGAGTCAGTTAATACATTATTCCATAGATAGTCTCTGACCAGCTTATGGAGAGGGCCAAACACCATGGAAAATTATTTATTCAGTAATTTAAGTGACAAACAGCTATTCAATGATCATTGTTCACCCAACTCTGATACAAGTCTTGTGCTATACATAAGGGCATTCCCACACAGTCAGTTTGTAGTTTTCCTTATAGAATACCGTGGTAGATGCTGTTAGAGCAGCAGTGTATGCTGCTGAAAGATTTATGCCCTTGTTTCTAGGACCAGATGATCAAAATTCATGGACAAGGCACTTCTCTTCGCTCTTCTTGAAAGCACAAGGAAGATTTTTTGTGTGTGTGTGTTCAGTACTGCTGTGACCCCAGAAGCTCTGTGAGTTGTTTGCTCAAAAATAAAATGGACTCCTAATTTTTATAGTTCTCTTTTATTCTCCAAACCCAGTAATGTTAGCAATTAAACCCCATAATGTCTGCTGATAGCATAGTACAATGGACACAGAGATAGAGTTTTATCTTCCAAAGGGACACTGTGGGGTAGATCCTCTGCTGATGTGGTGACAATTTACGCCAGCTGATGATCTGTCCCTGAATGTATGAGAGTATGCCTTCCTCCAACACTCACTCTCTCTCATATACACAGTCAGAAAATACAGTTTAAAAATCTAATAATACTTACTTGAGGCTTTTAAACTCCTTGGGGGTAGATAGATACAAGGCAGTAAACCAGTAGAGGGAAAGAAAAATAGTTAAAAAAAAACTAATAAAAAAATCCCATAGGAAGGAAATGAAGCTCTCCCACCCCACCACTCCCCACCTCTGAAGGGGGAAAAAATTTAAAAGGGTGTTAAATTGTTGTGCTTGCCTGAAATAAGTCTACAAGTTGAAGGCATATGGTGCTTATACTGGAATTGTTTTCTAAATAGATTTTTGGAGGGTGGGTATTTTTCACCTCTCTCAAACACTCTGTGCCAAAAGCAGTAAAAATGTTGGAACTATTGACCTGAAATCATGGGCCTATGTCTGGAAAGGACCTCTGTTGTTGAGGGGGAGGGCATCTGATTAGAAGTGGGGAGGGAACGAAGGAGACTTACCATGCTAGTGGTCTAATATGTTTGTATAGAGGATAGTCAGCCAGGTCCTGCTGTTAGCTACTTACACCATCATGAACCTTTGGAAGAATTAAAGCAATTAACGGTCACATGCGGTACACAGGAAAGTTGGACACAATGACATTTACTAAATATTAACGTGTAAGAAGCAAGTAAAACAATATTTTATGGATTTTTTTGTAGGAAAGATAAGAGCCAACTAAGAAATCGGGGATAAAGGAAAAAGACGGTATCAGCATCCAAATAGTAGGACAGCAGTCGAAAACTATTTGTGACTAATCTCATAAAACCAGCTATGCTTGCAAGTTACCACAAATTCAGCACTGGGAGAAGCTGCATCATTTACTCCAATAAACATGGTTGTCTGAAGCTAAAAAATATACATTTTTGAGAATTTGTCCCAAACATTGCAATTTTTGCAATAAAATAAGCATTTTTTTTTGAAAATGTCATTCTCCCCAACTACAAAACTACAGCAGTGTTCTTTCAGCCTGGGATCTTATCAGATCCCTCAGGCGCAAACATGGATGTGCCTGTCCATTACTTGACAATGAAAACCAAAGGTGCTGTAGTTAATACTAGTAATTCAGAAAGTGGAACCTGAGAAAGCACCGAACCAATGCTCCTATATGGCTATAAGGAGGAATTCTGCTAATGGATGGGGCCATCTTTGGGGTCAAACATAAAGCCAATGTGCTCATCATTTGTGGGCATCAGATATTTTGTGGCACTTGTTTCTGTGAGTAAGGCTGTTAACTCTGGTGTCTTAACCAAATTTTCCTTCCCATTCTACCTGCTCAATTGCCCCCCGTGCACTAGAGACAAGTTACTTTGTGTCCTACCTTGCACTGTGGAACAGTCCTGTCAAACAGTGATTGTACTATTATAATGCTCAATATAAAGTGACTTCTAATTATATAGAGCCTGAAAGGCACATCTGCTTTTGCACAATGAAGGGAACCCATATCTTGAAGTGCTGAGATCCAGTGTCATGGCTCTGCAGAATAATCTACCCTTTCCCCCAATTCTGCAGAGGAGCATCATGGGATCATGGGCTGTTGAGGAACCTAGCTTGGTGCAGTGACAGAGTCTCTGCAACATGGTCTCTTCTCAGCACTGTGGCTATGTCTAGACTGCAGGCTTCTTTCAGAAGAACCTTTTTTCGGAAGAGATCTTCCAAAAAAACTTCTTCCGAAACAGAGCGTCCACACACAAAAGTGCATTGAAAAAGCTATCTGCTTTTTTCAAAAGATAGCGTCCATGCTGAATGGACGTTATCACGCATGTAAGCTGTGATTACTATGGATGGAGTGGCCACCAGAGCACCTATGCTTTTTCCTCTTTCCTCTTTCCTCTTCTTTCAAAAGAACTCCTTCTTTCCCGTCCACACATGCCTTTTTCTGAAAGAGCTCTTTCGGAAAAAGGCTTCTTCCTCGTAGAAAGAGGATTACCAATGCCGGAAAAACCCCTCTGTTCTGTCAATTTACTTTCGAAAGAACATGATTACAGTGTGGACGTAACTCAGGTTTTGTCAGAAAAACACTCGTTTTTCCGACAAAACTCTGTAGTGTAGTCATACCCTGTGAATGTGGGATGCTCATATATAGTAGCACCCAGCAGAGGCTGCGTCGGGCATACTACCTGTGCAGGGAACTATGTTGCAATCAAGGCCAAAAAGAAGCACTGCAGGACCCTCATGGAGGTTTCAGAACATCCTTAAGTTTAAGAGCGAATACCCACTTGCCTGCTCCATGAGGCGCAAAGCCCAGCACTCAATAGAACAGCTGGGTGAAAACTGCAAGACCAAATGTTTAGTCACCTGACTCCAAAGTGGATTTGCTTCAGTGTGAGGGAGAATTGGATCCTTAGGGCCAGATCTTGCAAGTGGAGCCACATGGAGAGATCCTTGCATGCGTGGAGCTCCACTGCACTTTTGGCAACAAACTGCAAGGGCAGAATATTTCCCCCCCACAGGTGAGAAGAAATTTGTCTTTTGCTTTGCATTACAGGGGAAAGAAATGCAGAGGGAGATGAATGGCTAATGTATTCTTTCCACAAATATTAGGAGGGCTATAGCTCCTAAGGGACATGACTAATTGTCTAATAAAACTGAAACCATTTCAAGCCGAAGAGGACATACTATGTCTATTAAGGGGATATGATGACTGCCACTTCTCCTGGAATGTTTTAGTAGGTGGAACTGGCAAATGCTTGAAGTGAGAATCAATGTGGGGCCACAAAGATATCCTGTAACTAATACTTTCTAGTTTCACATGCAGTGTTGTCACTAGCTGCAGCATAGCCTACTGTCACAAGCACATCTGGGAATCAGGACTTCCTGTGTTTTAAACCTGACACTGCCTTGCTATGTAGCTCTGGGCAAGTCACTTAGTCTCTCAGGGAGCCAGTTCATGATTGCCCTGAAACCTGATGGAAAGAAATTGCAAGGCAATTGCTTAGGCTCTGCACAGAATACATTTAGTGCAGGAAGCATTATCCCACCACGCACATAGCTGGCTCTGGGCCCCAACTCAAGAGCCCCTAGTACACCAGCCATGGTAGGCGTATGCAGGGGGCAATCTGTGTGAAGGAAGGGTGTGGCCAGTGCAATCCTATGAGCCTGCTGCAAGACCCACAGGGGGAGAGAATTTATCATAGCTAGGGTGAAAATTCAGGTCTTCAAGGCTGTCCTACCCAATCCTGGCAGCCAAACCCAGGCCCTACACCAGCACTGAGGTGCATTTGGCCCTTTGGCCCAAAGTTATGTCAGTTTTGTGTGTGTGTGTGTGTGTGTGAGAGAGAATGATGCTCTGCTTCCCTCTCTGTCCTCAAGGTGTTGTGGGATCTGCTAGCTGCGCTAGGTAAAGTGCAGAGGTGATATAGACACAGAGTAAGTGCTGTATAGAATGTGGTCAGGGACCAGCCTCTGTTAAAACATCTAACCTTCCACAATACTGCTCTGCAAAAGTCCTGCTCCTGCTCCCATGAAATTTAATGATAGGATACATGCTATTGACTGACTTCAGTGAGACCAGGATCTGTCCCAAAGAGAGTTACTGAGCCAACTTCATACCTATTATAAGGCACTGCTGGATTAGAGAAGTACCAGATGGGTGGTTTGGAGAGAGTTTGTACCCTGCAGTTAGTCTTTTCTGTTGCCTGTTCCTGACCTTTCCAAAAGTATGTTAAAATGACTCCAATCCAAGAAGGCATATTGCATATAAAATGAATGACAGCTCCTAGCGCCACCAAGAAAATCAAGCCCTTTGTTTATTTAAGTTTAAAAAAAAATACATCTGGGAGGAGAAGTCACAGGGTTATAAATGAGCTCCCTGACCACCACCAAAAAATAATAATTATAATAAAAATAATTGTACCATATTCCCTGATAAAGCAATGCCAGAAAAGCTCTTGGGGATCAAGTTTTTGTTCGTCCCCAGCTTTTACCAATTTAAATTCTTGGCAGCATATTAAAAAAAAAGTATAAGGTATTTGAGACTGCAATCCCTCAGGTACTAAATCTAGTGTTTCCTGGCAATAGATGAATGTTGCTGGAGTTAAAATCTAGCACCAGAGCACCAGATCTCCATAGCTGTTCATATTTATACTTAACAGACAAATATGTCATTCTTTCAATATTCCTTTACACAGCCAATTTTTTCTCACATTTTTTCTGATAAAAACAGAGGTTAGAAAGTTCTGAACATTGACTGACATTTTCCTGCTTTGTTTGCTTTTCAAGTTGCTGGGATGCACCTTTTCTATTTGGAAATTCCTGCTATACAGTGCAGTTTAATTACACAACAGCAAAGAAGGCGACTAAAGTACAGAGTCCTCCACATGTAAAACTGTCCTGTTCCTGCTAATCATTCCTATCCATGTGTGGATTTTTTCCATCTATGTGCAGATTAAATTTTTATGTGCACCAAGGCATATGCAAATGTGCACCACCAACAGAAACACAAAAAAAACCTATCTGTGGTGCTCTGCTAATCAGCTGTGTAGCATTTGCATTGCTCCTGAGCATACAGCTTACAGGCAACACTGCTGCCTTATCAATGAGTCTGCTTTGACAATGTACACCAGTATTTCCCTTGCAGACCCCTGGCTCTTAGCATAAGCTTATGCCATTGGCACAGGAGATGAGCCTGATTCAAAACCTCAGACTGAGGAGTCTTGAGGTTGGCAGGGAGTTCAAAATTTGACCCCCAAATCTGGATCTAAATTTGGCTGCTGGCCCCAATCTCTGTAATAAACAAATAACCCAAATGTGCTTTCCCCCAACCCAAATCCCTTACCTGAATTTGTTTTTTTTCCAAATTGGGATCCAGCTGAAGTGTTGTAGCTTAAGATGATCTCTAAAGCTGAACATGATAGCTTAATATACCACACCTATGGATCCAGCTGCCTCTTGTGCTTGTGTCACTTAAAACTTTTTCTTTTAAAATGTATTTGTTAAATCATAACAGGTGAATAAACTGTATTGCACAGTGTGGCAAGTGCATAGCTCGTTTGTAAAGGGCACCCATAATGGCCCAGATTCTCAGCTGCACTGAGGTCCACTCAGTGTATGTGGGGGTAGGAGAGGGTGGAGAACTATCAGAGAGCCAATTACAGCTCCCTCATAAATTGAGCCAATTTTTACCTGCTCTCATCTTGGGACTAGATAGGCCCTGCACTCTAGCCATATGGCTTTTGTGTGCCTCTCTAGCCCCATACCACCCTATACCAGAACTGCATGGGAGGGGACTGTTGTAAGGGCTAAAGATGCCAGTTCTATGTTTACTGAGGACTCCCCCGTGTCAAGGGCCTCTCCAGATGGAGAGAGCCTGTACAAAGGGTGGCATCAGTCCAGATGATCTAGACAGGTAGGTCTATTACTAGACACGTGGCCTGACCCTGCAGGGGAATGGGAGCATTACCATATACTTCAAATGAGCTTTTGATCAGGTAAGAAATGCACTTTGTTTTGCCAGAACCTTATCACAGAACAATGTAACAAACATCTTCTATAGAGGTTTTAATATTGGTGTATAGGCTTACACATCTGTGTTGTTATAATGGCTCACATAATGGGCAGTGGGTAAACTGAGGGCTGGGGGGGGGGCTATCCTTTAGCTCTCTGCTCCTGCCAAAGCCCAGAGGTATCCCCCACAACTCCAGAGTGCCTGGTAGGTAAGTGGGTAGGCAGGAAGGGCTGTGCCCTGGAGTGGCAGGTGGGCAGGCAGCTGAGTGCAGCCCCCAGTGCTGAGAGCAAGCAGCATGGCCCCCTATACCTGGAGAGAGGGGTGGACCCCACTAGCTCTAGCCTTCCCAAAAGTGAGACCCCCCCCCCCTCTTGAGGTGCAGGTTATGGCAGGCAGCTCTCTGAACTCTGTTCCAGGCTCCCTGCCCATGGAATCTGGTAGGGCCCAGGCTTCCTACAGCTGTCTGCACAGCTCTCCCTGACCTGGCTCTGGCTGGGGAAGTGGCACCTTGGGAAAGAGCCAGGCAGGCAGCAGCTGTGGGGAGCTGCCTGGATGGGAAGTGGGGCTGAGAGCCGCTCCCAGCCCTTGTACCTGCCCCTGGGCTTTCCATGCCCGGGTTAGGGGAAGGGTCCCTGACTCTGGCTCTTCACAACTGCCCATGTGCAACTCTTATCAAGGCCATGGAGAGCTGAACGGGCAGCTGTGGGAGGTGGTGTGGAGTCATGAACTATTCTCCTACCTTGAGGGCTGGAGACACAGGTCGGCGGCTCCCCTCAGCTTCCTTGGATCTCCATCCAGGCTCAGTGCTGGCCTGACCGGGCAATGGCCCCTTGCTCTCTTGCCCCTGTTCCAGTACTACTGGCCCAGGACCCCCACAGCAGAGCATGGCAGGAAGCAGGAGGGGTCCTGGGTGGGACCGTGCAGGCAGATTGGGTAGGTTTAGCCTTCCCCTACCCCGTTACCTCTGCCGTGCATAAACTGCACAGTTAATTACTCCTTTATTCCTGCAAATTCCTGTGTTTTTATAAGTTCAGAGTCAAACTTTTTCCTGCTGTAACTCAGGGACTTCAGTCAACTGACACCTGTATGAACTTGGCTCTCAAAGTGCAACAGCTGCTTCAGCCGTAAAAATAAAAGCACTCCCATTAGCTGGACATTCTCCCCTAACTTTGAGGACAGTACTTAATGTCACATTTATTCAGAGCGTTAAGTTCTCCCAGTAAAAATAATGAATTCAACTCAGCTTCAGTATTCACAATAATTAAAGGAGAAGAGGCAGCAGCTACAGTGTGCAAAACCATTCATACATTATGGGGACACAGCAACAACAGCACCAAATTCTGCTCTGATGCCCACCCTATTGAAGTCAGTAGTTATCCAAGACAAGTCAGGGCAGAAAGTGACTCAGGTTGTTGTTCATGTCCCTTCAGCAGATATTAGCCAGCCTTCCACGCTGCTTGGCATTCCCAGCACTAAATACATGTTGTAGTCTGCTGGGTCCCCCAAAGGCCGTGTCAGGGAAATAGAAACACAAAGGGTTGTTCCCTTTCGGTCAGACACACCTCAGGCCAAAATTTGCCTTGGAATCAAACCGCCTCCCTCCCTTCCCCATTGACTTCAATGGGAACTGCGTCTGAATGCAGAATTTGGCTTTTTGTCTGTGGTTTTTTCCCCTGCTCCTTTTACTGTTTTGCTAGAGACCTGATTTTGCAGTGTCAAGTAGGAGAGAGGGTGCATGTGTGAAACTGAACTAGGGTCGGGGTGAAGGTGAAGAGAGACTGGTAGGAGGGGTAAGGTCTGTGTATACTATATGATATGCAGCTCCTTATCGATTAAAAACCATTTGGTGGATTGAACGTGAACCTAATAATCAGATCCTGCTTAAGCTTGTGCTTCCCCGGTAATTGACTCTTGCATATTGATTAAGATGTTGATGTGTCCCAGGATTTCTCAGTGGTAATACAGCTGAGAATGGGCTTCCTCTCCTGGCAGTTCTCTGCACTCACTGTACTGCTGTCACCACACTTGCTCTAATGGATAAAGCTGTCATCCTAAAGCTAGAATGTCTTGCAGGCACACAGACGAAATTAACTGTTCAATAATTTATGGGACATGGAAAAAACTTTACCCAACAACTTCAATTGATTGCTCTAAGTGTTTTGACTGCACTCGCCTGTTTTGCATAAAGTCAGCTACTTTGGAGACCCTGATTTCCACTTACAGTAACTTCTTGGCCCTTTCCATCATAAAAGTTTTTAAGAGCTTTAGCTTGCTTAAAGGGATTTTCCTGTACAGTGCAGTGATGACATTTTGACTCTCCCCCGCCGGTTCATGAGAAATCCAAGACCTTCGGTGAAATCAGCCTGGTGATCTCAGTGCATGGAGCAGAGAAGACATGCTACATAAACACCAATGCTAATTGGCTTAGTTTTAAGATATCCTTCTTTCCAAATCAGGTACCATTACACACAGACTACTCCAGAATGGACAACTCATCACATCAATATTGGGGCTATAGAAACTTTCATCTCTAGGATGTTGGTTCAAATCAGCTCAGGCTGGTAATGACTTACCCATATTGTCATTTAGAGGCTGTTTGGTGCCCTAAGTGAAATGAGCTCGTAGTCTTTGTGCAGTACCCATGTGTGTCTTATATCACAAAGAACACTGCCATGAAACAGGTGCTTTGTTGGTAATTTTCAGCAAAGAGGTCATGGCTTGAATAGGCCTAGATACTAAATTACTCTCATAGGGGAGCATTATTAGATTGGTGAGGAAATTAGCTGTACCCTATATTAATTAGTTGTAAACAGAACTTCATTCTCTGGGGCTGTCAGTCTGCACCTTTCAGTCTTTAGTATAAACTAAAAACAAGACACTCTCCACTATCTGGCTGCCTGCTGGAACGACTGGGCATTTTTCTTCTAATTTTCCGGTCTTTTGTAATCACCATTTCTTGTTACTACTTTTTTTCAGTGAATTGGATGCTGATGAAACTGAGAGACTGGTATTATTGGCTAGAATTGGGCACAGAAATAAGTCCTAGGCACGTCTCTCTAACACATATTTGCTATTGCATCTCAGATCTCACCTACAATATCCTTTATATTAATACTTAACACTTCCACGGTGCTTTATATCTTCAATGCTGGAAAATGTATGTCTTTCCTATTTGGAAAATGTTTACGGATCCTATTTTGGAGCAGGCGTCCAGATTGAGTAATCCAAAAGATACAGTCTTAATCCGCTACAGCAAGTGAGATGACTCAGCTAATTTTCAAGAATTACAAAAATTACAGGGTGCCATAGAAATGAGCAGTGAACCTCTATCCCCAGAGAACCATGTGGCCAGGCCAGCACTGAGCACAAGTCATATTGTTGTCAAGCCATGGTTATCCAAAAATTCAGTTAACCAAAGCATAGTCACACCCTTGGACAGGAAGGCACAGCATTCAGTGATCTCCTCTTTCTCCAACATGGTGTTTTCCCCAGATACTCAATGAAACTTTCACATAACTGGGGTCGTGGGCAGAGAAAGGCAATATCCACCCAAACTGCATCACCCTGCCCCACCCATGCTTCACTGGGGTCCCCAGCTCCCCTCTCCCTGTCTGTTGTTGTGATGCCAGAGGCTGGGGCAGGCAGGCTGGGGGCCATGCTGTGCTGCCTGTCCTCCCGGCACTGGGACCACTCTGGCTAACCAGCACCAGGGCTGGCGGCTCAGTCGGGGTGGGTGGGGGCTTGCTGGTCAAGGGGGCAGATGGCGCAGCCTGAGCTTCCTCATGCCATGCCTGCTGGATGGCGCTTCAGGGCCAAGGCAAGCTGTGGCCCCTCTGGAGTCAGGGGAGGCTGCAGCTTCACTGTCCATCAGCTCTCCAGCACTCTGGGACTGGAGCAGGCTGAGGGTGCTACCCCGGGGTAGGGTGGGGCAAAGGCCACTGACCACTTTGGGAGGGGGCTGGACAAGGGCCAGTAGCAGCCACAGTTGGGGGGGAGCGGCTGGCTCTGGTGGATGTGGAGGGGGCGGGGCTGGGGAGGCCTTGCCTCCCCAAGCCATGGGAATCACCAACTGTCCAAGAATGAAGTGAACTCTTAGTGTAGGGTAATGTGTATCATCCTGTGAAGGGTAGAATTAGAAACACTCAAGTGTTTGACAAATCCCCTATACTGCTAATAGTAATCAGATGTTTTCCTTCAGCTCAAGTGGCCTTGGAAAAGGAGGATGGGAATTCTAATCCTATTGTCGCAACGAAAAAACAAGTGAACGCTCCATAGAAATGTTGGACTGGAAGAGACTTTGAAAGGGCATTGAGGCAGAACCAGGTATACCGACATTGTGCCTGACAGGTGTTCATCTAACTTGTTCTTAAAAACCTCCAGTGAAAGGGATTCATGACTTCCCTAGATAACCAGTTCCAATACTGATACAACATGTACAATTAGGAAGTTTTTCCTAATAGCAAATGTAAATCCCACTTACTGCAAACTAAACCAATTACTTCTTAGTTCTACCCTTGCTGAACATGTTGAACAGTTGGTGCAATCTGTTGAAGACTATTAATATGTCCCTGCTCAATGTTTTCTTCTCTAAACTGAACATGACCAATTTTACTATGAAGTCCCAAGTGGCTTCAGATTTGTTACAGGAAAAAATTGTAAATTTGTTTTATTTCTGTCAGCATTTTAAGACTTAGCCTGTAGTTTTCTAGGGCCATTACTAGAAGAAAAGCAATGGCACATACAATGTGAAGAGAAAATCGAAACAGAAAGAAACAAATAATGGAAGTATATACAGTCATGTTTATTTGCTTTTCTCCCTTCAAGGTGTTAATCCTGTGTTACTGAGAACATTCCCCGAATGTTTCCCAGATGGAAACCCAAGTGCACCAGCATTTCCTGCCTTTATATACTATGTTTTCATTTGTTCTCCTTTGAGAAGCTCCTTCTATCCGATCTCACGGAGTGGGAGGATGTGTTGATTTCCAGTTTATTGTAGTGCACGGTAGTTTAGCACGAGCCGTCAGAATTTGCAGTAGTCTCTGCTGCTGTTTGCTGCAGTGTGTGGTATCTGTTCGATGTCCAGACCTCTGACAGGATCCCCAAGAGTGCTAGAGCTGGGACTGTTTGGATATCAAAGTCCAAATTAAAAATTTATTCCAGTGTTTGAAAAATATCTGACCAAATCTTGGTATGGATTAAATCTCCCTTGCCTCGCAAGCATCTCCAATTGAGAAATGCGTATATATTTCTAAAAAGAAAAAAAGCCCCAAATAGCTGTGTAAACTGACACAGGGCAGATGTTTGTTTCCTAAATCATCATTGGAAAAAAGACCTGGGAGGCTGCAAAGCTACTAGCCTTTTTTTTTTTTTTCTACCACCTAAGTCAATCTCCTCTTCCTACACACAGTAGATCAATCCTCCAGTTATTACAGTATGAGGAAGACCGCCCCACTGGGAAATCAGTATGCGAGAAGGCAACCCCCCCAGGACCCTTCTGGCATTGAAATGCAATGTTGGCACTCAAAAATGCAGCACGTCCAGTAATAATGAGTGTAGTGTATGTAGCTATGTAACTGTTATGATTTCAATTTCGGTGTCTTGAACTTTAAAATGATCAGGTACCTGCAGAAGTCAGCTACCATTTTGTGACAAAGAGCTGATATGGCATGTTATAGAGAAGACATATGGGACTCTCTCAGGAAAACTTTATTTTCATTCTTTTTCCCCCCTTAGTATAAAAGTCTATCATACTGTATTGATATAACATAACAATGAGCTGGCAGCACTACCCAAACGGGGACGTTATTGAGATTAGGACAATGTTTAATTTGCCCCAGCCTTGTGAGAGGTAATCACTCTGTGACTGTGGTCTTTCCCTTGTGTCTCTAACTTCCCCTTATTGGGGAAATTTACTAAGTCCTGGTCTACACTAGGGACTAATTTCAGAATAACTCCCCTCATTTCGAAATAAGTGGAGGTCCACACTACCAAGCCCGTTATTTTGAAATAACGGACTGGTTATTTTGTAATTTGTACTCCTGCTTTCCTCAGGGTATAACGTTTATTTGAAATTGGTTTTTCAAAATAGCATTAGTGTGGACATTCTGGTGCTGCTAATTTGAAATAATTGGCTTTCAGAGGCCTCTTGCAGATGCGCTTGTGTCCGCTCTGGCCACACCTACCAGTTCCACTGCTCCCCTTCTCTTGCAGAGCTTACAACAGTAGGCTGCTGGAGAAGGGCATGTGCCATGTGGCCAGCTTGGCAAGCCCCATGCCAAACAGCATCAGCCGACAGAGCCATGAGCAACCCCAACACTCCCTCTGAGCTCCCCATGGCAGCCAGCACTCCCACAACACCCATGGCTGCCAATGACACAGGAGAGCACCAGCCTGGACTGGTCTAGAGTGAGGAGACCAACCTCCAGGATTGCCACACCAGAAAGAGGAATGCCTAGCCAGATGGCCATCAGCCTGGCCAATAAAGGCCACAGTTGGACCCTTGACCAGGTCTGGATGCAAATAAAAGAGCACCAGCTCCAACAACAAGGCCAAGAAGCAGAGTGGACACTCTGGCATGGCACCAGACACCTACTGCTATTATGAAAAGCTAGATGCCATCCTGGGGAGAGCCCCGGTCACCTTTCCCCCCCACCCCTCATTGTCATAGAGTCCTACCAGGACACACCTGGCATTAGCTTCCACAAAGGCAGGGTTGTGGACAAGGAGAAGGAAGAGGAGGCAAGCCAGGTGACCATGTCTAACTGCCAGGACTTGCTCCTCACCTTGGAGGCAGTCCCCCATCCCAGGCTTCGGACGAACCCAGGGAAAGCACTTCAGGTGACTTCTGTAACTTTCCCCATACACATGGTGGGGCAGGTGGCAGACTGTGAGGGGCTGCACAGTCCTCACTCAGCCTACTCGGCCGCACAACCACCTGTGCATGTGGGTGCACGTGGAGCACAAGTCTGGAGCATTCAGCCCCATGACACTCTCACACAGGAACCATTCACTCCTTCTCACAAAGTTCCTGGAGAGGCCTGCCTTACTCTGGCCTGCATGGTGGGACACCTTCCCACGACAAGCCACCACTAAGTAGTCATGGAACCACTCAGCAGTGCCGCACACAGGGTCATGCCTGCATTCAGGCAGCATCCACTCCCAGTCAAGCGCAGTGATGCAGAAGAGACTGATCCTGTGCATGGGAACCCGCCAGGAGGAGGAAGCGAAGGGGACTCCAGTAGCACACTCTCCAGCAAGTGGCATTTGCCACTCGCACACATCTCTCCCGACACACACACACACACCCCAGCAGGCAGGGATAGAAGTTCTTTCTCTGCAGGACACTGCCAGTGCTGGACCCAGCATGTACAGGACACAGAAGGAAGCTGAGCTGCCTTGTCCCCCACTCCTGTCTGCAAGCTCTTGATCTGGCCAGTACCTTCCCATGCCTGCTTGTCCCTGGGCCATGGGTGTAGCGATGCTCCCCTGGGATATCTGTGCCTCTGCTGGAAAGTGCCCATTCTCTAGGCAACATATGGCCTTGCTCAAAGCACATCACCAATGTCTGATCCGAGGCCTTCAGTGCTGGCTCAGAGATTAGGGCTGGGCTTCATACACAGTGTCTCCTGGGATGACTGCCCTTGTAATTTCTTCACAGCTGGGCCAGCTGTGAACATGGCACATCACCATCTCCTGCACTATCTTCCTGTCTCTGCAGAATCTGCAGGAGGAAACACACCCGGGAAGACCTAATGAGGGAGTAGATGGCCTGCCTCCAGTCCCTCATCCAGGGGCTTGAAGGGAGCACCAGAAGTGGGCTGCTGATTGGAAGCAGTGCCAGGCTGACCGGGAGCAGAGGAAGGCCACCTGGGACCAGCTGACATGCCAGCACAAGGCTGTGTGCTCCTCCTTCATCTCAGAGATGGAGCGCATGTCCTTGTGCATGGAGCGGGAGACTAGCCACCTCCCTGCACCCTCCCCACCATGGCTTCTCCTTCTAGACCCCCCCCCCCCAGGGGTTGCCAGGGCCCCAAAACATAGGGCAGTGGGACCTCTTGGGCAGCCAAAGCTTCCCAAACTAACCAAGGCAGGTGCCAGTCCAGCCCCAGGGCTGGCCTTACCATGAGGCGAACTGAGGTGCCAGACTGCGGGGGGGGGGGGGGGGGAGGGTGCCACTAGGACCCAGAGTGTAGAAAATTTTCTGCTGCTGGTGCAGCAAGGGGGTTTGGGGGTGTCATTTGAACTCCCCGCCTCCGGTGCCAAAATGTTGTGGGCCAGCCCTGCCCATCCCTGAGCCCCGCTGGCTCCTCCCCCATTCCAAGTTCTTTCCCCAGACCCTCCCCTGCTGTACATCCCCCAAATAAACAGTTTTGGGTTTTTTAAAGCCTTTTTTATTTGCTCTGCGGGGGGTGGAGGTGGGAAGGGAGGGCAGGGGAAAGGAGGGGTGAGGGAGGAAAGGCACACAGAGGGAATGAAGGGACCCTCATGGAGAGGCATGGGGGAGAGTCTCACAGCTGGGCTTGGCTGAAACTCTCCCTTAAGGCCTCTCTGATGAGCACAGCCCCTTTATTAAGGCTCTGGCTGAGAGACATTGCCATCTCTTGCTCCTGTTTCATATTAACATCCAGCCATAATTCTCCTTACTGCCTCAGAAGACACATACACCAGTTATGGACTGGTGAGGACTGAACCACTTACCCCTTCCTGTTTCACATTGGACCGGAGTTTGCAGAAAGTGGAAGGAGCAGATCATGAACTGAATCTTGGGGTTTGCAAATGTGAGTCCTAATCAAACAGCTTTTTCAGGAGCCCCACATATTTTGGAATTGATGCAGTCCAGGTGTCTGAATATCTAAAAGAAACACTTGGTTGAAGGGTAGCTGACTAAAGCTGTACACAGTTATGACAAAGCGCATGCAAGCAGGGAGGTAAAACTTTAGCTAGTGCAATAATTTATGGTTAATACTGTTGTGTGGACAATAATAGGTATTTTCACTGCAAGGAAGAATTACCTTTGCCTGGGGTCTTAAGGATAGCTTCACTCCCCTTTGAGCATGTCCCAGTCTTCCCAGCTACAGAAGATTTTTTATAAGACTTGCAGCCTCTCCCAAGCTGTTGATTATTTCTTGGGAGCACCTGGGATCTTAAAAACTCATTACTTTGACTTCTTTTTCAGAAGGGGAAAGATAAGTCATTATCCACTTGAAAAGCTGGAGGAAGCCTTGACTTTTCCACTTAACCTTCTCCTCTTTCCAATGGTGCCAGAGTGTGTTGCATCATTGGTCAGAGATACCAAATTAAACAAGTAATGAAATATAAGTTAGGGACTCCCTATGTTGCATCCTGTACAGACACTCCATTCCATTCCATTCAACACTGTCTGACCCCTGAGCCAGGGAGGTTGTAATGCAGAAGAGGGACTAGGAAAGGAAAAGGAATAATCCTTTCTGAAGCCTTCTTGGTTGTGCAGTGGCATGTGAAAGTGCAGAAGTGCATGATTTTCTAGCGGCATTGTAGTTTTATTGTTTTGTTGACTTGTTTGCTGCTGTCCTATGAAATATTAGATACTCATCACTGATTCTGGACTTGCAGGGCCAGTATACTAGTCCCACATGGCAAAACCCATCTTCCTGTGAGAAAAAGATGCATAATGTTTTTCTGTGCACACAAAGCTGGCATGTACACTTGGTAACAGTGACTTTTCTTTTTAGATGAAGAGAAGCATAAAAGAGCAAAAGTAAAGTCTCTGGGAGAGAGCACACAGAGTGTGGTACCTATTATATTTAGTACTGAGCCTTGCACACAGGCAGAGTACTTAGACATTTAAATTTACACTACATAGGAAACATATAGGATGTTTATTTTTTAGCTTCATACACCTCTGGATGGATAAATAGAATGGGGGGAGCTAAATTTCGTTATAATGTTTTGATGTTGCCCTACTGTCATGGGCCTTGGAATTTTCCCACTTAAGATGCAGAAAAATCTCCAAAAATAAGTAACCCAAGGTTCACCAAGCTGACAGGCTTGGCAATTATACTAGTCAATTATTATACTAGTTCTGCTATTCTTAGCACGGTTGTCAAGTGTGACTGCCAGTGGGAGATGAGGGGCCAGTTTCTGGTCTCAGTTACATGCTGGTAAATCCAGGATAATGCCACTGATTCCAGAATTTGAACTCAAGTGCTATCCAAATGTGGGGTCTGATTCTGATTTCAAACTGTGCAGCTACAACATAGGCATTATTCCACGTGAAAGTGACAGCAGGCCTGTGTAGTCTGGAGTGAACAGCTGATAATGAATTAGAATGATTTTGAAGCAAGGCCCCACTCAAGCACTAGTCTGAACTGTTTGGATGTTTAGGATAAATGTAACATCTTTCTTTAGCTACCAATGGTCCCATTCGGTTTACTCTGAAAAATCCATGGTGAGACTTCGGCAGGTCAGATGCCGAATGCTCCCCTCAGATTTTATATAAAAGGCATAAAGTGTGCAAAACATTATGAGGTACAAATGACCTCTTCCAAGGGATCCCTCTGGGATATCATGGACAATAATCAGGGATGATGAGTAAGGTGGTATGAGCCTCTCTTATACCTCTCTCCCAATGTACACATGGATGTAACACTTGCATAGCACCTGGAAGAAATCCTCAATCCCACTTTACCTTACATCATCTTCCAGCTCCTCTGTGTAAGTTATACCAAGTTTCATTCACTTACACATCAGTAGGATGCGGGCGAAGGACTCTGAAGGAGCTTATCTGAGTCGTACACATACCACCTCATAGAACACCATTCATTTGGCCCTCTGGCTCTAGGCTGGGCAGAGCAGCAGGGGGCTACGTTTGCACTGTAGCCTTCTTGCGGAAAAGCTTATGCAAATGAAGCTTGGCGTGGAATATCGCCGCACTTCATTTACATAATTAATGAGCAGCCGTTTTTGTGCAAGAGGCTTTTGCACAACAAAGAGCAGTGTAGATGGCTCCTTTTTGCGCAAAAGCCCCCTCTTGTGCAAGAGCCGTTCTTCCTCATTTTTTTGAGGAAGAATGGCTCTTGCGCAAGAGGGGGGGTTTTGCGCAAAAAGGAGCCGTGCACATGGCTCTTTTTTGCGCAAAAGCCTCTTGAGCAAAAAAGGCTGCTCATTAATTATGCAAATGAAGCGTGGCGATATTCCACGCCAAGCTTCATTTGCATAAGCTTTTCTGCAAGAAGGCTACAGTGTAGATGTAGCCCAAGAGTTGATTGTATTTGAATAAGGAACGTAGCGGAGTCATGTAGCGAGTCAAAGAAAGAGGTGGTGAAGAGGAAGAGGAGAAGGAGGAATCTAGAGGTTAGTTTAGGTCATGAAGGAGGAAGAAGACAGGACATAAAGGAGGAAGAAGACCTTTTCAAGGTCAGATACATTCTGATAAGTTTGAATAAGACTCCACACACTTGAAGATATTTTCTAAACTTCCTAATCTTGTTACATTTCCCCCTCACTAGTCCAGAGGTGAAGTGATTTATGAATATACATACCCACAGTGTTCAGTGTGAGCATCCTGATAAGGTAAATATATCACACAGCAGGAGGCTCTGCTGCACACCACCATCCTTCCTCAGAGAGGAATTCAGTGGTGTGGGCCCCAGCAATCCCTCTCTGGCACAAACAGGTTGTGCAGTTTAGTTCTTCATTAAAAAAGCCCCATTGGGATGTTTAAACACAGATTTCCCTGTAAGAGTGAATACACTGAATTTCCCTCCATCCAATACTCTTCCATTTAATTGGTATAAAGCAGCTTCCTCTTGGCTACATATTCCCTTGAAATTGCACAAGAAGCCTAGCTAAAAAGGCATAGGTAAATATTTTACATAGTGGATTAGGAGCACAGCTATCATTAACCAAAACCGGAATTGCGCAGCTGATTTACCTCCTCACTGCGCTGGAAATGTACCCAACGGAATGCAAAGGGTTGGCTCCCAAGTGCCACCTTATGAAGAAGGTGTAGTACAATTTCATTTAATATTGTGTATGTTTCCATTAGCATGAATCAATTGCTCTCCATCCTCAGTTTAAGATTCTCTGTTTCTCTAGATTACAGTTCTGTTTCCCAGTGCCTGCCAATCCTCACTAGTCCTTCCATATAAGCCTGAAATGTTTCAGTGAAATAAGACACAGCATCTTGCCTTTTATTATGTTTATAACTTGTATTCATAATTACAGATATGCTAGAGATGAAATGCCTTTCTCTACCATTGCCAAGTAAAAGGAACTCTGTACACTCTAGGGAAAGCGCAGCCCACTGTTAACTTGTGACATAAGATATGTCATGAGACCTGGTGGCCATTACTGCCTGAAAACTGTGCTGGTGTAACAAAAGAGTCAATATTATTCATTTTGACTTTTTCCCATAAAAAAATTCACTGAAATCAACATGTTCCTACAAAATGTTTTGTTTTTGACAAAACTGCATTTTGGATGGAAATTTATGCTGCTCAAATTTTTTCAGGCAGCTCTATTCACAACACAGCAGCTACAAAAGTTCAGACTTCAACATGTAAATCTGTGCTTCCTCCTAACCATTCCCTAACTGATCCTGTCTTTTGTTTTGAGTTCCTTGCTAATAAGTAATGAAAACCTCACAGCCTTACAGCTTGTTTTGTGGTTACAATTACGTAAGCATTATTAATAAAGAAACAATGTCAAAACTGTGTGAAACCAAACGCACATTTAACCACTTGCAATAAACAGATATAAAACAACAGATGTCTCAGTTTTTGTTCTCTAATGATTTCATCCCTTGTTAAAAATAAATGTCTAGTTTAAAAAAGAAAAGGGCTTTTCTCCACTCTTACAAATTAATTGAAGCCAGAGTCGGGTAATGCAACTAAGCACTTTAAAAAAAAAAAGTTTACTGTAAAGTAAGCCAAGAATTCCAGGTAGTAAATGGCTTTACCAAGTGGAAGCCTTAGCTCCTAATATCCATCTGAGATAGAGTCAAGATACCATGTTTGCAGCCAGATCCAAACTCCCTGAAAGTTTGGGGGAAAGAGGTGATTTTCAATCTGAGGTTTTTGGTTCAGCCTGTTAGACTGATGCAAGCAATTTACAAAGTTTAGATCAGGATTTGGATCAGAATTTTCCAAAGATACAGTGAGGCCTTTTGGGTCTTTTATACCAATCAATCACAGTAAAACTAAAATGAATCTAACGATTGACCTAAGAACTAGTGATGGGGCAGCCTCGAAGTGGCAGTGTTTCAGTTTATCCAGCTATCCAAAGTCTAGGTGCCTAATTGAACCATCCGCATCTTTTGAATTTGTAACACTCGGCTTGAAACAGTGGCAAAGCTAATAGGAAGGGTGTGTGCGTGGGGGGGGGGAGAGGTGGTGACCACATGCCCCTCCACCATCCTCAACAGCTTTTGAAGCCTATGATGTGGTTGACAAAAGGAGGTGCATGACTTGGATCTTACTTTATGCTGGTTAGCAAAGCTGCCTGAACTTACTTGGCAGCGGCAGTTGCCATCCTGTAGGGCTGGGCTCAGCTCCTGGCTGCAGGCGCTACAGCATGAAGAAGGATCCTATCCCCTTCAGCAGGATTGGAGCTGCTGTGGCCAAAGTTGAGCTGCTGCTGCCAGGCTAGCTCTCCTGCCCACTACCAATAACTCATTGTCTCCCCCCAACTCCACCATGGCTGGAAATCTTACTGTTCTATACTGTTTCCATATGTTTCCCTGCAAGATTTCATACACTGCTTGTTTCTACACTTGGCCAGAAGTACCAGTGCTTCTTGTGGCATCTGAGCACTTCTTATTCTAGTGCTCACAGGATGCATAAAGGTTAAAGAAAGTGAAGGAGGAAATCGACATTTAAAAAGATTTAGGTGTAAAAACAGACAAGATTTGATGGCTCTCTCAGGGAGAGAGATTATTATTTAACCAAAGCATCCTAAATAAGAATATTAGGCATCTACTGAAAAGACTCTCTGACAGTAGCTCCACAATATCATAGAAGTTCAATACATTTTTTGATTTACCTAAAGAGTAAAGTATAGTCTTCTGTCTACAACTAGAAAAAACGTTTTGTAAGTCATCTTATGTATTGGACTCTGTTGTCAAACAACAAAAAAGCCAATAATTGCAGTAGGTGTTCAAAGTGTTGCAATTTCCTGCTTTTTTATCTTAAAAAAATAGCCCTCATATTGATTACATGTTAATACTGTCAACTTGTCAAATTTTAAATAAATAAACTTGAAGCTGATTTTAGATACTGTTTCTTTGCCAGTTGCTGAAGATAGTGTATCCCTGTTTAAAATGGCAGTTTAACTGTCTTCAGTATCTCTTCAGTGTTACTCACCCCTAACACGTACAGGCAGCAACTTATCTCTTCTGTAGTGCAAACAATGCTAGAAATTGCAATTAGCTAGAAATGGTCTATGAACAAGCATATAACTGACTAGTTTGTACATCAACTCTATCTTAACAGTCCAACCACAAAGACATGTAAAAATGAATCAACAGCATAGCGAACAGATTTTTAATGTATTTTCAGTTTTAATAATGTAACATGCTATTTGTAACACAGGTAAAACACATGTGTTTTTTTTTAAATAATGTATTGGGCCAGATGGTATAAATCAGTGTAGTTCCATTGATGCCAGTTTACAGACCTGGTGAATCTGGACCTTCAGACATCAGTTTTAAATTACCAGTGTCTGTGATCCCAAAACACTGTCACTGCATTTCTCTTCAGGCCATGCAAAATATAAGATACACTGAGGTACTTGTAAATGGCATTTGGGAATCACGCTTCAGCTAATAGCACTGCACTAACAGCAGGATATTTTGAGTGAAATGTTTTCTCAAACTGAAACTCATGAATTAGCACAAATTTCCCATTGTCCTGAATAGGTCAAAAGGTTATAAGTTTGACTTTCCCAGTAGGGATTTGGCTCAGATCTATTGCCAATGTAATAGTATAGTGAAGGGGTTGGTGTGCTACCATTACTTAGAAAATAAACTAAACTCAAAATCCTTGGGCCCAACTCATATATATGTGTTCAGCTTCCATCCAAACACAGTCAACAGAATTGGGCCCAAGAGTTATGAGTTCAGTTAAAATAAAATAACCCCCAGGTCTTTGCCAACATTGCATATATTACTTCTCCTACACTAATGTTCAAGATGTAAACAAGATGGCTGCCACGTTCGCCTGTATAGTAGTGACTTCATTGCCCAATACCTGACCAGAACAACTCATTATTTTTATGCATTTTATGAGTATGAAAAAATATTAATCAAAACCAAATTTTAGTGCATTCTACTTGGCACATTTAAAACATCACAGTGGAAACACATAGAACTCGCCTAATATCTCAGAAGTATCAAGATATTTTCCCCCTCTGTAGCCACTATTAAATGCAGAATAAGTTCTGAGTCCTGTGCAACTACCCTAACATTCCTACTTAAATGATCAACCCTAGAAACTATCAATTAAATGCTTTTCTAAGATTAGTTAATTTATTACACTTTCTTTACTGCAAAGCTGAATTTTCATCCTCTGGTTTGGGAATAAAGGTCAAAGTTTAAATCTATATGAAAAACTGGATTTGTGGGTTCCTTTATGTGGGTATTACCTGTCCTAAGGGATTTTATATAAGAAAAATCCAACCTTTGGAAGCCAAGCAACTGAGACTGACCTTTTGGTTTAACCTTCAGTAAACATGTAAATAGGTTATAGCTCGTGTTTCTGTTTTTCAAACATTATAATTATACTGCCAAAAAATTCCTTGACAGCATGTGTGTTGTGTTGAGCAGAGGCATGTAAATGACTTTGGATATAAGAAACCTTGATCTTTGACTTATAGGCAGCAGGACAAAGGTTAAAATAATAATCTTTTGTTGTCCTGTTTGCAACAATTTCTTTTGAAGCTTTTTGCATTCTGCTAAAGTGATCTACTGTAATATTCTAATATGCAAATCTCAGGGCCTTTGATTGCCATGGCAAAGGAGAAAGATACTTGGAGTTTTTGTAGAAACGTTAATAAAAATATACTACTTGCGTCAGTCTAGAGGGGGATCTATCGAGAAAGAAAGCCTTTTTCGACAGATCCCTTCTGCCTCCTGCAAGGAGGTTTACAGGATCTGTCGAAAAAGGCTTTCTTTCTCAATAGATCCCCGTCTAGACTGCCACTTTGTGCTGAGTCGGCAAAATGTGGTGGCCATTTTTATGCAAATTAGGCACGGGCTATTTAAATCCCTGCCTTATTTGCCAACAGAGGGATGCAGTCTAGACATACCCATAGATAGAGCACTTGTGCAAAGGTGAAAGGTAGCTGGGTATATGCAGCTTTACAAAAGAAAATTTGGGCTTTGTCTACCCAGCTATTTGTATGTGCCAAACTGGAGATTAATTTGAGAAGCCAAACTGGAACATTGGGACTTTGCAAATTCTACTGGATGACAGTTATTTCATGGTATGTTTCAACTTTATTAAAAAATAAGTTGAAAATAAATGCCATACTAATAATTATTAAGGACGTTTGGTTCAGAGAGAATGAACATTAGTAAATATGCTAATTACCTTGTACAGAAGCATTTTAAGTGTGCTGAAAGAATTGACTGGGATATTATAGTATGAAAATACCAGGAACTTGGCATGAGTTAGCAAAGGGGAAAGTTCACACTTATTTAGAGCTAAATGCTGGCAGCCATGCACAGGGTTGCAGGAAGTAGTCCTTAATTTGGTATCTGATGAACATGCTTCAGGCTTGGAGGACACATGACAATAGAATCACTGCTATACGCTGTGCTATCACTGTGAGGTATTCTAGTTTGCATGTAACTGAAGAACCACAGCTGTTTCATACATCAGAGAATAAACAAACAAAAGCAAACAATTCCTACTCCCTCTCACTGCAGGTCCCTAATTATCTTATCCCTTGCCACATGTAACTCCCATTAACTTCAATGCATATTCTGCTGTTGCACTTATTGGAGCAATGAAATCTTAGAGCAAATTCAGATGTGACATGAGTAGTGACACGAGTAGTGGCCTAAAATACACTCTGAGTGTAAGCTGATAATAAAAAAGAGGTAAAGTCAAGTAGCCCACATTGATTTGCCCTACATCTTAGTTTCTCTATCACCCTCCTAGTTGCTTATTCTACTACCAACCTCTCTTCTCTTTCAGCATGTAAGCTAAACACACTGAATGCCAAATCAGTGCACAAATTTTACTGCTGTGCAACCTTTTTCTGACCAGTTTACATCACCATTTATGTTCACTGCTGAATCTGGCCAAGACACACCTATGGGAAATGCACCTGCTCACCCCAAGTCTGGTCTTGGCTTTGTGTTTCAACCTATTTTTCTCTTTTTTGATAGCTGGATACAACTAACAGGAACTTTTTGTAGCAGAGAGCATTTCCTCACACAAAACTCAAATGGAAAAAATCCAAGTTACTGCCTATATACTTTAAAATAACACTTTGTAATGACTCCTCCTGATGATGTTGACACATTTACAATGTGGATTTAAGGAGAATGGAAAGCATAGTTCTGCCTGACACCAGGGATATAAAGTTATCAACGTGCTATATAAACTTATTGAAATGACTGTCAGTATTGCCAGAATACTAGCCATTCAGAACTTAGACAACAGGCAACATGATTTGTGAGGGAGTAAGAACCCCTTTTGAAGGCTCTCCTTTACTGTTCCTCCAAGGCTTGATTGAACTGGGTAGTGGGTATGGCATACTGTAGTTATTAATTATTTGGCTTTACGGTGGCTGAACTTTTTGTGACTTTAGATTCTATAACAATAATAAGATTTCGTTCTTTCTTTCTTTCTTTCGTTCACAAAGCCTTCTTCTGTCAATAAGTTACTCCTGCCACTTCTTAACTGACCCCCATGTATCTCCAATCTGTGTAGTAAACTTCCTTCCATTTTTCATCTTTCCTTTTTTAAATTTTGTTTTTGCACTTCTGTTCTATCTTTCTCCAGCTCATTTTAAATTTGCTATTTTAAACTTTTCATTTGTCTTTTACCTTTTTTTCATTCTTTATCAGGTGTTGGTGATTCCATAGGTAGCACTCTTACCTCTGAGTCAGTGCTGAATCATGGCCCCAGAATGAAGTAAGGAGGTCACTGTGACACCTTTCAGATGAGATGGGATGGGAAACTTGGGTTCTGACCAATTGTGCTCATTAAAAAAATCTCATGATGCATTCTGCAGCAATAGGTATGTTAACTCCTGTCTCCCAGCCAAATTCCATCTTGAATGATTACATTCTGCTTACCTAAATTCCCCTTGTGGTTTCAATTGGACATATTGATCTTTATTGTGGATCCTAATCTGTTATTCAGTGTTACTATTGGCTGCTAAACAGATGCCATGTTCTAAAGCAACAGGATAAAGAGATTTTGCCCTTTTCGTTATAATGCTAGTCTTATTACAAACCTAACCATAGTCATGGGATTGGTCCTGCCTTGGGCAGGGGGCTGGATTTGATGACCTCCTGAGGTCTCTTCCAGCTCTATGATTCTATGATTAAGCATGGTCACTATTGTTAGGTCTATCAACAGACCAACAGTTTAAACCAGGACTTCTTATAATAATCTCCATTTGCATGTGCCTAGAAGGGTTAGGGCAGGCTTCTACAGAAACCGTAGTGCCACCAATAGAAGTCATGGCATGGTCCAAATAGTAAGGATAAAGGCATCAGGCTGTTGCTGGGATCAATACAGCCGTTAGAAGCATGCTCTGTAGATTATATAAACCAGTGAAAAAAAACATTTCCGTGTGTCTGTGCAGGTTGAAACTGTCTAATAAAAAGACAGTTTACTTGGGTTCAACTCCATAACAGTCTTTGTGACCTTTGCAACCTTTATTATTCAAAATCAATTGATGACAGTTTCTTTTTCTAAATTCCTATAATTACACAGAGCCAAAACCCACTCTTATCTATGTCCACACTGCTCCTGTTTGTGCAAATAGGGCAGAATTTGGCTGATGCTGAATGTCTAGTTTTTGCTTTCTTTTAGCACACAATCAGTTAAGATGCTCAATACTTCCTTCCCTGCTAGTTTTTTTTTTAAACAAATCTTACTTCTGCCATTCAGGACAGTTTAACACAGTGGTTCTCAAATATATCTGATTGTATCTCCCTTCTTTATGTCTATAATAGTTCATGTCCCCATTATGCTACACAACTACATATACAGATTTTAAAAAATCAACATGCGACTCTACTAAATATTAAAAATAGTAATGCATTGATTCAATCAGAGCCAACGATCCACTGTAATAAGACCAAAATCAAAACTGCGACTGAGGTCCATGTGTACAATTAAATGTGCATGCCACATCATAGCAAAAGATTAATGTATAGATGACATTGACTTTTTATAATGCTATGTAAGCTTAATAGAAAGCCATCAAAATGCACAGCACCATCTAAAATCAAAAGTATAGCATCTTGTGAGGACCTGATATGGCTGGAGGAATCACCTTTGCAAGTTATTCATTGCAGTGGGTAAAATGTGTGGATATCAGCCCTTAATGAAAGATCAAAATAATATGGACGGCAATCCATAACTCAACAGCTTAGATCTGGAGTATAACCTTGCACCCTAGCTCAGAAGTACTCCCGAATGCATCTCTTTCTACAGTACAGGATAAGAGCTGTACCACCCATAAATACTTATTTTTCAGCATTTGATGCCTGTTTTCTGGCAAAGTTTATACTGGCTTTGGTGGGATCAGATGTTTTCCTTATGCAGCTGCAGTGTCTCAGCTTATTTTGCATCACAAAGACTAATGTTATACTGTGTCTCATCATGTTGTTGGCACACTATATTGAAAATGGCACATGATATCTAAATGATAAATGGAAATAATTATTCTTAGATCAAGAGTTTATTATCAGTTTGACAAGCCTATTATCAGTTCATTGATCTGCTGGGCTCTATTTTAAAAGTTGGTGGGACAAATTCTGCCCTTTATTGCAACAATGCAAAATCTACAAAAGTGTACTAGCTCTGTCAAGAGCTACATTTTTGTCCATTGGATTATGTTTGTAAATTGCAAACAAAATCAATTACAAACCCCTCCAAAATAATATGGCAGAGGTCGGATATGGCCCTCATGAAGTCTCAGTCAGTCAAGGGATTTGTGAATAAAAAAGAAAATCCTGAAAAGACTTGTGCATGAAATAGGGCAACTTCAGGAAGGTCTTATTCAGGAATCCAGAATTTACACAGCACCAGAAGATATCAGTGAAAGCAGCTTGAGTTCTTTGAAGTTAATCTCGAAGAAAAGATTTTAAATGATTATTTTGGAATAACGGAGTTGATGTACAGTTTTAGACATTAGAATATGTTCTTTCAAAATTCTTCCATATGTTTTCTCCCCGAACAAGCATTGTCATCACACCTGGTGTCCCACTGACTTGGTTGCCTTGTTCCTAGTCAAGGGGGGATTATGTGGGTTCCTAGGTGCCATAGTGAGGAACATGGTATAAAAACTAGATTGATGGATAGAGCTTTTCTGTGTGTGTATATATGTATATAAAAAGCACTGTGTGTGTGTGTGTGTGTGTATATATATATGTATATATATATATACACACACACACACACACACAGTGCTTTTTTTGTGACGGTACTGCCCGGTACATAGTACTGGCACCTCCAGTCAGAGCTCAACAACTTTTCCCGTGGAGTACCGGCACCTTTTTTTTTTTTTTTTTACACAAAAAAAAGCACTGTGTGTGTGTGTGTGTGTGTATATATATATATATATATATATACACATATATATACACACACACACACAGAGAGATATATACACACACACACACACAAAGGTTGTGCTATTTGTTTCTCTGGTATGCTATGTGTGCTGAGTCAGGGCCAGATTAACCATTAGGCTAATAAGACTATAGCCTTAGGCCCTCCTGCTCAGACCAGAGGCAGGGCTGGGCCCTGTGAGAGAGAAAGAGTGCGTTTGCTCACATAGCCCTGCTGGAGCACTCCTGCCAGCAGGAAGGACAAGGCAAAGCAGCCCCCTGTGGCTTAGAAGGAGCTCCCTCTCACTTGCTGATAGCGATGGACACCCACCTCCTCCTGCAACAGAGCACCCCAGCCAGCTTTTATTGCATTGGCACACCTGGGTGCACCACCTTACTTTCACCTTTGGTTTCATTCCAAATCCTGAAAGCTAAATAAAGGTAATCTTTTTCTGCCCCAACTCCAACTAACTTCTTTCCCAAGTGGAATGAGAACAAAGGCCAATTCTCGGGACAGCTACACTTTTGTAGCCTTATTGACCTTAGGCCAAGATCCATGAAAACAGATTTTTGCATGAGAATAGATTTAGGTCCCTTCTGTTTTTTCACACCTGGATAAGCAGAATCTCTTTCACTTTCCTCCCTGGTGAGCACGTTAACAGGACACGGGAGAAGTAAGGTCTGTCTGCTGTCTGCTTGATCCTTCATTCTACACCAGCCTAGTAAACAAACTCCATCCAAACCTGATGGTTCTTTTGACATGTTGATTTTCAATGAAGTCTTTTTTGTTAAGGGGGGCAGAGAATACAACAGGGGATAGCTTGGTTTAGTCTTACTGATTCAAAAGCTGAAAAGTGTATGGGACTGGGACTAGATGACCTCCTGAGGTCCTTTCCAGTCCTATGATTCTATTATTCTAATTGTGGAAGACCTAATGAATACAGAGGACATTAATTTTAGCCACTGGCTGCAGAGAGGACACTTTAGTAGATCCCCTGGCTCTCTTGTTCCCACATTAATCAAAAGGGACCTAGCGGTAGCCAGAGACCCCACACAGGGCATAGGGTCTTATCAAATATCTGTGTCAGAAGTACCCAGATGATTTCCCAGTTAGATTTTACTAAAGAATTTATTTAATTTGTTGGATTCATATCACAGTCAGAGGCTACGTCTACACTATGAGTTTTGCTGGAAGAGGCAATGCAAATGAAGCACAGATTAGCATTTCTTCACGCTTCATTTGCATAATCTCTTGCGATCCATTTTTGCACAAGGGGTTTTTGCACAAAAACAAGCAGTGTGGATGTTTCCTTTTTGTGCAAAAAAACCCCTTTTGTTATACCTCCTTTTCTGAGGCATAAGGATCTTGCGCAAAAGGGGGTGTTTGTGCAAAAAGGAAATGTCCACACTGCTTGTTTTTGCGCAAAAACCCCTTGCGCAAAAACAGATTGGAAGAGATTATGCAAATGAAGCACAAGAAAATGCTAATCCGCACTTTATTTGCATTGCCTCTTCCAGCAAAACTTGTAGCATAGACATAGCCATAGCCATATGTAGAGAAAAGATGACGAAAGTTTATCTATTTGGATGTACCAAGTTATCACTAAATCCAATGTGGCAGAATGTTTCTCAAATGTTGAAACTGCATTACAGCTGTTTTTGTCACTCGTATTCACTAAACGTATTTGTCACTAATAATCACTAAATATAGTGGAGACCGTTCCTTTTCTCTTCTAACAAGGGTCAGAAATGTCCTCCGATCTACCACGACTCAAGAGCATCTCAGTGCTATGTCCCTCTTGAGAATTGAGAATGAAATTGTCAGGTCTTTGAACTATGATGACATCATTCATGACTTTGCCACAGCTAAAGTGTGGAAAAAATGTTTCAGTGTAGGGGGAGTAGAATAAATGTGTTAATTTTACAGTGTTATTTCAGAATAACTGACAAACAGTTATTTTGATATAATGTCAAAATAATGTCAAGATGGAGGACTTCTTACTCCCACTCCTGTAACCCTCATTTTACGAGGAGTAAGGGAAGTCGGAGAAAAAGTGTTCTTCCTCGGACTTCCTGCTGTGTAGACAGAGCCAAAAGCCGAAATAAGCTATTTCAACTTAAGCTACGCAATTGATGTAACTGAAATTGTGTAGCTTATTTCGGCTTTAGCCCTGCTGTGTAGACATGCCCATGCTTTAATTCTATATCCACACTATGGTCTGCAGACTCAGACAGGCAGCTGGTACATTTTGTTGGCATTTTCAGGTTTGGCTTAGCACCCATGAGTACTTACAACAAAAAACAAAAAAAACCCCTAATGTTCAAGGAAAACTGTGAATTCTGTTCTCCTTTGACTTCAGAAAAGTAGTTTCAAAAGTGGCTAAGCTACTAAACACCTAAGTTCAATTTTCAAAAAGCAATTTAGCCAATTAGACGTATAAGTCTTATTGAAAATCAATAGGACTTAGGCTCTTAAATCATTTTGGTGCTTTTGGAAATTTTAGCCCTAGTACCTATGTCTTTATTTAGTCTTGGATAGACTGTGTATATGTGGCAGTGGCAATTTTACCCTTGTTCTACCTGCACCTATGGGTCCTGTCTTGTATATTGCTATTTACATTTTTTTTTCCTGCTGCAACTTGACACTACTTTTCATCTGAACAAACAGAAGTTTGATATCTTCTGCTACATTGCTGTCATGTGTCAAATCAAACATCCCAGTGGGATACAACAACCAACAGAAAAGCTTGAAGTATCAGGAAGAAGAAATGCTAGAAAGTGTGATATAAGTGCATGTATGTGTGTGCGTGTGCGTGCGTGCGTGCGTTTAAAGTTATTTTAAAATGTAACAAAAATGTAAAAACTTCAGGTGCTCCATAAAAATTTACTTATACTCCCAGTACCTTCTCTTGCCTAAAAGCTCATGAAAAATACAGCCGTTCTGGCTGAACTTTTGGAAGGGCTTTGTTAAAACAGGTGACATTTTAAACATGTGGTTAATGTAGTTATTAATAAAGAATTCTGGCTTAAATGTTTTCCTATGGAGGAACTATTAAAGAAATGGCAGGGAGAGTTCTGATTAATATAAAATTTGCTACCTACAGTACATAAAAAACTGCTATGGAAATATAAAACTACAGCACTACATGAGGAAGAAAAGTTAAACTGTAGAGCACATAAAAATACTGGCACGAAAGTTTGATCGCAACAATTTTTTTTAGTTCATTAAAAAAATGAAGTAATTACTCCCTAAAAAGAAACATGCACAAGCACATTACCAATTTGAGGCCACATGGAATGCATATTTATAATAGTTTTTTAAAAAAGCAGGTATAATTCAAGTGGGTGTAGTTTTTAATACACTTCAGGACCATTTTTATGACAAGTTCAAAATTCTCAAAGGCTATCTTGTTGTGTGACAGGCCTTTTCTACATTACTTTCACCAGACAAGGACTGGTGGAGTAAAATTAGTCATGTATGTAAATTATAATCACGCTGAATAGTTGTATGTGCTCATTTAGGCATTTTAACAGTGTGTGATGTTATCCTCTCTGCAGGACTAATAAGCATTAGCCTTAATGAGGTCAGTCAGTCAGTCAGGCATTATCATGGGATTTAATTGGGACACTGGTCTCTGCTGAAGTGAAAATTAATAACTTTTGTCAATGTTCTGGCGAAATGTTCTGTCTTATTAAACTATGAGGGTCAATTAGAAAGCATTATGTAATAAAGTCCCCAGCAGCAGAACTCAAATTGAGTTATACCACAGTCATTATTCCAGGGCGATTGCATTTGAAAATGGAAAACCAGAGTGCCATATGGAGGGTACAGGTTATATTTACAAGCATTGCATGTTAAGGCTTCGACAAGAAGGAAACAATTAAATGTAATACTGAAATAAATCAAAGCACTGAAAGTGCCATAGCATGCCAGGAGCTGAACGCTGCCAGCACATCACTAGATGTGACTAGGCAAAATGGCACCTGTTTATAAGCCTTGTTTGGTTTCCATCAGATAGCTTCATCCCTGTGGCATTGTTGGATGATTCAAAATCTGGGGCACACCTGGAAGGTTGAGCCCTGCACATTGACTCATATAAATAACAGTTTATTGTGTGGTGATTAAGACAAGAGATTGCTTTTATTAAAGTGCAGTTATTGTGGTACAACAAATTAAAGAACTTTAAAGAACGTTTAACAGCCTCTGATATTCCCTGTTCAGTCATGTTTTACAGTACTTCAAATGGGCAGGATATTGTTAGGGAGATATAAAGTCTTTCCTGCTGTTGGCATGTAAAAGCAATGCTGGTAACCAGTGATGATACAAGGGGAGCAAGAAGTATACAAGTTCATTTTCAAGGAGACAGTGACAAGCTCAGATATGTGGATTTTCCTCCTCTTAGAAGAAGGTGTACACAGTCATAACAGAGAAGCAGCATTGCTCTTCATACACTCTACAGAATGCCTCTGCCATTATCAAACACAGACTGAAGGGATGTATTTGCATCTGGATGTGGTAGGAATGTGGTAGGGATTTACCAGAATTTTTCTCTCTCTCTCTCTCTCTCACACACACACACACACACACACACACACACACACCCCTACCTACCTACCATATTTTCCAGGTTTTATCATAACAATAGAAAGTACCGCAATGTCTCTTTCGCCGTCATTTACATACTGGGCAATAGAACACCTCTGAAAGTGGAGCACTGGAGTCACTTCAGTGTTAGACACAGTTAGCCAAACTGTGCCTTGTTGTACCCTGAAACTTTACTAAACTCAGTGGGTTAGCTTTGAGGGCATAACTAAGGACATATCTTAGGCCCAGTGAATATTATTCTTTCTCTTTAGACTCAGGCTACAAGTAACCACATTGGAGGGAGTGTGGGGAAGATGCCATAGGAGACAACAGTCTTTAATGAACCCCTAATGAAGGAAAGCCCAAAATAAATTTTGTTAGAAAAAGTAGCACTGAGGTGAAACTGAAATATCTCGGCTACGTCTAGACTGGCATGATTTTCTGCAAATGCTTTTAACGGAAAAGTTTTCCGTTAAAAGCATCTGCGGAAAAGAGCATCTAGATTGGCACAGACGCTTTTCCGCAAAAGCACTTTTTGCGGAAAAGCGTCCGTGCCAATCTAGACGCGCATTTGCGCAAAAGAGCCCCGATTGCCATTTTCGCGATCGGGGCTTTTTTGCACAAAACAAATCTGAGCTGTCTAACACTGGCCCTTTTGCGCAAAAGCTTTGGGCAAAAAGGACTTTTGCCCGAACGGGAGCGTCATAGTATTTGCGCAAGAACACTGACGATCATACATTAGATCGTCAGCGTTCTTGTGGAAATTCAAGCAGCCAGTGTAGACAGCTGGCAAGTTTTTCTGGAAAAGCGGCTGATTTTCCGGAAAAACTGGCCAGTCTAGACACAGCCTCAGTGTTTGGCCTAATCAACCCTTATCCCAGAGCAGTCAATGATAAAACCTCCATTGGAATTTTACAATTGACTTCCATGGGAACAGCATTTCACCAGTGTTGTCCACTTCTGAAAGACTCACCTATAAAGGCAAATTCTGGTTTCCCATACAGTGGAGTCAACCAAGAGTAATTCCATTTTACTTACTTTTTAACTATATATTCCTATATTCCTTAAGGGACAAATGCTTTTTTATTCACACTGTGGCTTAGCTGAATTTTAGGGGAACTTTGAATGAGGTTAACTGGACTTCTGTTTAATTTAAATCCATTTAAAACTGAGGCAAAGGATGGAGTTTCAATAAAAATCATAAGTCAACACAAAGACCTGGGCTGAGTTCTTCTCCATTGACATCAAATATTCAACAACGTAATTCTGTCAGCCACATTGCAATTCTTGTAGACTTACACCATTGTGAGATGAGAATTAGGTTCATTAGACTTAGGCATAGACAAATCTTAATAGAAGAGAACATTTTGCAATTGAGTACCATGCAGCTGAGCTTGACAAGTACTAATGAATTAAGCCTCACAAATAGATCTGTGAGGGCCTCTGCTGTAAATGAAAGCTATTAGCCAAAATTTTTTTAAAGGATGGCAAGTTTGGGTAACTCAATTTACCCAGAGAGTTCTGACCTTTTCTGAAAGGGCTAAGCCCGTCTCCTCTGAAAATCAATCTCCTTTAAGATACCACAACTTGAGCACCTGAAAACTGAGATACCCTAAATTAATAGTCACTTTCAAAAAAAAAAAAAAAAAAAAAAGTGAAGTGTATCATCCCCATTTTATAGATGGGTAAATTGAAACATATGTAGGTGCAGAAACTTGTACAAGATCCATAGTCAAGCAGTGGCAGAGCCAGGAACAGAATCCAGCTCTCCTGACTGATTGTCCTGAGCCTTAAAAACAAGATTGCCTCCCCCTTTCTCTCTTCAGGTAACAAGAGAGAGTATGTCAGCCTCTCCCTCTCTCTGTCTCTATGCCATGCATGAGTCATCTTTTTAATTTTTCTTCTTGAATGGGAGTGACTTATGTAGAATCCACTATTTTTGGCAGACATAGACATAGACATAGACACACACACACACGCACACACAAAACAATACCCGTATGCCCTAGTTCCAATTTACCATTTGAAAGCAATCAGTGCTGCATTATGGTTCATCTTCCCATTACAGCGAATACTTCCAATACCACAGCAGTGCTAATTCTTTTCAAATGGCGATTGTCCGCAATTTAATGGTGCCCACTGCACAGCCCCATTCACATACATATCCCCTCACATCCACATCACAATCACAACTACGCATTTACACATTTCTAAGCACCCTGCTCCCCACTGACCTGTACCCGCATACCCACAGACATTCTCCATACAGGCTTCCATATCCTTTTCAATTGTTCAGGCCACTAGAGCATTCAACTTCACTTTGTGATTTCCTCCTGGTTTTGTAACAGCGCTACAAGACTAATGTTAGGGATTTTTGTTGCTGGAAAGAGTAAGTGGTTCATAAAGGGCTGATTCTTCCCTGTTTTTATAGCAACAATGTTTAGGAGGCCTTAGCACAAAACAGTGCCTGGTTTCACTGTCCACATGGTTTGGTATAATGACAGTATTTTGGCACAAAGTGCCGTATAGTAACAAAACAAAAAAAAAGTTTGATTAATCAGCAGGAGAGAGAGAAGATGAAGTCAATTCTAAAAAAGTCTAATCAGTTTTAAAACAACTTTAACAGGGAATAAAAATTGTTAAATCTCTTTGATGGTATTCAAAGAGCCTTTTTTAATATATGAGAAGGCACATTCTAAATTCTTAACACTCCTAGTGTCACTGGCCCTTTTTTCCACTATACCATTTTAATTCCATAATTTAGAAGGCCTTGAAAAGTAGCAGGATCAAACTGCAGCATAATTGGATGTACTATGCATTTCCAGTGTGGATTTTGGTCCCTGGATTTTGGTCCCACAGGAGATTTCTTAAAAAAAAAAAAATCATAAAGAGGGGACATGTTTGGAAGAGGGAGTGGAACTTTGCCCAGACTCACAGCCCAGTGAAGAGAATATTTATAAAATTTTACAGTATGAGAGAGCATGGGAAATGTTACAATATTGGTGCAGGAAAATGCTTGCCATTTGTTTGGTACTGACTGTTTCTATGTGAATGTAGGGAACATAATGAATAGGAAAATCAATATGGGTTTACTGAAGAACATCAGACAAGGCACTGGGTGAGAAGGGACAGCATAGTGCACTTTTTCTAGGAACAAACAGGTTCAGATATTTTAGGTCTCTCTCCTCCTCCTCCCCCCCTCCCCCACACACACACTCCTGCATTGGGAATTTTGGATCAAGGTTGGCCCCCCAGAAAGAAGGGACAACTGCAGTTCTCTGCAGGCATTTTACAAGGCTTTTTTAAAAACAGAAGGCAAGAAAGAGAGAGCGAAAGAGGCACACCGAGCAAGAATATCTGAACATCTGCTGGAAAATCCTGACTGGGTTGTTCAGCTGAGTTCAGCAGCAGCAACAGCAGAGGCGTTGGCAGGTGTCACCACACTTTAACTGGAAATTGTTGTAAATGGTCTCAAGATATAAATTAGAACACTCTGGATAGCGACCCAGGGTTCCGTCCCTCCTTCCCTGCCAGCCAATCGATGTCATAAAAGGTGACAATACATATGTGTGTGCACCTATGCACATGTGTGTGTGGGTATGTGTGTGTGTAGCACTCCATATTGTCACAT
The DNA here is from genome assembly GCA_032595735.1 of Pelochelys cantorii. Classification (NCBI taxonomy): domain Eukaryota; kingdom Metazoa; phylum Chordata; order Testudines; family Trionychidae; genus Pelochelys; species Pelochelys cantorii. The sequence continues at coordinate 109,776,861 of CM064330.1, forward strand.
ACATGAGATATACTGGTTCCTTTAAAACTGTACAGAGAAACAAAACACAAAAGCAATCAGATTGCTGCTGCACAATGTGAGCAATTGCTACTGACATGATTTTTTACAAGGGAGTTAAGTCTATTGCACCTGTCTCTCTTTATTCCTGCAGTATAAGAAATACCAGCCTACGTTCCACCTAGAAATCACCCATAAATATGTATCTATAAATATATTCATTGTATATGTGTATTGGCTGGGTGTGCATCACATAGTAACATTAACACATGTTGCCCCACACATATATTACATAAAAATGTGCAAACATAGAGATGCAAGAAAGACCCCTTAAATACTCCCTTCCTTTCTTAACAAGTGTACCCTAGTACACCTACAACATTCCTGGTTGAATCTTTTAGGCTAATCAGTCAGCAGCCCTAATCAGGGATTTTTACCATTTGCTCAGCAATTCACAGTTATGTTGGCATCACTGTCTTTCCCACTGTGCCATCTCCACTACACAACATAGGCAATAGGCTCCGGACAGCAGGACAGCTAGATCCAATAAATCTGAGACCTGTCTAGGTGCTTCATTTATCAAGGGGCCTAATTTACCCAGGCCCTTTAGACTAATTGCAGATTTGCAAAATATGCTGATAGTGTAGAACAGTGTATTGTGCATGTCCCTTGCCATATTTCTGCTAATGTGTTTCATCTGGAGTACATAAAAAGACAGGGATGCTGATTTTAGACACAGCACTTTGGGGCTAATCCAGTTAAATGATTATCCCTAAAAATCTGCAGTGATGTCATTTTCCCTATAGTACCCTGCCAGTTGCCTTGTTTGCTTTATTGTGAAAAATATGTGATCCCACACTTGTTTTCAGATACAGCACAAAGAAACCTAAATAACTCATTTTTTTCCAATTCACTGTATCTCTGTCAACCCACTGCCCCTGCTATTATCCAAAGCAACTATATTAGTGCCAAATGGTGGTGTGGGCCACTGTACTGCTGTGATTAGTGAGAGCCATGTACTCCCATCACTTGACTTACACAGATCCCTGAAATATGTTCCTTGATATCCTATTGTTTCCTCCTAATCAGTCTCCTTTTCCCTGTATGTCCATCTTTAGACATAATTTCTGTTATCCATGCTTGCAATACTGGTGTTGTCACCAGCCCTCTCCTTCCATATCTCCTTTCTTCAGCTCCAGGCACTCCCTCTGGGCCATTTCCAAAATCCATCTCTTCCTCACTCTTCTCACTGCTCAAATTCTGCACCTTCTCCATCTCAGCCTTCTTCCTCCCCTTCTGTTCTTGCCCCACTCCAGTCCACATGGTGGCTAATATCATCTTCCATGCCTGATGCCCTGACTACATCACTACCTATTAATATTACCGAGCAAGTATTACTGCTTGCTTCCAGTTTCAATCTGCAGCCTATTCAAACTCTATAACCTGCAGAATGTCACTCCTCCCTTTCAGCAATATTCACTATGGTTAAATTCACCCTAGCACACAGGGCCTGCCCCAGGCCTCCTCACCACTTCAGTACTCAAGGTAGGGATTACATACATATACATTTCTGCAAGCCGGCTTTCACTCTAGTTGCACAATTGAAACAACTGCTTTGACTTCATTAGGGTTGCCTGCAGCAGTGAATTTGGCCTTATAGCTCTGCCCTAGTCTTCTGCTTCAGCCTTGCTCCTGTTCCGTCAGCTGTGCCAGAATCACCATTAGGACCATCTCTACCAATAGTCAAAGTATGTGGCTGTGAAGGGTCTCACAGCACTGAGGGACACCAGCAGCTGCTGGAGGGACAGCAGGTAAGAGAGCGAGGTGGCAAGATAAATGCTCCTGTCCTGCTGGGGACAGGTCTCTATGATTGGTAAGGGGCAGGGTGGAGGCTTAAGGGGGCTGACCATGTGACCCCTGCCAGCCTATCACGTGTGTACTACCTGTGCTCAGTCTTGGTTGGTTCCTCTAATGCAGCAGCCGTGGGCTCCCCGTGGTGAAGTAAATGATATCTTTTTGCTTGCCTGAGTACTCTTCTGCGGTGCGCAACGAGCGTCCTTCTCATAATCTGGCAGGGAGCAGGGGAGTCTGGAGAAGAGCGGAATCCCCATTCCTTGCCCCAGCCCAGGGCAGCAGGCAGAGCTGAGCTCGGTGTGGGTTGGGCAGGTGGCTCAGCTGGAACTCAGGAGCCTGGATTAGGCTGGCTGCATGCCAAGCTGAGGAAGAAAGTGACTCACACTTCCTGAGCAGCCAGCCCTAGCGGTGTGTTCCAAGTGCTGAGCAGATAAATGCCCACCGCTGCCACCCAGTGCAGTGCCTCCTTCCCCACCCACCCGCTCCTCCCTTCCTTGCCCTCCCAGCCCCAATTTCTCCTCCTTCCTCCCCCGCTCCCTTGTCTGCCTCCCTGCCCCACTTACTGCATCCTCTCCCTTCACAGTGTCCTCCTATTTCCCTGGAACCCCTCACTGCTTCCCCACTGCCCCCCCTGTTTCCCACTCGCTGCATGGGGCAGGAGGAGCAGCTGCAGCCCCTCACGTCTCCCATCCCTCAGACGCCACACTTTACCGTGGTGCTGCTGGCGGTGCTCTATGGCATGAATGACCTGAAGGTTTGCTGCTGCTTTTGCCACTCTGCACCCCAAGAGGTGGATTATGGGGTTCCACACTTTCCCCACCTATCTCCTCTATTGCAGCTGAACTAGCAGGCCTGGGGGAGCCAAACCTGAAAACAATGTACTGTGTTGTTGCCACTGATCAGCTTTGAGCATGACTACGTGGTTAGCAATAGAACATTATTACCAGATCAGAGCTATTTAATGTGGCCAGTTTTCCAGTACAGTAAGCTTGTGTTTGTTGCAAGGAGCAAGTCGGGCACAGGGGCACTAGTTTAATCATACTGAGCAGTGCACCATAAATCCTCGGGACAGCCCTGCTCAAATGCTTACTTCCCCCTTTTACATTTGAAACTCTGCCTTTTCCCGCACTGCCCCTCAAACTTGAAATTCCTTCCCTCTTCCTGAGTATGCCAAGCACCCTCACTTTCTGAAAGCCCCTCTTGCCTTCCTTTGCCTGCTCATTCTCTCTGAAAGCTCTTCTGATAGGATCACAGATTCCAAGTCCTCTCTGGGTAAGGGCTGTGTCTTCCTGTTTTTTAAAATGTCATTGGCCAAAAATAGTAATTACTAATCAGACACAACTTTCATCGATTCCAATGACAGCCACGGGCGCTGAATAAGTGCAGCATGCAGCGCCAACGTGTTTCACAACTGCTCTGACATGCGAATGGCTGACTTTTGCAATGTGGCTTTGGTAACAGTTCAGGATCATGAATAGACAAAAAATGAAAAAAATCTTTGTTTTTCAATACGTGGCTGCAAATAGGTGTGTCATTAAGGGAACTTCAGGAATTTGGTTCTATAAATATTACTAAGCTTTGAGTTTATGTATTTGTTTTACATGGGCTTCTTTCAGCAGAACCTTTGCCAGTGTGAGGCAGAGACGCAATGGGCATAATTTCTCAAGTATCCCAATGATATTTCATTTGAGACTGTTCACAGCACCCTGACCTTGAAATAAGCTATGCAATTTGTGCTATGCAAATTGTGTAGCTTATTTTGATGTTATCCAAAATAGCTTATTTTGAAATTTGGCACTGTCTACACAGCACCAAATTTTGAAATAAGGCACTATTCCAAAACATCCCTTCTCCCTCGTGCAATGAGGTTTACAGGGACATCGGAATAGTGAGCCTGTTATATTGAAATATATATATTCGATATAACAGGCTTGCTCCTAAGACGTGGAATAACTCAGCTGTGTAGACATAGCCTTAGTGTTCAGAATGGGAATGTAAAACAAATCTCATTAATAGGGTCAATGAAAGCCCATTTGGGATGTTTCCTCTCACCCTGTTAAGTGTACGTAATAGGTATACCTGAAGCATGACCCCAGAATTCAGACATATTTTCATGTCACCACACAAATTCTGGTCCAAATAAGGGGACAAATTTGTATCAGAAAGGGGGAAACCGCTGTAAAATTCTAAACAGCTTTAGGACTCCATTGCTGTGAGGAGCTGCATGCCTGTGTGACCTCCAGGCTCCTTGGTGGGAGTACAAAGCTGTCTCCTGGGTGAGTTCAAGGCCATCCTGTGGGGCTTTCAGTACTTCATGAGATTTTGATCCTTATTCCATCCAGAGCATTTCCTATCAAATGTGTTTTACTCGCTTTCCAGAATGAAATCATCCTGTTACACTGATAAATAGCTGGGGGAGAGAGAAAAATCGAGAGGCTTATACTTAATGCTATTTTTTTTTTTTAAATCTACTTTCTTCACAGCCCAACAATGAGCTTTTGCCAGGCTGTTGACCTGGAGCCAGTGATTTGCTGCAATAATATGCATCCCTGTGTTGTATAGCTATGAGATGGGCCAGAAAGAGCAGGTACACAATATGAGCCCCACACTTCTCATTAGTGTGAAAGGGGTGTGAGGGAATTACTTGACTGTTTTCTTACGGCCTGTTCCAAAAAATGTACCCTGATGTCTGTATATTCTGAATTTTATCCATTTCCAGACTCTAACATGGAACTTCGGGAGAAGTGTTCTAAAGGCAGGCTGAAACTCTGGCTGACATTTTGAATGTGAGCACACATATATCAAGTTTACCCCACAAGCATATGTCATATGGAGAAAGTAGTTTTTCCATATTAATGATGGCATTAAACTTCTGTACTATATCACTCCCTTTAATATTCCCAAATTCTGCAAATATTTCATCTATTCTGCTATATTCTCCCATGCACACATACTACCTGCACTCCTGTTTTAAAAAAAGGCAAATTGATGGAAAATCCAAACCTCAGCTAGGTCCTGCATTGTTTCTGAACTAGAAGATAATTAAATGTCATCCCCTTTTTCCTGTCCCCTACACATAGCTGGTGGTGTTTTAATATTAAAGGTTTATTTCAGATTGTTTTCTGATCTTCTAAAATGTACCTACATCCAGACAATTCCAGTACTTTTCAGACAAGTATCTCCTGATCCAAAATTAACCTTCTGAGATTTGTTCATCACTAGTTTCATCAACGGGACATGCTGCTTTGTCACAAAAGGACATACCTTGCTGGAGGAAGGAAACTTGTCCTTTGGGATTTTACTCTATGGAACGTTCACTGTCTTGCACATGGCATTGATGATGAAAATTCATATTGGCCATTAGAAAAATTCACAACAATGCAGAAACACCAATTTGCACAAATACTCATGGAAGCCTTAATCTCTGAACGTGAACATTAATGACATAGGAACTCACACTGTAGCTTTGCACATCACTCTTTGATGAAAGAGATCAGATAACTTGCTGAGTTCTCATTGTTTCCTAGGAATTGACAGTGCTCAGTATCTAAGTGGAAATTTTGACAGAGAAAGGACTTAGTCTGGGGCTGTTAGCGGAACAGTATCTGAAAGGCCCAATTCTGGTGCCATGGAAGATCAATGGGAATTTTATCGCTGATCTCAGCTGGAGCACAAACATTCCCAAAGACCTTGATCCAGCAAACACTCATATGTTTGCAAACACTCATATGCTTGTGACCAGGAACAGCTAACAGGGAGTCTGGAGAGGGAGTTCTCCAGGTAAAAGAGGAGTAAAAACGGGACCCTTGTGGTAAGTGGCTGTCTGGAGTGTGTGTTTGTGTGTGGGAGAGTTATTTGCTGTGTGCTGAGCTTGTGTTTGTCTGGTTGGTTGGTTTGTTTGTTTGAAGGAGCTTCCAAAAGGTTTGAAATCTAGAAGCCTCTGTTAATTGGCTGAGCCTCAGTCAGGGGAAGGGGCTACCAGAGCTATATAAGCCTGTGATTCAGCGACCAGGGAGCTTGCGACCAGGAACAGCTAACAGGGAGTTTGGAGAGGGAGTTTGGAGGGCACTAGGGACTTCTGACCTTCTTTAAAACATAACTCTTATAATAATCTATATTCCAGAGGTTTAAAAAGAATCTCAGTTTCTGCTTAAACTTATTCATTAGAAAGATGGAGACAGAAGCCCAGCAGCAGAGTGGGGGCTATCCTGTTTATTGCGTCGAGTGCAACATGTATGATTACCTGCCCTGTGGGCGGGTGGCATATGTGTGCACCCGTTGCAAGGAGCTCCTGACCCTCAGAGACCGAGTTCGGGCTTTGGAGGCCAGGGTGGCTGAACTGGAGGAGCTAAGGGTGATAGAGAGATATGTTGATGAGACTTTCTGGGACACTGTAGTACTGTCCCACCTCCAGTCTGAGAGCCCCAGTGCTCTTTAGGAGGATGAAAGTCTCAAGTGAACAGAGCATTCAATGGGAGCAGAGGGAAACCATCCCGGAGTTGGGACCCTCCTCCCAGAGGATGTTGCGGTATCCTCTCGCACTGAGGATACCTCTGAGGGGGAGGGAATACCAGTTAGGAAAAGGCAGGTGTTAGTAGTGGGTGATTCGATCGTTAGAAACATAGATAGTTGGGTTTATGATGACCGGGAGAACCGTATGGTCACTTGCCTGCCTGGTGCGAAGGTTGCAGATCTCTCGAGGCATCTAGATAGACTTATGTGCAGTGCTGGGGAGGAGCCGGTGGTCATGGTACAGGTAGGTACCAATGACGTAGGGAAGGATAGGAGAGATGTCCTGGAGGCCAAATTTAGTTTGCTAGGAAAGAGACTGAAATCCAGGACCTCTATGGTGGCATTCTCGGAAATGCTTCCAGTTCCACGCGCAGGGCCAGGTAGGCAGGCAGAGCTTCAGAGTCTCAATGCATGGATGAGACGATGGTGTAGGGAAGAGGTGTTTGGATTTATTAGGAACTGGGGACACTTTTGGGAGAGGGGGAGCCTATACAGGAAGGACGGGCTCCACCTAAACCAGGGTGGAACCAGACTGCTGGCACTAAACATTAAAAAGGCCATAGAGCAGTTTTTAAACTAAGAGATGGGGGAAAGCCGATTGGTGCGGAGATGCACGTAAATCGGAGGGAGACTTCTCTTAGAGGAGAATCCATTGATAGAGATTCTCTAAGCTGTAGTCAGAAAGAGAGGAGGGGAGAGGGCAAACCATGGGCCAGAGCAGACAAACAACCGCATACAAAGGAATCCAATGCACCAGGGAAGGGCAGACAAATAAGCAGTGGCAAATTTTTAAAGTGCTTCTACACAAATGCTAGGAGTCTGACTAATAAGATGGGTGAACTAGAGTACCTAGTATTAAATGAGGAGACTGACATAATAGGCATCACTGAAACCTGGTGGAATGAGGAAAATCTGTGGGACACAATCATACCGGGATATAAAATATATCAGAAGGATAGAGCGGGCCAGGTGGGTGGCGGAGTGGCACTGTATGTGAAAGATAATGTAGAATCAAATGAAATAAAATATTAAATGAATCAACATGTTCAATAGAATTGCTATGGATAGTAATTCCATGCTCCAATAATAAGAAATTAGTAGTAGGGATATATTACCGACCACCTGACCAGGACAGCGATACTGACATTGAAATGCTGAGGGAGATTAGAGAGGCTACCAAAATAAAGAACTCTATAATAATGGGGGAATTTAATTATCCCCATATGACTGGGTACATGTCACCTCAGGAAGAGAAGCAGAGATAAAATTTCTCAATAGCCTAAATGACTGCTTCTTGGAGCAGCTGGTGCAGGAACCCACAAGGGGAGAGGCAATTCTCGATTTAGTCCTGAGTGGAGCGCAGGATCAGGTCCAGGAAATAACCGTTACAGGACCGCTTGGGAATAGTGACCATAATATAATAACATTCAACATTCCTGTGGTGGGTAGAACACCTCAGCAGTCCAGCACCCTGGCATTTAATTTCAAAAAGGGGAATTACACAAAAATGAGGAGGCTAGTTGAACAGAAATTAAAAGGCACAGTGACTAGAGCCAAATCCCTGCAAGCTGCATGGAAACTTTTTAAAGACACCATAATAGAGGCCCAACTTAAATGTATCCCCCAAATTAAAAAACATAGCAAGAGACCTAAAAAAGCGTCACCATGGCTTAACCACCATGTAAAAGAAGCAGTGAGGGACAAAAAGGCATCTTTTAAGAAGTGGAAGTTCAATCCTAGTGAGATAAATAGAAAGGAACATAAACACTGTCAAATCAAGTGTAAAAATGTAATAAGAAAAGCAAAAAAAGATTTTGAGGAACAGCTAGCCAAAAACTCAAAAAGAAATAACAAAATGTTTTTTAAGTACATTAGAAGCAGGAAGCCTGCTAAAAAACCTGTGGGTCCCCTAGACAATCGAACTATAAAAGGCGCAATCCAGGACGATAAAACCATTGCGGAGAAACTAAATGATTTCTTTGCTTCAGTCTTCACGGCTGAGGACGTTGGGGAGATTCCCAAATCTGCACCGTCCTTTGTGGGTGATGAATCTGAGGAACTGTCCCAGATTGAAGTGTCATTAGAGGAGGTTTTGGAACAAATAGAAAAACTTAATGTTAACAAATCTCCGAGACCGGATGGCATTCATCCAAGGGTTCTAAAAAGAACTCAAATGGGAAATTGCTGAACTATTATCTGTGGTTTGTAACCTATCCCTTAAATCGGCTTCCGTTCCTAATGACTGGAAGGTAGCCAACGTGACACCAATATTTAAAAAGGGCTCCAGAGGCGATCCGGGCAATTACAGACCGGCAAGTCTAACTTCAGTACCAGGCAAATTAGTCGAAACAATAGTAAAGAATAAAATTGTGAAGCGTGTAGAAGAACATAATTTGTTGGACAAAAGTCAGCATGGTTTCTGTAAAGGGAAATCCTGTCTTACTAATCTATTAGAGTTCTTTGAAGGGGTTAACAAACATGCGGACAAGGGGGATCCAGTAGATATAGTATACTTAGATTTTCAGAAAGCCTTTGACAAGGTCCCTCACCAAAGGCTCTTGTGTAAATTACATGGCCATGGGATAAGTGGGAAGGTCCGTTCTTGGATTGAGAACTGGTTAAAAGACAGGAAACAAAGGGTAGGAATAAATGGTAAATTTTCAGAATGGAGAGGGGTAACTAGTGGTGTCCCCCCAAGGGTCGGTCCTAGGACCAATCCTGTTCAACTTATTCATAAATGATCTGGAGAAAGGGGTAAGCAGTGAGGTGGTAAAGTTTGCAGATGATACCAAACTGTTTAGGATAGTCAAGACAGAAGCAGACTGTGAGGGACTCCAAGAAGATCTCACCAAACTGAGTGACTGGGCAACAAAATGGCAAATGAAATTTAATGTGGATAAGTGTAAAGTAATGCACATCGGGAAGAATAACCCCAACTATACGTACAGTATGATGGGGGCTAATTTGGCTATGACAAATCAGGAAAGAGATCTTGGAGTTTTTGTGGACAGTTCTCTGAAAACTTCCACGCAGTGTGCAGCGGCGGTCAAAAAGGCAAATAGGATGCTAGGAATTATTAAGAAAGGGATAGAAAATAAGACCCAGAATATCTTACTGCCCCTGTATAAAACCATGGTACGCCCACATCTTGAATACTGTGTACAGATGTGGTCTCCTCACCTCAAAAAAGATATTTTGGCCTTGGAAAGGGTTCAGAAAAGGGCAACTAAAATGATTAGGGGTTTGAAACGGGTCCCATATGAGGAGAGGTTAAAGCGACTGGGACTTTTCAGTTTAGAAAAGAGGAGACTGAGGGGGGATATGATAGAGGTATATAAAATCATGAGTGGTGTGGAGAGGGCCGATAAAGGAAAGTTATTTATTAGTTCCTTAAATAGAAGAACTAGAGGACACCAAATGAAATTAATGGTAGCAGGTTAAAACTAATAAAAGAAAGTTCTTCTTCACACACAGCGTGTAGTCAGCCTGTGGAACTCCTTGCCAGAGGAGGCTGTGAAGGCTAGGACTATAATAGAGTTTAAAGAGAAGCTTGATAATTTCATGGAGGTTAGGTCCATAAAAGGCTATTAGCCAGGGGATAAAATGGTGTCCTTGGCCTCTGTTTGTCAGAGGCTGGAGAGGGATGGCAGGAGACAAATCGCTTGATCGTTGTCTTCGGTCCACCCTCTCTGGGGCACCTGGTGCTGGCCACTGTCGGCAGACAGGATACTGGGCTAGATGGACCTTTGGTCTGACCCAGTACGGCCATTCTTATGTTCTTATGTTTGGCTAAGGTGCAATTCACCCTGAGCTGAGAGCCAGAGCAAGCCCTGTGTACAACTGACATCCTAAGTCAGCTCTCAAAACAGAGTATCATTGATGCTGGTCCTCTGTGCAGGGTTGAGATTCACTTTGGCACTAAGGTAGTTCAATTAATTCAGTGGCAACAGGATTAGGGCCTGTATTGCATTAAATTTAGTAAAGATAAAGGATGTAGGATAAATAAGGGCTTCGGGAGTGGATCCTAAATGAGAATAATTAAAAAGCATTAACTGACATCTTTCCTAATCACGGGTCTGATCCTGTAATTACGTCAAATGGCGCCAGTTGAGGATCTGATCCCAAAACAAGCTTTGCTCCTTCCTAAGGGTTCACTGCCATTTACTACAGCAAAGCAACAATTCTCTTCAAAGTGAAAAATACATTTTTTTTTCTGCAGAGAGGAACCATACAACAGACCCCAAAGATGGAGCACATGTTTATTGCAATAGTAACTTCTTGAAAAGAAAATGATGCTTTGGTGCCTCAAAGGTATTCTTCCCATGGACCTTCTAGGCATGTATATAAAGTAGAAGAAAATCATAGCAACAAGAAGGGTTTTTTCCCCCATATTGATTTTTGTTACATTTCTGGTGACTTACTGAAAAGATAGCCAGAAGCTATTTGTAGGTATAATATCACTAACAAATTCCACAACACTGGCACTGGCATGCCCAGGGTTGTTACAAGTAGCACAATAAGGATAATTCACCACAGTGTAAAATATTATAGAGATATTTAGTCTCATCTTCAGAAAAGCCCATTTATTTCAGTGGAGTTATGCTGATAAGTCTTTTTAACACTAGATTTTATTAGGTTTTCTTCTAATTATTTTAGAATAATTCCATCGTTGTTACTGCAGTTACTCCCCGTCTCCAGCAGAGTAGATGAGAGTAGAAATCCACACGCAGGGCCAGGTAGGCAATCGACTCTCGGGCGTTTTATATCAATGAACCTGCATTTACTTGAGTGGTTTCACTCATGTTTGGAAGTATCCATCTTTAATCTGATGTTGCTTATATTTACTCCCACCAGCCAAAAAGTATAATATAATATAATATAATATAATACTTTTATTTTGAAGTTTATCTACTCAGAAAATAAATTTGGTTGTAAAGAATGGTCATTAAAATTGCACCCCATAGATTATGTACATAAATATTATGCTCAAAGATGAACTCTGGGACAAAGGGAAAGATGGATATGTAAATCCTGTAGCCAGAAGCTCTAGAACACGAAGAGTGCTTTACTCCTATGTGTTTTAGTGAATAGGGGTTTTGGCTATTGGGCTGCTTCATCGGTGTAAGCTATTTACTTGAAACTCCAGGTAGACAGAAGCTCCACAGAGGAAGGAGATCTCTGGTTATCTACTGTTGAACAGGGAGATGTGTTGCTACAGAGAACTGCCCGCTTTGGATGTCACCATAACTGTACGTAAACTGAAAATTGGTCAGGTTGTGGAACTGAACAAAGTGCAGAGGGGGAAGGATACTTACTTTATGATAAGGAATGTATGGTAAGGTGCTCAGGAGCTATGTATGAGAATTCACATGAGGAATCAGTTCACTTAGAAGCTGCAAAGGATTGAAGAAAAATTGAGCAAACTCTGATGATGATGATCTTTCTGCCACCCACTAAAATAAGGTAAAATCACTCTCGTTGGGTTAGACAGAGGATCTTCAGGACAAAGGAGTTTGAAACAGGCCTTTTTGAGTGTACCTTAAGGAAGGTTACACCATCTGCTGACTGGTTCAGGAAGGATAGGAGGAATACACATGATAAGAGGACCTTTGCCTATTGGATGGTCACATCAGTGACTTGGGAAGTAAGCTGATGGAGTACTGCCAAAGTTACTGTTAGGTAGTATTTTATTTATCATTCATTTTGCTAGAGTGCAGTTGTGTTTTTCCAAGTTGGTGCTATGTTACCTTTCATAAACCAACAGTAAATTGGGAAATATTGCCTTGCAACAGCTCTTAGGGAAGCAATAGTTAGTGATGCCAAAAATTCTGCATGGGAGTTCAAACCAGTGGTGTTTGTTGATGGTAAGAGGGACCCACAGCTATTTGAACCCTGCTCTTGTTTTTACTGACAACACTTGGCAGCAGGATTACAGATAACTAAATGATTGAGTCAAAACAATATTTTTGTCCTGATTCAGTAATTTTAAAGCCTTTGCTTTTCTCCTCCTTTAAAAGATCAAAACAAACATTCTAAAGTAATAAGGCCTAATTCTGGGCTGCCTCATATCAGTTTACACTGGATTTAGGCCTAGCAAGAGCAGAACTAGGACTTGGATTTTGAACTTGGCCATATCAGAAGCCTGCAAGGAAAATTCATTGAGCTGTTAACAAGCTGCAATATTTGCATCCCCTCTTTCATGTTTTACCTTCTCCAGAAGAACTTCACATGAGGACAGAAATTTTCTTAACTACAAAGACAGAATTAACACAAGGTTCCAAATACAGAGTTTCTTTCTCACTTAATTCATGACCCTCTAATCCCAACTGAAGTCAAAGACAACTGAGCAGATGCTGTGTCTCCCAGAATAAGGTCCAAAGTGAGTAACGCTAAAATCTTTGACCCAAGCCTACAAACCTTTACTCCCATGAGCAGTGCTTAATGTAAGTCAATGGGACTCCTCACATAAGCAACGATGTGATTCACTGATGTGAACAAGTGTTTGCAGGCCTGGGCAACTTTTGCTGTTGACTTGTGTGAGTTGATATTCAGGGCGTGTACATTGTCACAAGGAGTTTTTATTTGTATGTTCATAAAATATTTGAATTACACTTGTCCGAAACATGCCTCCAGCTCCATGCGGATGTTTCAAAAAAAGCCTAATAACGAACAGATTTCAGGGCAGAAAAGTGCATTTTCTTACAGGCGCTTTTAAACCCAACTGTACTTCAAAGTCTTGATTACAAGCAAAGCCTTGCTGCTTATGCTGCTTTGACTGGGATGTTAAAAATGAAAACTCATTGTTCAGTCCCAAGAGGATTCAACAGCACTAAGTTCATTGCCCATCCAAAACAGGATAATATTTCCTATTCCTATCCTGCTGGTATTGGTTCCAACTTGGAAAACAGCCTCCTTTCATAATTCAAGCCGGAGCTACACTGAAGCAAAACTTCTCAGATATTATAAGCCAATGTGAACTCAAAAAAAAGAATTCACTGCTCAAGGCCAAATAGCTTCAAAGCTAACAATCCTCCAGAGTCAGTGTGAAAGTGTTGAAACTGTCAATGTCAACTTACACCATGCATAGAGAGTGTAAAACTTCAATAATGACATCATGGAGAAAAGGACAAAGGGCAGGCACTACACAGAGAAGTGCCAGTGCTCTTCAAATCTTGAAACCTTCAAGGATTTATCTGGACTAACACTTCTACACATAGTCATTGGGGTCTTAGGCTATACTGATTAAGGATTTAGCTTATTCAAAGGCTCTCGCTGATAATAAGGATGACAAGGTTTCAGCAGCTCTATTGGATTCCATTAACTTGCACTTAACAAAAAAAGAAAAGAAAAGAAAAAGAAACAAACTCCAAAACAAAACAGGATCTTAATCTTTGCTCTGATTGTTTTTTCCACCCTTTCTATCCCTTTGTTTTCTTCTTCTTCTTTATATTAATCATTTAACCCATATTAATGTTTGGGTTTGGTTCACAAACACATTACAGAGCACTTACATTCTAAGTTCCCAGAAGATTTGAATAAATTCCCCAGAATTTTCCTAGGCTCCACCTATCTTGCTCACTCATTCAGTTGTATAGAGGCAGCAGATAAACTTTGGGGAAGAGAGAAAAGGTATGTGTCACAATTTAGAAAGGCAAAGTTCATCTAATCAAAACAAACAAACAAAAAGGAAACATTTTTCCAAATAGGCCTTGCATGCCACATATTTTATTTTTCTATTGGAGAAAGACCTGCAGAGTATATCCAAATTCAAACTCATTGGGGGTTCTAACTTCAGGTCTAAACTTAATGGATCAGGCACATCTCTCATTTGTGTAATGATTTTCACAGTGGCCAGCACAAGCTGCACTGATATTCTCAACAGAATATTTTGTCACTCACCTCTCCCTACATGGCCAAGATACCATTGTTATTAATTATCATTGTTATTATTATTACAATACTAATCATTAGCAGCCCCAGCCAAGATCTCAGCCTCATTGTGTTAGGTGTTACACAGACATTTAGAAAGAACAACAAGATACACCTACATCAAAGATCTTACAGTCTAAAGAGACAAGACAGGAAAAGGGTGGGAAGCAGGAAGTCTTATTATCCCCATTTTACTAATCTCAGATTTAGAGATGAAGTGATTTCTGTCATATGAGAAGGCTATGGGAAACCAGATACTGAACCAAGACTGCCAGAATCCCAGACAGTGCTTTAACCATGAGGCCGTCCTTCCTGTCTACATGCTCCTCTGCCCTTTCTACTTCCAAAAACGGCACAGTCTTTTCAGTTTTCTGAAGCAGGCACCTTTTCTTTCCAAGGATACCCCAGATTCCTTTACACCAGGGTGGGCAATAATTTTTGAAAGGGGGCCACTTCATGAATTTCTGAAGTGCTTGCAGGCCACCCCAGAAGGGGTGGGGCCTCGGGCGAAAGGGGAAGGGCCATGATTGGCCTGGGGTGGGGGAGCACATGAAGTTTTTACCCCCTGCCCCCGCCCTGCCAGGTGCACACAGTGCCTAGATAGAATTGCCTGCTGTTATGAACAGCTGTTAGTTCCCTCTAAGTGCTGCACACCCTTGGCAGCAGGAGAATAATTTGGACATTCCCTTTGCCCCCAGGCCAATCAGGGTCTATGAGGGCGGGGAACACACAACGTCTCTCACCTCCCTCCCCACCTTGCCAGGGGCACACGGTGCCTAGAGGGAACTGCCAGCCATTTTGAACAGGTAGCGGTTCCCTCTGGTTCTATGCACCCCTGGTGAGGGGAGGAGTCTTTGCATGCTCCCCATCCCAGGTTTTGATTGGCCTGGGGGCAGGGGAGTGGCAGAGTGGCCATGGCCTGGATCAAACAGCTTGGCAGGCTGGATCTGGCTCGCAGATGCTGTTTTGCCCGCCCCTGCTTTGCACTGTCTACAGTCATGTTATAGTTGAGACAATGTTGTAGCCATTATGTAGGATTCCTAGGTACATCTGAGTCCCGAAAGTGCCTGGGCAGGAGCTGAGACACCCTTGAGCGAGAGGGGGAACGAAATAGGTACAAACTCCAAAGCCAGACAAGAACAGTATAGAACTGATTTGGGGCTGCAGTACTGTTTCACTGGACACCCTAAATATCTACCCTTTTAGAAGGAACAAAGATTTGTATCTGGATTTGTACCTGTAAACAAAGAGACCACTTTTAGTGTTAAAGTGCTTAGAACATCTACAGCCTTAGAAATGTGCACCTAGGATTAGCCAACAGCTAGCGGGGAAGAAGCAAACACCCTCATGTCACTTTTCAGAACAACACCTGCACTGGCATTCAGTGGCACAATCAGTGAGAGAGCACAGAAGTTTTCTATTGTAGGTTCTTACGTCACACCCTTTACTGTAGGATAAGCCCCTCACAATGTTTAGCCTCACAATACTCCTGGAAGTAGGTGAGCATATATTCTGTTTTGTCCAGGACAGTCCCTTTTTTAGGACTGGGACAAATGCATAGTTGTGTCAAAAAAGTGAGGTGCAAGGATCATGCAGTGAGGAAGACACAAATGGCAATGCCAGCCCTGCATGGGAAAGAGGGTATGGGCTAAGCCAGGAGTTTGGAGCTGGCCCTGTATGCAAAGGGTCAAGGAAGGTCTCAGGCCAGCCCCAGGTGGACAGCAAAGAGGTCTTGGGCTGGCCCACATGCAGGGTACAATGGGAAGAGGGGGACTCAGGTTGGCCTTGTGCAGTGTCCCATTTTCCTCGTGGGAAAATATGGCCATCCTATCTGGAAGGTAGGGGAGTGCTACCAGAATAATAAGAATTATCCCCATTTTACAGATTGGGATCTGAGACACAGAGAGATTAGATGACCTACTCAAATGAACACAGGAAGTCTGTGATAGAGCAGGGAATTGAACCCAGAACTCTAGATTAGCACCCTAACCACTAGAGCATCCCTCTTTGCTTTGATAAATGGGTCATTGCTTGGTGATTCCGTTTATTGTATTCAGCCATTAACCATTGTTTTGGGGGACAGTGCACCCTTGCAGCTTGCAAACAGTTCACCTCAGGACAAACTCAACCATTGCAATGATTGCCCTGGGACTTCTCCTATTGGCAATACACAAAAGTGCTATGGTTCTTGTGGCAGTAAGATTTGTGTGAGGTGTGGGGGGGGAGGAATGGTGCTCACTAGATTTACTTTCCCCATATTTTATCATTGTTTCTGACAAACCAGCAACTGCTTTTTTCCTCTCAGCAACTGTGTGCCTTAAAAAGAAATTAGCATAAAGGAACAAAGGTGAGCAAGATTATCACAACCATGGGAGAGGACAAGAGAAAGGGGATGCTGGGAACACTGCAATGCTCTGCTGTGTTAATGCACTTATTTTTGCTGAAGGGACTGCATCACAGTGCTGACTATTAAACATTTATGAGGAAGATTTCACATACGTTCTCTGAAGCCTCTGGCTCATATATGTTTTCTTATGTTCTTGCTTTAAGACCTGCATACATAAACCCGTCCTCGATTGAGTCACCTATTGTGGGCCTGATTCTAATCTCATTTACACCAGTTTTATACCATTGTAATGACACTCACTTCAGTGGATTCACTCCTGGTTTACATCAGTATGAGATCAGAATAAGGCCTTGTTGGGGAGATCTGTATGTTTTTAAATCAGGCCTATATGGCACAAAGTCGTCACAGCAAAAAAGAAAACCTGTACTTATAACTCAATAAAGTACAACAGTTGGTTTAACTCTTAATATTTAAAAGCTGCTGTGTTTATTTGCAGGAGAGGGGTCTTTTCATATTCCTGTCATACTTCTTATGAGTATCCTACCTGATCCCACCCCTTCTTACCAGACACTATCACGCATGCCATTCTTCTGCCTCAGGAGGACTAGAACTGACTGAAGCCCATGGGCCAGCTCTAGCCCTGTTTCATTCAATATTCGCTCCTGTGAAAAGAGCCAGAGCATGACCTAGGAACCATGTACGACCCACATAAACCATATTTTAAGGCTTAAAATATGAGCGGGACTTATGCACTGCACAGGTTTCAGGCTGACCATCTGCCATTGGGTGAAGACTCTTCAGTGGACTGAAGAACTTCTTGTCTATGCAAAGGCTAGTGAATACATTGTTCTTGGCCGCTAGAGCATTCCCTAGAAACAGCCGGATAGAAGAAAAAGAGAAGAAAGTAGGAGTCTAACTCAGGTCTCCTGCTGCGATAAAACTCTGCCACTGGACAACTCAGTCTCAGTATTTCTAGTTTGTCATCCTGCTACCAAATTTTCAAGTGAGATGGGTCACAATTCCAGTCCCAGAATGACAGTGAGCTCTACAACAGTTCTGCTGCTGGTAAACATTATTCCAATGTCTTTGAACAAGATGTCTAGGCCCAAATTATGAAGAAATAAAATTCTGTTATTAGACAATGACAAGCCCAACCCTTACTGGATGCCACTGTAAGCCCTGAATGAAATAGCATGGATCGTATCATCAATTGGCATAAAACACTATAGTCCATTGAAGTCAGTTCAGTAAAATAACATTAATTCACACCAGCTGACAAGCTGGCCCTGTATTCATAGTGTGCCTTTTGAAAAGGGAAACTTCTCATATTGTAAATGGGGAAAAAAGACTCAGATCTTTCATTTTGATTTTAGTGCAGAGGTAAAACAAACACAGATGCATACACTAAAGAAGGAGGCTGCAAGTAAACATTAAACCTGGGAGAGCAGCCCGTATTCCACTCTGTGTTCACTTGAGATTTCAAATCTTTGCATTAGTTTTACAGAGCTAAACACACAATGGGATGCAAAGGTACATTCACAAGACCAGTCTTCTGACTCTCAGTAATCACCGTGTTTTACATTACGTAACATCGCTGCTGAAAAGGCTGGTTGTACTAATAGGAAGTGATAGTTGATCCCATTTAGAGAAGCATTTTCAAGAGGCCAGCCCTGTGTGGGAGAGGGGGTTTGGGCACTGAGAGGACTTTCAGATTCCTCCATCCCCTCCCCTGGGGATGGCTGCAGTGGAGAAGAAATATCAAAAGAAAGTTAATGTTTATTTTCTTTTTTGTTGGTAATAATTAAGTACAATGCTGCAAACAAAGTCATGTTTCTCCTACAAATCATATCTTCACCCAATAAAAATTAGAAAGGCTGGGGGGAGGAAAGACCAAAAGAAGTGAAAAATTTGCAGGCTTATTATTAGAACACTATGTCTTCTATTTAATTTGCAGAACTTATAGAGTACATGCCAGACCAAATTCTGTTGCTAGTTATACTGTTAAAAATCCAGAATAACTCAATTAAAAAAGACAGCTTTTTTTCCCCCCGTCATGTGATTCCAGAGCAGGGGTGGGCAATAATTTTTGATGGGGGGGCACTCCAAGATTTTGGTAAATGGTCAAGGGCCGCACTTTTCTATGTAGAAGATGCGGGATCTGGAATGTAACTTGGGTGCAGAAGGCAAATCAGGGTAGGCGTTGGAGTGCAAGAGAGGGTGTGGAGTCTGAGAGACAGTTTAGATGAAGGATGTGACCTGTGGCAGGGGACTGTGGTGCAGGAAAGGATTCTGGCCTGGGGGGACAGGTTTGGGCAGTGCAGGGTCTAGGAGGGGGTCATGACCTGGGGCAGGGAGAGAGGAGGGTGCCGAGGGTGGTGACCTGGGGCAGGGGATTGAGGTGCAGGGTTTAGGAAGGGGTATGCGTGAAGGAGAAGATTCTGGCCTGACGGATGTAGAAGTGGGTGTAGGGTCTGAGAGGGAGTTGGGGTGTGAGAGAGGGTGGGGTGACAAAGAGAGGCTCTGACCTAAGTAGCTTCCAGCCAGCAGCATGCTCAGGCAGGCTTCCCTCTCTGCCTGCCAGCACCCCAGACCGCTCAAAGCAGCTGGCTGTTCCATGTGGCTCTCTGCACTGTATGGGGAGGATTTGCGTACTGCCCCTGCCCCTAGCAAAATATCTCAGCTCCCATTGGCTGGTTTCCCTATTCCAGAGCAAACACACCAATTCATTAATGTAGCTGAAATCAGAAGCCAGATCTTGTCACTCACATTACATTAGTTTTGCAGGATGCCATGTGGCTACAAATGAAGCTACTTTTGCACTGTTTCTGTCAATACCAACTTTAACCGAGACTTTTCCATAATAGTTACTTTGAAGTGCATTTAGTCTGCTAAGACTCTCAACACTGCATTGTACTATGTCTGCACTGTGTTTTTCTTTTACATTGATAGAAAAACTGATGCAGAAGAGATGTGACTTGCCCCAAGAAAATCATTGTGAGACATGGAGTTAGAATTCTGGAATTTCCGACTCCTAAATTAATGTTTATACCTCCCTTCTTTGCCTCTCCACTTTCATTTTTACCACAGTGATAGAAAGACCTGAGCAGTGTCAAAATACTACCCCACGGTTCCTTTTTCTTTGTATATTCTCAGCCCATACTGAAACGGCAGTTGTGTGATTATAGACACTTACCAATATTTTGCGACCAAATCAGCGGCAGGTCCACTGAAACAGCCGATCAAGAAGTGCCATATTTTATCAAATCTAGCTGAAAGTTGTTGGAAGGACTCGGATATTTCTTGGAACAACCTGGATGAGGGGATGGATTGCACCCTCAGCAATTTTGCAGATGCCACTAAGTTGCGGGGGAGGTAGATACGTTGGAGGGTAAGGATAGGTCCAGACTGACCGAGACAAATTGAAGGATTGGGCCAAAAGAAATCTGATGAGGTTCAACAAGGAGAAGTGCAGAGTCCTGTACTTGGGATGGAAGAATCCCAAGCACTATTACAGGCTGGCGACTGACTGTCGAACCAGCAGTTTGGCAGAAAAGGATTTGGGGATTAGAGTGGATGAGAAACTGGATATGAGTCAACAGCGTGCCCTTGTAGCCAAGAAGGCTAACGGCATATTAGGCTGCATTAGGAGGGCCATTGCCAGCAGATCTAGAGAAGTGGTATGTGAAACTAGGAAGTGTAAAATCATGTGAAACCAAACAAAAGGACTGGATGAGCCCTTCTGAACTTACAACTACCTTGTTTCACCAGCACCATTGCTACTGGCACTGTCCTCCATGCCTTTTGAGGTTCAGCCATAATAGATGGTTGAGGGATTTGTTAACATTGCCTCTTCCAGCAAAGCTCCAGCAAAAGGCATACACTCACAAAAGCTTCTGTAATTATTCACTGCACAAACTAAACTGGAAACAGCAGGCCAAAGATGAGTTGGGGCCATTAACTCTAGAAATGGGACCAGTGCTCATCCAATCCCAGCCTTCTTTCCTTATCCAACCTCTGCTCCCCCCCCCCCCCACACACACACACAGAAGTAAATGCATTGCCGAAGAAACTGCAATAGATGGACTGTATTTCATATGGAAGTGTTGAGCTTGACTTTTAAATCAGATATGTCATCTATTGACTCCAGCCCTGTAAGTCACCTTTTGAAACAGATGGCTCCCCTTGTGAATTAGACAGGCAGATTATCTAGTAAATCATCTCCAGAGCGTGTCCAGTATTGCACTTTGCAAAGTGAATAGCCACACAAACCAGCTGTATTTGGAAAAGGTGCTACAATATCTACTAAAACATTTGCTTCCAGGACTGGACACAGACAACTTCCTTGCTGCTACTGAAGCTCGGGCAGCCATTGATAGACCTATTGTGCCAACATTAAGTCGCTGATATATAAACAGGATGATGGTACAAGGAGCAAGAAAATTTTGGCTGCAAAGACAGCTGCATAATTTGCATCAAGAGACAACTGAAAACCTAGCGCCCCATAAGAAATTATGGAGCAAAGGTTTAACCCTTCCCTATTCTCATTCCAGCCATTGGCAGAGGAATATATTTTTCTTGCGCTCATTCTCTTTTCTCCCTGGAACCTTTGTCGCACAAATGAGACTTTTTTCAGTTCTCACTCATGCCCTCAGTGAAAGACAGCAGTAGACTCTATATGCTATAATTGGATTGACTGGCTGACTGATTCCTATCCTCCCCTTTTACAGCCTTGGGAACCTGGGAGAAAAAAAGGTGGAACAACCAGCCACTCAAAACCACAGAATATTTCAAAGGTTAAAGAGTACAGCATGCGACTTCTGTCTGTTATGGATGACTGGGCTTTGAAATTCAGATGTCTTATTTCCACTACTTTCTTATCGAGATGGTCACAGGGATGACAAAGGCTGGGAAAGTCAGGTCATTCTCATTAAGAGCTTTTTTTTGTTAGTTTTAAAAAACAGTTCTTTTCTTTTCTAAAATACAAGTGTGCTTGGGAAAATGGACTACTGATCACATTAGCCTAACCCAGACATAGAGATGAGAGGTGCTGTGCAGGTTTGACTTATATTTCTACTAGTATACTTAATTTCTCAGAGATCACTGTGGGCAATAATATGAGATAAAAATAAGGGTACCCATAATGTTGCAGAAAAGGTCTGAGCTAGTAGGAAAGAGCTTATTGAGTAGGAGTGAGCACTGCCGTTTAGCCCCAGTTAGACCAGATCAACTTCCTTCCCTTTCTTCTCACTTTCGTTCCCATATAGTTGATGAATCAGCTGATCTTAAGCACATACTCTGAATGGGTTTTATATTCTAACAGACTGCTGGAGAACTTCATTGAGGTCACTATGTTTTGGACTAACCCAGGACTTTTTCCACCACTGCTTCTATTTAATTCTTCCAGTCTTTTCTACCATGAATCTCTTCTTAGGGTACATGTGTACACACACACACACCCACACAGAATGGATTATGTTACCTAATACATTTATTCTTATATAGGAGACTAGGGGGCTAGGTGGAACTACCACCACTAAAGTGAAACTGAGAAATCTCACTAACTCACATGTGCTTTTTACGCCTATTGGAGAAAAGTATCTGAGCTCAGCTTCTGATCATTTTGCACAAAGCTCCTGGATCCCTCTTGAGTAGATCTGCCAAATCTGCTACACTATTGTAGGCATCCTTAGAGTTGTAGTTGATTCATGTTCTTGAGCCTGCCAACAAGCATTCCAACACTTTTCTAACAGCTGCAAAGATGAGCAAGGATGGTCTTGTGGCTAAGGCATAGAACTGGAAGTCAAGAGATACAAGTACTACCCCAAGCGCTGCCACAGCTATTGTATGACCTTGGAGGAGGGGAAAAAAAAATCACTGAATCACTCTGACACATTTTCCCTGTTTTTAAAATGGGGATTTCAATGCTTGCGTCACAGAGAGGTTGTGAGCTTGTATTTATTAACATTTTTAAGGAGTTTTGCGATTGTCCAGCAGAAACGTCTAAAGAAATGCAGAATATTATTAATAGCACTGTTGAAAATTGGCCTTACCATTTCACAAACATCAGTGAAAATCTTCCTTTCTATTTGACTGGCAAGAGTGGCCACAGTTTTGAGTTTGAATGTAGCCCAGAATTCAAAGTGTAATGCTTCTGGAACTACCTTTTTTCATCTGATGTCTTGCAAGCAACCTGTGAAATCATACATTTTCTGCAATTTTATGGAAAAGCCATAACTCAATTCCAGTTTTATTTGAAGTGCTCCCTTTTAGGAAGTCCTTGGATTGGATTTTGAATTTGAAATGAAAGCTAAAATCAGGTGAATGTCACTTAGATTCAGGGTCCCTAAGCTTTGCCTGCATTAAAGTCATTTTGCAGTAATGATTCCCCCAGTCCTACTACTGATTCAGCTTTGGTGTTAGCAAAGTTGCAAGCACCTTAGCCTAGTTGGACTGCTGGCTGCTTATACTTCTTTAAGCACCATCAGTCTGCTCTGAGCAGTCATGGCACCTTATTTGCTAACATAGAAACATCTCCCTAAACATCTTCTTTAGCATAATCTAAAATGGCAGTACGGTTGAGACATATTTTTTCCTCCTTGTTTTCGCTGGTTCTATCCAGTCATTATAAGCGCACACACACACAAAAAACCCCACACAAAAAAAACCCCACCTGTATTTACAAACAAATGTCTTCAGTATGATTTTTCTGGTTCTGCAAAGTTATCTACCAGAACTAGTGACTGATGGATTGAATTTAGTCCTTAAAAGGTAATAGTTTAAACGTTATAGCAGCTTTAACATGTCAGCTGTTAAACTTATTGGTGATGCAGCTGTTCAACGTGCAGTGTGGGTAATATTTACATGATTTACTCGGTAACACACAGTTTTTGATTCAATAGTAATGTATTTGATTCAATAGGTGATGCATCTAATTCAACAGGGAGTCCATCTAATTCAAAGGTGATGCATTTGATTCACTAGCTGATGTACCTGATTTAGAAAGTGATGGATCTAGCTCTCTGTGAATGATTCCAATTCCCCCATGCAAGGTATTTACTTCAGTATGTGATGTATGATTTTTAATAATAATGCATGTTTCTCCGATAGCAAATGTATTGGCTTCAATTTATATCCTGCCTTCCTGAATCTGGAGTGGAATGATGCCGTCCAACCAGGGTTCAGGTGAAACTCACAAGCAATCTGAAACATTAGGCAGCTAAAAAAAAGAGGGGCCAACTTATGTGATAAAAGCCATGCTTCCCAGCTGAAGTATTTTCACCAGATGTGATGTGTGGATACAAATGCCCTGTCACTGTTGTTATTGCTACTACTGTACATGGAGGGGAAAAAACCCAAATCCATTTACTTTTAGTGTCATTGTTGGGATTAGATACTCAGTACTTATTTCCCCAGAGCTGTATGAGCTTTCAAATCACTGTATCTTGAACTAATACGTCCCCTCACCCCACTTGCGGTGTTATTTATTTTGTTCACTGTGGGAGAATATTTAGTGCTTGTGAAACAGAGGGCTGATAAACACTGGTTAGTGCCCAGCCTAGTGCAAGCAAAGGATTCTCCCCTTAGTGCTGTTGCATTTCATTCCCCATTTCCATCCCCTCATTTTTGATCTAGGGTCTCTGGCGCGTGGTGAATGTCAGTCATACACTGGACTCCCATTGCACTGGCCAAATGCTATATTTATACCAGCATGCAGATGATGAACTAAGCGTTTTGTGTCTTTAATTGTGGTGGAAGTTGATTATTTGTATTTATTTTAGTGCCTAGAGCCCACAGTCAGGGCCCATTATATAGGCTCTGTTCAAACATGAAAGAAAAGACATAAGTCACTCATGTGCCCAACTGTCTGATATCCACAGGGCTTTTTTTGTGACGGTACTGCCCGGAATGGCATACCGTCACCTATTTTCCCAGCCCACAGAAAAAGAATGGGATTTCACCTGCGTGTACTAGCACCTGTTTTCCTGGGGCAGCTCAGCCCCAAGCATGGTTTTTTGGGGTTTTTTTGCTCAACCAGTTTGCCCCAGAGTACAAAAAAAAGCACTTGATATGCATATCAACACAATTATTGCATGTGATGAATATGCAACAGGGACATTATATTTTTGCAGGTGTTCATCTTATACCCAGAGTTGACAACTTGCCCCTGAACTTTGCAGACTACTATCTGAAAATATGCATAGGAAGATGTATATAGTGTAGCCTTATAAACTAAAGTCTCCAGGGGCTAAAAAGGCTGCTAAATATCAAACTAGGTATCTAATCTAAAAAGATGTTTTCTTTCACTTTTCATTGCTCCAGGCTGTGTCAAGAGATTCACTGAACCTGTTGCAGGAGTCTTAAATAGTCAGCTTTCTTCCATTCACTGACTTTTCTGGGTTGAGGTTCCTGCACTTGGTATCATATGCTCAGACAGAATACATTAGCACATGGAGAGTCTGATCTGGGGAACTGGGGCTTTTTCTTTCTTTCTTTCTCAGTAGTGATTGAAATCTGTCCTTTACATTATGTTGCATCAAATGACATCAGTCCACTTCAGTTTGATGCCTCAGGTAGTAAAATGCATAATCATTAGGTGTGGAATATGTGTGTTAACAGCCCTTACTTACATCACAGTTGCTTTAATGAAGAAAAATTAGCTGAAATAATAATAATGAGGCCACAAAGAGAATTGGCTGATAGTTATGATGTCAGTTCTTAAATGGAATTCACACATTAGATACCATTTTGGAAGACTTTATGTTCATGGCTATAAACACTGTTCTGCTATTAGGCAAGTGTATCTTTATGCTTAAATGTACTTCTTATCTTAATAGTGTCCACCTAATGTGATAGGTCTTACAAGTGTCCGTTAAAAGTGTGCTTGGTATGTTGAGCAGAGAGCATGTTCTGTCTCCCTTGGAAGGAAGGAAAACCCATAATTATAGCTGGCTTGAAGGTCTTGGAAACCAAGACAGCAGATAGTTCTTTGACTGGAATTCTATATACTTTCATCTCCTTCTCCTTAATATACAGTGATCTCACCTGATCGGGTTTTCCTCATATCCAAAAGCATTTGATCAGTACTTCACTCTCTGATCCCATGAATATGTCTATTTAAGCATAACAACTACAAACAACTTTTGTGTGTCAATTTTTAAAGCCACCCGATAAATAGCTTTGAGGTCAACAACACAGGTTGCTTTCCACTGGCAAGCTTTCCACTATGCTACCTCACTATCTCTATGTGCTACTGTGGGCTCCAAATCCTACATTTTAGAGGTTAAAGTCAGTTTATTTACAATTAAATGCCCTTTACAAACATTCTTTTGCTCCCTCCACTAACATTTGAGAGTTGGGGAGGAATGAAGGAAGAGGCATGTTGCTTCAGGGTCAAGAATGACTAGATACACCGCTAATTGTTTTGGCTACTTTTTAAATACCTCTCCTAGGGGCAGGAAAGTTGATCTCACCAGCAGGCAAATGAGCAGACAAATTTGTCTCTGTCAGTCTGTTTCCCAGACCTACAAGATTCTTTGCATGTTCTGAGGTTTGGAAACTATATAGGATGCACTCCCTCCTGTCGGCAGAGAAGTGCCATAGGCACTGTCATTAGCTGAACATTGCCATTTTTTAAAGTCCAGACATGTTTCACAGAGGAGCTGCAGCTGCTGCTTCTTGGGGTACTGAGTAGAGGACAGTGACTTCCCCCCAGAGACCCAGGTGCAGCACTGCTTATTGAAACAGGTGTGATGCTTCATTAAGAAAGAGCATTTGCCTAAATACAAGGGGAAAATGGGAAAACAGCTCTTATCAATGATGCTTAATCCTAAACCGACAGATTTTTGTTGCTGATGGAAGTGGATGTGCCATGGGTGTAATACATACAAGAAAATCTTCCCAAATTTCCCTTTATTTTCTTGTTGAACATCCTCTCCTTCCACTTTTAACAACCCTATCAGCAAATAGAGCGGCCTCCGAACTCTTTTCTATGATAGCGGAGGAGAATTTTCAGCGCCTGTAACTGAATCAACTCCATTTTTTCCTTCATGGCCACAAATGTGCTATTTCCCGGGCTGGTATTTTTAGCAGCCATGTGCAGTACCTCTTCCTCTGGGGACAGGTATGTGTTTCTTGGCTCACTATTCTATTGGTATCATTTATCTGTATTAATCAGGACTTCAGTCCACTTGTGCTAAGCTTTCTATAATCCCACCTGAAGAGACGACCCCTATCTCGAAGAGCTTAAACCTCCTAGAAGACATAGGAACAAACAAGGTGTTGGGCATCCCAGGTAATGGGATGCACAAAATGTTCTTTTTCCTGTACTTGCTTTCCTCTCTCTGGTCCTATGTCCAGCAGAGTAGATCTCGCAACATCAAGATCCATCATTAGGCCAGCTCCCAGGAAATGCTGTGGTTTAACTCTTGAAATGATTCAGTTTTAACTCCCTGGGAAACAGACTCACTCTGGCCACAGTAGCCAAGTCCTTGCGCTGGTGAGAGTCAGAGAGGTGTATGTTACAGGGTCTCAAAAGTGCATTGCCTCTCTATTAGCCAACAGCAAGGAGGTCTGTTGCAAGCTCCTTCCCATGCCAGATCAGTGCTACCAGAGGAAAGCAAATAGAGCAGCAATGCATTGCTTCTTAGGGCAGCAGCATATAGGTTTTGCAGCTTGGGGTATATCCATGTCAGGTGTAGCTGTAACCTAACGCTAACAATGTATCTGTGATATAGACAAACACCCACACACGTACACACACCAGCTACATATCGACTGCTCAGATCCATGTGAAAAAATGCATTTACTCAGAACATTCTGCTTCACCTACTTTCTTCCCACTACAAGAGGTCAACCTTCTTATTTAAAATAGCTGAGTACTTTGAATGGAAGCGGTATATTCTCTGTATAAACATTTCCTTGGGCTCACTCTGGTTTCCTTGCACTGCTGGGTTGAAGGGGGACATCACAGGCTTAATCAGCCAGTTTTGAATTTCCCTCATTTGGGAGGATACCCAAATGGTATAGAGCTAGTATGCTTGTTGGAACACAAGCCACTTTCATTCACATCTCCTAGCACAAGGGGAATGTCAGAGGCATGGATAGCCAGGAGATAAGGGATGTGGCCAGTACACCATGCACTCTGGTGATCCCTTTCTGGCATAATCATGGGGGACTGTGGTATCTATTGTAAGTTAAACCAAACCCTGAGCCTGCCCTAAGGTAGTCTCCTGTCCAGTTCCCTAGCTTGTGGACCCGTAAAGGAGTCTTAGGGTACGTCTACACTGCAAGCTTATTTCGGAAAAAGCTATTCAGGAAGATATCTTCCAGAATAGCTTATTTCAATGTAGATCATCCACGCTACAGGGAAGCCTAAAAATTAGTCTGAAGCACGCTCTCCTAATGTGGATTCCTATCTCAATTTGGAACCCCAGGAGGCACTGGGGAGGAATGACTTTATAATGTCACTGGTGAGGAGCTATTTCAACATAGCAGCAGTGGAGTGTCCACACACACCCTTTTCTGAAAAAGCTTTTTCTGAAGAGGCTTTATTCCTCGTGGAATGAGGTTTACCAGTGTCAGAAAAAGCCCTCCGTTATTTTGAATTTCTTTCGAAATAACGCAATTGCAGTGTGGACACTAGTATTGTTTTTCCAGAATAATGGCCGTTATTCCAGAAAAATGGTGCAGTATAGATGCATCCTTAAGAGGCACATTTCCTTCCCACTTCTCAGCTGCACTGAGCCGATGAGGACTGAGTCTTCAGACTTATTCTTGCAATTGATCCACAATGTGCCATTTGAATGTCATTGTTTGATCAGAGATCTCTTCTGTGACAACTACCATTCCATACCTTGTATATATGTTCACCATTATACTTTCCACTATGTGGAAAAAAAAATCCCTTTTTATTTTCTTGAAGAAAACTGATGTGAACAATAAGAAAAACTATACATAAAAATATTCTATGGGTTGGGGGGGGGGAGAATATTAGAGAAAGGGATGTATAAAGTATCCAAAAGAAATATGCTATTAAAGGCATTTCTTCTTGAAACACAGAAGATTTATATCATGCTGATCTGCCAATGCACATTAAGCAGAGGCTTTTATTGAGCTGTCCACAATGATGCTCAGTTCTTTTTTTTTCCCTGTGTGTTTGTAGTTAGCATAGAACCCAGCAATGTATTAATCCTCCAGTGTGCGCTATTTTGCATTTGTGAACGGTGGATTTCTTCTGCCACTGCACTCACTAGTCAGTCTCTGAAATTTCTGTCCTCTCTAGTCTTGAATCCTCAAATGCACCTTCTACTCACTTTGTCACTCATTTTTTAAATTACTATTGATGAATATTTTAGGTATCATTGTGGTAGCACAGAGCCACGTAGTATGCCGCTATTCTGCCACACTAAAAAATTGACCATTCGTTCCCACTTCGTTTTCCTTCTCTTCACCGGTTTCTGCTCCACGGCAGCACTTTGCCTCTGACCACCTGAACCCCTGTTTGTTTCCTTAACTGTCCCTTCTGAGCATTTTTGAAACTCCCAATACCTTGTGTCAATAGGTTCTCTATTATTCACAACTAGAAGACTTACCCGGCACAGCTCAATCCTTCAGGGCAAGGGTGTGGGTGGAGGTATGGGAGTCAGAGCAGGGACGGGGGGACGCAGGGCAAGTGGGGGGCAGTGCGAGAGTGAGGGCAAGGGGCTGTGAGTATGTGGAGGCTCAGAGCAGAGGGTTGTGGGGGGTTCAGAGTAGGGGTTGAGGGTGCAGGATCAGGGCAGGAGGTATGGGGCTCAGGCCAAGGAGCTCAAAGCAGGGGGCTGTGAGGTCTGGGTTGGGGATCACCAGCACTGCCTGCGTTAGTGAGGATGACGCTGCAGCTGCTGGCACCCTGGCTCCTCCTGGAGGGAACCAGGCCTGTCCCCACCCTGGCAGGCTTTTGGAGGGTGGGAGGGACTGGGGCTGCACAGACCGGGCCAGCCCAGGCACTGGTAGCTCCTCCATTGGCTGGGGGGGGGGGATGCACTGGCTCGTCCCTGTGGTGCTCCCAGGGGATGCTGCAGGGGCAGGGCCACTGGGTACTGGCCATCCATCTGGCGCTGAAGGGCTTGGGGTGGGAGGGTTCAGACGGGGTCAGCAATATTGAGAGCTCTGACCCCAGCTGGCCACTCTCTTCCTGGTCTGGCCACCCCCATGTGGTCACTCTGCAGTATAACTGCCCCTTGTGCTCACTGCCCCCAGTAGTCATTTTGGAGCATAACTGTCCCTTCTCTCACCTCCTCCCTTTCTCATGGAAAACAATTGAGTTCCAGGCACATCCTATTTTCCTGGCACAACCAACCCCTGACTTTGCTTTAAGTTAGGCTCAGTTAGGCTGCCTACCAAATTTGGTGGCCCTAGCTCTTACCACTTAGTAGGAGTTCTTGAACAAACGAACTCACAGATGGATGGACCGACGGAATCATGGACAGACAGATGCACAAACTTTCTTTCATATATATATATATATTGTGGCAGGGTCAGTCCCACTCCTGGGCCCCGACCCCTGTTCAGCCCACTGTCCCACAGTCTAGGAGTCACAGTATGTGGCTCACTCACCTTGGTTTGGGTTTTGTTGTCTCCCAGTAGTCTTTAACAAGGCCTATGCTGCTCTCTTGGCTCCTCCAGTGTCCCTCTCTCTCCAAACTCCTCCACTCTCCAAAACTCCTTCTTAGTGCTCCAAACTCCTTCACAGCTCTCCAAACTCCTTCTCAGTTCTCTCCCCCCTCACCCAGAGGGAGGGTTCTTAAATAGCCCTCCAGGCAGCGCTAATTAGTTTCACCTGGGCCTTAATTGATTTTGCAGACACCCTGTCCCAGCTGCCTCTAATTAGTCAGGATTGCTGACTCTCTCTGCAAGAGCTGCCTCTTTTCCCTTTCCACCAAGCTCTTTAATCTGCTATATCACCCCTGCTCTGTCACAATATAAACTGACGGGCTCAAAGAGGTCTAGCAAACTGGAGAAAAAACTTTCCTTTACAAAAGCTGCATTGGTTAGTCTGTCCTATACTGTGTTCACCTAGGTGTCCCAAAGTTCTATTTTTAACTATTGCTCTAAGCTATCTACCTGATATGGAAATAATCCTCATTGGCTTCTAATTTCCAAAGAATCCCAGTGCCATTTTAAAATATAGGTACACCATTTCTGCCCTTCTGTCCTCCTGTCTAATATCTAAATTATGTACTTTGGTAGCTGTACAATCACTCCATTAAATTCCTTCCGAACACTTGGATGAATGTGATCTGGCCCTGGTTATCAGTTGCTCTTTAGGTTATCAATTTGTTCCACTGACTTTCTTGTGATAACACAATCTCTTGGCAAAATCTCTGACAAAGTCTTCTACCACATGTTCCCTGTGGCCTGCTGAATCAGAGTCTAGCTATTTGTTCACATCTTCAGTGCTCTTCTGATCTCTCTGCTTTTCTCCAAACACCCGCCTTTCATTTAGCCCAACCTGCCCATTTGTCTGCCTCCTTTATGTCTTCACCCATCCATCTTATGTATGAACCCCTCCTCAGCCCTGTGTGCAAGAATTCCACTCCCACCTCCTCCTTCAAGGCCCTCTCAAAGCCTGCTTCTTCTTATAAAATGCTTTAGCAACTGTAGTCTCATATGGATTAAACAAAAATAACTTTGTCACCTTCAAGACCTCAGGCATTTGCTTCTTGTGTTGATGCTTTGTCCTGCACACCATCTTCTATCTCACAGAGTGCCATGTATGACTATGATGCTCATCCTGTCTTCAAGATCAGCATTAGGCACTAGCAAGGCAAGTCATTTTTAAGTCTCTCCTGACTCGACAACTGATAAACCTGCCTCTTCTCCCCTCCGTGAGTTGCCTGAGCTTGCTCCAGGACTATAGTGTTGAGTGCTATAGAAACAATTAAACTTAAACACTTGAGACTGCATTTGCCCCTTTGAAGCTCCACTAAAATAAAATAAAATAGAATAAAAGCCTTCTCTGAAAGGATACTTTATTATTTTCTTCAAATTTCAAAAATGTAACCAACAGGCATCAATCATGTGCTCTAGGTAGCTCTCCCATACATTACAAATAAAAAAAAAAAAAAACCTAACAAAGGACTGCCCTTAAATACATCTACCTCAGACAACCTACTGCTCAATAGTGTTAGAAAAGAGAGAGTAGATGGCTTCATATAGGATACCTGAAAAAATTAACAAACCTGGCCTCTTCTGGAGCAAATTCCAAACCTGAGGCCCCCTTGTAGAGATTACCCTGTTAATTTTGGTTTGAACATCGCTGCTTGAGTTCTACAGTGGCAATATGTGACAGTGAGACAGGTGAACACTTGGGTCCCAAACCACTGAGGCCTGGGCAGGTTATACCTTACTCAACACTTTGAATTCCACCCAGAAACCTATTAGAACTGGTCTAACATGCTCCCAACATGCAACCCCACTGCAGTGAGTTTTATGCAGCATTCTATCTTCTATTTTTTTTGAATGCCTCAAAAGTTAAGCCCTATGCAGGGAGCAGTGCAGCAGCCTAATCTCAAGATGACAGTGGCACAGGTAATTGTGACAAAACCTGCATTAGATAGAAAAGTCTCCTTCCTCTCAGGCCAGCAAGTCAGAATGCAGAGTTATAACTTTATCCACCTTTGATTTTTGGTTTGATTTTTCCATAGGATTTTCTATGAAAGGCTTGACTTATGGGCTCACACTCTAAATCACTCAAGCAAGGAGACAGAAAAGCTTGTGACTGCATTTTTAACCCGTTATATGGTTCTAGAAGGTTCAGGAAACCACCCTTACACCCACCACCTGGCCGCAAATGTGCCCCCACCTTGCTGCCTTTGCCCTGCCTAGGGTGGAGCAGTGCAAGGCCTTTTTGTTTATCCAACACCCATACTCACAGCTGAAACAAAACAGGGAATGCCTCCAGGAACAATATTGGATTTTTTTTCCATCTTACAGAGGTAAATAAAATGTCAGGCCAGTCTGACAAAGGGAAATGGGATCTGAAGGAAAAAAGAACCCTGTATTTTGTCAGCTATCCAAGATGTTTCTGGTGTAAGTTTTTCATAAGAGTCATAACCTTTCTGGTGGGGTTACATCACCATTTGATGTAAACCTCCACAGTAAGACTACATCTGCTACTAAGCTGTGTTGTAAATGTCTTTAATTTTTATATTTCATCTGAAGGGAGCTGTTAAAGAGGGTTTACTGGGTGATGGCTCTTTGAATAAAAGACATCAGGACTGAAGCAGAGCTCTCCATGACACTTAATTTTCACTCTAATAAGCCCTCCTAAAATGTTACAAGATTTTGTTTTTTTTCCCTGAACTTGCTTTCCTTTCCTACATGATTATTCTGTTTTAAAAGGACTCGCTTGAAGAGAATGTGGGTGTTTTTTTTAACCAGATGATTTCTCTTTTCACTCCAAGCCAGATATGTTCCTGTCTCCTGAGCTTGAGAAATCTCTCTGAAGTTTTTCAAAACCCTGGCTTTTGTTTAGATTTTTACTATGCCTCTGCACTCTGAAAGGGTTGCAGCTTGACTTTTGACTGGGTTGGGGGGAGTAAGGGATCCTGCAACATGGTGTTCAAATCTTGAGTATCCCCTGACAATTGCCCCACTGTATTAAAATCACCCTCTTGGCCAAGGGCTCCAGATGGGGCTCTCCTGACTTGTTTGGAACGGTTGCTGTAGCACAACAGAAGCTATTACCTTTCCTAATCAGTGGAGGCTAAGTGCTCTTGCTAATTCATCTTGCCCAACGTAACAGCTCAGAAGCAAGAGGTGGAACCCAGCCTTTTGGCAAGGCAACTTAGCCCTCTAACGTTTCCACTCAACCATTGGGATTGGCATTTGGCTTTCTAGAGTTGTATTTTTGGAGAAGAGACAGGTGAAAGAGGACAGTGGAATTTGGTCATGAGCAGGAGCAACAGCAGAAAAGAAAAATCTGTTGTATCTATAAACGCCCAGAAAAGAATAATATCAAAATATTGACAAACAACTCGACTGCAGAAAACCAGATCTGCAATGTGATACTCATCTGGAGAACCATGTTATAGTAATACTGGGAAAATCCATAGCAGCCAGGTGGTAGAATGAAGAAAAGTATGTAGAGTACAGGACTCTTCTGGGGAACTGAACATGTAAGATCATGTGCCAAGTTCTGCTGAAAGTAGTAGTGTAGCTCAACCTGGGGCATCTGGATTATGGGATATAAGAAAGGAAACAGTCATACTTTTGAAGTGTGATGAGAAATAACTCCCACATCTTGCCCTCCATTCTCCCTGTAAAGCACTTTGGAAAGACAGAACGCTGTGTTTTTTATATTAGTACTAGAAGACACACAATTATATATATTTTTTTAAATGGAGCTTGATAATATGCTCAAATCTAGCATTGAAAAAATGAACCATAATGAAATGGAAAAGTAAGTCTTGCAAACTGTCAGTTGTCATTAATTATTGTGATCGCTGCCCCACAGAACTTACATATAGCATCTCTGAACTTGCTAACATTTAAACACATGCTTAACTTTATACACATTAGTCCCAGCATCACAGACTAATTTTAAATAATACAACAATCAAGGAGCAAGGATGAAAGATATTTCCTCTGATTAGTTTAATTATTGTACAAAGATGGGCTTAAACTGGAAATCTGATACATGGACCACACCAACAGATATGCACACTATTCTAAGTAGGTACTGACAGTGATGTGCTTCAGTAAAAAAAGGAACTCACAGAAATGAACAGGGAATTATAGAGCGATCACCTACTTAGCGACTCCCAGCTTCAAGCAGTCAGGGGCTAGGGACAACCTGAACTTGGAACTGCATTCTTGAACATCTTGGCTAATATCCTTTGGTGAACCTATCATCCATGAACTTACCTAATTCTTTTTTGAAACCAGTTATAGTTTTGACCTTCACAACATCCCATGCCAATGAGTTCCAGAGATTGACTGTGCCATGTGTGAAGTACTTCCTTTTGTTTGTCCTTTACTGCCTAGTTATTTTACTGGCTCACCCCTGGTTCTTGTGTTATATGAAGGAATAGATAACACTTCCTTATTCACTTTCTCTACACCATTCATGATTTTATAAACCTCTAGCATATTGCCCCTTAAGCATCCATTTTCTAAAATGAATAGTCCAAAGTTTTTAATCTCTCCTCCTACACATACTGTTCTATACCCTTAGATATTTTTGTTACCCTTCACTATATTATTTTTCAAATTCTAATGTATCTTTTTTGAGACGGGATGGCCAGAACTGCATGCAGTATTCAAGGCGTGGCCTTTCATGGATTTATCTACCCCTTTCCTAATGGTACAAATATCAAATTGTAATTATTTGGAGTTGAGTTCATGAACAATAAAACATTTGCCAAATGCCTTAAAATAATGCATACACAAGTGCACAATCTGCAGAAGTAAAACCATAGTTTCAGGAGCTCCCAACCACCTTACTTTTTTAGAAATGTAGATTAGGGTGACAAGAAGACATTCTACAAATATATTAGAAGCAAGAGGAAGGCAAGGACAGGGTAGGCCCATTGCTCAGTGAAGAGGGAGAAACAACAGGAATAACAGGAAATAACAGAAAACTTGGAAATGGCATTGGTGCTAAATGACTACTTTGTTTCAGTATTTGTCAAGAAGATTGGTAGTGACAGGATGCCCAGCATAGTGAATGCTAATGGAAATGGGGTAGGTTTAGAAGTTAAAATAGAAAAAAGAACAATTTAAAAATTACTTAGAAAAATTAGATGTCTGCGAGTCACCACAGCTTGATGAAATGCATCCTAGAATACTCAAGGAGCTGATAGAGGAGGTATCTGAGCCCTTTGCTATCATCTTTGAAAAATCATGGAAATCAGGAGACATTCCAGAAGACTGGAGAAGGACAAATATAGTGCTCATCTATAAAAAGGGAAATAAAAACATCCCAGGTAACTACAGACCAGTCAGTTTAACTTCTGTGCCAGGGAAGATAATGGAGCAAGTAATTAAGGAATCCATCTGCAAACATCTGAAAGATAATAAGGTCATAGGTAACAGCCAGCATGGATTTGTACAGAACAAATCATGTCAGACCAATCTGATAACTTCCTTTAATGGGGTAACAAGTCTTATGGATAAGGGAGAAGCAGTGGACATGGTATACCGAGACATTAGTAAAGCATTTGATATGGTCTCGCATGACCTTCTTATCAATAAACTAGGGAAATGCAACCTAGATGGGGCTATGTAAGGTGGGTGCATAACTGCCTGGATAACCATTCTCAGAGAGTGGTTATTAATGGTTCACAGTCATGCTGGAAGGGTATAACGAGTGGGGTTTCACAGGGGCCTGTTTTGTGACTGGTTCTGTTCAATATCTTCATCAATTATTTAGATATTGGCATAGAGAGGACGCTTATTAAGTTTGAGGATGATACCAAGCTGGGAGGGGTGGCAAGTGCTTTGGAGGACAGAGTCATAATTCAAAATGATCTGGGTAAACTGGAGAAATGGTCTGAGGTTTACCGTTAATAGGATGAAGTTTAATAAAGACAAATGCAAAGTACTCCACTGAGGAAGGGACAATCAATCAGTTTCACACATACAGAATGGGAAGTGACTGTCTAGGAAGGGATACTGCAGAAAGGGATCTAGGCACCTTAGTGGAGCACAAGCTAAATATGAGTCAACAGTGTGCAAAAAAACATGATCCTGGGATGCATTAACAGGAGTGTTGTGAGCAAGACATGAGAATTCTTCCGCTCTACTCTGCACTGATTAGGCCTCAGTTGGAGTATTGTGTCCTGTTCTGGACATTACATTTCAAGAAAGATGTGGAGAAACTGGAGAAGGTCCAGAGAAGAACAACAAAAATAATTAAAGGTCTAGAAAAGATGACTTAAAGGGGGATGACTGAAAGAACTGGATTTGTTAATTTGGAAAAAAGAAGACTGAGAGGGGACATGGTTACTGTTTTCAAGTATCTAAAAAGGGTGTTACAAGAAGGAGGGAGAAAAATTGTTCTCCTTTGCTTCTTGTTCCATCCTCAGAAGCAAAGGCTTAAGTTGCAGCAAGGGAGGTTTAGGTTGGGCATTAGGAAAAACTGGTCAGGGTGGTTAAGCCCTGGAATAAATTGCTTAGGGAGGTTGTGGAATCTCCATCAAGGTGATCGGTCCTGCCATGAGGGCAGGGGACTGGACTCGATGACTCCTTGAGATCCCTTCCAGTTCTAGTGTTCTATAATTCTGTGAGAGGGTCCTGAAATATCTCTGTTATAACTTGGAGTCATAGTATGAAAAAGGCTGAGAACAACTGAATTAGCAGCCACTAGGACTGGTTTTCAAACTAATTAAACATTAAAAAGTATTTCATCTGCTCTAATAAACATGTATAAATGAGGGCCCACTGAAAAGTGGCTTCTTTAAGCATCTTTAAATGCACCCGTTATTTTGAAATATATTTCGAAACAACGGGCGTGCTATTCCAGCTTCCCTTTAACCCT
Source organism: Pelochelys cantorii (assembly GCA_032595735.1). Taxonomy (NCBI): domain Eukaryota; kingdom Metazoa; phylum Chordata; order Testudines; family Trionychidae; genus Pelochelys; species Pelochelys cantorii. The sequence continues at coordinate 109,814,021 of CM064330.1, forward strand.
CGTTCCACGAGGGTTAAGAGACTTGTCTGAATAGCGCTTTATTTAAAAATTTGGCACTGTGTAGACAGTGGCTATTTAGATAAGCTATGTAGATAAGCTATTTCGAAATTACCTCAAAATAAACTATGCCATTTGCATAGAGCAAATTGCGTAACTTATCTCGAGGTAAGGCTGCAGTGTAGACATACCCCAAATTACATCATTTGTAAAAGAAGCAAACTTCTGCATATTACAATCATGAATGCCTCTTGCTGGATCACAAAGCACCAAATAAGGTTCCTTTGAAAAAGTGGTTTCCTTCTCTAGAAAAAAGTGTGCCCTTTGAGGTATTAATTTAAAAATATAAAAGGGCACTATGATGTACAAATGATGTAACTTGGGATGTGTCTACACTGCAGCCTTGCCTCGAGATAAGCTACGCAATTTGCACTATGCAAATTGCATAGTTTATTTTGAGGTAATTTCAAAATAGCTTATCTACATAGCTTATCTAAATAGCCACTGTCTACACAGTGCCAAATTTTTAAATAAAGCGCTATTCAGACAAGTCTCTTAACCCTCGTGGAATGAGGGTTAAAGACCGCTGGAATAGCGCACCCATTGTTTCGAAATATATTTCAAAATAACGGGTGCATTTAAAGATGCTGAATTGTTATTTGAGGATACTTCCGGTATGCCGAAATAGCCTCGCTGTCTAAACATAGCCTTGGTATGAAGGGGTGAACAGAGCTCAGAGGCCCCTGCTGGAGACCTCAGGGCTCTGCCACACCCATCGGAGGAAAGAAGTAGTGGAGAAGCCCTCCAGGCAGGCTAGCATCTACACAGGAAGCAGCCTGTCAGAAGACTCACTCCTCATCTGCTCAGAGCAGTTGGGGTTGGTAAGGGCTGTTGGGCTGATTTTTTTACTAGGAGCTGGAGAAGAAGGAATGCATGCCCAGCTGCCTGAAGGAACTGCAGCACAGCACAGCTATCTGGGGGGGGGGGGCAGGGATGGGGTAGTGAGAGGCTTCTGGCTGGCTGCTTGGATTGAATGAGGACTGAACCTGGGATGAGCCCCAGGAGAATAGTTTTTCGAAGGCGGAAGCCCTGGTGATTCAGGGCTGAGATTATTTAAAAAATCAGAGCCCCAGGCAGGGCTTAAAAATCACCTTAGAACCACTAAAAGGGGGTCACAAGGAATACAGAACCCGGGCACACACAACCAGAGGAGGCATTCATGAGAGGTGGGTGTTGGCCCTGTTGCACTTTGTCAATCAGTAACAGGGCTTAGTGTCAGGGGAATGTGCATGACATGGCTCTGGATGGAAGACAATGGTACAATTGCCCTAGAGACCAAACAGAGAGGCACTAGGTCATCATATAAAAAAAATAATCCTAGTAAAAAATATGAGTTTAACTTTCATTGTTTTATGTGAAACTGTTAAAACATGGAGTCGGTGAAAATCCTTCTCCTGCAGAGTAAAATGTATAGTTATATGGTCATAATCCCCACAATTGCATCCAAGTGCCAAAAATGCTTCAAACTGATCCTTTTTGGATTATGATGTTGAATATTTCCATAGCGCCTCAAATTCTATGCTGTGAATTGTTATTTACTAAAGCCCCGTTTGATTTTCCTGTCCAAGCACAACCTATAACTTACAAGGTAACATTTTCTAGCCTCCTCCCTCCCCCCCACTTCAACTTAAGGAACAAATAAGGAAAGAAAATTAAAGCAAACAAAATTAATCATTTTAGCTAAGATCAATAGACAACTCCAAGATCATGTAGTGCTAGCATTGAGTGAGCCCAGAGTAATACTCTGCATCATGCATGTTGAATTAACTTGCAGGAGAAATATATTCCTGTTCCTCCTTATTGCCCTGTGCCTCATTGTGAAAAAGGAAACAGGGACTGCAAATTAAAATACTGTTGATTTAGCCCAGGAGCATTTTCTCTACAGTCACATGCTGGAAACTGAATTGTGCTGTGAACAGTTTGCAGTATTACAATACAAAGAGAATATTTTATTATTACATTATCATCAGCCTAACACATCTGTGACTTCTCTTGCCTGGCCACAAAAAAGAAAAAGATCAATTTAAAAATGCTGCTCTGAGTAGCATCGGCAAAAGATGCTACTTTGTGTCAGCAAAAGACTTCACTGCCTCACATTGACTCTTATAGGTCTTGATGCAAGAGATACTGCTGTAGAGAACTAAATGACACAGTATTGTATGCCAGTGGAGGAGTACTGAAGGTTTCCTGAATGGAAATGTGCCATTCTCAGGCTCATTGGCTAGGTGCACATGGTGCCAAGAAGACCTAAGCAAGAGGTAGACAATTGTTGATGGGGAACTGTGTTTATGGCAATCTATTTGTATCATGTGAGCTTTGCATGCATAGATAGGCATCAGGTTCTGTCTCACCAGTCCAAGGAATGTACTCCTCTTAAAGGACAGTTTGCTTAGATGTACAGCAATTTTCTCTGATCATGGAACAAGGGAGGAGTGATGGCTATCTTTTCAGTCCCAAGGGAATGTATAAGAAAAGTCAAAGCAAGGATGTGTGAAAGATGTATTAATAATATACACAAACAGTCAAATTCATCTGTAGTTTGACTACCCTGAAGTCAATGAAGTTATGCTAGAAATGAATTTGGCCCAGGGAAGGGAGAAGCTGAAGAAGTTCTAGGTATGGAAGAAACACCTCATCTCCAAGCAACATAATATGTCATATTTATACACACTAGCACCTCTCATCCCAAAGGACTACAAAGCTCTACAAACACAGGAATCATGTGATCATCTATTGCAATCCATCCCCATCTAGGATCTAGGAGCTCTTTAACAGCTCACCACAACAGTATGTAGCATGCTAGGTCAGAAAATGACAAATACCATATTTAATGATTCAACTGCAGCAAACCTTCAGACACTAACTTCTAGCTTTTTCTCTTTCATTTCTAAAGAGTTCCATGGTATGGGATTATGCATGAGATGACGGACTAATATTTTGGTGAACAATTTGTATGTTGTAATGAGGAGGGTCTGGTGAAGAAAGGAAAATACAGTAAAACCTGTCAAGAGTAAAGTTACCAAAAGTGGTCACTCATAAGAGGTGGGCTCTCAGCACAGGCTTGCACACCAGACTACAGTGGTGTTCTGAGGCCTCAGCAAGTAATCTCTCAGGACTAGTGGTCTCCCTTCAGAGGTGCTTATTAAGGCAGGTTTTATTGTGCAAAAAGAAAGCTCATTCAGATTCTGTGTTTAACATCATCTGACCCCATTAACTCTGACAGTTAAAAAAACAATTCTCTCTTTATGTCTCTGCATACCTGTCTTCAAGAACATTTAATTCTGAAAAGACAGCTAATAAAAGACTGAAACAAATAGAAAATCAAGTGGTGTTTTGATAACAGACTGAATTGGATAGGCCCAATGTTAATCATTTAAATGTCAAAAGAAAAACCTCTGTTGGCTCACCAAAAAATCAAATCACAAGAATTCAAAGATTCACAAGAAAATAGGTTTAAATAATGCATATGTCCTGGGCTGGCCTTCTGAACAAGGGTAAATTTCACCTAATTAATAGGTGATATTTCAACCATTTTTATAGCCAGAAGGGTTGTGCTATTGCAGGGTGAAATTTTGGCTCCATTGAAGATAATGTCAAAACTTCCATTGACTTCAATAGGGAAAGAATTTCACTCACTCTAGTGATAGACCAAGCATAGTACTACTATTGAATGCATTGACAGAACACAATGTCTTACCCACGTAGAGGAGATCAACCATTCATGAAATTATGTTTTTGCATTCTGAAAAACTGTCTCTTTTCCAAGGTAATCCCTATTTGCTAATGTATTGATGGCAAAAAGCCCTTCTCCCTTACCCTAACATGGTTAAATGGAAATCAGGGGGAAAAATCCATAATAAATATTGTAGCATTAAGGAGTTTGTTTTTTGGTTTAAAAAAGGTTTTGCAAACAATTTTACGGGATCTTGGGGAACAGCAAGTGCAGGCCTGCTAAAACACAACAAAAGCTCAGGCAAGAGGAAGAAAGAGGGCCAAATTCTGCAGTAGGGTAAATTCAGAGTAACACCATTGTCTTGAACCATTACTCTAGATTTATACCAGGATAGATAAGAACAGACTTTGGCCGATACTCTGCTACCTTTCTCTCATCCCAAACCAGAACTCTAGATCTGAATAATTTTATCTTGCTGTCCGATCTGACTGCTGCCTCCCATTTCCTATTCCTTCCTGTACCTTTCAGTCACTCTGCAAAGTCTCTTTTTCCTTTGATAATGTTTGTGTGAAAAATTCATCATGCACCAATTTTCAATGATGTTTAAATTCTCCATTGGAATGATATATGGAGGGAGAGCAGGAGCTAACAATGCAAATAGTGAAATAGTGTGCAGCTTGGTGTGATTTAGTTTAATTTGACACTTTGCTAGCTCTCATTCTTTTTTGAATAGGGTGCCTCAACATTGGTATCTATGAACATTAGCTTTGTGTGTGTGTGTGTGTGTGTGTGTGTGTGTGTATGTGAGTGAGAATTGGAGTAGATCTTTTTTTTTTGCTTTAGAGAAATTTCTACAAGTCTTTTGATTTTAAATCATGTGAATTCACCCACCTCCACCCCAAATTCAATATCAATGACAGTTTCATATCAAACTCATATATAGGCTCAGGTTCGCTTGAAAGGATTATAAACCTTCCCATGAAAATAACTGAATATCATGTTTATAATGTAAGCTTAACCAGGTGAAGTTTTGGGCTCTCTCTCACCACTATTTTTCATAAATAAGGAATATGTCATTTTAACTCCTTTGCTTTTGAAAGTTGTCCTTCCTCATATTATACTTCTGTTAGCTTTGTTACCTTTCTAGTGACATGACAGCATGTCTAACAGCTCAGCACCACCCCAGTGCTGCATCACATTTTCAACACACAATACACACCGAAGACACTATTAAGCCCACTATTTTCTGTGCTGTGGATAACAGTTCTACTTACTAGTAGAAAAGAGAAGGAAGATTGGTTGATTTGACAGTTTGTTTTCTGTCTTGGGTTATAAAGAAGACTTGAACAGAGGGCATTTGCTTCCTCCTCCATAACAGACAAATTAGGAACAGTACACTGATGACCAACAGTCCCGACCCTTTAAAATTCTTCCTCTCCTAAGGGAAGGAGTATCTTTTTTTTGTTTTCTGTGCCACAGAAAATACCCTTCAGAATGGATGAGGAATTTTAAAGGGCCAGGATTAGACATAATTTACTTGAAAATTTCCTCCCAAAAGGTTGAGATCTAAGCCAACGCCCAAGTTTTATTTTCAAGCCCTTCATTTATATTTCTCACAATAACGGCAAGATGGTTTATATTGCATTTATTATTCTAGAAACAGAACAGTGTGTGACAATAAATAAACTTCCGAGTAGCTTCATCATCTTTTTCTCTCTTTGGGTATTATCTGACAACTGTGCCGAGTGACTAGGTAACGGCTCTACTCTGCCATCACCTTTTGATATAGGAAGAGGCAGACTAACTTTCAAAGAATCCACCATAGACTTACAAAAAGTCATACTTTATTAAGAAAAGAACACAGTGAGATTTACGCCATTTAGCCCTCCTGTTCAATGGTCCTCTAGACAAAACTCACTCACATAAACTCACTGGCTGTGTATTGTTCGAATGCATTCCAGCATTCAGTGAGACTGAATTCTATGGCTCTGTTGAAGAAGTTGGCCCGCTGCATCATGACTAAAGTCTCACGTTATTTGACAAACTCTAGTCTGTGTCTGCCCTTGAGCCTTAATGAAATGTGATGGGGAGAAGGGGTAGTAACCTGGATAATCTCTTCTGCTGTTCCTCTCCCTTTATGCCAGCATTCTGTTTAGAGCAAAATATGAACAAAGAAAGTGTGTTGGACACTCACACCATAATGAAAATCCATGGCTTGACTGTGCATTCATAATTATTTTATAAATAAATGGCTTCTGGAGAGCCACATTTGTCTCTTCCCACAGTGTATGTCTTTCACTAATGTATCACAGGCCGAATGAAGCCAGCCTGAGTGCTTCGCTTGCATCTTCCTCCTTCTCTCTATCATTGTCCATGGATAGGTTTTTGTGGTTCAGAAAGAGCTACAAGCTCCACACTTCTCTGCAAGACTGATGGCTTGTCAATAACATTAGCCAGCATTATGGGCCGCATTGGTGTAGAACAGAATCAATACGGCCAAGTAAAAAGTCTAATAAGTTGACATGGCCATTCTCAGCAGGGCTCACGTTACAAGAAATGAGTTTTTTTAAGGAATCAGCGTCAGTGTTGCTTATTCACCCCACACCAAGATGCCTTGACTAAGATTTATTGCTTCTTGTTTTGTCGGCAGTGCAGGGTAAGCTGGGTAGAAATAAAATAATCATTCAGGTTAAAAGAATAATAAAGAAAGGAGTTTCCAAATGCTGTCCACTCTACACTGAGTAGGTGAAAAGACATGCTAGAGGAGCAGCTTACAATGTGAAAGGAAAAGGTCCAGCATTTAAGAAAGAAAAGGGGTTTATGGAATTTGTCCCCCTTGTTTGATCGGGGTGTATAATATTCTCCTACTCTCAAGATATCCCTTTTTATTTAAGGGATGGATTCTCATTTTAGTTACACTGGTTTAAATTATAAGTAACTTTATTTAAGACAATGGAGTTACTCTACATTCATACCAGTGTAACTGAAAACAGAATTTAGCTCTAAGTGCCTATTGCAATGTGTGTACCTCTTAAAATAAGTTTCTCATTGATGCATAGCTTTATACACACAGTCATTACAGAGCTGTTTTACAGCTCTCCCTCTTTCTACTCCTCCTTGCCCCCCTGCATGCAGATTCACGCACAGCACAAAAGCAAGGGGAGAGCAGCATCCGATATTTCACTTTTATGAACTCTGCTGATCATCTGTTCTCATTTGTCCAGTCATCTGAGGGAAACCCTGTTCAATCATGTGAGGTTAAAGCATTAGTGAAATCGTTAGTGCAGCATGGTCAGGCTAATAGGCCCATGCCTCAGCCATTTTTGCAGGCTACATACCACCAGTGTTGGAGTAACTTCAACAATGTTTTTTTCTAAACAGGTAAAGGAAAATAATTGAATCAAGGAGGCTAGCAGTTTGTTTGTGAATGGGAGAGTGATGATATTAACTGCTCACATCCCACTCTGTTAGAATGAAATATTGTCATTTAAAAAATCTTGTGGTAATTAAAGTACCCAGTGAAAGTTACAATAGGAGTGGTTAGATCACTGCTCCTGAGGAAATTAAAGGGCCTGATCCAGCAATGCATACTCAGGCAAAACTCCTACTAACATGACTGGAAGAATTGCATAAGTGTGTGATATTTTCCTCTATCATTGCCAAAAAAAGACTTTGAACATCATTCAAAGAGTAGCCTGTGCTGCTTATATGACAAGTATAATGAATCTTGTGGTCTCATCTTAGTCACTGGTAGACAGTTATCCATAGAACAAAACCACCACAAAGCAGGAGAATCGGTAACTGCTATGAAATTTTAAAGGCCAATTTCTCTCTCTCTCTCTCTCTCTCTGACATACACAAGTAGGATCCCACCCCACCCCAAGTCTACAGATTTCACCGTATGTCATTGCACTATAAGTGCTAAAATTAGAATTGGGCCCGTTGCTCTAACATGGCACTAAGTGCATACAAAGTGAAGGTTCTTGCCTAGAAATAATTGCAAGAAAGTGCAAATCAGGAAAGAATGTGTTTCTCTGTCGTGTATCTCACCTCCATGTTCACACTACCATAAGCTGTTGTAGATTAGGGGCCAGGAACAGAGGGAGTGCTGTGAGTGAAAGTGTCCCCACTATTTATCTATACCATGGGATCCCAAACTGGGGGGGGCGCCCCCCCTGGGGGGGCGTGAATAAATTCCGGGGGGAGGGGCGTGAGGCGACCCAGCCCCACACCCCCCGTCAATCCCACCCCAAGTTTTACTGCTTTTTTTTGGGGGGGGGGCGTAAGGGTTTCTCAAAAATCAAAAAGGGGGCATGATGACGAAAAGTTTGGGAACCACTGGTCTATACTATGACTATCTGTGAGGAAAGCTATGTCTACACGATGAGCCTCTTGCAGAAGAGCAAATGCAAATGGAGCACTCATTTGCATTTCTGTTTCCTTTCCCTGTGCAAGAGGTTTTTGTGCAAAAAAGTGCTGTGTAGACGGCCCCATTTTGCGCAACCCCCCCCTTTTGCACAAGAGCCATTCTTCCTCAAAAACCTCTTGAGCAAAAGGGAAAGGAAGCAGAAATGCAAATGAGAGCGTGACATATGCAAATGAGCACTCCATTTGCATTTGCTCTTCCGCAAGAGGCTCATAGTGTACACGTAGCCAGAGAGTTTTCAAATAACAACCTAGATTTTGACCACATGGTTTTTTAGGTAATCTCTTGTAGCAGATTAATACTGTAACATTAATTTAAATAGCTTATTAATGTAACAAGCCAAATTAAATGTATATTTCACCATTCGTACAAGTTCAAGGAAATATTCTCATCTCAGAGCCCAAGTTTTTTTGGTGTGTAACTCCCCACTTATGCTAATAGGAACTTTACTTCTTCAAGTTTAACAAGGCTAAAAGGTTTCATATAGGCTTTGTAAGTAAATAAGCAGCACACCGCAAATATATTCTTTTAACTGGATTAACCCTTTCTTTGTATCCTGAAATCCTTGGCTTGCCCTCTTGTTAACTATACAGAAGGTAAATCTGTGTAATACTTCACAGCTGCTTTTATTGGGACCTGCCACTTTGGCTACTTCATGTACTTCCCTGCCACAAAGCACCACTTCAAACTTCCTGCTACAAACCAGTGAATACAGTTGATGATCTGTCTTATTAAAAGTTATGAGGAAAGGATGTTCACTCCATTACTTCCAATAATACTGAATTTGCACTGAGAAGCTATGTAACTTTACACAGAACTTGGCTGTGTTCTGAGCACTTCAAAGCTCTCGCTTCCTCTCTCCTCCCCCCCTCCCCCCGCACAATAACATTTAATATCGCACTGCTCCGATGGTGGCCACTATTAAAATCTTTACAGTTTTTGCCTCCTGCTTAATTAGTGTTGCCATGGTGTTTTCTGGTTACTGCAGGCAAAAACCCAGGTCCTGCTATTCTAAGAGCACACCGCAAACTGCACGAGGTTTGTGCCGCTCCATATATGACATTTCTTGCTAGTGGTTCCTCTGTCATCCTCTGGTGTCTAGAGAAAGTTAGGGATCATGGGGGAGCATGTGGGAATGTTGTGTGGATATGAGAAAGGGCTCAGAGGCATATTGGGCTTATTGGATGCAGACCCTCAGGAATAAGTTTTGGGGGGCACTGGGGAATCTGGGTGGTGTTGAGGGTGGGGAAACCTGGGGCAGCCTCCTTCATTCCACCATTCTCCCCATAAACCTCTCTTATTCTGAACCCCATTTTGTCCCTTTTCAGCCACTGTCCCCTCCCCCCCCCAACCCCACTTCTTTCTCCTTACCAGCCATTGTCATGTCCTCCCGGACACTTCCTGGGAGCAGTATGTGAATGAAGAAAGAAGAAACAAAGAGGATACACTGATCTACAGCCAAAATGCTTCTGAAATAAATGTAGTCAAACTTTACTAATTCTGGTCACTGAGAACGAAAATGATGCTTAAAATTGTTGATTGGCTCTAGTTTTCAAGATATGCTATTGGGTCAGTATATACGACCCTTGACTTGGGAATGGCGGAGGATAAGTGAGTTATAGAGGGAAGGGATCTCAATTTAAACCAGAAATGACTAAAATAGATTTATTCATAGATCCAGTCAAAGATGTATCACTGGGTTTGGACAGTACTTGCTTTTTAGGCAAAACAATGAATGATGCAATCTGAAGCTGGTATTGCGTCATACATGATATGAATTGCATCATGTTATTCCTAGAAGTCATGGATGATGCAATCATAACAAAGCTTACATCACTCTGCTGAACAAATTGCCCTATATCAGCTCTAGAAATCATACAGTGTCATGCTCTCTTATTTGTCAGTGTTTGATTTTGCAAAGGGACACATTTCTGTTTAGCCAAAGTGAGCAGAGATGCCTCGTACTTGTGTGAACAGTGCAGATAACTTCTGCTATGTTTGTGGTGAAGTGACTTTTGCATCATAAAAGCGCAGTATAACCACTATGGTTAAGAAAGCCTATCACCTTTATTTTGGCTGCAAAATTGGAGATCAGGACAAGAGGTGGGCCCCACACATATGCTGCAACACTTGTGCAACAAATCTTCACCAGTGGTTGAACAGGAAAAGGAAATCTATGCCTTTTGCAGTGCTAATGATTTGGAGAGAGCCAACAGATCAAACCAGCAATTGTTACTTCTGCATGGTGCCTCCAGTTGGGAAAGGTGTGTCAAAGAAGAAAAAGTGGACTGTGCATTATCCAAACATTCCATCAGCTATACGCCCAGTACCCCACGGAGAAGGACTGCCGGTTCCTGATGCACCAGAATCATTCTCACTTGAGTCAGACGAGGAAGAGGAAGAGGATGAAACTTCTGGTCCTGAACCATCAATGTCACAGGACCCACATTTTCTCCCATCCTCCTCCTCTGAACCACACCTCATAACACAAGGTGAACTGAATGACCTTGTCAGGGATTTGGAACTACCCAAGAGTAAGGCAGAGCTGTTGGGCTCCAGATTACAGCAGTGGAATCTCCTGGCAGGTGATGTTAGGGTTTCCATGTTCCGTGATCGTCAAAAGGATCTTGTCCCATTCTTCTTCGTGGAAGGTGATCTTGTAGCCTGCAACAACATCGATGGTGTGATGGCAGCCCTCAACATCGTTGACGATCCAGATGAGTGGAGACTGTTCATTGATTCATCGAAGACGAGTCTTAAAGCTGTTTTGCTACATAATGGCAATGTTTTGCCATCAATTCCAGTTGGTCATGCAGTCCATATGAAGGAAACCTATGACAACATGAAACAACTTTTGAGGTGCATAAACTATGACCAACATCAGTGGCGGCTTTGTGGCGATTTGAAGGTTGTTGCTCTCTTGCTTGGTCTGCAGACTGGATACACAAAGTACTGCTGTTTTCTCTGCGAATGGGATAGTCGTGCAAGAGATTCCCACTACATCAAGATAGATTGGCCACTCGGACAGTCATTGGAGCCTGGGAGGAAAAGTGTTCAGCATCCACCACTTGTTGAATCGAGGAAGATTTTGTTACCACTCTTACACATCAAGCTGGGTCTGATGAAGAACTTTGTCAAGGCCATGGACAAAACACAAGCAGCTTTCAAGTACCTCCGTGGAAAATTTCCAAGGTTAAGTGAAGCTAAGATAAAGGAAGGTGTCTTTGTTGGTCCTCAGATTCGTGAACTTCTTCGAGATGATGCATTTGACCATGCACTGCGTGGCAAGGAAAAGACGGCATGGAAAGCCTTCCAGTTAGTGGCAATAAATTTTCTCGGAAACAACAAGGCAGACAACCACAGGTTGTTGGTGGAAAAGCTCCTCAAGGCATACAAAAGCCTTGGTTGCAACATGTCACTAAAGATAAATTTTTTGCACTCTCATCTAGATTTTTTTCCACCGAACTGCGGAGCAGTGAGCGACGAGCACGGCGAGCGATTTCACCAGGACATTGCAACAATGGAGAAATGCTATCAGGGCAAATGGAGCCCATCAATGCTTGCAGACTATTGCTGGACAGTGACAAGAGATGCTCCATTTAATGAATACAAGAGACAAGCCAAGAAGCGCCGAGTAGACACTGAATAGGACTAAACTATGTACATAATAGTTTTTTGCCTTTTGTTTCACAATAAATTTTATTTATATAATCCTTTTGCTGATTTTTAAAGTGTTACATAAACAGGACAGGTGAAATATTATCATGTAAAGCAACCATAAACACATGGTTTACAATTTATGATTAAAACTCTACTATCTACACAATATACATAGACGTAAAATGTAAAAACTTAAATATCTTGGAAACAGTAGCCAATCAGTTGTTTTAATTGTCATATTTGAATTCAGCACATCAAAATACATAACAAATAGCACATTTTATCTCTGAAGCAGACGACTTCTAAAAAATTGTAGACCAGTGTTACCTGAAGCCAGTCTTCATGGTGGCTGCTGATAGCTGGGAAAACTAACTGCAGCTGTCTCTCCACAACCCAGCGGAATCCCTCAGTTCCTGGGTCTGGCTGTACTGCACCCAGGACTACCAAATGCAGGATACTGGAGCAGACCGGATGCAGGCGTCTGCAGCAGCACAGTCGTGAATATTATTTTACATTCTGAGGGGTGAAACTGCTCTCCTAGATAATCTCATAGGAATTCACTATCCACCAACCCTTTTTTCACAGCATTCATGGTACCTCCTGAGCCCTGCTCAGGGAGTGCAGATTTCTTGCCTAAATTGTGAGCACCCATTCAGCAGCTGCGAATGGAGCTGTCAGCTGGGAGATGATAGAAATCACCCAACCATGCAATCTCTGGGACCCAGGGACAAGCAATGAAAGCCAATTGGGGTCTCAAATGAGAACAACTAATTGCAGTGTGGGTCAGAGGCAGAGATGTGTGTGTATAGTATTAAAGTTTCAGAGCGGTAGCCGTGTTAGTCTGTAATGAATAAACTTAAAAAACAACTAATAGTCTTGCAGCACCTTAGAGATAAACAAAACATGTAGATAATATCATGAGCTTTTGTGCGTCCAACCTACTTCTTCAGATGAATGGAGTTAAAGAGTCCCCAGGACAAATAAATAGCAGAGAAAGAGAGGGGATGGGGAAGGAAAGAATAGGAAAAATATAGCTTGTCAATTAGAGTGTCCATGGTAAATGAGGCTGATAGACTGGGTTCTAAGTACTCTAAGTACCTGGTGCTTGGCTTTTATGCCATTAGGGTGTGGAATGTAGTGAGCCATCCAGTTAAGATCTTTGTTTAAACCTCAATTTCATTTCCAAATTTGACACCTGCAATAAAGTTCTGCAGCTTCTTTCTCCAGATGTTTTTTGAAATTGCCTTGTAATAATATTGTCACTTTTAGATCCATTAGTGAGTGTCCGGGAAGTTAAAATGTTCCCCAGCTGGTTTCTGTATGTTACCATTTCAAATATCTGATTTGTGTCCATTAATCTTTTGTCGTAGAGACTGTACAGTTTGGCCAATATACATGGCACAGGGGCATTGCTGGCACTTGATGGCATAGATCACATTGGTGGATGTGCAGTTGTTTGAGCCTCTATGTGATGGCTTATGTGGTTAGGTCCTGTGATGATGTCGCTTGTGTAGATGTGTGGACAGAGTTGGCACTGGAGTTGATTGCAGGGGTGCGTTCCTGGATGAGTATGATGGAGATGTGCTGCGTGGTTGTTGGAAAGAATTTGTTTGAGGTTAGGGAGTTGTGTGCAGGCAAGGAATGGCCTTACCCCCAAGGCCTGTAAGAGTGAAGGGGTCATTTTCCAGAAAAGGTTGTAAATTGTTAATAATGTGCTGGAGGGGTTTAAGTTGGGGGCTGTAGGTGATGACCAGTGGTATTCTGTTGTTTTCTTTGTTGGGCCTATTTTGAAGAAGCTGATGCCTGGGTACTTCTCTGCTTCTGTCAATCTATGTATAGATGCTGAGCAATTAAACTGACTCCTGGTTTTTTGAAGCAGGGAAAGGAACCAATTGCTGGGGAGCAAGGCTCAATAGGGGTTATATGACCGATTACTATACAAAGAATGCAACATGTCTCAAGGTATTACCTCCCCTCAGGTGCAGGATATAAGGCTGTCTCCATTAAAGAGTGGCTTGTAAGAGCTTATACTTTATTTCTCCCTCTTAGCACTCTGCATAAGCAAAAGGCATTTTACGAACAACCTTCTATAGAAAACAGCTGGCATCTGGACTGGAAGAACACAATTAAAACCCACAGTAAAAATTGACAGAGCTCAGTGTGGAAATCTGAAAATCCATTGCAATCTTGATCGAACTATAAATAAAAATCCTCAGTTGAATAAATCTTGTACAATTATGGATTAAAATATGTTTCACTTTAATGACTTAACACACAGCCCTGACTCATGTAATGGTTGCACATGGCCTGCATAGTCCTGTAATAATAAACATGTTACCTAGCGCTGAGACTTTGGGGAGCACACAGGTACTTTGTGGAGCTAGGCATTGCTTTCTTGTTACCCTCGAAGCATGTAGCTCTCTGGCTCACACATGGACGGCATGGCCTGTGCAGTAATGCTGGGCTCTGGTTGAAAGAACATTTGCAATGCATCCCTCAGAAATGCCAACAGGTTGTTGTTGCGAAAATGTCATTTTTCAAGTTTCAATCCCCATTTCTGTCACAAGAAGGAGAGTAAAATAACCTGTAACTGAAGTTGCTTTCAGATGGGTGGTCCCTGTCTATATTCCACTGACGATTATGTGTATGTGCCATAAGCCTGGAGATGGGGATTTTGCAAAGCAGTGGTGTCCATCAGACTGCACATGTGTCCTTGCATTGCCCTGTGGGTCACCAGAACAGATAAAGAACAGGGGGAACGTCCCATGTTTGCTGTTCCTTCTCTTCTCCAGACCCATCAGATCAGTAAGGGAAGGAGGGTGCAACTGGAATACAGACAGAGACCACACATCTCAAAGAACCCAAAGTTACAGCTAACTAACCTCTCTTTTTTCTTTGTATAGTGGTCCCTATTGTATTCCACTGAGGATTGATTAACAAGCAGTACCTACATAGGAGGAAGGTGTAAGGAAGATAGTGGAATTGTGGAACAGAGGACAGCTGCACCAAACAAGGCATCTGTTGTAGACTCCTGCAACTAGAACATAATGAGGAGAAAAGATATGTGCATTGTGTGTGTGTCCACCTTACATATGTCTGCAAGGGGCACACCATGGAGTGCAGAAGTAGTTGATGCTTGCTATATCTTGCTCGCTAAATCTCATCTGTTGAAGACCATCCCAATAATTGATAACAGGGGATAACGCATACCGAGACTCACTTTGAGATTTTGGGTATGTCTAGACTACATGGCTCCGTCGCCAGAGCCATGTAGATTAGTTTACTAGACATATCCGACGTGTAGCAAGAGAGGCAAAAATGGTAGGAGACCGGATTGGCTTACGGGGGGAAATCCTTGGTGAACTTAAGCACAAAAAGGAAGCTTACAAAAAGTGGAAACTTGGACAAATGACCAGGGAGGGGTTTAAATGTATAGCTCGAGAATGCCGGGGGGTTATCAGGAAGGCGAAAGCGCAAATGGAATTGCGACTGGCTAAGGATGTGAAGGATAACAAGAAAGGTTTCTACAGGTATGTTAACAAGAAGAAGGTGATCAGAGAGAGTGTGCGGCCCCTACTGGATGAAGGAGGTAACCTAGTGACAGATGATGTAGGGAAAGCTGAAGTACTCAATGCTTTCTTTGCCTCTGTATTCATGGACAAGGTCAGCGCGGAAGTCCAGGAGCCAAGTGACGCAAGATGGGATGAAGATCGACAGCCTGTGGTGGGTAAAGAACAGGTTAGGAACTATTTAGAAAAGCTAAACGTACACACATCCATGGGTCCGGACTTAATGCATCCGAGGGTACTGAGGGAATTGACAAATGTCATTGAGGAGCCTTTGGCCATTATCTTTGAAAAGTCGTGGAGATCGGGAGCAATCCCGGATGATTGGAAAAAGGCAAATGTAGTGCCCATCTTCAAAAAAGGGAAGAAGGACGATCCAGGGAACTATAGGCCGGTCAGTCTTACCTCGGTTCCTGGAAAAATCATGGAAGGGATCCTTAAGAAATCCATTTTGAGGCACTTGGAAGAGAGGAAAGTGATTAGGAATAGTCAGCATGGATTCACAAAGGGCAAGTTGTGCCTGACCAATTTGATTAGCTTTTATGATGAGGTAACTGGCTCTATGGACGTGGGAAAGTCAGTGGATGTGATCTACCTTGAGTTTAGCAAGGCTTTTGATACGGTCTCCCACAATATTCTTGCCAGCAAGTTAAGGGAATGTGGATTGGATAAATGGACAGTAAGATGGATAGACAGATGGCTAGAAGGCTGGGCCGGTTTCTAGCGGAGTACCCCAAGGTTCGGTTCTAGCACCGGTTTTGTTCAATATCTTTATTAATGACCTGGATGAGGGGATGGATTGCACCCTCAGCAAGTTTGCAGATGACACTAAGCTAGAGGGAGAGGTAGATACGCTGGAGGGCAGGGATAGAGTCCAGAGTGACTTAGACAAATTGGAGGATTGGGCTACAAGAAATCTGATGAAGTTCAACAAGGACAAGTGCAGAGTCCTGCACTTGGGACGGAAGAATCCCAAGCATAGTTACAAGCTGGGGACCAACCAGTTAAGTAGTAGTTGTGCAGAAAAGGACCTGGGGGTTACAGTGGATGAGAAGCTGGATATGAGTCAACAGTGTGCCCTTGTAGCCAAGAAGGCTAATGGCATATTAGGTTGCATTAAGAGGAGCATTGCCAGCAGATCCAGAGATGTCATTATTCCCCTTTATTCGGCTCTGGTGAGGCCACATCTGGAGTATTGTGTCCCGTTCTGGGCCCCCCACTACGAAAAGGATGTGGACGCATTGGAGAGGGTCCAGCGGAGGGCAACCAAAATGATTAGGGGGCTGGAGAATATGACTTATGAGGAGAGGCTGAGGGAGTTGGGTCTGTTTAGTCTGCAGTAGCGAAGAGTGAGGGGGGATTTGATAGCAGCCTTCAACTTCCTGAAGGGAGGTTCCAAAGAGGATGGAGAGACTCAGTAGTGACGGATGGCAGAACAAGGAGCAATGGTCTCAAGTTGTGGTGGGAGAGGTCTAGGTTGGATATTAGGAAAAACTATTTCACTAGGAGGGTAGTGAAGCACTGGAATGGGTTACCTAGGGAAGTAGTGGAGTCTCCATCCCTAGAGGTGTTTAAGTCTCGGCTTGACCAAGCCCTGGCTGGGTTGATTTAGTTGGGATTCGTCCTGCCTAGAGCAGGAGGCTGGACTTGATGACCTTTTGAGGTCTCTTCCAGCTCTATGGTTCTATGATTCTACGTAAATGAAGCCGCAATTATTTAAATCGCGGCTTCATTTGGGTGTGTCTAGTAAGCTAATCTACATGGCTCTGGCGACAGAGCCATGTAGTCTAGACATACCCCTTCTGTGTGGAGATGGCCTGCCCTTCAAATCTCTCCACTATGGTTGCATGGAGGCCTCTACTGGTAGACCACGAGGACAAGATCCTTTGGCCTTCGGGCACTTCTATGAAGTTTCATAGGCTCATTGGTGGTAGAACTGGAGAGTTCTATAGTGCTGTGTAGGGAGCAGATGGTAACATTTTCATTTAGGACTGGTACATCCACACCTAGAGATTGCAGGGTGGCTCTAGAATTTTTCACAATGTTAAATCCTCTATCTTCTGGTTAAAGAGGTGTGATTCGTCAAAAGGGAGTCCACAGTTGTGTTCTCTATTTCTCGAGGGGACCCAGAGTAATGTAACCAGAAGATGTTACATTGTAATCCTCATGACAATTTTAGTCATCATTGTATATGAGGACATGCCCACAGAATCAACCTCAGCCTGCTGTGTGGCCCTAGTAACCAATTTGTCCTCCTCCAAAAGAGTAATTTTTGGATTACCTGCTGAAGTAATTTATCAACAAAATTTACCATATCTACCCATAGTTCAAAAAAGTCATATTTGGCCAGTAGCACTAGATAATTGAACATACAGAACTGGAGGTTGGCTGAGGAAAAGACCTTTCTTCTGATAAGGTCTAACCCCTTGCCCTCCTTGTCAAATGGGATGAAGTGTGGATGTTGTTGCTTGGCCTACTCATTAGCAGCCTGCATTACCAAGGAATTAAGCAGAGGATGGGAGAATAGAAATGGATACCCATTGCAGCGAAGGACATAGTATCTCTTTCTGTCCCCTTCGGGGTGGGGGTGCATGTGTCTGGGCTATGCCACATGGTATATGCCAACTGGAGAATGGTATTGCCGATTGGTAGGGCCATTTTGGCCAGTACCAATCCATGTTTAATAGTTGGCACTGACTGTCCTGCACCTCTTTCAACAGGATCTGTAGAGCAGTAGATATTCTCCTGAGCAGCTCCTGAAATTGACAATGGTCATCCAGTGGAGAGTAGGGAATTAACGACACAGCAGAGTCCAGGGATGACAAGGAAAACATCTCCATTCGTTAGTATCATCAGAGCCAGGCTGGCCAGGACATCATCTGCTCCAGTTTTGAACATCTACTTGATGAAGGATGGATTGGTGAGCTAGGGGATTCCTCTTGTGTTGAGCAATACACTTCTGAAGTCAAATATTAGAGCCACAGATGCCAATATGGCCAACCTGGCTGATCCTGCTTTTGATGCATTGGTGCCCATGGAAATAGGCACTAGTGGCTTCTGGGCTGAGGTAAATAAGGATAAGGTCACTGCGGCTGGAACTCGTGGAAGCCACAGCATCATTCTTGGATCTGGAGACAGACTTACTGCATGTTCCTTTGCTTCATGGCTAGGCCCCAGTGCAGGGTCCATAGCACTGGTACCAGCAGAACCAGATTGGAACTCTGCAATAGGCGGCACACTCCTGGGCTGGGCAGGCTGATGTACAGGGGGAATTCCCTGATTGTGGTCCCAGAGTAACCTCCATTAGGTGGTTCCTAAGGCCTAGGGCCCAAACTTCTTGGTACAGGCAGGGAATATCAGGCTGATACTGCATGACAAGACATGGACTTCCCCCAAACAGTACAGACCGCATTGGTGCACGTGGTGGAACAAAAAATGAATGAGGGTAGAAAGCACAGACCTTAAATCTTGGCATCTTTGGCATAATCCAATACTCAGGCACAGGTACTGAGGCAGAGGGGAATGGTGATTTGGCAAGAAACTGCTGAAGAGGCATCCCAAGGGCCTTAATCCCATACAATTTGCTATGAAATACTAAAACTACTACAAAATTAGTACAATTCTAACTATGTACAAGACTAACACCATTCTTCTGGAAAGTATGTTTCCAAGGACAAAAGAAAAGCAGACTCCAACTACACAGACTCCAACTGTGAGAAGGAACTGAAGATGTGGTTGATCCAAGCTGCCCTTTACTGGCTAGGGTAAAAGCCTCAAGGCAGTGCAATAACACATGAATAGATCAATAGGGGCTACTATACTTCGTCTACTCTGCAGGCTTTGTCTACACTGCAGGGTTTTTGCACAAGAAGCCTTTTGCGAACGAGATCTTCCACAAAAACTGCTTGTGCAAAAGCACGTCCAGACCTCAAAGCACATAGAAAAAGCGATGTGCTTTTGTGCAAGAGAGCGTCCATACTGCATGGACACTCTTGCACAAGAAAGCTCTGATGGCCATTCACAGAATGGACATCAGAGCACCTGTGCTTTCGCCGATAGGGGTTTCTTGTGCAAAAACCCCTCCTGAGCGTCCACACCTGCCTTTTTGCACAAGAGCTGTAGCGCAAAAGGGAGTTATTCCTTGTGGGGAGAGGAATAACTCTACTGGCAAAAGCCCTTTGTTCTGCCGATTTACTTGCGCAAAAACACGCTTGAGGTGTGGACGCTCTGCTGGTTTTTGCTCAAAAACCTTTTAGTATAGACGTAACCAAAAGCTCCAGCTCTGGGCACTTGGGGAAGAACCGATGGTTTGTTCATAGTGCCTGGCAGGCAAGCAGCAGTAATCGTGCAAGGCATCCCTCTCGGTTCATTTTGCAATATGTGCTCTGTCATGACAGAGCCAAAGATTAGCACACCAATGCACTGCCTTTTCAGAGAGCAGAGTTAAAGCAGGAAACAGAGAATCAGGTTCACTTTGCTTCTCTGCCCTTGTTTTGTTGTGTGTTCTTGGGCAAGTGACTAAAAGCAGCTTTGACCCTTAAGGAGCTTTTTGGGGGCAAAGATGTAATTCTGACCCCCTAGGCTGATGAGCAGAGATTGAATCCCTCCCAACCACTATTATAGCTTAGAGCCTGGAGTAGCCCAGTAGCTCTTAAAAGCCCCCTCTTGAAAGGGAAAGGCAGGTAAGTGGGGAAATATAGAGTATCTAGAGAGCAGTGACTGCTGTGGTTCTCACACTGCAGGGCTGAACTGGGAGTCCCCCTAGTTTTCCTTAACTGCATGTACATGCTCCATGGCTGGTACTAGAGTTGTGACCATCTCAAGCACAGCACAATATTGACAGTTGCTTTGTGATATCAAAATGCCATGCACTCCCTGCTCAGAAGGAGCAGGGAGAATTTGAGCCTTAAAAAACAAAAACAAAAACCACCACTGAAGTTGTTGAACAAAACACTTCATATCACAACATCTCATGGTCACTATGACAAAAGTAAACAACTTTCTGCTGTTTTCATGTCCTCCTGCCTCATTTAGGGACACATACATCATTTGTGAGTCTGTCACAGGAGTTTAACAATCTCCATGGCTGGTATAAGGATTTTAGTTGCAACCTGTTTAAGGACCATTTTTTTTTACCATTTTTCAAAATCTCTTTTTCTAAAATTTAGTTCTACTCCTAGGTTTTGCTACAATTCCTATTTGGATGATGTTGGTTGAACTTAAGTTGTGATCACCATCATTTAATGGCTCAGCTACAGTTATGTTTTGAACCAATTTCTGTGTATTACGTAGAACTAAGTTGAGAAGTTTCTCTCTTTTTGTGCGTTCTACCAGTAACTCGTCCAAGAAGCAATCATTTAACATGTCAAGAAATTGCTTCTTTAAACCTTGTCTTAGCATGACATTGACTATTTTTTGCAAGGAATTAAGTCACCCATTATTGCTGTTTTATTGGACTCAGTTGAACGTTTGATCTCTTTCAACATTGTGCATTTAATATACTTTTTCTGACCTGAAGGCTGGGAATATGTGTGTATTATTATGGAATTGGAATAACATATTCTGCTGTAAAGTTTTCTTCACTCAGAAATATTCTTGCCTTAGTCTCTGGATTCTTTCAGAGTGCCACTCCTCCACCTCAATGACCTACTTTAGCTTTCCTGTGTAGCTGTAGCTTATTGGTCATAGCTGATGATGGGGTAACAGGATCCCATTTATTTTTGGCATCCCACAGTGCTTCAGAAATGCCTATTTTGCAGCCCTACATGTTACATCATAACTCAGAGCAAAACTTTTTCTTGGATGTAACCAACTTAAGGAAAGCATAGATAGCTGGGCCTTGAATGTCATGGGTTTGTAATGAAAAGTGCAATAGTTGGTCATATCGTAAGGTTTTTTTAACCTGAACTCCTATAAACAAAATATGCAGTGTGTAGCCCACAGTGAACCTCAACAGTTTCAGTTTGAGAGTTGTCACTATAACACGTTTCAGAAGAGTAGCTGTGTTAGTCTGTTGCAGCAAAAACAATGAGGAGGCCCATCACACCTTAAAATGTCTTTGGGCATAAGCTTTTGTGGGCTATAGCCCACTCCATCAGATGTATGAAATGGAAGCTTCCATTTGGCAAGGATTCATACATGCAGAGAAAAAAAGGGAGTGTTCCATTAGTATGCAGAGGGCAAGTGCTAATGGGGCTAATTCAATCAGGGTGGATGCTGATAATAATTGATAAGAAGGTGAGAATACCTAAAGGGTGAAAATTACTTTTGGTAGTGAGGTAGCCATTTCAAGTCCCTATTCAGACCCAGTCTGATGGTGTCAAATTTGCATATGAATTGCTTCTTTGCAGTTTCATGCTGAAGTCTGTTTCTGAAGGGTTTTTTTGCTCAAGTATGGCAACTTTCCAGATTATTACTGCATGTTCAGGGAGGCTGAGATGCTCTCCAATTGTTTTAGTTTCAATATTACTGTTCTTGATGTCTGATTTGTATCCAATTATTCTTTTGCATAGAGACAGTCCAGTTTTGCCAAAATACATGGCAGAGGGGCATTGCTGGCACATGATGGCATATATCACATTATTAGATGTGCAGCCTAATGGTATGGCTGATAGAGGGTTAGGTCCTATGATGGTGTCACTAGGTAGGATATGTGGACAGAGCTGGCAATGGGATTTATTGCAGGGATTGGTTCCTGGGTTAGTGTTTCTTGTTGTGTGTTATGTAGTTGGTGATGAATATTTGTTTCAGTTTAGGGGGCTGGGCCTTTTTGCATTGCCAGGCCCCAAGGCGGTTACCCCCTTTGTTCCCCCACCTCATCAGTGGGCTTGTAAATGTCCAATAACAGCACTCATTTTTGGGGATCTGGTTTATGAACAGAAGTTCAAAAGGAAAACAAAACTCCCTACTGAGGTTTTTCCCTCAGCTAACGTGTTCCCCAGACTCCAGCCTTTATGGTTGGAACATTGCTGATGTGTAGGGCTGCCCACACCATCTACCTTCTGACCTGTAGTCTTCTATCTCTCTTCTGATAGGTCTCTTCTACCTTCTGTCTCCATGGGCTTTCTGTTATCTACTCCATAGCCCTGACTTAGCCAGATGACCCATCCATCATAAGACTTTGCTCACTCTCTCCATCTGGGGAGGCAAGCCAAGTTTGTTACAGATGGGTCCACCTCCCTTTAAAGTGGCTATCATAAGACTACGGCCAAGAAATAAAAGTTCATTTTCTTACCACCTCTCATATGTCAGACCCTTCCTTCACTAGATTGAGCTGAACAAACCCAAACCAAAGTGGAATCTACTGGGTGTAAAATGACATGACTCCCTCCCCAAAAAGCTGGAATAAGGTATACAGCAATTAAAATTATGTTGTAATATAATACATAATTATATTAACATTATATTGTAATATAATCATGAAATCATGAATCATGGGAATCATGAAAGACTCTTTGTATTTTCAAATTTAAATGCTTGTGGTTTTCCAAAGAACAGAAGTGTGAAAAACGACATTCTGGAATACCCGTATATTTTACCGTCAACTGATGCACAGGTATCTATCATCTAGGCACCTTTCAACATAGTATGACAGTGCCTATCTGAAATTCATCCCAGTGCAAAAGACTCTCTCAAGGCCCTATAAACTACTTAAATCCTGTATTAAGCACTTAAGTGGTACATAGTGCCTTCTGCAAACACTCTGCACCCTAACATAGTACAGCATTATTATGCTGCAAATAACTATGAAAATAAGGAGGCACACAGTTTTGTATTTTGAAAGGGGAGGAAAAAAGTAAAATTGCAGTTGTGGTTCTGGTGAAGGACATAGCAGAATGACATGTAATTATGAGCGTACTATGAATTCTGAATAGCACTTACATTTGTAAGAATGAAAAGCTGTAAAAAATTGTTAGTGGCCTAATAATTTTAAACCACTTCATACTACACATGCCCAAAGCCCTACTAGGTGCCAAATTCATCTGCTTATATATTTTTCCAAACCTTCCCACAACATGAAGCCATCCTATGCAGTATAGAGTGTGTGATCCATAATTATTGTAACACTTAGATTTTACAATACTCCATTCCAATCCCAGAGGCTTAAAATATATTGAACTGATTTAATGTCTCTTGGCTAGATCATTTAATTTAACTGGTCTTAAAAACTGTTTTATTTAAAAAGGAAAAGATAAGGTTGAAGGTGAGCCTATAAAAATATCTCGAAAAACAAAGGGCATCCTATAAGGTGGATAGTTTTATGGAGTTAGATAAAGGTGATTAAGCAATAGAAATGACACTCAGAGTACATATCTCATAAAAGTTGTGAGAAGACGGTGAGATGAACTCATATATACTGTGGGGTGTTGGGAATACCAAGATGCCATAAATTTACACTGCTAAGAGTCTTACTTATTATTTCCAAAGTGTTTCACTAATGTACAAGTTGAGTGCTGTTAATACCGCTAACAAGGATAAAGGACCTTACTTTGTTGTTTGTGTCGGAGAGGGTTATTTATAAGAGCCATCTCTCTTTCCAGTCTCTATTTCCTCCCTTCTGGTTTGCAGTTATGTATTAGACTTTTGAATAGCATGTAGCTTGTCAAAAAGTAGAAATTTTATAATGATTGTGGCATGTGGAGAGCCATGAACTCCTGAGACTCATCAAAGCCTAAATTAGAAATCAGCAGAACAGTGTCCTAAAGAACTTAAAATGGCAAAACCAATCCTGGGCCATGCAGGATACCTGATAAAAAGAGTGTTCAAGGAATTGCAGCTTGAGGAGTCCTGCCAGAGGAGAAAGTGTTTGGAAAGTTTCAAGCACACTGGCATCCCAGACTCTAAAGTCAATGTATTATTGGGCTGCACTGAGTTTTTACCATGCTAGCTCAGCTGAATTAGCATAATGTATGAATTTTACTAAATCATATATAGATCTTTATGGGATTCATCTTTGATGGAGCATAATATGACTGGCACTTTAAATTATGGGTGAGTTGACTTAAATCAAGATGGGGCATATACTGGGACTCTGGCAAAAGATTCAAACTTACAACCTAAGTGCCTCGTACTGAGGGTACTGAGTGCTCTCGATTCCCACTGAAATAAAGGTAAGTCAAGTGCTCTCAGCTCACAGCACAATTGGGTCTTAACATTGCACTTGGAAATGTAAGTGGTAATGTTTATTTGCTCTGTCATTTCATGTTCTTCTTTACAGAGAGGTTTCAGCAAAAGGTCAAGGGAGAGCCACTGTGTATTTTTTTTTTCTTCAAATAAAATCAATTGAAGGACCTGGAACACAGTAAGTTATGTTACAGGGCAGCACTTGCATGTAGTCCCATTGGAGACCTATCAATTTGAGCTAGTACTGCTGGGAAATATATCTAGCTACCTTGGCTAATCAATACTTCCCTTCATTATACTGTCTCTGATGAATATGGGTAATGATTGGGTGAGTATGAGTCAGGTGACTAAAAATAACCACCTCATGCAAAATCAATAGTGGTTTTTCTTTCAGTATTACTTCAGGCATTTCAGTGCTCTTTTTATTCCCATTTTCCTCCCTCTTTCCTCGTTGTTGATAGATCAACAGCATCGTAGGAGTAGCTTTATTAAATTAGTAGCACTTAATCTACTGTCATGTTGTCAACTTGCAGGGAGTCAACAAGCAGACGGCAAATTTTCAAATGGCCCAGTGTGTGCTGACTGGCTTTCACCCAGGCAGTTAACTTTGCACTGTGCCAAAAGCTGTCTTTATGGGTGCCTGCTAATATCCCTTCTCTGACTATGAAAATCCTACATTAAAAAAAAAAATCTGTTTGATGGGAATTCATGCCAATTATAGATGTGTTATGACAGATGAAAAGATTATAATTATGCTTGGCTTCCATGCAGAACTACATTAACACATCTATGACATTTAATAACATGGGAGGATAACTGCATGCCTCAACAGAGGTTAGCTTTAAAGGTTAAGCAACTTTGGGAAATGTTTTTCTCACCCCATTTTTCTGCCCCCTATAAAATTTAAAAGAGCTGCATTTGCTTACAGCATTCTTTTAAAGGGGAAGGGTGAGGGGAAAAAAAGGAAAATGTATCACACAGAAGGGATCTAAACAATAACAACTGGAAGTCAGTAATAGATTCAAGCCATTCAGTTCCTCATTGGGCTATTTACATGGCAGTGATGTAAAACAAGCAAATGAGTAAAGAAACTCTCAAAGTTTTTGTAAATGGCCAAAATGGGACATCTTATTCTGTCTATGTAGGTAATCCCCTTAGGGAATAGATTACATTACATCTAGGGGAGGTGAAGGAAAAAATATGTTTTAGGACTAAATGCTTTGTTACTGAATAGATCTGGTGATGCACTGAGGAAAGTTCTAAAACCAGAGAGCATGAATTGCCACTTGGTAATAACCCTCAGCCAATGTACTTTACAAACCTGAATCAATTAAGCTTCATAATGCCCTTGTGTGAATGCTAAGTCTTGTGATCTCCATTTTAGTCATGAGGAAACTGAAGCAAGGGGAGAGTGTATTGGCTTACTTAAGGACTGACAGGAAGTTTGTGCCAGGACCATGGCTAGACTCCAGGTGTCCAGAGTCCTGGCCCTGTGCCCAGGCTATCATTGTGTAAGGCTCAGTCATGCAAGGTGCTGATCAGTCTGGCCAACTCCAGGAAAGCACTTATTTATGCGCTTCAATGTAAGTCTTGTTGAAATATTTTGAGACTGCATGTGTGCTTAAAGTTAAGTACCTGCTTAAGTGCTTTGTTGGATCAGGGCCCAGGTGCTCAGCAGCTTGTAAGATCAAGCTCTTAGGGTACATCTACACAGCAGCATTATTTCAGAATAACCAACATTATTCTGAAATAAGAAAATGCATGTCTACACGACAAGCCTTTATTTCAAAATAATGTGTAGCTGGAGGACTTCTTACTCTGACTCATGGTAACCATCAATTTATGAGGAGTAAGGGAAGTTGAAGGAAGTGCTCTTCCTTCGACTTCCTTCTGTGGAGACAGCACCAAAAGCCAAGTTAAGCTATTTTGACTTTAGCTACGCAATTGACATAGCTGAAGTGGCATAGCTTATTCCGACTTTAGTCCTGCTGTGTAGACATACCCTTAAATAAAAGAGTTGTGTTATTTCCTTACCTAGGAAAGTCTGGGTAAGAGAATTACTGTGAATTACAATAAAATATATTAACTGATATGCTGGTAATGTGGCTTCTTTGGTCCTCCAAACACAGTGACACACAGAAATATCATATTACAAGACATCTCTCCATCTGCTTGTTTTCTTTCTGGATAACAAGCACAATATGCAGAAATCATTAGTGCCATGAGAATACAGCCTGAAACAAAAGCATTTACCCTGAAAGAATATTGTCGTCATTCTGTCAGCTGCTGCGACTGCCCGTAGCAGTGCAGAAAAGCAACAGATTCTTAAAAAAAAATAAAAAATAAAAGGGGGGGGGGAATCTAATTTACTTTCCTCTAACACTGAACTTAAGGGGACCCCCACAACTTCTGCAAATTGGAGCTAACGGTCAGTTGCAAGAAGCCTGAGAAAAATCCTCAAATAATAATCAGTGGGGCTGATAGCCACCACTGGCCCCAAGGCAAGGTGGGGGGAGGCGGCTCTATGCCACAGAAGGGGCAAGGCTGAGGGCAGTCAGCCCTTAGTGCTGCCCAGACCACAGCACACCCCTTCTCCAGCCCTCAGAGCTGAGTGGAGCATTTGGGACGGCGCTCCAGCACTCCCACAGCAATTGAAAGGGGCCCGAGGCTCTAGCCACCACCACTGCCGTAGTAGCAGCAGTAGCGGTTGGGAGCTCCGGGCCTCTTTGAATCTCTGGGCCCCAACCCAATTGCCCCTTTTGCCCTTCCCTACCCAGTCCCCCATCAGTGGCCTGGTAGTAATACTGAAGGACCCACATTAGATCACTATGCTAAGGTCGGCAAGGAGATGAACATGGCCAGTGTCCCCATGCCTCTTCCACTGGGCCTTTGCCAAGGGCTGTGAATCTCTAACCAAAGCTCCCTACTTAATTAACAAGATACAAGTATTGAACACACATTTTTCTCTATGAGTGGTAGTGGCAGCACAGTGTCCTGGTTAAAATGCTAGCCTAGGGTTCTTGTGACCTTGGTTCAATTTCCTGCTGTACCACCGACTTCCCATATGACCCCAGGCAAGTCACAGTCTCCCTGTACCTCAGCCCCTGAGAGGGATAATAGCACTGTCACATCTCATAGGAGTGTTGTGAAAATAAGCACATTAAAGCTTGTGATATACTCAGACCCATGGTGATGGGGACTATCTATGTACCTTAGATAGGTCTGGAGGGATGAGAATAGCCAATGATAGTCGTGAGTGGTGAACTGTTGTCTGTTAGTACTAGAATTGATCTACGTTTGTGCAAAAATTCAAAATGATTTAAAAAATCAGTTGGCCTCTGCTGGGAAATATTGGAAGTAAAGGATGAAAAGATCACTGTAGAAGCCAAGAAAACAAGATATTCATGGCAAAATAAAAATTTCCTTTTTTTCTGTTCAAGGTATATACAAGTTTATTTTCCCAAATAAAATGGGCAAACACTATAAAAAAGTGTTGTGTATAGCTCTCAAAGTAACACCAGACATGTTTTCTGTGCGAGCATCCTTCAGTGGACATGTACTACATATACATTTCTAAAAGGCTCTGAGTCACGCTAAAATTAAGAAGATAGAGGGAGAGAGAAGTCAGTGACTGATAAATCTTTAATATAAAAATTGTACAAGAATTTTGATACAAATTACAAGAGGTATTTGGACAAAATATGAATAAAATTCCATTTACATCCCCAAACCCTTATGCATTTTATGCAAAAGACATACTGTAAGACAGTTATAGTACAGAAAATACAAGAAAAGAAATATCAAATTAAAAACAGGACTTCTAATTCCCTCAGACTACTAATGGAAAAAACTTGTTTAGGGTACATACAGTATTTATGAAGCTACCAATGTCATGATTATTAGATCAACGTGATGCAAGCTTTTCAATTCCCCTGGTATAGCTATATTCTGTAGTGCATGCTTTGGTTCTGCAGGCAGGATAGAAGAGCATTCATGTTTCACTCACACCGAGAACAAAAGGAAAAACAATAAGGCTAAGATAGTAAAGACTGCAAAACTGTTCACCCCCCACAAAAAAAATCTTACTGTTGCTGGAACATGTGCCTGGCAACAGTTTTCGACAAAGTCCATTAAATAAGTTTAACTTGGAAAGACAGCAGAGGTTTTGCCATATTGAAGAAGCACATTTCCCCAGCCCCCAAATGTACTTGGCATGTTATTGAACAACAATGAGCATATGTATCAGAGCCATGAGAAACCTCTGCTCAGTTAGAAAAGGGTTCATGGGCTTTGTATGACTGTACTGGTATGCGTGGAGTTAGAGGCACCAAGATTCATAAAGATTCAAACCCAGTTTACCAATGCTTGAAATCTCAGTGTGTACCAATGGATTCAAACGTTTCTAAGATTCAAATGTTTCTAGTTTGCTAGAACTGGAAGCAGAACTAGCGGCTATATTGAAAAATACTATGTTGTTTGGTCCATATGACCTTTCTTAGTGAGCACTAATAAAACAACAAATGTGCCTGCAGACAGGAGCCTCCGAAGACTTGTAAATATTCAGATACAGCAAAAACTCCTTTCATTGTTGGTTTGAACCACCTCTACTGAGAAATTCATGGGCAAAAGACAGAATCTGACTAAAAATGGGTAACTCAAACAAACCCATGTTTAGCTTGAACTAACAGTCAATTCTGAAAGCATTCAGGGTTCGAATCAAATGAACATACATTACACTGGAGCACGGGACTTGGTGAGCTTTTGAGAGAACCACAGACAGTAAGCACAAAAACTGAGAACACACCACTCAGGGAACACAGAGAAAACTCCCCATCCAGAAATGACTGCAGGATGGGAAAGCTTCTTGTGTGGCAGATGAACCAAAGTTTCCACAAGAAAACCAGCACACTGGATTTATATTTATAGACAGTCGTGTCAGATAAACATATAATACTAGGACAATTCATTGACATAATCACTTTACAAACTGTAAACATTCATATGAGTAGAACACACAAACCCAAAGGGAGCAGTATCAGGAGGCAGTGTTATTTTTTTGGGTGAGTGGAAGGTGAAGTGCTTGGGGAAAGAAGAAGAATGTCGGGTTTGGATAACTGTACAGCGACATATAAAAAGACCCTCTTCATTAAACAATGGTCAAAAATAAAGCAAACCAACCTTAGTTTATACATTTCAAGTAAATTATTTACCCAGCACATTGTCTGGGAGACTAAGAGGAATACCTCTAGAGTCACAAGTCACACAATTACTGTACCGTTTCACAGCTGGGGCAGGAAGGATGCCTTCTTTCTTCCAATGTAAAAGAGTAGTGAGATTAAACAGAGACAGGATCCTAATAAAACAATTTAGGGCTATGACTAGTGATTGCATCTATTCATGCAGACAGACACACAACACAATCACCTATGCCACTATTTCCCCAGAGTCACCTTTCACAGTCTTTTGCATTCCGTAACACAAATGGACAGATTGTGATTAACTATTGATGAGTTTGCCATCCTAAATGTGCATTATCTTCTGCTCATTCGCAACCTTTTGTTTGACAATGGACACCTTATAAAATCTGTGTGTGTCACTTAGATAGTGACTCTCTCTCTCCTCAAGACACATTTACAAAGGATGCAAAATACCTTTTCCCCCCCAAAGATTTGAAATAGAAAGATCATTCACTGAAAAAAATCTCACTAGTAAACACATTAGAAATATACTCCTAAGCTTCCTGTTTTATTTGGGGCTTTGGGGGGAAACATACAGGTAGATACGCCAGAATCCATACAATGTTGGGCTTCTATAGCCTCAGGCTAAGACTCTGTTCTAAAACTGTTAAGACATAGGACTGTCCGTCACATTGGAATCATTAAATGCACAAACATACAGGAAAAAGCTCCCTGAACCCAAAATGTTTCTCTGAGCAGAAGGTGCGCATTATTGAAACAGTGTTCAATGATGCTATTAAAAGAAGGGGTCCTACTCTAGCCTCAATTGGTCATTACACATTTGCTTATTTGATTTGGGTTAATTTCTACTTCCTTTTACATCCAATGGAATCCCAATGTGGGATTGATGTGTGGACACAATTTGGATTCAACCTTTGATTAAGAAAATGAACACACCTCATCCTTTCCTGCCACCACCCTTCAGAAAATGACTGTTAATTTGTCGCTTATTATAATTTCTGAGGCACTCAGAGAGGAAAGGAAAAGATCAATCTCTGATCATTAAAAGGCCTTGGGATGTTTCTAGTGAGGGACACTGCCTCTACTGCAAATAGAACCAAACTGAAATATTGGACTGAAGAATACTTGAGCATTAACCGCCTGCAGACAGAAGCTGCTTCCTATTAGTCATCATCTCACTGCATCTCTAAAACCATACAGCAGCCAAATGATACACAATTCTATGATGATAGGCCTCAAAATGTGCATTAAAATTGACCACTCCTTGCTTTGTTTGTATCCAACGTTCTGTTTTAGGTATAGTAATGGGCCTTTCACAAACTCCAGTAGCATTCAAAATTACATTGATCGCTGCCCCCAGAAACCTTAGCCATAATTGCTACAGGAAAGGATGGTATAACATTTTAAAATATATATTCTAATTACACTACAAGAAAATTATGCTTCAATTACTCCTCCAGCATTTTGAGCCTTCACCAGCTTTTCAGAGTCAAACTCAAGATTTGATTAAAAATTGCAAGCAGAGCTAAAGGTAGGAGAACAAGCTGGCCAATGGATCTATTTAGTCCCCAAGAATCTTTGCTTTCTCAATTTATAATTGTAAGGTTTTTTTAAATCAACACCTTTCCAAATTATTTTCTCCCATTTGCTTTCTTTCCTGCCTATCGCACTTAGATGAGCTTGTTGAATCTATAGTTTTGTCAATGTCCTTTTTAATTAAAAAATAGGGGCAAAATTTCTCCTCCTACCAGACAGCAGAGCCTGTCTCTCTAATATTGTGTTTTCACTATGTCCATGGGGATCCCCAGTGACCTCAACATGAGATGTGCATATCGAGGCTGAATAGTTGATTGAAACTGGCACTCATTGTATGGATCAGAGAGAATTTTGCCCTCAGTTAATTTTGCCACAGAATGAGCTAAACCAAAAAAAAATAGCATGTATTCAATTTACCATCTAACTTAAAACAGCAAGACCTCTAGCATGCCTATCTGCCTATTTCTAACCTGCCTATTTCTAACCGGCATAGAGTGGTTTTATGCTGATACACAGCAATTAGTTTCTACATAAGCAGACAAAAGTGCCATCACAGACAGCATTTCTCAGCTGACCTTTTGTTAAGAAGTCATCTTGTTACTGTCTGCCTGATGGCTGGGTAGAGCAGCCAGTGGCAGCGTTGGGCTTCCCAAAGACAAATAGAAGAACTCCAGATGGGACCTCCCTTCTCTCACTGCAGATTTGTGCATGTGTGTGTGAGAGAGAAAGCACGCATGTCAGGGAACTCAGAGGGAAAGCCTAGTTCTTGTACTCAATTTCCCCTTCACAAGGGATAAACAGGCAATTACGCATCCTTTTATATTTGATGGCCAAGTGCTGAACTTGAAAGCACACTATTAGTTTGTGTCCCTTCAGGGCCAGAGCAATAAGTAGCCAAGAGATTTGGGGCCTAGGAAGAGAGGGTGTTGTCTGCTGTTAGTGTGACAGTCTTGTCAGCAGCATTCACATTACTGGAAGGTAATAAAGTGACAAGTAAGTTATTAGAAAGATATGAGGTGAAATTGAACTGAAGCTTCTTGCTGCTCAGTTCAGTTTTTTTCCTGTTTTGTAATGGGCCACTATTTGTTACAAACCAGGCCTTGTCTTGAGATATTATATAAAAAAGTATTTATTCTTTTCAGTAAAGGTCACATGAATTTACAACACTACACTTTAAAGGAGAGAAATGGAAAAATAGTTTTATGACTATTACAGTATGTTGCTGTTTAAAAAAAATACAATGGCATCATAATGAACAATAATGCTGACAAGTCACTGGACTTGTAAAAAATGCATTTTTTTATCTTTTTTTAAACTCATTGATGACCAAGGATTTTTCCCCTCTAGTGTTAATTCTAAACATAATCGTATTTAGTATTGGGAAATTTTTAACTTATGGCTTGACCAAAAGGACACAGGTGTCTTTATTTTTTCTTCTGTCACTAGTGATAACGGTAGGACCAGGCAATAAGCTATAATAAAGACAATTAAGTAAAGACTTTAGAAAAATAATAATTAACAATGATACTGATGCATGGGAGTCTCTGTGTCATTCTGCTACCAAGCTTTTATAGGAAGTGACAATGCAGATGCTGAGACAGAAGCCGTGGGACTGGAGCTGACGGCCACCATATGATGTAATTCTGTGGGGACATCCAACAATTGGACATAGAAAAAAGTTCCTTTCATATTGATTGGGCAGGAAGAAGCTCATTGTGGATTGATAGAGGGGATATGCTGACCCTTGTCCAGCAAAGTAGGACTAAAGTGGTTGTGTTATTATAGCAGCAAAGTGGTGACACAAGGGAAAAAACCCAACCCTGACATGTACCTTCTCTCAGCACTCATCTATCACTCACCTTCTCCCCCACAGAGAACTCCAGCTGCCTTCTTGCACCTACTTCAGCGAACTTTTCACCTTTTTTTCAAATAAAAAAAATCATTTTGTTAATATACCTTAACAAAGACGAGTAAAGAAAAATGTCTTTTGCGGGGGTGGAGTCAACAAATAGCTGGCATTTAAAATTTAAAGGAGCATGTGTATATTTTGAGAACATTTTCCTTTCCAAAAATAGTGAATTTGGGAATTTGTTAAGTGGACACATTGTTTTTCAAAAGATGACTTGTATATTCAAGGTAGTTGATGCACCACATACTACTGCTAAAAACTGGTCCAATTCATGTCCTTAGATTTTAAACCCCTCAAAACTTACTGAAGAAGAATGTGTTTTGGAATTCAGGTAATGATTTCTCATTTTGTAGATGGTCCTTGTCTTTGGAATGGATCAAACAAAATCTTGATCACTATACAAACAACTGTGTTGGATACTTAATTGTATTTAATAAAGTAAAACCCTGACAGAGTAAAATCAGGTTAGGGTTATGCTGTCCCTCTTCTAGGAGTATATACATATGGGGGGTCATGTTTACATCCTGTTGGAATAGGTGTAGGAGATGGAGTTATTCGAGAAAGAAAGAAAGAAAGAAAGAAAGACTTTATCTAGAACAAATGCAGCCCAAATTTCCAATTGTTAAGTGTCTAAATTTCTCTGGGAAATAGTCAATTTTTATGAGTAGGGTTCCTGAAAGACATTCTAGAGAATTTTTAGAGCAATGTGTAAGTACTCAATAGGCCTGTTAATCTAAACCTTCCACAATTTATCAAAGTCAGTTGTGACAAAGTGTTTGCATAGACATATTCATTTTTACAATGTAACTATGCTGACTGCTGTAGTTCACTTGTTGGGTGGGTTTGCAGTGTCAACCTCTTTCTCATAGGGGTGGAGAGAGAGTTAAAAATTTCAGCCATTTCTTCATTGATTGGGCTGAGACATATTTCACAGATATGATCTAAATATGGTAATCTGTGTAATAATATTTCATACTTATGTTCACTCTTTACAAACAACTCATTAATCCTCACAACACCCTTGTGAGGTAGGTATTATTATTTATTATCCCCATATTCACAGATGAATAAGTGATTTACCCAAGTCCTGAGCAGACAGATAGTGCCAAAACTCAGGAGTTCCTGACTTCTGCTTTTGAACCACACTGCCTCTCTTCATTGTGGTTTAGTACCAGGGGTTCCAAAGGAACATAGTGTTTATCTGGTATTACCTAGTTGCTCGGAGGGGGAGGGGGAAAGCACACAAGCTCCAGACAAGTGGCAGCTCTCTTTAAAGGAGATTTAACATGCAGAGCTAACCCTCACAGTGGAATAAGCCCTTTTGATATTTACAAAAAAATACATCTATTTTGAAATGACTAAAATATCAAAGTAACTTAGCACAGATGCTCATTAACTACTGGAACATAACTTTTTCAGATGGAGCAACTTCCATTTAACATGAGTAAACTGAAGTATTTCCCTTTTCTCCTCCCCCATGACGTCAATTTAGCTTGTGTAAAAGATGCTGGATTGACAGCTCTGGAAACTGAAGAGCTAGTCACAGAACAACTATAAGCATTGGCAGGAGGGCAGGCACCCCCCACACCTGGAGACGGTCTGTATACTCATTCAATTTGTGGTATTTGCTGCAAATGCCCTCTAATGCCAGCTATGGTATATTTTCCCCATGATGTCTACCAGAAACTGGATTAAAACCAAATTCATTTTACACAGACCAGAGATATACCTTGTGATTTGGAATTTTTATAACATTTCAAACAATGCAAGTTTTATCACAGGAATAGGTCTACTGAGTTTGGACTCTTAAGGCATGTCTACACTAGGAAATTATTTTGAAATTACTAAAACTGACATAATTCCCGATTTTACAAAATCGAAATAGCATGTCCCACTACAGGGAAACCTCGAAATCAGTCCGAGGCAAACTCCATTAATGTGGATGCCCTACCTTAATTTATAACCCTAAGAGGCACTGGGGAGTAACTAGTCTGAATTACTCTGGGGAGTAGTTATTTCAAAATAGTAGCACCAGAGCATCCACACTAACACTATTTCGAAATAACTATTTTGAAATTAGTGTTATTCCCCAAGAAAAGCAGCAGTACAGATTCTGAAGTAAGCAGCCCATTATTTCTAAATAACGGGCTTGGTAGTATGGATGCTCCACCTTTAAATTCAACCTAAGGGGGTTATTTTGAAATAACACCCTAGTGTAAAACAGGGCTTAGTGAGTTGCCTGGGGGAAAAAACCTTCCATGCAACTCAATGAGAGTTTAAGTGTCCTCACAAAACCAACCACTGTCATAAGCCATCACAAGTGTTGGGGGAGTACATTAATTACATGCAGATATGAAAGCATGTAAGATCCCCTCCAAGGAATGGGAGTGTGATACTGAAGAATAGCATCGTCTTTTACAACAACTAAGCACAATAGGGGATTAGTTTAAGATGCTGTGACAACAGGACTGAATGGCTTTAAAAAACTTCCAGAGGTCTGTCTCAGATCTGTTACATTTTTCTAACATCCTGTTTCATTTTTGTGTAATAAACAGACATTTTCTGTGTAATTCATTTGTTGAATTGATCTGCTGATGATGTTTAAGTTTCCAAACTAATTTACCAAAAACCATTTGACCTTTAGCAGAAACATAGTAAAATGAGAATGCAGAACAGTGATTCATTCAGTAAAGAATTATTTATATACCTCAAATGTGTTTTTCATTAAAAAAAGATATTTATTTATACCATACATACTTCAAAAACAGTGTTTTTTTTCTGTAGATATCATTCAATTATTTTAGTTTTTTTTCTTT
The DNA here is from genome assembly GCA_032595735.1 of Pelochelys cantorii. Classification (NCBI taxonomy): domain Eukaryota; kingdom Metazoa; phylum Chordata; order Testudines; family Trionychidae; genus Pelochelys; species Pelochelys cantorii. Next base: position 109,849,985 of record CM064330.1, read on the forward strand.
CAAACTTTCCATCTTGCTTGGTTCCTAACCATTTAGGATTGTGACAGAAGAGTAGTACAGATAACACTACAAAGGGTCATATATTAAGAAGAATTCACCTTTACTGTTCTAACTTCCCTCTTTCAAAAACATACTGGACATGTACAAACAAAACAAAGCAGATCTCTTCACTTAATTTGATGAGGAAAAATATTTGAGAATTTGGGGGAAAGTGAAACAAATGTAAAATAATCAGTCAGCAAAAATGGCTTAGGATTTTACTCTAAGTGTTTCTTGTCTGACACACTGGACTTTTCAAATAGTTTCTATGGAATCCACAGATGTTTTCAGTCTTTTCTCGCTGTACATTACCAAGGAGTGATCAGACGCTCGCCCTAAATAATACATCCCACAGGAGCATGATTCCAATCTCTTTAGAAGAATTTTTTAAATGTTTTAAATTTTATTTTCTACAAATGGAAACACTGCATTATCTTTTGATTCTTACTTTAGGAATACTGAAATGTACAATGAATCCTAAAGGGAGAGAACCCATATTAACAGTTTCCTCTGGCAAATTTAACAGGAGCGAGTGCTCAAGTGGACAAAATGATCAAAATGCACAACAAATCTAAACAACCTGAAGCTGAAACAAAGGAGCATTTCAGGGTAACAAGAGAAATGTTCTAGGCCATTAAATACAGAACAGGAATACATTGTTTTTAAGTGAGCATTGTATGCTGAAATATTCCTTGGCTTAAAAAAAAAAAAGTCTGTAACACACACCCTAATGGTTTTGGCTGTAGGCTGAACTTAAGTAAATATCATCATTCAGTCAGTATGTTGTGGTAGCTTAGGCTGCCAGTGCGGTTTACCAGCTCAAGCACCATGTGTAAACATCGGAAACAAAAAAAGATTCAGAGGGCAGCTTCTCCCTCTGTCTTTTTCAACTGTGTGTTCCCCTTCTCTCTCACACACTTTCCTGGACTTGCTTTCATTTTTCTCTGATGAACCATGTGGGTAAAACACAAAACATTAACACAACTATTGCTTTGGGGGTTTTTGCCTCTAATTTATTCAAAGGGAAGGTAACCCAATTAAAAGTCCAGCATGTGTTTTCAGAGCTTTTAAGTGCTTCTGTCATTATGTCTTTTGTTTGCTTTTATAAAACATGCCTTAATCATACTACAGCACTTTCCAGTGCAAATCAGACAACTTTACAGAACAACAGAGTTAAGACTTTTTTTCTTTTTTTTTAACGACACAAAAGCCCAGGCCTCAGCAAGGAGCACCAGAATGGATTCACTGTACCTAGCTTTGTTCTGCAGAAAGTAATTTCGACATCTCTATCCTGCAATATTATCCTTGCTCAACAGAGGAAATGCCTCCGCTGATTCACACCACATAATTTTGTTTTCCTTTTATGTAACTTAACATATAAGAAATAAAGATGCACCGTTGATTCTAATAATATTTGACACTTGAAAAAAGCACCAAGTGTTCTTTTTTTTCTCCCTAGCATTTTTTGTTTGGCCAAAAACTCAGCCTCTGGTTACAATGAGTAACTAGTTATATTTTCTTTTCTGAAAACTTGTGCAAAGTTGGCACTTTTACGTTAACACTAAATACTAATACTTTTCGTTTGGCATTCATGCCCTATACTGACCAGACCACTTTTATCTAAGTGTTTTTTTAAAGACACTTACTGAAAGTATGGCAATAGTTTAAGGGAAAAAACATGGATATTATTACACATCCCCTTGTAGTGTATGAAAAAAGTGCATGACTGGATTTATGTAATAGTACAAGACAAAAAAACTGTATCAGATCAGGTACTGTAAAGCATGCCAGCACCTCTCTATTACTTATATATAGCAGGTAGTTAAAACAAGACCGTGTTTCTTTTTTAAAATGTGCATTAAAGCTAACATAAATGAATAGAGCTAGCCAGCAAACTATTTTTTCTGCATATCTAACAGCTGGATGTAACTGTAAAAATTAAAAAAAAAAAAAAAAAGAGAGAGAGAAAGAGAGTTAAACCACCATTAATACAATTGTTTTACATCATAGGCCACTCAAGGCTCAATATATATACAAGTGTAACAGCCATGCTTAGTAGAAGTTTCTCCCAAAGGCTTAAAGTACACAAAGACAACCAAGAAGTTCTTTCCCCCCCGTTTTTGCTTCTTTCTTTTTTGTTGTTTTGCAGGCAATAGTCATGGGTAGAGCAAATCATCTCTTTGGAGATGACCAAGAATTTCATAACAAAACTGGGGCTAGTTGCAAGTTTTTGTGTTTTTTTATTGAGGGTATTGCACCCCCAGTTAAAGATTCCATCCCTTCCTACCCTTCCCTCATCCCTCCTCCCCGCTCAAAAAACCCCAACAAAGGTAAAAAGAAAACAAACAAACAAAAGCACCTGGTGTTTTTCTTTTGTTAAAAAAGAAAAAGATATATATATGTATATTTATATATATATATATATATATATATATAGACTGTATATGGCAGTTCAAACATGGTAGGCCCTCCGTGAGAGCTGGCATTTGCGTGTCCATCCTTAAAACTAATCTACTGAAGTGAAGGGAATGTTTTTATGCAGGTTAGGGTTCTGACTGTGCCGATTTCGGCTGCGGACAGAGGAAAACATCATGTTGCACCCAGGGACTTTGCACTTGTGCATTTCTCGCAAGTGCACTGTTTTATAGTGCACTCTGAGGGTCCCCTTGTTGCTGTACATTTTGTGGCAAATGTTACACATTATCCCACCGTTGCTCATTGAAACATTGTTGAACATGAGGGATCCTGGAAGCTCAGAACCCATGCCTATGCCTATGGCAGGGGTGTCCATTTTGTGTGCAGATTCCCCACTGTCACTTGCCCCATCAACGTCATCCAGGAGGATCCCCTCATCGCTGCCTGCATCAGATTCTCTTGAGGAATGGATACTGCTACTAGACTGGATGCTGGAGGTGGTGCTCAAGTCTAGGACCATGTAGTCTTCAGACATGCCCCTTCCATACCCATTCATGTGGGAATCCTCAGTACCACCTGGTGAGGAGGTATCTTCTCTTATGTCAAACGCCATTTGATGCTGGGAGCCATAGATCTTCATCAAAAATTCATCACGGAGGTCCTTACTAAGCGAAGGCTGAGAGGTGTCCAGTCCCATGTCATCCAGTTCTTTGGTCAACAATTTACGGTGCAGATTTATGTTAGCACTGTGCCTGGGAAAAGAAGGAGAAAAAGAAGAAAGAGAAAAAAATGTACAGTATTTTTCATTAAATGTATAGTTGCCAAGCATGAAATAGACATTTCTGATTTAGCAGTCATTTATAATGGAAAGCTATTGCTGCCACTGATTTCTTGAAAATCCAATCATTCTTAAAATGGAGACAAGGGATTTGTAACAAAATGACAAATGCAAAACAAAGTAAACAAACACCTCTTCTACCAATAAACAAAAACACAACCCACCCTACTTTATTTTTCCACTACCACCCATCATCATTAACCTCAGCAGTGGCTACAGTCTTTGTATTTCTGGTTTACGACATACTTCAGCTTAATAAACCAAATGACATACTCCTTTTGAATTGTTAAATGGGGTTTTCAGAAACAGTAATTCAAGGAAGGGGGGAAAAACCCTGAAAAACAAGAAACCACAGTACTGTCTAAGCACAAGAGTAAGACAATCGGGCAGTATGTAGTTGCAAGTCCTGATTGTGGTCTCACTAAAACTGGAGTAAATCACAGATCAAAGGGTGATCTGAATCAAGCCCACATGAGATGGAAAACACTTATGGCGATTAGGACCACAAGTCCCAATGAAAGACACTTAGGCTTTGTCTGTTAGTGGCAATGGACATCAGAGGATGTAAATTTAAGAACTTTCTAAAGTGTTGTGCTATAAATGCCCTGTATAGACTTTGATGAAAAACAAACATTTATGTAGTGCTGTTTCATATGGCTCTATATCAGGGGTGGGTGATAATTTTTGAAGGGGCGACACTTCAAAAATTTTCGAAGTGGTCACAGGCAACTCCGGAAGCGGTGGGGCCTTTAAATAAAAACAAGTGAAAGGGCTCGTGCCTCCTCTGCATCTCCCAGGCAACACGGAGGGGCTGGGAGCTGCAAGCCCTATCAATTGCTTCTATTGAAAGGGCTTGTGCTTTAGCAACCGCCGGAAAGGTGCGAGCCCTTTAAATAGAAGCAGTTGAAAGAGCTCACAGCTCCCGGCCCCCCTAACGTGTTGTCTGGGAGCTGCTGGGGAGGCGCGAGCCCTTTAAAGGGCTTGCACCTGCTGGGCAGCTGCTAACGCATTGCCTAGCAGCCTACCGGCAGCCACAAACCCTTTAAATGGGCGTGAGCCCTTTTAATAGAAGTAGTTGAAAGGGCTCGCAGCTCCCAGTCCTGCTGCTAACACGTTTCCTGGGAGTTAGGGAGGCGCGAGCCCTTTCAACTGCTTCTATTTAAAAAGGCTCACACTTTCCCCACAGCCTCTAACATGATGCCTGGCAGCCGTGGGGAAAGATGAAAGCCCTTTAAATAGAAGCAGTTGAAAGGGCTCACATGTCCCCGGTGGCTCCCCAGCAACGTGTTAGTGGGTGGGGCTGGGAACTGCCACGCCGGATCCGGCCTGCTGACAGGGTCTGGCCCAGCCCCGTTCTATACCAATGTGCACTAGGTACCTGGTTAGAGAGCAACAGCAGGGTCTACATCAGGAAGTTAGAGCAGAACATTTTAGCATCTCTAACATTTACAGCCCTCTGATGTGCACTGCTCCACTGTATAGAAACGCCATTAGATGTTTTTAAAAACCCCACCCAAATTCACCTGTCCCATCCTCCCGTCAGAACAGGGTTGTTGTTTTCCATAGTCTATTTCCTGACTTGGACCTGTGCAACTCAAAATGACTTGAGCAACAGAATTTCTAGTAAAAAAAATATTGATCAATGCACAGGGTTTTGATCTCAATCCATTAAAACACTTAAGCACATGCTTAGCTTTAAGCATGAATCCAGTGGGGCTATTCAAAATTCTTCAATAAGCTTTGGATCAGGCTCCAAGAAGTTAAAATTAAGCATGTTCTCAAGTGCTTTGGTGGATCATGGTCTTTATTGTCAAGAATTAAGGCTCTATATATGCAATGAAACATAAGGCTTCAGTTCAGTAGTGAAATTTCATCTATTATTTTAGACACTGAGTTTTACTCTCTACTTTTTATATTCTGTATATTTTAAGCACAGTAGAACTTCACTGATTTGCACTCATGATTGGAAACCCCTTTTCAAATAAATTCCCTAAATTAGTGAGTAAACCAACAAACATGATAAAAATATCAAAACACTTCATTGCAGAAAATATGTTTGGTAAACGTTTCGTTTTAATTATAATCATGAAAAATAAATTTGTTGTAAATGTAAGACCTCATTATTAGAGAATTCTGATTTTGAACCATTGCTACGAAGTAGGAGGAGACAGATTTTGAGAGTGGGTGACTTGAATTTCAAACTAGCAAAATAAGAATTAGTGAAGTTCTACCGCTTAACATTTTCAAGCTTGCAAACTAAGAAAATGAATCTGCAATTTACAACATGCAGGCTCACCAGGTCTGCCTGCTCATTGTAAACTGAAGATCAGAGTCTGAATGTGGGAAAACAGAGACAGAGGGAAGATTTATCAGTAGAATTGTATAACACACAAAAAGATTAAAAAGTACAGGATACAAACTTGGACAAGAGAGCATATAATAATGTCCCAGTGTTTTCTCTACTTTAGGGTCCTAGAGTAACAAAAAATTAAAATTAAAAGTCAAATATGGGCAGTATTTCCTAACTGGACATTTCATTTTTGGAAATCCCACAAGACATATCTCTCAACCTGCTGAAGTCCCAATCATGATAAAGTGACTCAGTATGGGTCATAAAACAAATACTAAAGCAGCAAAGTCACAATGACGTGGGCTTAATTTATTTACTTTTCTATCATGTCCATTGTACATAATTTACAGTAATAAATGTGAGAAGTTAGAGATGGAAAGGATCAAATACATTCTCCCACAAGTACAGGTTAGTGTTCTCAGTGTGAGGACGGATTGGATGTCAAATTGATACTGCACTTCATTTTAGTCCAGCTAGAACTGCACAGGTAAATTTGGGTCCAAAATGGAGCTCTCATAATGAGACACAGTTGAGAGGTATGTCCAAAGGTAAAGAAAACTGGGAAGCATTTATTGTCTATTCCCACATGGGAAACACACATTTCACACAAGCAAATACAGTATTGATGCTTTTTTGTAGGTACAGAAGTGTATTATACACATCCCCACGCTGCACTTATGAAGGCTGAGCTTACCTTGTGATAAGATCAGCTTTCTAATCTTTTGCTAAATCGAGACCACAAAAGAGAAAGAGAAAGAGAGAGAAAGAGAGAGAGAAAGAGAGAGAGAACAAATTCACATTCCAATCCAGACATATCTGGTTTAAAAAAATAAACAAAATTTTAAAATGATAAAATACGGTTAAAAATGTCTTGAACGTAAGATCATTTTCTGTCAACCAGCCTCTCACTTACACTGCTGTCTTGGTGGATATTGGATCAGCCACACAATCCAAAATCATAAATCAAATTAGACAAAGCAAATTCACATAATCCACAAATGAGCTCTAAGCAGATGAAAGCAGTGTGCACATACATGAATGATAAACAGAATTTGTCCCTATAGTTTCTACTTCAACACAGTTGTTCCTTTGCTTTCTGGTGTCAGATGACTAAGTGGAAGTTGCTAAGCATGGTATAAGAAATGCTTATTGTGAAAGCCTACATATGCTGACAAGAAGCTATGGAATCATCAGAATTATTATAAAAGCTACCTTCAAACTACAAGTGAATGATTTTCTGGGTTCATTTCTTACCATTTCTCCTACTTTTTTCCCCCCATCCTTGATTTCACACTAAAAAGAATATGGGAATTTGCTGCCATGTAAAACTGGCTGGATTAACTGGATATGTCTGTTGCTCCTCACACATCTGCACTTTCTATTTCTTCGATTCTCTGCTAGGAAAATAGCAGCCAGATGTGTAGCGAAAATAACTTCAAAATCCATCGAATGAAGAGATAACAATGAATTAAACATGGTTAAAAAGGATGCTCTGAAACGCCAAATGGACATATGCCTTCCTGAGGATGATCTGTGAAAAGACGCAACCCCACTGATGCTATGATAGGGCAAAATGCCTCCCTGATTCAATTCTCACTTACAGCAGTGGCAATGGGTAATCTAATTAAACTATGTACCAGCCCTTAATATCTGTCAGCTAAACGATGTGCAGAAATGTGTGGACAATTTCTGGCACTCTGTTCAGCAGTGTCCCTTTTCCGCTGTCAGCAGTACTGTTGGTTTTTCCTAATATAATTACATTGACTTTTATTCAATTAAGTGCCATCCCTAGCTTTAAAAAAACTACTTTATCAATAGATTCAGGTGTAATGCAATAATAAAGATGAACTCATGGCAGTGCATTAGCTCTGCTGTTCATAACTTCTGAACATAAGTTCATTCATAGCAGTCGATTTCCATTATGCAACCACAGTTCAAAAGAATTGATTATTTTACATTCATTTCTTAATCTATTTCACTTGTATTTAATAATACTCTATAATATCATATGCAAAAACATTCCACTAGGGATGGGAGGAAAGCTCTGTGGAGAAAATCCTGCATTCATTTGGACATTGTGGGTTTGAAATTTTGTGCTGAAACCTAAGCCATAAAGCTCTATTAGAATTTGGAATATTCTGTGCTGAAGTTGCCAGCCATTCAGATTGTTGTGGGTGAATGATTGGTGGCATAGAAAAGGGGAGAAAATGAGTTCACATTGCACTGGGGGATGAGTCTCCATTCCTTTCTGTTCCTATCCAGTGCATTAAAAGCATGGTCATGTACTGCAAGGTCCCACCTCAGGACAGTAGTTAATCTAATGCTGGAGTGATGTCCTGAATAGAGATACTTTTGTGAATAAGGGCCTTAGTGTTACCGGAGCTTCAATGGTGATCCACATGCTGAGTGTGTGTTGGAGTGTGCATGTATGGCTGAGGATACAGGATCTGAAAACAAAAAAGAAAGAAAGCAGAAGGAAGGTATGAAAGCAGAGATAGAGGACAGACCATGGGAAAAGAGGCCTTGAAGAAAATAGCAGCATAAAAAAGGAGAAGGCCTGGAAGCAGGAAGGCACTAGTGTTAATAGCTAAAAGAAAGTGGGTGTTGGAAACAAAAACTAAATGTGTTGAAAGCCACAGTAAAGGATATTTTAAAAGTTTGGAATGGAATGTATGAGCAGAAGCAGTGTTCTGAAAGTACAGATCATAAACAGAAAGAGAGAGGAAGAAACAAGTAGTGCCCTAAAACTGTTGTCCTTATCACTTCCTGTCTTCAATAGTGCAACTTCTTCCTCTTTGACCTCCCTGCCACCCATATCACCCTTCACAAAGATGCTGCTGCTACTTTTATCATCTTTACCTGCAACTCAGACCACATCACAACACTTTGTAAATATCTCCCTTGTATCACATCAAGTTCAGGCTACTTCTGACCTTCAATGCCTTTCACCAGTTCTGCCCCTCTGCATAGATACTCTTGACTCACAGCACGTTACCTTCTGCTTTTCTAACATGCAAGCCTTTGAATATCATGTTAGACTGATTCTCCCTAAAATACCTGCGCTTTCTTCCACATCATCCTTTATGCATGAAATGCTTTTCCCTGAACTGATGAGAATGGCTGCTCCCTCCTTGTCCTTCATACGTCTACTCATGACCACAGTTCCCGCTAAGGTGCGGCCATGCACAAAAAATTCCTCCCCTGCCCACCTCCTGTGGAGAGCCACACAGCAGCCCTTGCCCAGCAGGAGGCTGCTCCGGTGGGCGGGGCCAGCTTAGATGGTGTGGCGAGGGAGCCGCAGGGGTGGCGGGCCGGGACCTGTCGCAGCCGTGTGGCAGGGGAAGGCCTGCTACAGTGGTGGGCTACCATGTGGCGGGGGAGAGAGGGAAGGGACTAGGGCCTGTTCTGGCAGCTGGGTCAAGGAACAGGACCTGCCGTGTGTGTGTGTGTGTGTGTGTGTGTGTGTGTGTTAATAAATTGGGTGGCACACATCCAAACCAGCGCACCTGACCTCAATATTGGTGCACAAGTCAAAACTCACTCCGCTCATGGCTGGAAAATCTTAGAAGGAACACTGCTTATGACACACTTTTACTTTAATATCTGCTAGAACATAGACCACATCCATGGGCTACGCTGACAGGCAGTTTGGGATAGTTAGTATTTATTTTTGCAATTGCATAACTAAAGTAAATACAAATGGTAAATGTATGTGTGTGTAGAAGAATCACATAAAAATTGAACGTAGCAGATTTCTTTTATCATTTGTAGCTTCCTGACTTCTTAGATAGCTCAGGGCAGGGATAATGTTTGCCCCTACATTTTTACACCATTTATCAAAGTGGGGCCCTGATCCTATCAGGACCTCTGGCTGTTGCTATAATATACATATTAAATAAAAGGAATTAGAAAGCTAAAGACCTGCAAGAGAAATACAAGGTCAAAGAGCATCACCAAAGGACAAATACTATCCAACCTTGGGGATTGGGTATACCCAATCGCAGGCAAGGAGGAAGAATGAGGTGTTGTGGACCTGAGATATTTAAAAACATTTCTATACTAAAAAAGTATACATGCTTAGCTAATAGGCACATTTCCATTTTGAGTAACTTTTCCTTGTAAAAAGGGATTTTTTTCAAAATGTTCTTCACTGCTCTTTATAATAACAAAAGTGTTTTACCAAAGTTTTAATCATCTTATGAAGCCCATAATGGCTCTTTTTTGTGTAATTAATATTCTTCTTCCATACAGCTATTCATGAATTAGTCATATGGTGGGCAGAAGCATGTGGACAAATTCTCACCAGAGGGAAATTCTGCAGTCTAAACTCAACTATCTAAAGAATGCTGCTAAAAGGATGATGATGAAGACGATAATGACAATAAAGATGAAATCGGTGGCTGTGGACAGGCAGGGAGGTTATCAGACTTCCCAATTCTCCTTTTCCCTGTCAATCTGGAAGTTCTGTCACACTCCTAAGCTGTATTGATTATGAACAGTTCTCTTATATGACTGTGATGGCACTTGTGGTCATTTTTTTTTCATTCTGAAATTCAGTAAAATATACTTCCATAATTAAAATTCACTGTATGTTCCACCCTACTTACTACTACTCAGCTTCACTTGCAGAGATGCACTGTGCATCAACAAAAGAAAGGGGATTATAAGTCTAAGAAATATGGTCAATTAAATGCACATGCCATTTATACAGCTCATAAATCCAGTCTGGTACTCTTCAGCAGTTTCTTTCAACACTTGTCAATGAGCCTGATTCTGTTAATTTAATATCTATTTGTTAGAAAGAAAAATGTAATGACTGCTTTATTTTAGTTTATTTCTATTTAGTAGGAATTTTTTTTTATTTCTTTTTGAAGAGGGTGAGGGGAATTCATAATTCAGAGGGAGAAATTCACCTTTGTGTAGAGACTTGAAACAAAACCTACGCCCCATTAGGTCCAATCCTTGTGCTGCCTGTCTGCACTGGGATAACGTTCATTCTTAATGGACATTTGAATGTTGGGGAAATTGGACTGTGCAGATTGGAAACTGAACACTCCTTTTATCCAAAAACTAGGTATTGTGCAAAGCCACCACCTAACTTATTCAACTGCAGTAGAAGATGCTCAGCAGTATGCAGGAGTGGGCCTCGACTCTTTGGACAGGTTTGTTTTAAATTAATGTAAGTGATCCCAACATTAAGTAACGTAATAAACGTATATGTAAAGTTATTACATTAAAACACAATATAAAAATATCCCTTTTGCATCCAGGCAATAACACTAATCAATGACTTATAAATAGAAAGATGCTAATATTTTATTATGAAACCTGAAACCACACAGCAGTCAGCTGATTTAGGATTTCATTAAGAAGCCAAAACTCTTTGACAGATTTGTCAGGTTTGCTAAGATTTGCAAACACTTTTTACAAGCTAGAGATAAGAAATTATCTACATGGTCATCGTGATTTATTTAATTTAATTTATTTATTTATTTATTGCCAGTGTCATTCAGTCCATCTCTACTGAAGACTATTCCTCTAAGGCAGAGGCTTTCAACACTGGGTCATGCCCCCTAGGAAGCAGGGGAAAGCAGTGACTTCAGGTGGCTTGGGCTTCAGCCTGGCATGGAGATGTTTGGGCTTCAGCCCTGTGCAGCGGGGCTTAGGTAGGGATTATCACATCCACCCCTAACAGCATTGTGTCTGGGTTGGATGGGGAGAGAAAACCAAAATTTTTATCTCAAAGGACTCAGCTCAAAAAGTTTGAAAACTGCTGCTCTAGAGAGACTTTTTCCATAGCTGCTTTCATCTCATTAGATTTTTCCCGTTATTCAGCTTACATTTTATATTTATACCATCCCCATTTGTCCTAGTTATAGCCCCTTAGTCCACCCTAAATAATTCCTCTCTCTCTTTGTTGCACAAAACATGAGCCAAATTTCATATCAACCCTCTTTGTCCCCAGAGGATTTAAGTGCAGATTTATGGTTTTGTTTAAAAATTGGCAATTTTGTGAGATTTTGATCCCAAACAAGGCAATGAGTTGTAGTTTTGCTGAATTTTACTTTCAGGGTCCAGCCCAGAATATGTGAACATATGCTAAGTCAATGTTTTCTTTCTCAAAATCTCTGTACACTGAAAATGCTGAGCTTCATGAAGCTAAAAAGAAAGTACTAGACATAAAAACTTGGCAATATATAACAATGTGCATAGTTAGGAGAGAAGGTCTTTCTGCAATTCTGATGTTTCTTTAAGAAGGAAGTAGTAGCCATTTTGCCCTATTTACTTTAAAAAGAATGAGAAAATAATTCATAGAACTTAATTAGCATTGGAATCTAGCTCAGAAACGATTTTACCATTTGCTGTTCTAATTTTCCTACCTTCTAAGTTGCTCTTTGATACCATCTGGCTGTCCTATGTACAAAACAAATAAACTCACTCCTCCATCCGTCCATTTCAACACAGGTTTGAGAGACCCTCAAATCATGGCTCCACTGAAGTCAAAGATAAAACTCCCATTAACTTCAATCAGGCCAGGATTTTACACAAATATTTTCAGTTTAAAACAGGTTCTATTTTCTTCTTATCTGACTGTGTTTAATGTGCCTGGGTTTGGTTTGGTTTGGTTTAAAACAATGGTGATTTAACACAAGCAGCCTGGGCAATAACATTGATTCTTGAGGCTTTAAATTACATAGAATCTGAAAATATTAACCTTTCATAGGAAGAAAATCCAAAAGGTAAAATACAGATCAGCACCTATTAAAAAAAAGTAAAGAAGTGCTTATTAAATTCAGGAAATAAAGGACAAGCAAGTTCTTGCACATTAAAGATGTGGAACCCAGTCATTTCAATCCCTTTCAATATGAAGCAAATCATTCACACTGGTCACGAAGACAGCTCCCGCTACACTCAAATTACTCACTTGAAGATAAGCTCCCACCAAACTCTTTAGGGGTTTAACTAATTTACTGCACAGATACGGCACGTCTGTTGTAATAACAGGTAGGATGTATTGGGGTCGACCATTTATCAGAATTAGACTTCTTTTCTCAATTCGCAGAGAATTATGCTGCCTACACTGCTCCTCTTTCTCAGAGCTTGCCATCCCCTTACGGCCCCTAATGTGGCAGGCAAACAAAATTGACAGTCTCATCTTGTCAACAAGGGATGATTCTCCTGAGAAGCCATTTAACTTTGTAGAGGAAGCAATGTATTAATGTGCCTGTCCCAGGAATGTTAATCATCTATCTTCAAGCTCCCCATAACTTTGACATGAACAAAATCACCAAATTTGTTAACTAAATGAATCGTCATATGCTAATAAGAGAGCATGACATACATGGGAAAGCCAAACAGATGGTTTGTTTACTCCACTTTGCAACTTTATAAATGTTGTAACTCTGAAGATGTTAGTGAGAATTATTGGTTTGTTGGCAGAGGCAAACATGCCTTTTGCATACTTAATCCAGAGCTAGAGTCAAAAAACGATTTGTCATCCCTGTGGAATGCATAAAAAATGTTAATGTTGAGATGGCATTTGGGAAGGCAGGATGGTTGGCTATGTAAGCGGATGCCCAGGTTAAATATGGAATTGATATCTGATTGCAACGTTTTCTTCCCATATCATTTTAGTAAAATCTGACAGGTATGGGATTCTTGAAAAGCCCAATAATTCAGTACATACCTGTTGAGGTGTTAGTGAGATGATCCTTACGGAGTGAACAGAATTACACTTTCGCAACAGCTGTGTGTGCTCAGAAGTATCAAGGTCATGTCACACTCTTAATATATTACCATTGTTTCCCATTAAAGATCAAAGGATATTACAAATCAAAAGCATAACCACTGGAATATTTGCCAGAGTTATTCAGCAATGATATAAGTTCATTGTAACACTTCAACCTCACACCTTAGCAGCTGCCTGGAAACAGAGTCTCATTACAAAACAGCCAGCACTCTTCTCTAATATCTGGACTAGTGAAGAAAGTTTACAATACAAAGATTTATCTCACTAAACATCTCCATAATGAGCTACGTAAATATAAAAATGTAACAAGGGCAAGAATTTAACCTCATTTGGATCTTTCAACATGAGTTGCGGGTGCTCAGCACTGTTAGAGAGTCAGGCTTTTGTCATAGACTGCTACTAGAATCTACCTGAGTCTTAGAGTGAAATTCATCCTAATGCAGAAGATGTCACACGAGGTCCTATATACCATGTATTCATTTAACACGTATTACATGGTGCTTTGGGTTTTGTACTGGCCCTCTGCAAAGGAGAATTTCATCCTTACAGAATACACATTTCCTGCAGGATTTTGTTATTCAGATAATACATGAATTCTCATTTATTTTTTAAAATTGTCTTTATAAATAAACAAGATCTGTGATTCATAATCAGTCTTTTTTTTTTCCATTTTCCTTCCATAACAGGTAAAATTCAATGATTAGGAAGGAATTTGTGCAGTCTCTTTTGTTTTACATCTCACTCATTAATTCCACTTTGAATTTCAGGTCCAAGTGAATGCAAAATCTCAAAGTGAAACTCAGTCTTTCCTGAAACCAATATATATATTTGTCAAGATATTGGTGCAAAGCAACACATTAGATCAAATTTGCTTGGAAACATCATACGCCTTTTAGTGATTTTATTCTGTTGTTCTTTTATTCTATTAAGTTCAATGAGGAGCCAATCTGCATGCAACATTCACTCTGGTTTGGTTATCTAAAAATGCTGGAATTATTTATATAGAACCAGAGGAGATATATAATAAAAGTACTATGTGGAATTTCAACTGGGCTTCACTATTTGTAATTTTACATTACTAAATAAAATCCAACTGTTAGGTCAATGTATAGCTGATTATCCTAAACAATCATACAAACTCTCTCCACTCAAACCACAACTCCTCAGCAATGCCAATCCTCTGAGATTCTCCCATACATACCACTGTCAGCAGTTATTAAATTCTAAAATTTTTACCCATCCACGGGAGACCATGCAAAGAGATCTAAAGGAAGTATGAGTTCAGTTCACTGTCCAAGGATTATTTTGGAGCAAGACACATTAGCAGCCATCCCAGCCTGGCGCTTATATCTCATTTGAAACATCTACTCATTCCTGACCAACAAAGAAAATTTCAATAAAGTACTTTTACTGGTTTAACAGCAGTGAGCTCCTGGGATTGTCAAAGTGCTCAGTCTTCTCCGAGGAGAAAAGGAATCAGCAGCTCAAATATAATTAACCTTCCATTCCCAATGCAAACTGCCACACACAGGAGCTCTGCAGTCTATTAGTGAAGTTATAACGGCCAACAGGCAGAGGCAAAATTGGTCAAAAAGTTGGCTGCTGCTGTCATATTTTTAGAATTATGATTAATGACACTAATAATGTGGATGATTACTGATATGTGTATCTCCTGCAGTTTATCATATTGCACTGGCTGCCTACGTCCACAATAAACATGATGCTATCATTTACCTCTTTATTGAAGGCAATCCTTCTCTTGAAGGAGCACATACTAATTACTTTGTAATGTTTTATGTCTTAAACATTTTGCAGCTCTGGACCTTGCCAACTGCTTCATGTCTGCCATTGATTAATTACAGAATGTTTAATCAAAATTTAGAACCCAATGCAGTCATTTATGAGCATGCTGCAGTGCCAAGGTAGTTAGGCTCCTGTCCCAAGTTTGGAGAGTTGTGGGTTCAAAATGAAATCCCAGAAATGTGCAAGGTGCCAAAGATTTTTTTTTGCCTTAGATGTTTTGAGTTTGCCAGTCCCGCCATTGTTGACAAATGGAAGGTTTTCAACCTATCTTGTAGACTTTTTTGTTTGTTCCCAGTGCATTTTTAATGCCTTGATTTTCCCCTTTATGCTTTTGTTGGCAGAGTGGCCTCTTTTCTCCACTGCAAGCTTTTCTTGCAGCAAGAGCCCTTGTAAACGCCAGTCAAGAGAGCATAGTTTTGAAGTGGTTAAACAAGTGAAAAATAATTTGCAGGGACAAATACATAAGTTTTTTTTTAATGTGGATTTTTATGGTACTGTCATACAACCATTCACCGTTGAAGTTAAGTGTTTTTTTAATACCATTACTGAACTGCTGAAATGGATGCTAATATAGCTTGGAGTGCTAATGTCAAGTCCTGGTAATAAAAAAGACAGACTGCTGAATGAAATAATTTCAAGTAAAAAATAGAACAAAAGTGCTCTCGCTCTCGCTTTCCACTTTTATTGAATTGGGACTGACTGAGCCAATTGCTTTAGAAGTCTGTAAAACACAATTACTAGTGAGCTGACTGACCCAGCAGTGCCCCCACTGTGACAGAACAGACTAAAAAGACTACAGAATTAGTGCTGCTCCCATATCTGGCTATCACAGCTGAGAGACTTCCTATTGAGGATCTACCATTGTTTATGCCAGCACCTGCATCAGCTATATGCACCTACTTCCTAGATCAAGGGCCCATCTTACCTTCTCACACTAGACATGATTTCTCTTCTTTTCCATGTATTTTTAGACCTATATATATCAATACAACTATAGATATATAGTTTTTTTGTTTGTATACGTTATGTGTCAGACACAAAAGCAATAGTTAAGGTTTATGGACAGAAAACTAATGGTCTCCCATTTGTATTTTTAGCTGTAAAATTTGGTATATCAAAGAAAAGGAGATAGAGAAAAATGTACTGAATTGGGAAGTGGGGAACATTTGTAATAATGTTTGTAAAGTACTAGAGTCAAGATGACTTATGCTTTAAAAGTACCATCTTTTTACCAGGAATTTACCATTTGTGTTTTAAGTTAAGGGATAGAATTTAGGATTTTGCTTTGTTTTGTTTCAAAAAGGATTATGATAACAAAATGACATTAAAAACATTTGCACAGCCAAGTTTCACCTTTTATCTCTCATCCCCCTCAATCTCAAATACTTCATATTTATATACATATACGCCAACGTCCTTTTTTTATTCATAGCGTACATTTTTGACAAACACAAAACTCTTTCATTTCTCTTCCATGTCCATTTATATGGAGCTTGTAGGTGCCTTATGGCAAAAATGTTAAATTATTTCTTAGGCAGTGTCTTTAAGGAATGCTTTTTTAGGGCAAACTTAAATGTGAAATGAGCTCTGAATTAAAAAAAGAAAACCTTTTGTAGCACAAGGCAAAGTGCTCATGTAAAAGATGACGCCGGGAAGTAGGAGGCACAAGTTAAAGCTCTAGGATTTCATCAGAGGACATACTGGGGTTCAGAATTTACATCAACTAATACACGGTGATCATGATTAAAACAAACCGTGTCAAGGTTACCATACAATGGTATCTGTGATACCACAGCATTATCCTGACATTCCACAGACCCTAGTGTGGCCACTATTATGTAAAGGTTGGCTTTTTAATTGTTGCTATTGTATGCAAGCACAGATTTGGTGGTCTCCAGCGTAGTCCCCAGTGGACATTGGGGCCCATCTCACAAACACTCCCACATAATTTGGCACAATAGGCAGTCTTTCCACAGGAGTAAAAAAAGCTGTAGGTTAGGATTAAGGAGTTTAGGAGGAGCTGTTTTCTGGAAACTTGCACTTATATTGCATATTCTCCCCTTGCACTTATATTGCATATTCTCCCCTTGACAGTAATGCATGTAATTCTCATAGACAATAATGAGAGTTAAACATATAGGGCAGGACAGGGCTATCCCTACACCAAAACCATGCCCCAGGTGCAGAGCACCTTTGATGCCCCACCTCCATTTGTTAAATGTTTGAATGTCTTACTTTTTAGTGCATTTGTAGCCCATTTCATGACTTTGATGCACCATTTGCATACACGATTTCTCCTTATCACAGAAGACAATCCATTTCCCCTTTTCTTGCTAACAACACAAACAGCACCATGAGCCCAGCACCTCCCAAACCCCTAAAGCCAGCACTTCATTCCTCCATATATGCCAAGTTCTGGCGAGTGGTTTTACTGACTTATTTATGTTCATCAACTGTCTTACTACTGTGGTCAGTAAATATTTAGATAGACTTTGCAGGTCACTGAAAAGTCCTGGATTTACTTTGCAGGTTGACACAACAATGTAAAATCCAGTATTGTGCAGGACAAGTTTAGAAGATGTTAGCGTCACCTTCATTTTCAAACTAATACAACACAATGATGGTAATAGATGTCAATACAATTAACTACAGCGTGAATAAGAGAAAGAACTTCCTCTGCAATGGATCTGATCTTGCAACCCTTACTCGAGTAAGCAGCCTTGTGTTACATTAGGGTTTCTCATGTGAGCAAGGACTTTAAGATTGGGCTTGTCTGCTTTCACCTCATCTTCTACAATAAAAATGAGCTGCCTACACAGTACTTGGTAGATTACTCATATAAAAGTTAATTCACTCTGTCCTTCTTTCTGTCTGCCTTACTTGGACTGATTATACCATACGTTTCACATCTGACATCAGTGGAACTACCCAGAGAAAAAATTACGACTCAACATAAGGGTCGCAGAAGCCATTTCTTTACAACTCAGGTTCTCTTGTAAAAGAAAAGCTTGTTTGAATGTAAGCAAACAAGTATATTTTAGTATCTCCACAAGGGAATCTACTGCTTCACCCAATTATATAGTATATTCACATATTCTTTTTAAAACTATGAATTCCTGTATCAACAGCAAATATGTACACATGCTTACATTTGAAAAATAAGATAGCAAAACCCTGTTTTGACTGTCTGGTGACATACAGTTAATCAAACAGATGTCTTAAAACGTTCTCATCTTGTTATTAGTTAATGGAAAACAGGCTGTATCTGACAGCTAATGATATTAGGGAAAATATTTTAATAGCCACCATAAACTAGTGTTAAGTATTGTCTTGGAGCAATCTGCCGCTAAAATCGCGTGCATTTCTTGAAATGCAGTTTCTAAAAAGTTATCTGTATAAGCTTCCAAACATAGCGGGATGATGAAAAAATGGATGCTTTTGTGTCGAGGAGGTGATAACAGGAGGCAGGTAGCATGTTTTTCACATCTTCACCTCTGTTGATAATGTATGCAGTGGCTCATCAGAGGTATCTGATGTTAATTTATTCAAGCACACCTGTACAGGGCTGGAAGTCAGGTAAGCAGATGAGCAAAAGGCATATATCTCTGCTTTTTCAATAGAGCTACCCAGAGGCCTATATGCACACAAATTTAGTTCTGGAGATGTCAGCAGGTTTTAATAAGCCAAATACAGATGTCTTACTCCATACAAATCAAGGAGTTTACATGTTTAAATCCTGAGTGATTTAACTAGCAATCAAATGGCAGGATCACACTTGGCATCAATAGTTGCCTCATATTTATTTATAAGTAACCCTAAGCAAATATTATTTTGTTTTAAAATTTATTCATGGGGCTGACTCACCTTTCCCACCTTCAGAACACACACACATGTTCACTTTCTGAGAGAATTTTAAGACAACCCTGAACAATTAATATTCCTACTTTTGTTAATGAAGGCAAATAGGGAAAGATCTGGCTTTGGAACTCTAAGCAGGTATTCAGGAAATATATTTATTTTATACATATTTAGAATATGGAAAAAGGGGTAATATGTTTGTATTAATTCAGCATTCCAACCTAGTTGTTAATAAGGGAGATTTTTAAACTGATGGTACAAATATAAAATAGACTTTGACTTATTAAAATGAAGTAGGGCTGGCAAGGAGTAGGCCCAGTTTTTTTACTGAAATACTGACCAATGTGAACTTGTCAGAAATTCACAGCTCCTGAATCTGAACTTCAACCTTCTTTAGCTCTACAACCCTAGGCAAGGGAGGTGAGCTGAGTAAAACTCAACTGCACTATTTTTTTTTCTCTTCACTCTCTCCCATCACATTTTCCCACTCTGTCATTTCCTCTCTTGCTCATTATTGAAGAAAGACCCCTTCTGTCAAACCTAAGAAACTAGAACTTCCCTATGCTCCACTCTGAGCTTCTTGAGTTGATGGCCTCTGAGAACTGGCTCTGAGAAGTAGCCCTCCCATTCCAGTGTACTTTTTACCTGTTTAAGCAAGATGGAGAGGGAGGCTGGGGTAGAAAAGGACCAGGAGGGATGTACTCTGTGAAGACTTCCCATCACAAACCCTTCCTTAGTCACAGACCAACCTTCCTCCTTTCCCATTGGCTATTCATTCCAGGAAGATTCCCTTTACAACTTTTCTACTACCCAGAAACACAAACTGTATCTGAGTCCACATTCAAGCCTATGTATCAGGCAGCTGTCCAGCGTATATCTTCGTCCCTTTTCTCCATCTCCTTGACCATTGTCTTTTAAAGAGATGTTTTCCTACCCCAAGGAAGACCTCTACTCTTGCTCTGCCTGACACCACCACTTTTGGCATGATTTCTTTTATCTTTCACTTTTTGGCACTTTCCTGTGACAAGGTACACCCTATAAAGGCAACATTAGCGGAAGAACTGAAGAGTAAAAAATACCTGAGTTGATGCAAGAGAAAGGGAAGGTGAAAGCTGAAACAGTAAATGATTCTAAGAACAATGGGACTGAAAAGAAAGAACAAAAGGAGGAATGAAAGCACTGTTCTCTTTAGGAAAAATATAAAAAAGAATGATATAGACAGGTAAGCCTATAGATTTCATTCACACTCCTATTAATGGGTGGGAAATATGACAAATAGAAAATTAGTTTAAAAAAGAATCCAGACAGTGAGTTATAAATCATGAAAGCAACTTCTTATCAATTTCAGAAGGGATAACAGAACACTGTGTGTGTGTGTGTGTGGGCGGGGGGGCTTCTGACAATAACTGTAGGGTTTTCTGTCCCTTCTTCTGTCTGGAATATGTCAAAAATTTGGAGATGCATGAGTGGGGAAAAGTATCCAAAATAGGGGAACCTCTGTAAGTCTCTCCTCAGTTTTCTGTTTGCCTGCATTCAACTTAAGAAAATAAGACCCACCATACTGTAGCAGACCAACTAACCTTAATACAGGACATCCCAGTATATAAGTACATCTCGGGAGATGTCCAAAATGTTCAGATAAAAGAATATTTGGATGGTAGAGGGAGCTGACCAGCTGTCTATGACAACTAAGGCCTCTGTCCTTTGACAGTCAGTTTTACTGACTCTAGTTCACCAAAATGTCACCCTCTAAGCCTGGGGAACATAACCAATTTAAGTTAACCAGAGTTGGGTTGCATGACCTTATACATTGTACCAGATGTCACTGAACTATTTCTCACTTTATTAAGCTCAATCATTGTCACTACTTGTTTTATTTTAATAATGTTACAGAAAAATTTTAAATAAGGAAACCTCACTAAATTCTAAAAGCCACATCATGGGAAGGTTCCCACAGTTTTTACGAAGATGGCATTAGAAATACCGTTTAAATTTTAATTTTTAAGGACAGCAAAGAACTTTGGGATTTATCTGGCTAGTTAAAAGAATACTCAGTAGAATATGTGACTACCTATACCATCAAAATTCAAATTTAAACACACACCTGTTTAAATAAATACCAGAATATATGTCCATACTCACTTGCTATACACATTATCTGGATATTTCTAATTTCTGGTGCAACAATTAAAAGTGAAATAGTCATAATTAGGTTTTAAATTAACAGTCCAGTAAGGTGACAGAAGTTCTCACTTCTGAATGTTATTACTTTAGTTATTTGGCAGCAAAAGCCAATAAAATACTTTAGATTAGTTTACCTCTTTGAGGCTCTGTCTGAAACTGAAATGATTTAGGTTTTTTCATCTGTAAACTTTAAAAACCAGCCACAAACCCTCCATTGGGTAGGCTATATAACTTAGATAAAATAAGACTCTCCCTTCAACCCAAACCTGAACAAAACAAAATTTTGAGGATTAAATAAAAGAATGTTTGATTCATTCTCACACTGCTCCTTTTGTTGAAATACAGTGAACAATAAAGATTTTTTTAAGATACTTCCTGACTCAATGTCTACAAGAATTATAAAAAAATGTGTGAGCATCCCTGGTTTTTATAAATTCTTCCAAACCAATTCTGCATATCTGAAAGTTCTGGTGAGTCTCAGAAAGCATCAGCATTGAAGGCTCATCCACATTCTATCTAGTCTCTAAACCTGTTTAAGTACACTATCACCACCTTAAACTCTCAGAACTTGTGGGTTTCTGTTGTTCCAAGTTATCAGTAAGACGCTGACATAAGTGAATCATATTCTGAACACTTTTTGTGAGGTGAGACTGTAAAGATGTTCCCGTGCCTATTACAACCAAAACTCATATGTAAATAATAATTTTATTTTTAAGAAAGTAGTCTGCATTTTAGGTTTATGAATAATATATTTCACTTTTATGGCTTGCTTTCAATAATCTAAATCAAAGTATCCGATATAGTTCATAAAATACTTTCAAACTGTGCCCTGTCTTTAAATGTTCAGTACTCATAAATACTTTACACATGTCATCATGATGGTCTTTTTCTCCTAATATATGTCCACTGAACTAACTTCTTTATTATTAGCATAATCTATCAAGTTAACTGTTTCCTGATGAAAATTAACATAACATTCCAAAGCCTAAACTAGCCACTTCTCTTTTTGCACACTGAATACAAAATGGGTTTACTTAGTACATGACTGACATTTTATAACTCACTTGAGAAAACACATATGCTGAGCCAAATTCTGCACTAACAAATGCTCTGCAAACCCATCAACATTAAGGACACAATGTGTGGTATAAGTAAGCACAGGGTTTGACTTACTGAGGCCCTGATCCTGCAAAGGATAGGCCTTTATGTCTATTATGTCTCGCCAGAGTTCTATTGACGTTAGCAGGCCTCAACCAGGGTGGATCCACCAGTAGGACAGAGGCATTAATTTAGTTTTAGGTGTTTGATTTTAATTGATCTCATCTTACTGGTAAAACAAATATTCGAGTTTATTCTATTCTATGTACAGTTTTTTCTAATTTATGTTCACATTTTCTACTTAGAGACTGCAGTAACAGTGAAATTTGGTTTCCTCCTTCACACTAAATTGCTTTTATTTTATATTAAACCCTGAATCCAGTTGAAAATTTAAGTAATTTCCATGGTATAAGATACAGGAAATGTGCGTGAAATGCTTAGCTAAATTCAGGTTCCTTCCTCTCTCTCTCTTCTGAATGGTTAGTCCATAATGAAAAATATTAAAACAAATCCAAGTGTGATGAATCACTTTCACCATCACAACACAAACCCAATACTGTGAACCTGTAATGGATACTCCATTGTGCACCACTACGTTCATCATCATACCTGAGAACTTGTTTTCACAAGTATGGAATAACTGTGCAATCCTACCACAGGCCACCTTGACAAATTCCATTTATATTCCATTTTCTTCAGGAACTAAAAAAAAAAAAAAAAAACCTAAAAAAAGGCCAAAGTGGTTTAGGACCAATTGCTTCTGTTTAAGCACTGATGCAGCATAACTACAGTGTGATGTCATTTGAAGGCCTGCAGAACATACCCTTACTGATCTTAAAAAGATACAGTCTCCCCTTTTTGGATGTATATAACTCCATCAGAGTGACTGGGAGTTACATTTAGAGAAAAAAAGCTGGACTGAATGGTTATATTAAGGGCGGGGGGAAGGTACACGTTCTCCCATGGCAAAAGAGAAGCATTTCCCTAACATTTACATTTAATTTTGTTTCTTATTGTTTATAAGGCAGAATTAATCTCCATTAATGATTCCTACTCATTTGTACTTAAGCCTGCAGAGATGGGGAATGTTCATGTAT
The DNA here is from genome assembly GCA_032595735.1 of Pelochelys cantorii. NCBI lineage: Eukaryota > Metazoa > Chordata > Testudines > Trionychidae > Pelochelys > Pelochelys cantorii. Next base: position 109,873,417 of record CM064330.1, read on the forward strand.
CCTAGTCCTATTGTTCTTCCCCTCCATCTATTCCTGTTTCTATTTCCAAGTGTATGTATGAAGATATTTCTGTTGTTTATAATCATTATATATTTAATAAAAGCTTTCCTTGATTCGAAAGCTGCAGGGAGAAAAAGCTGAATATAGAAAAGCAGCAGCATACATAAAAAAGTATATATACAATACACACACACATGCACAAAAAGAATAATGACATCATCAAGCCAGTCACATAAGACAATGACATAGTATATACTATTCTGAATGTCAAATAATGAAAACCTAAAGTGAAAAACCCCTTCAATGCCAAGAGGGCACGACTGTCACTTGTCATTACTGTGTCTCTTTCTCTATTTCTTCATCTATCTAATACTGGATTTTCATATGCAATTCAACACACTTAATAATGTAGAAAATCAATTAATATTTACTGACCTGTCTCTGCTTCTCCGTGATGGGAAGGCAGCATTACAGCCAGCCACTGTGCAGACATGCATTTCTTTTAAATGAACGTTCCTGTAGTGAAGCTTCACACTATAGGAACTTTTGAAACTCTTCTTGCACACATAGCAGATCTTGGGATCTGGGCTGGAACACAGGTCACCTTCTGGGGAGAACTTCTGAGGACTGTTGTAGTTGAATGTTGAAGTGAAACTTTCATGAAGGGCAGCCATGCTGGCACTGCCCCCATTATACAGTCCGTATTGGCTCATGTAAAACATATCATATGTAGGGTCTGTAAACTCTTCCTTCACCTTAATTACATCCTGGTGAGATGATTCATTGTGATTTTCATCCTGCATCTCACTGTTCATCATAGATTTTTCATTAGATTCATGGATATGTTCATCACCTCCCATGGATTCCTCGCACAATTTTGGCTCTGAGGATTCTGACTCATTTTCATAGTCTCTCTCGTGCTCTTGGTCTTCTGAGGTCATGCTGTCTGCCCTTCGTATCTCTGTCCGAGAAATGCATCTGCTTCTCCCATTTTTAGAAAAGTCTTTCACAGACAATCCTGGGCTCATTTCCTCCTGCGAATGGCAGTGATTGTCATGAGCAACATCATTAGCCATTATGCTGTTGTCATGAGCCTCTTCATCTTCATCGTCAAACTCATCTGCAGTATCAATCACTTCCTTTTCTATTTTAACTGGCATGCTTGACTTCCTTGGTTTTTTCTTAGGGGCCAGGTCAGCATTAGGCTCATGGATAGGCATCACCATTGCAGGTACCGATGACTCTGAAGGAAGAGGAGGCTGCTGCTCCACTGCACCACCTGTTGGTATGATGGGACTGGTAGGTAATGAGGTTGGAGGACTCACCATCTCTCCAGGAGTAAGTAAACTTCTGTAAAAAGGAGGAACAGGCTGGACAGTCTTTAAAGCTGGAAACACCAGCTGGCTAGAGAGAGGATTCTGTAGTACAGGGTCTAACGGGGGAGTAGTAAAACCCACTGGAGGCCGACCAGGGCTTGTTAAGGTAAGACTGGATTTTGTACTTGCTATGACAGGAGTGGCAGCTCCAGATGTAGCACGGATTAGATCTTTGTCTCGGTTGTTCCTTAGCATAGGCATGTGAAGGCGGGGGTTAGGGTTAGCACTGTGACGATTGCGACTTCTAAGAGAGCTGAAGACCATGTTGCAGCCTTCAATCGTGCACCGGTGTTTGATTTTAAGATGAACTGCATTGTAGTGAATTTTGAGAGTACCTTTGTCATAGAAAGTTTTACCACATGCATTGCAGAACACTCTCCCTTTTCTTGATGCCGATCCCATTCTTCTCATTCGGTGAATCCTGAATGAGCTTTTTGTGTGCTCGGTTTTGGATAAATCATTGATGGGGGTAGATGTTTGAACCGGAGACACACAGGATGGCTCAGTTTTGGGTTCTACATTTGTGATGCTGGTCAAAGCATTCCTGCTGGATGTCTGCTCATTCTTGAAAGGAGTGGGGGAAATTTCAGATTCACTGCTTTCATTGTATTCATTTTGGGTAGAAAGGCTTGGCTCACGCAGCCTCAGAGCCGGCTGTTCCAGCAGGAGGCCATTTGGAGGCAGCCCCAGCAATGGAGCCGAGACTGGATTTATGTACTGGAATGGAAGCAGAAACGCAAGGCTGTTAGGGATGTTTTCAAAGTGATGAATGCTGGAAGGGTTGCTGTTCTCCAGGTGAGCAAGGAGACTTGGGCTCCGAGTGCGATTATTGCTTTCAATAAAAGTCCTTATATCTGAATCTGTCTTTGAAGATGGCACAGCCACAGCCTGCCCCTCCTTTTCTTGGATTGCCATCAGCTCCACGATGGATTTGGTTTCTCCAAATCTCAGAAACTGCTGAAGGGTAATAATCTCTTCTTCCCTGGACATGATGGCCCAGCGGTCCAGCACTTTGCCTGCAGCATCCTAGAGGCCATATCAAAGAAACAACAAAGACAAACACAAAGAAAAAAAACTTATTGATTCTGCATAATTATTGAATTCGATAGAAGGTGCTCTGCTCTCTGTACATGAAACACTACACTCAGAAAACAACATGCAAACATTGTTAATAGAAGTCGATCCACAAAGCAAACTTTTCTGCCATGCAAATACAGTAATTAGAGTCACAGTTAGATCAACAGATTGAGTTTAATAATGTCAAAACAAACAAAATGTAGACTACTGGGACTCTGTGATCTAAAATGCCTTCAATACCGCTATTATAACAACAGTGATCTATGTACTATGCAACTCTTTAGCATACATTAGTTTAAGATGTGAATTCTTGCTGTGCAGCCCACTGTAAATATAGAAAACTGTACCTTAATCCTTACTAAAAGGTGACACTACAGGAAAAAATGAAATAAATGCATTTGATAGAATTTACCTCTTAAATGTAAGTAGACATAAAGCTTATATCAATTAGGAGCAATCTTCTAAAATGCATCTCAAAAAGTTTGAAATGAGACAATTAACAGATAGCATAAAAATATTCTTGCCTATACAGATCAAAAGGCTGAAACTGGGGGGAGAGAAGGAAAGGAAAAACTGCTTCTGAGTGTTACTGAACTGTTACTGGCATTGATTGCAAACTTCTAACCTGAGTTTGATTTACACTTAAAATATAACTTTTTTGCAGTCTTGTTATAAATGACAGTTACAAATATTTAAAAAGTAAACATTTGACGGATATGGATAACATAAATGTATAAAAATGTTGTCTCTTTACATCGCCTTCTCGTAGCAAAGGAAAGGTCCAGAGAGAATACACATCAGTAATCACTAGACTATCTGTTGTTAAATATACATTAAAAAGCATTTCACACTTTCATTTTTGCTAGTAAGTATGAGATTTGCCTGAAGGTAGAACTTAAAAATTCTGCACTGTAATGTCAGGCAATCCATTCCAGCATGGACTGATAAAAATGTATTAAAATACTGTACTTTCATAATGAATACTTTTTATTAACATCTCTCCCAGAGGGCTAATGCTGGACGTGTCACCACCTCTGTAGCTACCAATAAACCCAGTTCCATGACAATCAAGCAGAGGTGGCCCAGTATTTACTGCATAGAGCTGCCAGTGGTAGGCACCTCTGCATGTAACTCCTCGGTACTGTCATTGTCTTCTTTTTTAAAAAAATCTTGGATTCTAGGTTCAGAGCCCTATCTAAACATTTAGGAGTACCCTATACAGCAAAAAGCACCAGAAGAGGTTTGAATAGGAAGACAGAGTATTTATATGAAAACATGAACATTACTATAGTGTATGATTCTAGGTTTTTCACCTTAATTTTATAGCATTGTAAATCACATTTTTTTTCTCAAATGATGAAACACATACATAAAACTCCAGGTAGGACTGATTTTACTTATTTCAGTTCAGATTTATCTGAAATCATAGGATGCAAAGCTAGTCACGTGGGCTAATGTCACTTACGTTGCTATAAAGCCACTAACATGGTTCATGGTGCCAGGCATGAATGATACCACATAATCTAATTTATCAGTAATGTAATAGATAGAACTATTTTGAGGGGGAAAACCTTAAATTGGCCTGTATCCTGCAAGTTGATCCATGTGGGCAGATCACTGAACCCACGTGGGGCTTTTATCAATGGGGATCCATGCAGAATCAATGACCTCCTTGTGCAGTGCTGTTTGACGGGTAGGGCTATAATTTGCTGGTTTTATTCAGTAAGCAATCAAAGTTTTGAATACTTTTCCTAATACAGTAACTCGTATAGCTTTATAATTCCTCCTGTCTTACTGTGAGGGAATGCCTGTTTTATAGAAACTCAGTGCGATTCAATGCAACTTATCCAAAAATTTAGGAAATCCTTGGAACTGAGACTATGCTTTCCTTCCTTCCGAATTCCAGACTGGTTACTTTTTTACTACTTTCCTTACATGCTTTTCAAAAGGTTCCCTATTTCTCCATTCAGTTCCACCAGAACCTGTATCAGGTCTACCCTTCCTTGCCAGAATGATTCTACATTAAGCAGATACCAGTATCTCACCTGAACCCTAAAATGACCTCACAGTTTAAGTTTTGAGCTTCCACCCTCCCAACAGCTCTTATGTGAGTCAGTTTAAAAAGACAGAAAAGCCCTCAGATTGTTTGGAGATAGGATTTATAGTGTTTACTTGGACTGAGTCTGGGACTGTCTGATTGCTGCCAACTGCAGGTGTTTGCAATGCATTACTGATAGCAATTTATGTTTTTTAAATTCAAGCAATTTTATGTTTGGCTTGTGGAGTAGGGGGTGTCTATTTTATAAATGTGGATAAATACATAAATAAGATTTGGATTGTGCCATTTGCAGTCGAACAAGCCATAAGACTGAAAAACAAGGGGCTTCTCTATTGTGGAGCCCCCAGAAACCTATGAGTAAGAGATCAGCAGGCCAATTAGATCACTCAGGAAACTTGGTGGAATTAGTTCTTATGGCACACGTTCAAGTATTGTCTCCAACCTGGACTGAAATGTCCTATGTAATGAGACTTCTACCACTTCCCTTTGGAGGTTATTCTGCAGCTTAATACATATCCCTCACTGAAAGGAAGTTTTCCTGACATTTTGCCTAAACTGTCCCTTTCTCAATGCTAAAATGTTGCAGCTATGTACACTCTTACAGTGGGGAGGATGATGAAACACTGGGAGGCCAGATCTTCAGGAGCTCTTACACAGGCAGTTGAGGGTTTGATTGGCATGGGGATAGCTTCAGTTTGCAGACAACACCCAAAGAGAATCCAACAGTTGTCTTAAAGCAGGGGAGCAGACGACCTTGCTGGGCCCCTGGGCAAGGTGGTGGGGCTGAGGGCAACCAGCCCTCATGACCACCCAGATCATACAGCATTTTGGTCACCCAGGCAGCTCTTAGAGCTGCCCAGAAAGCGCCGTGTGCACTCCAATAGTAATTTAAAGGGCCTCAATTCAGCTAAAGATTCAATTATTAATTCCCTAAATCACTCCATGGCCCCACCACTAACATCTTTAGGGCTAGTCCTACAAGCCATACAAGGACGAGGTTATACACAGTTTTCCCTAACAGTGATGAAAGTAGTAGCATGAGTGAGGAAGATGGTTGCAATTAAGCATGCACACTTCTCAGTTTTCCTTTTCAAGAGATAGTATCTTTTACTGGACCAATTTCTGTTGGGGAAAGAGACAAGGTCTGAGAAACTCAAAAGCTTATCTCTTTCACCAATAGAAATTCGTCCAATAACATTACCTCACCCACCTTTGTGTCTCTACTTGGGACCAACATGGCTACAAATATTGCTAACTGCTTTGCTTCTGTCAGATTTTGAGCAAATCTTTACTTTGCCGTTGATGTTGTTAATATTACATTGCTTTAATGGAGGACTCATTCCTATAAAGTAAAGAATATTAAAAAATGCTACTGACTTGAAGACACCTTAGGTTGGATTCATGAATAACATTTTTCTTTCATTTTTAAGAAACAGCAGTTTATATTCACAAGTTGTCTATTGTTAATTTTTAGCTAGACAACATTTTGTCTAACAATATAGAGAAGTGTTTTGGGATCACGATATTTCATAGAAAATATAGCACCTATGTACATGGCATATGCATAGTTCACTATTTACATAGTGATGGGTTCTATAAATCACTAAGTATGTATTAAAATTCAGAACTAGATAAAGAGCAAATAGGAATGTCATTTTTTATAAAACTTGAAAATTAAAAAAAAGTCTAACCATTATCTCTTTGAATTATGCTATAACTAGCTAGGGATCTCTTTGTATACCTTAATACTTGATTAGAAGTTCAAGTCCTTTCTTACATGTAATCGATTTCTTGTTTCGTACAATCTCTCATGCTAAACTTTCTCCCCAAAGCCATTAAATCATATCCACATTTAAATTTTTCATGACAAAAGGTTCCAATTTATATTGCTTTTTTTCAGCTCAGTACCGATTAAGCCAAGTCTCTTGTGACAATATGTACAAGACAGTCAGTCAGTGTAAAGATATCAATGTATGCTTTTACCTTTAAGCAAGCCAGTAGACGAACATGTTTAACCTGTACAGGAATACAGTGAACACTCTTGTTTCCCTGGCTATACAGCCTGTTTTTATATATTGGTGGAGCTCTTTCGATTTCAGAAAGAGAGAATTCTTCAAGCTTCTGAACCATAGAAAATTAACCTCTAAGGGTACAAGACCTATCACCTTAAATCTTCCTCTCTCCAGGTCTAAACACACTCTCAATTTTCTCTCTATCTATATGATTAGTAAAGATATAGATACACATATACACACACTGCATTAGGTCTGCGAAGCAGTGTCACTGTTAATCATTCTGAACTTACCTCCTGATTTTTGATGACCTATAGGTTAAGATGAGATGTGTCAGGATGCATCTTGTCCTAACTTCTGGGTCAAATCAGAACAAGTGATGGGCTTAGGATGATTATCTCAGATGGTACAAATATGTTAGAGTGGAAGACAAACACAAAGTTCACTCTAATTTTTATAAGTTTAATTGAGGAGGGCTAGAGAGGGGGAGATTTGGTTTCTTAGGGCTCTTTGAATTTCACAACTTGCAAGTTTTTGATTCAGTCTCAGAGTCTGTTGCCTATTTAAAAAGTGAGGATGGCCTCCATGCAACATACATGCCTATTCAAGCTGGAACTTTTGTTCTAAAATCAAGTTACTTTAAACTTTGTCAACTGAAAAGACTTCTATGATCTCCATTACCTTGTACTAATTTTATTTTGCTTCAGAGGGGTAGCCGAATTAGTCTGTAACAGGAAAAACTTAAAAAACAACAAATAGTCTAGCAGCACCTTAAATACTAACAAAACATGTAGGTGGTATCATGAGCTTTTCATAAGAACATAAGGACAGCCATACTGGGTCAGACCAAAGGTCTATCTAGCCCAGTATCCTGTCTGCTGATAGTGGCCAATACCAGATGCCCCAGAGGGAGGGATCACAACAGGTAATTCTCATGGGATCCCTCCCTTCTCACCGACCTCCAGAGAAACAGAGGCCAGGGATACCATTCCTACCCATCCTGACTAATAGCCATTGATGGACTTAACCTCCATGTATTTATCTAGCTCTTTTCTGAGCCCTGTTAAAGTTCTAGCCTTCACCACATCCTCTGGCAAGAAGTTCCACAGGTTGACTGTGAGTTGAGTGAAGAAAAACTTCCTTTTGTTTGTTTTAAACATGTTGCCTATTAATTTCATTTGGTGACCCCTAGTTCTTTTATTGTGGGAATAAATAAATAAATTTTCCTTATTCACTTCTTCCATAGCAGTCATGATTGTATAGACCTCTATCATATCCCCTCTTAGTCTTCTCTTTTCTAAGCTGAAAAGTCTAACTCTTTTTAATCTCTCTTCATATGGGACCCGTTCCAAACCCCTCATCATTTTTATTGCCCTTCATTGAACCTTTTCCAATACGAATATATCTTTTTTGAGATGAGGCGACCACATCTGTACACAGTATTCAAGATGTGGACGTACCATGATTTTATATAGAGGCAATAAGATATTTTCTGTCTTATTCTCTATCCCTTTTCCAATGATTCCTGACATTCTATTTGCTTTTTTGACAGCCACTGTACACTGAGTGGATGTTTTCAGAGAACTATCCACAACGATTCCAAGATCTTTCTCTTGAGTAGTTGTAGCTAAATTAGTCCCCAGCATATTGTGTGTGTGTGTGTATATATATATATATATATAGTTGGGATTATTTTTTTCCAATGTGCATTACTTTACATTTATCAACATTAAATTTCATTTGCCATTTTGTTGCCCAATTACTTAGTTTGGTGAGTTTTTTTGAAGCTCTTCACAGTCTGCTTTGGTCTTAACTATCTCGAGCAGTTTCGTATCATCTGCAAATTTTGCCACCACACCGTTCACCCCTTTCTCTAGATCATTTATAAATAAGTTGAATACGATGGGTCCCAGGACAGACCCTTGCGGGACACCCTACTAGATACCTCTCTCCACTCGGAAAACTTACCATTTATTACTACCCTTTGTTTCCTGTCTTTTAACTAGTTATCAATCCACGAAAGGACCTTCCCTATTATCCCACGACAACTTACTTTACTTAAGAGCCTTTGGTGAGGGACCTTGTCAAAGGCTTTCTGGAAATCTAAGCATACTATATCTACTGGATACCCCTTGTCCACATGTTTGTTGACCCCCTCAAAGAACTCTAGCAGATTAGTAAGGCATGATTTCCCTTTACAGAAACCATGTTGACTTTCTCCCCAACAAATTATATTCATCCACGTGTCTGACAATTTTATTCTTTACTATAGTTTCAACTAATTTGCCCAGTGCTGACGTTAGACTTACCAGTCTGTAATTGCCAGAATCACCTCTCAAGCCCTTTTTAAATACTGGCATCATGTTAGCTATCTTCCAATCATTAGGTATGGAAGCCGATTTAAAGGATAGGTTACAAACCACAGTTAATAGTTCCGCAGTTTCCCATTTGAGTTCTTTCTGAACTCTTGGGTGAATGCCATCTGGTCCCGGTGACTTGTTACTGTTAAGTTTATTAATTTGTTCCAAATCTCCTCTAATGACTCTTCAATCTGGGACAATTCCTCAGATTTGTCACCTAAAAAGAATGGCTCAGGTTTGGGAAATCTCCCCAATATCCTCAGCTGTGAAGACTGAAGCAAAGAATTCATTTAGCTTCTCTGCTATGGGTGCATCTAGACTGGCAAGATTTTGCGCAAACGCGGGTGCTTTTGCGCAAAAACTTGCCGCCTGTCTACACTGGCCTCTTGAATTTGTGCAAGAGCACTGACATTCTACTGTAAGAAATCAGTGCTTCTTGCGCAAATACTTTGACGCTCCCGCTCAGGGATAAGCCCTCTTGCACAAGAATACTTGCGCAAAAGGGCCAGTGTAGACAGACACCTTCATTTCTTGCACAAGAAAGCCCAATGGCTAAAATGGCCATCGGAGCTTTCTTGCGCAAAAGCATGACTATACTGGGCATCGATGCTTTTGCGCAAAAGATGTCTTTTGCGCAAATGCATCCGTGCCAGTCTAGACGCTCTTTTGCGCAAATACTTTTAATGGAAAAACTTTTCCGTTAAAAGTATTTGCGTTAAATCATGCTAGTCTAGACGCAGCCTATGCCTTTATCATCTGTGAGTTCTCCCTTAGCATCTTGATCGTCCAAGGGCCCCACTGGTTGTTTAGCCAGCTTCCTGCTTCTGATGTACTTAAAAAAAAATTACTATTACTTTTTGAGTTTTTGGCTAGCTGTTCTTCAAACTCCTTTTAGGCTTTTCTTATTATATTTTTAAACTTAATTTGACAAAGTTTATGGTCCTTTCTATTTTCCTCACTAGGATTTGACTTCCACTTTTTAAAAGATATCTTTTTATCTGTCACTGCTTCTTTTACTTGGTTGTTAAGCCACAGAGGCACTTTTTTGGTTCTCTTACTGTGTTTTTTAATTTGGGGTATACATTTAAGTTGGGCCTCTATTATGGTGTCTTTGGAAAATTTCTATGTGGCTTGCAGAGATTTTACTTTTGTCACTGTACCTTTTTATTTCTGCTTAACTAACTTCCTCATTTTTGTGTAGTTCCCCTTTGTGAAATGAAATGACACAGTGTTGGGCTGCTGAGGTGTTTTTCCCACCACAGGGATGTTACATTTTATCATATTATGGTCACTATTTCCAGGCGGTCCAGTTATATTTACTTCTTGAACCAGATCCTGCTCTCCACTTAGGACTAAATCAAGAATAGCCCCTTCCCTTCTATGGAACATTTTGGCTCATTTAAGATTTTTACTTCATTTGATTCTACATGTTCTTTCACGTATAGTGCCATTCCCCCACCAGCATGACCTGCTCTGTCCTTCCAATATATTTTGTACCCTGGTATGACTGTGTCTTATTGATTGTCCTCATGCCACCAAGTTTCTGTGATGCCTATTATATTAATATTTTCCTTTAAAACTAGGCACTCTAGTTCACCCATTTTACTATTTAGACTTCTAGCATTGGTGTATAAGCACTTTAATAATTTGTCACTATTTATCTGTTTGCCATTTCCTGATGTGTTAGACTCTTTTTCATTTGATTGTATCTCATCTGATCCAGCCCATACTTCCATCCTCTCCTCCTGACTTGAACGTAGAGCATCTCTATTAAAAGAACCTCCCCCAATAGATGTCTCTGTCTGATCCATGCGCTCCTCCACATCCGTCGGCTTTTCCCCAGCCCTTAGTTTAAAAACTGCTCTACAACCTTTTAAATATTAAGTGCCAGCAGTCTGGTTCCATTTTGGTTTAGGTGGAGCCCATCGTTCCTGTATAGGCTCCCCCTCTCCCAAAAGTTTCCCCAGTTCCTAATAAATCTAAACTCCTCCTCTCTACACCATCATCTCATCCACGCATTGAGACTCTGAAGCTCTGCTTGCCAACCTGGCCCTGCACATGGAACTGGAAGCATTTCAGAGAACGCTGCCATAGAAGTCCTGGATTTCAATCTCTTTCCTAGCAGCCTAAATTTGGCCTCTAGAACCTCTCTCCTACCCTTCCCTATGTCATTGGTACCTACATGTACCACAACCACCGGCTCCTCTCCAGCACTACACATAAGTCTATCTACATGTCTCTCTAGATGTTTTCATGGTATCATCTTAAGAAGTGGATTGTGCCCACGAAAACTCATGATACCATCTACATGTTTTGTTAGTCTTTCAGGCGCTACTAGACTATTTGTTGTTTTTAAAGTTTTTTTAATTTTATATAGAAAGATATACACATATACCAGACATGTGCACACACACACACACACACACACACACACACACACACACTTTTGCAAGCCTATTTTTAGTTCTCTAATTTATTTGTTGGCCTAGGTAAGAGAGGGTCTGCGCATGTGCATGATTGTAAGCATACAGAGACTAATAAAAAACGTTAAAATAAAAAAATGAAGAGGGCTTTTTTAGAAAAAAAATTGTGGATTCTGGGAAACACTCAGGGAATATTTTCCAGCATGGTTGTGATAATTTCTGAGAAGCACTTGAAATCAGGGCCGGCCCACCCCCTTTTGGTGCCCTGGCCCGGGCGCACGCGCGGGCAGGCCACAGCCGCTGGCGCGCAGCCCAGGGCGCGCAGCCCAGGGCCCGCCCCCGGGGCGCACAGCACATGCGCTGCCCAGCCCGGCCAGCACTGCTGGCACGCATGCCGGGCCGTGCAGGGCCCTGCGGCCGTGGGGGGAAGAGTGCTGCTGGCCGGCGCCGTGGGGCTGGCACTGCGGGAGCCAGGTGCGCGGCGCCTGATAGAAGCTGTAAGGGACGCCGCGCGCCCCTTACAGCTGCCATCAGGCGCCCCCCATTGGTTGGCGCCCCGGGCAGCTGCCTGGCTCGCCCATACCTCAGTCCGGCCCTGCTTGAAATTATATAGTTATGTGAAAACAGCTTGACAAAATTATTTATTTGAGTGCCTTAAATACACATTTCTTGGCACAAATTGTCCAAGCATCCAGAATGAAGTGATTAAAAATATATTGCACAGAGAGAAATACATTTGATTCCTAAGCTCAATAAGTAAATTAAGGCTTACTATGCATTCGTCTTTCCTCCATGAGGTTTTCTTAGATACTTGTATATTTTCTAGATGATCTTGGGGAAACATGTTGAAAGTATGCTTATAACAACTGCAAAGTAGACAAATACACTTAATCATATTATAATTGCAGAGGATGGTTTTAATTAGGGTGCAGACAGAAAATCAACATTTGTTTCTGATAAAGAAAGGCTCACATAATTTGCATGATTTGGGTTTGTTGTTTTTGTTTGGCTGAGTTCCTCAGGAGCATCTCCTTTCTTGCAAATGAAATTTCAAGCTGTTACACTAGGAGAAGCTGATATCCCATCTCTTTTTGGGAAAAAAAAAGTGTCCACTACACACACACATGTAAATCAGCGCATGTCCATATACATGGAAGAAGCCAAAATCCACCAGATCATGCTCCTTTTTTTAGGTCAGCAGCAGGGCTCCTACTGATTTCAGGGGGCATAGGCTCTGGCCTTATGTCTGGATTTCCATGGAAATATTTATCCACTCACTTTCCCCCCCTTGCTAGGCATTCTTTACATGCCATATCAACTCAATGTCTGCTTTATTTTTGCAAACATCAGAGAGAGGTATATACACAAGCTTCTTATGACCATACATAAGCAGCTGATGCCAAATTCAATATAACCAACTTACAAAAAGCTATGACTTAAAGGACTTTCCCATCTAAAATCCCATATCCCTTCTCCATCCCTTTCTCTGTCCCCCACCAAAATGTATGACAACTACCATGGTTGTGAGAATGAGTGGTCCTTTCCTTATGTCCATTGCTGCCTCACAAACCAATATGATACAGCACTACAGAGTTTTCAATGAATAATGGAAATCTTTAGCTTTTGGCTTTACAGCTACATCCATTATACTGAAAAAAACAAAAGAGATAGATCTTTCCCCCTACTTGTTAGAACTGGATTTGTTTGCTTTCACCTAAAGATATCGGATGCACATCAGAGTTTGGCTTGTGACAGCTAATAGAAAAAGAAAGGTTATTTCCCTACATCACAGTAAAAACGTGAATGCCACTTACTCCTGCGGCTGGGGGGAATTTTGTGTCACTGAGCATACACAGACTTTATGTCCCCCTCAGATTCTTTGTTTTCCTGCAGAAAAATGACTCTCTGAGGGGGGAAGCAAAGGGAAGCCACAAACGTGGTCATGCATCCCTCCCTGGCAGTATGTTGTGGATGCCCAGAGCAGCCAGCAGAAAAGTAAATCACTGTGGAACAGGGGATGGGATTAGGGAAGACCCAACTGATGGCTCCTACCCTGTGCTGGTCTCAGCCACAAATCACAGCTGGGCTGGGGATGATGGGTCTTTTATCTTCCCCTGCAGGACATTTGTGTCTGGGTCCGACCCACTCTCAGATTTTGCCCTCAGCTTCAGGAATCTCTGCAAACCCCTTTCTCCTGCTTCCTGCACCTATCACTCTGAGCTGCAAGGGGGAAGGATCACTGTACAGGAAGCTTCTCCCCCACCCACCCAACTTCCCAGGCATCCTGACCTCCACATGCCCAGACCTTCCTGCTGAGCCTCACCCCCTTTAACGTAGAACGCCTCTGTACCTGAACCACTCTAGTGAGCCACCTGCATCTGTATGCCCAATTCACCGGGCCCCAGTCAGCTCACCTGGATCCTCACTCCCCAGTGCACCATTCCCCTAACATCTGAACCCTCCCACTGCCGGGCCCTCCTGCCAAGCTCTATCCCCCCCCACACCCAGCCCCTCATAAGAACTTGGATCCTCATGCAATATCCCATTACAGTTGTACCCAGAACTCCCCAACAAGTCCATGTGTAGCCAGACCACATGGATCTCCCACTGAGCAGCCTGCATCCAGATTTCCTGATGCCCCCACAGAATCCTCTCATCCCAGACCTGGATTCCGCACCCCTTGCCCCCCACACACACTTGAACCCTGCCAGGCTGAGTCTCCCTTCCTGCCCCTGTCAGGAAGGGCAGGGCCACGGAGTGTTTCAGTCCTTCTGCTGTGTCAGGATTGGGAGCAACCTCACCACAGTGTCTGTGTCCCAGAGGGAGCTGCAGAGTGATCACCTACCTCGGTGCAGCCAGTGGCCTGTGCTCCACAATCACATGCTGGAACCTCCACATTTACTTGACTAAATAGAATTTGCAAAATTTTAAAATATTTGTGTGCAGAATTTTTAATAACTGTCTGGGAACTTTCAGCCAAGTGGAGCCCATGGAACTTTACACATTTTTACTAATCGATGTTACAGACTACAGTCCAAAGTCTGCTCCACTGTGAAGCCTGACCTCATTTGACAGCAAATGGGATAAAATTTAGCATGGCAGCATTACAAAGAGCAGAATTTGTCTCCATATCTGTAGGAGGGACATCTCAGAAATGCCACCAGGACTGGGATGGAACAGAGCAGCTGTCTCACCATGCACAACAGCACTTCACAACAGAAAAAGCATGTCCGACTGAAACTCCAAATGGAATTTAAGTAGGTGGAATAGCATAACCACAGTTGAAATTGTCCCAGGACACTGGACTTATCCACCCACACACTTGCTAAAAGGCTTATGGGATCTTCACTGGCCAAAACTATTCAGATCTTCTCTTTTATATCTCATCCTAAAGACAGCACCTCCAGCAGCACCGTCCCCCACTACCAATCTGCTGGAGCACTGGTACAGTACTACTACAGAGGGAAGAGTATCACCTACTATATCACTAAATATCAGCACTTCTTCAGCACATGGATTTTATTCAGAGGGCTCCCATTGCTCTCTCTCCAATATAAGTATGCTCTATTCCTAAGATCCCATCGACTTTAAATCTCCATAATAATTACTCTCTTTACAAAATTCTGAATGCTTGGCCCTATAAGACTGAGGCATGATGTGAAGCATGTTTGAACAAATTACATAAAAATGCACAAAGTCAAAAGAATGCGTTTCTTGATTAAATAAAGCTGTGGCAAAGGCAAAAAAGTTGGAATATATATCACAACAACCATCAGAAGTTGGGCACTGGAAATCCATGTGAATTGAAGTGGCAAGTTCTCAAAAAGTTCTTCACCACTGAGAGAGTTACTCCAAAACATAAAATGGCCACATCCTCTAGGTATTGAGTGCTTTGATGTCTATTGCTGGGCTAGGCCAATACATGATAAAGGAGTTCTAATCGGTTTGGAGCAGCATCATGTGAAATCCACCCATCTTCCCCATTGCAAATTATCCTAGGTGTATTTGAGTCACACACACAGGGTACGGCTACACTAGCTTGTTAGTTCGAGCTAGGTAGGGTAATGAGGGCAAGCGGAGTTGCAAATGAAGCCCGGGATTTAAATATCCCAGGCTTCATTTGCATGTTCCCGGGCGCCGCCATTTTTAATTCCCCCTTAGTCCGAACTCCGTGCCCGCGGCTACATGCGGCACGGACTAGGTAGTTCGCATTCAAGATCCTAATTCGAATTACCGTTACTCCTCATTCCATGGGGAATGAGGAGTAACGGTAGTTCGCGGCACGGACTAGGTAGTTCGCATTCAAGATCCTAATTCGAACTACCGTTACTCCTCATTCCACGTGGAATGAGGAGTAACGGTAGTTCGAATTAGGATCTTGAATGCGAACTACCTAGTCCGTGCCGCGTGTAGCCGCGGGCACAGAGTTCGGACTAAGGGGGATTTAAAAATGGCAGTGCCCAGGAACATGCAAATGAAGCCCGGGATATTTAAATCCCGGGCTTCATTTGCAACTCCGCTTGCCCTCATTACCCTACCTCGCTCGAACTAACAAGCTAGTGTAGCCGTACCCCCAGGTACTATTTTGGGGTAGATGATGTACATGGACAAACACACAGATGATTTCCACAGATAAATAGTCTCCCTCACAAAATGCTTGCCACCCAGTGCATGTAGAACAGGGGTGGCAATAATTTTAATGGGGGTCCACTCCAAGATTTTGGTAAGGGGTCAAGGGCCATGCTTCTATGGGGGGGGTGCAGGGTTTAGGACTGTGGGTGGGGTACAGAAGAGAGCTTGGTATAGAGGACTGGGGTCCAGGAGGAGGTGCGGGATCTGAGAGGGAGTTTGGTTGAAGGAAGGGATTATGCCCTGGAGCAGAGGCTTGGGGTGCAGGGTCCACGATGGGGTATGGGTGCAGGAGAGGATTCTGGCCTGGGGGAGGGAGGTTGGAGAGGGTACAGAGTCTGGGAGGGAGTTGCAACCTGGAGGAAGTGTGGAGAAGGGATATAGAGGGTTTGGGTGGTGACCTGGGGTAATAGGGGCTGGTGACCCGGGGCAGGGAGTTGGGGGGAGAGAGAGGATGGGGTGTTCTGGCTGGGAGGCACTTACCTAGGCAGCTCCCACTCAACAGCTCAGCAGGAACCTGAGACAGGCTCCCTGCTTGTCTGCTGGGCTGGCTGTTCCACATGGCTCTGCTCCAGCACTGGGATGGGGGAAAGAGGAAGGAAGGAGGCTTAGCTCTGTCCCAGCCTCCAGCAAAATTTTTCATCTCCTATTGGTCAGAACCTGGATAATGGGAGCTAAAGGATTTTGCAGGTGGTGGGGACAGCATTTTCCCATCCCTCTCCAGCTTGCAGAACAATGACCAGCCAGCTGTATAAAACAGTGTGAGCTGCTGTGTAGTAAGGGTGCTGGTGAAGTGGCTGCGGGTCGGATCCAGCAGCTCAGGGGGCCAGATCTGGCCCACCAGCCACCTCTTGTCCAACCCTGATGTGGAATATCCAGTCTGCATGAAGCTAAGAATATATTTATTTGTGAGGATGGCAGGGCAGGAATGAGGTAATTTGTCTCATGCGCATTCAGCTGGGTGGGAGCTTTCTGGCAGACATTTTTGCTCAGCACCCTGCTAGAATTCAAATAAAAATGGTTTGCAAAAGAAAAGCAATCTCTTATAAGAGGGGAGGAAATTCTATTTTATCATTTACAACAGCAATGTTAATTTGGACCTCTCCCCATCTCCCCCTGAAAAAGTATTAAACTCTGCAATTTAAGTAATGTTATTAGGATGCTAGGGCACTAGTTTTAAATGCTTCTTGTTTTTTTAAAAACATATTGTTTGACTTTTGATAAAATATTCACTTTGTTATGCAATGCTCTTGATTATGGACCCAATAAGAATGTATAATTCATTAGAGATTATCACTTTTCTTTTAGTAACAGTGTGCATAGCATTTTTATTTTAAAAGCTATGATAGATCACTGTCAGGTTACAACATATTTAATCACTGCAGCTCCAGCTTCATTTAATCATAGCTACTCCATGTAGCACCTTCAGAGTTAAGGGCCTCATGATTTTCCACAGTAAACCCGTGACCGTATTCAGGGGCTTAGAATTTCATCGGAGCAGAGAAATTCTGATTTAGCAGAGAAATTCTGATTTGAAGTCAGAAGCTGAATCTATTTATACTGTTTTACCCTGGCGTAACTCTAACGCCAATGGAGTAAGACTTGACTTATACTTACTTGTGCAAGGGGGTGATGAATCAGGTGCTAAGCATAAAATTGGCAATCTGAAAGAACCTTGACAATGGTGGCACTACTGCCCATTATATCTTTTCCCATGACTAAATACTGAGTTCCTAATTTAAAAAAATCCAAATGGTCATCTTTCAGCAATTGCCATTAACATGATTTTATTATTTAACATTTGAAATTTGGTAGTACTGTAGTTTCTATTGGCCACAGCCAGGTGGGTCTCACTGTGCTAGGTACTGTACAAAATATATTTAACAAAAGAACCCTTACTGCATTAAGATCAATGCGGGTTGATATTTTCAAAGCTAAGAGACTTTCAAATTACTAATAAAATTTATGCAAGTTGGATATCCAAATATCTGGAGGCTTGTCTATATTTAAAGTGCTGCAGTAGCATTGCTGTTGTGCTTCAGGGAAATTGCTATGTCTGTTGGCAGAAGGAACTGCTACTATTGATATAGTTACTCAACCTCCCTGAGAGGCAATAGCTAGGATGACGGGAGAATTCTTCCATTGACCTTATACTGTCTACACCAGCAGTTAGGTCGGTTTTACTGTGTTGTTCAAAGTTGTGGATTTTTCAAATCCTTGAGCGATGTAGATACCTAATTTCCTAGTGTAAAACCAGGCCTTTGACAGTTTTGAAAAACAAACCTTTATATTCTAAATTTAAAGGAATCTGGTGATCTCTCAGATTTTCTATAGCTGTGGTTATGGAAAATGGAAAATTTATAAGAGACTCCTGTCCCCTAAAAAGCTCTACAATTAAGGGGCTGCAAAGTGATTGAGGGCAAGGACTGAGGGATTTGTTCTGAGTCACAGGGCAACCGGGATTCATAGGGAGGATAGGGCCAATCTGCAGGAAGCATATGCAGCCTTCTGGAAATGCATGTGCTGGATAGGACCTTTCATAAAGAGAAACATCATGACAGGACAAATCAAGCACAGAATTTCAGTTATAACTCTACATGTGGATGAGGGGATGGTTTGCACCCTCAGCAAGTTCGTGGATGACACTAAGTTGGGGGAAAGGTAGGGTAGGGATAGGGTCCTGAGTGACCTAAACAAATAGGAGGATTGGGCCAAAAGAAATCTGATGAAGGTCAACAAGGACAAGTGCAGAGTCCTGCACTTGGGATGAAAGAATCCCAACATTGTTACAGGCTGGGGACAGACTGGCTAAATAGCAGTTCTTCAGAAAAGGACCTGGGGATTACAGTGGATAAGAAGCTGAATGTGAGTCACTGTGCACGCTTGGAGCCAAGAAGGCTAATGGCATATTAGTGTGCAGGAAGTGATCATTCCCCTTTATTCAGCACTGGTGAGGCCACATCTGAAGTACTCCATTCAATTCTGGCTCCCCTGTTATAGAAAGGATGGGCACACATTGGAGAGAGTCCAGCAGAGCGCCACAAAAATGATTGGGGGCAGGAGTACTTGACTTATGAGGAGAGGCTGAGGGACTTGGGCTTATTTAGTCTACAGAAGAGAAGAGTGAGGGGGGATTTGATAGCAGCCTCTAGCTACCTGAAGGGGGGTTCCAAAGAGGATGGAGAGAGGCTGTTCTCAGTGGTGACAGATAACAGAATAAGGAGCAATGGTTTCAAGTTGCAGTGAGGGAGGTCTAGGTTGGATATTAGGAAAAACTATTTTACTAGGAGGGTGGTGAAGCACTGGAATGGGTTACTTAGGGAGGTGGTGGAATCTCCGTCCCTAGAGGTTTTTAAGTCCTGGCTTGACAAACCCCTGGCTGGGATGATTTAGTTGGGGTTGGTCCTGGTTATAGCAGGCGGTTGGATTCAATGACCTCCTGAGGTCTCTTCCAACTCTATGTTTCTATGATTTCCTGGATTTCTGCAGTGTAAGTCAAACTTTAGGGCATTTTTTTTAAAAAGGAAAATGAATGTGGGCTGAGCTTGCAAAACCTGTGTAAATGTGCATGTAAAATATCCAGTTGCACACACAGCCGTGCATAACATGTTGTGCGCAGTCAGGAGCTGAGTCAGAAGCTTACCACATGAATCCCCACCATTATGGGTTAACTGGGACCTAACTGGAAAGAAATCAATTAACAAGTTGGGTTACGGCCATTGTTCCCTCTGAGGTGCACACCTGCGCGGCCGCGCACCAACAATTCTACGCCCGCCCACCTCCTTCGCAGAGCCACTCAGCAGCACTCACTTTCCTGCTGGATGGTGAGTGGTGTGATTCTTGCTCCAACAGGACTATGTGGTGGGTCCCATGAGTGTGGCTGGAGCCAGGCTGTGGTGAGAGCGTCCCTGCTGGGGCAGCCTCACCATGACCCTGGCTCCAGCTTTGGTGGCCACCACATGGCCCGGCCAGCAGTTCTGCATGGCAGGCTGCACCATGTGCCGCAGCTGGAGATGGGCTGCGGTGAGACTTTCCCTGCTGGGGCAGCCTCACCACAGCCCCGGTTCCAGCTCTGGCAGCAGCTCTGAGCTGTAACCACTGTACTGCTCTCCCCCCCTGCCAAAAAGGGGGCCAGGAGTGGTGGAGATGTGGCTGAGTGTGGGGGGTGAGTGTGTGCGCAGTTTGGTTTGGGAAGAAGAGGAGGGTGACGGGCGGAGGGAGAGACGACTGGAGTTATTAGTCCATTGGGAAGAAGTGGTGGCTCCGAATCCCTTTGTATGCACATGGGAGAGAGGAGTGGCGCTGGCCACGCCTTGCTGGTGAGCTCCAGGATAACGTCCTTATGTCCCCACCGCAGTGCCCGGCTCGCCTCCGCTGGCTTCTTTAGCCCCATGCGAGTTTCCTCCTCCGCACGCCCTCCTCCCAGAACAGACCTTGCTGCTGATTGTTAATGACATTGGCAGGGTCCTAAGTAATGATGGGGCTACAGGTAGGAGGCTTCCCCCTGCTTCTTCCTTCCCCGTCCCGACCCCGTGGGAGGGCTAGTTTTTGAAAATTAATTGAAACAGAGAGGGGGGAGTCCTGGAAAGCCATTTGGGTGGACAGTGAAAATAGTATTTATCCCTATGTGAACCTTGAGGAGCTAAAATTTATTTCCAATACTCCGTCAAGTCTCATTGTCCTTACCACCAATATCCCCCACCCCCCAATTCACACTCACTCAAATCTGCCAACCTCAACCCATTGCACCTGAGAACAAAGTTCCTTTTACTCCTGTGTCGTCCTATTCTCACAGAAACCTCTTTCCACCTGAGCCCCATATAGGCTCATTCCTAACCATACCTAACTGAGCCAAACAGGTTCCCAATTCCCTCCCCTCCATCAGCTCAAAAACATTCCCCTTCTTCTAGGATCCATCCTTCTTCCCACCCCCATTCAACCAAAAAAAAAAAAATCCTTCCTAGCCAGACTGCCCATAGCTCCGAACCCTTCTCTTCCCAAATGCTCCTTCACCCTGGTTCAGAACCCCTCCTGTTTCAACTCGGTCCTGCTCAGACCTGCTCTGCACGCAATATTTTGCTGCCTTAGATAAACAGTGCTAGCTGTGTGGCCCCACACAGGCTGCTTTATCCCATATTTTACTTGTTATTGCTAACATTCAAGCACTAAAGCAGCTTTATATTAAGTATCCACCATGTCTGTGTTGTGTTAATTCTGTTCTCTCTTTCCTTTCCATCTTTCCTTCCCCTGTGACACACATCATTTTTGGTGTAACTTTTCTAACAATTTTTGGTTTTCCTTTTTCCTTACTTTCTCATCCCACTTCTTCCTCTTTTTCTAATTCTGGGTTTTGTTCTCACATCTTCTCCCTTCTATCCTTCCCTTATTTATCTTCTCCCCTTCTACACTTCCCATTTTTAACTTATTCTTGTCTAATTTATGCCCTCACTGCATGCCAACTTTCTCCCTACCCAAATTTTCTTCGTATTATCAATACGAAGGGCTTGATTGACACAGGGCAGTGGATTCAGATCTTATCTGACAGCTCACTATAGGCTTGGTTTTACAAGGAGAAAGGTTATCTGTCTAGTCTGGCACATACTGAAATATTTCTGGGCATTATTTTTTATGTAAAGTACTGAATCTCCATTTTCATGAATCCTAATATTCTTTCTTCCATAACATTTTATATATATGATATTTGTTAATAACAAGTACACATGACTTTAATATTGGTGCACAAGACAAAACTCACTCCGCTCATGGAGGGAAAATCTTAGAGGGAACACTAGTTACAGCTGAGGGGCTAATTAAGAGGGGCAAGCCATGCCAGAAGCTTGGAGCATAATCAGAGAGGGAGGAAATTCTGTGAGTGGGGAGCTGAAATGCTGAAGAAAGGCAAAGGTAGGCTGGGTTGGCTTCTTCTAGTTTTGGTACCACTCCCTTCTCTAGAAGCAAGTGGGAAAGCTGGCTATGGAATGTAAATATCTGTAAATAGAATTACAGGATGCTGGAACAAAATAATGAAGTATGTTGATGATGGTAAGGAGACCTGGAGTGGTCTCAAGAAGACCATTCACAACACAATGGCAACCATCAGTTTTCACAAGCACTTACCAATTTTGGAGAAATGACTGTATATTTCGATTGCTGTTTAAGAAAATTTGGCTCATAGCGTTCATGTTATTATGTAATCAACATAATTATCAAACTTTTTCGTTTCGGACGCAGTGCTACCTAATACACTGATAACTGGAATGGGAGTTACGATTCATGGCTTCCATTTGCAATCCTCGTGTGCCTTTAAACTTCTCCATTCTTCAGTTTTGCCATTCATAAAAGAGGAGTAACTGAGAAGATATTGGGAGAATTTACAAATGTTCGTAGAGAACTCTGAAGATGTATTATTATATTTACAACATATGTAATGCCAACAATTGCTGTGCAGCTGCTGTTCAGCCAAAATCTATGCTAAGATAAAAGTATGTGTGGTTGAATCATCATGACATATATATCCTATAGTCAGTGACTATATCAAATGCACAGCACATTGAAAACAAAGCAAGATACCCAACATTTAGGTCAGATCACAGTGGTCCCCTTTGTCCTGAAATCTATGAACTATTTAGTCAATTATGTTATTTGGAAAAAATAAGAACCAAAAGGACCAAATCTTGGTCATTTTATAGGCAAAGTTCTCATTGAAGTCAGCGATAAATTTGCCAATACAGGGACAGATTAAGGAATTCAGTATTTCACCCCAAAACAGCAACACAGGAATAAAAGTGTTGATCGGTGTAAGTGGATTTCATAAAATGCTTATGTCTCTGATCCAACACGAAGTTGTGACTGGACAAAGAAAATCAGTTGTGCTTTATGCTGGTTATATGAATGGTAGAAGAATGGGAAAACTGATTTCTGTCTTTAGTATTCAATAGGGAAACATCCATTATTATTTGCAATATATACAAAATGATCTTAAGAGGCCTCTTTCTTTTGACTGTTTACGTTTAAAAAAAATCATACCAGAAAAATAAAGTTTATTGTAGGTGCATGTGTGACACAGAAGGAAGACAGCAGGGTGCACATATGACTCTGAAAAGGCAAAGGTTTGTAGAATATAAAAATTCAAATCCATAAAATGTGCAGCAAGTTATCTATCTGCACACATTACAGGCACTGAAATGCAGAAGAAAGTGGGAAAAATATATTGCAGTGTGCAAGGTAATAATAACTACGCCTGCATGCCTTAATACCCTCTTGTCCCAACAGTCCTGACTTTCTAGGCAGCCCACTTCTCCACATTAACAGTAGTCATTTGGAGAGCAGCAAACGTGCCATTAGAAGCACTTTTACAAGTGTATATTCATCCACCAATTAGCTTAATGTGGCCGCTTTCTGCATATTTTCTATCCAGGCTTGCACAAATCTTATTAATATTTCCCCCTAGCGCTTTGACAGATTACCTTGTCATTATGCATCCTGGAGCCTTTTAAACAATATGGGTAAACTACTGTTTGCGAGGTTAATGACAATTATCCCCTAATTACTGCATAAGTCACTCAGTCCACTTTATCTCATAGGCAGGGTTCTGCTCTGTGTATCTGCCATTGTGTCACCGTAAATGAATCTTGTATAGCCATGTTTATCTGTCGTTGCCTTGTAAATTACACTGACAGAAGAATGAACAAATTATTGTGTCTCATCACTTAAATACAGCTTCTGATAAAAAAAAAACCCCTCACAGTTTCAAGCACAGCACTTGAATTTCAGAGTGATCACAATTAGTAAAAATATATTTAATGTTCTAAGTAGTATGTTTCAGAGATGCTGGGTCAGGATTTAGTAGTAGAACCATGAAGAGATAGGGGCAGGGATGGGAGAAACAAAAAAAGATGATAACAGTAATGCTCTTATCATCTGACAGCTTTCTTTGATATTTTAACAGATGACAGGACTACCTACTAGTATTTTCCAAATGTTTTCTTTCCCAGATCAGATCAGGAGGGATGTGCCTATGGTCTCAATTTCAGTGGTTTTCCTCCCTCCACTCCCTGCTGTTTTGAGCAACACAAATGGAACACAAAGGTCCAACCTACATGGGGCAAGAACTAGTATAAATAAAACCACCGGCTACACTAATTTAAGGGATGCAATGGATCAACAACTTAGATCCAATGTCAGCCCTGGTCAGAGCCACTGACTCCAATGAGATTGCTGAGGATGTAAGTCAAGGCAAAAGTTGGCAGGAAGAGGTAAGCTTTACTTAAAAAAAATAGCATTAACCTTTGCTACATCACCCACGTCTACACTGTGGGTTTTTTGCAGAAGAGGAAATGCAAATGGAGAGCTCATTTGCATATCTCACACTCTCATTTGCATATCTTCTTCCGATCCTTTTTGTGGAAGAGGTTTTTGCGATAAAAAACCCTCTGTAGACAGGGCCATTTGTCAGAAAAAACCCCTTTTGCACAAGAGCCTGTAAACCTCATTTTTTTGAGGAATAAGGGGTTTTTGCGAGATATGCAAATGAGCACTCCATTTGCATTTCCTCTTCCACAAAAAACCCACAGTGTAGATGTAGCCCCAGTGTCTATGCTTTGAGTCTACTTATTGACAAAGTGGCAGAAAAAAAATGGACTCAATTTACTGCTATTAATTGTGCTGTCCAGATAGGCATGTGTAAGCCTAGTAACAGCCCCCTAGGGGAAGAGAGGCTCTGTCCCCCCTTCCTTGGACAATGGCTAGCTCACGGGTCTCAAACTTCATTACACTGCAACCCCATTCTGACAACAAAAAATACTAAACAACCCCAGGATGAGGGATGGAAGCCTGAGCTGGCCGAGCCTTGCTGTTCCGGGATGGAGGGGGAAGTGCAAGCCGACAAGCTTCAAGCCCAGAAAGATGGCCTGTAATTTGAACTCTGCTACTCAGGGCTGAAGCCCTCAGGCTTTCGCTTCAACCCTAGGTCCTAGCAAGTCTAAGCCAGCCCTGGCAACCACATTAAAAAGGGATTCCAACTGACTGCGTGATCCTGACCCATGGTGTGAGAATCCCTGGGGTAGCCCCACATATGCCATGGAATATCCCGTATTTAGATGGACTAATTAAT
Organism: Pelochelys cantorii; assembly: GCA_032595735.1. Classification (NCBI taxonomy): domain Eukaryota; kingdom Metazoa; phylum Chordata; order Testudines; family Trionychidae; genus Pelochelys; species Pelochelys cantorii. The sequence continues at coordinate 109,898,465 of CM064330.1, forward strand.
TGTGGTGGGTTTGTGAGGGGGACATTTGTGCACAGGGACTGAGATCATTATATAGTAGGACACCAAAGAACTTCCAGTCACCACTGACCTGGATAGGACTGGGACCAGAACATTAATTCCCACTGTCAAGCCTTGGAGACTTTCAGTGCTCCCTAAGCCTGACATGTTAGTGTATTTCCCAGCCAGCCAGCCGAATGAATGTTTAGGAGGATATCTCACAATTTTAGCTACTTATGTGAAGTCCATGCATAAGCTGCAGGAAAACCAATGGATCTTTCAAAACCCCATCCTGCATCAAAAGAACTTCTTTAAGCATCCTTTGGGAGGTGTGTATACATACACTCACAAAACATGTACAAATAATATAAATTATATTTTATATTGCAGTATAATTTACACAGCTTCTAAAGATTTAGCAAATCATGCTTTTTCTGGGTATGTCTTAAAACATGCTCACTGCTATACTCTGACTAATAATACACACAGTGCAAGTCCTTGAAGCCAAAGGAGTGGCTTGTAAATGACCGCAGACTTTGGCCCCTGAAAGTTCAGAGCATCAAATTTTATTTTATTCAAATTTCTGCAGAAGAAATAAGAAGGGCATGATTTTTAGAAACTGACAATTAGTTACCGTAAGTAAACAAATCACACCAACACTGCAGACCTGTTTTAGCCTGTGTTATACCAAGTATGTGCTTTCATTCATTTGGATTTTGAATGTGTCCCATTTAAAGAGAATGGATAAATTGAGATGTCTGACGATAATAATGAATTGTAAGCAACATGCACAAGTACAGTACCTCTCATCACACGTTCAGCATAGGTTGGAAGAAAATGCTGTAGCAAAATGGGAAGAAAATGTAAGAGCCGACATTGATAGGGATAGCTGAAGAGCCTGATCGATTTTGAGTAAGCACTACCTCAAGGGCCTTGGTCCCAGCAGGATTGATCTCTGTGTCTGCCTTGTGTTCAGTCAATGCAACTTCAGCAGGGTATCCACTGCGGAAATAAATGAAAGAGCTGCAGTATCCCCCCTCCCTCCCACGTTTTTCCCCCTCAGCTGAAGGAAGTGTAAACCCTGATGTGGCTAAAGTCAGAACACAAGGCAATAGTGGGTTAAAAAAACGTAAAGGGAATGCCATTGCTGCTGTGTAAAGCAAAACTTGGAAAAATGCATTTCCAAATCATTAATGTTTCTCTTTTAATTGGGAGTTTCATTGGCCTTTGACCTTTACTAATGGCACAGTAACTCTGCATGACAGAGACAAGTGTTACACACTTTTACTGGCTGAGGTGGCTCTCTCATATCAAAACAAGGTAAGGATTAGCACCTATCTTTTGTGCTGACAAGAGTGGGTGCTAAATCCAACTCTAAGGTAATGAGACTTGCTGCTGACTGAAAAAAAACAACAGATTGATTTAAGAAAATTAGTTTTAAAAGATCCTTGAATATATAAGAGGGTAGAATACAGAGATAACTAAGAAACCAAACAATAAAGATACACACATCCATGTTGGTTATAGTCTCTCTCTTTTTGTGCATTATAGTTCCTTTTGAGCACAGTTCTGATTTCATCAGCTTTCTTTGAACAGTCTCTGGGGACGCTCAGCTCCTTGCACAGAGCTCTATTCATTAAGGAATATTATTTACATGGATATTGTTTAGTTTTGCTTGACCTCTTACATTTAAGTAAAAGTATGCATCTTTTATGATTCAAAAAAACTAAATAACACTCTGCATGGACATAGACCAGCAGAAGTTGAGGTAAGCATGAAGCTACCATAACATTCAAAATGTATATACTCTTACCAAGCCTGCTCATTCATAAGATGGGAGAAAAATCTACCAGAGGAAGTTGAATGCCATCGTATTAAAATATTCAAAATTACACTAAGAAAAATTGCACATCTGTATCAATTACTCATTAGTTATAGCAATTTTTTCACATGGCAGAACTTTGTCTAGAGTACTGATCTCTCCAAGATAGTTGAGGAAACTAGGGGCAAAAAATAACATTTTGCATGGTTGTTCCACAAACACAGAATGAGCCCAAAATAAACAACATAAATCAATGCTGTAGTCTATAAAGGAGGATGAGTATGAGAACTGGAAGAAGGAGTATTGTAAATGTTATGGGTTAACAAGCCTCATCTTAGGGGTTGGACTGGCCCTTTACTTAGGCAAAATTCCACTCAATGAGAATTTTGTCTGAGTAAAGATTTCAGAATTGGGTTTTAATATGTCCTTCCCAGAGATCCAAAACAGTAACTTTGCACAAATTGGAAGGTTGATGACACTTGAAGACATGCTGAAATAGTTGGGCTTGGTTCACTGGTGTCCAAACAAACTTTATTGTCAGTTTGTAGCTCTGGAATTGCCTTGTGAATATTAGGTTCAAATAACCCCTAGAAGATGATGAAACGCAGTAAAGCTACAAAATTATTCATGGTTTTAGGTTAAGAAAACACAGCCATGAATTTCAAACAGCTGTTACCTGAAAATAGGGTTGCCAGGTGTCCAGTATTCACCCGGACAGTCCGGTATTTTCGCCTCCTGTCCGGTAAAAAATTCAGAGAATACCGGACACCTGAGATGTCCGGTATTTTCTGAATTTTTCCCCGGCCAGGAGGTGAAAATGCCGGGCACCTGGCAATCCTACAAACACTCAGCGCCAGGCCTCCCGCCCCCCCTCCGGCCCCCAACACCCGCAGCCCCCATGCTTACCTGGTTCCCCAAGGCTGCCGGCCAAAAGACCTAGGGGAAGCATTGCTCAACCGCTCCCCTGTTCCTATCCCTGCACTCACTCTTAAAGGGGACATGCTGTTTTATTTTAAATTTTTTTTTTTTGGCTTAAGTCCTTGGAGTCCTTTTTTTTTTTTTTTTGCTGCTCAACAACTTTGGTCTCCCCCCCTTATTTTCCCCTTCAACAGAATTTTTTCCTGGTGTTTTTTTTTTGGGGGGGGGGGGTTCGGTATTTTTGTTTCAACCATCTGGCAACCCTACCAGCAAAAATAACCAGTCTTTTCATGTTTTCAATCTCTGCTCCTCAAAGTAGAGAGTAGGGGGGTGGTTCAGTGGTTGGTTACCCAAGTTCAATTCTTTATAACTTCACAGGCATCTTGTACAATCTTGGGCAAGCCACCCAGTCTCTTTATATCTGTTCCACACCATCAAAATGGTGATAGTACAACTTACCTTACAGGTGTGTTGCGAAAGTATATGAACAATTGTGAGATGCTCAGATAATACAGTCACTGGGGCAATATAAGTAGAGCCTGGCAAATCTGCTGATATCTGCTTTATATCTGCAGGTATCCTCATCTGCGAATGTGAATGTGGTTATGCATAGCTCATTTTTTGTGGATACGGATGTGGATACAAATTCTGCACCTAGAACCTGCAAATTTGTGTATATTCACTTTATATTTACGCATATCCGCATCTGTGGATGTCAATGCAGATATCCACGACTCATTTTTTCATATATGTATACAAATTTTGTATCTGCGCGGTGCTCCAAATATAAGTACTCTTAGTTTACTGAAAACTTGATCCAACTTTTGGATTTTTAAGGCAAATCTGGCCTGGTGAGAAAGTTTCACATGATTCTAATTACAGGTAAACTGAAAAGCAAGACAGAATGAGAGCAAAACTAGCCAACATCATAAAAGTGAATACAGTTCATTTGTTTTCCCTGTATGCAAGCTGTTGATAGTGTGACACCCAAGACAGTTAATTTGCATGACTCCAGCTTTCATAAGCAGCAACCAAGCACAAGGCATACGGAGTATGATCAGCCAGAGAGTGTTGTTTTGTGCAAATCTGTTTGAGAGTGCTTTTCCAGATATTGCCTTTATTAATTTAATTGGTTCAGCAGAAGGGAATCATTTGATTTCTTCTGGGTGACAGAAAGAATAGCCAGGAGATCCCAAAGTAGAATCCATGACTTCAGATGAAAGAGCCAATCCCACCTTGTTTGAATGGAAGCCTGAATATTATTTTTATTTTTCTTTCTAATCACTCACTAGATTTTAGGGGAGCCCAGTGCTGTATATATTTTCCAATTTTTGTTTACTTTTTTAAATGATGTGAATTTGCTGCAAGGAATAGACCATTTCATGCTGAGAAGCCTCCCCTGAACAAAGATTCTGATTGTGAAGTGAATAACATGAATTATTTTCATAAAAAGAAAGTAAGAATAGCCCTACAACATGCATTTGAAAAGGAACTTTTTACGTATTTGGCATATTCCCCAAATTTAGGAAGGGTATCCCAAATTGGTCCAATAATGGCTAATAAAGCAGCTGCCTTTCAACTTTCACTTTTTAAAAATATCAATAATAAAAAACATATGGAGATTTACAAACTTCTTGGTTTTGATTGTGTATTTAAAAATTATGAGACCAAGAAAATCCACAGGAACATCTGAAATTGCTCTATCAGGCCTTGGCCACGTAAACATTCCGCCTCTTATTTATTTATAGCAATCTGATAGGAAGCTCAAATAAACTAGTAAAATAAAATGAAATTAGTTAATGTCTCCTCCCCACTGCAATATATGATCCTGTCCTCTGTAGAAACATGCATTATCCAAAGAGCAGACATACATTTACAGATCAAGCATCAGATCTCAAGCTGATCACGTGTCTACTAAAAGAGGAGAAACAGGTTCAGTCTGTGAATTGTGCAACAGCTGGCTTACTAACGCACACTCATAGACAAAGGCCGGATATGCTGCCATGTGTAATTCATACAGCCAGGGGAAAATATCACCATACACATAGAGAATAACCAAGCTAGATGAAAACTGACCCTCTAATACAGAGTATCTCCAATTCCCACATGTCCCTCAATGGCAGCAAGATCTGAACTGGGTGCAGTGCTATCAATATTGTGAAGGATGTAAGAATTACTTTTTCTAAGTCATAAGCCTGGTCCAAGATAAAACAACATAAATCATCATAAAATCTACACATAAAGGGTCACATTTTTTTGCATTTTATATAGGCAATGGATGACTGAAGCCTGCAAACCACTGGCAATTGTGCCTTAATTGAAGACTGATCAGACCCTTAGAGAAGTCTATAAAACTCACTTTAAGTGGAGGTATACTTTTGAAGCCATTTAAAACATGCCTGTATGAAGTTCTGCAAATATCTTTGATGTCTTAGAAAAACCTGCTGTTGCCAAATCATTAGAAAACCCAACTGTTGCTATGTGAACAACTGTTGCATTTGTTCTGTATGTTGTTTTTAATTAACGGCATCATGATTCTTTCAATATGGTAGAGTAAAATCAAACAAAGTGAAATGAAACATGGTGGTTTCAAGCAACCTGAGGTTGGAGCCACTCCTTCTAAAATCTGTTAATCAAAACAAATTACTGATGAAATTCATGAGGGGAAAATGAGTGTGCTGAAACAATTACACTGCAGAGGTACCTACAGTGCAATAAGGTCATAGCAAACAGTAGCAGCACTGTAAGAACATGATTGCTTGATCCGAAAGAGCAAAGACACTGAAGTTACATTAAAATAAAGATGACTAATTAGTGCCATAGTCAGGAGTGAACGATTGTAAACAAAGTTCATGTCCTGAAATCACATAAGCCATTTTTAAGATTTATAGTAAGCTATTCTGTATTATGTATACAAAGAATACCACTATGTTTAACTTACTTCTTTCTCTGTATTTAAGTGCAGCATATACCAATACAAAAATCTAGGTGAAAGTAATGTTAAGGTGCATGTGGAAAAAAGATAATAAATCAAAGTTAAAGTTTCCATCACAATTTAAATTCACAAGTGGCACATGGTTAGAACAACCACCTCACTAATTGTGGATACATTAATAAAATAATTTATACTACAGTGGTCGTATACTACGTCAACTTCATTTAAACCTTAGCAGCATTATTCACACTGGTGAAAATAAGGGCAGACTCAGGCCCTTTAAATGTAAGCTGCACCAAATAACATGCTATCCAAATTTCCTATCACCAGGGTGAAGGATACATAGGGACAGAGCCTCAGGTCCAGTCAAATTATATTTGAATCAAGCTAGGGGAGAGGAAAGGTGGCTTTCAGCTCATCTGATGCTTGGAGTAGCAAACCTAGGAGCCCAGTGCATATGGGCTTTGCAACTTTGTGTGTGTACTCTAAAAAAACTAGGCACAACCGTATAAAATAAAAGGTGCCAAAACTGCTTCCTTCCTTTCCAAAAGCAATGTAAAAACGAGAGCCAAAAGGTGACTCTGACTTGCCCCTTTTCTTCACCACCTGCGGGACTATAGATATCAGCGTGTTCCTTGCTCCTTGGGTACTTCTGAGAGTTAATCAGTAATTAATCTAATAAAACTAATTGTGATCACATGACATCGCCAGTCTTGCACTGAAAACTGAAGGTATTGGAATGTAAGTCATCCTGCGTACAGGTCAACTGAGTGTGATAGAACTGCCTCCATTGCTGATTCATCTCTGAATGGATCACATCTGAACTGTCTGTCTACCCACTCCTCTGCTGATACCATTAGCTACCACTATTTGTCCGCTAGGAAGAGAGATCTTTCATAGCTGAGCTAATTGCAAGGATTATGAACAATCTTTTGGATCTCCATAAAAGACATTTCCCCATTATTTCAGTTGAAATTACACCCTTTTTCTTACATATTCCATTCTATACAGTTTTTTATATTTATTTTCAGTACCATAGTATCTGAGGACAGTCACACCTTCATTGTAACCACATCCACTGTATACAGACTGCAGATTTGTTTACACTTTTCTCTTTTATGAGGTGGAGTTGGGAGGTTTGGGGCTTTTTTTTTTTTTGTTAAAAGAAGGTGTACATTGCAATCTGGGACAAAAGTTTTAAGACAGGAGATAAACAGAGGAAATTAGTTAATGAAGTTCCAGAAGCAGATGTGGTAGCAGTACAGGGTGAGGTTTGGAAAGAAGAAATAATAAGGTAGTAAGGAATTATGGAATTTACCAGAGGGGAAAATCAATAGTCTGCTGCCTCTCCCACCCACCTCCTTTTTCCTTTTTTCAACCAGTAGAGGTGAGAAATGTGGCTATGGCACACCAGTCTAGAGTATAACCACCCCCTTGCAAGCACTGGTATGGAATGATGCCAGAACAGTAAAAGCAGCACTCATTTTGTATTTTAAAGCACTTTGAATTATACACAGCAATGTAAGGCAGATTGATTTTCAAAAGGATACATTTCCATTTCAAGGTCCTGATGATGACATAAACCACAAGAGTTCCACCAACAGAATCCTTCAATGGAATCTTAGTCTCACCACAAGCCCATGTATTAGTCTGAGTACTATTCCCTTCATGTGTTTATCAGACCCAGTACCAAACGGTGATAACCTGATGACAATGCTTTGGTTTAAAATAATGACACACAATGAGATCCTGTGTATTTTTATTACATTTTCTGGAAATTCTATTTGTTATTTAAAGTTATTTGATCTTCAACCTAATACTTATCTAAGTCCCTGAAAAATTTCAAATCTATGAGCGAACCTCTTTGGAAATCTTAGAAGAGCTTTGGACCCTCAGAGGTCTGTGGACTACCAGTTGAAAACCACTGGTCTAAGTTAACAGTTCTCATTTAAAAGATGCTGAGACAGAATTCACTGCCATAATTATAGAAAAAAATTTCTCAGGCTTTATGATAACTGAATGCTTTGTTGCTGTATACACAATGACTCTTAATAGTGTTCTTTTGTCATTTCACTTATCTGGCTTGCATGTCACATTGTGTGAGCACTGGGACTTGTCTACTATTATATTTGAACTGTCTTGCTACAGCAGTCCTTTCCTTGTTTTCAGAGGAATTCTACAAGAGACTTTCTTTTCTGGCACACACAAAAAAAGCTTCAGAGGTGATGCTATCACAGATAAAGCTCAGAGAAAATGTAACAGTATTGCAGGGTATTTAAAATATTTTAACAAGGTTTTGATTATTATTTAATATTTGCATAATGGTTGCCCCTGGAGATCCAGTTTAGGTTTGGGTTCCCATTGTGCCAGGTTCTGTATATATTTTAAGACACTGTCTTTACCTGGAAGAACTTACAACCTGATGATACCCTCCTTTCCATTGCCCCAATCAACGTATATAAACCCTTACTTCACAGCTCTGAAAATATACTTTTCAAAATCCGTGTTAAAGCCTCAGTGACACAGGGCTAAGCAGCAGTATGTAAGAGTGTCCCCTGAATCTCAGGTGTAACTCCTTGTCAAGAATGCAGATCTTGGTGACATTTACCTCGCTTGGGACTGTGCGCTCCACTGATTCAATAAGGCTACAAAAGTGCAACAGGCCTTGATGTCAGTTACATGGTTTTACATACCTACCATGTCAGTGATTCTCAGCCTCCCTGGGAATTTATTCAGATGTAAGTGTATTCAGCCCATAACAATGTCTTCTACCTGCCACAAAGCTGGAAATACGATCACCTCTCATGAACCTACAGGGCATGATTGCTGTGTTCTACATGATAAAAGAAAAAAAAACAAGCAGCCTTTCCTAGATTTTCCATCTCTCCCATATTCAGTGCTGTCCTCAACTGATTTAAAAGCTTGCAGAAAGTGTAGAAATATAATTCTGATTGAGCTACTTCATGGACGTACCTGCTTTCTTATTCATTTATTTACAAAGGCTCATAGCTGTGTCAGGCATTTTAAAGGCAAATGAAAATGGCAGGCCGCTGCCCTAAGGAGCTTCCAGTCTAACAAACTATCTTACAAACAGGGCCAGCTTTAGGAAGTGCGGGGCCCAATTTGACGGGGCCCCAGCAACCAGGGTTTTTTTGTTGACCAAAAAAAAAAAAAAAACCAAACAAACCCCACACACAAATTTTGGTTGAGCAGCAAAAACAAAAACAAACAAACAAAAAAACCCACCAGCACACAAAGAAACAAATCACAGCCCCTTTAAATGCCCAGCTACAGGGCAGAGTCCCACCTTCCAGCCAAACCAAGGGGCCGACTCCCCCTCCCGCGGTGCACAGAAGCCGCCGCACTCCTCCTCCGGGTCCAACCCCCCTCCTGCAGTGCGCCCGGCATGCCAGCACACTTCCAGGTTTAGGGTGCGGGGCCCTCTGGCTCTAGGGCGCGGGGACCTTTTAGGTGCAGGGCCCGATTCAGGGGAATCGGGTGAATTGGCCTAAAGCCGGCCCTGCTTACAAACACATTCATTGGGGGGTATTCTTACAAGCATGAGTAGCCCCATTAACAGGCTAGTCTTATTAATAGCACTACAACCAACAGAAATGTTTGTGGACTTGGGTCCTAAACTGGACATGACATATTAACAAAGGTGCAAGATCAGGGGATTTATTAACAGTACTTATTATTTGACTCAGAGAAGCCTCAGCAGTCCTAAGCATAAAAATAGAAAGGTCCTTCCTTGATGAGTCTATAATCTGAAGTCCAGATCTTGCAAACCGTAAGGCACGTGCTTAACTTTACTCAGAGATGCAGTCCCATTGGTCAGTGGGACCACTCAGTGATGTAAAGTTTTAAGCATGTGCGTAAATATTCATAGGAATGGGGGGAAGGAGGCAAAACTAATCCAAGATTGAAGAAGTAGGTGTAACATATAAACAGAAAGAGCGTTGGGGGGGTGGAGGGGGGAAGTAGGTGGGGGGGGACAGCAGTGACAGGAACACGTGGTTTTGTAGTCACATGCACAATTAGCATTTACATCTTTTCTTTAACAAAGATATTACAGAAATACTATTGATATTACCAATCCTTACTAATCTCTTCTACAGCAATTACAAGTTGATAATACAATACTGACAGGTATTAAATTTACCTCTTCATTTTTTATTTTTTGTTTGTTTTGTGAATGTGAAATAGAGGATGTTTGTGGGCTCTGAAAGGGACTCAAAGCATTCTCTTGCCAGATTTTTTTGAAAATAGCTTAATAAAATGCTGGGTGCAGTTTCCTGAACACGCACTCTTTTGTATGGGTCTTCGGGCTGGTAAAAATGGATTTGGTCATGTAATACATTTGTATTTGTAAAACAGCTCAGAAATTGCACCCATGAACAAGGACTGCATCCATAGAAATTGCATCCATTATTCTGGAGACAAGGTTGATAACCCTTTGGAAAATGTGGCCTTTCAAATCCATTTCCACAGGAATTAACAGGATTTTGTGCACACACACATCAACAGGGAAAGAGACCCCAAAGTTGCATCCTCTTTCCTATTGTGCATTCCCGCTTTCATTTTTACAAATGAATTCTGTTTTTTTCCCCCACTGGGAATGAAATCCTTGTCCCATGAGCAAAGCCTCAGTGAAGTAATAATACACAAGCTGGATCTTTCCTTGCATTGGGCCATTTCCTCTGCATTCTCTCTCCCGCCCCTGGATACCGCATATTTGTATTGGCAGACCTTTGTGAATGCGTGAAACAGAAAAGAATTTTGCATCCCTTTCCTTGTAAATATTGTAAATGAGATTTACAAATGAATTGCAAAATTGCAAAGTGTGTTTCTATAAAGAGGTATATAATACATTACGTACCAGGCACGATGTATTTACAAAGTTTTTTAAAAAAAATATCTGGCATTTTATTAAATAATAAATAGCTGCAAAACCCCAAAGTAACTACTTGTGGTCAAGTTCAACTGGTATTATTTTTTTGCCAAAATATTACTGACTTTTTTTAAAATAAATTAATCCATTCCTTTTGGAGCATGGCACTCCTCTTTGGCTTTAAAAACACATTTTAAGTAGGAAATAGAAGGAGGGTTTTTATAGGGCAGAAAGGGAGAAAAGTGAGACTGTCATGGCCTACAAAAACTGTGTTTAATTTTAAAACAAAAGATTTTTACTATGTTCTGTATTTCAACCAAGAGATGTGTGCAAACACATGAAAAGATCTGCAAGAGTATAGACTGCATTCAGTCCAACCTAAGACCCATCCTGCAAACTTTCAAAAGAGTAAATTTAATCATCTGAGTAGTTTACTTGTAGTCAAACAGCGCTCAGATGCATAAGTGTATTCAGGATTGGGCCGGCAAGTAGCCTAAGTAACTGCAGACTTCATGGAGACTTAACTCCTATTTCAGTGGAGTAAATTCCCTTTCGTGTGAATTTTACCAAACATGGCTAACCAAGCCTACATCTTTCCCATGGGCAATCAGGATAATGAGGATGACTGAATACAGCTCGATGCCATCCTGCTCATTGCTATTGCTAGTGTTTGTAATATGGAATAATTATAAGTATGTGAAGCTGATGTCCTATATACAATTCTCTGTAGGGTGTGTAGCATTTTTCATATAATCTGTAACCCAAAATATTGTCCAGAGTTATCGCTCAGTTCACTGAGATTTTGATTAGCAGCAGAGGTAGAAATGAAGTAGTACACGGAACGATATAAAGAAATGTTTTCAGCTGAGACTTGAAAAAAGATGAAGAGTCAAGGAGGCACAGACTGTACCATCTTGCCACCACAACACAAGGATCTCACACCAGCTGTCTTGTGGAAGGGCAGAGAAGAAAGCATTACCTAATGAGCACAGGGAGAGGGAGAGGGAAGGATCTAGAGAAAATGGCCCAAATTCTGCACTTAGATACTTGCATGTTTCTTTCTTTTAGTAAATGTGGTTGTGTGAGAGTGTCTGAGTTCGGAATTTGGCTCTCTCATCCCTTTACGCTGGCAAAAATCACGAACAACTCTCTTGACTTAAATGGAATTCCATCAGATTTTACTAACGTAAATGGGATTCAAAATCTGACATCCAACCTGTGAAGTGGAAGAAGAAAAGGAAGGCAGATTTATACAGGATTTAAAAGCAAAAGATGGCAGATTTATACAGGATCCTGAATCGAATGGCATGCCTATGGAGTGGAGAGCAGGGGTGATGTGCTGGCACTTCTTTTATCTACATGCAGAAGCAATGGCATCTGTATCCTAAAACTGATGGGGAAAAAGCAGTTACTAAATATGACAAAGATGATGCTCATCCTCCTGCTCCCCAAGAATTAGTATAATTGTTGATAGTTTCCCATGAGTGTCCAATCTAAGAAAATAGCACTGGCCCCTCAGTTTATGCAACTACTAGACAAAATTCCCACTTAAATAATGTGGAGGCTAAACGAGGCTTCGCTAACAGAAGGGTGAGACACCAATGAAAGTTCTGGGTTTTTTGTTTTGTTTTCTGTTATGTTTAATACCCTTCCTTTTGCTTGCTCCTTAGCCCGTACATGACAATTCTTTGAAAGAAATGCAATGACAAAAGTTATTTCAAGATTCACAATATGTTGCTATGGTGCATGCTGCTAAAGAGAATAAGCTAATGGGCTCTCTACTTAATGTGATTAGAGCTATTATTGACATAATGCCAGGAAGACGCAAAACCATTAGCATTACACTACAGCTCACTTCAGCCTCTTCTCAGATTTAGCATTTGATCCACAATTTTAATTTTGCTGTGCTCTATTCAGAGCTGCATTACACAAAATGCATAATTAAAAGCTGCTGTGATTCTCTCTACTTCTCAAATTAAAAACATAGCAAACATTTGCAGTTCTAATCCACTAGAAATTAATAAATCAAAGATTGTCTTTTATCCTGATTCCTCAGTGCAATTCAGGCTGCATGTTAGGAATATTTTACGGTGCAACAGAGAGAGCTACAGTAAAAGCCACTGCTCAAAAGAAAGAACAGTCTCTAAAGCCTGCAATGCAATGCACTAAAGAGTTGGAGGGCAGCTGAATACTGATAGCCTTGTGATTTCCTAAAGTTAAATGGGGAGTTGTTTCTTTATACTATCTCACTATAAATCCTTTTAATTAATTTTCCTTTATTAGCTAACTTGGTCAGTGTACACTAGAGATGGGTAAACCAAGGGATGGTTTTGAATTTGCAAACCCCTGTCTGTCAGGTTTAGATTTTTCAAACAAAAAGCATGAGGGATTTAAATCCTAATCAAAAGTATTATTTTATTCACTCTCCTGGTAGCCCAAATCTTGTGGTCTTATTTCAGCACCTTTCCCTATTAGCCAGATGGAGCTCCTGAGAGACATGAGGTGATCACCTACTAATTTCAGCACCCTTGTATCACCCAGTCTAACCATGTGACTAAAGTATCTGATCCTTCTAGCAAAACTGACAATTGCTGAGTGTCACAGTTCAGTGCAGCACAGTTCTGACCCAGCCAGACCCTAGATCTAAGGGATTTCACAGGACACCAAACTAACCTGTTAGGAAGTTAGAAGCATCTGCTAGTGCAAGGAAGAACTATGTGCAATGTGTACTAATAACCACATTTTCTATTGTTTGATACTTTTTGTCTAAATTTCCTTCACATAGTTTCCATTGGGCAAAAGTTGTGGGTTTTGTCCTGGGGAAGTTTTCAGAAGAGTCACTTCATTTTTACTTGTACCTATTTTTGTCTGTGTGTGTAAAAACTTTCATTCCTTCTGTGAAAAGTATGAGAAATAAAATTAAGAGTATGAGAATTACCAATCATACCCACTTAACAGCCTCTTTAAGAAGGTAAATGAGAATCGGGCCCAATATGTTATTTTGAATGGTCTGATAATACTTGGTTGAATGTTAAATGCGTATAATATGCCACAAAGAGGTATAACTAATACATATCTTAAAGATTTAGGCTTGAATAACAAAAATATGTGTGTGCATACAAAGGATCCCAAATTGATTTCATACACTGACACCTTATATTTTTATACTATGTACAAAAGTAGAAATCTGCCCCACTAGTGAGTGATAAGGAATTCAAAATTCAGACCAAGAGTAAGAGAGGTTACTCACCTTGTTCAGTAACTGGTGTTCTTCGAGATGGGTGTCCCTGTGGGTGCTTCACTATAGGTGTCTTAGCTCCCCTGCGCTTATAATTGGAACTTTTTAGCAGCACTATTCCCCCTAACCCCAAGCACTGCTCATGATGCAGAGAACATGCCAACGCACATGCGATGTCAACCGTCCTTTCAGTCCCTTCTCTACCGTGGACAGATGTTGCAGCTCCAAAGCAGAGGAGAGAGGGTCGTGGAGAGCACACAGGGACACCCATCTGGACTGCCGTTCCAAATGTGGTACATTGTGAAGGGAAGTGTCTATCACATAATGTTTAGTGAAGGTATGCGTGGAAGCCCATGTTGCTGCCCTACAAATGTCCCTGATAGGGACGTCATGTAGAAAGGTTGGAGATGTGGCCATCGCTTTAGTGGAGTGTGCCCGTGGGTAAGTAGGTAGTGCCACTTTGTTGATGTCATAGCACTCCCTAATGCAGTTTGTTATTCATTTTGAAAGTCTTTGTTTGGATACTGAATGCCCTTTAGAGCAGTCTGATATTGAAACAAACAGCCTATGAGATCGCCTACATTGATTTGTTCTGTCTAGGATGGGTCAATGTGTTTGGGACTTGATTGAGATCCTAAGATGGGACCATGGGTTTTACTGGAGGAAAGGTATTATTGAGACCTTTCAGGAATTTCTTAGTGGCAATATAGTTTGGCCATCCATCATATCATGCTCGCTTGATATAGCCACTAAATGGACTTTAATTGATGCGTTAGAGAGATTTTGTCTTTTCAGTGCAATAAGGTATTCTAAGACCATCGCCAGTTGCGCTGATTGAGGCTGGAGTGCTCTATGGTTGGCCCCACTCAGAGAAACGCTGCCGTTTGTAAAGGTAAGTCTTTCTTGTGCTCTGTTTACAACAGTTCAGAATTATCCTTTGTACCTCCTCTGAACAGAAGATATGCTGAGATATCAACCCTGAAGGAGTCATGCTGTAAGACGGAGCTTGTGTGCTTCTAGATAAAGAACTCACCCCAGTACCGATATACTATGTCAGGCCATTGTGGAAAAGGAATCAGAGGAGCAACTGACATTTGCGACAGGTAAGGGAACCAGGTCTGTCTGGGCCATGCAGGTGTTATCATGATCACCTTGGCCCTGTCGAGTTTTATCTTGAGTATGACCTTGCAAGGAGGGGACGAGGCAGAAAAGTGTACAGAAGGCCATAAGACTAGTTGTACAGCATGGCATCTCTCATGGAGCCCTTGTCCAAACATGCATAGGAGCAATACCTGAGACAATTGATGTTGAGTAATGTGGCAAATAAGTCTATTTCCGCAAATCCCTACCTGAGGAAGACAGTGTGTAGGGCTTGCGGGTGTATCTCCCAATTGTGTTTTTGATGAAATATGCAACTCAGTTGATCTGCAGTGACGTTTTGTTTGCCTGGGAGATATACCGCTGATATGTTGATCTGATGGAGGATACACCACTGCCATAGTGCTGTGGCCTCATTGCAAAGATGATATGATCTGGCCCTGCCCTGCTGATTTATGTAGGGCATGCAAGTGGTGTTGTCTGTGTATATTCTCACACAGCTTTGCTCTGAATTAAGGGAAGAAAGTGCTCACACGCTTTTCTTAGCATTCATAATTAGAGCACAGTGACGTGTAGGTTTGTCTCCTTGGGAGGCCATCTTCCCTGCGTATTGTGTCTGCAGGAATGTGCTCCCCAGCCCTCGAGGGAAATGTGCATCATTATGTGAATAGATGGGGTTGGGTGTTGGAATGGGACACCCGAGCAAAGATTGTTGTTGTGTAGCCACCATCTGAGGCTACATTTAGACCACAGACTTCTTTTGGAAGAAGCTTTTTTCGAAAGAGATCTTCCGAAAAAACTTATTCCGAAAGCGAGTGTCCATACCACAAAAGTGCATCGAAAAAGCGATCTCCTTTTTCAAAAGAGAGCACCCAGACTGAATGGATGCTCTCTCGCATGTAACCTATGATTGCTATGGACGGAATGGCCACCAGGACACCTGTGCTTTTTCCTCTTTCCTCTTCTTTCGAAAGAACTCCCTCTTCCCCGTCCACACACCTTTTTGCGAACAAAAATTACTAATGCCAGAAAAGCCCCTCTGTTCTTTCAATTTTCTTGTGGAAGAAAGCAATTGCAGTGTGGACTTTCCTCAGGTTTTGTCAGAAAAATGACCGTTTTTCTGACAAAACTCTGTAGTGTAGACATACCCTGAGGGATTCCCTGACCTTGCTTGCAAGGCTGTGCCTCTTGTGCAACGGGTGCCTGTGAGGCCGAAAGCATGTGTGTAGCCATGCTTCCAGAATTCACAAGTGTAACCTGGTGTGGGGAACTATGTATGTGATTGCTGACATATGGCCACGTAATTGTAGGCATTGCCTGGCAGATACTGTGGGGCTGTTTACATTGGTTTTTGCTAGTGTGGCTGGTGCATGGAACCTCTGCAGAGGTAGTCACACCTGTGCTTGTCTGCAGTTCAGAGTGGCGCCTATGAACTCCAACTTCTGAGATAGTGTGAGGATTGACTTTTGAGTGTTTATTTGAAGCCCCAGCTCTGTAGAGTCGGACTGTGTCCTCGGTGACTTGTTTGGCCTGTTGCTCTGTTGGAGCCACTATCAGGCAATCGTCCAAATAAAGGAAGATCGCTCTGCCTGATTTTCTTAGATGGGCCACTGCTACCGTGAGAATCTTCAAGAAGACTCTGGGTGCTGTCTATAGGCTGAATGGTAAGACACTGTATTAGTAATGTTGATCTTTAAGGCTACGGCTACACTACGAATTTTTCCGGAAGAGGAAGTATGCAAATGAGCACTCTATTTGCATACATCACACTCTCATTTGCATACTCTCTTCCGATCCTTTTTGTGGAACTCCCTTTTGCGCAAGATCCCTTCTTCCTCAAAAATTGGATCAGAAAAAGGATCTGAAGAGAATATGCAAATGAGTGCTCCATTTGCATTTCCTCTTCTGGAAAAAGTTTATAGTGTAGCCATAGCCTTAGGTTGAACTGGAAGAACTTTCTGTGAGATAGTCATATTGCTATGTGAAAGTATGTATCCTGCCGGTCGAGGGATGACAACCAGTGTCCTTTTTCCCGTGCAGGAATTATCTTTGCCAGTATTACCATGGTGAATCATTGTTTTTTAAGGTATTTCTTCAGTCTGTGCAGGTCCAGTATGGGTCTCCATCTTCCCAACATTTTTGGCATGAGGAAGTATCTGGAATAGAACACCTTTCCCCTGTGATGTGCTGGTACGATCTCTATTACTCCCATTTGGAGTAGCCTGTTTATCTCCAGTTGTAGCAGGGACTTATGAGAGGGGTCCCTGAAGAGGGACAGGGAAGGGTTTGGGGGAAATGTGAGGAATGGTATTGTGAGGCCTTTTGCTGTGACCGCTAGAGCCCATCTGTCGGTTGTCACGGTGGACCATGCATGGTGGCACGGTTGAACACTGAATTTGTATTGGTTGGCTAGCAGAAACAATGTGGAACCCTCAACCAACGGTTCAAAATGTTTGTCTGCCATTAGAGGATTGGGGCGTGGTCCGTTGCTCTTGAGGCTGTCTGCGTTTTTGCTGCCTCTGGCATCATCTTATGTCATAGCCCCTCTGAGCTGGGGTAGGATGAAGATGATGATGATGCCCTGCCATGAGGCATGTACAGGTGGTTCATTTTTTTTCTTTGGTTGGGGAACATACAGCCCTAGTGTTTTTCATGTGGCTCGAGTCCTTACGGGAATGTAGTGTCACATCCATAGTGGTAGAAAACAACTTCTGACCTTCGAAGGGGTGGTCCTCAACCGTGTTCTGTACCTCCCTAGGGAACCCAGAAAGGTGCAGCATCACCACTGATGTGGCAAGAGATCAGGAAGTGGGGTTGGCCATATCGAGGGATGCCTGCCTGCAGAGCTGTATTCGCTATGAGGAAACCCTCATCTATGCTTGACTTAAATGCAGCCTTGTCGTCCTCTTGAAGTTTTTCAATAAAGGGTCTCATTCTTTCGAAGTGGTTGTAGGTGTATTTGGCCAGTAATGCTGAGTAATTTGCTATCTTGATGAGCAAGGATGCTGAAGAATAAGATTTTCTCCCTAGGAGATCAAGCCTCTTCCAGCTCTTATCATACGGAGTGCATTTAAACTGGGTCTGCTTACCCCTTTATTGGCTGCATTGACTACCAGTGAATTCGAGGCAAGGTGTTTAAACAAGAACTCAGTCTCTTTAGCCAGGACATAATATTTCCTGTTTGCCCTTCTCAGTGTGGGTGAGATGGAGGCTCATGTCTGCCACAAAAGTTTTGCTGGGTCGAGTATGACCTCGTTGACCAGTAGGGCTATTTTCCTGAGGGTGAGGCCTGTAATATGTTAGTCAGCTTGTGCTGGATGTTGGGTACCTTGACTAGTGATATGTCGAGGGAATCAGCCACTCTCTTATGCAAGTTTCGGAAAGACTTGAAGTCATCACCCATGATAGGTGATGGGTGCATTATGGATTCATCTGGGGATGACAATGATATAGGAGATGGAGGTAGTGTATCTTCCTCCTGTGTTTCATCCAGGTCTTCCATGTTGTCTTGTGTCACCTCCTACTTTGTGGATGCAGGTGGATTGGGTGCCACTGGCGGTGGTCTTGCTACCACTGGTGGTGGTACCTGAGCCTTCCTGGTGCTCCAGGGATCCCATCCCTGCCAGGGTTGTGGCAGTGAGATGGGAGGGAGCCATGGAAAGGACTGCCACATCTGAGTCTGGACCAGCTGCTGCTGTTGTTGTTGCAACTGAGAGGTCAGTTTTGGAGACGAGTGGCGTGGTGAGAAGGGAATCTCCTGCTCATCTTCGCTGTCCCTCAAAAACTAAGGTGCCGCCGAACTTGCGGGCATTGCAAGTCTGCTTGGCCCTCTGATGTTGGGGTGGCATCATTGTCAAATAATAGCATGCCCAGTACTGATGTGACCGCTAACTCCCAAGGTGTGGTATGTGGTCTAGGAGGAAGGAAGGCCAGTACCATCAGTAAAGAGGATTGTACCCACTGCAGCACCACCTCGTCGCATGCCTTCGATGTCGTGGGTACCAGGGAACCCTTGGTACATGCAGTCGGTACCGACTTTGTTAGTGTCTGTACCGCTGGTTCCAGCCACCTCTTTGCCAGTGCCTGAGGTGGCGGTTTGGGTACTGATTTCGTCAGTACTGATGCTTTTGGTACCGATGGTGCTGCAGCAGTCGTCTTAGTCTTTGGTACTGAGACTGCAGGGCACATGTCTTTGGACAATACTATTTCTCAGGGTTTGTCCACACCAAACTTCCTCAGTGCCTGTGCCTCCCCAGCAGCCCTTACCCTGGGTGAGAACGGGGTTGTGCTAAGGGGATAGAAAAGACTTTTTTTTTAAGTAACACTAATGGGGGGAAGAGGGGTAGGAAACTGTGAATTCAGCTATCTAAAACACTAATTACTACACTAACTAAATTCTAACACAGAGTGCTGCTGTGTTCTGACCAAGCCAGGAGCAGTTGAGAGGGAACTGAGGAAACAGTTGATGGTGTGCACACATCAACACATTCGCTGTGTCAGAAGCCATGCCCATGTAGGCACACCGGCAGCCGGGGGGAGGAAATACTGCTGCTAAAAGTTCCAATAATAAGAACAGGGGTGCCAAGACGCCTTTAATAGAGCACCCCAGGGACACTCCTCGAAGAACCTCCATTTTAAAATTCTACCAGCGTCCCCAAGTCTTGTAAACGATACAAACCTCTTTCTAAAGGTCTCAGACCAGAGTTGAGAACTTATAAATTAAATAATGAACTTTAATGGCTATGCACAGCCAGGCAGTAGCCTCCTTAGGTCTCTTCCAACCCATATCTTTCATGACTCCCATAAGTATTGCTGAAGAGCACTGTGCCACTAGTATTGATGTGTGCGTGTGCGTGTGCGTGTGTGTGTAACTAAAAGACAAAACCTTTATTTCTCCCACTTTACATTCACACGCAGAGGCCAGCTGCAATCCTATAGTAAGCTTCTATCAAGATGCCAAACAAAAAAAATACTAACTAAGTTCAGGTTGCAGCAATAGTACATATACCCATTAGAAAAAAATGTTTCAAGAATGTTACACGTAATTAAGCATTAAAAAATATGGAACTGATTAATTAAGGTACCACAGACTGAAGTACCCTTAAAGCTTTCATATGTTCTTAAAAGTGCATAATTTTTCTACACAAAGTGCACAAAGATTTCACTGCATAACTTTCTGACACATATCTGTGAAATTCTGGCCCCACTGAAATCTCCCCATATGTTGAAAGGAGCCTGGTCCTCTCTTCCTCTATCTGAGATAGGCCTTTGCTATCAAGTTCAGTAAGTAGTCTTGGGGACTTCAGAAATACTGCATGTACTAGATCATTTGGGAAGGAATGCAGGCCAGAGTTCAGAGATTTGGCTCTCTCTGAGAGAGGAATGGCAATGTGGAATCGGTAAAAATCATTCAGCATTATTACTTTTCTGTGTTGAAATCCAATATTTACAAGAATCAGCTTTTCTACAAGTTTTCCCAATTCATACCCTTTTCCCATGTGAACAGCCTATAAGTTTTATCTTACTAGG
The DNA here is from genome assembly GCA_032595735.1 of Pelochelys cantorii. Taxonomy (NCBI): domain Eukaryota; kingdom Metazoa; phylum Chordata; order Testudines; family Trionychidae; genus Pelochelys; species Pelochelys cantorii. Next base: position 109,918,893 of record CM064330.1, read on the forward strand.
TTTTGAAAGCTAAATTTGTATACAATGAAGATTATCTGGTGGCATAATTTTCTCCAGTTGCTTTGGTGATGGTGACCTATTCATTAGTTAGGAATGTTACTAATATTATTTTTTAAATTGCTGAAAAAATAGTTTGTGAACAAAATTCTGCTGAAAACTATCTAACAGGTGAATCAGACTTAGGTTTTCAAAATACAAACACTTAAATATCAGACACGTTGCTGTTGCAAACATTTAAAAAAGTCACTTTTGAATCTTCCCATGTAGAAAATATTTATTCAAATTATTTTCACAATCAGATCAAATTCTACTTCACACAGGAAAAGTCACATTATTTTCAAAATGTTATTCTCCCACCCTGCACACAATTGCAAGGGAACTGCAGAGTGAAAAAATGACCTCACAATACTGGTTTCAACCACAGCTATGGACAGACTACTAGATTTCATAATCAAAGAACCTTCTGTGGTTTATAGACCTTGCCTAGGATTTAAAAATGGAAATACAAATTTTTTTTCTTCCATGAGGATGTATGGCAGCCCAGAATGTTGTAGTAGGTTCCTTCTTCAGGTCTGGCTGATATTTGTGTAAAAGTGAAGTAGAAGGATATGTGCCAAATGTATTTACCCCTTCTCCAATAACAATCTTTACCATCATTACAGTCCATTTCCTTACCAGTACTGAATTAATGGATTTGGATAACTCTTCTGCCAAATGTATTGTATAAAACCAATTAAAGGAATCTTAAAAGATCAAAAGCATCTCATGGTCCCAGTGTGTCTGTACCAATTGGCTGGCAGTATGGCTAATAAACATTTTAAGAGTAAAGCAACAAAAACAAAAGCGAGTGTGACCTCTGGGATAGAATATCAGCGTCAGTAAGCAAAACAGATATTTATCTTGAAACTATGTCTAATGTCAGCTGCCGCAGAGCAATTTTTCTCCCCTCCCTCCCTTCACTGAACTATTGAGTACAGGTACAGGTAGTGATCAGCCCAGAAAAAGGACTTCCATGCTATTCCTCCACATGGATTCCTCCACTATCTGAATTGAGAGTGTCAAAGTATCTGAAATGCAGATAGCTTGGAGGCTTATAAACACTGGAAAAGGCAAAGAAATAATTTATTGTACCAGCCCTTGACTTGGAGCTTAGACCGAAAATAGGTTCAATTCTCTTTCATTTTCACATATGGATAAAACAAATATCACTTCAGCATGAAGTGAATGATAAAGTAAATAAATAGTACAATAAGTAATATAAATGGAGAAATTTAATAGCCTGTCCCCTTCTTACACTGAACTCCTTCACTTACATATCCTATTCTCTTAAAAAGAAAAACCAAGGTGTCTGGTGGCACTTTAAAGACTAATGAATTTATTAGGATATTAGGGCATAAGCTTTTGTGAGGTATCAGATCCTGCAGAAGAAAAAAAAGATACAGAGAAGGCAGGGTGACATCAGTGTTAATGAAATCAGAGTGGATGTGGCTCATCCCCAACTGTGGTAAGAAGGTGAGAGCACCTGATTGGGAAATTACCTTTTGTAATGCAGGAACCATTCCATGTTTCTATTTAAACCTTGGTTTAGGGTGTCAAATTTGCATATGAATTCCAGCTCAGCAGTTTCCTGTTGCAGCCTGTTTTTGAAGTTGGGTTTTTTGGTTTTTTGCCCGAGAACGGCAATGTGCAAATCTGAAACTGTGTGTCCAGGGAGGTTAAAGTGCTCCCTCATGGGTTTTTGTATGTTGCCTTTTTTAATGTGTGATTTGTGTCCATTTATTCTTTTGCATAGAGATAGCCCAGTTTGCCTGACGCATATGGCAGAGGGGCATTGCTGGCACATGATGCCATATATTTCATTAGTAAATGTGCACAGGGATGAGCTTTTGATGGAATAGCTGGTGTAGTTAGGTCCTGTGATGATGTCACTAGGGTAAACTCTTTGGCTACGTCTACACAGCTTCCCTCTTCCGCAAAAGCCTATGCAAATGAAGCACAGATTGGCATATTGCCACACTTCATTTGCATAATTAATTAGGAGCCATTTTTGCGCAAAAGAACCCTCATTTTTTCAGGAAGGACAGCTCTTGTGCAAAAACGGCTCCTAATTAATTATGCAAATGAAGTGCAGCAATATGCTAACCCGTGCTTCATTTGCATAGGCTTTTGAGGAAGAGGGAAGCTGTGTAGATGTAGCCTATGTTGCTTTTGCTGAAACAAACTAACACGGCTAGCTCTCTGAAACCTATTCTCTTCAGTGAGAGCTAGCCACATAGGCTAAATATAGGATAAGGCCCTCATCCCTGAGTAAAAACACATTGTTGTCATTTTTAAAAACACATTGCTGTCATTTGGCAATAGCAGTGATTTACAAACTCCTTATTTCTCATCCTTCTTTTTTACTTTACCTCTCCAGAGTTCATTTTTTCTTTGCCATTTTACATTTGTTGAAAAATTTGCACTTTTTACTTTTCTGTGCTCATCTTTTTTTTCTATCAAGGTAAACAGAATCTTGTCTTCAATGCACCCCTCTCCCTTCAGAGAATTAGCCCAGACCTGGGCCTTCCTAAATATGTTTAAGGCACCAGAATATTGTGAAAATAAAAGGTCAGATGAAGCATAAAGCAGAGGCAACTATAGTAGCTGATTTATGGTATACTTCTACCACAATGCTATACAACCTTTGCTTCTTCAAGGGTCATCTCACTTACAGATATGTAATTTAATAAGAGTTGCTCCTGATTTGTACCTATCCAAGTAGAGAAGAATCAGGTCCAAGAAACATACAACACAAGCAGGAAAAGACCAAAAGTCAGTACACATAGTCAGCAAGGTGTTAACCTGCAGTCTTTTTCCTTGATAGTCCATCACTTAATTTCTGATTTTATTCTTCAATGAACACAGACTGTTCAGCCTAAAAACATTATAAAATGAAAAGACTGTTACATGCAATAAGAATAGATCATCTAATGTACAATTGCTTATTAGCTGGGGAAGTGTGCAACCTAAATTAACCACATGGATGCTGGTGGAGTACGTTTGAGCACCTCACAGCGATCTCAGTGGGTTTTTGTGTGTGATCAAAATGAAATAACTTTGTTATTTATTCCATTGCCTCCATTACTCTCATTGCAAAAGGGACTTGTCCGTTCAGAATAAAGAGAGGAAGCACATCAATACTGTTGCTATTGAATGGCCGAGAAAAGGAAAGATTGAAGGCTCAGATTAAATCAAAGGGATGTCCTCCGCCCAGTACGTGGGAAATTAAGAGCATGCCCACTGTAATGGGAGGGCTATATATGTACGAGTAATTCCTTACACATTACCATCAGAAATTGTCCAATTACAAGATACAACGGGTGTGTCTAGACTACAGAGTTTCTTTGAAAAAAGTAGCCTTTTTTTGAAAAAAACTTCACCCGCGTCTAAAACTGCAGCCATGTTCTTTCGAAAGTAAATCGAAAGAATGCGGCAGTTTTTTCAATTGCGGTAAACCTTATTTTACGAGGAATAACGCCTTTTTTCGAAAGTACTCCTTTGAAAAAAGGCGCTATTGAATCCAAACTGTGCTTTTTCGAAAAATCTGCTTGTAGTCTAAATGCTCTCTCTCAAAAGAGGCTTTTTCGAAAGTATCTTTCGAAAAAGCCTCTTCGAAAGAGGCTTGTAGTCTAGACGTACCCCAAGTGTATGAAATTGCCATAAAATGTCCCAACATAAAGCTATGTTCTAGCAGAAAGTATTCTTAGCATCCCAAAATGGCAAAAGGAAGTTAAATAAACAGCTATAGCAAATGCATGAAGGCTATTTTTATACATACAAGTTTTATTACTCTGGTCACAACTTTAAGCGTTGCTTGGAGAAGTGAATGGTCAGTGTTCATGAAGGATGTAAAGGGAGAAGAACACTGCTTTGGGCCAGCCATAGGGTCTGATTTTGAACTCACATACTGTCTCAGCTAAAGCTGGTGGACTTGCGGTGGTGTAAAACTAGTAACAAGTCTGCTGGAAAGAGGCCCACAGCATGGGTCAATGCTATGCACAGCAGCCCATACAGCTCTGCCAAAGAATTTCTAGTGTGACCTGCAGAATATCTCTGCTGCTGCATTTCCCCAGCTACAAGGCTCCCCTTGGAAGATGCTGTCAATCATGGTAGTGAAAATACATGTTCTGCATGATGATCACATGACAATGATCCCTCATTTTTGAATAATAATCTTAAACAGGTTTGCGTCTTGTTCTACCCAGGGGCAGAAAATGATGAACCTTGACACATTTAGAACACATTTATTATAAAAGAGATCAAAACCATGGTAAAAATATGAAGATAAAAAAATCAATACTATGCTATGAGTGTATGCTTATGAAAAGCTATTTATTTATATTTAAGCTTCTATTACATTTTTGGTGCTTAATAAACTAACAGGGACAGATTCTGCCTGCTTTACTCATATTGATAGTACCTTCCTTCTCAAAAAGCCTAACTGAATTCAAAGGACTTACTGCCACAGTAAGAACTCTCACACTGTGAGAAAATGGGCCAAAATAGGTCCACACACAAAAAAATTTGACACTTGGTTTTAATATGTATTTAGTTATATTTAAATTCAGTTATTCAGTAAGGGCTAGGCAATTAAATATGTTTATACAGCTTGTAGCCACTGTGAGGCTATAATTCTGACTCTGGATCTCCAGATATTACAATTAAGTTGACAAATAATCATAGTATATAAATTAAGCAAAATGAACATTCATTTGTACATTTTTAACCAAGTAAAAATCAATTTCTGGGATCAGCCCTAAAAATACCATAAAACAAAGACTTAATAAGAGTAAAAGAACAAAAAAACAATGGCCAAATAGCAAAGTTAAATCTTGCTGAATGCATCCTCATGCAAAAGAGGTGATTGTAAGCAATATTTTAAAATTGACAAAACTGTGATACTTTCATTACACAGGAATTCAGTTTTGTAAGAAAATCATATTAGTTTTAGCTTTAGATGGATAGTTACTCAGATAATAATATACAGTGTGCAGTTCACAGCAAAATGCTGTACAGCATCTACTTGCTTCTACTCTGGAATGACCAAAACACAGTGGAGTTATCTGCTAATGATAATGAATTAACCATAAAAATTATTTATAATCACAAACGGTCTGGGTTTTAACAAGTTCTTTTGAAGAGTATCCTGATGAAGTGAGTTCTGAATGGAACTTAAAATAGTGTCCATCTTTTATTCATTAATGAAAAAAAAAAGTGTTGGGCCATGAAATTTTAGTAGATGCAGAATCATATGCTCTATGGACAGTTTATGGGATTTGCTACTTCTGCGATGGTTTGGACATTTTAAAAAAGAGAAAAAAGCATGTTCAGAAGAACAAAGTAAAATATTTACTGTTAAACTACATCCTTCAAGTTATAGCTAATGTGCTTTCCAATACAGGAACATTACCAAGGGGTCAACATTACAGCATTAAAATTTTAGACACCGGTACTCTCAGGAGCAGTCAATGTTCTTACAAGCAAAGGAACACAAATAGAGTGATGGAGTCACTGAACCACAAACAGTAGTTTTTAAGTGAAAAGTCATGCAAAGGTACAAGGGCCTCAGGTCTCTGGTGTAACAGGTACATCTATGTCTGTCTATCAGCTCACTCAAATGCTATTAAAGACCAACCCATCCATCTGAGTGGGCCCATTTGCTCCTTGCAGGTACAAATGGCTATTTGCTGTACATATGCGATTACACACTCACTTCCTCTGCCCCCATGCTAACAGCATGTAAAACAAAAAATTGCTATTTTATATACACAAAGGCACTTATCTAGTGCCCAGGGGCTCTGAATACAAAGCACTCTGAATGGATTGATGATAGTGAGGTGGGGACACATCAGGAAATGGACAACTATTCTATCAACCTGGGAAAATGCACAAGGATTCTCTGTTACTTGTGTACTTCACTACCTTGTGTCACTGATTCCTCCAAATGAGAGAAAAAAGCCTCAGTAGAAAAACAGCCAGCTTTTATATAGCCAAAGGCAATCCAACAGAGTGTAAACTGTTGAAAAGGTACACTGAATTTTGGGATTTTGTCCCTAATTACTATTATCTTCTTATATAATGCTTATATTATTGTTTTCTTAAGCCTACAATCATTCAACATGCTTCTTTTGCTTGGCATAGGATATGAGATATGAGCACGTATAAGCTCAGACACGTGGAAAATACAGAAAAGTCATTCGCTAAACACCCAACGCCAATCCTTTCCTCCCTTTTTGCCCCTTCATTATTTTTCTCTCAACAAATAAGGCTAAACCGAAAGGCACTGGGTCTGTTAAAATTGCACTCTCCCTAAAGAGTAGTGGCTTCACGTGCTAACACAGACACCTGCTTTCCCTCAGTTCTTCACGCCCCGCCTCTTCTCTGGAGTGAGACCCTTCCCCGTTCCTCTCAGAACTTCATGCATACTGTGAACAGTTGATTGCAATGGGTGGGAGACACTGGGAGAGAGATCAGTGGGGCTACTGGTGGGCGGGAGGTGTGAGGAGGGAAAGGGGGCTGGCTGCCGGTGGGTGCTAAGCATCCATTCATTTTTTCCATGGGTACTTCAGCTCCAGAGCAGCAACTATGCATGCTAAAGCCAGGCTATCATTTTAATTGGAAAAGCCCTTCACAGACTTCTCTGGATACAGAGAGAGAATCTTTTCCCACTATTTCTTCAGACACATTCATTATTTAAATGAAACCTTAGTGTGAAAGATACTCTCAGAAATATTTGCTCATCCCTCCACTAGCACTGACGCTGTTCTCTGACAAGCATCTATTAACGGAAAGAGTAGTGCAATCTCATAATCTGTCACTTTTACGCCCTTCTGTGGCCTATCCTCTGAGTAGTCAGGTAGCCCCCAACACTGAAATTTGGCCTTGTGTTAAAATTTGAACAGTATCTGCCGTTTTACACCTCAGAGCTCTGAGAAGGCAGCACAGTAGTTGGTGTACAGATGTGACAGAATGTTTCTATTCTACAGAAAAGCTCCCTGTTTTTGACACACTGGAAAATGTACAGCCAGAGAGTGCTTGAGGCAAAGATGCCACACCAGCCTTACATCTGTCTGCTTTCATTTGTCTACAACTGTGCTTATAGATAAAACAAGTCTTCCAGATGTCATCACAAGCAGTGTTCATATGCTGACTTTACTGAGACACTATTGTTTGCTGCCAGCATAACAGAGTTGTAAAACTAAAATATTTAAACTCTGCACTACTCAACACAACTTTGAATGTCACACAGGATCTCATTTCAGGATTAATTAATGTACACCCCAATAAAATAATCATGTGTTTTTAAAAAACAAGGATAGCTGGCATGTACTGTATCCAGCTTTTTTTAAAAGAACTGTTCTGATAGAATAACCATGGAACTGAACAAGTTGCCCATAAGGGAATAAAACATGTATTTCCCATATGTCTGGGAAGAAATACTGTACATATTCAATGTACGTAGTTATATTTTGCATATTTTAAATTAAAAGTGTATTCTATTTTGTTTTGCAAGAATTATTTGTTATTGAAAACTAAAACAGATATTAACTAGAAATATATTTCAGTCTATAGTGGTTGCTATTAAAATGTTTACAATTATCTTTGGCAATTAATTAACATTACTGTAGAATTAATGGATTTCTCTATACTTATGAACAGTGCGGTATCATTTATTACAATGGAAAATCTGTTAAAGCTTTCATTGTGACAACTATAATATAGAGACGTAGGTTACGTTCATAAGATAGTTTTCTAATAGAAGACTAAATTTTTAACACCCTCCTGATTTTTGAGGGGGTTGGGAACGTCTTTTCCACCTGGCATTTTCTATATGCAGTGTTGAGCCTTTGGATTTTTTTTTTTTTTAAGTTTCAGGTTAATTAGCAAAGGCATTTTTGACATAAAAGACTTTGAAAATGTCTAGTTTTCATTTCTGGAAGTCTTCTTACTTTTTTTTTTCCAGAGTCACCCTTTAAAAAAGCAGCTTTGGCTAAATTCTTTAGTTTTGTTTCATTCATTTGTCCTGAATTAGTTAACAGTATTGTTTTATTCAAGGGTAGACTGAAAATACTCATTTTTTCACCACCACAAACTGAATCCCTAAAAGCTGTGTCAGATTTTTTGAATGTAAACTACTTGAGAGGTCTTCAGAAGCTTACAAACAACTGCTGATGTAATATGTAGCGTTTATAAGCTCTTCAGGGCAAACTGCTTTGGTTCAAGGCACTTAAGTTTCAAAGATGCATTGAGCAGATCTTGTAAACTCTAGGAGCCAAATAACTTCTGTTAAAGAAAACTTCGAAGCTCTGAGAGCTTACAAAGTCTGCTCAGGTGTAACCTGACCTTTATAAGATTCACAGTCCCAAATGTAGGAGAGCTATAAATAGTTTGTAGTGGTTGTTACAGATCTTACAAGGTAAGAGGATGGTAAAATCTTGTTGACTGCTGAAGACTTCTTTCAACTGTGCCTAGACTGCTTAGAAAAGACTAGCTTCATCAGCAGAATGGGTAAACTCTGGAGGCAAAACCCACACTACTGTAAACTTTGTCAGACAAGTAACAACAACCCATACTTGTAAATTCACTGAAACACCTATGGAGCACATATGCTTCAGGAATCAAATACTGTAGCTCCCTACTGCAATCTAAATTCTCCACACACTCATTTGTAGCATCTACATTCTGAGGGGAATAATGGGGAGGGGAAACGAGGCCAGGTCTACACTAATAAATAGGGTCAACCTACCTATGTTGATATAGGAATCTGAATAATGCACAGCCCTCAGAAGACAAATTAAGTTGGCGTAGACAGCACTAGATCGATGGACGAATTCTGCTCTTGACCTAGCTACTGCCTCTTTGGGAGACGGATTAATTACAGTGATGGGAGAAACCCTCTTGTCGTTGTAGTCACTGCCTACACTGAAGCAATACAGCAGTGTAGCAGCTGTGCTACTGCAGAGTTTTGAGCAAAGACATAGCATTAAACTTACACCTTATCTCCTGTCCACACTTCATGGTATGAGTTTTCTAGGTACCAAGTTATACACTCATAATCAACACACTAGTTGTGCACCACATTTGATCAGAGAGATTAAAGTAACGTTTTGGGCTCAGTGCACAATTTTGCTTCCAACTGTACTCTGAATATGCAACCTCCACATTGAAATTTAAAGCTACAGTACAAACATGGATATGGTTACAGACTAGTAACCAAAGGATTTACAGGCTTTCAAAGGTATCTGCCTGCACTAAACATCGTAACACCCTCTAGCCTCTCCATCTCCCGCTAATATTTTTCAAACTTTATTTTTAGGGAGTACTAGAATTCCAGGGGCTACATATTACTAAGCACTGAGTTCAATCCATGGTTGCTTTAAAGATGAATATTACCTTTTTTTTTAAACCTCGTTTTTCTCCTCTCTTGGCAGTTGCTGGGGAAACAGAAACATAAGTTGGTTTAGTTGTGTGCTGTTCCCCCACTCACAACCAGGATGTTGGGAGAATGGAACCAGGAGCATTAGTGAATATCCCTTTATGCAGAAATGAAAGACAGCAAATCAGCGATTATTTGGAAGATGCCACTGTTATTAGGGGAAGACCAGGCACATGTCCAGATGGACAATGGTAAGGCACATGCTCAGTAGGAATTGTAATGGTAGTGTAACCCACACACTGTTGGGTGTAGATCACTGTCGCATGTAGTGGCACTTAGCCCATTTACAGAGAGACAGAATGAGTTTGCTCTACAGCCTTAGCTGAGAGTCAGCTAGATTTTAGCTCAAGTGATAGAGGCTCATGTACTGCGCTCCAGAGATCTCAGGTTTGGTACCAGATGTCGGCATTACACTAGCAATATGAGCAATATGGGAGTAAATATGACATTCTCTACTACGATAAAAGTTGCAGAGGAACATTTTCAAAAGTTCCCAAATGACTTAACCATCTAAGTCCCACCATAAACTATATGTAGGCTCCTAAGTGCATATAAAGTCACATCTGAAAGTGAGACTTAGGCTTCTAAATCACTGAGGTGCTTTTTGAAAATTTTAGCCAGAGCCCTATTTGCATGTCCTTTCATGAGCAATGCCCAGTGTATTTTCTGAATATGATTTTAACATCCATACATAAAAATACCATTACAAGAAAACCAATTTTTTTAAACGAAAGGGGAATGTGAAGAGAAGAAATGCCACTTCCAGATTCCACCATGGGGCAACGAACTTCATGCTTCTCTTGGGACTCAGACTAGAAATGGCTGGCATGCTTCCATTTGCTTATTATTTTGTGGCAGGGTCCTTAGCTAACAGAGTGAGTACCCACCTGATCCTGACCCAGGACATATGGCCAAGGAGGCCTCTCAAGTATCCTAAGCAATTATGTTAAATCTACCAAAATTGCATTTTGAGACTTTCACTGAGCTTTCTCTTTTCGGGTACCAGTCCTATCCCCAAATGAAGAATTCATTCCACACATATGCCCTTTCTAGTTCATCAGGGACAACTGCTCTGCTGAAATAGTCCTTCAGCTGAGAGCTTAGTCAGAGGCTCTGTCACCATAACTCACATAGTGTGTATTCTCTGGGAGATGAAATCTGTCACTTCTATAAAACTTCTGATCTAAAAGTACAAGATCTCCTCTGGTTATACTTACAGCACTATATGGGGGGTAACACATTCATAGACTTTCTTGTCCTATAGGTTTCAATAGCTTATCTTTCAGTAATAAAATCTGTCATACATCTGATGGCTTGTGTTCTTCTATGAATGAGTGTCTATAAAAATATAAAGGTGTGTTCTGTAGTTTCACTGAAATTATTTGTAGAAAGGGCAAGTCAATCTTGGAGCCAAGCTGGCTTTTCTTCTCTTAACATTCCCATCTTTTCTAGAGCTGATTTGGCTTAAACCCTTTGAAAATAAATCATTCCCCAAAGCACTCAAGATTTCCCTGAAGACCTAGACTGGCTTCCTGCTTCTTAGGCTTCCACTCCTGTGCTGTAAGGCTAATGCATTTTAGGGATGTCTGCTCTGATGCAAAGCTAACTTGGAAGTAAAAATAGACTACCAGCATAAGTTAACAGTGTACTATGCCTTGTCAGGCTAACAATGCCAAAATGAAGTTATATCACCAGAGATGGTATTACTTCCATAATAGCCTTCTTTTTTTACCACTCTTTTTCTTCTTCAGAGGAGAAAGAACAGATCAAGACGACCAGAACTATGATCATCCAGTCACTTATAAACATTAAGACTTAATTTCCTTCCCTGAAGAAAGAATAAAACAGTGACTCTGAATTTATTAGAGAAGGTGATGTTACTCCACTTTCAACCAGGATACATTTTCAGCCTGGTGCATGAAGGCATGCAGCTTCCATTATTACTAAAGTTCTATATTCCCTGCACACCACCCTGTTTACATACCTGAGGATATTGTTATTTTAAAGGAGACATGCTTTACTTGCTTTCAGGGATATCTATTTTTTGGTATTCATCTGACTCCAACTAATTTCTATCAACATTCAAATATATAAAGGGGTTTGAAAACCTTAACACTCAGAAAAAAGTGTTTTTTTCTTTTATAACCCTCTTACTTTAACCTATAGGAAATGTAATTTGTTGATTAACCCAATCATTATCAATTTCAGCATACATTAACTTACTGTATTGGAAATGGCACACCAGCCAGGGCATTCAAGTTACTGGAGTACTGTAAACCTATCATCCTACCAAGTTTTCCTGTAGGTCTGTACTGGAATGCAATTTCATTTAAAACAAAAGCCCCAATTTGACAATTCAGAAGTTCTCATATATGTTTTATAAAAATGTATGAGAGATCTAAAAACCATGGAGAGCAGTAACTTTGAGCTGGCTCATTGGTTTCCATTTTATTACAGAACTGCATGGTGGGCATCAAGCTCTTCACTGAAAGTAGAACATTAAATCTTTATTCTAATCTGTTTTAGCAGAATGATATTAATAGTTTAATATTATTTTGTCTGACTGATAAAATATCACTCAAGACCAAAGAGACCACTGAACCCTGGCAGAGTCCTACGTGGAAAAATAAAAAGAGTATTAATTCAAACTATCTTCAAAAATAACACTTCCTCTTTCTTGTCAGGTACAGTACTATATTCTACTTATGTCTCATTCTCAATTTTGGGCTCCCACTTCATACTTCCTCAGAAAGGCCACTATATAGAAATAAATCATATTGTATTGATATCCTTTATTTTCTACAAGCTGGGTTTATATTCTGGGCTCTCTAATGAGGTTATTGGAAACTTCACAAAACCTCTCATCTTTCTTCTTGGGCACAACCTTGTGCTAATCAAAATGGTTGAGAGTAATGGGAAACTTTACTTATTGGAGTACATTATAACTTTACCCTAGGTGTAAGGAATACTATTAATCTCAGGATTTTCTACAGCACCCACCCTACAGGATGGATTAAATCTGTCTGTGGGAAGGATGAGGATAGGCTTAAAGCAAGAGGGAGCTGGTTACTCCTTCTGACCTCATTTCATTTCATACCAGACAGAGTTGGGGCTGGCTTCTAGTAAGGGGCGATCCTGGAGGGGCACTTGGGACACTACCTCCACTCTGCTTCTGCCCTGCCCCTTTTCCCGAGCCCCTGCCTTGACCCTGCCTCTATCCGATCCTGCTCTGCTCCTATTCCACCTCTTCTCCAAGCAGCATGGCACAGGGAACTAGTAGGTGGGGCCCTGGTGCCAGAACCAGGGATCGCATCTGCCCCCACACTGACCGATGGTGGCAGGAAGTGCAGCAACACGGCCCGAGCCCACTGCACTGCACTCCCCCAGCTGCATCACTTGGGAGAACCACCGCTACACTCAATTGTGCCAGGAAGTGGAGCAATGTGGCTGGGAACCAGTGGAGTGGAATGGGCTGGGGCAAGGTTGCTCGTATTCCCGCTGCTAATGGTAAGTGCGGGGGGCAAACCCAACCCCTGCTACTGTTCTCAAGCCCCTGAAAATTCCCTGGGCCATATTCCTTTGGGGTGGGGTTTGGGGAAAGGGGCAGTGCCCCAGCCTGCTCTGCTGGCTCCCATTCACATCACCAGCGAGTGCAGGGTTGGGGGGCAGTTCCATCCCTTCTCCCAAGCCTCCTTCCCCAAGCACTGTTGCTGGGAGTTGGGAGAGCAGAATGCCCTGGGCCAGGTTGCTCCATTCCCTCTGACAGGGAGTACAGAAGTGGAGCCAACCCCCTCCTGCTGGCCTCTCGCGCTAGTTCCTTGAGATCCGCGGGGCCCAGAATGGTTGCCCCAAACTGTCTTATAGTTTCAGTTTACTATTCCAACAGTAACAGGCTGAATAGAACCTCTGCATTGCATAGAATGTCCAATTCTGTACTCATGGATGTAAATGAAATGGAACTAATAAAGCACCCACACTCAGAAAGTAAAGTGAAAAGGGAGAAGCGTAGAGTTCAACAAAAATATATAAATGGAGCCCCGAATGCAGATGTCTGTTCCTCCGCCAGACTGATTACTAGTAGTACATAAGAACAGCTATACTGGGTCAGACCAAAGGTCCATCTAGCCCCCGTATACTGTCTTCCAGCAATGGCCAATGCCAGGTGGACCAGAGGGAATGAACAAAATAGGTGATGATCAAGTGATCCATCCTGTGCCACCCATTCCCAGCTTCTGACAAACAGAGGCAAGAGACACCATTCTTACCCATCCTAGCTAATAGCCATTGATGGGCCTATCCTCCATGAATTTACCTGGCTCTTTTTTGAACCCTGTTAAAGAGCTGGTCTACACAACATCCTCTGGCAAAGAGTTCCACAGGTTGACTTGCGTTGTATGAAGAAAATACTTTGTTTTAAATCTACTTCCTAATCATTTCATTTAGTGACTCCTCGTTCTTGTGTTCTGGGAGCAAGTAAATAACTTTTCCTTATTTACTTTCTCCACACCAGCCATGATTTCATAGACCTCTATCATATCCCCCCTTCATCTTCTCTTTTCTAAGATGGCAAGTCCCAGTCTTATTAATCTCTCCTCATATGGCAGCTGTTCCAGATCCTTCGTCATTCAGTTGCCCTTTTCTGAACTTTTTCCAATGCCAAGATATCTTTTTTGAGATGAGGCGACCTCATCTGCACACAGTATTCAAGATGTGGGCGTACCATGGATTTATACTGAGGCAATAAGATATTCTCTGTCTTATTCTTTATCCCTTTTTTAATGATAAGATAAGTGCTGCTGCATATTGAGTGGATGTTTTCAGAGAATTATCCACAATGACTCCAAGACCTCTCTCTCGAGCTGTAACAGCTAATTTAGTCCCCGATCATTTTATATGTATATTTGGGATTATGTTTTCCAATATGCATTACATTGCATTTATCAGCATTAAAATTCATCTGCCATTTTGTTGCTCAGTCATCTAGTTTTGTGAGATCATTTTGAAGTTCTTCACGGTCTGCTTTGGATTTAACTATCTTGAGCAGTTTAGTATCATCTGCCAATTTTTCACCTCACTGTTTACCGCTTGGCTCCAGATCATTTATGAAGATGCTGAATAGGAAATCCAAGTATACTATATCTACGGGATCTGCCCTGTCCACATGCTTGTTGTCCCCTCTCAAAGAATTCTAGTAGATTAGTGATGCATGATTTCCCTTTACAGAAACATGTTGACTTCCCCCCCCCCCCCAAAACACATCATGTTCTTCTGTGCACCTGACAATTCTGTTGTTAACTATAATTTCAACCTATTTTCCCAATAGTGAAGTTAGATATACCAGTCTGGAATTGCCAGGATCACCTCCAGAACCCTTTAAAAAAAAATGACGTCACATTAGCTATTCTCCAGTCATTAGGTACAGAAGATGATTTCAAGGATAGGTTACAAAACCACAGTTAGTAGTTCTGCAATTGCATATCTGAGTGCTTTCAGAACTCTTAGGTGAATGCCATCTGGTCCTGGTGACTTATTACTGTTTAGTTTACCAATTTTTTCCACAACCTCCTCTAACGACACTTCAATCTGAGACGGTTCCTCAGAATTGTCGCCTATAAAGAATGGCTCAGGCTCAGGAATCTTCCTCACATCCTCAGCTGTGAAGGCTGATGCAAAAAATTCATTTAGTTTCTCAGCAATGATAACCTTATCATTTTTGGGTGCTCCTTAGCATCTCAATCATCCAGTGGCCTCACTGGTTGTCCTGCTTCTGGTGTACTTAAAATATTGCTACTACTTTCCGAGTTCTTGGCTAGCTGTTCTTCAAATTCCTTTTTGGCATTCCTAATTATATTTTTACATGTCTTTTGACAGAGTTTATGCTTCTTCCTATTTTCTTCAATAAGATTGAACTTCCATTTTTTAAATCATGGCTTTTTCTCTCTCACTGCTTCTTTTACTTGGTTGTTATGCCATGGTGGCACTTCTTTGTTCTCTTACTGTGTCTCTTAATATGGGGTATACATTTAAGTTGAGCTTCTATTATGGTGTCTTTCAAAAGTTTCTGTGCTTCTTCCAGGGATTTTACTTTTGCACTGTACCTTTTAATTTCTGTTTAACTAATCTCCTCATTTTTGTGTAGTTCCCCTTTCTAAAATTAACTCTCATAGTGTGGTGATTTTCCCACCACTGGGATGCTAAATTTAATTATATTATGCTCACTATTTCACGTGGTCCAGCTACATTCACCTCTTGGACCAGATGTTGCGTGCCACTTAGGATTAAACCAAGAATTGCTTCTCCTCTTGTGGGTTCCAGAACCAGCTGTTCTAAGGAGAAGTAATTTAAGGTGTCAAGTAAGTTTATTTCTGCATCCCATCCTGAGGTGACATGTATCCGGTTAATATAGGGATAGATGAAATCCCCCATTATTTATTAAGTTTTTAATTTTTATAGCCTCTCTAATCTCCCTTAGCATTTCATAGTCACTATCACTATCCTCATCAGGTGATCGGTAATATATCCCGACTGTTGTTTTCTTATTATTAGAGCATGGAATTACTAACCATAAAGATTCTATGGAACAGTTTGGTTCATTTAAGTTATTTACTTCATTTGATTCTATGCTTTCTTTCACATATAGTGCCACTCCCCCACCATCACAACCTTTTCTGTTCTCCCGATATATTTTGTACCCTAGTATTACTGGTCTCATTGATTATCTTCATTTCACCAAGTTTCTGTGATGCCTATTATATCAATGTTCTCTTAGGGTTGCCAGATGGTTTCAACAAAAATACTGGACACACTTGAAATTACATCAGAATCTACATTACATCTTATTTAGAAAATACCAGACATTTATATTTTCTCATTTATATTTTCTCAATTTGTTTCCCGAACAGAAAGTTCAAATACTGGACTGTCCGGTTCGAAACCGGACACCTGGCAACCCTAGTTCTCATTCAAATACAGGGCACTCTAGTTCACCGATTTTATTATTTAGACTTCTAGCATTTGTATAAGCACTTTAAAAATGTGTCACTATTTAGCTCTCTACCACTACCTGATTGAATGGGACTCTTTTTCATTAGACTGTTTCTCATTAGCTATTACCCATATTTTATCTTCCATCCTCTCCTCTTTCCTAGGACAGGTACTAGGAAGGTCCTACTTATAAACAAGACCAAAATGTTGGTTTTTTTTCCCTTTAAATAAAACATGCTCCTCAACTGTTTGTGCAAAGATTTACTACAGACGTGCGTCCACCTCCCTGTCATTTCCTTCTACTCTCATGGCATTTTAGCAACTCCAAGGAGCTTAAGGAACAAGGAAGGAAGGAGTTCATGGTGAGTTTACTTGTGCAGGCTGCAGTTTACTTAGCAAGCTACATGAGTGAGCTTCAGCACCTGCCGTGGATCAAACCTTTTCCATTCTAATTCTTTCATAATGTTCAATGTTTTCTCCTCTCTTGCCCATCTTCTCCTGCTTTTAGCATGGTGCAACTTTGACAACTTGATGCACAACAAAATCCTTTTGGCTGTTTTGTAACACTTTATGGGCATAAACTCTGTCAAATGCTTCACTCAGAGAGCTTGGAAGTTTTAAATCCAATTTTGTTGTGAATTCCAATATTCTGAACACTGCTTGACTTTTACTAAATTCTTTTGTATAAATGCATGGCTGTGAGAGAAGCTTGCATGCCTACATTTCTTGTACACGATCAAAGATCAGCCAGCAACTAACCTCTTATATGTTTTAAGCATGTTTCGCTAGTCGAGAGAGCCCTGTTCTGATTCTGTTCCCAATTTTGTCCCAAAAATAGGCCTCCCACTTACCTCATTGGTTACAATGATTACTTGTCTTTAAAAGAAAGAATACCAGACACAATACTCACAAAAGATTAAAATTAAAATTTCTGCTAAAACATCAGGGTTTGAAGTGTTTTTTTTTAAAAAGCCACTTTTGGGTTATCTGAGGCTCTGAAAAGCAGTGTTACCAAACATGGTGAAAAGGGGAAAACCACTGAACAATTGCAATAGGTTCTTCCCACGTATGTGCTGAATTCTTTATTGGTAACCTGGAATTTCATGTTTTAAATTAAACTTCTCTGAATATTAATTTGTCTCAACACTATGTCGATAATATATTCCTTAGCATTATTACAAACACTACCACTCAGCATACTGTGGAGCAGTGTTTCTTAAACTTTTTAAGACCGAGGAACACCAAGAATTTTTGTTAAGCACAAAAAAAAAAAAAAAAAAAAAAGGTCGGGGAGAAAGTTATTGAGGAAAAAAAGGGTCGGGGGAAGTTATTCAGCAAAAAAAAGGTCTCCTGCCCCTTTTAGGCGGCCATTTTCAATTGTTTTTCTCTGCGGCACACTGGTGTGTGCCACAGAACACAGTTTAAGAAACACTGCTGTGGAGCTATTCAGATAATCCCCAGTGATCACTTTTACTCCAGAGCATTACATATCTCCCTTGCTTTTTTTCTTATTTACTTCTAAAATTAGCTACAAAGTTTTAATAAAGGTGGTAAAATACTCAATGTATTATCAATTATAAGCACAGTACATTGACCCCAAGCCTCACTGAGACATGGAAGAGAAACTCATATTCAGTCATGGCTTAGGATGCACTCCCCTTAAAACTTTCCTTAAAAACTGAAGGATCTAAAGGAAAACAAAACAGAAACCCCCAAGGTCTCCGCTAACATGTCATGAGGAACCCAGGGAATCTGAAAAGAATTTATCAGCTATGTCTGTAAAATTCATCATAATTAACCATTAAGTTTAGAGTTTTCAAAGGAGCCTAAGGAAATTAAGTATTCAACTGAATTTCAATGGCATTTAGGCACTCAACTCTCTTAGGGCATGTCTACATAGCAGTGCTAAAGCTGAAAAAGCTATGCAACTTGAGCTACAGAAACTGTGTAGCTTAAGTCAAAATAGCTTATTTTGGCTTTTGGTGCTGTCTACACAGCAAGAAGTCCGAGAAAGATCACTCTTCCTCTGACTTCCCTTACTCTTTGTACAATGAGGATTGCAGGAGTCAAAGTAAGAAGTCCTCCAGCTCGACATTATGTCAAAATAACTGTTTGCTGTGTGGACGCAGACTATGTTATTTTGGAATAATGTTAGTTATTCCGAAATAATGCTGTTGTGTAGACATAGCTTTAGAATCCTCACAGCCTTAATTCTCTAATTCACAAGAAACCACTGGTAGCTGTCCATATTTTTCTAGAACACTACCAAGGTGGAGTCTGCCATTGCTACAGTGCACGGAGAATTTTCACTGTGTTTATTAAATTAAGGCACAAACATTAATTTGGGGAGCAAAGGGCCTTGTGTTTATTCTCTAAACTGGAGAGAATTGAAAGTGCATGAAATTTCTACTTTATGTTTTTTAAACTCAAGAATATTTGAAAATTTGGTTCAGTGCAAAATTAAAATGGTGATTCTGGGCAGACCATCCATCAGAAGTGTAGGGAATCCTTTAAAGGGTTAGGGGACTCCACAAGGATTGAAGGCAGGGTTGGTGATAATATCACACTGGAAAATACGGGAATTCATACAAACTTTTAGATTTTTTCCTTAGTCCCAGGCTTACCGCTTTCCTGTGTGAAAAAGAATTTTACCTAAAAGAATATTTGCCCCTGTGAAAGCTCTCTCGTATCTCAAAGGGTAGGAAAACACAAAAACAAACAAACAAACAAAAAGAAAGAAAAAAACCAGGATACTACCCAATGGCTTCTTTAACCACTTCCCCTGCTGTGGCTTGCATGTGGTAACCCAAAAACAATAGGTGGTTCACAGATGCTTTCCACAAGTATAGAAAAATATGACATTCAACTTTTTTTCTAGGCGTCCAATGTTTTTCATACAACTCTATTTGTAATGTCTTATTTGTAACTTCTTTCAAACCACACAAGTTTATCATTTTAACATAAGAGTTGTTTGGCATTTGTACACACCCAAGCATGTATATATTAGCTATTTCAGTCTTTCTAAGAAACATTTTCCCCTCACATTTTTGCAATCTTTACCTTACACTTTACAAGGCACTGAGCATTATACATAATAAAAGAACCTAAGGGCTCACAAAAGAGCCACTAGATCAGTGGTCATCAACCAGTAGATCGGGTTCTACTGGTAGATCTTGGAACTTCTGACAGGGCCAAGAGGCTATCACATGCCAGCACTTCAGCTACCCTTTCAGCCACTGCTACGCATCACCTGCCCTTTACCTTGGAACTGTCCCCTAAGGAGCTTCCTGATGTGGAGGACGGGGGGACAGAGAGGAGGGTGCTGATGTCAAGGTGCCCCTCTCCCACTCTGCATCCTCTCTCACCAGATCAGAGAGGGAGCACAACAGGACTTGGGATGGAGTTTGCTGGTTGCTTTTGGGAGAGATGCAGGGTCAGGGCAAGGGTGAGCCTGCCTTAGCCCCACTGCACCACCACCCAAGAGCCACCTGAGGTAAGCAGTGCTCAGTCGGAGCCCACATCCCAAAATCCTAACCCAGTCATGAACCCCCTCCTGCACTCCAAGCCCCTGCTCTAGCCCCGAGCATCCCTGCATCCAAACACCCTCCCAGAGACTGCATCTAGAACTCCCTCTGACACTCCCTGACTGTCCCAAGCTTAGCTCAGAGCCGCTCTCACACTTCAATTCCCTTAATCCAAGACCAAAGGCTGCACTCCAACCCGCTGCCCCAGCCTGGTGAAAATGAGGGAAGAATGGGGGAGGGAGGGAGGATAGAGTGAGCAGGTGCGGGACCTCGGAAAAGGCGCACAAAGCAGGCGGGGCAACGGAATTTGGGTTTGAGGTAGATCTTGGATTGCACTTAAATTCAAAAAGTGATCTTGTGCTTAAAGGTTGGAGACCCCTGCACTAGACAGTCTGCTCACATGGTTTAGTCCTTCATGATACCTGAAATGTTGCTGTCTCTAGCTGTAGAGGTTATAGCAGTGATGGAGTAGTAATGGACACCTCAAGGAATCACAGATTTCAAGGCCAGAAGGGAGCACTGTGAGAATCTGGTCTGAGCATAACATAGGCCAGAGAATTGCTCCTGAGGGTTCTTCCAGGGGAGAGAATTAGTACCCCCCAGTCTCAACACAAACGATACACAATTTTACAAAATGGCAGCAACTCACTTAACAACTAAAGATGAAAATATGTCTGCCTCAGACAGATGGACACACTAAGCTTTTTCAACTCTCCACTCACACATTCATGA
Organism: Pelochelys cantorii; assembly: GCA_032595735.1. Classification (NCBI taxonomy): domain Eukaryota; kingdom Metazoa; phylum Chordata; order Testudines; family Trionychidae; genus Pelochelys; species Pelochelys cantorii. Next base: position 109,939,608 of record CM064330.1, read on the forward strand.
AAAGAATGTGACTGTTGGACTAGTTAATTAAATACATATTTGTACCAACACACCCATTCCACAAGGATCACCAGACAAACTGCAACCGATTACAGCAGACATTGAAACAAACAAACTCACCTTCATTTTGTTAGAATGGCAACCATTCAGCTGTATTGATTTGAGAATCCTTTCATGGAAACTCAAAGTCCTTTCACAAATGTGGGCTGCTTTTAGTGGTCACTACTATAAATAGATACAATGCTGTATTATTTGTATTGTTAGTAACATTTATATAGCTAGCAGTATATAACAATATAGTATTACTAGTATCAATGCTGTTTGGCGAAAGATGATTTATTCATGCTTTTTTGTCACTGGATGTTACAAATATATCCACATCAAATCAATAACACCTTTATGAATATTTTACATACCATTATTTAGTAATGATATTGGCCACTGTATGTGCCACCACTCTTCTTAACATGCCAATAAGCTCATTAAATATATTTGTAGAGAAGGTTATTAAGTTCCAGGGGTTTTATGCAGGAAAGATAGTTCAACAAGGCACAATCCTAAAGCTGTTCCTCCAGTTTAGAATGGAGAAGCCTTTTTTATATGTTCACATACTTAAAGGCATAAATAGTCTATATAGGGCCAATCACATTTACAATTTCATCTTCCATTGATTTCACTGGGAGCAACATCTGGCCCAACGAGGTAAGAGAGATAGGAAGCTTATATGCAATGGAAGGCAAATGTATTTAAATTGGAGAAATTCAACACACTTTGTTGGGTAAGAAAAAAATTGCTGGAAAAATTTTACATGTTTTATAATTTCTTTCCCCCTCTCATACGGTCCTGTGACAATAAGCCTATTTCTAAACACAGCCAGCAAAAAATGCAGGAGGACAGAGGGCAGACTGATCCTAGTAGAATTACAAAACCCAAATTCAAATGGGTTTTTTTTGGGTGCTTAGAGCAGTTTGGCTGTTTTTACTTATTCTCATCATAATCCTGTTCTGATTTCAGGTAGAAGTGGAGATACAAAAGTATGACAAAAGACAATCCACATAGTATTTGCAGCTCGGCTGAAACCAAGCACTCTGGAAGTTTTATAAAAATTTCAATCTGAAATATCTCTGATAAAAGTAAAACTTAAATATTGGCTAAGTACTGAACCAAAATTCTTAGTTTTGTGAGGTTCACTCCCCATTGCATGTACTATACACCAAACTGTGTAACGAACAAAATTTCCTATAGATATGAAAGCCTAGTCTGTTTTTTCACATCAGAAATACTCTTGTATTGAAGCCAAAAAGTCCTATTTCTGGCCCTGTTCTTGAGAAGCAAGCAACGCCTGCAACACACAAGACTGTGATTTTCTAGTAACAGGTTCCACAGCACATCCCCCCCCTCCCCGACTGAAATATTTTGCTCCAAACTTTGTTTAGAGTAGAAGTAAATAATCCAAACAAAGAGCATTCCAGTATGCAGGGCTGATGGCTAAGTGATAAGGCAGAGCCTGGCACCAAGGACAAAACCAACAGTCTGTTGAGGTGAAAAACAGTACCTCTGATAAGTGAAACCCTCTTCTGATTTATGGAGTCTAACTTGACTTTTAACCCTTGCATAATCAAATTCTGTACCACACAAAAGTCTGGGATAAAAGGCACATTAAAGGAAAAAAAAAAAGAAAATGAAAGAAAATTTTAAAAGAAACAAAAATTATGCTGAAATGTTATTTTCATCTTCAATAAATTGATCTTAAGAAGTTAATTTTAAATTCCCAATGTTTAAGAACATATATCTTACAGATTTTAAAAGCACATTTTAACATCACAAAAGTTAAAGATCAAGCCCTCTTTTATGCATTGATACAGAAATGAGAGAATAGGAATCTGTGTTTACTTTGCGAAATACAGAGCCCACCTAAAGCAGCAGAGTAGGTACAATTTCTTACACTGCTTTCAGTGTCTATGATAACCTCCACAGTGGAAGGGTAAACAAAACTTAAAGCACAGGCCTTGGCAGACAATTAAGATTTTCAGTTCATCTTCAGTTCTGCTGTACAGCACTTTCCAACACATGCAGTGTCAAACACGGTTTGTTTTGCAAACAGATTTCCTGGAGCCAGAGAGGCTACTTTTCAAGAGAGCGCAAATGAGCCTGTTGCTGCACAAGCCAATTATACATTTTCACGTTCAAATAATCACGTAAGAGGCAAAATTACACATTTTTCATGCCCACTTGCCTGTAAGCAGGGTTCTCACAAAAAGAATTCAAGAGACTACTTTTGAAAAAAATGGCCTAGTGGAAATAATTTGGGTTTGCATGTTGCAGGTCCCATTATATAGCTTTCTCTCTCTGGCTCTTCTGCACAGCTGGAGGGATGAGGTAGTAATTCTGCCCATAGTCACTTGCCTCTTGCTGAGATTTGGCCAGAGGAGTATTTGAATAATCTCCCTTTTATAACCATCTACTCTAAAGATTCAACACAAGTATTAACTTGCCAGGCTCATTTCACACAAGACTCTGCCACAAAGGAAATTCCTTCTTCGGCAATGAGCAGAGCTCAGCGACCTGTGTGTTCATGGGAGACTGATAGTCCATGGCAAGTCTGTGGGACTGCCAGTTTTCAAGTAACAAGATTTTTGTTATTTGTCTTTTTTCCCCAACTGATAGTGCCACAAACTTACTCTGGACTACTAGGGATGTGAAGGACTAGTCGACTAGCCGATAAGCAAATGCTTATCGGCTAGTCGACAGGCTAGTTTCTAGCCAATAAGGAGCTGAGAGATTGGCTGGGGTCAATTCCTATTGGTTGGTTGTTTCCAGTCTATAGGAGCTGAAGATTTGGCTGGGGGCTGGGAGATCACACAAAACCTCCCTGCAGAGCAAAGACTTGCATGGACTGCGCTTTAAACCGTGGCAGCTATGTTTCTGGGGGTCCTGGCATGGTGGTCTGCAGGCCAGATCTGGTGGTATTTTTCCTAGCCCTGTTTTACAGTATATGTGTATCTGCAGTATGGTAGATAATAGCTTATAGATCACACTGGATATGCCCTTTTTGCCAAGAAGGCAAGAATGGGCTGCATTTGTAGGAGCATTGACAGCAAGACAAAGTGATTTTTCCCCTCTATCTGGCACTGGCAAGGCCACATCTTGACTAATGTGTCCAATTTGGGACCCTCTGCTAAAGTAAGGAAACAGTCCAGCGTAAGACAATGGAAATGATTAAGGGGCGGTGGTTTATAACTTATGAGGAGAGGCTGAGGGCTTATTTAGTCTGCAGAAAAGAAGAGTGAGGAAGGATTTGATAGCAGCCTTCAACTATTGGAAGGAGAGTTCCAAAGAGGATGGAGCCAGGCTGTTCTCAGTGGTGGCAGATGACAGAACAAGAAGCAACAGGGGGTTGGTGCAGCTGGGACTGGGGAAGGCACGTGAGTAATTAGTTTGAATTTCTCTGGGGAGTAGTTATTTTTAAATAGCAGCACCAAACGTCCACGCTAATGCTATTTTGAAATGAGCATTATTTCCAGAGCAAAGCAGGCGTACAGATTTTGAAAAAAGTGGGTCCTTATTTTGAAATAACGGGCTTGGTAGTATGGAGCTACACTTACGAATTAGACCTAAGGGAGGTTATTTTGAAATAAAGACCTAGTGTAAACCAGGGCTTAGAGTGCTATTTCAGCAATGCAGGATGCTTACGAAGAGTACATGACTGCGCACATTAAAAATCTACAAGAGTGCTCATTGACTATAAGGGTAGAAAGTCCATGTCATGTAATTTCAAAATTAGGCATTTAATTTTCCCCAAAACCTTCACACACACTAGGTTCTAATATAGGAAGGATTAATAAAATAGATTTGGAGTTTCCTGGGCAAGTTGTTTCTCAAATATTCTATTCCAAAAACACTTTAGAAGGCTTTTCAAACCATTTCTGTTTCCAAACTTTCATATCACCGAAGCATCTTCTCTAATTACTCTTAGAGCTTTAAAAAACACCCACCACTCTCTTGCTGTAGAGCAGAGGGCCACACAAGAAATTTCAGTTGGAGTCATTTCATTTTAGTGAAGACAGGAAACAAAAATGTGTCAATATCTGGATTATAATGGTAAGCTGGCTACAGTTTTTAACTACTGTAGCAGCATAGCATTTCATATCCTTCTGAGATACCAAAATAGGGGCATGTAGTGCCTGGTCACAGATGTGGATTCCATTCTAATGCAATATGCTGTAGTACTAAATTGGACCCATTTTTAAATTGGGAATAATAAAAAGGTAGGTGTAATAGTGACAATTAACAGTTGTTGCAGCCTGACCGTCCTGTCCGTTAGTAAAGAGTATAACAATTAACTTTGTGTCATACAAATCTTAAAGGAATCATAATCCCTGTAACAGTCACAAAAATTAGCTTCTTAAAGACAAAAAAAAAAAAAACCCCTCAAACAAACAAACAAAAAATAAACAATGAAGAACAAAAAGTGTATAGGAGGGACCTATACCTGCAGGACAGAAAATGAATGAAAGGTTTGTTTGTGCCTAACACATTGCAGAAATTGTTCAGGAACAGTTCATCCATGTGAAAGTATGAGTTACATAATGCTGCCAAGGTCAGTGAGACCTCTGGTGATCAACTAAGTAAGTGCTGGCCACACATGCTAAGTCTGTCTTGGAGCCCATTTAACCCACGGACCCACATTTTTCCAAGATTTCAAACATTTTTGTACAAGAGAAAACATCCAGTATGCATCTTGCTACTTTCTTCACTACACTGCGTTCCTGCTCATCTTCTTCTAGCCTCCCAGGCATGCCACATCCCAAACAACTATGAAGATTCATAGCAAATGCTGAAAGAGAAGTTACTAAGCCAACAAGTTTGTATTAGCAGAAAGAAAAGATCAAGTACATGTGGTATAGGTATCGCAGGTAGTGATTCCCAGAATCACCTCATTGTAAGACATTGGTTTCAATGGTTTAGAACTTTATTTGGGCAGAAATTTTCAATGCTAGATGTCTGCTGATATTTTTTTTATTAAAAAAAATGGTAATCCATTTCTCAAAATAAGATGGAGGGAAATATGTTGTTATGCCCATATTTCCCCAGTGTCTCTATACTTTGGTGCCAAGGTTTGAAATTTGACATGAGGTCATGCCAGGTATCAGATGTGCCTTTTGTCATTCCCATGAAAATCTGCCCAAATTTGACAGGCTGCGAGCTCTAATCACCTCAGTTTGCACATGCTCATTAGAGACTTGTTAGAGACAAGGGTTGGGGACTGGCACTAGGACTGGAACAAGGACAGGCTGGAGAAGCGAGGGACAGGATGGGAGAGATGGGGGGAGATGGGTTAAGAACCAGATGAGCACATTCAGTTCAGAACCAGGAATTCCTGTGTCTCAACATTCCTCTGCCTTTTCTGTCCAGCTCTACTTTTGATATTATTGTCTCCGTGCTTCAGCATCCTATCTGTAAAATGGGAATAACACCACCTTACCTCACATGGGTGTTGTGAACATAAAATCATCAGTGGTTCTGAAGCACTCACTCACTGTAATTAGGCTTGAAAGGATTGGATTTTTATCATTAAATATCAGTAAACATCTATTTCACTGTATACACACAATCCAACAAAAGTATTTCTACTGATAAAAATTTACAAGAGGCCAAGTAAGAAAAATGCTGCTTGAGAAGTTAAAACCTGATTGAAGGATGGTTACTTTTGCATAGTTTGATTTGTGATATTAAAAATTTGTGCTTTAACAATTACAAAGCTTTAAATTTTTGAATCTAAGAATCTACTGCCATTAAATAATTATTGACTGACCCCCCCCTCCCCATCATTGTCTCCCCAGGGACTAAGTATGGGGTCTTCACAGACTGGTAGTTGCAGCTTTATTACTCAGGTGGAAAACTTATAATTAAAAGACAACAAGACAGTATTAAAATCTTTTATTCTCTGCTGCCACGTAATATTTTACAGTAAAGCCCTTCTTCCAGTTTCTATATTCTGCTTTTTACCCGCTAATTTTGAACAGTGTTTATAATAACAGTGCAAATATTTGTAATATGACCAACAAATTCATCTTGGAAACAATTAATACACTGCTTATTTTTAAAGATCAATTAATCAATACATTTTATGTGATAACCTGTCAGCGATGTCAGTTAAATGTGATGGACTTTAATAATAGACATAGCTATGTGAATAGCTTTCCCTCTAGTCAGGAATTCACAAAAACAGGAGTTATTTGTGGCTTATAAACTTAGGGAGATTTTACTTTTAGTCCTTTAACAATACCCAGTTTACAAGTCAAAGGACTGGAAAACCTAAGTGCCATGAAGACTTGGGAGTACAGTAGGTGAGAGCACATCTGGAGTTTGGGGACTTGTAGCTGAGAAGAGAGATAGGAAAGAGTATACATCAAAGGCACGCTAGGGGGAAGTGAAACTTGGGGAAAAGATTGGGTTGTGGAGTTTGTCAAAGGATATAGGAGAGGGAACTGGCCTTTGGGAGGAGCAGAGAGGAAGGGCCTGATGATTTTGATTTTACATCAGTGGAAATTCATTAACTTCGATAGTATTATTCCCTGCTTACACTGGTGCAACTGAAATTGTGCTCTGATTCCAAACAGAGCAGGCAACAGCCACCCTTCCTATACTGAATTGCCTTCACTGAGCACCACTGACTAGTGTACTAGATAACAAAGTAATTTTATATCTCGGGACTGATTTTCATCTCATAACACTGTAAGTCAGGAATAACTTAACTGAAGGAAATTTCATTACACCTGTGTCAAAGCAAAGTCAGGATAGGCTCTTTCTCTCTTCAGCACTGTACAAACATGTGGGAAAAAAAGAGAGAGAGAGAGAGAGAGAGATGGAGTTAAAGCAGGATTAAATATCAGGATTTCTGCACAAAACTTATTTTTATTTTTTAAGACTGATATTTAATTAAACTTATTTTTTTCCTTTTGGATCTTGTTGTAAACAGGCACCTTTATTATGTCTTCCAAATGGGCTGTAAGGTACCATATACAATAAATACTTTTACACCATCATCTCAGTTACCGGCCAATTGATTTCTTCAGTAATGACTAGGATAAAACTGTCTCTCCTCAATATCATCTGAATTAAAAGCAAATCCTGACCTGCTTCTAGCTTTTATCCCCCCACCATTTCTTTTTCTGCTCTGCAAAACAATTTAGCACCGATACAGTTAAGTTATCTACCAAAGTGTGTGTGGGGGTGGAGGGGGGGCAGGGGGGAGGGACAGGAGAGTAGGGAGGAAACAACAACAACAAAAACAGGAATGCATCAAATGGAGCGCTACTATCAGTACAGGCTGGCCACTTGCAGAATTCTTATGTCAAGAGGACCAGTAAACAAGTGTTAATATTTTTAGTGGCGAGAGCATCCGAGGGGAATTCAATATAGTTAGCTGCACAGAGCAGAGAATCAGATCAGAGAGGGAATTGTGTCAGCTCCTGCAAGTCGGCAGTATGTGGCTGTCAGGAGTGTGAAATGGAGCTGCTTAAAGCTGAGTGGGCTGTGACCTGAATGCTGCACATCCATGGGCTGAGAGAGAGGATCAATGACGGCATTTGCTGGGCTCTAGTCATCCCCTCTGCTAATGAAAGCAGTTCTGGAAAGCTTGATACAGGCCCTCTGGGCAGCCTAAAGCCTGGCATTAGCAGAGTTTGTTATAAGCTTGGCTGGTGAGCGCACTGAGCATCATAGACCCCCTCCTCCACAGCACTACCCCACCAACTCCCCTCTGGCTGTCTGTTTAGTGTCACTCGGTTGGGATGGATCCCGTTAAAGATCTGATGCTTACTGAGGACTCAGAGGTGTCTGGAACGCCTGCCTCTAATCATAAACACCACAGCTGGCAATGATGTGGTACAGAAAAAAAAATCACCTTGATCCAGCACATATTCCCTTTGATGTCTCTGCAATGAGTTCACTGCCCAGAGAAAAAGGTACAGCTTTTTTTTAAATAAAAAAAAAATCAGGCTTGACATTCTCAAATCATAACCATATGACTCTCAATTCCATGGGCTTTTTTTTTTTTAAAAAAAGCCAGTTTTTTTTCCCTGAGAAATGTGGGGAAGAAGCATCTGACAATGATAACATGAAACAGGTTTGGAAGATAATGGAGTTTGAGAGGAAAACACTTCCAAAAAATTCAGACTGCCACTACCAAAAATGGAAGAATTCTTCTGCCAAAGATTGCAAACTGTGGTGACCTTAAGCAAGAGACTGTAGCTGATTCAAGGGAAAAAATGAAAACTTTTCAAAGACAACATTGCTTGTGCTCTGCCACTGTTTATAAGTGCCTTATGCCCCCTTGCCTTTCGGGGTGGCCTGGAAAACACAAGAATTCTTCTGTGTTTTCCAGTCTTCAGCCATATAAATGCTGTTAAATATTCAACCGCATTAACTTTTTTTTTTTTTTTTTACACTCAAGGGTGCCTTAAAAAGAATTGTGGATCTGGTGCAAGAAGCATTTTATTTATCATATTATTTTGGTTGATGTTTTTTGTATTTGTCCTTGTGTTGCATACATTTTCGTTAAATATCCAAACATCCTGAACTTAATGGCCAAACAACATACTTTTTCTTTAATTGTTTTATATAGGAAGGACATACGTAATTTACTCATACACTCAGAAACTATGGCTGTGTCTACGCTGCATCATGGCACATCCACATGATTGTTTCCTTATGCCATCCCATTCTTTAACGAGACATTTTCTAACACAAACTAAGGGCCTGATTCTCCAAGGACTTACTTCTACCAGATACCGGCCTACTTTGCCTTCATCACTTACGGCAGTAGGCACTACAATTAGTATTATTTTCAAAATCTAGCCATAATGAAGAAAATTATACATTAAAGACACATATAACTGATTATCTTTTCTAAATGTGTAATGTAATAGATGGGCTAGATTTTCAAAGGTGTTTCCAAGATTTCACTTTCAGAATGTGCACATACCTCCATCTGCACATCTGGCAGCCTGATAGGTGTACATGCAAACAGATAATTGGTGAATGTAAATTTCACAGATGCCTATTTGGTGGTGTCTTTTAAAATATTTCCCTTTATGATTTTTATGCTGTTCATGGGCAATTTAAATTCGTTCTCTTTTTTCCCCAGCCATAATGATAACTTTCAATCTATTTCAGATTCACAAAAGATTCCAGCCACTGGGAGACAGCCAAAAAATTCCATAAAGAGACAAATAAATTCCACTGCATGCTTTGATTAGGTTTGGTATTAAAATGAACTATATCATTTTACTTTGCTTGAAATTAGTCAGTGTCATCATGACACAACTGAAATGGAAGGGAAGTGACACCCTGACATCCTGACAGAGAAAGAAAAAAAATTACTCTACTCATGTCACAGCTGGAAAATTTGGGAGCTGTTATTCCAAACCAATCTGAGGTTTCACAGGCTGTTTGGGCTGACAGCATTCCCTGTGATTCCACTCGATGTTGCAGATACAGATAAGATTCAGATTTATTAAGTTTATGTACTGTTGTACAATTGTGAGTGTGTCGAGGGGGGAGGTTAGTTTGGTTGGGTTGTGAAACAGAGGTTTACATACCCCTATATGGTAATTTCTCTCTTTTACTGTATGCAGGCAAAGCACAATTAAATAATAGTCAGGTTTTGGAACTCACTGACACTTAAAAAGAAAAGAGGAGGAAGTGATGTACTGTAGTACTCTTTTGCTTCCATGTGTCTGAATCTTTTAAACAGAAAGAATTAAAAACAGTATAAGTGAAGAGTTACGCTATTGTAGCAAACACTAGTGAATTGATTTTACTTTGAGCAAGAAATGATTTAAAATATAAAAAAATACATCGTTCCTCAAGTCATGTCGAGAATTATGGATTTTATTGCAATGGCATAGTATAAAGATCATTTGTTTACCCTTATGCAAGCAATGGTTGGGAGGCAGGAGTCAAGACATGTACCACATCTTTCATAGGAGAAAGTGAGGTGCCTATCGAGACTGCTCCCTTACTGCAATTTTCCTTATGAGTAATTTTTAACTTACCGGTAAAGTCTATGACCTGTGATAATTCCCTCCAACTCCCCCCCCCCCCATCCTCATACTATGCAGAAGTGTCAGAGGCTGAAACCTATTAGAAGTCAGTCTAATTATGAGCACACTTTTACCACAAAAAAAGTGTATTTTCATCATGTTTGAACACTATAGCATAACAGAGAGGAAAAGAAATAGCTGGGTTATTTAGTAGAAGTCTCATTCTAATAAGAAACCAAGAATGCTCTCAAACATTGCAGCTTTATTTTAAGGACGAGACTTTAAAGTAGTTTCATGCACTCTGCTAATGCAAAAAGTGAATATTTAAAACAAAAGAAAACTAAAAATTCAAGCACCAACCTACTAAAAAATGAGCCCATTCTGTCTGTGCTGAAAAATTAGCTCAATAAGAGCTCTCTGCTCCAAAATATCGAACACCAAAACCACTCGCTGCAATCAGTGGGGAATGAGAATGCCCAACAGCTCAACATGAGAAGAGAAACTAGAAGAAAAGGCTTAATCCTCCAAGGTGCTGTGTGTTCCCATTCTCTGCTGAAGTTAATTAGAGTTTATGACACTCATCATCTTGCAGGAGCCACTCAGCACCTTACAAAACTGGGTCTAAATTGCAGGGCTTTGAACTATTGAGTTAGGTTGTGTTGTAGTTTGATACATTTCATGAATACCTAATGTTTATGTATGGTGTTAGTGTTGGAACAATAAATACGGTATCATTTAAGTTTTATAACATTATGTTGCTATATAATTTACATTTAGCTAGATTGTACTTTAGGCTAGATATTTTAATAGGCTTTGATTCTTTACAAAACTGGACTGGCTAAGTGCATTAAAAACCAATATAAACCACTCTATACCACTTGGGAGACTCAAGTTTAAGAATGCACTCAAGTCCTTCACTCCCAGTCCAGCAAGTAGCAATGCTGAGACAGTGCATTCACAACCTGACATGAGAAGTCACATCTCACATCAACTCTCTACTGACCCCTCTAGATGACTCAGAACAAGCTACAAAGGCATTCTCAGAAGAAGGAAAGCAGGCCTTATGGAGACTTTAAGATGAGGGCAACAAATCATGGTAGAAAGATCCAAAGGGTCTGACAACAACATCATCCACTCCTCTCTTTAAAAAAGCAATAAAAGTCCTCAAGGCATTATTAAGCACTTTTATTGTGAAGTAGATGTAGTAAAGCAATTCACACCCGTGATTACAAATAGTGTAACTCATACTGGAACAGTGTTCCAACACACTCACAATGTCTACAACACAAGTGGGAGGTGTGATTCCCAGTGTGGATAGGCAGGCTTTCACTAATTCACACTAATACAGCAAACACAGCAGTGTGGATATCACAGGACAGGTGGCTGCTTGGGCTTGCTGCACAAGCCCCGGACCACAGACCAGGAGTTTGGTCTCAGGTGCTTAGGCCAAGCTGAAGCCTGTGCTGCCGTGTCCACACTGCTTCTTTCAGCATGCTCACTCAAGCTGAGTGAGTGCAGTCTGTCTACATACACTAGGAATCACAGCGCTCTGCAGCAGTGTGAGCAGAAGCTGAGGATCTGATTCTGAAGCTCTTTTCTCATGCTGAGGAGTTCTTATTCACTGGCAGAGTCACACTGCTGCTCACGTAGGAGCAGTTAAATTGGATGGGATTGTATTCATCAGTAGTATTTTCACAACTTTGGCCATCAAAAAGTTCAAGTACGTCTGTGTTATGCTGCTTTTAGCAGGAATCACTGCAGCCTCCCCCCCCCCCCCCGCTTTTACCTTGAAAAGAACTAAATTCAATTAATTTAGCTGTTTGATTGTTTTGGCAAATTTAATCTGAATCTACTACTTTTTTTGTGCACAGTCTTGATATCAACTTTCAATACTCCACTGACTGCATGCAATCTCAGGCTTCAGCAGTATTTGAGCTCTGTTTACAGAATGGCCTCGTGACATGGGGACTGCTGTAGTTTATGCTTTATGAAGTTCTCTCAAGATTTTGCTGATTTTATTTTGTTTTTTAAAAGGGGATTTGATGACTGAAGAAAGGAACCTGTTTTGCTTTTTTCCCCCTCTTTGAATGCTCCTATTCTGAGACCATCTATGACAATACCACTTGGAAAATTGCTCCTGTCCAATAACATGCTCAAAGTACTCCTTTGCCAGAGGCATTCATTCATTTTATAAATCAAGCAAGCATACAAAAACAGACAAAAAGTGACTGGTAATGCCCAGTGAATTCCTATGTTCAGCTAAGTTGATTTGGGTGCATTGCATGCAGATGTCAGGTATTTTAATAAAGAGCTCCATTGTGCGGGGCCCCACTACTCCTCCATAGCTCCCAGCACTCCTTTAAAAGGGGGGAGGGGGGAGGACAGCCATTCCAGCTGGGCTTGGAACCTCGTCTGAGTCAGGAAAACCACAGCTCATAAGCAAAGAGGAAGCATAATGTTCTACAAGGACAAAACATTAGCAAAAATGTCACTCAGCCCCAGTTCCACATGTTGGCTGCCACGGCCTCTTCCTCCTAGCATGCCCGATTGATATAAATTCCATCTGCTCAGCAGCCAAGTGACAGAGAAGAAATACCGGCATCTGGTCTCTATTGCTGTCGGGTTTTTGTTCCATGTTAGACCTTAGCTAGAAACATATGAAGAGATGAAGGTGCTGGCAAGCGACTAAAAGGCTGCACTGGCACAAATGAGACTTTCTGATGCTTTTCACACTTCACTCTGGAGTTTTACAGGGAAAAAGGCGGAGGAGACTTGATAAACTGAGTTTCAAGAGCCAACGGGCCTGGAGGTCATTTGGTGTTTTTAACTTTTTTTCTTTGGTGTTTAAAACTGTAAAGCACAACAATTTTTTTTAACACGACAGAAGGTAACTAAGTCACAGAAGAATGTTGCTCTTCAGCTAACATTTTTTTCTTCTCTTAAACATCCACTGGTTTGGACCTGCTCCACAGACACTTTATATTCTCCCGAGGAGCAGCTGGAAAGTGCCAAAAGACCAAACCACTAACTCTTTTTTAACCCCACTATGTCCAGCAAAAAAAAAAAAAAAAAAAAAAGAAAGAAAAAGTAAGCTTGCTGAACTACAGAGGGGAGAAAGAAAGCACTTCAACAAAGCATACGCAGAATCAAAGAACCATTTTCATGTCTGACTTGTGCTACCCAAGTGGCTGTGGAGAATGACCACTGGGGGGGGCGGGGGGGGAGTGAGTCTGTTTTCAGGGCATTCCTTAATGAGGATTACTATTCATGTGCATAAATGCAGGGGAAGGAGAGTGGGCAGAAAGAGGGATAAGGAATGAAAGAAAATAAACAGAAAATAAATTTGGAGTAAAATCATATCCATGCTGTGGAAAACAGCTCAAGTCATAAACACAATGAGGCATTTAGTACAGTATCTAAACTGACCCAGGACACACAAATGAAAACATGTTCACAGAAGGACAAAGTGTGGAAAAAAAAAATCTGATATCCTATAATCATCACAAAGTTTGATTTTGTACAAAAAGCAAACAAAACACCATTTTATTTGTTTACTTGTGTTTCTACAACCTTGGTGGGCTGCCGGGATCCCTTTCGCATAAGAGTGTTATCTTGTTTGGGTGAGAGAACCATGAACTGACCCAGAGAAGTGAAGTGAGTGAACTGCAATCAAAGTGACATGAAAATACCAAGAGAGAGAGGGAGAGAGAAGAGCTCTTGAGAACATATAAATATATAATAAAGCCCAAGAACACTTAATAATTAACTGTTAAGAAGAAGCTTTTATTTCATTGAAATAAATATCCATCCCATCAGCAAAAGGAAGAGTGGAAATGTCCAGTTTAATGATGCCCAAGAGAGGTCCACCCTTGTACAAAGAGACACCAACAGGCCTATGTACCACCTGTGTCCACAAAACAGATCTTAGATGGTATTAAAGCAGTGCATAACTCTTATGCAGGCCCTCTGCTTGGGAATAAAGGTTACTCAATGATTTCAACTGAATTACACCAATTTACATCAGATAAGCATCTGGCCCAATAAGTTTAGCACTTCTCAGACATATTGGATTGCACACAGGTCTCAGAGTTAGTAGTCACAAGTTCTATTCCTGACTCTGCTAGTTAAAGTGTTACCTTGGACGAGTTACTTCTCTTAGTGGTACAGCTTCTCCACCCAGACAAGGAATAATTAGTACCCATTTTTGGAAAGTTCTTTGAGATCTAGAATAAAAACTCATCACAAGTGTGCATATTATTTTTCAAAAAAGAGCCTTGCCCATTCTACTGCACAAAGAAATCGTCCCTTCAGAAAATGGTGGGTTGCACTTTTGCCTGAAGTACACGTGGTGATCCTGCATTTGTGGTGATGAGATATTGCCAGTTTCTTCCTCGAGGGTTCGTCTTTTATTCACCAGCATCATTCAAAATGATTGTCAGCACAGACCCTTTCCTCCTATATCTTCACTGAAATGGATACCATCATCACAAGCTAAATAATAGCCCTATCTGTGCATATTACAGGTTGACCTTCCTTAACCGGGACTCTCTGGTTTGGCAACAAGGATGTACCTGGACCACAGAGCCCAGGTATAGGGAGGTCGGACAGTGGGGGAGGAGTAGTGGTGGCAGGGGGGGGGGTGGGCGCGTGGAGACTCAGCAGGGAGCCCGGCAGCACCCGAGGCCCAGCAGTGGCAGCCACGGAACTCTGGCCCCGAGTTCCAGGGACTGGAGCTTAGGGACTGCAGCAGCAGCAGCCGCAGAGCTCAGGCAGTGGCAGACCTCCAGCCCCAGCCATGGAGCTCTGGCTGTGCAGTTCTATCTCTGACCACAGAGCTCTGGCCCCGGCAGCAGCCAGTGAGCTCCAACACCAGCAGCAGCTACGGCTGGAAGGCAGCAGCGAGGCTAGGCTGGAGCCCTAGCCAGGGGCAGCAGGACAGCATGGGCCATGTTGGGAGGGACCTCCCCTAGTCCGGCAAATCCCTTTGTTCGGGACTGCTCAGGTTGCGGGGGTGCTGGATGAGGGAGCTCCAACCTGTACTATGAAAGCCCGAGTGCTTTGTCTCATGATCACTGACCTATGCTAACCTGAAGGGTTGGGTTAGATTCTAACCATTAGAACCTGAGGAAGATCATAAACATGGGACTTCCACTGCAAAACCAGGACAGCCTTCAGATCTCTTTCCAACGGATCAAACAGAACAGTTCAAAAGTTAAATTTCTGTTCCATGAGAAATTCCAGCGTTTCAATATCTCTTTTTGCTCAGAATTAGAATGAAAACAAATACATTTCAACATAGCTTTTTGAAGCACAATGTTTGGAAAAAAAAACAGGTCAATGGAAATATTCCATTTTGATAAAAATTGAAAGATTTTGTTCAGATGTAGACATCTTTTATATTTTACTATAATTTATAATCTCAAATTCCAAAATTAAAAATTGCTTAAAAGTGAAACAAAATCAGTAAGACTGTTTTGATCTTTTTGAAACATTTTGTCTCACCCCTAATTTTTTCCTAAATGAAATTTCATCAAAAATTGGCACAATTCTGTAGAATGTTTGAATTGTCACAAAACTGCATTTTCCAATGGAGAGACATTCCACTTGAAATGTGTGGTCAGCTCTAGACCCAATGTTAGGGATGTAAACGACTAGTTGCCTATACAATAAGCAAATGAATGTTCATGGGAGACTGATAGTCCATGGCAAGTCTGTGGGACTGCCAGTTTTCAAGTAACAAGATTTTTGTTTTTCGTCTTTTTTCCCCAACTGATCGTGCCACAAACTTACTATGGACTACTAGGGATGTGAAGGACTAGTCAACTATCCAATAAACAAATGCTTATCGTACAGTTGACAGGCTAGTTGACTAATTGCTTCTTCCTGCTCCTTGCTGCCTCTATCAGAAACAGGCAGCAAGGGGGGTAGAGGGGAAGCAGGGGGTACTTCAAAGTGACAATGCTGCGTGGGACCTGGGGCCAGACTCTGGGCTCTATGCGGTGCTGCCACTTTGAAATGCCGCATGCAGCTGTGTGGAGCCCGGACTCAGCTGGAGATTCCCCCACTGACCCCGGGCTCCGTCTGGCCCTAGTGCTGTTGCTACAATTCAAAGGCAGAGACGCCCTATCGACTAATCGAGTAGTCAATGCAAAATGCATCGATTATTCGATTAGTCAATTACTCGATGTTTAGATCTCCACCCAACTTATGCGGTGAATCAGACCCGAGACCTGCTAAACTGTCATCACTCTGCTGTGCGCCAATATCTGGTAATGGGATACCTAAGAGGAAAAGTATCTTAAACCAACAGTCAACAAACAAATAGTAAAGAAATGTAGCTGCTACCCAAACATCCGTTCACACTGGGATGCATTTTCAAAGCATTGTCTTTGTTTATGAGATTTACATCTTGATTTCCCTACCTTAGTTCACCTCCTGCTTATCATAGGTTTCTACAAAAACCAAGGGAAAAGTAAGAGTTCCAGTCTGGGCTCCTCAGAAAAGTTTAGTGACATCATCTAGTCATATTGAATAGAAGAGGAAGAACGGAAGTTTGGGTGTTTTTTTTTAAATAGAAGACTGGTAACAAAACAATGTCTGCTTGCTACCCTACTGGGTAATCAGTAGGGATCCCTAAGTGTCTTTTTGTTCTGTGTTTATACAGCAGCTAGCACAATGTCCTGGTCTATGGCTAGGGCTTCTGGGTGCAACCACAATACAAATAACAATGTGACATACATTAACTCTCGTCATCTGAAGAAGTGGGCTGTGCCCACAAAAGCTCATGATACCATCTACATGTTTTGTTAGTCTATAAAGTGCTACCAGACCATTTGCTTGCTGTTTTTTTAATGTGACATACCGTGTGTGCTATGAACTGCATGTGTGCACGTAGTTATATACAATAGGCTCCTGGTGCTTAGGCAGTTAAAACAATGGGGCTAGGACACAGATGAGCTTTGAACAATTTATATCAAATGTATTGCCCTGAGCGGACAACATGGTATTTCTTAAAAGCCAAGGCAAAAGTTTGTGTGGAATTAGTTGTGTGAGGGGATGAGTCAGGTGTCTGACTGTGAAACCCATCAATATAATTTCCCGTAAATCAAAAACTTGAAACAATACAGTTGCTGGGATGAGTGAATAGCTGAAGGAGCTTGTGAGCTTCAATAGCAGGCCAGAGCACAACTCCACTGTGAATGACAAGTGATGGCCCAAATCACAGGGGAGCTGCCGATGAGTTATTAATGGTGACAGGTACACTACCTGGGAGACAGGTTGAGAGGGGAAAAAGATTATTTATAAGCGAATAGTTAACAGCTGTACCTACTGCTAAGCATTACATGGATGCCACAAACTGTAGAATTCAAATCTTGGGTTATTCAAGCACGAACAACTGCCTGTCACCCAACTGCAAAGCATCGCTACAAATTAAGGTGGGAGAGGTGAGACGAGGCTGGAACGATGCCTCGCTCAAGAAGGCAGTGTCATCATGGAGCTCAGATAAGAGCTGAAGAAGGACTGAGATAACCATGAGGTGAATTATGGTTCTTAATAATAATGATGAATTTGCAAGAACAGATTTTTAATTTTTCCTGGGGGCTTTTGCAGGAGAACAGATGCTGAATCTGTCCAGCACTGACAAGAATAATGGGGGGAGCGGGAGGAGAAGGGGGGAGGAGAGATAAAATAAAGCAAAGGAAATGTTTTCAGAGAAGTTTTTTTTTGATATGAGGAATAATTAATTTGTATTGTTGAGAAAATTTCTGCACTTCTTTGCTCCCTCTCCCAAATTTAAGAACTACATTATTACTAAGCCTATTTTATAATTTTTAACAATGCTTACAATATTTAAGTTACTTAAACAGTCTCCCAAAGGAATTACCATTACTCTTCTACTAGGTATATTTAAAAGCAATCTGAAAAAACTCTCAAATATATTTCTCCAGGTCTATATACTGCCCTCTTCACCATGATTTCAGCACACACATCCCAGAGAACAATTCCACATGGACAGAAAAACAGACATCAGTGTTTCTGAAATTTTCTCATAATGTAAAGCTCATTACATTGATAGGAAGTTTGTTTTTTGAACTACCTCTCCTCAATTCTAGTATACAACATCCACGTGGCAATGTAGAGTAATTGCTTATATGTAAAAATAATACTAGGAAAATACTCAATATATTTTTTTTTGCTGTTTTAATGCAATTCAGCATCTAGGAGGGGGGAAGATGACCAGACACTGTAAGATCGATACATTCTGCACAGACAGCAAATGGCCCCATAGATCACCATTGGCCCAAAGAGCACGGGCTGGAAACTTCTGTAGTGGATAACCTACCAGTAAAATAATATTTTCCATCTCTAAGGCTACGTCTAGACTGCATGCCTTTTCGACAGAGGCTTTGTTGACAGATACTGTCGACAAAGCCTCTGTCGAAAAAGAGTGTCTAGGCTACGATCAGTATTGTCGACAAAGCAAGCCGCTTTTTCCAAAGAGAGTCTAGACGCTCTCTTTTGAAAAAGCACAGTTTGCATGAAATAGCACCTATTTTCGAAAGAGTACGTTAGAAAAAACCTCGTAAATTGAGGTTTACCGCTGTCAACAAAATTGCCACGTTCTGTCAACTTACTGTTGACAGAATGCGGCGGTAGTATAGATGCAGGTATAGTTGTCGTCGACAAAAGCCAACTTTTGTTGACAAAACCCTGTAGTCTAGACACACCCTATCTTTCATGAGCCTGGCAGGAACAACTAACCAAGACTAGAAAACTAAATGCTTAATCCTCTAAATACTTAAGGAGGCAAGTAACTTTATTCATTCTTTAAGTGTTTGCAGGATTGGGCCCAATTTTGGTAATTTAGGTTTCACAAATAATCTGAGATTATTAAAACTGAAATAATTTTAAAAATCTCTACTCATTGTAGTATTCACCGTATATATGCTCGACTTACTTTCTGAACATAAAAAATGTAAAATGATTTTTTTCTTGTCGTTTTCACTATCATATAGTAGAACAAGTCTTCAATATCTGGACTGCAAATACTTCAAGAGAATGCATCAATCTATTTTTAATCTTTTGTTTATATGTTATTAAATATTATATTTTGTGAAACCTTCCCCTCCCTCTCCAAACAACCTAAGCTTCCAAAATATAATAAGGCACCCAATTCCTTTCTGAATGTCAATGAGATCTGGGCAGCAAACACATCCAGGCCCCATTGAATATCCCACTTTAAGTTTCAAAAAAACATTAAACTTTTATTGCTCTTTCCTCAATTCTTCCACGGTTCTGGTGGCCACTTGGTAGTCTCTCCCGTTCCTCTGTTCCCACTGCTAAATATGTTTTTTTTCCCCTTGTGTTGTTGGTTAGTACCATTACTCTGTAGTAAGTATAGCATAGAATGATCTGAGAAGCCCAATTTAACTGATAGCTGTGACATACTGAAACAAGACAACCAGGAAAATAATTTACTAGGGGATAAGACAGAGTGAACTGAAGCCATTAGAAAATGGTGCTGAATAAAATGTGGGTGCAAATGGGCAATGCTAAAGAACAAATAGCAAAAATTTTATCATACATTAATAGTGGCAGCTTCTGGTGGGATGCACAACCTGCCCTTCTTGATAAGGAACAAAAAATAACATGACAGGACAAACAGTTCACTTCTTACTGACAGCATCAGATTTAATCTATTTAAATAACCATAATTTTCCTCCTACCTCCTTCGAAATAAAGGGGCAACACTAACCCAGAACATAACATTTATACAATTACATTCCAACAGAATACAGGTGTATTTCAGCAGCTCAAGTAAAAGAGTGTTTGTATGTAGGGAGGAGGAACTAAATAGGGAATGGATGGACTTCAAATGGGAGTCCTCATGGAGTAAAGTGCTATTAAATTAGACTCCAAAACAAACATATTTTCATTGCAATATTAGTGACTCCATATTTGGATGGCTTTTGTTTTAATACCCAAATTTGCCCAGAAACACTCATGGGTGAAGTTAAGTTTGTTAAAAAGTGCAAGATAATTTACCCCCATCCCAAATACATAAATAAAACTTCACACCAGGGTTGCCAACCGTCAGTAAATTTACGGACAGTCCGTCAAAAATTAGCCGAAATTGGACATGTCCATAAAGTCCATAAAAAAATTTAGGTGTCCATAAATTTCAGAAAAGTGCAATAAAATTTCAAAAAACAGCCATTATTCTATAGCAATTAAATTTCTTCTGTGCTGCTTCAGCCATTTTACTGTCAGTGTTCGGATGTACAGTCACAAAATGGAAAACTTCCAGGACCATGACTACTAAATGAAAGTGAGTTAAATAGCATATTGTTCTTGTGATGTATGAATGACAATGATTACTTTTCACTTTTGGCCATTTATGTTGTCTTAATATAGTATAAAAATTATGTCCATAAAAAAATTTGTCTGTAAATTTTTCCCATTTTGTCTGTAAATGAAATTTCTGTGGGTTGGCAACCGTGCTTCACACAGCTATCAGTAGGCTTCCTAATAGTAAAAACAAACAAACAAAAAAGAGGCCACAAAATAATTATAAATCTGGTACAAACCATCAAGTATTTATTTTATGATTGTTAACATTATTTAAAGTGTAATCTGATCAGAATTAATACCCAAAGGGCTATACAAAAGATAGGCCTAACATTTTTGTTTAAAACCAGGCACAGCAAACACAGTTATGTTGTCAGCCCATCTAAGTGAATCTATCAAAGTGCAGATCTCCTGTTTTCCCCCAAATAAAATGCAATACTATTTATTTTTATAGATTCATTATAAATTCTTGAGTGACACAAACTACAAGCTGCCAATAGAAATAAAAGGCCAGGATACTAGGAAGGAAGGCTGGTTTTTAAACATGCCAAAGTTTGATGGAACACAACATTTTAAAACTCTTCCATTACTAGCATATGATTCTTTAGCTGTACTGTGGAGTAAGGGGGGAAAAGGGCCACAGGATCAGAAAGAGGGAGAGGGAACAGGGATAGCTTTCCCCAAATTCTTCAAATTAGTTCAATTTCTCATATATCAATGCAGCTTTTAAACTGTTTTTCCAATTACTCCTTTCCTTTTTCAAAGAGCATTTTAAGTAAATTATATCCAGCCACATTTTCAAAAGAACAGAAACTTATGTTAGTGGTTTGTTCATACTTTTAAATCAGCTCAGCACTTCAGGCAAATTCTTAGCTCCCTGAACAGCCTAAGCAAGAGGTCTATACACTAGATTGGGGGCCTGTAAAATCCAGGAAGGAAGGGAATCATCTGAAGTTTACTTTTTTGTGTTCCCTACTGTCTACTACGGTTGCTGTGGCTCCTATATAACCACCCCAAGGAAATAGGAAAGGAACAGGCAGGGGACTTCTGAAGTGGCTCTGTCCTTGTTTTTTCCTTCCACTTACTCCCTTTTCATGGTGAGCACATAAGGACAGCAGCAACTTCACATGCAGGGTCTGCGGACCCCCTATTTTGGACTCTCCTGTCCTCACGCACAATAGACCCTCCATTACTGGTAGGAGATGTAGGGCAGCATTTGCCCATTCAAAAGACTCAGAATGTAGAATGCTCCCCTACCCCCCAAATCCCAGTTTATTTCCCTGGGCTTCTCTAGAACAAATAAACATCAGCCCAGCAGCAGAGGTGAGTATATGGGAGAAGAAAGAGTTGCTAGGAACCTTGTCATTTTCAATCAGAAATCTCCTCACACAATTATATTGTAGTGACCTGTAATTTGTTCCCATTCAAAGCTTTACATTTTAAATAAATAGCAGTCAATCCAGGAAAGTAGTTGTGTTTAGTGATCCCAGCTGCAAAGGGAAGTGACTGAGGCAAGAGACCTTCATGATGGCTCCAATACAGAAGAGTGTTTAGGAGTGTGCCTAACAGAAAACGTATGAGTAGCAACTTTCTGATTCATTGGTTCTACTCATATGCATGTATTTACATACCTTGCTGAATTGGGGCCTAGGTTTGAGCAATGAGAAATGGAGCGGAGTTAACAAGAAACGTGAACTTTTGTACCACACACCAGGAGCTGAGATATTGCATGGAAATGTGATTTTCCCTTGTTGTCTTGTATACGCTAGGGATGTGATGCTTACCAGGTCTGGTTAACTAGTAACTGTTGGGGGCTGGAGCAGCTCCCTGCCTGTTGCAGGCAGGAGGCTGCTCTAGCCCTACAGGTAGACCACCACGGACAGGGGCTGCTCTCATCCAGAGCAGCCCCTGTCTGTGGGAGGCGCCGCGCAGGCAGGGGCTGCTCCAGTGTCAGCAGCAGGGATTTAAAGGAGTAGTCAATTAACCAATCAACCGATAAGCAAAAGCTTATAGGTTAATGCGATAGACTACACGCATTCCACCACTTGCCAGTAAATTTTTTAGCAGGCTGGCCTGCAGCCCGGCTCAGTCCTGGCTTGCGATGGGTCTGGGACCTACCCCCATTGTGGCTCTGCATTTAAAGCATATTATGAGCCAGACGGGCAGGCAGCCCAGCTCAGTTCCGGCTCGCACCGAGTCCGGGAGCTCAGACCACCCCCTAAACAGGGGCTGCTGCCACCCCAGGCCGCTGCCTCTTTTCAGAGGCAGCAGCACAGGGCGATAGGAAGCCGGTCCACAAGGGGAGCTAGTTCTTAAACTGGCTCCCCTTACAGACCAGCTCCCACCTGGCACCCCGCACAGCTGCCTCTGATACAGTGGCAGCAGTACGGAGTGGCAGGGGTCTCTCAGGAGTGAGGCCGGAACTCACTGGCGGACAGTCCCGCCTCTAGGGACTATAGAATAGTCAACTAACCGATTAAGAATTCATGAGGTTATTCAATTAACTGATATTTAACATCCCTAGTGTGCAGCAGCCTGTGTCCACGGGGAGCCAGCCTGCCATGGACAGGGGCTGCTCCAGTGGGGGCTGGGAGCTGGCAATCAACCAAGCATAGGGCTGGAGTGGGAATCTCATAGGAAACTGTTCTTCCACCTGAATCCCACTTAATCCTAGCTTAGTGTAACATTTAACTAGTTAAATGATTAACTAGAATTTTACATCCCTAATATACACTGGAATATGGAAGTAAAAGTGAGCATGTTAGTGAGATATTAGCATAGTTGCGTGGCCGCTAATAGTGGGCTAATGTTTAGACCCAACTAAGTTCCCTGTAAGCTGCACAGCTATTTATTGAGCTCCGCACAGAGGCTCAGAGCTCCCATGCAGGCAAGAAGCTCAGCTGACCGGCTGGGGAGGGGGGCACGGTCTGAGCAGCTTCAAACAGAGCTGCCTGCTTCAGAGGGAGGAGCTCTGAGATAAGGAAAAGGAAAAAAGGGAATAAGTGACTGGGGAGGAGTTTTAGAGCAGAGGCATTTGGGAAGAGGAGGTGGAGGAGGGACTGAGGAATTGACTGGGCAGAGTTGGAGGGGAGTGGAGTTTGGAGAGTCTTGACTGCTCCAGGAGAGAGAGAGTCAGAAACCCATAACTCTCCTCAACCTGCCTGGGAAGGGAAAGGGGGTGGGGGGAGGAAGCTGACTGCATGGGGTAGGTAGGGGAAAGAGAGGGTGGGTGCTGGCATTGGGGTGAGGTGGAGGCAGGGGGGAGTTTGTATGTGCTGTGTGTCCTGCGGGGAAGGGTGAAGAGTTGGTTTGTGTTGTGTTCTGTAACTCCCAGCTAGGCTGCTGGTGCCCACAAGTCTGAGAAGCAGGATTTTATCCAAGCCCCCAGATGGGGTGGCGGGGGGAGCAGATTGCACAGGAGGAGGTGGGGAAAAGAGAGCGTGGGTGGCAGTCTTCCCTCTAAGCTACATGGCAGCACAGCTTCACAGGTAATTAATCAGCCCTGCCCAGTCAGCTCCCTGCATGGAGCCCTGAGCCTCTAACTGGGTGAGGCTGATTAATCACCTGTGAAGCTGTGCTCCTGCACAGCTTAGAGCAAGGGTGGGCAATAATTTTTGCCCGGGGGCTATCCCAGAAGGGGCAGGGCCTAAACAGGAAGGGGTGGGCTACCCTACCCCCAGACCATGATTGCTCACAGGGCGGGGGCAGAGCAGCGAAGGCTTCTGGCACTCTCCCGCCCCCAGGCCCTAATTGGCTTGGGGGCGGGGGAGCAGCAGAGCCTCTACAGGCCTGATCCACCCACTTTGCAGGCCTTTTTGGCCACCCTTGGCTTAGAGCAGTGTTTCCCAAACTGTGGGCCGCGGAAAAAAATACTGGCCCTCAGCATGGCTGCCAGCAAGGCTGGCCTTCGGCCGATCCGGTTGAATGGGGCCCTGCGCCCCTGAACCCGGAAGTGCTGGCGAATTACAGAGCCGGGGCCGTGCTCCACCAATATGTGGAGCTGGGTCTCTCCCCCGGCTCTGCCTGGAGCGGGCCCAGGCCCCAGCCCCCTTGTGCGTCCTCCCACCCCGCCCCCAGAGCGTCCCCGCCATGTGCGGCTCCTCCTCATCGCCTGCTGCTGCCCATGTGCGGCGTTGCACGTGGGCGGGGAGGATGCCCGGGCGTGACGTGATGTCACGGCCCGGGGTTTTAAAACTCTTCGGAGGCATGTGGCGGGGCCACGCTGGCTCCGGGTTCGGCCTCTGGGGCCTGAGTGCAGCCTCCGGCCCCGCAATGTGGAAGGCAGAAGGTAGGGAACGGGCTTGGGCGGAGGCGAGGAGGCGGCGGCGGAGCGGGAGGGGTGGAAGGAAAAGGGGCTTGGGCGGGGGGAGGGGAAGGCACTAAGGGACAGGGTGCAGGAGAGAGACAAATGCCAGGGGGCCAAGTGCAGACAATGAGGGAAAGGGCAGGAGGGGAGGTGTCAGTGGGAGGGGGACAGGGTGATGCTGGGAGAGGAGAGAAGAGGGGAAGGGCATTGGGGGCTGGAGGAGGAGGTGCTGGGAGAAGGCTTGAAAGAAGGGGTGGGCATGAGGAAGGCCAGGATGGAGCAAATCATGTGTGAGGGCACAGGGGCATGAGGGGAATGGGGCAGAGAGTGGTGCGGGGGTGGGTGTCAGGGAAAAAGAGGGCAAAGGGGGCAGGGGCAGTAAGGGAACGGGGAGGCACCAGGAGGGTGCAAGGCTAAGGGAAGGTGCAGGTGCCAGGAGATTCTGGGGTGAGGAGGAGGGGAGAGCTGGCCACCGGAAGCAGCACTGGACGGGGGAATCGGGACAGGCTGGGGAGATTGCGGGGCCGGTGGAAGCAGGGCTGCCGGGGGGGTGCGAGGTTGGGGGCAGGGAGCTAGCCAGGGAAGAAGCGGCCGCCGGAAGGAGGGCTGGACGTGGGCACTGGGACTGGCCAAGGGAGATTGGGAGGAGAAGCGGGGGAGAACTGGCTGCCTGGGAGGGGTTGGGGGAAGTGGGGCTGGCCAGAGGCACAGTGGGGGGAGCAGGGGGGAAGGAATGAATCGTCCTGTGGGGAGTGGGACTGACCGGCCATATGTAGATCTTGGGGCGCTGCCCCCCTTTCCCCCCTCAAAGCATGAGTTAGTCTGGCCCGGGGATTCTATTGTCCCCCCCACACACACCCCCCTCGAGTAGTTGCGAACTGTCTGGCTGATAGACACACTCATGCAACCTGAGCAGATTTACCAGCCAGGCAGTTCAAAACTACAAACTGATACATCTACTAATAATACAACGCACCTAATGAGAAAATACCAGACATGTTATATGTCTGGTATTTTCTCAGTTTGTTTTTTATGTGTTTATATTTTTGGGCTGCAAAAAGCAGTACTGAAAAAAAAGGATTCCAACTAAAGTAAAAAGTTTGGGAAACCCTGGTCTAACCAGCTTTCTGTCTGTCTTACAATCCATTTATCCAATCCATATTCCTTAATTTGCTGGCAAGAATATTGTGGGTGACCATATCAAAAGCTTTGCTAAAGCTGGCACTGGGGGTTTTGGGAGGACCAGAAACAACTTATTTGAGTATTCATCATTTGATTAATGAATATGCAAATATACATTACCGGTCCTCCAAAAGGTCATGAATGGATTTACTGGCCCCCATGTCAAAAAGTTTGGGAACTCCTGGCTTAGAGGAAACACTGGTGGGTGGGTGGTGGCATTAGGGTGGAAGTGGAGAGTTTGCTTGTGCTGTGTGTCCTGGGGTGAGGTGGGGGAGGGGTGGAGAGTTTGTTTGTGCTATGTTCTGTCTTAGCTCCCAGCTAGGCTGCTGGTGCCTGCAAGTCTGAGAAGCAGGATTTTATACCAGCTCCTGGCTGTGCTGGGGGGAGGAGATTGCACAGGGGTAGGTAGGGGAAGGAGGGTGGATGAGTGCTGGTATCTTTGCAGTGAGGTGGAGGCAGGGTGGTTGTTTAGCCTGGCCTCCTGACTCACTGGCTGCAGTCCTCTCTGGCTGGCTGGATTGGAGGGAGGGTGGGAAAGCAGGCTGCGTGGTGTATGGGTGTCGGGACATTTGCATGATTACATTTCAAACAAAGTTTACATCGGTGTTAATGGCTTAAGAAAGAAAAAGATTCTTTTAACAGAATTTTTTGGAGTGTTGCAGATACCTAAAACGTTGATTTTAATGATTTTTTTTAAATCCTGTGTTACTAATTATCCATGATAAATTGTATTGCAGTAAGGCTAGATCTTTGCTAAAGTTCTGGTCTACCACATAGTCAAAAATAGCAAGTACTAGGTGTGATGCTAATTGTTTTGTAGGCTGAAACCTTATTTGCAAGCTCTTTGAAATATGCAACTGTCTACAAATCCTGAAGCCATGTGTTAATTTGCTTTGGGGTTTCTACTCCTTGAGTTGATGAGACACACAAGGTGAAAGTTTCAAACCAGCAGAACTTTTAACTGTTTTTACAGGTCTCTGTTTCACTTGTTCTTGTACAGCTTGGATCCTAAACAGTCCCCAGAGAAATTGTGTAAGCCTGAGTGAATGCCTTTCATTCTTCTTTCCAGTGTCAGTAAATATTGTATTTGTATTTGCAAGGAGAGCATGACTATTTCTAGTTGACTTACATATTTGTTTAGCATCTTAAATTGGAGCTATGTGTGGATAATATGCAATTTGGTGTGTTTACTAGCTTGAGTTGTTAGAAAGGATCATAGTAGATGTACTCCATGGGTAGTGTTAATTTTCTTTTTAATTAATTTCATATTGAATATCATAAGCATTGATCATTGTTAACTACCCCCTGTTTTACTATATTTTCTTCTACTCCTATGGCACTGTTTATATATATGAATATATATAAATATAAATAAAATGGGTTTTTTTGTTTACATTGGTGGTGCATATCCACACACTACCTCAATATTGGTGTTGCATATGAGAAATTTCAACCTGCCCAAGGCAGGAAAATGTTAGAGGGAACAATGAGACCCAACTATTGTGCTGGGTGCGAATACTGTCATCTTTATGGCTTTCTGGTTTTTAGCATTTGTATTATTGTGAGGAATACACTTTAGCTATTAATACTAGTTGGGAAAAATATATAAAATCTGTGTGTGTGAGAGATACCTAGTCACTTCAAATCCCCCAGACATCTAAAGAAGCTCAAACCAGTTTGACACTTAAATTATCAGAAACACTTTAAAACCTGAAATCTGATTTTTTTTTATCATGTTGGCATTATCACGTCTCCCTTGACCCAACGAGTCTTTAACCTGTAAAGTGAATAGTTGCTTGTTAAAGTATTACATTTCTATTGATTTTTTTTTTTTTTTGGTACTGCAGCCTACCTCATGCTAACAGATAGGGAAGCGAACAACTAGTTGACTATCTGACAAGCAATGCAAGTGTGGGACCAAACCCCGCTTCGGCTCCGCAATTTAAAAGGCAGTAGCAACCAGGCAGCCTGCCCCCTAACTCCTACTGTGTTTTAAGTTGCAGAGCCGCAGCAGGGTTTTGTCCTGCACCCAGCCGAGCCAGAACAGAGCTGGGCTGTCTGTCCAGCTGGTAGCAGCCCCTGTACGCAGGGGGCCCAATGGGGATTTGGGACCTCTCATGCACAGGGACTGCTGTTGTGAAGCAGCCCTCGTGTGGGAGGTCCCAACTTCCTGCTGGGATCCCCCGTGCACAGGGACGGTTGCTGCAAAGCAGCCCCCGGCCTACAGCCGGGTCACCACGGACAGGGGCTGCTTCATGGCAGCAGTCCCTGTGCATGGAGGGGTCACAACTTCTTGCTGGGACCCCCTGTGCACAGAGACTGCAGCTGTGAAACAGCCCCTGCCCATGGACAGGTCACCACAAACAAGGACTGCTTCGCAGCAGCAGCCCCTGCTCCCCCCTCTCCTCCTGCCTCTGAAAGAAGCAGCAGCTGAAGGGGGAGGGTGACACTGCAGAGATGGTGTTGCTGGGAGGGGGCGGGGGGGAGACCGGCTTTTAAGATGCCATAATCTCTGGGTTAGTGGTGAGCAGGGCTTGGCAGCTGGTGCTCATGTCCAGTGTGCTCCATTGCATGGCTATGTACAAGTCAGGTCAAGGAGGACCAGCCAGTAGTCCTCCTGCGAGTTCTGTCTGCTTCGAGGATCCCTGGCTGGCTGACTCATGCCCAGAGCCTGCAGGCAGTTGCTGTGGTTCTTGCACTGAGAGGGTGGGAGGAAGGGGGCTGCACACTCTGTGGCAGCTTCAAGAACACATGCAGAGGGGCTGCACCACCTATGAGGAAAGCGGAGCTGCTGCTTGCTGCCTGTATCTTGAACTTCACTTGCCCCCCACCCCTCAGTAGGAAAGGCAGGTTTTGGGGCACAAGCTTGAGCAAAAGCTGGAGAAAGGGAAGGTCAGAGGCCACGTGTAGCAGCTGGAGGGCCAGGAGGGCAAAAGAGTAGACCAGAGTCAAGGTGCGTTGCTTTCACAGTCCTGGCATGATTTCTCTTAGAAGTAACCTGCCCCCATATTTCGAGCCCTGCATAGCTGTATCCACATCCATTCCATTATCCACAAAAATGGTCTGCAGATATCTGCGGATTTGCAGGGATCTACTCATGTGAGCCCTACATTGTTTCTTTTCGCCCTCTTCAGTTAGACTAACACTTCCACAGGAATGCACACGTGTTCCTAGCTCTATAAATACCCTTCAGACTTACATACGTTCCTCCCCCCCCACACACAACCCCCGCTCACCATTTACACTCAGAATTACACTTTACATTAAAGAATAAAATGAACAAACTGAAATCAGTTAAGAGGCCACAGTGAACACATCAGTCCAAAAAAGGTATAACATTTAGCTAGAGCCTCACACAAGATTTTTGGAATATAATACCTAGATACACTCTCCTAGAAGTGGCTTCTCTAGAGCTGGGGTGGGCAAGATACAGCCTGCAGGCCAGATCTGGCCTGACAATCCTTCTGATTCGGCCCAGACCCCGAGACAGACTCTCTGCCTGCTGCTGCCTGAGGCTGCTCAGAAAAGCTGGCAGCTCCCTCTAGGTGCCACACACCAATGGTGGGGGGAGGAGGAGAGCAGACTTCATGCGCTGCCCCCAACCCCAGGTCAATCATTGCAGCTCCCATTGGACAGTTTCCCTGTTGGGCTGCTGGCTGGGAGCCATGTAAGATAAGCACTTCCCGCCAGTGAATGCCTCTGGCACGCTATCCTCTTCTACTCCCCAGCTCCCTGCCCCAAGTCACCACCCTCTCCTGCCCCAGGTCACCACCCAAAGCCTCTGCACTCCCCTGCCACAGGTCACAACTCCCTCCCAGATCCTGTACCCCTTCCTATACTCCTCTCCCAGGCTAGAATCTTCTCCTGCACCCATACTCCCTCTCTGACCCTCCAGCCCAATCCCCTGGCCCAGGTCACAAGCCACTCAATCACCCGAACTCACTCTCAGACCCCACACATTCCCCTGCACCCCAGTCCCATACCCCAAGCTCCCTTCTGCACCCAACCTCCATCCCAGACCCTGCACCCCTCCATAGAAAAGTGCAGCCCTTGACCACTTATCAAAATCTTGAGTGGCTCCCCCATCAACAATTATTGCCCACCCCTGCTCTAAAGGGATGGCTGGGACGTAATATAAGGAAGCTTGAACTGCCACTGTGGATACAATAGCACATGGGTATTGGAACACTATACATGGGTAGAGGAACACTGGTTAGAACTGTCATGCTGGCACTTTCCATGCATACACACTCCCATGCTAGTATTACACACAAGCTCACGTAGGTGGTGGACAAGCTCCATGTAATAAATGACAGTCTTCATATAAGGATAGTAGAGATATTCCATCCCAGGGGAAGCACTGAGAGACAGAGCTTTGGTTGCAGAGAAGGTATGGTCATAATTCCTATTGATTTAAGCTAAAATTACAGAAGTTCCTAAGCATCTTGTTGTGTGTTCTAACCAGACCCACCCCCCTTTATGGGTGAAAATTATGCTCCCCATACACACAAGGCCAAATATGTATTAGTGATATCTATGTCAAATGACATTCAAATCGTGCCACTGACCACCTCACCTATGCTAATCCATTTTTCTCTGAACAGCTTCAAACATACCTTGGAGTAGTCTCAAACACTCAACATTCTTATTTTCAAAACAATCTGCCATAGACATTTTTCTTTCCTGCTCCTCCTCAGCTTTCACAGCTCAAATACAAGAGCAAAAATGATCTTGGTCTGATACACAGAACGGCTGATATCCAGGTCTGGACTACTGACAGGTCTTTACATCCATAATCTCACAGTCCTTTGTGACTACAAAATGGGAGGTTTATACCAATGGAAGAGAAAGAGAATCTGTCTTTCAATGGACATGCATTTTTTTTTTAGTTTTCTAGTTCTGGAATGTCCCATATACTGCTCCTTAAAAATGCAATACTGTACCAGAAAAGCTACTTTTAATTTTCTAAAATGTTATTAGTTATAATTTCTCTCTCCTTCTGGGTAGACTCATGACACAGAGGAAGACAACTTTACAGTTGCAAGGAATGAAAAATAATACCAGTAAAATTATTTAACACTCCCCAAAGCTTTCAAATTTTTTTTCTATAAAAGATGTGACACATAGAAGTGTGTGGGACACAAAAACATATTTGAGATGACATGCATAACTTATCAGTGATTCAGGATGACTTCTGTAGTGTGGTTAATTCTTGTAACTTTATCATGGGTCTCATAATAATACTCATCTAATGAAGTGTGTTTTAGCCATGAAAGCTTATGATATATTTGTTAGTCTCTAAGGCAGGTGTGGGGAACCTTTTTTTGGACCATGGGCCGCTAACCCACAGAGATATCAGTCAGGGGCCGCACAAAAGTGAGAAGCAAAAAACAACAAAAGCGCACACACACAAAAACTGTTAGGCTATGTCTACACTGGCGGGTTCTTGTGCAAGTACGTCCGTTCTTGCGCAAGAATCCGCAGAGCGTCCACACTGCCCGCCCGCTCTTGCGCAAGGAAATTTACAGTACAGCATGGTAAGAGAGGGCTCCTTGCGCAAGAGCTACGCTCTTTTTTTATCAGGTGTAAGCCCTCTTGCGCAAGAGCTCTTGCGCAAGAGGGCAGTGTGGACGCTCGGCAGGGATTTCTTGTGCAAGAAAGCCCTATGGCTAAAATGGCCATCGGGTCTTTCTTGCGCAAGAGAGCATCCACACTGCCATGGGAGCTCTTGCGCAAAAGCAGAGCTCGCACATGGCAGTGTGGACGTTTTCTTGCACAAGACTTCTTGCACAAGAAGCCGCCAGTGTAGACATAGCCTTACAGAGGCCCCAGCCAGAGCAAAGCCACCCTTTCCTCCCTTTTCCCAGTTCCCCATGCTGGGAAGGGGGTTTTGGAGCTTGCCCAGCTGTGGCCACCCTTTTCTCCCTAAAGGCACCTCATGCAGGGAAGGGCTTGGGGGAGGTTCCCTTCCCTCCCACTCCTGCAAGGGATCTGCCCCCCCCCTCAGGTCCCACATGCCTCCTTAACTGTTAAGGAGGCACTGCTGGCAGTATGTGGCTCCCTACTGCAGCCACACTATTGCAGGGAAGGGAGTGGGGGAGAGGAGCTGGCCCCGCTGTGGCCTCCCCATCCTCCTGAAAGGTACCCCATGAAGGGAAGGGGTTTGGGGGCTCTGCAGCTGCCCAAGCCTGGGAAGCAGTTCCAGCCTCGCCAAAACGCCTCAGGGCTTCAGTACAAGGAGCTTCTCCCTCCTTCCAGGTCTCCTTCGTGTGCCTCTCCTACTTGCAGGAGAGGAACCAGAAGTACCCAGCCGCGTTGCAGGGGAGGCTGGGGGAAATGTTTAAAGTGGCCTCACTAACACTGGTTCAACACTTGATAAGTAACTTCCTTCTTTTCTTTTATATATATATACACCCCTGCCTCTCTAGTTTCCTCTCTAATTCATTTTATGAAGTGGGTTTTACCCGCAACAGCTTATGCCCTAATAAATCTGTTAGTCTCTAAGGTGCCAGAGGACCCTTCATTGTTATTCCAGATAGAGGTGATGTTCACAGTTATACCTAACAGACAACTACACAGGCAACACTAGAACGGCACAACTGCAGTTCTGCAATGTAGACACTGAGCACAGTGATGGAAGGGGTACTCCCTGTGCTGTAGTGAATCCACCTTCCATTGACCTAGAGCTATCTTGCAGGGACTTCCAATGTTTTAAGTGTGTTGCACAGGCGTTGTTGATTTTCAACCCCCTAACTGATGTAACTGGATAGATTTAATTTCCTAGTGTAGACTAGCCCTTAGTAATTATTTAGGAATCCTCTTTAATCAGAGAATCTCAAACACATTTTACAAACATCAATTGATTTAGCCTTACAACACCCAAATATTAACGTGGGTCATTTTTTACATGTGGAAAACTGGCACACAGAAGAGACATGCAGCAAGTTAAAAAACAGACCCAGCAGAACAGTTCAGGTTCCTGAATCCCAGTCAGGAGTTTAAGAAACAAGGATATGCTGCTTCAAATTTCTACGTACATGTCAACCAACATACAGGAGAGATTTCTTAAATGGAAATAAAACTAAATCCCTTAATTAAAATATAAGGGTTTAACTGTATCAATTCAGAAAGTACATTATTAAAAAGCAGGCGGGGGGGAGGTTGTTTTTTTTCTCCATGCTTGGCATTTGTACTCGTACTGCCTAGAAGACAATAATAAGTGTTAATGACATTTACCCCTTCTAATAAAAGTCATTCACACTTCAGTATTATTCTTTGTTATTGCTTAGGACAAGCACTAGTACCTCACTGTAAGGGGGGAAGTCCCCCTGAGATCCCTTAGACTTCAAGAAAAGCATGGTACTAGATAGATGACAAGTTGGATTCTCTGGGGCCTTTCCTGACTCCTAAGTCTCTATGGTCCAAGGTTTCATAATTGCGTGAAGCCAGCTCTGACACATAGACAATCAAAACCACTCCCAAATTTCAAGATAAGGGCAATAGGGGTCTAAACTGGGAAAAGTCTAACTCTATTCAACTGTCAAGGTCTGGAAGAATCCAAGTACTAAGTACTCTCTAATTGAGCTAATCTTAGTTGATATGTGGCTGACTGGGTTAAATGCACTGACCCTTTCACCTCCAAGACCACAATTTGAATTCAGTCAGAAGTCATCAGGAAACAGGACACGCTGTTCTTTAGTAAGCAGAGACACTAATCTTTAGATTTACAGGGGGGCTTTTTGGGGGGGGAGGGGAAGAATGCTGATTTGTCTGTGATTCTGGAAGTAGAGACTGCACAGCTATTCTCGCTAATATAAGGACTTTATTAAAAAGGCCCTTGTACTGCTCACACAGAACCTGGAAATTGGGATTAACCCCTGCATTGTGACCCCAACTACAGCAGAGTTCCTCAGTGTTAGCCAAGTGAACCTACCTGAGGAACAGATGACTATTTCAAATGAGCATGCTCAGTGAGAAGAGTGATTCTCTTGGCATAGGATACATTTTATTCATTGAAAACTAATAATAGTTTAAGAAGGTTTATGCTAGCAAATGTTAAATAGAATTTCTGAAAGGTGAAAATTGTTTTCTCCATTGCTTACCGACCAAAGGTATCAAAAGGCACTCAAAGGCGTCACTCACACCTAAAGAAACACATAGACTGAGGTAAAATGCTCCCTAATCCCCGCTCCGTTTTAGGTTTTTTGATTTCATCAATTATTGTAGACCACCAGAAGCATGAATTTAGGTCTTGGTAGCTAAAGAGTTTTTTGGCTCAGTTTTAAAAGAAACACATAATTCTAATGTATGCCTGACAGACCTTCATTAACAGGCATTTTCACCCTCACTGTCCAGCTGCGTGAAACCACATCAGTCTGTGAGATAACAGTGTGCTCACACTTACCACCCCAATATTGTAAACAACTAATACTACTTCTCTAGTAAAAGAAACAGGCATGGACAGTGTATTTTTTCCTTTGTCACTCTGATGTATCTGAGATTCTCTATTTCTTGTTCTCAGGTACAACTGGGTGGCAAATGCATAAAGGTTGACTATTCCCTAGCACCCACTGTATCTGAGCATCACAAACACCACTGTGGACCAGTTGGGATTAGACAGCTCTCTGCTTCGTTGCAAGAGGCAGAACACCAGCACACAGTATTTTCCCACTTCACATAATCTGAAAACCCAATTTGTCTTCGCATGTTTTCCATGCTCCTAGTGACATGCAATGTGTCTCGGGGGACACATTCAGAGGTGCCTATGAACTCTTGGCCTCTCTTCCATTCTTGCCCTGGTCAGCTAGCATATAAGTGTGTACTGGTATATAAACAGTTAAAAAGTCACATAACATCAGGACGAATGGAGGTGTTGCCACAAAGTCAATGCTACCAAAAACAGCAAAAAGATCTTAGGAAGGTTAGTGCAGATAAATGTCCAAATTTTGAAAACACTGCACAATGGACTAATAGCAACACTGCAGTCCTCCGATACAACACTGCTTCCCTGTGGCTCAAGAGCTGAGTGATGGCTCAGAATCGCTGTGCTTTCCTGCCCCTTCTCAATTCTAAAAGTTTGTTTGAACTTTTCAGCTCAGAGTTTGTGTGATAATCACTGCTGGTTCACAACAGCTGGAATGAATACAAAAGAGTAAGGAGCACAGTACTGGGCTACTGGCCCTCTGTTTCGTGCAAGTGAGGGGAATCACTTTAAGCTGACTTGTGGAAAAGAAGAAAATCTTCCAGCTGATCACAGCTAAGGAGGCAGAGTGTTGTGGGAGGAATGCAAAGGTCAGGAGATAAATGGCATAATGTGATAAAGAGGAGAGAGTGGGCATCGAGGGGAAACTCAACAGAGGTGAGGTTGAAGGAGAAATGGAAGAAGGGAAATGGGAGAAAAGAGCAACAGAGGGAATAAGTGGGAAAGAAAAAAGCAAAGGGCGGGAGAAAAGTCAAGAAATAAAGTGACTGCTGTATATGCTGCGTAAGTCGCATTCAAACGGATGTTTCAAATATTGCCAGGGTTTTGGGGTCTTGGTAGTGAGAAGTTAAACAAAGAGAATACTGGAGTAAATGGGCACAAGTGAATATAAATAACAATAAAAAAACTAATATGAGAGAGAGAGAGAAAGAGAAGGAGAAAGAGAGGGAGAATACGGAGCAGAATATACTGAACCTAAAAAAAAGACAGAATCAATAAAGCCATAAATGAAAGACATCTCCCCTGCCCCTTGAAATAAATTAAATATCAGTGGCAGTCATTAACTGAACAATGGAAAGGCAATTAAATTATTGGGCTAAGACTTGGAAGTCTGACTTCTATTCCACATTCTACCACAGACTTTCTTGGATAAGCCTCCTAATTTCTCCCTGCCTCATTTGATTCCAATCTGTAACAAAAGGATAATGCTCACCTACCTTATGGGGATGTGGCAAGGCTATACATTCATGAAAACTTGCTTTGAGATCTTCAAATTGATGTTGCTAAACAAGTGCAAAGTATTTATTAATAAAGATAGTTCCATGTTAAATATACTTAGAAAAAGAGATAGCCAGACTTAGATAGGAGAAAAAAACCTTTGTTAAATGGACAGTGATCCAACACTGATAAAATACATTTTCATTGTTCTCATGGTAGGTAATTGTCAGCTATCATGTAGTTGAGCCTTCTTACAACCTACCTGAAAGAAAAGCAGAAGAATTTCCTTTGGCTGAAATGGATACAAGTATTTTTGGCTTGTTACTTACCCATGTCACCATTAGATTACAAAAATCCTCTTGGTTTAATTATTTTCATCATCATAAACAGCGTGTTGTACCTATTATCCAATTAGATGAAACTTGCTGTGATAAAATGCTTGTCTTGGGAAAGGAAGCTGACTGCAATTTCATATGACTTATTATTGTTATTAATGGGTAGTGTTGCGTTTAGGAAGTTATGTTACCCTTAACTCACGTATTCTAAGCCCTGCTGATATCTCCAGAGTGTTCATTCTTTTGCTAGCAATGTTTATGTGTTGAATAGAGATTCTTCAACAAACTGCTTACATAAATCCAGGAATGTCTTATATTTATCTTTGACAGCAAAACCATGAATACCTTAGGTCTGGTCTACCCAGCTGCAGCGTCATTGCTATGCCACTGTAGCAATGAAAGTGTATTCATACCTTTAGCTAGGAGTAGGCACCATGTCATTCTAACAGATGGGAATAGACAGGAAAGCCATGTAGCATAGACATGCATTCTGTTCAAGGAGGGCAATGTTTTCTATCCTGAGCTTCAGTATCAATGGTTTATTAGAATCTGCCATAGGCAAATCCAGTTGTGAGCAATATTTAATTTTAAGGATAATTAAATAATGTCAATAGCCACATCAGGTTAATAATTCACCCTGTAGAACCAACATGAAGACACTAAGAGATTATGCAAGGGGCTGGAAAGAAAAGAAGAAACACAACATTAAAAAGTCTCCCATTACAGTTCTTTGCTCTCTCAAACCCTCTATTACTCTTGATGCAAAAATGCGTCAAAAGAACAATCCATTTCCCCTCTGACGCAGATATAATCAGGCCAGTAAGACAGAACAACCTGATCTTCTATCTTCTTTAGGCGCAACTGAGAATTATAATTAAGGGGCTTTAATTTACAAAAATAGTAGAATATTGTCACCCAAAGATAACCTTACCCATGTACGAGCAGACTTCTGATAAGGTATGGGTACACACCATAGATTTTAAAAAATATCTTGCTAAACAGAGTTTGATGGTGCAGTGTTTTTTAAATATAGAGCATGTGCAACTTCAGTGAGAGAGTGTGCTGTTATCAGAGAAGTGTTTGTGGAAAAACAACAATCTATCTTATTTGACTCCCTTTGTGTATTCAGCTGACTTCAATGACTTTATCTCTTTGTACTCTAGTTAGCCAGCCGAGCTATCTACAGCAACGGGAGTCTATTCTGGATCATGCAGAAGCAGTGGAATTGTTAACTAAATGCCTATGGTAGGAGTTTTGCAGACGGTGAGCAGGAGGGCACAGAGGATACCTAGATTCAAATTCTTGAGGTCTGTGCTTAAACTTCCCCATTTGTAAAACAGGGATGATATATACTTATCTCTCTAATGATGTGATACTGTGAGTATTAATTGCTCATGAAATGCTTTTAAAAGTACTGAATTGATATTAACAACAACATCAAATCTTTATTTCTAAAGGATCAGAATCTACAATCCCTATTCACATTAAGCAGTTCTTTATGGTCCAACTGAAATCAATGGAAACTAAGACAGAGTACCCTCAATGTGAGTTAGGGTGCCAGAATCTAACACAGCCTATTTATACTGGTTGACAGAACTCACTGACACAAAGATGGATTCACCTTGTGCGTTCTCAGCGAGATGCTCTACAGTTCTGTACCAGAATACTAGAATAAATAAAGCAAATTAATTTCTTGTGGTAGACGACAGGTTAACAGCCCTATATTTACCCATAGAATGGATACAACCCAGACACGTTGTGGGTTCTCTGGGATCACACCCTAGTAATGAAAAAATAGTTTAGTCTTCCACCTTCACACTTCTGCTGAGCCTGCTTACCAGACTGTCAATCAGTGTCAATTTTAATGTGTACATCTGTGCACTAGGAACTAGGTAAAGACCACCATCCACTGTGCGCTGACCACTGAACAATTTACAGGCATTAATGACTTTCCATTACTTGCCTAGAGTCTAACACTGGTGAAAAATTCCATCACATTACTAGTCCCAAGAGCTGCCAAGCTTATTGAGGGTCATTACCATTATAATGGCCCATTAAGAGTTTGGCTGAACAATGCAACAAGTCAACTCATAAGCATAAAAAAATGCTACTCGTCCAAGTTACTTTTTAAGTTCACAATTAAAGACAAAATCCCGCAGTAGACAAAAACCAGGGGGAACATCATCTGTGTGGAAGGCAAACATAAGCAGCAGCATAGCTCAGCAGTCCAACTTGCTTACCACTGGTTGCTTTAGGTGTGCCACTCTGTTTCTTTTTAAATGGTTCTGGAATACAGGTGGTTGGAAATTTTCCTTCAAAATTTTATTGATGGCATTCTGTGGGAAAACTTTGAATGTACTAATTTACCTTTCCGTTGGGACAATCAAAACATTTTATTTCATATCAGCTCCAGTCAATACAACCAAAACATGTTGGTTTCTTGAAC
This sequence comes from Pelochelys cantorii, assembly GCA_032595735.1. Taxonomy (NCBI): domain Eukaryota; kingdom Metazoa; phylum Chordata; order Testudines; family Trionychidae; genus Pelochelys; species Pelochelys cantorii. The sequence goes on from CM064330.1 coordinate 109,978,195, forward strand.
CAAACTGACCCGTTTAGTTTCAGGTCAGTTTGACATTAGTCTGTGTTTGCCTGAGCTGTCATGATGCTTCATAGGCATTTTCTATGTCAGGTGCCTCATGCTTCCATTCTCCTTTATGGGTTGAGGTCCCCAGCTGTGATTATATCTCACTCGATGCAGTACATTCTTCCCTCTCGTTGAATCACTGTGGTGCATTATGGGAGTTATTTTACCAAGATGTACTTTGTTCAGGTGAGGAACTCAATGCAGAGAAGAAAATTGAGGCACTTGAACTACAACTTCCACCAGACTCCACAGCAGCTTAGGGGAATGCAGACTAATGTCAAATGAAGCCAAGCAAAAGATTTTGTTTTGATTTCTTGAACTGCAGTATTTCAGTTCAGGAACACTAAAATGCTTGGTGTTGACTGAAAATTTCTAAATAAAGCATTTTGATATTTCTGAATCAAAGATTTTCACATTTCACTGTTACATGAACATTTTCAGTATTTTGACTTTTCATCCTGATTCTGAACAAAACAAAGTACTGAAATATCAGAATTAGCACACTGGATGGAAACCAGCTCTATTCAGGAATAACTCTTTTAGGCCTATGTAATTGCTGAATGTTGAAATTTGGATCCAGAACTAGGTGTATGGAGATCAGCAATGGTCACGGCCGCTCTCCACCTACATCATGCCTTAGTACTCCCCTTCATTAAAGACCTAGACTATGGACAAAATGATGGACAGCAAATAATGTCATATCATGACAAAAGGGGCAGGTCTGGAGTAAACCTGAGGTGAAGAGATTGTGAGAAAGAGGTTGGAAGCAAGCAGCCAATCACAGTGCAGGGAAAGTTCAGTCACAGGTATTGTAAGTTCTCAGAATATCTAAAGGTACGTCTAGACTACAGGCTTTTTTCAACAGAGGCTTTGTCGACAGATACTGTCGACAAAGCCTCTGTCGAAAAAGAGCATCTAGACTACAGCCAGTTCTGTCGACAAAGAAAGCCGCTTTTTCGATAGAGAGTCTAGACGCTCTTTTGAAAAGGCACAGTGTGGATGCAATAGCGCCTTTTTTCGACATAAATCTGTTGAAAAAAGGTGTTATTCCTCGTAGAATGAGGTTTACTGCCGTCGACAAAACTGCCACATTCTGTCGACTTACTGTCGACAGAACTCGGCGGTAGTGTAGACACAGGTATAGTTTTGTCGACAAAAGTCCACTTCTGTCGACAAAACCCTGTAGTCTAGACACACCCTAAATGTCTGTGCCTGAAGCTTCCATTGTTGCTCCTTCCTACTGGAATCTCTGGCTGGTTACTATCTGCACATTTTCCCCAAGTCAAGAAGAGGAGCAAAAAACATCTGAGTCCTAGTTTCCCCAGCAGTGCTGGGACTTGCAGCCCCCGGAGCAGGTGGGGGAGGGGGGAGTCTCTTCCCTGCCCGGCCCAGCCATTTACCTGCAGGCTGTGGCTCTGGGGCAGGGGCAGGCAGAATCCAGGCTGCCAAGGGCTGGCTCCAGCCTAGCTGGGTGCAGAGGGGCGCCGGGGAAGGGGCTCTTCGCCCCCGCACACAGCCCGTGGGGAGCAGCATGGCCGAGAAGGGGCAGTCCCAGGGACATACATGCGCCTCTCCCAACCCAGCAGGAAACCGAAGATGTTGCTACAGCCACACGGCTGAGGCTGGAGCCACAGCATGAGCTCCCTGCTGCACGGGGGGAGGGGCAGGGCTGTGCTCCCGCCCTGCGTGCCAGTGAAAATCGGCTCACGTGCCGCTTGTGGCACACGTGCTGGGGGTTGCTGACCTCTGCGCTAAATACGGTAGTCTTTAACTATAATACTCACTATTGTGAACTCAAAATGCCAGTGGCTAGAATACCAAGTGTTCCCCTACAGAATCTAACTTCACCACCTTCCTCCACTAAAGAAAAAAGTGATTTGCAATGTATTTATTTAAAGACCAAAATATAAAAGGTAATGTTAGGTACCAGTGATTTGATCACAGTCCTTCAGGCTTCATTAAACATGTTTTATGAAGTGGTCTCTCTCTTTCCCCTCATATACCCTATTTCCTAGCTTTAATATAAACAAAATTAGAGAGCTAAAACTAATAGACAGACTTGACTAAGTCTCTTGCAGTATGTCTTCATCTGCCCAGCAACACAATCTACAGCCAATTGCAAACCAAGTCAATATGTGGTAAGACTTCAACAGCCGCCCTTAACTCGCCTCAATAATTATTCTCTTTAACTGACATAATATTCAATATACTGTTGTTGAGTGCAATAATGGTAAAATTGATGCCTTGAGGACTACAATACGATTGAGTTTTAGCCAGATAAACTGACCTCTAGCCTAATGGTGTATTATGGGGCTTTACACAGTTCAGATGCATGGTGTGACTGTTTATAATCTTCTATATCATTATATTACATGCTATTCTTGCATGTCTTCAGATCCTTCCAACAGATAATTGCCTGATTCTGGAACACATAAGTGAGAAGAGCCACTGACTTCAGGGAGATTCCTCTTGTCTGCAAGGATTACTGAATCGGGTCCTATCATTGTAATGTTGTTTCAGACTGTATATTTTATTCTTGGTTTTTATTATGGTTAAAAATGAACAGTTTGCCTCTTCAATAGGCACAAGTTTGTCATATGGAACTATCTGAATTCAGGAATTTAAAATTTAATGTAAAGCATACATGGCATCACTTAAAAATATCCATATTCTGTCAACAGTACAAGCCACATATTAGCAACTACAGCATGTACAAAGACACACTGCATTAATGTTTTCTGAAAAGATCAATTCTAATTTCTGAAACTGAGTTAAAATCATAGCAGATTATATTTTACATTTGGACACCTGTAACATTTAGCTTTTCAAAAACCCATAAAGAATGCCAAAATAATGTAAAAAACTTGAGAAGGGTAGCAGGACCTCAACGCAGTAGTTAGCCTTTTATTCTTTTTTTCCCTTAGACTATTCTACAAAGCAGAACTGTTTATGATGAAAATCTTTAGGAGTTTTAAGATATATCATGTTTTCAAAGAAATTATTAAGGACTCTGTGTAATTCTGTGCAGGCTAATGTGCTTCCTCTATAGAAAGGACATTGCATAAAAAAGGCAATAGAAGAAATAAGCACTGAAAGTTCCTTTGGGCAGGAACAAAGACTCCTCTGTGTTCTGAACCATGCCAAGTATGTTATTTTTGCCGAAATAAATTAATAAAATAAATAAAAAAATCCAATAATAGTAATCTTCAAAATCAAGGTTGGCTCATTTGGGTTGTCCAAATTATGGGTTTAAATGTGTAATGTGTTGAGCACCCCCAACTTCCATGGAAGCCTGTTGCAATTTGCCCGTTTGAACAGTTAGCATAATAAATCATCTTGGCATATTTTAATGCAGGTGACTGGGTGAAAAGTAAGCATAGAAATGCCACTTTTTTTGTGACTAAATCAAGCTGTTACAATTTTACTAAGGGAACAGATTTACACACCACATTTTAAAAAGTCAAAGCGTAGCTTTTAACCATGAACTTATATAAGGAAATGGCTTTTTAATACCTTATAGGAAAGCCCCCTCCCTCAAAAAAGAAGGAAGGAAGGAAAAGTTGAAGTAGCAGTTGCACTGGACTTCAGATTATAGAAGTTGAGAGGTAGCCCCCGAAAACATGTCAGTTGCCTTAATTGATTAAGTAAGGCTTAGAGCTAAGTAACCTCAGTATTTACAGTATTCAAGGTATTTCCTACCTTAACTGTAGGGAACTAAAAGGAAATATTGTGGATGCTGAGAAATCTGTATCTTAGGTAAAACTAGGAAGTTTTACATGCTGTACCATGGTCATCATCTGCCACACATGTCATATACATCTGTTATATATTGACCTAAAGAGCCACAATTAAAAGACAGATTTTTAGTAAAATAAAAGCTTTTTGAGTATACAACTGTTAGTAACTTCAACATACAAAATAATGGTCAGCCAAACCATTTCAGCAACATGCTTTAAACCTTTTCTTACCTGAAGGATATAGCCCCGCACATAGTCTCGAAGTGTCCAGCCTAAGCCATGCAGGATGTGCAGCACCTCTTCCTGCTTCAATACACTGAAGAGTCGGTCCAGCAGTATCTTCAGTCTCACAGGCACAGCCTGGGTACCATAGAGCATCAGGCTGCTGATGTCAAACACTACGTTGGACTGCACAATCTCCACTTGGGTAGGGTGATACAGATGCTGAGTGCTAAGTTTGTCCAAAGCTGACAGACACAGGTTGGGAGGAAGAGTAGAAACAGAGATGGGGAGAGAGGAAAATAAAAATAAAAGTAAGATTATTGAAGCATATCTAATATTTTGTCAGAGTGAATCTTCCATAGACACCAAGTGTATTTTCTTTACTACAGATTAAGCATTAAGCTCAAATGTTCAAGAGTCTCCACTAATGTTTCATACTTAGGTTTTTTCGTGCCATGCTGGTTTTCAAAGATGCTGAGGACTCACAGTTCCCATTAACGACAAACAGAGTTCCAGGCACGCACAATCTCTGAAGAATTAGGTATCTCACATTGGGTGACTAAAATTTGAGCCTTAATCTACAGAGAAAAGAATCCACTGCAATGTTTTAAAAACTGCTGCCACATACAATTGTAAACTGGAGTAATCAATTCATTGCTAACTGAACTACAGGTGGAGCCTCTCTAGTCCAGCACTCTGTGGTCTGGAGACATTGATGGTCCCATATGATTTAATTAGCTGGATGCCCACTTATCCTGGGTGTGGCCAAGTTTCCTGCAGTCCCATAAAATTTGTTTGCAGCCACCAGTCCTGGCTCTCAGTGTTCTGTGCTGTTATTTACCTCTGACTTAGCCCTAAATGTCTTTTAAGAGCCCAATAAGCAGTGAAAGTATTGGTAATGCTGCTAGACAATATTGATCTCCCATGGTTCGGCAAATTCTCTGGTTTGGTGTCAGTCAGGTACCAAGAGTGCTGAACTAGAGAGGTTCAATTAGTAGCTGTTAATTATTGCACTGGAAAAAATACGAGTTTCAATTCAACTTAGAGCTCTTTTGTATGATTTTTACAATCAAAAGACATTAATAACAAAGGAAGTTTTCCAGAGGCTTGAGCTTTATTTTTGGTTTGCTGGGAGGAGCATCTAGTAATTCTTTATCTCATTATGTGATGTTTAATGTGATGGAGTTATACATGGCATCATTTCAGCATATACCATTTTGCTGTCAATTTCCTTTCCATTTTATGGATTCTATCACAGCACCTAAACTTTCAGACGATTGTCTTAAATAGAACTTTTTGAGCATTTAAAATAATATTGTAGTCATTCCTCCTGTTATAGTACTAACAGTACTAACCTCCTATACTTTGATTTCTTCTTGAATTCACCAGAGACTTCATGTACTCTTGATAAATTGCTTTCTTACATCCAGATTGTAAAGGCCCTTATCATTTACCCGCTAGTTTCATTCAACATATTTACTCCAAGGAATATTTTTGTCAAAGAGTTCTGGTTTCCTCATACTTTGTTTCTTACAACTGATTTGTCTGATCTTGCCTATTCTAGTGGTTAAAGCAACTTTGAATAAATAGTTTTAAATGTAAATTTAATATTCATGAAAAATAAGGGCTTAGCAAGCTTGGGAATTGAAGTCCTATGTCTTTCCACCAGGTATTATTATTATATTGCAGAAAAAATGAAGGGTAGGATTCCTGTTACTCTTCCAGTGCTCTTTAACTATTTGGCTTTAGGATGAGCAGCTCATTTATAATCTAATGAATATGTTAGATTAAAATATGAAGAGTTCAAGTACCCCCAATTGTGTTTTTCTTTTCCACGATATTATTTGTAAGATAGTTACACTGTTAGTACTACAACAGATATATCAAAGTACTTCATGAAGGAAAAAAAGGATCTAGAAATTAATGAATTGAATGTGTGCATGTATTGGGAGTATGACGACATGTATATGCCTAGTGGGTAAGGAAAAGAATGGAGTCTATTTCAGACACATCACAATGAATATTTGGAATGGAAGAGCAAGGTATGAACACATTAATAAAATCTTAATGACAGTCATAGCACCAACGATAGTCATAGCAATGCTCCCGTTGGCCTCACACTGTAGGGACAGCAGGGAAACTTGAATCAAGGTACATCGACTCCAGCTACATAATTAACATAGCTGGACATGCATATCTTGATTCAACCTTCCCCTTTAGAAGGTTCAGGCCTGGCCTCTGAGGCTACGTCTACACTACGAGTTTTCTCGGGAAACAATATGCAAATGAGGGACTCATTTGCATGAGTTGCTATCTCATTTGCATATTTTCTGCCGATCCATTTTTGCGCTGGGGTTTTTGCACAAAAACAAGCAGTGTGGGCATTTTCTTTTTGCACAAAACCCCTTTTTTTCTGCAAGATCCTTCGGCCCAAAAAAGGGGTTTTTGCGCAAAAAGAAAATGTCCACATTGCTTGTTTTTGCGCAAAAACCCCAGTGTAAAAACAGATCAGCAGAAAATATGCAAATGAGATCATGACTCATGCAAATGAGTCCCTCATTTGCATATTGTTTCCCGAGAAAACTCGTAGTGTAGACGTAGCCTGAATGAAAACAGTTAAATGACCTAAGATCACAAATCCATGCCATTGCCAACAATAGAACTTGTCCCCTTAGTCTCTGTCATGTGCTTTAACAACTGCATGATACTCATAAGGAGAAGCATGTTGCTTTTCGTTAAATAAAATAGTTTAATTTAAAAATACATGCAATTCTTGTCTCAAAAAAAAGTTGCAATTCCCAAAGGGTATGTCTACAGAGCAAAGCTATTTCGAAACAACAGCCATTATTTTGAAATAACTTTCCTAGCGTCTACACAAGCCAACTGCTATTTCGAAATTAATTCAAAATAGCGGAGGGCTTATTTCGAAATTGGTAAACCTCATTCCACGAGGAATAGCACCAATTTTGAAATTTCTATTTCAAAATAAGTGCTGTGTAGATGCTTATTTCGAAATAGGGGGCCTCCAGCCCTTCCCAGGGTGCCCTGCTGGCCGCCCAGGCCACGAGGTAATTTCTGACCTGATGCCCTGCCGGAACCAGTTCTGGCTGGCCTTAAATGTGATTCAGCGCATCCAATCAGTGTGGACATGCTATTTTGAAATAGCAAAAAGCTATTTCGAAATGCATTTTGTGTCTAGACACGGTATTTCGAAATAAGATATTTCAAAATAATGCTGTAGTGTAGACATACCCAAATTGACCCAGGTTAGTAGTGACTGAAAGTTGTTTTCTTCTAGTGACTATTCGGGATTATGCAAAAAGTGTGGTGGTCTTGGTTCAGTTCCTAGTAGAAATTGCCCATCTAAATAACCACTACCACATTTGAGACCAAAAGCCTCTGCCAATCATGCCTGGCTTTTGCCAAGCCAGGCATGGAACAGACAAGAAGGAGAGGAAGTAACAAGAGGTCCTTCCAGAGGACTAAAAAGCACACTGTCACAACACTGGGTAACAGCTTTTACAACCAACAGCGTACTTATCCCACAAATAAAAGAGAGGGTTTCAGTCTCTAGGGCTCTCAATCAAGCACTAAATTCACTTAACTGGTTTAATTTTTTTTTAACAAGTTGACCATTAGAGCCCTAGTTAGTATCTTAAAATTGGATGAGGAGTTGGTTCTGAATTTGTTTATATTTCACGATAACGATCTTCAATTTGAAGTCGGGGCCTTTTACTGTGTATTATAATAACCACAAATAAAGACATTGCATTCCATTCTTTTTAAGCACAAGTCAGAAGGGACATTGAAAAATATAATTTATAACAAAAAAGACATATTTTTCCATGGCTGTGTCACAAGAGTGTTCACAGAGTAGAGGCAAACACCATTCTACAGACTGAAATGAAACACAGGCATGGGGAGAGGAAGGAAGTGCATTTGTGCCAGCACAAGGAATAATTGTGTGGCCAACAGCTGGAATTTTTGTGGCTCATTAATTAATGGAACCACTTTTCACTGCACTCAAGTATGAAACTAAATAATGTAGAGAATGCAACCTTTCACCATTATTTATAATCTACAAAATTATATCCTGTTTAGAAAAAGACTATTAAAAATGGCGAAGCAAGAACAAAAAAAGGAAAAGTAACAAGGAGAAATACTGCATCTCAGGGAGCTGTAGCTGCTTCTGCTTTCTAAAAATACATAAAAAAAGCATGAGAAACTCACCGGGATGCATTTGGAAAGTCTTTTGAACCTAAGTGACTATTCCCTAAACCTTATTATACCCAATTTCAGTATTCCAGCCTGGAGCAAAAGAAGCACTTTGTTTTTGAGGTGCCTTCCTTCAAATAAGCCTTAACATGGAAATAACAGAGCCCCTAAAATTGATAAAGATCCCACTACTCATTTTGTAAAGTTGAGGGTGTTAATTTCCATGTCCTGGCAAAATTTCAATTTGGGTAATAACATTCTGCCTCCCTGAATTCCCTCTCCAATTTCAACTGGCTATGGCATTATTCTTCACTTCCTGTCTTAAATCGTTCTCAAGTGATGCTATGTACTAATAACTACTGCATTTCACCTCAGAGAGTCTGCATCTTAAAGGTGAGTAAATGTATCTTTGTTGGTTCTATACATAAGAGGATTTGTTAAGTGCTTTGGGACCCCCCATGATGAAAGACACTACGTATCTGAAAAATCACATAAGCAGGTATTTCCTTATTAAAAAGGCACTATTGATTGAAATGCCATAAAAATACTTTGAGACATTTTGGCCCAACTGAAAATACCTATGTACATCTAACAATTTCAGTGGAATAAAGATTTCACCCAGAAAAGCCAAACTCCTTAATGCTCATGTTACTTTTGAAAGAACACAAGTTATCTTTTAAAAGCCATGTGTGTGTTTGTGGTTCAGTATGTTAAGTTTAGATGCTAAGACTAGGAAGTCCCATCCCATTAGCACTCTTTTTTAATGGCTGATGCTGCCCTACAGAGGAAAAAGAGGTCTAATGAATCTTAAAATAACATGCTTTGTGAGTAAAGAAGTCAGCTTTTTTTTGTATGGAAATGCCCTGTAAAAGGCCCTTGTATTTTACTAGAAAAACATACCATGAAGTAATATTTCTGCATACTATTTCTAAAGTTTAAATGCTCATTTAAGGAATTATAACTAGTGAAAAAAGGAGACAAATAAGTTTTCCTTAAGCACTAAAGTTCGATTAACTTGTTAAATAATTGTACGCACTGTTATTTCAGCCATCTTGGTCTGAGCAGATTAGAGAGACAAGTTGGGTGAGGTAATAACTTTTATTGGACCAACTTCAGCTGGTAAGAGCCAAGCTTTTAAGCTATTCAGAGGAGAGCTTTGTGTAGCTCTCCCCAACAGAAGGTGTTCCGACAAAGGACATTATCTCATCCATCTTGCCTCTCTTGTAAATTATCGTAAGAACTGGGAATCTCTTCTCTCTACTCTCAGCTGGTTCACACACAACTGGAGGCTGGGTCTAAACTACTTTAGAAAAATTTGGCTAATATGTAACTTTACTATGTAATGCCAACAAAGTCCTATAGATTTTAATGAGACACTGCGTACTATGATTCAAATTGTAAATGGGCCCGTTGGAACGGAGACAATGTCAGTCTTTTGACATAACCATTTGTAGCATTCTTACTGTACAAAATTTCAGCCAATGTATTAGCCTGTCCATGTGTACTAAGTATTCTATGCCAAAAGCTTTGGACTCAGTTATAATTTATCAAAGTTCAAACTTTAAATGTTCCATTTGTGGGGGGTTTTCAATTGTAGTATAAAGTGGGGAAAATCTACTTTCCCATTTATGTTTTATTGGTTTTGTGGGACCTTATACAAGTCAAAGGATATTAAATACAAAAGGTATATTAAATAACATCATATGACTTGTTCGATTTATCAAATGCCAGAAAGCACAGAGTAAGACTTTCACTTCATCCATATCTCATCCAGTTATGGTGAGGCCCACTGACCTGGGACCCCTCATTCCAAGATACATAGGGTGAGTTCAGGCTGAAGTGAAAGCCTTACTTCTGAATAAATTCATCTTTTTCTCTCTCTCTCCCTCGCACATACACACAATATAGCTATAAAAGCTTCAGAGGGGTAGCCGAGTTAGTCTGCAACAGGAAAAACTTAAACAACAAATAGTCGGTAGCACTGTAAAGACTAATAAAACATGTGGACAGTATCATGAGCGTTCGTGGGCAAAACCCACTTCTTCAGATGACAGGAGTGTTGGAAGTCCAGATCCAAGAATAAATAAGGGGAGGGGGGGACAGAGAGGGAGGGAGAGAAGGAAAAAAATGGATGGGAGGAAGAAAAAAAAAGAGACAGTGAGTAGATAAGCTTTAGAGGGATAGCTGAGTTCATCTGTAACAGGAAAAACTTAAAAAACAACAAATAGTCTAGTAGCACTTTAAAGACTAAACAGTTACAAGAGGCTGATAAGAACCATTAGTTTGCACTTGGAAAGGAAGATGACCAACACCAGATTCTACACATACATTAAGAACTATTAGCACCTTTATTGTTTGTTTGGTTGATAATGTGTAAGCCATCCGATATCCCGATTCATACCATTTGCATAAGAATTAAACTTGTGAATGAAGTTAAGTTCCAACCCTGTGTATTTGGCTCGTGGAATTGGTCTGAAACAAAACAGCGACTTTGAGATCCATTAATGAATGTCCAGGAAGATTAAAGTGTTCTCCAACAGGTATTTGTGTATTGCCTTTTCAGATATCTGATTTGTGTCCATTAATTCTTTCCAGTAGAGACTGTCCAGTTTGGCCAATATACATTGCAGTAGGACATATAGGTATAGGCATATAGCTATAGATATAGATACTGGTATATAGATTTAAGTCTCTCTCATACATTTTTGAACAAAGTTTGAAGGAGATTTTCCCTGACTGAGTACAAAAGTATCATACACCTTTCTAGTAAAAATATTTAGGACTTCTGGAGTGGGGAAAGCAGGCCTAGTAGAAGTCCATGTCTCCAAAAAGATCAAGTTTCTAATATTTACTTTTGGTGCATCCTCTTCTGGGAGGGCTGGGGAAAGCTTTTTCTTGGTCTGGGTTTCCAGTAGCCTAGTCCAATATCTCACAGCTACAGTTTTGTATAGTAAGAATACTACACATTTTAACATGAAAAATATTACTGTTTAAAATGGATCTCATTTCCATATGCATCTTAATCTAGATCGAACAGTTTTTTCTATTTATTTTATTGAAGCTCCAACACCACCACCCCTCACCTACCCCAGAAATACACACAACACATGAAAAAAATATACAAATAAAATGTTCTGGTTTAGGCTGCTTGTTTTACCCTAGGTGTAACTCCCACATTAAACTGCTGTATTTCCATGACTAGCTGAATGATTCACATTTCAAGGAGCCTTGCAACAAATGGGAGATTTTATAACATTTATTTTAAATTGAGCCAAGCCACTTTCTGAAGCAACAAAACTTGGCAAGCATGTTAAGTATACAAGACTCACATGGCAAAGCTCCATATTACTGTTGCAAGACAGTGTGCAGAACAATCAACATTGGATGAGGAAACAGAGCAATCTCCACATACACTAGTGTGTAGCACACTTTGCTATAAATTTACTTTACTTGAATGGTGCAAGTGTTTTGGAGTTCAGATCTATTTTTTCCAATAACCTATCCACCCACCTATTCAAAATTAAAAGACCTCTTCAAGGAGGAAATGCAGCACACGAAAGAGTAATTTGATGTTGGGATGGGCAAACTACAGCAATCATAAAGGTGGTCTAGAAGTATCTTCCCTCTGGGACAAATTGTAATAATACCTGCTCTTTGGCACAATATGGTACTTTTCAAAGGTGAAAAATTTGCTTTGTAAGTGTTATCCTTAGCCAGGAACAAAAGGTGCCCATAGGCAAGATATTCAGCAATATCCAGAAAAGGGTATAAATGCTCTTACAGGTCAAATAATCTATCCATCCAACCTTCAGTTCAAACAGCAAGAGAACATGAATACTTAGATTGGAGAGATGACCATTCTGATACAGTGCAAACAAAGCACTGGGCATGAAATGGCATCCTTTGGCCATTTCCATTTCACCCCCATTCTTGATGCTGTCCCAATTTCATCCACTTTTAGGAGACAATCACTTAGTCACTCGATTTTGAAACATTGATGAGGGAGAGCAACAACAACATTTTCTTATCTGGAAGCAAAAGCAACTTTTCTAGTATTTAAGAACTAGTAATGGAAACCATTTGCCAAATTCATTTAGTCTCTGACAGAGGAACACATATGTGATCTCTTAATTTACAGCTTGCATGTACAGATGTTCGCACTTAGTTAAAGGTTTCTTAATAACTTTTTAAAAATAAAAGTGTGTTGATCATGGGGGTTTTATACATATCCAAACAATATGGCTAAATTGATGAATGCCTGTCTTAATGGCTCACGAATGACAAAAAAACAAAAAAAGCAGACTGCACTTCAGTTGCAAGTACACAGAATAAATGTTATTTAAAGTGTCTGAATGAAATCTTTCATTAATTTCTCTCTCTATGATCTGATTCCAAGTTGAAAATTTTAGATTGCTACTAGGTTTATGTAGCCGAAAGCAGAACCACTGTGTGTTCAGAGACATTGCTTTGCTGTCTGTTTTTTTTTATCCCTTTGCAAAACTTTGAACCCCATCCAGCTTTGACACACTGCCTCTTCAGTTAATAACTATCAAGTTTCCCCTTGTCTCCTGTCTACTTTTCTTTGAGGCAATTGCGCACTCAGCACCCCGAGATAATAACACACATCTATAAGATAAAAGCAATGGCATTAATGTAATTGTCTGCCTTTCTCTCCTTAGCCTAATCTTTTTTTTCCTTCAGTTTTGACTGCCTGTGTGACACCTGTTTTTGTCTCCTCTGATCCTACGACAGGTTTTCCGCTGACAAGGTTTTTGCCTGACAGAGATTCTGCCAGACAAGAACATAATAAAATATGAAGAACTGCTTGTCAGAGTTTCTGCCAATGCTCACATGAAATAAGGGGGGAAAAAATCCTGACTATTTTTTAAGGGGCCCTGTGATGGTCGCTTTTGGCCTGTCAGGAAAACAGCCTCCCAGGCTAATTCCTGCAAGCCAAACAGGTGTTTTCTTTTATGTATGTATGTATATATGTATGTGTGTGTGTATGTATGTGTATAAAATGTTTTTCATCGATACTGGACGAAAAAGTTTCCCCTAAATTATTGCTTGTAAAATGAAGGTTAGAAGGAACTTTGACAGTTTGGAGAGACTCAATGAGAGGGGATATTTTTTAAACTCAAGAGTGAACCTTAAAAGAAAATTAAATTAAAAAAACAGTTCTTTTTTCCCTGTTGATGTCTGGTATGATCAAAGGGACTTAACTGCTATGAGAGATAGGGGAGCCTCTGTCTATTCCCAGAATAAAATATGGACTATTAAACATTCTCAGGGTGAGCAGGCTGTCTAAGTGAAAAACCAGGACACCTGTCACTGAGGGCAGGGAACGGTCAGGGAGGTTTATATGGGGGGAGGAGGTAGAGAGAGGAGGGAATCAGGGAGAGAGAAAAAAACTCAGTGCTCACTTTCCTCCTACTCTTCAAAAGCAAATCCCTCTTGCTCTTTCCCTGCCACTGTGTGGAGTTGATATTCTAGGTGTCAACATGTGGCAGGCTTGGTAAGGATGGTCTTGTGGCATGTCTACATTTAGCAAGCAGTCTAGTTGGCTGATGTTCCCTTCAGGTGGCCAGAGATTGCAGGTTACAAAATGAGGACAATGCTGTTTTCTTAATTGATAAGGATAACCACGAGAAATGTGGCATAGTTACCTTAAATGCACTAGTATAACCATTTTACCAAGAAGAAATGGCCACTGCTGACTAGCGCGCAGGCCTACATTTTAAAAAAAGTAATGTTGAGGATAAACAGTTTGTAACAGACGTTACTTCATTTCATGCATCTAGGTTCTTTTGACTACCCATTCATCTTCCAGCCTTCTTCCTCCTTGCCCAACATCTATGCCTCCTCTGTGCCCATCCTGAAGCATCCCTCCATCTACACCACAGTGGGATTGGCCACAGGGGCAGGCAGTCGGTGTGGGGGGGATTTGTAGCACCCCCAGGTTTTGCTCCTGGCATCCCAGCCAATAACTCCCTGCTCCTGCTACACAGGGCCATTGTCAGCCCTGGATCCCTCTTGGCCACTGGGTCCAGCTGAAGGGAGGTGAGGGGTGTGGACAGGAGTTTGTGTGGTTATGCAGATCAGCACCCCCCACTCTAAAAACTGTTCTAGTGCCACTGGGATGGGGTACATTTGTGCTGGAGATAGCATACCCTGTTATGATTTACTATGATCTTGCCTATAAGCAAATTTGGTGATCCTTATTGAGAGACTGAATTCGGAGTTTCACAGACTTCACTGTGCCACATCACACAATTTGTCTGGGTGATGTTCATCTTTATATGAGTCTTAAAACAGTAATGAAATAGATATTACTTGGGAGGAGTGGAAAATATAATTTTTTAGGGCTGCCTTCCGAGGGCAAAAAGGACTTTGATCTGCAAATTAAGAACATAGTGGATTTTCAGGATGATAATCCCCAAACCACAATGAGCTTGCGAATACCTAAGATGGCCAACAGGCTGCCAGCAATCACCAATTGGAATCATTCTGTTTCAAAAACTGTAAAACAGTGGTCAGCAACCAGTAAATAGGGATCTACCAGTAGATCTTGGAGCCTCTGACAGGTAATCCTGACTGGTTTGGCCAGGAAGCTATCAAGCGCTAGCACCTCAGTTACCCCTCTACCCACTGTCATGCTGCTCCTGCCCTCTGCCTTGGAGCTGCCCCCGTGGGAGCCTCCTGCTTGCTGTGCAGGGTGTGGGAGGGAAAAGAGGGGCACTGATGTCAGGGTGTCTCTCCTCCCCACACTTCTGTACCCTATCTCCCCACAGAGAAAAGGGGATGGAGGAAGCATGGAAATGCAAATCTCTGTCACTCACACACACTGTGTGTGTCTCTGTCATTCTCACAAACATACATGCTGGCCTTCAATGTCATCTCCTGACCCAACACCTATGTGGGAGTCATTACTTCTTTTACTGCTTGTGAAGTGTGTTATTTTTGGTTTTTGACTGGTCTGTGCATTTCATAATTTTCATTTTTCTCTTATGCTTAAATGTAGTTCTTTGAGTAGTGAGTTCTAAAATGCCGAACCTGTCATGGCTGGAGTAATTATCCCTGTGGTAATTGCTGCTCCTGGAAGTGGCTGGCATGTCCCTGCAGCCCCTGAGAGAGGCAGAGCAGGGGGTCACCACATGCTGCTCTTGACTGAAGACACCACTCCTGCAGCTCGCATTGATCAGTAATGGGGAACCGTGGCCAGAAAAGCTGTGGGCTCAGTTAGGGTTGCCAGATAGTTTCAACAAAAATACGGACACACTTGACATTACATCACAATCTACATTACATCTTATTTAAAAAATACTGGACATTTACATTTTCTCATTTATATTTTCTCAATTTGTTTCCCAAACAGAGAGCTCAAATACTGGACTATCTGTTTCAAAACCGGACACCTGGCAACCCTAGGCTCAGTGCCTGTAGATGAGAGGCAGCACATGGCACCATTGCTGTACATGCCAGCTGCTTTCAGGAGTGCTGCAGGGCAAGGCAGGAGTGAGCCTGCCTTATCTCTACTGCTCCACCACCTGGAAGCTGTCTCAGTTAAAAGGTGCCCAGCCAGAGCCTGCTTCCTGAAACCTTGTCCCAGCCCTGAACCTCCTCCTACACCCAACCCTCTGCCCCAGACATGAGTCCCCTGCTCCCAAACTCCTTTCTGAGAGTTCAACCCTGAAACCCCTCCTGGACCCCAATCCCCCACCCTGGGCTAAGCCCAGAGCCCCCCACTCCAAACCCCTTGGCCCAAGACCAGAGCCTGCACCCCAACCCCCTACCCCAGTCTGGTGAAAGTGAGTGAGGACGGCAGAGGAAGGGGGATAGTGTGAGCAGGGTGAAGCCTCGGAGAAGGGGTGGGAAGGAAACAGGCCAAGTGTATTTGGGTTTGAAGTAGATCTTACATTGCACTTAAATTGAAAAAGTGATCTTGTTGTCGAAAAGATTGGAGACCACTGTTATAAAACAAAGAACTGTAGCTAACCAATGTATCTGTGCAATTTATTGTACACTTAAGTAACTAAATATTCCTAAGGCCCAACTCTGCCAAGTGCCTCCTGAGAAGTGCTGCGCATCCTCAAATTCCCACTGAGACATGTCTGCCCCGATATCTGAAAATGTTCAGCTCTTGTAATATCAGGCCATGTGACTAATCTTTCCCACCCTACCCCCCTCTCCCGCAACTAAAGACGACACTTGTGGGTGATTGCCATAAAGTTCATGTACTGTGACCATTTCACACAGAACTCCAGTTTAAATACACTTCAGCAAATTTACTGCAATCAATTAGAATGTAATTAGAGAAGTCTTTCAGGGTTTTAAGTGCATGTTTTCCAGAATACATTTTCTATTTCTGAAATCAGAATGGGAATGGCATAAAAAATTAGAGGGACCTGCTAAATTATTCGGGAACAAATTTCCTCATAACATTGTAGCTTGAGTCAAAGTTCTTCCCATTAATTAAAGGTAACGTTATTTTTTCCATACAGTGATTTTCACATTAACAATATAGAAAGGAGAGGTAAAATTATCCAAGGCATTATCATTACATTGTAACATCTGAAAGCAATATGCAACTTTTATTCTTGCTATCAAATCTTTCTCCCTGTTCTACCTTGGTGCTGTAATACTGAATGGAGTGGATGAGTTTGTTTTGTTTGTGTTCTGCTTAACCTGGTGAGCTCTAGTTAAACAAGATGGTCCTATAAACAATTAAGCTTCCTGTAGAATTGTTAGCAAGATACAAAAATTTATGATGTAATAAAAAGTAATAAACTGATAAAGAGGTTAGCACATCACAGCCCTTCATGTGCAGCAGGATTGATGTTATGGGTTTCGTTGATCTAAAATTCAGGTAACCGTGACTGCTTGTTACAAAAATGCCCCCAACTGATAGCCACAGCTAGCTGAGACTCCTGCTCTAAAATTCCATGAAGCTGGTCCCATGAAGCTCAAAATCCAGCAGTCAGTTCTAACTATTATGCTACTCTTGTTCATTCAAAGGCTCAAGCCACATCTTCCTCAGTGGGCTTATAATAAAGCCCTATGTCAGCCCACTTCATGGAGTATGCTCAAGGATGCGCCTGCCTTTTACTCAAAGAAGAAACTGAACTGGGAACTGTACTGTAACCTTAATAGAGCACTTTCCCTAAAAGCAAAATTATTCTTCATTATGCTTCATTAACCAAATTATACATATGTCTGCCCTGCCTCCATATTTTGCAAGCACCCCGAGGAGTTGGTAAGTTTAAATAGACAAACTGTCTTCTTACCAGGGGGTGCTGGACCTATTTGTATAGTGGGGTTTCTAAGAGCCATTGATCCAAACTGTAAAGCCTGTATATGATGGAAACCACTTCCAGACAGGGACTGCAGAAACAACCTCAGCCCTGGTAGCCCTTTACTGGCTTCTCTCCTCTACAGGGGAAGGACCAGCCATTGAAGACTTTCTTTTACATTTTCCCTTCATCACTGGAGGAAAAATCTACATGGGATTATCTCGAGAGGAAGCTAGTTAATAAACGTAATTTCAATATATATCACTTAACCGATAAGCAATTACTATGCCTTGCACTTCTACACCTTCCTTCTAAACATCTCAAAATGCTTTGCTGTTAAGTTCAGGCTGTGAAAGTGGAGACAGGGCCATGAAAATCACTTGACTAGGATCACACAGTGCATCAGTAGCAGACTTGGAATTGAAAGCTATGGGCTAAATGCTGCTCTAACATTATACTTCGGGTGTGAGAGAGCTGAGAGGAACAGAGTATTTGGTATTTGACTTCCGAATCTCTGTCCTTTGCATTCACCAAAACAGCTCATGGTGATACTAGACTACTGGAAGCAGGAGATTCTTGCTCATAATTTGTGAGGACTCTGCATGATCCTTTTGTATTTACATTCAACAGAAGTATTTGCAAACACACCGAGATGACAAAGGCAAAATGCATTGTGTAGTTTGTTTTCATGGGTACTTTCCCATTAAAGTACGCCAACTGTAAGCCGATAAACAAGGAAACAAACTGAACAAGCACATTATCCTCCCACGTCCAATTGAGAAGGGACTACTTATTTTAGGGGGGAAAAAAAGCCACCACGCCCAACAGTTCTGATTTTACCTTACTATAACAATAAGGAAATGATGGATTAAAAAGAAATTGCCCAGTAAGGTACAAGAACCTTGTTGTCTGTCTGAAACCTCAGCAGCAATTAAATCCAGTCTAGAGAGCTAGATTAACATCATTCTAAAGAAATTCCTTTACAAAGATGTTTATGGAAGAGTTCTACATAACTGAACAAAGGAGGAACCAACAGGCCACTTAATATGATTTTATTCTGAAAATGTATATGATTTAATACAAAATGGGTTTTTTTGGAGCATCGTGTAGTATTCTACTGCAGGATTTTGTTTTCAAATCTACCTACAGTGTATGCATAAACACATCAACTCTCTAACTCCATGCCAATTTTTAGCCAGAGTCTTATACCTGTGACCTCCTTAGGTTTTGGGTCAGAGCTGAACTCTGGATTTGCAGAAGGAATGTTTCAAATTTCTGTCATTCAACAGCTTTGGACTCAGATTAATGAGATGACAAAGAAAGGTTTTTAATTTAACATAGCCTCTTTTCCCCATACACTCCATGTTAAAAGTTGTAAACTTCTCCATTAAACCACATCCAAGTACAGATAGTCTCACTAGAGAGATAAGAAATTTTAAAGCTGATAGGACAACAGCATTTCTCTCCTTTCCCTCTGCTTACCCCACCACATTTCCTCTTCTCTCTCCTTCCACCACTCCCTCATCTGAACACTTTACAAATTACCTTATAGAAATGGCTCCTCAGCCATTTGATGTAAACAAGAAGTCATAGTCATGTCACACACGTGAGCTTATGATACTCTCTTTTGCTTGTTGGGGCACATTGTTTTGATTATTGGTCTCATTTATAAGTTAGTATGTGCATTATACAAAAACTTGACACCAGAAAAATATTTTCCCTGCAAGACTAAAGTGAGACTTTGGGTATTAATACTTGCTGGACGGCAACTTTTCAAGCAAAAAGAGTAATGGATTTGCAGTATGAGTTGCAAAACTCCAGTCAATTTCTGTTTCATTAGATACACCAAGGAATTTAAGCTCAGATTTATTATAGAAAAGGCCTGGCCAGCACCCAGCTTGCAGAAGAACTCATGAGCAGTTCAAAGGACAGGTATAGCTCAGAGAGACCCCAGAACATAGTGTCTGGAATAAAAGACCTTGCCCAGAGCTGTGCTACTCAGCATACACCAGGAAACAGACACGGCCTAGTTGACTAGACAGCTAAGAGCCAAAAGAAAAAGTCCACTTTTACACAGGAAAACAAAAAAAATTCACAAAATACTTAATTGCCCTAAACAGCTCAATTCCAATAATAGTGTGAAATTCAAGTAGCCCAAGAGTATTAATAGTTGCACAAAATTTCAAGAATGCGTCTCTATCTGACCTCTAACTGAGTTTAGATTGGTGACCAATTTGTGAGTAATGCAAGAAAATATTTATGATTATATAACCATTTTTCAATTAGTGTGACAGTGAACAGAGGTTTAATAAGCATACAGAAGAACTGACAATAGTAAACTCTAATACAGTGTAACTCCATTTGTAGTGAAGCAGAATGTCCTGACTAGTTTCAGCACACTACAGCAAAACATGTTGTTTCTTATTGTGAAAACCTGAAATTATTTTGCGAAAAAAAAAAACATTTTAAGAGGGTAGCATGGTACTTCCATTGATACTATATCAGGTTAGTGATTCAGCTGGACTAAATACCACAATAACGATCCATCTGCCATGACAGTTCATATTCTTATGTCAAGGACAGATCGACTGGACAAATGCTACTGCAAGGATGCCAGTGGCTTTTACTTAAAGAAGAAACTGAACTGGGAGCTGCTACTGTAAACATAATAGAGGACTTTCCTTAAAAGCAAAATTATCCCTCATTATGCTTCATTTACAAAATTACTCATATTTTGCTCTGTCCCCGTATTTTTCACCAGGAGTTAGTATGTTCAAATAGACAAATTTTCTCCTTACCAGGAGAGAGAGACCAATTTGTATAGTGTGGCTGCTGAGAACCATTCATCTAAATTGTAAGTTCTGACTATGATGGAAACAACTTCATCAGGATTTTATTACTGCCTACCATAATCCACCTTTCCGACTGGCCTAAAATAATATTTTGGGGTGGGAGGGAAAAGGGTGCGTGTAAAATACCATTATCATTATCATCATTGTTGAAGTTTGACAAGTGGATTTTTGTACCCAATCTGGTATAATTTTAAGGCTATTTCGTTAGTGTTAGATTAGGAGAAGTAGCTACAGCAGCTATTCAAAAAAGTATCGGATTTTTTTCATTAAAAAATACAAAATGGCTCTGAACGTCACTACATGCAAGTGCCCAACAATTTCACCATTAGAATTTTATTTATTCATTTTGTATCCTTGTGGATCTGATAAAGTGATTTAATTTCTTTTAACCCTTGTCTGTTTTACTGCTTTCGGCCTAGGTAAGGGTATATACAAATTAAATGATTTATTTTTGTTTTGTTTTAGAAAATAAATCTGCATCCAACCTGACAATACTAAAGCCAAGTTTCAGCTAGAAGAGAATTTAAACAGCTCAGTTTGCTACATCCCTCCAGTGATTCATACTAACTACAACCAATTCCCTCTTAATGATAGTAGTACTAGAGAATGGGCTACATCTCATGCAGTTTTTGGCTTGAGCCTTCAAAGTACTGATGGTAGGATTACTACTATATTGTCAGGGTCAAAACTAGATAAACTGAACTTTTGCCAACAGAAACATTTATCTTGCCACAAAAGAACCTCTTTGATCAATCTGCTCTTATATTGATATCCGTCTTTGGCACTTCTGAATAGAAAAGAATTGAACTTGTAGGAAACCTTTCCTTTCAAGAAGCACACACATTGTTTTAGGTGAGGAGAGAAAAACATGAGACAATGGAAATGGGGGGGGAGGGGAACCCAAGGACAGTAGTTGCTATGTGAAATAATACCACAATGGCTGTGTGCTGTTTCCTTCTTGGCCCCAGAACATTTCAAAGCAACAATTATTAGTGTGCATTAACTCTGGGTGGATGAGTGAGGGAAATCTGACAAGTGCAATTGAGGCCTATTTTTGACATTTTCAGTTAATGATGATTTTAGGTTATCAAGCTTGGATATGTTTGGTACTTCATATGGAAAATGCCTATTCTTTGGTAATTACATTTAATAAAACATTACCTCATCTGTTAAGGATACAAGTGGAAATTTGTTAACGAAAACCAGAAGAAAAAACCCTAATTAATGCAGTAAGCAGGAGCGGCCCGTGGATGCAGGCAACCTCGGCAGTCGCCTAGGGCGCCGCGTTCAACGGAGCGCCCAATTATGACGTTACGCCATTGAGGGCTGTGGAGGCGGGGGCGCCGATCACGCATTCCGCCTAGGGCGCCAGCTGCTGGCAGCTCACCTCAAGCCGCTGCTGGCAGTAAGAACTACCACTTGTATTCTCTGAACAACTGTTTTTAAAGTAGAGGTTTAGGGCCTAACAGAAGCAATTTTTGAACAAGAGCGTGACTCACTGATTTTAAAATCCAGGTCAAAGGTGCTATGAGTTAATCAGTCTGCTTCTGAATTGTCCCTCTCAAAATTTTGGAAAGTAACTAAAGTCAACAACTCTAGTGGACTCATCATACAATCTTCAGGAACTAACTTGTTAGCCTATGCTTTGAGTGTGCATATGCAAAATAGATCCAATGAGTCTTACACTGAGATAAAATGTAAATATTCCTGTTTCATCTACTCTAAAGGAGCTAAAAGAAAATAAGATGATTTTGTGAATCACTTTTGTTAATATCTATCTGAACTCAACTTTTCTATTTGAAAGCACTACAGCATAGGAACAAGTGATGTGCCCTGTGCTTACAGCATTCATCTTTCAACTTAAGTACCTAGGCCATTTCTGTTACATGTATCATGGTGGCCTCATACTATCTTCTAATATTCCCATTTTCAGTCCATTCACTTCACAGAAGACTACCAACCAGACTGGGCTGGGGAACCTAAGGCCCAAGAGCCAGATGCGGCCCCTGGTATGCCTGGATCCGGGCCCCGAGGCTCAGGGCTCCCCCCCAGCACTGAGAAGCCCATGTTGGCACTTCAGACTCCCACTGCCTCCCCATGGGGCAGGAGCACACAAAATCTACTAGCTTAGGCCCCACTAGGCTCTGGTGTGCGAGGGGAATGTAGGGAGTATCTTTCTCCTTCTCAGTCAGGGGCCACATCAGTGAGGATGTGTTTTTTGGTTTTTTTTTGCTTCTCACTTGTATGCAGCCCCTGACTGATTTTTCTGTGGGTCAGTGACCCCCAATGCCAAAAAGATTCCCCACCCTTGAACCAGAGAAATCAAGCCACACTGTTATGTGGAACTCTGGATAAAAACAAAAAACCAAAATAAAGTCCATGAAGCAGGCCATATGATTACTAATATTCAACATGGAGAAGTAATTTGTCTAGCCACTGGAAATAGGCCAGATAGGTCTTCTTCCCTCCCCTTTGAACAGCAAATCTGTGTGTGCTGACTCTGCATAATGCCGGATGTCTACCTGAACTACAAAGACACTGTGATGGCTGAAAGCCCCTAAGAATGTGAACAGGGCTGGTTATCTTGCAAGATCATGTATCTTGACTGAAATTTTGAGGAACAGAAAGAAGCTGTGCCCAATTAAGAATCCACTTCATAATTCATCTGCAAACCAGCTACCTACTTGTCCATTTAATCTTCAGTATCATCAGTGGGCTTTATCGATTCATTACAAAGTGACACAGGACTGAATCTGTTCCTGCATACTCTTCCCTTCCCATTAGAAGCCCCCTAGAACTGCTTGCTTTTCAGTTTGTTAAGCATACAGACATGCTTAGCACAAGCACACAGCCACAAATGGAATCCTAGAATCCTAGAACACTAGACCTGGAAGGGACCATAGATATCATCAAGTCCAGTCCCCACCTCCATGGCAGGACCAATCACCATCCAGATCGTCCCTGATAGATGTCTGTCTAACTTGTTCTGAAATATCTCCAATGATGGAGCTTCCACAACCCCCCTAGGCAATCTATTCCCATGTTTAACTACCCTGAGAGTTAAGAAGTTTTTCCCACTGTCCAACCTAAACCTCCCTTGTTGCACTCTTAGGCTACGTCTAAACTACAAAGATTTTTCGAAAGAGGATATGCAAATTATGGGAATTTGCATATCTTCTTCCGATTGCATTTTCGAAAGAAGATCTTGCAAAAGTGAAAGTAGTCTGGACGAGGGGTTTTTTTTCGGAAAAAAACCGCTTTTTTGAAAAAACCCCTCTCTTCCTAAAAAAAAGGAGGTTTATGTGGTTTTTCGAAAAAGGGCTTTTTTTCCAAAAAAAACCCGCGTCCAAACTACTTTCGCTTTCGAAAGATCCTCTTTCGAAAATGCGATCAGAAGAAGATATGCAAATTCCCACAGAATTTGCATATCCTCTTTCGAAAAATCTTTGTAGTTTAGATGTAGCCTAAGAGTGCAACAAGAGAGGTTTGGGTTGGGCAGTGGGAAAAACTTCTTAACTCTCAGGGTAGTTAAACACTGGAATAGATTGCCTAGGGGGATTGTGGAAGCTCCATCATGGTGATATTTCAAAACGTAGTCTAGACATGCCCT
Source organism: Pelochelys cantorii (assembly GCA_032595735.1). Classification (NCBI taxonomy): domain Eukaryota; kingdom Metazoa; phylum Chordata; order Testudines; family Trionychidae; genus Pelochelys; species Pelochelys cantorii. The sequence continues at coordinate 110,002,166 of CM064330.1, forward strand.
TAGTCCATTTCCTCTTGTCCCAGCATCAGAGGCCAAGGAGAACAACTTTTCTCCCTCCTCCTTACAACACCCCCTTAGATACTTGAAAACTGCTATCATGTCACCTCTCAGTCTTCTCCTTTCCAAACCAAACAAGCCCAATGCCCCCAGTCATCCCCCATAGGCCATATTCTCTAGACTTCCAACCATCTCTGCTGCTCTTCTCTCTTGGATCTCCTCTAAATTCTCCACGTCTTTCCTGAAATGCAGCGCCCAGAACTGGACACAATACTCCAACTGACGCCTAATCAGTGCAGCGTAAAGTGGAAGAATTACTTCTTGTGTACTCACTTTCAGTGTGTATTACCTCTTGCACAGGATGATGGACACTGTGGGAGTAGATTAAACTTGCAACTATAATGGGGCTTACTAATCTTACCACTTAAAAGGGAAAGAGACACTTTAAAGGAACTTCAGAGTGCTTTGAGGATATAGAATCTATTTTACTAATGTATATTTTTATGTATGATGTTTATTGTGGCTGGGTATTTGAAGGAACTGGTCTGGATGTCTCAAAGTTCCTTGTAAAAAAAAAAAGTAACACTGACATTTCACCTGGAGACAAAAGCTTTTAAAAAAGCATTAATTGCTGGAGCTGCACTGATATGGGGCTACATAAATATGTACAAAACACATAAAAACTAAGGGCATTTTAGGAGGAAGGTACTGATCATCTTCTTCAGGTTTTACTGTAATAAAACAGGATTTATACAACAAAACCCACTGGATGCTTGGCAAAAGTGAGGAATGGAGAGTATGTTTGTTTCGGGGCCAATAGTCTGAACTGTCAGAAGAAAACACAGACATAATTTTATTCTGCAACTATAGCCGTCTCTCTATTTTCTCCTGATACTTTTGAAATCATTTCAGAAGAAAATATCTCTTTATTATTTGTCTTTTAATTGGCTTTACTGGATAGCAGGGTTAAAACATACAAAAGGAGGTATTTCTTCACACAACACACAGTTAACCTGTGAAACTCCTTGCCAGAAGATGTTGTAAAGGCCAGGACTTTAACAGGATTCAAAAAAAGAGCTAGATAAATTCAGGGAGGTTAGATCCATCAATGGACAGAAATGGTGTCCCCTAGCCTCTGTTTGTTAGTAACTGGGAATGGGCACCAGGAGTTGGATCACCTGATCATTCTCTGTGGGGCACCTGGCATTGGTTACTGTCAGAAGACAGGATACTGGGTTAGTTGGAACTTGGGTCTGATCCAGTATGTTCATTCTTATGTAACTCTATAAGACGTGACCAGGTACGTAAGATTGGCTTGTGACAAACTTCTAAAAAAATAGGATCCAACCCCAAGTAGTATATATTTATAAAATTTCTTTAGATGCAAGCCAAACACATGAGCCCGCTCCAATACTCCTTTACCCAATTTCACTTAGCGAAGATAAAGACAGCTGCTAAGCAATATTATGAGGGCGAACTACCACCAAGGTTTTCATTCAGCAACCGTGGATATACCAGCTTCATTCTTACATCCGGGCTCCACACGGCTTGACAGGGGTATGTTCCCATTGGATTCAGTGACTCTTTGGCTCCTGCATATGTGCAATGTAAAGTTCACAGTGCAACCATAGTATGAAACATCTTGCCCTTCTGCTAACAGCTGTGGGTTTAGCATTACTGCTTGGAAACCAGGACATATTCTCTGAGCTATACACAATGCGTAACTTGTACCAGGGCTTGCCAGAGCTGAGCCCCAGCACCTCTGGGCTTGGCAGTTAACAGCCGGCACCTCTGCACTTGCTGCACCAAACAGGAATGTAAAAAAATTGCTTGAGCCCTGGCACTTGCTTCATTACAAATTAAGCACTGGCTATCGACAGAAAGTTAAACTCATTACCTGCACTGACACTAGAAGTCATTGTCAGCATCCCTCTCTGCTCAACTGTAGAGACGGCTTTAAGAAAAGCACATACCCATGTGTGCATCGACAGTTATGGCTATTATCACTGTGTCGAATGAGTACGGCCCAACCAAATTCACCATCGTTTTTGGTCAACTGCGTGGTCACAATTTTAAAAACTGTACATTTCATGATTTCAGCTATTTAAATCTCAAATTTTGAGTATCCTGACCAAAAAAAGGAAGTTGCAAGATTATTGTAGGGGTGGACTGTGATGGTACTGACACCCCTAACTTCTGTGCAGTTGATGACAGCAGCGCTGCCTACAGAGCGGGATGGCCAGAGAGTGGCAGCAGGTAGGCAGGAGCTCGGCTCTGAAAGAAGAGCCGCTGCCAGCAGCCGAGCAGAAGCCTGGCATAGTCTGGTATTGTCACCCTTATTTCTGTGCTGCTGCTTGTAGAGCAGCTCCCTCAGCCAGCAGCCGCCACTGCCTAGCTATTCAGCTTTGAGGGCAGCAGCACAGAAGGAAGGGTGATGTGATATAGTGTTGCCATCCTTATTTCTGTGTGTCTGCAGGCAGGACGCTGCCTTTAGAGCTGGGGGCCCGACCAATAGCCACCGCTCTCTGAAGGCAGCGCAGAAATAAGGGTGGCAATATCTTGTCCTCCCCAAATAACCTTGTGACCGCCTCACAACTACTTTTTGGGTCAATACCACAAATTTGATTATGACTCGCCTCTCCCCATGAAATCTGTATAATGTAGGATAAAAACACACTAAAGACAATATTTCATGGGGACAGACAAGATTTCATAGTCTGTGATGCATTTTTCATTGCTGTGAATTTGGTAGGACCCTATTGAGACAGAGAGAAATAGATAAAACAGAGAGGATAAAAGAACAGACATTTCTTACCATGTGCCACCCAACCATGTTTACAATGATCACACGTTCTCAGGTTAATCTTCCCTGGCTGGAAACATTCACATGTGCAATTTACCAGTGTACAGCGGATGGCCTGGAAAAAGAAACAAATGTATATAAATATCTTAGCAGATACAAAAAAAATGTGGTTTTTAAATACCTGCCCATATGGTGGCTGTTTTTTTAATAAAAAAAAGGAAAAAAATCTAAAATGCAAAGCATTGGTCATTCTTTTAAATAGGGTTTATTTTTCCAGTTTAAAATGTATGTCAATATGCCCGAGAAATTAGAATAAAAAGGTCCATTCCATAATAATGATACATTCCATTATTCCATAGGTTGAATAAATTCTTAAATTCTTTAAAATAATACAGATCAAGGACTAATTTTATTTCAATCGGGTGGGAGATTTGGAAGGTATTCTACAAATTTCCTGAGTTCACACAGCAAGTGCCTGAAGGAAAATGTTGCTTCACATAGCACTATGTCACACTGATTATAATCAAGAGTGAAACATGCACATAAAAATATACAAAAAGGCACAGCAAAGATCTCTTTTTTTCCTACTCTGTCCAAGCATCATTTTCATGTTTTCCTGTTGGGATTTACCACAAAGTCTAATTCAGTTAAGTATCAGAAGAAAGCCACTGATCTGGGAACTGGTTTTCCCAAAGCAGCAATCAAGTAAGAGGTACAGATAGTACTGGCTCATGAGATACAGAGGAACTTTTCTCTGCATTTATAATTTCTCTCCGATCTCCACACATAACCAACCCTTTGCCTTTTGGTCCCTTATATTTATTTAAAGATACTTTCCCACTTTTTCTTAAAAGGAAATCTACTAAAACACAGATTGAATATTGAGATTTAAAATCAGGATGATGAAAACGTCTAAATAAACCAATTCTTAACACTACTTTAAAAAGCTAAGCAAGTTTACTTGGCAGCAAGGGGGGAAAGAATTCACAGAAAGTCAGCATAAATGGGGTGAGACCTGTGTTTTTAAATAGTGCTAAAGATGACCCAGGCTCTCCAACTGCTACTAATAAATTTATGGCTTGCATTTCGGTGTAATTTGCTTAAAGGTTTCTGAGACAAGGGGGAATTAGTCTGATCATTCACAGATTAACAATCTACTGCAACTACCAGTGCTTCCAGGAAAAGATATCTCTACAGATTAAAATGCAATCAATGATTACTTGGGGGTTCAGTGGGAGTTTGGTACCTATGACAGCAGATGCATGGGAGCTTTATGAATGCTGCTGCCTTACAAACCTCTCCTGTGTTCTTCTACTTAAAGATCTGCAATATCTATTAAGTAACTGGAAATACCTTCACTGTACTAAAAGCATCAGATTTGTAAGGAAAACAACATTAAACATGGCCAAGCTAAACTCTTTGTTTGCTGACAATGAGAAGAGTTCAGGCTATTTTAGACATTTATTTATTTGCATCAGATACAGCAACTTAAAGCCATCTGTGGTTCACTGACTCACTCAATCTTTCTTTCTTTGCTCCATTTCTTATGCAGGAGTTTTTCCTCCCTCCCATCTAGTCTGCTCTTTTACTACCTTTGACTCTCAAAAGCCCTACTGGAAAAAAAAAATCCAGATATTTCAGGGATTTACTCCCAAAGTCAACTGCCTTTACTCATTAGCTAGGATGTAAAACATTGCCATATGTAACAGTGATTAAAATAATTAGTAATATGAAATATAAGGACACAAAAGAACTGCTGACTATGCAGAATAATATATGTGTTTGTGGGTTACAAGGGAAAAAAGGTACTGAAAAGTCCCATTCCATGTTCAATAGTTTATTGACTCAGTAATATATCAGATCCCCCCGGTCAGTAATGGTGTCTTTCTCTAATATGTTCATTAATTAATGAACTTAGTAATTAATTGTACTGCAAAATGAGTGAAGGCATTACAAAATGGAATGGTATTCCTTTTATTCTGCAAAGGAGTTTTTCCTTACAAATGCCTTATATCACTTCTTTTTAAAACTATTTTCCACCACCAATTTATTGTGGATTTATTTAATTTCATGTTGCTGCTACTCACACTTGCATGCACAAACACCATCTGAAATAATGTCACCTGCTAGAGCTGCTTTATTAAAAGTTGACCAGAATTTCCACTATAAACATACCTATTGCCCCTTGCCTGTAAAAATGGAATCAGGCTGAAACTTGAAATACAGTGTTTCATTTAAAAAAATGAGTTTTATCTCACACCTTTCAAAATGATCGACTTAACCATTTTAAAATGATGAGCTAAAAAAAGTTTCCTCTTCTGTGATTAAAGAAAAGCTTCAGTCATATTGAGGATATTATTCTACTCAGCTACGTGTTTCCTACATTAAGAACTCATAACAGCAAAATGACACAGTATTTGAAAATTCATGCAATTTTTTCACAAACATAAAAATGTCATTTTTTAAATAGCTAGATCAGAAAGCCTTACATACGGTATGTAATCAGGCCCAGATATTTAGCTGAACCTTAAGTGGGCCCCTCTTTTTCCTCCATAGGAATCTTGATACGTTAGCCCATATTCAGGATTCAGGATGCAGATACACGACTATACATTTTCTGTATATAAATAGGAACCACGTGGCATTTCAGAAAAATGAAGCATGGTAGTTAGGATGTTAGTTTTTGGGGCCCAGGAGAGCTCCCTGCTCTGCCAAAAGCTTCCTGCGTGTCCTTGGGCAAGCTTCTCCTGTCAACCTCCAGCAGTGGGGACACCACAAAAACTCTACCTAAGGTACATCAACTCCAGCTACGCTATTCATGAAGCTGGAGCTGCATATCTTAGGTCAGCTGTCTCCCTTAGTGTAGACCTGGCCTTAGATTTCTGTTTTAGTGTGACCTGATGATAATTCATGAGTTCTATGTTTCTTGGTAAAACAAGCAAGACTCATGTAACTTTATTGGCAGGATGAGGAATGATGGGGCTCATCATCTCTCCATCGTTCCCTGCTTTTACTTTTAAAATAATCTGAAATACCTTATTTTAAACAAATGTTTCATAAAAATATAACTTGATCATTCTCTAATCCATTTGACAGAATTATGGTTTTTTTCTTTAAAAATGTAAAGCAGTTGGTCTGAAATCATGGGAGCTTACAAAGATAACAGCTGGATAATCGGCTGGAACATAAAAATCGTTCCCCACAAAAAAAATTATATTTTTCAGAAAATTTTTGCCTGGATTAATCAAAAATACAAAAATATTAATGGGAAGGGATTTCCCGTTTGGGAGAAGAGAAACAAGCTTTTGGCTTCTACGTTGCTCACCTGGATGGCTGATGTCAATTTCATGGCAGGCAGAAAGTAAAATTAAGAAGAGATTTTCAATCCCACTGCTGGAAAGGTAGTGAGCTAGAGTGCTCAGCCTTCCCCTTGGCTCCAGGGTCAAGAGGCAGAGAGCTCAAATTCCTAGTTTTTCCACATCTCCCTCAGCCCTAGGAACTTCAGAGGCAGAGAGTTTTGGATTCCAAGTCTCTCGGGCTGAAGCTGGTTGGGGTGGGGGCAGAACACCAAGGAGACAGAGAACTCAGCATCAGTATTCTCTCCAAAAGTTTTGTCAATTTCACTTTTATTTTCCCAACTAGGGATGTAAAAAACACCCAAAATAGTCAACTGGTTAAACAATTTATTTAACTAGTTATCCACTGGCTGAGGTGGTGGGGGGCTGCTCCAGCTGGGGGCTGCTACAGGTGCTGGCTGGTGGGGGCTACTTCGGCCCCACCGCCCACCTTGGCCCAGGTCCTGCTGGCTGGGCCACCCTGGGGGGCCTCCAGTTAACTGGTTAGCTAGTAAGCATGTCAGTTAACCTTTAATATCCCTATTCCCAACAAGGTTTTGTTTTTGGGTTTTTTTCCCTCAACAAAACTGAAGTTTTCCAGGGGAAAATTTCAGTTCAGCGAAAAGGATTTTTTTTTTTCCTCAGAAATCATTGCAACTAAATATTCTGATCACTTCTAGTGTTAATGAACAGCAGGTTGATGACAAAAGTAGAGATCTATTCTCTTTCTGGCCCATGTGAACCACAATTAGAGGAGTTATATCAAAGAGACAAAATCAAATTCCTGTAAATTTGTTTTTATTTTTACATGGGCACACGCCTTTACTGTGAAGTTTATACTTGTTATTTCTTGTCTTCAAAATTAAGGACCTACACTACAGGTCATTTTTCTTATTCAATGTGTGAGTTTAATGATTAAAGTTTTCAAGCTCACAGTTACTGAGTGCAGGTCTAGACCTGGAAGGTCAGCTTAAGGTATGCAACTCCAGCTAGGTAAATAATTGAGGAGTACCAGCACCGACCGGAGGCACCCTCAGTATTTGACTTAGCGGGTCCTTACTGGACCCGCTAAATCAAATGCCAGAAGACTGATGAATAAAATCTTTCACTAACACAACAAGATGCCACTACATGGGGAGTGAAAACTTTCCTCCAAGTCAGGGTTGTGAAACATCAGTTGGAGCATGGAGAGAAAGGGTGGTTTAGTGTTTATCTCCTTAGCTTCTCAGCAGGGTCTCCTAACAAAGGAGCAACGAATCTGTGCCAAACATGAAGACAGTTTGAAACAGGGATACCCCTCCACTAAGAACTGAATTCAGACCACCAGCTCTTTTCACATAGACCCTGTACTTTTGTCCTTATGACTTGGGCAAGGTTTGAACTGAAGACCCAGTGGTGAAAGGTTCTGTATAATGATTCGTGTTTTTTTAGCTGTGTTATTCGAATTTTATTTTTTAATATAGAAATAGAGCTCATTGTATGATTATTTGGTAGGTCATCAGAACAGCAGTTTTCCTGCCTGTATTTCAGAGATTCGAATAAAGATTTTTTTTAAATTCCTTTCCCATTTGTGTGTCTCATTAAAAAATCAGTTCTGTTGTATAAATGAAAAGAACCCAGTGAAATCATATTATTTAATAGCTTGCAAATCAAAAGTATAATACAGATTGTTTTAAATTAACAGACCAGAGCACAGTCATTTCTGGTCTCCTGGTTGGAAGACGTACAGAGATCATCTACAAGTAGTACTGGCTGCCACTATCAGGGCTCATGTTTTCTTATGTTTTACAGCCAACTGCTTTAAAAGGAAAGGATTGCTTCTGGGCATGAAAAGAAAAAAAAATCTTATTTTGTGGATAAAACTGTATCCCCACATTAAACTAGAGGCACGTTGACAACACTAAAAATTCTAATCACATGTATATGCTTCTAAAACTATGCTAGATGGCTACAGGCTACCTGTATCTACAGTTCATTGTTGGTGAATAACTGCACCTGTAAAGAGGCAGTCACTAAAAGACAGGGCTTGTGTCTGTGTTTATCTGCATCAAGAAACAGGATAACTGAAGTCCACAGTTACCATAAAAAAGGAAAAATATGAAGGTTTCTGGTTTGCATTTTTACTAAGCAAGAAGCAGGTTCTAATTCTCTCCTCATTCATGCCTCCATGGAGGTCTACAGTACCTTGGAAGGTATAATCTTCTAGTCCACGCTCAAGAAAAATCACAATTTACTTAATCATATTTTACTTAAGTAAAAAAACATTCCATCCAAAACAAGTGCTGGATATCCTGAAATTACTAAAAATTACTGGACATTTCCTACCACCTAAGTGAGTTTCCAATGTATACTTTGGAGTCAGGAAAAAGCAATAAGCCTGTTCATTTTGGCTATGAATGCATTCTAAAGAAAGCAATGTACACACGCAGAAGTATTTCTGTAGCTCAACCATTTATTCCTGGTTTATGCAAAATTGAAAACCCTTTATCATGTCTATATGTAGATCATAACTTAAAATGATCATTGCTATTGAGCTTGTACTAAAGGGCAGTGGAGAAAGATAACTAACCCTATGGCCAAAACTCTAAACAGAGTGAGGATATGCGGGTTCTGATCTTGAGTCTGCTACTGCCATAGACTCATTGCATAGCCTTGGGAAAATTACTTAATCTCTCTGTAGACCACATCTCCTTATCTGTAAAAAACAAAAACAAACCAAAAAACACCCCCCACACACAATTTTTGGACCTATCACATCCATAGAGAGGCTCAATTAACTGCTTGTTAAGCCTAGTGGTGGAAAATAGTACACAATCACAAAGTATCATACAGTCATCTATGTAAAAATTAAAACAAAACAATTTAAAAATAGACAAACTTTTTCCCCATAAGGAGATAATTTTAAACAATGACACTGCTTTGGAGGCCCTGGATAAAATTACTTAAGTTGGCACGCAGGCATTTTTAACATGAAGTGCTATCTCAATGCTGTGCCACATAAAGGCAAAACAAAGAGTCAGTACACTTTATATTCGGATTGTTGATTAATTGCTGTTAACTCACAAGATTAATTAAAAAATTAATCACAATTAAAGGCAGTTTTAATTGCAGTGTCAAACAGACTACTAAATGAAATTTATTAAATACTTTGGATGTTTTTCTAAATTTTCAAATGTAATGATTTCAGTTACAACACAGAATACAAAGTGTACAGTGCTCACTTTATATTATTTTTAATACAAATAGTTGCACTACAAAATAATAAGAATTTTTTGAATTTACCTCTTACAAATACTGTAATGCAATCTCTTTATCATGAAAATACAATTTATAAAGGTAGATTTTTGTTACATAACTGCACTATAAAACAAAACAGTGTAAAACTTTAGAACCTGCAAGCCCTCTCAGTACTACTTCTTGTTCAGCCAGTCACTAGATTGGGCTAGATGGACCTTTAGTCTGACCTAGTGTGGCTATTTTTAACAAGCAGGACTGACTGAATTTGTAGGCACCAAAGTTTTATATGGTTTTACTTTTGAATGCAGGTTTCTTTACATAATTCTACATTTGTAAGTTCAACTTTCATGCAAAAGAGATTACACTAGAGTACTTGTATTAGATGAATTAAAAATATTATTTGTTTTTTACAGTGCAAATATTTATAATAAAAATAAAGTGAGTACTATATTCTTTGTATTTTGTGTTGTAACTGAAGTCAATATAATTGAAAATGTAGAAAATATCTAACAATATTTAAATAAATGGTATTCTCTTATTGGTTAACAGTGCGATTAATCACATGATAAGTTGTGATTCTCTTTTAAGTATGCTATTAATCGTAATTATTTTTTTTAATTACTTGACAGCCCTACTTTGTGTTTCATTGTTCTTAAGTACCCCGTCATCTCATGTACCTCCCATTCAAGCTAGATCTACACTTACCCAAAATCAACACACTCTTACTAAATTGGCCATTGTGGACATCCCCATTGACTCTGGTACTGCACTGAGTTGCAAAGAGCAAGAGAAATAGCTGGGAGGGTTTCTCTTGTTGATCTCCCTCAGTGGGGACTCCACAGAAATTTGACAGAACTTCTTCTACTCCAGCTACACTATTCTCGTAGTGTAGACGTAGACTGTCTTGCATAGTGTAGACAGAGCCTCAGAGAAACCTAAATCTGTTCTGGGTCATTCTCAATGCAATAGTCTTATAGTTGCTATTTTATATCACATTATATTAAATATTGTTTCCTACTTGTATTTATTTTCACTAATACAATTTGAAAGATGCGAATATCATTATATTTCTCTGTGGCATTCATTAAAAGAGTTAGTAATACAATATGATAGGAAGAATGCTAACAAAATAGAAAGTTGTTAATGGGATAAAATAGGTTTTCCAGGAATAAGAAGCATGTAGTCTTTAAGCATTTTACAAAACCACTTTCAACTGTTCTTGAGGGAGAGAATGAAAGAGGAATAAGGAAGAAAAAATAAAAATATAAAATAGCATTTGGAAAGTTGTTTCAGTGCTAGGAAACACTGTTAATTGTTACTTTGGATATTCACGCAGAGAGAGACACGTAACAAGGAAAGCCAACAATATTTTTTTGAGGAACTTTTTGTAGGCTGTACTCTGCCTTGATTCTATACACACATAACTGTTGATTCATGTCAATGGGACTTTGTACAAAGATTGAGGATATAATATTACGTAAACTTGTGCAAGGTTTATATTAATCAAAGGCAGCATTATTAGCATGGCAAAAATTAAGACTGACAAATATTCCTTTGCTCGGTATTTAAAAATTAGCATGTAGTTGATTTAAGTTTAAGAATGAGACCCCCTAGTCCTTGAAAGCATGTTAATAAAAATGTAAATGTTTTCCTTAAAGATTAAAAAGACAGAACTCACTGATTAATCCAACATTGTGTAGGCCACTAGGGCCCAATCACGCACCACCTTAAATTAACGGCAAGTATCTATTAGATACTTAATAATGTGGGTAGGGCTAACCATGAGAGGCCTGAGAGCCATTACCTCCATTAAGGAGGAACAGGATGCAGTCGTCTTCACTGATGACCCTTTTCCAGTGACTAGCACTGCTAACTATATCCAGGTCTTGAGTTCAGATGAGCACAAAGAATTGTAATTGTGGGTGGCCCTGCAAGAGAAAGGCTGCTCACTCAGTCACCCCTCAGTAGCTGATCATAATCTGTGTCTAAACCTGAATAAGAATAATTAAACTGTCATTATTTCTAGAATATTCCGGGACAGTGAATAATTATTATTGGATGGAGGGGGAAATGAAAACCACAGCTTGGGTTTTGTGCAACATTTAATAATTTATTCATCATATCTTCCCTTTTAAGATTCTGCTGGTAAACCCTAACTAGTATTTTTTTTAAATTATTTCCACACCACCTCCTTTCTTGGTACCCTACAAATGTGTTTGTACCACTATTCACTGTAAAGTTTATGAAGAAACATGCTTTTTCTGTAATATTAAAAAAAGATAGAGCCTGCAGACTAGTTCATTTATATAAGTCGAATCAACATAATAGGTTATACAGAAGTATATAATATGGTGTGTTGGATCAATACTCTGTGAACTAAGGATTTACTTGATAATTCCTTATGAGCCATTTACAGCCTATGTCTGAACATTTCCTGTCTATCAGCTGAAAAATCTAATTTCAGACACTGCATTTATACAAATTAACCAAAAAAGTAAAAGTTTCAGATGATCTTAAATAAATAATCCAAAGTAAATAATCCTCATTCTCAAGATTAGCTTTGATTTGTTTTAAAGAGCTGTAGCCTGTCTAGTAAATAATACAAGTGCCAACACACAAGTATGTACAGAAACAAGCATTCGACCAGATAAACAATAAACCTTTTAGAATGCCCATACAAAGTGATGTTGGACAAAATGTACCCAAGGCAAGACAGAACTTAAAGAATGTAATAAACTGCTCCCCCTCCCCATTCCTTTGTAACTTGATCAAAGAAAAATAAGCAAAAATCTAATTTTAGGAGGCGCAGTTCTGCTTCATTTTTTGGTATATCTGTTCCTTTTTGTCCATTTCAGTCAAGCCAATATTCTCTTTCAGAAAACAAGATTTATATTGAAAATATATTTGTTATTGCCTAAACTGTTCTCATTTCCCAAGAAGACTGTACTTTGTAGTTCTATATGATAGGGTTTCTTTTAGCCAGAACAATTTTAGACAGTATTGTGCTGCATTTCAGTCAGTTTAAATGAATAAGGTGAAGCATGAAGTTACATATAGTATCTATGGTGCAGGATTTCTATGTCATGCAGAGCAAAACATTCAGTCGATGTCTATGCAGGGACTGGTGCTTGGGCATTCAGTCAAAGCTGTTGTTGAAAGCCAGAAACCAGTCAGAAAGGTGTGGGGGTCAGGAGTTGCACCAAATGCTGAGCAAGAATGAGTATCAGGAGTCACACTGAGGGTCAAGTCTGGAGTCAGATACCTATGTCAAGGGTCAAGCAGTCAGGAATCAGGGAACATTGCCAGGATAATTTTTTAGCTATAACTTATAATACCTTAGTATTTGTATTAACCTAGAACTGCAATCTGCAGTTTTCACTTGGGCCAGTAACTCAGTGATTGAAAGATGACCCCTTACGCATGCAACAATAAAAACAGTTGTAAAAAAACCCCAAACAAATAATAACAAACCAACAACAAAAACAATCACCAAAAAACCAATCAAACACAAAAATCTCTTTTGCTTAAGATACATGTACCCAGATTAAAAGGAAAGAAAAAACCCCCCTCTCTTCTTTGGATAAATTAGTTTACTACCATTATAAAGAAATGTTCCATCCATAAAAATGATCTTTTTATTATAAATATTTTCAAAGATATGCTTCCATCTTTTCCAGAGAACAAAACAATGAAAATTTTTCCTATCAAGATGTACCAATAGTTATAGACATAAGCGCTGTACTCTCAACTTAAAAAAAAGGGGGGGAGAAAAAATTCAACAATTCTGAAATAGATAAAACTTTTCTCCATGGCCATTGTAGAGCTCCTTTATATGTAACTGCTTATTAAAAAAAACCACCTTATTGGTTCTCTCTGAAGGGTTTTCTTTTATACATAGCTTTATCCTATAATTTTGTCCCTGTTGGGCATGCTGCCTAAATTTAAACACAAACAGTCAAGCAATGAAGAAACATTAACACATTTACTGTGAACAAAAACTCCCAGTTGTATAGTGAAATTTTAATACATTTCAACTTATCTCTTTTACTAATGGGGAGAGTACAAACCCTGCAGGAATTCGCTCTGCGAACTGGTAATTACAGTAGACTCACTATTTTATAATGCATATGTATAGTCAGACACAAGAACCATAGCTGCCCTTTTGATGTAGGTTACAATAGGAAACTTTAAAAAAAAATTATGAACATCTACAGGAATTCTAAAGGAATGCATTATTTCATAGGAAGGTGTTCTTTAGCTATGCTCATGAACATAAATAAACACACACAAATATATACCTATGTATTTGCTTTTATAAACCAAATCACAAGCTTTATCAGAACGTTATTTTTCTTCGTGCTTTTTTTCTTTTTAATTTCACTCACTAAATCTGCCATTATTTGTACAATACTAGAGGTTCCAATAATAGATAATATCATGCACTAGCTCAGAAATGTAGTTTTCTCCTCTCAACCTCCCCATAACCCCAAATTTACACAGTAAATCTTTACTGCACAAAATAAAGAGTACTCTTTTAATAGTACAGACCATATAATATGCAATGCAACTCAAAAAATACATGTTGTGTTTAGTACCAGATCCTTTTGACTTGCACTGTGACACATGCACATAGAGATCTACTTTCATGTGGTAGGGCATTAGATCTAGGTGCATTTTAATTCTTCTGTCATGCATGGGTATAGCGTAATACTTTATTTTTATACAACCACAGACTTAAAGGAAGAGAAAAATAAAAGACAAAATTCTCTGAAGATTAAAAAAATACGTTTTCAGGACAGATCTATCCTAATCTATTCAGTGTCCATCACTGTAGTATCAGAACCTGCAAGTATTCTATGCATTGTCACCTTGTGCAATTGGAACATTTAAAACACTTTTACACACACTTTTTGCATATACAATAATAGATATGTAGGGCTGGAGAGGATTCAAACGGACATTTAGTCTATCTGCACGCTTAATCATAGGCACACACTTTTCCCACAAGATTTTGAAAATTCTCTACACTCCCTTTAAAATAAACAGAACCTCAAAAACCAGCCTTCATGCCAGCCTTCAGAATTCAATGTCTTTTCATTTTCTATTATGTCAGCAGTGTTTATGAATATATCTTTCACCAAACTTGTGAGAGAAACCATCAGATATTTATCAATCAATTTTTGGCCACTGATTTGTCTCTCTCTCTTATCTTTCTCTAGTTCTCTTTGAGCCAAATTATGCAAATTTACCCATTAACTGCCTTGTGACATGTACTTATACAAAGACCAGAAATACCCTGCTCCAGTATGCAACACACATGTATGTATTCAGCTACGCAGGCAACAGGGCAAGTTCTGAAACTTCCCTGTGCCATTGAAAAACTGGTTCATGTTCAGACTGAAGTCACACATAAAAGCCCAAATAGAAGATGATGTTAGGAATAGTAGTGTAAATAAACACTGTTGACTGGATCAGCACTATGTTGGCCTATACTGCCTCAGAACCACACCTTGGCATGCAGTCATCCTCGGGGAAATCAGTGGTATGATGGAAATTGGACAAGGAGATGGGAAGGTCTTTCCAGTGAGACCTTAAAAAGTGAGGGTTTTTTTCCCCCCATGTGAATGTTACCAATGCCTTGGAACTATACACAGTTTTTGCTCTTCCCTGCTGCTGTGCACCAGTTTTCTGTATTTCCCTCTTCTGCAGCGATGACTGCATTTCAGTGGTGAAATGCTTCTTGTATGTTTAGAATTTGGTAAAGCACTGTGCAATCGTTTCCATAACATTGTTTACATAGAAAAAAGAATGTTCTAAATTATTTTAAAAGATATCTCTTTGAAAAGCCAGATCTTAATACTCACTCTGTGTCTGACAGACAGCACACTGCTATACCTGAGTTAATAACTTATGGCACTGCACTTAATATATGCATTGTTGTTAAGTTAATGTACTTGTATCTACTGAGAAAATAAAATCTACACAGTGCAAGGATGAAAGAGAAGTGTGTTTGTCAGCACCTCAAAAGTGTAAACATTTCTCACTATAACAAATTTAGATTCCACAGAATAGATGATAGTATGTTGTACTATTTATTATTTTGACTGAGACAAGAAGCATGTGCTTGGTCAGCAATTCTCTATTGGAAGCATACGGGATGTTACATTTAAGCTCGTCCTCTGAAATTACAATTGCTATTGTACATCATAATTTGGGCAGGGATTTTGCCACAAAGATTTCAGTTAAAAATCACAGCAGTCTTACAAGGTGTTTTGAACATTAGCAGAGTGGGCAGAAGAGGTATGCAGAAGCCTAGTCTGACATATGTAGTTTGGATTGCCAGATGCCAGATGATGTGGTGTTATCTTGCTGAATTTCCGGATATCAGAACCAGAGAGAGGAAAAATGAGAAAAGGCAAACCAGCACCCTTTTCTCAGGGTTCAGGGCACTGGATCTGGTGTATTTCTGGATAATGGGATAACTTTTTGCAGCACAGAAACACCAAATGGCTGATTTTCCACTTTCCAACTGGAATATATAATAGTATATTGTTTATGCAAGGATAGAAGAGTTTGGCTCAACAGACACAATCACTGTCCTCCTTCAAATTCTCTACAAAACTCACTTTTCCCACTTAACTTTCCAACAGTCCTCCGTTTTACCACTCCTGCCTTCGTGTTTCACTCTGTTCCTTCATTCCTTTAACAGAAAACAAAGGGACACAAAGGAACAGTTTTTCTTGTCACTACATTGGAGTGAAATGAAAGTAAATCCATGGAAGTCAATGCAGTTATACTGGTATAAAACCAGTAAAAGTGACTGGTGAATCAGACCTCAAGATGTTTATGTAACAAAAGCATTGCCTGGTTTTCATGGTAACTCTTTTCTAATACACCTGCCTTCTTTGTATCCATCATAACTTGAAAAGAGTTATTTTAAAGGCAGTTGAGGACAATCAGCATCTTGCAGGATAGGGCCTTTGGCTCTAAATTCCATGGCAGTAATTTGTTATTTTCATTAATCATTTCTACAGCAACAACCATCATATGTGGCATTACAGAAAAAAGGAACAGCATGAAGAATGAATTTTATTTAATTATGAGCTACATGAGCACAACACACACAGACCTTTCCTTTCCCTACCCCCAGGAGTGTAAGGACAGCAAATCTAGAGTAGTATTTGATGCTATCAGAACTAAATATCAGCTTGTCACAGTTTTATACTTCTAGTATTTAACCAATGCTAGACACAAATGATTCATGCTAATAGAAAAACTAGAGGAACTACAGGAATCCAACGCATTATATAATACATGTGCCAAGCCCTCTAGAGTAAGAGATGTTGAACTTTGCATTTGTCTGAACCACTGCATCATGACTGAACATTGTGTGCATCAGGATGATTGTAAATACCTACTTTTCCATTACTTGCGTTTGAGAAGAAGAACATCGGGCTGCCATAATTCCTGAGACAACCTCCTTTTTTTGTCTAAGTGGTGGATGCTTGAAAGCTGCTCAGCAGTTTGGAATGTAAGGAGCATTCCCAGAGGAGATAAACGGTCAAAACGAAGGCAAGCGAGAGGACCAAAGGCACAAAATAAATAGCATTTATCACATGGTCCCACAGTTTATCACATGTGGGGAAAAGAAAAGAATTTAGCACATGGATATCACCACCATGTGTGTTATACCTATATATTTATTGTTACTTTTGGAAGGAGTCATTTACTGAAGCTGACATTTTTATAGATGGGCCAGGATGATAGTGTGAAACTCACACTTTCATGTAATCAAACTGTTGCTTCTTTATACATTTGTAGTAGACTATATTGTCAATTTGGTCTCACATTTTTGTCGCATTAACATCTCTATAGCAACTATTTACTATAGAGCGGTCAAGCTATTTCTGACCCCCACAAATACAAAATCGTTAGCATAATTCATAGTAATAGTAGCTTAACTGGGCCAAATGGCTACCAAACAGATTTTGGAAGACCAATATGCCCTTGTATGTCTTTTCCCCCTTAAATACAGGGGAAAGCTAGAAGTTGATGTATGAGGGAGAGATAACTCTATAGATAAATAGAATCTTCTGCTATGGATTATATGTTCCAAATATAGTAAATATTTTATCAGCTACTTTATTTTTAAAGTTTATTTTCATACACATATATATATTAAAAAGTAGTAAAATACAAGTTTGACACAGGATAGCATCCGGAGTAAAAACAGCACATGTTTGTTTTTATTTGCACAATTTTGTGGACTCGGAGGACATCTCCATCAATGGCTCTTAGACAAGATAATCAGTGCTACAACTCCAGGTCATTGTATAAAAACTCACTCATTTGCTCTGGACAGATACACTTTCAGTATAAGATGACAACAAACAAAATAAACATCTAAATTACAACAATTAGGAACACTTGACCACCAAAATTATTTCACATCGATCAATATACAGCTTTAAGATAGTAGTGACTTTTGCAGTCTGCCAATCTGAATGACCTTTGACCTATTATAGTCTCAAAATAGTATTAAATAGTACAGGTACCAAAACTGTATAAGTGTGAGTTAATAACCCTATATTTATCCAATTATGATCTTTTTGGAGGTGTATATTTTATATGTGCACTATGTTATTTTAATGAAAGCTGTTGGTGGCTCAGCTCCTCTTAAAATCAGGCCACAAATTCTTTAAAAAGGAAAGAAGTTAGCTGAATGAATTCACTACATTCCATGGTTCTGTAAGGACTCAATTTTCTCTTAGCACATATCACTCAATAATCATATTCCTTGTTGTACAGGATAGTTACAATTTCCTTTCATTGTTCCTTTTGCCATACAGGCATTGGATCAGAGTAAGTCCAGCAGTCAACTAAAGTAACCCCACTGCTGCTTAGTACATAAAGTGCTAAGAACAGGCTATGCAACCAGGAATGCTCTCACTCTCTCTGTCTATAGACTCTAATCCAGCATTATACATTTGTGCACATATTGTGCTAGTGCTAAGCACTGCAGTTATTCCTGCCATAATACACAGCAATTTAGTTAAACAAAACTTGGTTTAGATGCAGTTTAATATCGGAATACTTTTATATTAAAACATATAATACCCATTTACAGAAACAACAGATTGGACCAAGAGAAAGTAAATTCACTCAAAATATGCAAAACTCAGTGGATCACTGTCTGCTCTTATTCCAATCAAAAGAAGCTTTGTCTGATTTCATTGAAGGAGTAGTGAGCTCAATGGAGAGAAACTTTTGAAAGAAGTAAAAGGAGAAAGTATTTGTTTCAAAATGATTTGTTACTATTTATCCAAAACAAATTGATCTGGATGAGTAGGTCTCTAAATGGGAAAGCAGATATACATATTCAATTTAAAT
Organism: Pelochelys cantorii; assembly: GCA_032595735.1. Taxonomy (NCBI): domain Eukaryota; kingdom Metazoa; phylum Chordata; order Testudines; family Trionychidae; genus Pelochelys; species Pelochelys cantorii. The sequence continues at coordinate 110,020,928 of CM064330.1, forward strand.
TACTATATAGATGGCAGTTGCCTCCTGTTAAGATTCGTCATATTTTTGCTATTAGAGACCCTCTTGTACAGCTGTGGGAAAAGGAGAACATACTTGCATATGTGGCAATTGTATCCAGACCATCATAATTCCTCCCACCACCGAAAGAAAAACAAACATCTAAAGACAAAATACTGGCTTCTTACAGTTCCTCTAGTCTGCTTACTTAATGTTTCAGTTAGGGAATCTATATTTTACACAGAAGGACAAACTAATTTCTTTATTATTGCTAGTAGCAAGACTTTGGGGGAAAGGACTTCTCCTCCAACTAACATGTGGTATACTAAAATATGGACTGTCCTTGTAATTTGAAAAAAACATTCATATTAAGTATGTACACAAGAGAAGTGTCAAAATGAAGATAGATATTTAGACATTTGGTCACTCTTTTTTGCAAACTCAGAGGAAGACGGCTTCCCAGCCAGCTAGACACAATCTTTAGCCAGGTTAATAGACTAAAGCCAAAATGGACTATCACGATCACCCAGTCTGACCTTCTGCACATTGCAAGCCACCGAACCTAGACTTTTAACTGCAGAGAATTCATAATTACTTTTGTTTAAATCATTAAGTGACCTGCGCCTCCACTGCAGAAGATGATAAAAAACCACCAGGGTCACTGCCAATCTGATCTGGGAAAAATCCTTCCTGATCCCCAGCACAGCAATCAATTTAGACCATTAGCATGTGGGCAAGACCCACGTGCAAGACAGCTGGGAAAAATTTCTATGTGGTAACTCAGAGGCTTCTCCCTTTTAGTGTCCCATCTCCAGCTGTTGGAGATATTTGCCAATAGCAGTCGTGGATGGGCCACATGCCATTGTAGGCAATCTTATCATACCATCCGCTGCTCCATAAACCTGTCATGCTCTGTCTTGAAACAAGTTATGTTTTTTTTCGCCCCCATGACTCCCCTTGAAGGCTGTTTCAGAACTCCACTCCTCTGATGGTTAGGAACCTTCACTTAATTTCAAACTAAACTTACAGATGGCCAGTTTATAACCATTTGTTCTTGTGCCAACACTGGCCCTTAACTTAAATAACTTCTCTCCCTCCCTGGAACTTATCCTTCTGATGTATTTAGAGAAAGCAATCACATCTCCCCTCAGGCTTCATATTGTTAGGCTAAACAAGCCAAATTCCTGAAGTCTCCTCTCATAAGGTAGATTCTTAAGTCCTCTGTTTCATAGTAGCCCTTCTCTGCACTGTTCCAGTTTGAAATCATCTTCCTTAAACAACAAGATTACAACTGCACACAGCACTCCAGATGGGGTGTCACCATTGCCTTGTGCAATGGTACTATTACTTCCCTAGCTCTCTTAAAAACACCTCACCTGATGCATCCTAGGATTGAATTAGCCTTTTTTTATGGCCACATCACACTGGCAGCTCCCAGTCATCCCGTGATCAACCAATGTACCCAGGTCTTCCTCCTCTGTCATTGCCAATACATCCTAAGCTTATGCCAAAAATGATTGTTCACAGTGTTGCACAATTCCATTTCATTCCATTTCTGCTACTCCAGGTTATTCAAATCTTCTTGTAAGACATTCTGATCCTCTCCATGTCAGCAATACCTCCCAATTCACACTCGTTGTGCCCAGGTCATTAAAGAAAATGTTAAAAAAGAATGGGCCCCAAGTACTGACAGTACATCTTATAGCAAGGGTGGCCAACCAGTTAGAGACAAAGAGTCAAAATAGCATGGATAGAGTGCGAAGAGACACATATTATATATTTACAGTAGAGTCCCTATCATCTGACCTAAACGGGACCGACACATGGTCGGATTACCGAATATGTCGGATGATAGGGACTGCTGCCGGGGAAGAAGCGGCCCTGGCAGGAGCCCCATCAGCTGCTCCTAGAGAGCAACGGGACAGCTCCAGGGTCGGATAAAGTGGAGTGTCGAATTACCGGGAGTCGGATAATCCGGACTCCACTGTATTCTTATATAGCTATGTATAGAAAGATAGAGAGATATAGTACACAAAATGTAGTGATAAAAACAACAATACAGGACGTTTCGGACAAAAACCAATAAAGTCTTCAGTCACTTAAAAAATTCACGGCCAGTCCATACATCTTCAGAGAACTTGACAAGGGACAAACATCAAATGTAACCCTCCCCCCCGCCAAACCTTTAAAAAGAAGTAATATTCTCACACTAAAAATAAGCATCCCCACCATGTATTTTAAATTGAACACTACTGCCCTATTATGTCCTGTGAATTTTTTATAATTAAACTGAACTGAGAAGTAAATTGGCACAATTTGAAGTGCCTGTTTCACTCCAGCTTGTTGATCTCTGGTATGGTTTCCTCTTTTTTTTTTTTTTTTTTAACTTATGAAGATTATGGCTTTTTTATAGTTCTAAAAATTCAGGTCTGTCCCAGACTGCAAATATGAGAGGTTCAAAAACAAGAAGGGAGAGACTCATCTCAGAATAATTGCTTCAGCCTGGCAAACAATAGCCTTTGAATTTTCTTTAAAGAAACAGTGTAAACCAGATACATGCTGATTCTTTTTTTGCCCTGGAATTTAAATATGACATCTGTGTTGGTTGCCTTATTGCATCCACGAAGACTTGGAGTTTAAGGTGCTTCAGCCCCCCCCACTCTAACCCAATGCCCCACCCCTCCCCCAGAGCCAGGCACCCCCAGCCTCCTGCTCTAACTCAATCCCCTTCCACTCCCCCGGAGCCAGGCATTCCCAGCCTTCCCCCCACCCCCAGGGCCAGGCATTCCCAGCCCCCCCCCCACTCTAACCCAATGCCCTCCCCCTCCCCCAGAGCCAGGCACCCCCAGCTCTCGCCGTTCTAACCCAATCCCCCTCCCCGCTTCCTTAGCCAGGCACCCCTCCCCACTCTAACCTAATACCTGGGTCCTGGAGCTGCCACGCGCTTCTCCCTTCAGGCACTGGGCACTTGTGCAGAGGAGCTGGCCGTGAGCAGGCATTGGGGTGCGTGCACAGAGCGGCCGGCCATGAGCAGTTTGGGCACGCAGCTCAGATTTTCCTTTATCAAAGAGCCGCATGCGGCTCAAGAGCCACAGGTTGGCCACCCCTGCCTTATAGCATAACCCACTGTTGTCTCCCTTTTTAACCATTTCCTTACCCACCTTTCACTTCTCGTATTAATCCCTGTGACAAGTCCCCCTCCCCAGGCTTTATGGGATTGTTTTATGAATATAAATATGCATCACTCAAAGACGCTTTGGACAAAATACTCATGTCACCTATCAATTTAAACATTACTATCTGCTGGATCTGTATATCTTATTTTGATGCATGTATCATTCTCGTATGTAAAGTTAAAAATATGAGGTATGATATTGTTTATGGTTTTAAATCTGCAAATGAGAGCCATCAGTGGTGCTCCGGAAGCTTGAACAACTGGATGATCAACTTAAAGACAAGAACTTTAAGCAGCGGTTGGCCCTAGAAAGACATGTGATCCTACTGTGATACTGGGATACCAGTACTGGGATACCAGTTTGACTGGGTAATTTTCCAGAGAAGGAGGGATAGAGAACAAAAGATTCTCACCCAAGGAAAGTCTACTAAAACAATGGGAAGCTATCAGTCCCTTTGTCTTGGCTAAAAGATCATCTTTGACTTGGAAGTGTGCCTGAAACAAGAGCAGGTTTTAGGGTAAGTTTGCAATAAGCTTTAGTGTTTTAGAACGAGCTATGCATTTTTTTTAATTTTAATTCTGTAACTTTGATCTGTGCATTTTCACTTGCAATCACTTAAATCCTACTTTTTGTACTTAATAAAAGCACTTTTGTTTACTATCAAGTCCAGTGTAAATAATTGTTACAAGGGTAATAATTAGTTTGCACTTTCTCTTTCTCATTGATAAAGAAGGCAAACATCTTCACGAGCTTTCTTTGTGTTAAAACTTTTACTCAGAAAAAGACGGATTTATCTGGGGTTTTGATCCCTTACTAGATTTGGTTCCCTAAGTGCTATGCCTTAGAGCTGCTCTCTCCCAAAGCTGAACTAGTTCAGTGTCTGCATTGCTCTTCAGAGCAGTGATAACTCCAACTCTGTGCCTTATCTGAGGGAGACTAGACAATCTGGCCCAGCAAGACAGGGTTGTGGGGAGCCCCAGAGAACAAGAAGGGGAGTGTCAATGGCATAATCAGCACAGTGGGGAACAGCCCAGAGGGGTCTTCTGTAACTGCACCCTGTCACAATCTCAATCTTTTCCAATTCAACTAGTAATTTTCCCTGTGGAACTGTATCAAATGCCTTACTGAAATCCAGGTAGAATAGATCTGTTGCATTTCTTTTGCCCAAGAAATCTGTTATCTTCTCATAGAAAGATCAGCTTGGTCTGGTATAATATACTTTTGCTAAAATCATGTTAAATTTTATCCCAATTACTGTTTACATCAACATCCTTACCTACTCTCTCTCTCTTTCTTTCTCTCTTTCTCTCTCTCAAAATTGGTTCTAACGCTTTGCATACAATCAAGGTCAAACTAAATGGGCCTGTAGTTCCTGGATAACGTTTTTCCCCCTTTCTTACGTACAGGTTCTATATTTGCAACTCTCTAGGCACACAACAAAACTCCTTGCATTTATGAATTCATCTTGCTGTTGGACTTGCAATTTCAGGAGCCAGTTCCTTTAATGTTCTTGGAAGGAAATAATCAGGGCACCCTGATTTGGTCACTGTGACGGGCCGTCACCGGCCCGCACGGGGAACCACCCGGACTCCCAGGGGGTGGGGGAGGGTGAAGACGCTCGGGGGGGGCCCCAACCCCGGACGCGGCGCGGCGGAGACCGGGCGGCGGGACCGGGTCCAACCGCCGCACCTACGCCGCCCGGCTGCCACTGACCCCGACCCCAGGGTAGCGCGCGGCGGGGTGCAGCGGGAGGCCGGGAGGCGGACGGCCGCAGAGCACGCCGGCACGCCGCCGGAAGGGGGAGGGCCCCGAGTGGCGTCCGGCGCGGAGGGCCAGTTTAAAAAGGCCCGCCGTTTGAGAGGAGGGGGGGCAGCCTCCTCGGACGGGGGGAAGAGAGCCCGGGGGCCAGGACGGACCCAGGGCAGGATCGAGGCCGGCGGACAGTCCGGCCTCGACCCTGGGAGCCGCGGGGGGGGAGAGGGGGGGGGCGCCAGCGCGGCGGGCGGCCAGCCGACCCCGGTTCCGAAGCAGACGGGAGCCGACCAGGACGGACCTGGGGAGAGCGGCCGGACAGGAACTGGAGTTCCCGGAGGGGTCGGACCTGCAAGTGGTCCCCCAAGCAGCCCCCGACCCGGACGGCTGAATCAGGGTAGGTCCCGGGAAGCAGGAGAGCGGCCCGGAGGGGCCCTCACGGAGGGGAGGAAGCAGCCCGGGGCAGGGCCCTTTTGGCGCCCCTGGGTAGACGGGTCACGGAGGGAATCACCCTCATCTACCGCGTTGGGGCGCGAGAGAGCCCCAGCGCTTAGGGCCCCGGGCTGGGACCCGGGGAGAGGGTGGGACTGGGTCCCCCTCCCCATTCACCCGGAGGACCCGATTCCGGTGGGCGGCCGCGTTCGGGAAGAGAGGGAAAGAGTGGACGAAGGGGTTCACCAACCCCCCCTCCCCTCGTGGGAGGGGGTGATCGCACCCCGAGGCCTCAACCCGGAGGAAGGGGTCGCTGAACCTCTCTCCCCTCTCGGGAGGGGGTGATCGCCCCCGCGTCCGCGACAGTCACATTAAACTGTTTGAGTTTAGCTTCCACTTTAGGTGTGATAATTTCTCCCTCCATGTCTTCAGTTCCATTAACCACCATGCTGCTGTCCCCACATTCCTCATTAGCCTTATTAAAAACTGAGACAAGTGGAATTTGGGCTGCAAATTGTACAACTGTAACTTCTCTAGTGAGAATTTTCTGGAAACAATTGTGCCAGATATACCAATAAAAAGCAGACTCTGTTACAATACATATATAGTTCTGTTTCCATTTGCAACAAAGCCAATGGGTGCAGATGTGTATGATAATAATCATTTTGATTTTTCCCAACCCCAGAATAGTTTGGGATTGGTTTGAATTTAGGGATCAAGTTCAGATCAGTTCTGCTTTTTCTAATCTGATTCACTGCTCTCTATTGCTATATAATTACCAATGATAACGTGTGTGGTACTGTAACACACACAAAATGCAGAGAGACCTTAAGTCAGAGTTTATAGTATAAAACACAGATACAGAAGGGACAGGATGCATCAAGAAACCAATAAGAGGGTTAACGCATGGAACTGAGGTTTCTTATTTATTTAAAAACTGCTAGCAATTTTCATTGCAAAACACATTTTAAAAAACAGAAAGGAAGATTTCTTCATCGATTAATCCAAATTGAATCGAATAATCTGAATACATTAAATTTGGTATTTCAAAAACTGTGTGTGTGTGAGAGAGAGAGAGAGAGAGAGAGAGAAAGAAATATATATATATGGGGAAAGTATCATGCCAGACACAGGGTAGTGATGCTCCATTAATACTCATTACATGACAGTGATAAGGAAAGGAAAAAGGAAAAGAAAAAATGAAAACTGCCAAGTTTATTTTGGCAAAGCTTGATTTGTATTCAAAGAAAAATGTATAACAATATCTTTAAATACATTTTAATTTAAAAAGACCTTGTAAAACAAGGGTAAGAACTTCTGGGTGTTAGCCTAGTTTTGTTTTTGTTTCTCTTTTTAATTTTTTTCACTCTACTGTGCAAATTTCCTCTTCTTGGAAAATGTGCTAGGTAAGCAGAAGAGGCTGACTGCAAGCTCATTGAGTGAGATATGACTCTGCTCAGTAGGGTGAAATTAGATAGACTGTTGTACATGAATATAAAAAGAGGTTACCCCAGAAAAAATTCTCTGAATAGAGACCAAACGTTCTTTCATTCTGTCTGCAACTGCCATGAACAGTTGAGAGGACTCAAATCTGGCTTTGGGAAGAATGCAGGAAAGTAATTGCGGAACTATTAACTGTGGTTTGTAACCTATCCTTTAAATCAGCTTCCATACCTAATGTCTAGAAGATAGCTAATGTGACGTCAATATTTAAAAAGGGCTCTAGAGGTGATCCTGGCAATTACAGACCGGTAAGTCCAATATTAGTACCAGGCAAATTAGTTGAAACTATAGTAAAGAATAAAATTGTCAGACACATAAATGAACATAATTTGTTGGGGAAAGTCAGCATGGTTTCTGTGAAGGGAAATCATGCCTTACTAATCTACTAGATTTCTTTGAGGGGGTCAACAAACATATGGACAAGGGAAATCCAGTGGATATAGTATACTTAGATTTCCAGAAAGCCTTTGACAAGGTCCCTCACCAAAGGCTCTTAAGTAAAGTAAGTTGTCATGGAATAAGAGGGAAGATCCTTTCATGGGTTGATAACTGATTAAAAAACAGGAAACAAAGGGCAGGAATAAATGGTAAGTTTTTAGAGTGGAGAGAGGTAACTAGTGGGGTCCCCCCCAAGGACCTGTCCTGGGACCAATCCTATTCAACTTATTTATAAATGATCTAGACAAAGGGGTACATAGTGAGGTGGCAAAATTTGCAGATGATACCAAACTGCACAAGATAGTTAAGACCAAAGCAGACTGTGAAGAGTTTCAAAAAGATCTCACCAAACTAAGTGACTGGGCAACAAAATGGCAAATGATATGTAATGTTGATAAATGTAAAGTAATGCATATTGGAAAAAATAATCCCAACTATACATACAATATGATGGGGACTAATTTGGCTATAACTACTCAAGAGAGAGATCTTGGAATCATTGTGGATAGTTCTCTGAAAACATCCACTCAGTGTGCAGTGGCAGTCAAAAAAGCAAATAGAATGTTAGGAATCATTAAAAAAGCGATAGAGAATAAGACAGAAAATATCTTATTGCCTCTATATAAAACCATGGTATGCCCATATCTTGAATACTATGTACAGATGTGGTCCCCTCATATCCAAAAAGATATATTGTCATTGGAAAAGATTCAGCAAAGGGCAACAAAAATGATGAGGGGTTTGGAACGGGTCCCATATGGAGAGAGATTTAAAAGACTTGGACTTTTCAGCTTAGAAAAGTTATTTATTATTCCCACAATATAAGAACTAGGGGTCACCAAATAAAATTAATAGGCAGCATGTTTAAAACAAAGAAAAGGAAGTTTTTCTTCACTGAGTGCATAATCAACCTCTGGAACTCCTTGCCAGAGGATGTGGTGAAGGCTAGGACTTTAACAGGGTTCAAAAAAGAGCTGTATAGATTCATGGAGGTTAGGTCCATCAATGGCTGTTAGACACAATGGGTAGAAATGATGTCCGTAGCCTCTGTTTGTCTCGATATGGGTGACAGGGGATGGATCACGTGAGGATTACCTGTTGTGTTTCCTCCCTCTGGGACATCTGGTATTGGCCACTGTTGGCAGACAGGATACTGGGCTAGATGGAGCGATGGTCTGACCTAGCATGGCTGTTCTTATGTTAATTTGACTGAATGAAATGGACAACCAACCTGTGGGTCAAACCTCGGATGAGGTCTCATAGGGAAGTCCAGATACAACACATGCAGCTCTTCACCCTTCTGGCAAAAGTGCTGGCAACCAAAAATACCAGTTTTCTTGACAGATTTAGTAGAGCGCAAGTAGCCAAAGGCTCAAATAGGGAATGGGAATATTAATTATACAGTTGAAGTGGAAGCCCCTTAACTCGACTTTTGGCACTGTCCACACTGCAGGAAGTCAATGGGAGAACACTCTCCCTTCGATTTCCCTTACTCCTTGTGGAAGCAGGACTACCAAGTGCCCCTCTTAGTTTGAATTAGCATGTCTTCACTAGACCTGCTAATTCAAACCTTGGAAGATCGATAGAGGTAGTTTTGATCTTCTCTGTAGTGTACACATACCCTAGTGTTGAATCAAAGAATAGAACAATAATAGTTCAGAATGACACAACCAGCTGGAGAACTGTCTCCACTTACAGAGACAAGTAGCCTTCATAGAGGACTTTCTACTATTTAGCAAGACCTTTTGAACCTACCTCAATATCTCCTTAACATCTGTCAATTACATGAAGAGACTGCAGACTCAGGTGGAGTAGGTGATCATGATCTTGAGAGATTAGCTCTAAGTCCAGTGAAAGTGATATTTGAGGCTTCGTTGACAATGCCAGGAGAGTAGAGAACCAGTGTCAATCGGCTCACCTCAGGACTATGAGAATGACTCTGGCCTTGTCCCATATTGTCTTTGGTATTACTTTGTGAATGAGCAGCACTGGTGGGTAAGCAGAGAAGAATAAAGAATGCATCTCTAAAGGAACCCGGTTGTGATCTTGCAGAGAATAGCACTACTGACACTTTCTGTTAATTTTTGTTTGAAATAGGTTTATTTGGGGACCCTCCCTCCCCCCACAGATAGAAGATGTATCTGGCTACATCTGTACAAAAAGACCACTCAAAGTGAGCATATCGTTTATGAGTCAAGTGATCTACTAGATTGTTTTGGACTCCCTGTGAGTAAGAAACCTCTAGATTTATCAAGTTGGCAATACAGAGCTCCCAAAGGAAAATAGCCTCTTAACAAAGAGGCAACAATCATTTCCTCCCTGCTTGCTGATGTAGAACATTGCCAATGTGTTGTCGGGGAGGACTAATGCCCTGTTTTCCTTGACCTGCAGCAGAAATATTTGGCACACTAACCTGACAGTTTTCAGCTCTTTGCAGTTGATGTGTAAAGCTAAGTCTTCTGCAGAACATAATTCCTGAATCTGAAGAGAATCCAGTTGGACTCTGCTTACACCAGGCAGGCATGTAACAACACAAGGACTTCAAGGTTGACCTTGAGTTATTCAGCCCATGCATCTTGCTGTCTGCTCTGAGAACAGAGAAGGACTCTCAAAAAGCAAGTCCTGAATAGGAAGCTGAGCCACTGAGTCTGCTGTATCCAGCCCAGTCTGCAGCCATGTTCTCCCTACTAATATGTCTTCATTCACCAAGGAAGAGAACTCCCATCTAGAATTCTAGGGAGCAGATCTCTCAATTTGTTCACAGAACCCTACAAATTAGATTAGAATGCTCCAGTAGACGTGGTACCGAGTTGCACCATGATGGCTCCATGGCTGGTCTCAGTTCCACTGGCCACCATTAGGAACTTCAGTTTAGTCTGCCTATCCTTTTTCACCCTTGGCTTACATTTCTGGCAAATCATGGACTGGTCATTCAAGCGCACTTTGTCCAGGTACTTAAGGCAATTTCCCTTGAGGATTGCTCACCAGCATAAGTTTTGAGCAGGAAGAACACATGCCCCTGGTAACTGTGGCATGTCCCAGTGATACAATCCCAAAATGGAGAAAACAATAAAATCATACCTTTTAAAAAACAAGCAAAAACTACTAAAATATTCTAACAGTAACAACTATTAAAATATTGTACTATATACACTGAATTGACAGAAACTGCTTTAGCAAGGAACAGGGGTTTTAATGATCACTGTGGATGGTAAGAAGGAACTGAGTGGGACTGGAGGCAACTCTACTCTTTACACCTGTATACAGTGGCATGTGGCAAAAGAGGTCACTCAAGCTGCCTAACAGGTACCACTGAGGGCAAAAGTTTCTGATGACCATAAACTTAGAGCAGAAACAGCAAGAATGAAATGCACATGCAACCACCTCAAGAATTAGGGGGCTCAATCTGTTCTTTGATGCCAGTGTTATTTTATATGTATTTTATAAGCTGGGTCTGAATCAATGCTTCCATTACAGGCAGCTGGAATGGGAAAGAAATCCTGGCTGTGTTTATGTAAATACAGTTTGCCCCTGCTTCACTTAGATATGCTGGATATTCAGCTGTTCAATGGTGTTGGGTTCATTGTAATCAGCTTGGCTAGTGTTGGGTCACAAATTGTGTTAACACTAAGTGCAATTTCTATAATTATAGGGGGAATGCAAAAGAAGAAAGCCTATGCTTAACGTAGCACAAACTCTCAGTTTGAAAAATGAGATTCTGGGTGTGTGCATGTAAATACAATTCACTCAGTTTGTTTAGGCCTGCTAGATATTCAGCTGTTACAGTGGTGTTTTGCTCATTGTAATCAACTTGATTGATGTTGGGTCATAAATTGTGTTAATACTAAATGCAGGAATTGTGAGATATAATCACCAATGCTTGCAGTTATTGTGGGAATGCAGAAAACTCAGACTGTGTTTAACTCAGTTAAAAAGAGAGACCCTGTCAATGTAAATACACTTGGATGGACAGAGGCTCATCTTCCAGAGCCCTATGAGATGAAGATGGGGAGGGAGGACTCTGAGTCAGCAGGCTGCGTACCTTCCAGGCATGAGCTGTAAGATTGGTTCAATCTATTTCTGCCTGCTGTTTCAATGATAGAACTTAAGAAGGCTCCAGAAGGAGTCTCTTTAATATTTAAATTTACTCTAGTGGATGCTGGAATCTCTTGTGGCTGGACTGTGCTTTGGGCTAAAAGCTGAAATCAGTGATAGCTGAAATCACTAGGTTTGGCCCAGAGCCAAATCTACCACAAGCTAGTGGAAGATGTGACGATGATGATGCATGATGAGCAGCCAGCAGGGCGGCGATGGAGAGGCATAAGAAGTGGCCAGCAGAGCAGTGGCAGCAAGGGGTGATGAATGGCCAGCAGAGCGGCATCAGAGAGCAGTGAGCAGGTGGATGGCGAGTGACCAGAATAGTGAGTAAGATGCCTCTTACCTCCCCTGCACTCCGGATGAGAGGTGAACTCTGTGGATGCACCGCTCACTCTCTGTCTGCTATGGCCAAGGGCAGCAATTGTGAGTGGAGTGCACAGAAGGGTTGAGCATGTGGAGGGGACATTTACATTGCTGGACTTAAGAACCTGAGAGTAAAAGGACATTGCCCAACCTACTTGAGCTGGGACATTTACTCATGGTTTTGGTTATGAATTCTGTGGTATTTTCCCACATTAATGCCACTTTACTTCCCTCCCCAGGTGTCTCTTCTACACTCAGACTCTGTGCTGGAGAGTGGGGAAGCATTGCCTCTTAGAGGCGCCCAGGGTGCTGTGTGAATTTCCCAGGTTAGTGGGTGGGGGCTCAAGCCGGTTCTGTGTTGGATGAATGGAGAGGAACCCCTATATATTGAACCCGGCCCTGGCTGCTGCGGATGCTATCTGGTAGAAGGGGTACATGTAGGTAAAAGCCAATACGAAGAAGGAACTGCAATGGTTCAGCTGCACAAGGGTCTGACTACACAAGGAGAGTGCAGCTCTCTGCAGAGTTGAACAATATGGCAACACTTTCTACAGGAGTAAAGGGTGGATATATTCATGTGCTGGCCTGATTAGTGGCAGGAAAGAGGCCAATGGGACTTAAGAGTATACCAACTGATCACTCAGAAACGTCATGCATGGGCTAGAATGGGATACTGGCCATTGTTAAGAACTGCATCAGTAGCAGATGAGCTACAGAAGCTGGGTTTAGGATGGAAGGCAAGATTCTGCCCTCCCTATGCCATAATGTCCTCCTCAGTTTACTTGAGCTTTGAGGGAGGGCCAAGAATTTCACCTAAGAGTTGTAGCTACCAGTAAGGGTATGTCTAGACTACATGCCTCTGCCGACAGAGGCATGTAAAATAGGCTACCCGACATAGTCAATGAAGCGGGGATTTAAATATCCCCGGCTTCATTAAAATAAAAATGACTGCCGCGCTGTGCCGGCTCAGCTGATCGTCGGCACAGCGCATGAGTCAAGACGCGGCTCGGTCGACAAGGGAAGCCTTTGTCAGCCGCTTCTGTAAACCTCGTTTCACGAGGAATAAGGGAGCGGTCAACAAAGGCTTCCCTTGTCGACCGATCCGCGTCTTGACTCTCGCGCTGTGCCGACGATCAGCTGAGCCGGCACAGCGCGGCGGTCATTTTTATTTTAATGAAGCTGGGGATATTTAAATCCCCGCTTCATTGACTATGTCGGGTAGCCTATTTTACATGCCTCTGTCGGCAGAGGCATGTAGTCTAGACATACCCTAAGAGAAGAAACCCAGAAAGTACAGTATTTACATCAACTGAAACTCTACCTCTATGAGTCAGAAGCAAGGCTCAGAGTTTATCACAAATATTTTTAGTGAAAGTCAGACAGGTCACAGCAATCAAGAAAAAATGAGAAATGCCTAAAACCTGTCCATGAATTTTACTAAAATTATCCATAACAAAATGGGGAGCTCTGGGGTCCCCACACTGCCACTAGTGGCTGGGCAGCTGTAGGGATCTCATCTCAGATCTCCAGGGCCACCACTAGTAACAGCATGGAACTGTGGGGTCCCTCCCCCCACCAGAGCTCAAATCTCCAGGGGACACCACCACCTTAAGCAGCCAGGAATTATGGGATCCCCTCACCAGCCAGGAACTGCAGGGTCCCCCCATCACTCTATATCGGCAGCATGGGGAATGTGCAGCTTTCTAGTCACCATGGGCTAAAATCACAGAGGTCTCTGGAAGTTAAGGATTCTTTTTAGCTTCAAATTGTAGCCTTAGTTAGAAGAAACAGGTTTGATTTCTAGGTTTGCCACCCAAACTTCCTGTGAAATGTATATCTTTGTGCCTCATTCCCTCCATTTTTTTTAAACCTTGAGCTAATAATATTGGTGGGATTGTGAACATGTGTTCTATAAAGCACTTTGAGGTAATCAGATGGAAAAGTACCATAGTATATTATGTTGCTTTTCTTATTTTTTTCTAAAACATGCTTGGTTAGGTGAAAGGCAGAATTTAAATTACTTATTTTTGAGGGGGTATTTTTCTACATATATTATAAATTTTCTTCCATTTTTGAAATAATGATTCCATTCACTAAATCTTAAGAAGTGAAAAGCAGGTGTAATCATGGAGAGTAAAAACCTGATCGTTTGGTTTAACACGGCAATCACAACCAATTTCTTAAGGAGACAATATACAAAAGTTATTCATCAAAATTAAATATTACTCAAAGAAACAAACAATTCCAGTATCTCAGTAATTTCCCCTTTAACATCAATACCCAATTGAAAATTATTTGACAGAAACTGAATAGGTTCTCTGGAAAATCTCCCACACAATATTTTTATACTAAAATGTTCTTGTTCCTCCACAGTTTTCTGGCTTAGTTAGATCCAATGATTTAATTAAATGAGCATTTAGGTCAATGTTAGACCACCGCTTCTCTTTACAATTAAACACTTTCGATGTTTTAGGAAAAATACCTATCAGAGGTGGTCAAATTACTTTTGAGAAATAGCAGCAAATCCACAACACTGGTCCAGGTACAGTTTAAAAGTAACCTGCTTGGTTATTTGGCCTCTTTTCTGTATGGTTTTATTCATCCCAGTCTGAATGGGGGGAGGAGGAGCTTCACCCCCAACTACGCCTTCCCTAATGGGTGCCTGGGGAGGTGGAAGGCTTAGGGCTCATTCCCAGATGGAGTGGGAGGTCCCCCCAGACAGCCCCTTACACCTGCCTGTTGATTCGGTCTCTCTATATTTTTATGAGAAACTAGTGGGCTGCGCCCTGGGCTCTCTATGCTCTCCAACCCCCTATCTCTCTGGTCACTTTTGCAGCCAGAGAGCATGATGACATCATTCTGTCGCCCGTCAGGAAAAACTTTTTTCATATATATATATATATAGAGAGAGAGAGAGAGAGAGAGAGAAAATCCCATTTCGGACACAACCAAACCTTTGCCTTGGTTTAAGTTATGACAAGAGGAAGCTGCATACTGAATTTAGTGGTCCTAGCTCTTACCATTTAGGAAGAGTTCTTGAACAGACAGACAGGGACACAGACAGGCAAACTTTCTCAAATATATAATAGACTAGAAGCCACTTTTTTAAACCACCCAGCCCCCTACACTAAATATTGACCTACACACACTATGAAAATCATTGACGTGAACTTCACTTATCTACTGAAGTCTATGGCAAATTTTCACCAATTTTTCTATGATATTAAGCATCAGCCCCATCAGCCACCAGAAATCAGATGCATTCTACTAAAGTAGAATTACAAGTATTCTACAAAAATATGTTCTTGGGTCAAGAATAACTTGAAATGCAACTGCACATCACCATGAATCAAAAATGGTAAAATTGTATAATGTGGAAAAAGAGGTAATACAGTGAAGTGGCAGAGTTTCCGCATGAAAGAAAATTACTCAAGATAATTCAATCCAAAGCTGACTGCAAAGATTTATAAAAGGATCTCACAAAACTAGATGACTGAGAAACAAAATGGCAGATGAAATTCAGTGTTGATAAAAGCAAAATAATGCACATTTGAAAACATAATCCAAACAATATGATGGGATCTAAATCATTTGTTACAACTCAAGCAAGCCATTTTGGTGTTATTTTGGATAGTTCTCTGAAAACATCTGTTCAATATGCAGCATCAGAAAAAAAAAAAAACCCCTAACAATGTTAGGAACCCTTAGGAAAGGGATAGATAATAGCATAGAAAATGTCATAATATTATACGTAAACCATGGTATTCCCACAACTTGAATGCTGTGTATAATTCTGGTTGCCCCATCTCAAAAATCCCCATGTCTTCTGGGGAGAGCCCCTTTTGCTGAGTCCAAGAGGTGAAGTGGCCAGGTAGGAACATCTAGTGGACTCCTTCCTGCGGCTCAAGAAGATATTTTGCACTACTGATGAACATGCCCATTCTAAAGAAGATTTCCATCCAAATACTGAAGTGAAGCATCTGTGAACTGGGTTGTCTGATCCTAATGTTGTACAACATCAGTAGCTTGAGGAAAGGGGGAATGGGCCTACATGCAGAGGAGTTTGGAAAACCAGAACTATGTGGGCCAGCATAGGGCAATCAGGATGACCATAGCTGTCCTGTCTGATCATGTGGACTATTTGTGGCAGGAGAAAAACAGGAGAGAACACAGAGCTGAGCTGATCGATCAGTGGGGTTGAGCAGTGGCAGCTAATAAATCCCCTGGAACAGCATAGGTTGGATTTATTGTTGGTGGGAAAGGCAAAGGTCATAGTCCCCCATTGACTGAAGGTGTCACATACTACAGTGTTGTGGAGTTCCCAATCATTATCAATAAAACCATCTACTGAGTGAGTCTGCATCACATTTTGAGTCCACAGGAGAAAAGCTGCTGATAATGGGATCTGGCAGGTGATACACCAGTTCCAGAGTTTGACCACCTGCATGCACAGAGCAGTTGACCTCAAAACCCCATGTTGATGTAGTAAACAATGATGGTATTGTCAGACACAAAAAGAACATAATGGGAATGGAGGGCTAGGAAAAATGCTTGGCATGTCTTCCTTATGGCTCGGTGTTCTTGAATGTTGATGTGCATCCTGGATTCCTGAGGGATCCATGATCCCTGTGGCATGTGATCTTCCATGTGCACTCCACGCCCTAAGAAGGACACATCAATGACTCTCGTCTTGTCCAGGGAGGATGGGAGAAAGGGGACCCCCCCCATGCCTGTTTCTGCCCCCACTGTAGGGAAAAAAGTATCATGGGAGAATTGCCAGCATAATGCCCATAGCATGGTGGCCCGTAGGTGCATAAATTCTCTGGAGTCAAATCAGGAAGCTGAGAAAGTGGCAGTGAGCGAAGACAGTGATATACATGCGCAAGGCCACATGCCAAGGAGGGAAAGGCAGTTCCTGGCAAGGTGAGAAAGACTGCTGACTGCATAGGCAGAGTCTGGAACCTGTCCCTCAGTTAGTAAGCTCATGCTGTTACTGAGCTGATGGAGGGCCCTATAAAGTCTAGGTATTGTGTGGGGTCTAAAGCTAATTTTTCAAAGTTGATGCCAACTCCGAGTAGGAAAGGAGTCTGAGCAACATGGAGGTTGAAATCTAAGCTTTGGCTCTGGATTGCATTGCTAGGAGCCAGTCGCTGATGCGGGAAATACAAGGATCCCATAACACCTGAAGTGGGTGGCCATGATAAAGAAAATCTTGGTGAAGACTCTAAGAGCAATGGTGAGCCAATACGAATCACATCTACTGGTTTATATCCCAACAAGCAGGACATTTTTCCAGGATAAACCTCAACTCCAAGTTTGAGAGACAGAAGGCAAGAGAGAAGACACCGTGGCTCACTAACTAGCACTCAATGAGCTATTTAATTTGTCATAATAAAGCAAAGAGAAAGTAGCTGTCAATTAAACTGCCATTTCTGTCACACTTTTTAATAATACCACTTCTGTAATTACACTGTGGTTCTTTATACTTATTCAGTAAAAGCTTGCTTAGTTTTAGCATGGAAAACAATTTATGAAATTATAGAAACAGACTGAACACAGCAGTTCATTTGTTGAGGCAATTATCCAGATCCTTGTCAAAAAAGAGAGAATAAAGATTGTGATGTGCAAAAAATGTTTCTAATTCTATGCTATAATATGTACAATATGTCTGTGGTTGTGTTGGATTATTTTAATAAACTGCAGTCGAAATATATTTGTCACAACACAAAGGAAGGGCGCTATCAATCGTCTTGCCAGATATTTTAAATTAGTCACCAAAACGTCTAGCCAGGGTTTCCTCTATGACCCTCAGATGAAGGGAGAGGCTTATTGGACAGTTTTTCCTGTGGGACTAGGCAGATTTTTCTAATGCTCAAGTATTTTGAATAATCTGGAAAATAACTGTAAAGTGAACTGCAGCATAGTTGCCATTTTTAACAGACGTGTACAATTCAACCCTGAACACAAATCCAATGTTGTTTTTGGCTGGTTATCACACAGAGACCAGTTTCCCTAACAATTCCTAACACAAGTTTGTTTGGGTTTTTTGGGGATGTGGGGGGATGGGGGCATTGCTTGTTTTAGGTATGGTTCAGCTAATAAAGCAGTCAAGTAGTGCCAAGATCCATATATACAGAGTCCAGAAAAGTTTCAAGTTTAAAAAAAAAAACGCAAAAAACAAAACACAGACTTGCTTGATACAGATTCAGGAAGAAATCTGTTGCTTATTAGAGTGCAGTCATTTGTATAACAAGTTGGAATGAGAGCATCTTAAAACCAGCTAGTTCTCCAGAAACACATTTACAACAGACTATGGTGAAACTGTCATTGAAATGCACCTTTTTTCATAATTCTCAACGTCTTAATGTCCAAAATGGATAATTGTCCTCGCTCACAAAATGTCTACTATTTATTCTTAAACATAATATTTATAAAATCAGGTGTAAAATGATTTCCAAGAACTCCTAAATGGTAAACAGTAGTAATTTTGTTCCCTCCCCACTGCCAAGGCTACAACCAATTTCTATTCTTCTGTCCAGAACCCTCGAACTTCAGCAGAAAAGATTTCTGAAAGCTGCTGTTTGTACTTTAATCTTCACTTTGCGAGACAACAGCAGGAAAAGAAGTTCAAGTCCACAGGATCAGGAGACAAAACAAACCCAACATCCAAACACAGATCGTGAATTGTGAAAGTTCTACAAAATGTTTCATATGTATTGAAAAGTGGATGCATTTTCTTCCTTTCCACCCCCACCCCCCCACATCTGGAGATAGTTTGGTGGAGCAGTTTCCAAAAACCAAACAATATCTCTTTCTAGCTATTTTCGTTTGCAAATAAACAATTAATGGAATGGGCAACTAATTTTCAAAGTGTTCATATTCATTAGATGTTTCCTGAAATTGAATAGCTGTTTCATGACACAATGTTGAATGCATATACAAAATGACACCATCCCAACTGTATTCGTATGAATTATCTGTGCACATTTCATGACTTTCCTCTACATTTTAAAAGACATTAAATAACTAATTTGAAAAGTATAAATATATGTATTCAAAACATAGAGAATGAAAAAAGTAATGAACTATTCAACTAGACACATACTAAAAATCATCTTTACTGTTCTCATCAAGGCAGAAAAATCCAGATTGTACTCTTCAATGCACGCACATCCTGAAATAGGGATTTTCTATCTTTGAGGCTATATTACAGGCTCTAGTGGACTTTTAAATTACTATATATTGCAATGCTGATTTTGTTTTGTTTTGTGTTTTTGGAGTTTCTCTCTCAGCATTGTGAAGTAAGCTAAGAAAAATCCTACTGTGTGACAGCCTGAAATAAAACAAACAGCTAGTATCGACGGTCTGGACAGCTAACCTGGAAATTAAGGTGACTGTTGGACCAGCTACTTAGCTGAACTTAAATATACTGTGTGTGTTTTTTTTCCATCAGAGTATGTACCCAGAGACACACACTGGACACTGCTCTCACACCTCAGATTCCTTGTAAATGACACCCAATGACAAAAAAGTTGATTTGCCATCAGGTCTACTAGTTAGCCAAATTCTTCCTCTGGATCTGATCATTCCACTGTGTCCCACGCTAAGCAGTGGACATGGTTAACTATGTGTATACACTCTTTCTAAGAACTGTATTAGGTTCAGGCTGCATTCAGTGTTGTTTCTAAGAAAATTTGAGGAGTAACAAGAGAGCAGTGGTAATGACCATTACTGAAATACATTTATATAGTACAGTAAATTCATACATTGCTTTACAATCTGAAGTCCCTATCTTGCAAACGCTGGCTACCTGGTATAGTGTTAACTACTACAAATAGCCTCATTCACAATTTATTAATTATTATTACTTACAGAATCATAAAAATGTAGGGTTGAAACATTAAGAGATTGTCTAGTTTCCTGAATTGACTCAGGACTAAATATACCTAGACAAATCCTGACTAGTGTTTATCTAACCTGTTCTTAAAAGTCTCCAATCACAGGGATTCCAAACTCTCCATTCCAATGCTTCACTACCCTTATAGTTAGAAAGGTTTTCTGAATAGCTACTCCAAGGCTACATCTACACTGCACAGTTATTTTGGAATAAGCTATTCAGGAATAGTTATTCTGAAATAGCTTAATTTGAAATAGCATGTCTACACTGCAGGGAAGCCTCAAAATTAGTCCGAGGCAGGCTTCCCTAATGTAGACGTGCTATCTCGATTTAGATCCCTAGGAGGAATAACTTAGAATGGCCCTGGTGAGGGGCTATTTCGAAACAGCAGAAGTGGAGTGTCTACACGTGCCTTATTTTGGAATAGGTGTTCTTCTTCCTAGAATGAGGTTTACAGAAATTGGAATAAGCTGGCTGTTATTTCAAAATTATTTCAGAAGAACGGAACTGCTGTGTAGATGATCACATAGTTATTTTGGAATAACGGCTGTTATTCCGAAATAACTTTGCTGTGTAGACATACCCTAAAATGTCCCTCAAGGCCACTACTTCTTGTCCTACACTGAGTGAACATGGATAACAACTGAACACCTACTCTTTATGATAGTCCTTAACATAACTGAAAATTTATCCTAGTCTTCTTTTCTCAGGATTAAAAATGCCGAGTTTGTATAAAACCTTTCCTCATAAGATCAAGTTTAGCAAAACTTGTATCGTTTTTTTAAGCTTTTCTCTGGACTTTCTCTGACTCGTCCACATCTTTCCTAAATAATGGCAACCAGAAATGGATGCAGCATTTCAATTATGCGGGACAATTGCCTCTCATATCTTACATATGACATTCTTGTTAATACACACCAGAAATATATCAGTCTTTTTTTTAACTGCATCACACTATTGTCTCATTTTCATTTTGTGATCCACTATAATCCCCCTGTTCTTTTTCTGCTCTTCCACTGCTCTTCTGCAGTTATTCTCCATTTTGTATTTCTGCATTTGATTTTTCCTTGCTAAACACAGAACTTTGCATTGGCCTTACTGAATTTCATTTTTTGATGTCATAATTCCCCAATTTGTCACAGTCACTCTGAATTCAAATCCTGACCTCCAAAATCACCCAGCTTGAGGTCATCTGCAAATTTTATAAGCATAATATGACTCCATTAACCAAGTCACTAATTAAAATAGTACCAGGTTCATAACAGGACTGTGTGGGACCCCACTAGATACGACTTCCCAGTTTGTCAGTGAACTATTAATAATTAGGCTTTCAACCAATTATTCATCCACCTTATAGTAATTTCATCTAGCCTATATTTCCTTAGTTTGCTTACGAGACTGTCATGTATGTCTACATCAAAAGGATTACGCTGGAAGTCAAGATTCAAAATTGATCCCATTTATTGCTTCTCTACATCAACTAATCCAGTAACCCTGTCACAGAAGGAAATTAGACTGTTATTGACCATCAACCAGGTGCTTACAAACTGATCATTTATTAATTTGTTCCAAAATCTCTGAAGTTAAGATCACTGGTCTATAAATCCCCAGGTCCTCTTTGTTTCCTTTTTAAAGATAGGTGCTCTTTTAGCTCTTCTCCAGAGCTTTGGGACCTCACCTCGTATCGGACATACATGCTTGTGATCCCAGTTGTCTTTGGACAAGTCACCTTAAATATCAAATCAGCATGAAAACAACATATACTTTTCACCTGACAAGGAGAATGAGAATGCAAATTCTCATGCCCTATTTAAGTGCACTATGCTGTTGTGCTCTGCTTCTTATGAGAGGGCTCTAAGCTGACAGAGCTGGAATTCTGAAAAAGCCTGGAGGCAGAGGGAATATGGCCACATCAGTTGTGCATACGCTCAGGGGACGTGACCTGTTCTGGCTGTGTGACAGAGAGGTGTTGAGAAGTCATTGAGTTCGCTCTGTTTTATGGCTGAATGGAAGGTCACCGCAAAGCTGGAGATCTCCAAAGATGGGAAGTGAGGGCTGAGTAAGAGTGGGGCACCATAAAGGGAGAGTCTTGAAAAAAATACTGGAAAAATAATTTAAAACAAAAGCATAGCAAGGCCTTGTCTACATGCAGAAATTAACCAGCATAGTTACTGTAGAATAAGCTATTCTGAGATACTTAACTATTTAGATCCTGTCTATGCATGAAAGTCAAAAACTAAAGTATAATTTAACTTAATGTCCTTCAAGTTTTCTGAGTGACCAAAGGCAAGCCACTTCCCCCCTCTACCTCAGTTTCCACATCTGTAAACGGGACAATTATATTCATCTTCTTTGTAAATCTCTTAGAGATCTACCAATGAAAAGCACTAAGTAATAGCTGGGTGGTATTATATTAAAAGAACTCTATAAACTCATGCTGTAGTAAAAACAAGCTATGTTTGAAAAAAAGTAAATCCCATATAATGGATGTTTGCTGTGTAATAAAAAGCACTAAGTAGTGTGGAGATTTTTAAAAGGAAAAAAATCAATTTAAATCCTCAAGATCTAAATATTATTGCTGAAAACTAAGACAATGATCTAAAATTTGTAAAGTTTTATAAATAAAACATAAATGTTAAATTCTTTCTTTAAGAGGGGAAAACAGCATTTTAGTATCAGATTCTGTGAAAACCCAGAAACATTCAGCCCTAAATATGAGAATATACACAATTTGCACGCACAATATGAGTCTATACACAATTTGTACACTGAAATATTATAAAGTGTGTGAGCAAAATGGATATTTACCTTCCTACCTGTCTAGCTGCCCATTTGCTAAAGACAATTACCTGGCTAGCTGTTTGGAAATGTAACTGCACACAGGTCTCTTGATTCTCTCTTTCTAAAAATCAGGCCCTATTAAATACATCTTGCAGGGGGTTTCTATGAGATTTACCTTTGTTTAAGGAGGATAAAGTCCATGGCCTGAGGTAGTTGGTTATTTCTCTGTGACCACTTCTATAATATTCTATACTTCAGCAATCTCATAATTTCTAGTTCCTGGAATTTTCTACATAGTCAGTAAACGCCGGGTTGTGAGATTAAATAACATTTCTGAATAGGAATGAAACGGTTTCCAAGTCAGAATACATTGTGTGATGTCAGTTTGAACTTCTGGTCCTGTTTGTTCATGGACAGAATACACGGCGTGGTTTAGTGAGGTCTAAAATTTTGTAAGATAGAAATTAAAAGGATATGATTCTTTAAATCCAAGTATACTGATTTTGTGACAAAGAGGAGTGACTTTTTCATCACATGCAGGAGAGAGGGATGCCATCACAGACTTAAAACTTTAGCACAGAATGCCAAAGGAGTTCAATTTTTCAAATCTGAAACTACTCTTTCATATATTCAGCATTTTTGTTTTGCAATCATATTTCAATTCACTCTCAAAGTGTATGACATATGTGGTACCTCAACAAACAGTTTTAGGACAACATTTTCATCAATAAGACTTTATTCTTTAACTGAGGTGACTTGCTGAAGGAAATATGCACTGCAAGACTCAAAACTCTGTACCCAGTAGAATAGTGTCAAGTGCCACTTATGAAGCAGGAATGTAATAACAAAAATTACTCATAATAATTTCACAAACAACTGAAATTAATTATTACTATTAAAGCACTAAACCGAGTGTTTATTAAAATTATTTAGCAATATAAAATATAAACTTGAAAATAAACTTTAAAAAATAAGTATGTAGGGACACCTGAAGTCAACTGATGAAAAACAATTATAACCTTTCAGAAATAAAGTTTCAAATGAGCCTCAAATTATGGCTGCAATTCTGAATTTAAATTTATCCCTTGTATTTTTCTTCAGGCATAAATACTCAGATTTAGATGCATAAATTGCATTTATGTTTGCTTGAACAAGAGAAAATTATGCATGGTGTAAAAATTTAAATATGAAAAATGATGTGCAAATATAAAGGTTGTTTCGAAAATATGATTATGGGACTAACTTATCTGCATAATAAATTAGAGGTTAATTAGGCTCATAAACACCCACAGTATATGTAACTCCCTTTGTGTTAATTTGATAATGACTTGGAAAGTCTTTTGGTGACTTTTTTACATATGCACTGAACTGGTTGCTAAGAAATAAGGAAGTCTGACTGAGTTTATACATAATCAAGAATCTTTCTCTATTAATTGACAGAAACATTTCAGCTGAATGTATGCAGTTCATTCATCTCATTACAACAGAAAGGAGGGAAAACAATTCTGTTCAACAACCTTCAATACTTGCCAACAAATCAGTGAGTACTGAGGGAATATTCTGATTGTGGAGAATGTCTGAGTTACCCTATCAGAGAGTAGTGTTCAGGTGGTTGACAAAGAAAAGATGGAGAAAGAGACAGAGCAAAAGACTAAAATATGTAACTACAAGTTTGGTCAACTAAAAAATAGTAGGATGCATAGATGCTTGAATATATCTTCAGGCAACAAAACCTGAAGTAAAATGCAAAGCAGAATAAAAACAAAAACAAAAC
The DNA here is from genome assembly GCA_032595735.1 of Pelochelys cantorii. NCBI lineage: Eukaryota > Metazoa > Chordata > Testudines > Trionychidae > Pelochelys > Pelochelys cantorii. The sequence continues at coordinate 110,045,139 of CM064330.1, forward strand.
AAAAAAAACCTGCATCAAAAATTTCTTTTCCGCTACAAGCAAATGTAAAACTAATCAGCAACTGTCTGAGAACTTCTGCCATGAGTTTATGTTTACCAAAAAAAAGGAACAAACGATGGGAGGGAATGGTAGAGGGAAGCTCTCTAATAGTGAGCTCTTCCTAGTGAAAAACAGAGTAATAAAACTCCAACTCAAAAATATTGCAGAAAAGGACACCTCCACCCCCAAAAAACTCCTATAATGATATTCTATGGTGATATAAATGCAAATGCTGTTGTCTAGGAATTAAAAGCTATGAAATCCTTGAATTTGTGCACGTTAAACAACTCTGACATCATTATGTTAATTCAAAAACTCTCTTTCTTCAAGTGTTTATAGCACCACACCAGTTGCTTCAACTGACTTGAAACAATGAATTTTAAATGGTCCACTTACTTACCTTCTGACTTACCTATAGATTAGTATATAATTAAATAGAGTAAAAGGATTATTATTGCTGCTGTTCTAAGATATTAACACATTTGGTAACTCATACTAAGGATGCTATATACATTATTGACAGAGGAGGCTGAAAACACAAGCTTTTAGTTACCCTCAGGTTATCCTGCACTGAAGTACCAGAGCTTCAGAGGGGTAGCCGAGTTAGTCTGAAACAGGAAAAACTTAAAAAACAACAAATAGTCTGGTTACTGTTTCTATTTTTCATGATGATTTCAGTGGACTGCACAAACTGATTAATGGCTTAAGTTACAGAGTTCATGATAAATATGAACCATAAATATAATGAAGCTTAAAGAACCAAGCAAGCCTTTCCAACAACAGCAGGTCCACTATCAAAAGCCTCCACTCTATAACGAGCAACTAGTTTTCATGTAAGGAATAACAGAATACAACGGTATGAACAAGACAGAGCTAATTCAGTTAAGAGAGACACCCTTTATATGAAGAAGGATTACATTTGCTGGGATGTATGGAGGGGGGAAGGGAGAGAGGGGCAGGATTCAGGGGACAGCTGAAGTGTGAAGTGATCCAGCAGCTTTTTGTTATGGTTTAGGCTTCGCTTAGGGAATGCAACAAAACAACAGCTACAAACTTAACCCCTTGACACTGGCAGGTCTGTCAACCTCCAAGTTAAGCACTGATGCACTGAAATCCTAACTCTCACTACCAACAGTGAAAACCATTGACAGGGAACTTTTACCTCAGGCGATGTTCTAGAGGCTATGTATCTATTTCATGAAAATATGTACCTCCCAAAATGTATTTTCTCAATTCACAATTGAATGTTCATTTTGTTAAATTCTGCCAGTCCTTACAGACTGAAAGATAAGCACAGACTATGAAAAGAAGAATGAAACCATGACGCAAAATACAGGTTGAGGGTTTTTTTGAGTTATCTTGCATTTATTATCCTGCTACATAAAAATCATAATAAAAAAATCAGCAGTTCCTCAAATGTTGGGGTGCAGTGAAGGAGAAAAACAAATTTTACATCAGTATGTTAAAATGAAAGATCAATCAAAAAACTGAGCAGAAAACATTTACATTCCTTAATCCCTGATCTTTTAGTCAGTTCTAATTCAGTGGCCCGGAAGTATGAAAAAACAGAAAAGGCTACAAAAGATGAAATATTTAGGCTTTGAAAACATTTGTTGATTTTGGACCACAATTTTTCAACTTCTGCTAATTACTTCTGGCCAGGCAGGCAACAAAGACAAAACTCATGGGACCACTTCCCCCCAGTTTGATAAATAATCCCGCAGAAACTAAGAATCTTAAGTACAAATACTGGTAACAAAAGCTAGAATTACAAGATGAGATAAAAATTACAAGATAGGAAAACTCTGCTTTGCTCTTGTTTCCTAAGCATTATCTGGTTCCCCCTGTTGTCATATAGCCAGGGAATAAAACACTTCCAGAAAACTCACCCAAGATCAAACTGTGTCTGGTGACAGCAGTGTCCAGGTTATAAGTAATGTTCAAAGGATTCAACAATGCCTGTGACTGATCATTCTTTTTCCCTTGCCATCACCTGCTGATTTTGTCCAGGTGTTTTATGGCTATCTTGAGGCTCTGGAGAACAGACAGAAAGAAGACTTTGCCAATTTCTTTTGTCTGGGATTGCGAATTCCTTACACAGATGGTGGACAGCCACAGGCTGGCCAACACCAGGCTCAATTGCCTTCACCCTCTGAAGGAGAGAATGAGAGCAATATTATCTTCTCCCAAAACACTGTCTGTAATGTGTCTGTGGTTAAGGAATGAGGACAGGGCGGCTTTTCTCCAGGAAAAAAAAAAAAAGTTTTTTTTTTTCTTCACAGGATCGGGAGGAATACCATGAAAAAGAAGCTGAGGCTTTGGTTTTTATTATTAAACTAAGCATTACTGAGCAATCTAAGAGGTTTGTCAAATATGATCTTCTATTAACATGATTTTACAGAGTGTGTAAAATATGTCTTAAGCGTTCCAAATACGTAGTAAGTCACCCTTTCACTTGCTCATCAAAAATGGGCATTCAGGGCTACACTTTCTAAGCTTGGCATCATGACAGAGATCCCCCCCCACACACACACACACACATACACAGAGTCCATTTTGCATGTAGAAAGGCACAATTGCATATGCAAATAGTTCTTAAGTATATTGTATATTTAAAATAGAAGCCAACACTTCTGGATTTAACATCTTAAATTGTGAATATATATTGAAGCATGGAGGGTATGTATCAACACATATGTATATTTTAGGCACAAACTAAAGCAAATTTAACAGATAGATCTGTGAATTTTTATGTATTCATCTGTTCCCCATAACAACAATGCATGGGAAAACATATTTATTTTAAAGTATTTAATTATGAAATTATGAAATAATTATGAAAACTAATGACAAACCTGACTTAAATGTATATAAACATACAGGTATCTAGTGGACAACCTTCAACTCAGTAGTTTCGAACACAAAGAGAAAAATTATTCTGTATGCATATATTTAGCAAGATTTTAAAATGTGCATGATGATAAAAATAAATATTTGAAGCTTAAAATAGCCAGACAATGACCATGGAGGAAAAATATTCTGACTGTCTTTTTTTGCCAAATGGCAAGATAAATTTTAAAAATGATTTTTTTAAATCTGATTTTTAGTTCACATCATATTGTTTGACTTTGTTATTTGAATTATAATATATTTTTCTTTTTAAAAACTGTTTAAAATGAAATCTGGATCCAATGCACAATATGTTATGGCCTGAACTTCTTATAATCTTTTAAAACATTTAAATAAAAAATAAATATGCTTAATCCGTAAACCTTTATCAAAAACTTTCAGTTAAAGGCTGCTTTACTATATAAAGAATGGCACAAAGGAATAACATCTAACTTTTGGATCTTTATAACATCTAACTTTATAAATATGTAACAATAGGTCATATTCTGAATTAAGGGCTTGTTTTGCTCAATAAAAATAAGTTTTAAATGATCGTCTGTGTTTAATTAAGAAAGTTACCATCCTTATACAATTTGACACGTCATTGAGAAAAAAATAATTATCTAATAAAGAAACATTATATGTATACCAGGTACAACACACTAAAATGTACAATGAAAATTTGAAAACACTGATCTGCATAATTTCTTAAGTAAGGCCATGTCTAAACTACATCCCTCTGTCGTCAGAGGGATGTAAATTAGACGTTTCGAAAGTGCAAATGAAGAGGGGATTTAAAAATCCCGCACTTCATTTGCATAATGGCGGCTGCCGCTTTTTTTCAAAACTGAGCTTTTTTAAAAAAATGGCAGTTTAGACGGGGCATTTTTGACAGAAATGCCCCATTTTGAAAGATCATGTACTCCTCATTTTTTGAGGAGTACAGGATCTTTCGAAATGGGGCATTTCTGTCAAAAATGCCTTGTCTAAACTGCTGAGGTTTTTTCGAAAAGCCCCATTTTGAAAAAAAGCAGCGGCTGCCATTATGCAAATGAAGTGCGGGATATTTAAATCCCCTCTTCATTTGCACTTTCGAAATGTCTAATTTACATCCCTCTGCCGACAGAGGGGTGTAGTTTAGATGTAGCCTTAATGTAAATAATTATAGTGAACTCTCCTAAGTAGCAAAAAGATGTACCAAATCTAGTGTAATGACTATTTCGTTGAGCAATAAGACTGCACCTTTCATTAGAAATACCTGAACTATAAATTGAAAACCAAGGCTATTTAAATCATGATTTAAATTGACAATTGAAATCAAGACTTTCCACTTGGTAATGCAAATCATGCTAGATAGAAAACCTTCATTTAAATCACTGATTTTAATCATGATTTAAATCTTTTTGATTTAAATCAATCCACTGTAGCCACAAGGAAAGTGAAAGACCTCTCAATAATGAAAAACAGCCAAGGCAAAATTCTTCCTGCGGAGCCTCCTGTCACATCAGCTGACTGGCATACAGGTTTCTCTGCACAGGGCTCAAACTCAAACACATAGGCTGCATCTAGACGTGCATGATTTTGCGCAAATACTTTTAACGGAAAAGTTTTTCCATTAAAAGTATTTGCGCAAGAGAGCGTCTACACTGGCATGTGCTTTTGCGCAAAAGATGTGCTTTCGTGCAAAAGCATCTGTGCCAGTGTAGACGCTCTCTTGCGCAAGAAAGCTCCGATGGCCATTTTAGCCATCGGGCTTTCTTGCGCAAGAAATTAACGTTGCTGTCTACGCTGGCCCTCTTGTGCAAGAATACTTGCACAACAGGGCTTATCCCTGAGCGGGAGCATCAGAGTATTTGCGCAAGAAGCACTGATTTAATACATGAAAACGTCAGTGTTCTTGCGCAAATACTCGCGGCCAGTGTAGACAGGCGGCAAGTTTTTGCGCAAAAGCGGATGCTTTTGCACAAAATCATGCCAGTCTAGACGCAGCCATATAGAGGAAGAGTAGAGTATTGGAGTTGAGTACATGATGTAGATCTGAAGGCCCAGTTCTCTAAATTGTTTACTTTAATGGTCAAAGATGTAACATCCTTACCTTTTTTGGTTAAAAAAAAAAAAAAAAAAGTTCAGAAGTTATAGAATCACAGGAGTCAGACATGGGAAAGACCCTTTCCATCCCTTGGCAATGTACGTAGGCCCTCGTTGTACATTTTCTAGTCCTATGTCAAATGTTTCCAATAATAGTTCTCTCATATTTTAAGCTCTCAGAATTATATCAGCACTTATGCTTTTTAAAATGAAATAAAAGTGTGTACAAGAAAATATAATGCTCAGACATGGTACTGAATATGCAGCCTTCGTACTATAGCTCTTTCCTCACCCACAGAATCAGAGTACCTCCATGGGTAGCAGCAGCAGCAGTAGTAAAACCTTCCAAAGCTGCTCATTTCAGCAGTGTGCCACATCAGTGACCTAAAGAGATCAACTCTAGGAGTGTAAACGTAGTTCAGTCTCTGTAGCCCATTCAGCCTTTAACCTCTTGCTGAGACTGCTGATATTGTAGCCAATTTACTTATTTGTGTTTGTTTCTTTAGTAAACACACATCTAGAGCTATTGGCAAGTGTACAGTTAACGTCATTAGCAAAGCCATACACACTGAACTCACACCAAAAACGAAAAGCATCCAAAACCTTTTGCTCTGCTGCTCCCTAAGATCATTTCTTTGTGGCCTTCCATGATTATATTAGGGCTTCAAAATAAAATTGTCCTAGTTCCTTCCTCTCCCCCCCGAAAAAATAGCTAAAAAACTCTCCCTCATTATCTCCTACGATCCATTTAACACTTTCCCTAGAAAATTTGGGAGAAAAGCAAATCTTGCAGCATAGATTGCAGCCAGCAGTCCCAGACTCTGGCAGCCTGTTGAAGGTAAGCAAGATACAGAGAAGAGTTATCTCCCCAAGAACATGCTGCTTCCAGCCACCTCCAATCCAAACTAGACAACTTAAGAACCTCAGCCAAGTTGCTTAAGGATTGACAGCTCAAAACAACCCAGCTGTGGTAGTGGGATTTGGTCTGTATATTTCTGGGAGAAGAGGAGTTGAGATGCACATTTGTATTGTGGGATCTGAACTGAGACTACCATGCTACCATCAGATGTAGTAACATTCTACTAGGGCCTACAGTAAGGGTGGGCAACACAGTCTCTGCAGGCTGGATCCGGCACGTCAAGCTGATTAACCCAGCCTGTGGCCACCCTGCCACTTCCTGTCCCCAGGCCAATCAAGACCTGGGAATGGGGGAACACACAAAGTCTCCTCCCACCATGAGGGGCACACAGCACCTAGAGAGAACTACCAGCTGTTCCAAACGGCTGGCAGTTCCCTCTAGGCACCATGCACCCATGGCAGGGCACGGCAGGGGCAGGGGTCAAAGACTTCACATACTCCCTCACCCCCAGGCTAATCAGGGTCTGCGGGTGGGGGAGCACGCGAAGTCTCCTTGCCCCGCCCCTTCAAGGGCAACCACAACCACTTCTGATATTCAAAAATGGCCCCCCTTAAAAAATGATTGCCCACCCCAGCCTAAAATAAGTGCAGACTAGGAGCCCAAGAGCAAACAGGTCCAATATCTCGGTAACAATCCCTGAGCTATCCAGTCCCTCAATACTTTTAATTACAAAATAAAAGGTACAGTATTCTCCTCTACAGTGCTGGGTGCTAAAACAAACACTATATTTAGGAAGCCTGTGACAAGAATAGCATTTTTTTCCCAAATGGTAAAGCTTCTCTACTGACTTCAGGACTGAAATAAAAATAAAAAAGTGTTAAAAATAAAACACTTGTACAATTCTTGACTAACAAATGACACACAAAATGTGTTTTACTCCCATTTCTTCTGGATAATTCTTAATGGTCCAAGTTTCCTCTGTTCCAGCTCATGAATTGACATTTTATTTCATTAGTAGGCTTTTAGGATTAAAAATTTTACTGGGCATTTATTAAGGGAAAAAAAGACTGCATGACTAAGCAGAGTACCATCCTTGGGATTTAATTATGTGTATTAAAAACATAACAAGAGCACACATCAGCATGCCTCAGTTCATTGGATGCCTCATGACATAACCTCAGCAGCTGAAGATTTATATTTGTTGAGAAGATACCATGCGGAAAGTGAATGTGGCTGCTTTTCTGAGATGCTTGAAGTTACATAACTATGGATGGGGGACAGAAGAAAGACACTCATTTCTCTGATAAAATTGAACAACTCTTAACTGGTAGAGAAAAAATGAATAAATGAAAGTTTTATATGTTTAGCCTGGATACTATTGATAGGATATTATTATTGCTGATATATTTTTCTCTGTCACTATTATCGTAAAAGTTGAGCTCCTTGCCAACATTAAAAAATGAGGTTATGTGATATGCCCAAGGTCAAACAGAAAGTCAGCAGCACAGGTAGAAATAGAAATTAGATTTTTTTTAATTCCTAGTCCAATGTTTTAACCACAAGATCATACTTCTTCTCTCATGGACTGCTCCATGACATATCTTTGTTCAACAGCAATAATCCTTAATTTAGTTTTGTTTTCAAATATATTATTTTGCAAAAGTTAAAAAGATGTAAATACCAGAAATAGGTGGACCATACAGACTGACAATCTGCCAACATTTGTTGTTTTTTAATTGAAGGCGGTGTTGAGTTTCATAAGCGGGCAGTGGGAAAAGAGACCTTGAAATGGTAACAATTTATTTTTCCTTTTATTTACTGTTTAAAAAAAAGATTAAAGTATCTGTTAAAAGACTGAACCAAAGAATATTTGCTTCAAGGCAGAGATTTTTTTATGCCATGTTTCTGCCTTAAGCAAAGTTTCACACACAGCTTACAGCTCTGAAAAATGAATTTTATTTTTCAAGTGTTACTTATCTCACCATTAGCACCATGCACTGCTGACACCTTAACTACAGCATTGCAAATGGGGCTGCTGAAATAACCCTCATTTTCTTTGTTGCAAGAAGTTCCCAGCAATCATTCAAGTATTCTTGCCCTCTGTATGTTTGGGAGTGGTCTGTCCATAAGTTTATTAATAAACCATGGAAAGGTGCAGCAATGGACCAACTATTCATATTAATGAATGTCTCATGAATATTCAGCTGCACGTTACCTTAGAGAACTGAGGGAATCAAAATCTAGCCCCTGATTCTACTAGTCAAAGCTTCCATAGCTCTAACAATTTCTTTTGTACAGTATAGTATTTTGTGTAGTAATCAAACCTCTTCATGCTCCCATTTATTTTGCTGAAACACTAAAGAAATGTACTCTTCCAGCAAGCTAGAAGAAAGAGGGGTTAGTTTATTCTCAAACCTCAAACACATGCGACATACATTTAAGTATTTATTTTAGCGCTAGATACATAACCTATAGTCAAACATCCCAATACAGTAAGTGTTAAAATAATATAAATAAGACGCTTATGCTGCCTGGCACAGCATGCTCAAAAACAAAACTTATCAATTAAGTTCTCATCCTTTCCCCACACCCAAACCCTTCGCTATGTACATACCGTTCAAAAAATGCAGCAACTGTTGTTTACTCTCTTACTAAATCGCTTTTATAGTCTGGCTGAGCTTTATTTCTGCCTTTTCCCTATCTTAAATCATAATTCCTTAGTTCTGGTGAATTACTTCAACAGCATTAAAAAAATCATGAAAGCTACAAGAGACGGTTCCAAGTAAAAATTATAAATTTTCTAGCTAGGGTTTGCTTGACTAAATTAGTCATTTCGGTATTTTTTTCTACTGAATAAAAATGATTTCTTTAAAGAACAGTCTTCATGTGGCTGAAATTAGCATGTATACTCGATATTCTTTCAAGGCCAGCATGTGCTTCCTCATCCAAATCCCCCACTTCCTTAGCTAGCTAAACCTAACTGCTTCAAATGTGTACATCCTTTAAAGGTAGGAGGGAGCACCCTTACATGTAATAGCAGGCAGCTGGGAAGCCAATTGGTGCAGGCAGAGTGCACATTTTAATAAGCAGCTCTTTAACATTCAATAAGTACGTGGTAATTGAGCACAGAAACATAAACTGTCAAAGTGAATCAAAGCCTGCCTTTGTTTTTCAGGGCATTATTTTTAAGATTACATGAGAATTACATCTGAACAAGCAACAACCCCTATGCATTCAGTTAAATTATAACAAAATATATATGTCTGTGATTTCCTTTGGATAAAATTAATGTCAGCTTTTTGTCCTTAAACCAGAGCCAATGGAGAAACAAAATATGTCTCGTTCAAAAATAGTTGTGGTAATTCAATCCCTGCACTGTACGCTTTTTATTTTCTTGATGACAAAGAGAAACTCCCAACTGGCAAGGCCACCTGCACTGATTACTCCTCCATCCACACCCACGGAATATGAAAATGAGCCAATGATCATTAACCTTAATTTCTTCTAACATAAACCTCAGCTCTTTCTCAGTCTTGCTTCTCAAGAAACTCCCTTGAGATAAGGGGGAGGGCGTAAGAAAGAGGGGAAAAGCTCATCTTGGGGATGGGGGAGAGAACTAAAAAGAATATAGTGGCTTTCTTTTTGTTGTTAAATTTCACAGCTGGCTTAGTATAACTTCAGAGTACTCAGATGCTGAGATTTTGAGGCATTATTTTCTTTCTTGATAGCAACCATGTTCCTCCCTGCCCCTCTCTCTCCAAACAAGAAGATAAATGTGCTTGCTTGTTTATTTTAAAGTTATTTCTGAGCAGATAGCTGGCAAAAACAAAGATGGGTCTGGACATCAGGAATGCAGGTGTGGCTCTTTGTCAGCACAGCTGGGTGGGATATTTTCAGTGCAACAACTTCAACATACAATAGAGAATGCTTCACACCTTCTGGTCATCCATATTCAGCTACCTCCACTGGAATCATTTTTGGTTCAAACTGCATAGGGCTACCCACTGGCACTGCATCATTGTCTAATGGCTAAGTAGCTAACTTGGGTCCTCAAAAGATTTAACGCAAATAAATAAAATAACAGTGTAGAAAGTATGGTCTGTTTAGCACTAATATGTTTACTGAAGAAAAACAGCACTCCTCTGTTATCTTGTTGAGCCTGCATACAGACCTAGGTGGACCTTCAGCAGCATATCCACAAGAATTATAGGACTATGAAAACTTGAAAATTTATCAATTCATCAACACACTTGTGAGCGCATCATCCACCGCTGAAGCAATCTTTATTCTGCAAAGGCTTTTAAAATTGTTATGTTACTAACATAAAAGCAAGAAAGGCTTTAATATTTTTGCCTTAGAATTATTAAATTCAAAAGCAAATAAAGGTTCAGCGAACATAACAAAAGTGTGATTGTGTTACTTTGAATTACATTACAACAAGCTGTTTGTCACCTACCACCACAAACACCAGGATTTCTGTGGAGACCAGGAGGCAAAGAGTAACTTTGATCATGCAGACATTCCTCATTATTTCAGACTTCAAATCAGGTAGCAACAGTCATGGGGAAAGGTGATAAGATTCAGTAGGATAATAGGGAGGGGATGGAAAGCCGACTGCAGTTCTGCATTGGGTTCAGCATCCTAATTTAGACAAATATAAAGTTGTTGGTATCCCTCTCCTTCCCAGCTTCTTGTGCTTCACTAAAAACGACAAGCACATTTCTAGGCTCTGGGTTTTGTGGCAGGTTTTTGTTTGTTTGTTTGTTTGTTACCAAGCTGACAAAGGTCAGCAGCGCTTGCCAGAGGAGTGTTGAAGTATTCAGCGCTGCAGGTCATCCTAATAGGTACTGGAGGGACTCAATGCAACACCAACAGAAGCAGTGACGGTAGGCTCTTTAAGAAGCAGCACTTTGCACATTCACAGCCTGATTAATTTCATATAGTACTTGCCTCTTGTTTGCAAAAATATTATTGGCATATTTCAGAACTTTCGCTTTTTGGTGGGTGACAGCTAACCGACTGAATTCAGGAATGTAACAGATGCACCTTTTTATGCTCTGTTAAGCCATGCCATAGACTACAGCCCCTAAGTGCATTCCTTTATTTATGCTGCAGCCAGCTGAGCTAATTATCAGAGACAGACCCATTTCTAGCTCTGCAAAGTCCAGTGGCAGTGGGAAGGATTTCTTTGGAAAGAACTGACCCAAACATACACTTCTGAAGTCATCATACAGCATCATTTCTATAAGCTGCACATTTTGGAGCGTGGGGGGGGGAAGCTGAGAGGGGAAGCTATGTTAGCAACTTAAGAATTTAGTAATCATTTTAGTTTAAATAAATTGTACACCAGAGTTCATTTTTTTAAAAGACCCAGACAGCTGTAAAATAGCTAAATATAGATCAGGGATCGGCAATCTATGGCATGCATGCCGTAAGTGGCACGCAAGCCGATTGTGAGTGGCACACGGCGGGAGCTCAGCTCCCCCTCTTCCCACACACAGTGAGGCTGGCCTTGGACTGCGTGGCCACGGCAGTGGCTCCTCTGGTGGCTGGGGCCAGCCCGGGACCATGTGGCTGCGGCAGTGGCTCCTTCAGCAGATGGGGCTGGGGTCAGGGTCGTGTGGTGGCTGCTCCTCAGGAGGCCAAGGCCACCACCTAGGACAGCTGGGAAATCACCACATGACAGTGGCCCCAGCTTCAGCCCTGGGGAAGGGTTGGAGCTGGGCTAAGGCCACATGGTAGCCGCTCCTGGGGCAGGCTACAGGGTGGCTGCTGGGGCTGTGGTGTGGCATGGGAATGCTGGGGAGCTTCTGTGGCGGTGGCTGCTGCTGCGGCAAGGGATCAGGCTGCTGTTCTTCTGCCATCATCACCGGCGCAGCGGTGCTGGAGACAGAGGCGTGTGTGATGCTTAAAGTATCTAACTACAAGCCCGAGATCGGAGATCTCAGCAAAGGAAAGCAAGGCCAAGGATCACACTAAACGGTAAGATCTGCATCTTAATTTATTTATTAATGAAGCTGCTAAAATGTGAATGGGACTATTACTGACTTTAAACAGTATCAGTGCCACGCAGACCCGTCAACAGAAGTGAATAAGTTACATCTCGGCGTGCCACTTCTGAAAGGTTGCTGACCCCTGATATAGATTAAGACTAACTGTCAGTACCTGAACAGTGCAATTCAAGCCTCCACTGCTAAACAATACATGAAAATACCCCTCATGTAAGCCCATAAAACCATATTAATAATATCATTTTTAAACAGTAATTCATTCTATCCACAAATTTTTAGTCTGCTTTATTATCCATGGGCAAAGGAATCCTATTTATTGTTTTCCTTACACTCAGTATTGTAACAAAGTTCCCCATTAGCCATTATTCCACACTCATATTTTATCAGTATCAACAGCTAGCTATTCTCTAAATTCTTAGCCTGTCTTGACTATTTTTCACCAAATGAATATCTCTTGCTTGCATGACTTCTCCCTATATTACAGTTTTTGGTTAAAAAGATCATAATACTTACAGAAAGGGAGGGGGGAGACTTGATGTTGATAATTTTTACTACTTATGACTAAATGACCTCAACTGAAGAATGAAGAATTAAACCATTTGTATTATGAGCTATGGTGCACATTTTATAGCGTACAATTTAGCTAATAACTGGTTGGGGCCAATCTTTAACAAGTCACATATTTCCATTGTCCCTTCACCCCCTGCTTATGCTTTTACCACATCCTAACAAAAACATGACCAGAACTGGTGAAAAACATACGGTTCCAACTAATGAATCACATACTTTCCCGCAAGTGTAGTAAGTACTACCAGCTGTGACAGTCTTGCTTTGGCAGCAGAACCAGTGCAGAACAAGGCCGACACATCTGAAACCAGCTGTACTGAAAAACCACAAGCAATGTAAGTCCGTCTGCCTTCTCAGGGGCTTCTTTGTCTCTGTCTCTGTCTCTGCTCTGTCCCTAGAACATGCCAGCCATCTTGTTTTGACAGGGTTCAGAGTTTCAGAAATTTCAAGTGGGGGAAATAATCTGCTGATTCAGGAAACTGGGTTTCAAGAAAATGATCAGGAGGTCTTTGTCAAGGGAGAAATCACATCAGGAAACGTAAAGACACAACAGTGAATGTATCTACATGCCTTTTATGTTTGCACCAACCTTTGCAACACAACCTATAGTGTACATAAAATATATGCATACATACACACACATGTAAAAGACACACACTTAAGTGAACACACAGACTAAGAGTGTACATGTCTGTATTTGTTTAATATTTAGCATATACATATTGTGGTGACATTTAAAGATTTTAGCAGCCTCAATTTGAGGGGTCACGCTATCCATAAGTGGCTTGCGCTTCTGAAATGAGTGCTAATAAAAAATGCGTATTGCTCCACATAATGCTACTTTCTGCATATGCCACGTGTTACAGAAAAAATATTTTAGGAAAGGTTGAGAGATTTAAAACATTATATTGTGACAATTTCTTGAATTCCTCAGCCTGCCAATCCAGGTGCTTTAGTTACTATGAACCTAACTGTGCAGGGGTCAGAGGGAGTGAAAAATTAAACTAATAAATGTAAAACAAAATAGTTTTTCTGTATGTAAAAATGCCACAACATTTAGGTTTACTAAGTACTGTTTGTCCCATTGGGAAGTTCCCCCTCTACAAAATAAAGCTCCTGTTTCTAGTCCTGGAGCCATGACATTTTTATGCAGGTTGGACCTCCCTGGTCCAGCACCCTTGGGACCTGACCGGTCCTGAATGAGGGAATTTGCTGGATACTGGGAGGTCCCCCTGCCACCAGCCTCCCAAGATACTGCTTCTCCCTCTGGCTGGCTCTGCTCCAGCCTTGCTGCTTGGCTCTGGCACGCTTCTGCCAACTGGCTGGGGCTCTCCAAGGACAGAGTTCCTTAGCCACCACAGCCCCGCTTCTGTCCCACCTGGCTGGGACTTCCTGGGGATGGGGTTCCACAACTGCCCCACTTCTGTCCCGCCTGGCCAGGGCTTCCCGTGGATGGGGCTCCATGGCTGCCCCACTGCTGCCACACCAGGTCGAGGCTCTGTGGCTGCCCCGCTGTGCCGCGCCCAGCTGGGGTTCCCCAAGATGGAGCTCTTCAGTCCCAATGGCGGGGCTCTCTCACCGCTGGACTCTCAACCGGCTCGCACTCCCAGGCACTGGGGCTCTCTGGTCCAGCAACATCCATGATCCTGCTGGACCACAGATGTAGCTGGACCAGAGAGTCCTGGATTTAGCTGTTAATAACCATGACTGAAACATGCTTGTTTTGGGTTGTAGGCAGGTATACATTTTAGGGATATTCCATATTTGTGGGATGGGGTGGGGGTCTGATGCCAGGTTGGTGGTTTTTTTGTTTTTTTTAAATAGTAGCTCCTTGAATTTTTTCAGAGATTTAGAATGACAGCATACATCTCAGGAGATTGATTGGGATGAGACAATATAGTTATAGATATGTGATAAGTTTATTACATGATTCTCCACATATATGGCATACATGTGTATGTAAATGCATATGTGCATGAGCATATTAATTGCACACACCAACTAAAGCCAAAATCTTGATACCACTTCAGCCCATCATGGAACATACGCACACCAGGACAGTCATGTCAAGGTGTCTGTCTTTCCTTCTAGTGGGAGCATTACTCACACATAGTAAAGCCACAACTGAATGATTCGGAGCATGCCCCCAAAAGTGCCAACACAACTCTGATGTGATCCCAGAGCTTCTTGTATTCTGTACGTGCCACATATTTTGTATGAAAACTATTTCAGGAATGATTTCAAAGGCTTTTTAAAAAAATTACTGATACTATATTATGTTCCCCTCTCTCCCATACCAAAGTCAGGCTACTTACTGTATGTGCCCAATTAAACACACGTCTGACAGAGAAAAAACCCACCTACATTTAGAAACCACTAGAAGTGGCCTAAAGCAGCTTTACCCTACTAATTAATGTTATAATTTTAAGAACAGCCATCACTTTACTTTTCTGGTCGAGAAGTGAGTGCTAGATATCCCGCTAGAAAGCTTGAACTCACTCCTTTTCAAAAGGTATGAACCTCTCCTTATTTATGTCTATGAGAATCATAATGAGGAAAATCAAACTTTTCTCCTTCCTACACAGTGGCCTGGGGTTACTCTAAGTGTCTGCACTGCACTAAAACACCCACAGCTGGCCCATGTCAGCAGAGCCAGAGCTGACTGGAGTGGAAGGGGCCATGCTACCCCAAGTTGTGGCTCCCCAAGGCTGGCCAAGGTGGTAGGGACCATGCTGCTTGGTCCACTGCTCCTGGAGCTGGGGCTGGCCAAGGAGGCAGGAGTTGCGTTAGCCACCCCCAGAGCTGAGACTAACTAGAGTGGCTGGGGTCATACTGGCCGGGGCTGCACTGGCCAGCTGGTGGAGCCCTTGGACTGCCTGGGGCAACAGAGGCTGTGCCAGCCAAGCAGTGGCTCCCTGGGACTGGCTGAGGCAGTGGGGGCAGGGCTGCCCAGCCAGTGGATCCCCAGGATTGGCTGATGTGGCCAACCAGGAACGGTGGTTGGCAACAGCCAGAGCCACACTCCCAGCCAGCCACATTGTTCCCAGTGCAGTTGCCCTGCTGTGGTCATTCACCAGCATGACTGTTGCAGCTAGCAGACCTCTCCTTTTCCATTTGATTAGAAACAATCAAATTCCAGGCACGTCCCATTGTCCTGGCACAACCAAACCCTGACCTCGTTTTAAGTTAGGGTAAGAGAAAGCTGCCTACCAAATTTGGTAGTCCTAGCTCTTACCATTTAGGAGTTCCTGAACAGACTCACAGACAGATGGACCAGACACACACACACACAC
Organism: Pelochelys cantorii; assembly: GCA_032595735.1. Classification (NCBI taxonomy): domain Eukaryota; kingdom Metazoa; phylum Chordata; order Testudines; family Trionychidae; genus Pelochelys; species Pelochelys cantorii. The sequence goes on from CM064330.1 coordinate 110,060,885, forward strand.
TCTTAAATATAGTAGATAGGACAGATGGCCATTTCCTTTTAGAATTTACTGTATTATATAATAAAACATAGTTCATAACACAATACAAATAATACAAAGTGACATTGTCCATTTCTGCCTTACCGAAGTTACAAATGAAGAAACAAAACAGATCAGTCAACTTTAGGTCATGAGAAAGACTTGGGAAGAGATTAAACAATAGCTGTTCAGGACTAACATGAAAGGCACAGATGGTTCCAAATTCCATTCTGCAAGGGTGAATCTACACAGCAGGGCTTAACTCGAAATAAGCTTTGCAAATTGAGCTACATCAATTGCGTGGCTTATTTCAAAATTGGGACCGTCTACACGGCACTTATTTCGAAATAGAGCACTCTTCCTCTGACTTCTCTTATTCCTCGTACAATGAGGATTACAGGAGTCGGAGTAAGAAGTCCTCCAGCTTGACAGTATTTTGACAATATTTTGAAATAACTGCCTGCTGTGTAGATACGGACTAAGTTATTTCAAAATAATGCTAGTTGTTTTGAAATAATGTTGCCCAGGTGATGTACCCTAGGTGATTTATTCAGCAGTACTTGAATAATCATACCAATAACTCCCCCTATTTGTGATGTTTTAAAAATGGGTTCCACTCCACTGCAATCAATGTTCATTACCACAATTATGTTACAACTGGTTCTGTAATTACACACTAATATTTATCATTAGAGTTAGGTGAATTGCGCAAAAACCTGTACATGAACTTCCACTGATTTAGACATATTATTATTATTATTATTATTATTCACTGTTCACAATCACTGGCACTTTTTTCATTCATCTGTTCCCAGAAATCAATATAGCAGAGTTGAATTTCTGAGATTAGCATAACCTGGAAATTAAATGTGTTTCACATTTTTGGAATATGTGGTTTATAAATTAGGCCTGCCAATCAGGGAACAGAATAATGCCATTTGAATAAGAAAACCAAGTCGCAAATTTCACAGTGTTAGTTCCAAATATGGAATTACTGACTGAACATTAAAACTAGGCCACATTTTTAAAATCACAATCTGTTTATGGACTATTTGTGAACACAAATGGGCTAAATTAATTGAATAAACTGTTTGGACTGAATAGGTCAGCCAACCTAACTGATCAGATACAGTAGCGGCCACACAAGCTTGCCAGCTTCCTTTGTAATTAACTAAATATTTGCTATAGATAATCAAGTTATTTCCTATGAGAAGTATGGGGAAGTATAATTGAATATTGCAGTTGGAGAGAAAGTCGTAAGTGAAACAACAAATTTTTTCATGCATCTTAAAATGACAATAATATTTACTGCTGCTATCAGTGGCAGATGTAACAGGAGCTCTTTCGATCCTATCAGAGTTGAGAACATCATCCCAGCCCAACTTCCAAATGGGGATATCTCCATTCCAGGAAGTAGTATCAGCTGAGGAAGTAGAAAATGATCAAGCGTTGTTTCTGCAACTAAGACAGGGGTGGGAAATAATTTTTGAGTAGGGGCCACTTCAGAAATGTTTGAAGTGGCCCCCGGCTGCCCCAGAAAGAACGGGGCCTCAGGCAGAAGGGGCAGGGCCAGGACACTTTTGTGCTTCCTCACCCACAGACCCTGATTGGTCTGGAGGTGGGGGAGCACACAAAGATTCTTCCCAGTCTGCCAGGAGCATGTGGCACTTCTAAGCACTGCACACTTCTTGCAGGGCAGGAAAAGACTGCACACTCCCCCTCCACCCCCTGGCACACGGCATTTAGAGTCAATCACTAAGGTGGGGTGAGGGAGCAAAAGGGCCTCCAGGGGCTGGATCAACCCGCTTGGCAGGCCGGATCTGGCCTGAGGAGGCCCTTTTGTCCACCCCTGCCCTAAGAGCTGCATAGAGGCCTAGTGCTCAGGGTTGAAACACCCAGGACAAGAGGTAACAGGAAGTGTAGCTCTTTAATAACCCATATAGGGCCATATATGTAGCAGTCACAATGGGACCATGATGCTAATACACAATTAGCTTCCATTTGAATAATACTACTTTATTTTCCATCTCACACCTTTCATGTAAAGGAATTCCAATGGGCCAGATTTTTTTGCAAATAAACGTGTATAGCTTCCACATATTACAATGGGACTTTTGCAAATATCTGTGGACACAAATTAGCCCTGAACATGTATGCAAGAATTTCTTCATCCATTACCCACCACCAGTGGCAATTAGTGCCCAGAATAAGAGATGGTCCTCCAAATAATAGCTTCCACAAAAGCCCCAGCACCTTAATATATTTAAAGTGATACTTACAGGCTCAGAACACATTGCCCACTCCCCAACACACACACACACGCACGCACGCACACGCACACACGCACGCGCTCTTCCAGCTAAGAAATCTTCCTACTTACTGGTGGTTCTTGAAACCTCAGAAGCAGAAGGAAACATGTGGATGTGATCTGGAATACCCCAGAAAAAAAATTCTCTGCTCTCTTCCCTGAATTTCAGAGAGTCCAGGTCTGGAAACCACAGAAAGTATACACAGTCTTATATGCTATATCCAGGAAGCTCACCTCACCAAAGTTGGTATTTGTGCATCCTTTGTTTGCTGTTTACAATTTGTGTGTTTTGTGGTCAGAAATCTCCTGAGGACTCCATCCAGAATCCTCCAGAAGGAGCAGGAGACACTACATCTTACTGAGCCAAAATACACAGCTGTGACATTTTATTAAACTTAGTCTCATTAATCCCTGTGACCAGACACTTCCACACACCCCACTGAATTATAGGCACTTCTGGAGTTAAGTGCAGAAGATATTTTAACAATACATGACAACACTACACAACATCTTAAGAGGGGGAGTGAAGAACAGCAGCATATATAATTGAAATTACCGGAAACTATAAGGAGGCAGAGTATAATTACTTATATGGAAATAAGTCGAGGACCAGCTAATTGCTTTGTCCATATCAAATGATACCCCACATTTGGGGTTTTTTAAGATTTATGAAAAAACAATCAGTCACGATATTAGACTTGCATTTTATTTTGGGATTCTTGCTTTGGTGGTTTATTCATTTTATTTTTCGGGTATATTTTTAGTGATTTTTGAATTTCATATAATCCAAAGTAAGGGTTTATCAGGGCTCTCTCTATCAGACAGGTCTACTCGGACCAATTAATGTGCAACATGTTAGTGTGCTTTGGAAATCACATCCCCTCAGTCCACATAACCTCACTGTAGAAAAGCCCTTAGATACAAGTAACCCTTTCTGGTGTTTTCATGGTGTTTATTGGATACACACAAATTTCTTTTTTTTTTTCTTATTTTCTACCCAGGTGTTTTATCAGTTAAAATTTTAAATCAGAAGATCAGATGATTATTCACCTAATATAACAATTCTAACTACGCATTGTACCCGATAGTAACATCCTGGGCCTTGGGTATTGATGTTGGGGTTCCATTAGCAGCAATTGAAAAACCAATTTTCACAGTACCTTGAGATTTCCTTGAAGGTTTCTCATAAACACTGGCCTCTTCCCAGTCTTGCTTAGCTTGTCAGAATCGGAGGCTGGCTATACTTTAAAGCAGACTAAAGGCTGTCACTAAGCCCTGGTCTACACTAGGGGAGTAATTTCAAAATAATAAGTGGAACGTCCACACTACCAAGCCTGTTATTTCGAAATCTGTATTCCTGCTTTCCTCAAGGAATAATGCTTATTTCCAAATTGTTATTTCAAAATAGCATTAGTGTGGATGCTCCACTGCTGCCAATTCAAAGTAATTGGCCTCCAGACGCTTCTCACAGCTGCACTTGTGGCTCCACTGCTCCCCTTCTCCTGCAGAGCTTTTAAAAGTACAGGCGGCAGGAAAAGGGCTTGTGGCATGAGGACAGACTTGACAGTCCTGTGCCACACTGCAAAAGCACAGGAGCCATGGCTGACTCCAGTGCTCCCTCTGAGTCCAGCAGGGCTGCCAGCCCTCCTACAGCACCTTAGGCTGCCACTGGCCAAGGGCAAAAGAGGGCACTGGCCTGGACTGGTGCAGAGATCCTGGATCTCATTGAGGTTTGGGGGAGGAGACCAACCTCCAGGATCTCTGCACCAGAAAGTGCAATGCAGATGTCTACAGCTGGATGGCCAACAGCCTGGCTGAGAAAGGACACATGCGGACACTTGACCAGGTTACACATGAAAATCAAGGAGCTCCAGCAGGCCTACAATAAGGCTAGGGAGCAGAGTGGACACTATGGGATGGCACCGCACACATGCCAGTACTACCAGCCAGGACAGGCCCAGCATCAGCCTCCACAAACACAGGGTTGTGAGGAGGTTGTGAAGAGGAGGAGGAGCAGCAGGCCAGTCAGGCAACCATGCTCTCAAGCCAAGAGCTGCTCCTGGATCCAGTCCCCCTGCTCCCAGGATGTCTCCCAGGCACTGGACGAACCCAAGGAAGGCACTTCAGGTGAGTTCTATAACATTCCCTATGCACATGCGGGGGCAGGCGATGGGCTGCGCGCTCCTTGCTAAGCCTACTCACAGGCACTACAGCCTGTGCATGCAGGTGCACATGAAGCACCAGTCCGGAGCACTCAGTTCCATGAAGCTCTCACTCAGGAAGCCCTTGGTCCTTCTCACAAGGTTCCTGGAGAGCTCTGCCTTATTCCAGCCTCCATGGTGGGACACCTTCCCACAACAAGCCACCATTAAGGCTAAGGACATGGAAACACGCAGGCTCATGCTGCTCCCAGTCAAGCACGACAATGCAGAGGAGACCGATCCCCTGCATGCAGCCTCTGCCACTCGAAAAAAACACCTCCAGCAACACCTCCCTCCCCTCCTTCTGTCTCTGCGGGATGCCGCCAGTGCCAGACCCAATGAGTGTGGGACACAGAAGGACGCCAAGCTGCCCCATCCTGCCTTCCCTCCCACAGGCTCCTGGCCTGGCCAGCACCTTACCATGCCTGCTTGTCTTTGGAACGTGGAGATAGCGAGGCTCCCTTGGGACGTTGGTGCCCCCGCGGGAAAGTGCCCACTGTCTAGGCAACAGATGGCCTTGATCAAAGCACATCACCATCATCTGAACTGAGACCTTACGCTAGGCTTCATACACAGTGTCTCCTGGGATGACTGCCTTGCAACTCTTCCTCACAGCTGGGTCAGCTGCAAGTGTGGCATGTTTACCACCAGGGCCACTGAACACGGGCCAGTGGGACCTCGAGGGCAGCCAAAGTCTCCAGAGCTGAATGGGGCAAGCGCTACTCCCAGCCCTCTCCATGAGCCTCCCCCTCCCCTTCCACGTTCCAGGTTCTTTCCCCAGTCCCTTCCTTGTTGTATATCCCCCAAATAGACTTGTTTGTTTTTTTTTAAAAAAAGCTTTTTTATTTGCTCTGCAGGGAAAGGGGGAAGGTGGGAAGGGAAGGGTTGGTGAAGAAAGGCACATAGGGGAATCCAGAGGCCCGGGGGAGAGTCTCACAACTGGCTTTGATGGAAACTTTCCCTCAAGGCCTCCCAGATGAGCATAGCCCCTTGATGTGCTCTCTGTATGGCACTGGCATCCAGCTGCTCGTAAGCCTTGGCCAGCCATTCAGCCTCCGTCCCCCACCCCGGCAGGGAAGTCTCACCCTTTTTTTCACATAAATTGTGGAGCACACTGCAAGCCACCACCACGTAGGGGCCGTTGTGCTCGCTGAGATCAAGGCAGGTGAGGAGACTCCTGAACCTCGCCTTCAGGTGGGCAAACGCACGCTCCCATCACCATGCAGCAGCTGCTCAGCCTGGTGTGGAAATTTTCCTTGGTGGGGTCCAGGCTGTCCATGTAGGGCTTCATAAGCCAGGGGAGCAAAGGGTAGGCTGTGTTGCCCAGGATGCACATGAGCATGTCCACATCCCCGACTCTGATGGTGCGGTCGGGGAAAAAGTACAGATGCACGTTCTGGAACAGGCAGATAGGGGCGTCCTGTGCACCTTCCCTGACCAGCCAAAGTTGATGTCTGTGAACCATCCCTTGTGATCCATGAGAGCCTGTGGCACCATGGGGAAATGCCTCTTTCTGTTTATGTAGTCCAAGGCATGGTGATCGGGGGCCGGGATGGGGATGAGAGTGCTGTCTAGACCCCCCACCCCACCCACCCCCGGGAAACTGGGGAACCCCATGGTGGCAAAGCCATCCATGATGGGGTTGACATTGCCCAGAGTGACGACCCTCCGTAGCAAGATTTGGTTGATGGCTTAGGCTACCTGCTGGAGCATGGTCCCAACTGTGGATTTCCCCGTGCCAAACTGGTTCCCGACAGAGCGGTATCTGTCCTACATGGCAAGTTTCCACAGGGCGATGCAATTCACTTCTGTAGGGGGATTGCGGGTCACAGTCGGGTGTCCTGTCATATGAGAGTAGGGGTAAGCCACTCACAGAGCTCCAGGAAGGTGGCCTTTTGCATGAGGAAGGTCTGGAGCCTCCGCTAGTCATCCCATCACTGCATGACGATGCAGTCCCACTAGTCCGAACTAGTTTCCCTCCTCCAGAAGTGGTTTGGGCTAGTCATCTGCTGGAGAAGCATGTGGGTGGTCTGGACAAATTGTACCATGAGGCCCGTGAGCCTGGGACTTCTTTGCAGCAGCTCCGGCTCCATGTTGTGAGTGCTGTGGCATCCACAAGGGCACTGCATCCGTTTGGTGTCCCACAAGGGGGAAGGCAGTGTAGGAATGGCGTGAGAGATGCGGCCGTAGAATCATGCCCCTGAAATCATGTCTCAGCTTTCCTGACCAAGCAGCTTCATGAAGTGTTCACCCTCCTGGTCCCTCCCAATAGTGCTTCTGGGGGATCTAAATCCGAGACAGGCTTCATTCAGTGTGGATGCACTATTTCAAAACAATTCTGAGCTATTTCAATGCTCCCCCATAGTGTGGACGCGCTATTTCAAAATAATTTCCTAGTGTAGATATGCCCTAAGAGTGGCCAACAAAACTCTTTGAACTAAAACAAATTCAATATTTGTTTTCTTTCTGAAACTTTCAAAATGTCAACTCTCTCAAACGTCAACGTTTTTGTGAAATGGAAATTCCACAGAATTTCAATCGGACATATCAGTATCTTTTGTGTTGACATTTTTTATGAAAATTAAATATTTTAATGATCCTAAAATGCAAGGGACTACCATGATGTCCCAAACATAGGAAATTTATTAAGGGACAGGGAGCCGAGACCATGAGAGAATGGAGGCTGGAACGACAATTTCCATTAAGCCATTTGCCAAAAATAAATGCAATTTTTTTAAACTGATACAAAATGAAATATTTTCCATCATTTCAAAAATGATATTCTCTCGTTCAGGATGAACTGTGCTGAGAGGAAATATTTATCCTTGATTTTTCCTATAAGAAAATAAAAACTTTTCCACTAAAATCAAAATTTTCGAAAAAATGCATTTGTTATTAAAAATAATTCTAAAGCAAACTTCCCAGTCATTTCTAGTAAGCATTACTCTCTCACATTACAGTTAGTAAATCAGACACAAAAGTTAAATAACTTGCTTGCCCACCTCGCAGTAACAGACCCAGGATTAGAAATCCAGAGTTTCTTGTTCAATCCATGAAACCTTGCTGCCTAAGAAATTGTATAAATAGTATTGGTATGGCCTTCTGAAATTCTATCCTCCATAATCTTTTTATGCTTAGTTACCAAATTTTATCACATGGCTTTTTATTCCCTCTTTGAGCTTATTAATGAATATCCTAAACACTACAAATCCTATCACAGGTACCCCAACCTAAGAATTGATCATTTATCCCATGCTTATTTCTTAACCAGGTTTTATCCTATGACAGGACTTCACCTCTAACTTCAGGGTTACCAAGTTCCTTTAATATCCCCTTGGGAAGGACCTTCCTAAAAGCCTTGTGGAATATTAAAATAAAGGATATATAACAGGTCTCCTTAGTCCATCATTTTGTTCACTTTTTCAGTGAATTTTAACTGGTTATCAAAAACTACATTAGCTTGTTCCTATCATATGACACTCCTTTTAGGAGCTTTAAAATTTCACTTTTAATTGTTTTCTCAGTGAGTTCTCTTGATACCAAAAATAATATTTACCAGCCAATACCTTTAGGATTCATCTTTAAGGGTAAGATGTTTGTCCATCATCTTATAAAACGGGATGGTTTTTTTACTGAAATCTTTAATGTTGGTATTCTAGTTAGTAGCTCAACACAGCTGGACTGTAATACATTCAAAATTCTCAGATGAGTGCCATCCTGGTGATTTATTGCAATTTTGATTTTTTTTTTACCTCTCTGAGCTCCAGCATCACTTCAGCCTTATCTGCCATGGCTGCAAACATAAGCTGTTTTGCTGTATAGTGGCATCAGGAACAGAAAATGTTTTCTTGAAAAGTTTCACTAGCCCAATAATCCCACAATTTACTTACATGCCATCTATGTAAACAGTTATGCTGGATTTAGCTTGTATTTAGTACCGCTTAATAAAAAAAATTACTAATGTGGGTTACATAAATTGCATGTAGCAAATTCCATACGGAAACCATATTTTAGCAGCAACCTATGTTTAATAATGAACACTCTGACTTACTCTCTCTGGGGCAGGCCTTCTCTTGCCTATCTCTGACTGTACTATTCCTGTGATTTGTCAGCTAATATACTTAGCTCATGAAACCCAAGTAATTTGAATATTCTCACTGTAGTTAAAAAGGGATTAATTTCATTCCATGTTGTACTGATAACAAGATAATTGGCCTCTTAGAAAAATAGTACAATAAATTACCCTCATCTATAAGTTATTTCAAACATAGGGTGACAACTGCAATTCACGGCTTGAACATCATTGTTGGTGTAAGTTATTAATATCTTTTGTTTGTTTTCTTTATAATTTTAAGTCCCTTTCCTTTGATCTCTGTCATGTAAAATTAATCAACCAACATGCTACAAAGATTCATCTTCTAAGTAGTTTAATATTTTATAAAACCTTTGAGTAATATTGCAACATTTGAGGTTTTTCCTGTTTTAATAACGTATGGCATCTTCGGGTATACAAGCCCCGGATTCAAGCTTGGGTTTAGGTGTAACCCACTTTCTATCTACACTCAAATTGCTCCGGCATACTCAGGTTCAGACTCTGGATACCACCACCCTAGCAGGTGGAAAGCCCTATTGCTTTGAACTGCAGACATATTCCCCATTGGACTTGTGCTCTGGGAATCTGCCAAAGTCTACCACAGTACTGTGCACCAACTTTCATTGCCTTCTGTCCAAGTTTTCCTACACTGCATGATGAAAAAAGGGCTAAACTTCCAACATTTTGGAAGGGTGCTAGGACATCTGGAATATTGTTTTTTGGACACAGGCCTGCATAAGGCTATGTAGATATTGAAGCCTCAGGTTGGAATCCAACCAGGTTGGGTTCAACAATTCCTAACCCAGGCTTACAAATGATTTTAGATGCTCAAGACCTGGGTTAACAAATGCAGGGATTGCTAACTTGAGTTCTACTATCTCTTGCCTTATGCTGCAAATGTATCCTTTGTCTATATTTCACTAGAATAGATATAAGGTACAAATTAAGCACAAATGCCTAAGGATTATATACTAGGAATCTGAATGAATGTTATATGGCTTTCCTCTAGATTTTAAGCTTACAAATTTAATAAAAACTTCATTAGCTGCTCTAATAGGTCAAGGCAATAAAGATCATTTTGCTAGCAGACCTAAAAGATTCAGCATGAAATCCTGGCCCCTTTGAAGTCAATGAGAGTTTTGCCATTGGCTTCAATGAGGGCCAAGAGTTAACACTCAGTTACCAGGGGGGAAAGGTTGCTTCTAAAGAGAACACCAAAGAAACTACTGCAACAATATAGGGTTTCTACTCCTTCCACTAGTCTTTACTGAAAGAGGCAAGAGACAGGGGCAAAACTTGAATATTTACCAGATGCCTGCTAGCCTGCTAGATATAGCCAAGGGACTATATCTAGTACCAGAGATTAAAAGATGACAGAAAGATAGTACCCTTACTGCAGGTCCCAAGGAAGTACTCCGATGAGAAGCCTGCCTGAACAATTTAATAAAAAATGACAGCCTTTTAACAGAATTTTAAAGCAATCTTACTGAATTTCTAATTATGTGACTGTGACAGAATTCTAAGGAATGGTTCAAAACATTTTAGATCCTCTAGAAAATATCTGTTCTCTACTAAATTTATACATTTTCACAGAAATTTCTGAAGAGCCCTAGCGGTTTAACTGCTATTAAGTTCCACAAGTCATTTTCAATGAACTAGCATGCCAGCTCCCATGTTCCTTCATACCAGGAATTGTACCAGATATAGCCTACCAGAAAGCAGTCTCTGCACCCTGCCTTCCTTTTCAGATTCCTACAGGTCTGATAAATCTGAGCCCTCCTTTAACCTAGCCTGGCAGGAGAAGTAGGTCTTTTGAGGCACATGCTCAATTGCCATAGCTCTACCGACTTCAATGGAACTGTTGTATGCAGGGTTGTTGTAGCCATGTTGTCCCCACCATATCAGAGAAACAAGGTGGGTAAAGTAATGTCTTTTATTGATCCATGAGCCCCAACAAGCTTTTGTGCTCACACAGCTCTTTACTCCACCGTTCAAATTTAAGGTAAACTTCCAAATATCTGGAGAATTTCAATGCTTCTCAGAACTCAGTAGTGAAACTCACCAAATAATTGTCAGTTTGACTCTTTCTATCAGCTCTGATCTACTGCCTAATGTTCTCTACTGGCTGCTGGCAAGTGAATTTTTCAGCCTTTGGAAAGAGATAGGATCAAGTGGCCTGAAAACAGGGCAAAGAGCCAGAAACTTCTACCTTCTAATTTCAACTTCTGTGGCTTTTGGCAAGCGAGGAATGCTTTCTCCCTCAGTTTTCATCCTCTCTAAAAATGGCGATATTTACTTACCTACTGCTCAGAGTGGTTGTGAGGATTAATTTCCAGCATCTTAATGTTTGCAGAATTACTGATGTTAAAAATGCTATACAAGTGCTTAAATTAAATAATTTGGCATTCTAAGCTAGTGTCTAAATATATACACTTTAACCCAGATCAGAGAACTGTAATGGAAAAAATGGTAGATAGGATATTTATATCTGCACAAGAGACATGTAGCTTCAGAAAGGGTAATATTTGTCAAAATATTGAAAAGAGTAATTCCACTCACCAACCAGTAGATAGCAATTTCACTTTTTACCATTAAAATTAATCACAAAGGTAGCTCCAGTGTAACCCAGCTTCCCAGACTGAGATAATCTTGGCATGTTTACCAAATGATTCACTTGCTTGTTTGCACCTTTTTGCAAAGCTTAGAGAGCTAAGCTGTACTTTTAAAAAGAAAGATATGAATCCAAAGGGTACGTTTACACAGCAGTGTTATTTCATAATAACTGATGTTATTCCGAAATAACATAATCTGCATCAACACTAGAAGCAGTTATTTCGACATAATGTCAAAATAATGTTGAGTTGGAGGACTTCTTACTCCGACTCCTCTAGCCCTCATTTTACAAAGATCTTTGTAAAGTCGAAGGAAAAGTGTTCTTTCTTGGACTTCTTGCTGTGTAGACAGAGCCAAAAGCCAAAATAAGCTGTTTCAACTTAAGCTACGCAACTGATGGAACTCAAGTTGTCTTGCTTATTTCGGCTTTAGCACTGCTGTGTAGATGTGCCCAAACACGCAACATCCTTCCCTAGTCAGCAAAGTATTGCTATTCTTCTTATGTGCATCACCAAATCAGTAAGAATAATTTCTAGGAGAAAGCAGTTTGACTATTCCCCAACTCTGCAGGTGCAGGATTTAGAGGGCTCTTATACTAGCTCCTGTTCCTAAGTGTCACTGTATTGATGTTTTAGGTCTGCTGATAAGGAAAAGTTGAGAATGTAATAGGAACAAGAAGGTTGTTTTTGTTTCTAAATTTTACCATGAGGTAAACTAGGTTAGGTTAATTCCATGCAGGGGAATGGGGCTGACAGTTTAAAAAGTGCCTTATCTTCATTGTGTTTTTTTCTTCAGGATAGCTTAATCATTAGTTACTCCGTAAAAAAAAAAAAAAAAAAATCCTTTTTTAGCAGTGAAGAGAAGGCCTAAGTGGACTACCTCCATAACGTCTGAGCATCAACAGAAACATGTTCCACCCAAGCTGCAAATTTTAATTAGAAGGTAACCAGAGCAAAGGATGTGTTGTAACAGAACACCTCAGGCTCATTTGTTTTGTAGTGTTCGCAGGCCCATAACCAAAGCATTAGCATGATTCAGGAACGTATCATCAACAATAGATTGAACCACATTGTTAAAGAGATCTTTAATATGGCTATAACTGTAGCATAGATGAGTCCCTGGCAAACTGGAAAATATTTTTCTCCATTGGTTATGGATGTAATTCCTCACCAAGTGTTCAGTTTCACCTTGACTATCCAGGCCTCTTATATTTAGGGACATGAAGGGTGTTTCATTCCAACAACATAAAGGAAGCTTTGTGTAAATATTCAAAGCACTTAGTGTGAAAATGATGATGTAGAAATTAAAATGGAATAAAAATCCCAACTATTTCAAAGAAAGATTAGAAGCATTTTCAGTAAATGGGAAAACTAATAGAAAAACTATATTATAACAATAAACTTGGCAAGCTTAACACAAAAAAGAAGCTTACAAGAAATGGAAACTCCAGACAGATGACCAGGGAGGAGTATAAATATATTGCTTGAGCATACAAGGTTGCTTCCTTATTTTAGGGCTAACTATTTTTCTTCTGAAATTTTTCAAATCCGGACATTTTAATGGAAAATGTTTTCACAGACCTAGTTATAATGGAAATGCTGACAAATCTCTAATTATAACAATTATTGTCAGACTCTGCTACTACTAGAAGATTTGATTACGTTCATATTTTTCTAATTTTAAACTTCAATGTTCTGCTACTAATTACAAATGTCAAAAACCAGAACAATAGCTCACTTGCTTGGCTTGTTGACTTCAGCACACATGTCAAACACACAGTTCATTCATGATTTCAAGGTTCCAGAAATGATAGCCATCTCTAAAGCAACACTGTTGATTATTTTATTCTTCCTTTTCAGATAAGCATCTTTCTTTATTGAAAGTAGTGCTAGGTTTAATTTCTGAATTCACAATACACATCAAATAAATACAGTAATTTTACACTTTGTATAAGTGTAAATGAAAGTCCCATAAAGCTATCTGGATTCTTAATTTTTTTTAATAAAAGCCTTGCTGAGACCAACATTAAAGCAAAACTAATTTTGCAAAACTGTACTTTATCAGGCTAGTATTGGAAACACAAACACTGGCTCAAGATAGTTAAAAACCAGCAAGCCAATGCCATGCTCCTCTCAGATAGAGAATTCAGACCTCTGCTCTTCTCCATGCTTTTTATTTAAAAATGTCTTTTTAGGATGAGAAAACAATAGCAAAACAACAATGCTCTCTGTAAAGAACAAGCTATAGAGAAAGGTGTGATTTCTACAACAAAGTTTAAGATACAGAATAGTAAATGTTTATGCACGTTCTAAACACGGTAAGTAGCCTGGGTATCAATTACTCTGAACCTGGTGATAAACAATATCTGAATATTCTGTTTTATCTGTCAAATCTGGATTTCAGCCCCATCCTAATTTTGATATCTGAATAGTTTTTAACCAAAACACCTGAGGCTATGCTAATTATTTCAAATAAGAAAAATTTTGATTATTAATTCCTGGTTTCCATATATTGGTTAACACTTGGCTCTATTGAATAGATCTACTATTATTTTCTGAGTTATTATAAGTTCTTAATTACACTGCTTTGGTAAAATATTAGTTTACTTATTGAGGCAGCTCAGTGAAAATCCATGCATTCCCTTAATCCCTAACCTGTCACCACAGGCAACTTTTGCTTCCGAAGGAAGGATCTTAAAGAGACACAGGCAATTTGAAATCTAGCCAGTTTCCAAAAATGAGTTAAAAGCAGTATGACACTTGAACCCCATGTTTTATGGAAATATATTTTTGAATATGAATATGCATAATTTGAATATGCTTTATGCAAATCAGGTCAAGTAACCTATCATTCAGGAGCCTGTAATCCCATTAACGTGAATATTCGATTTGTGTGCATGCATCATTCTTGCATGTGAAGTTAGAAATCTGAAGCGTAAACCTATTTATCTAGAGTTTTTATTGGGAGTCATTGGTGGGGTTTAAATCATTTAATAATGACCAAGTTCTCAAGACAATAATCTGTAAATAGTTTTGTTTGTCCTGTAAGCCCAGACTGCGGTTGGTCCTATAAAGGCATGTGGCCATGTCAACTGGTGCTGGAATCCATCTTGGTATCTTTCCATTGGAATAGGAAGAATGAAACAAAAGATTCTCACTATGGAGAAATTCTATTTAAGAAATGGGAAGCAATCAATGATCATCTTCAGCTTGCTTTTGAAAACTGCTTCGCTACCCTACCAGAACATAAAAGAAGCTGTTCAACCCAGGCCAGAGAAAAGTTCAGTTCTGACTTGAAGGATTTTACCTGGAATAAGGACTAGAGTGAGACATATATTTGTAACCATCTCTCTCTCTTTTAAGCTTAGCTGGTGCATTTGGTTTATTTTAGATTAGGAACTTGGCTTTCATCTGTCTGTTTTCACTTGCAATCACTTAAATGCTACTTTTTAGACTTAACACTTTTATTTATTATCAAACCCAGTGTAAATAACTGTAACCGGGGAAGGGGAGGGGAGACAGATGTGCATATCTCTTTTTCATTGATAAAGGTGGGGGGGGAAATATCTTTATGAATTTACTCTATGTACAAGTTCTATGTAACATAAAATGGATTTATTTGGGTTTGGTCCCTTTTGAAGCTGTGTTCTTGGGTGCTTTTCAGTTCATATAACTGAGCCCTCCCAGAGCTGAGCTATTATCACCGTCTGTGTTATTCTGCTGGGGGGCTGTTACCTCAACTCTGTGCCTTTCCTGAGGGAGACCAGAGTTTCTGGTTCAGGAGGACAGAGTGCTAGGGTGCTCTAAAGGGCAGCTGAGTGGCCTCAGTGGTATGGCTGGCACACCAGGTATCAGTCACAAAGGGACCTTTGTGATCCAAATTGTCACAAATAGTTTCAAATTTTGTACCTCCTCGTCAGACCTCACCTCTGCCCCAAGCCAATTTTTGTGGGATTAACATTACAGTTATTTTCAGAAGTGTTACCCCCCTTTTTTTGTTACTGTATAAAAAGCCCTCCCAAACAACAAGTGAAACCAACTATACACAAAGTGGCATCAAATGCACAATTACTCAAGAGAAAAAACAGAAAAACATTTTTTTTTCATTTCTAGTTATCTAGGGTGTAACTTTTAACAATGGAAGTTAACATAAAATAATAATATTTAAAATAACAACTTTCCGGCACAAGTGTGATTGATGTGGCCACAGCAGCAAAATGACAAAAGACTCAAATGTGCAATTAAGTGCCAAACCACAACTTTTATTAAATTTTAATACAAGACAGGGTCGCTACCCATTCATTATCCATATTCTCCTATGCCAGTACAGGGGTTACAAGGCTCCTTACCTTATAACCTGTAAATGGTGCTAGGGGTAGTTATTATATAACTCATTATGTGAAGAAGGCTCTCCTGTACGTACCCACCAGGAGAGCCCAAGCACCCTCTTTCTCCCATAGTGGGGACAGAGAATGCAGAAGGATGGGGAGCTTGGCCCACAACGTCTGACCTATTGCATGAAATGAAGACCCACCATGAATATCCCAGTTCTTTTAACTCTAGAAACAGTTCGTTTTATTCTCCTAACTACACTGGAAACAGGCTGCAAGTTGTGATAAATAAACAAATCCTAGCCCAGTTCCTCAGTTAGGCACTAAGCACATTCTTACTTAACCCGCTGTGACTTGCAGGTGCTGAGAGGAAGGCAAAAAACTCCCTGATCCTCTGCCAATTTGGCACATGGGAGAAAAAATTCCTTCCTGGCTCCCTAAACAGGCAATTGACTAGACCCACAGCATCTGTCAGGCTGAGTTCCCATTCCAAGTTAAGGTGGGTAGGGTGAGTTGCTGGAAAGGAGACAAAAGAGGCTCCATATGGCATCCACAATGGGCTAAATCCTGGGAGCTATGGCATGCTGGCCAATCAACATCACAGCTGGCCAATGGGCATCAGAGATTTTGGGAGAAGTGTCTCCCTTGTTTGCCACTGGGACTGTCCCCATTTTACCCACTGATTTCCCCTGGTACAGTTACGTGATTTTTTTTTAAGTACATAGTACCTCATTAAACGACACTAAACAATAACAAAAAGATCAATTCCTATAGGTACATGTGACGGGGCATCTGCCCTCACACTGGCCCTTTAAGAGGTTAAAACCCAGTCTGGGAGAGGGTTGGAGTGGTGGAGCTGTGGCGCCAGCAGCTGTGGCCAGTATGAGCCAATTAGGGATCAGCCAAGGGCAGTATAAATAAAGGCTCCTGGAGGGGTGAAGACAGACTCAGTCTTGCTCTAGCTGGAAAGCAGGAGAGGCCTGACTACCAGGGAAGCTAGAGGCTTCTGGAGTTAGAGTAGGGCTGGGGAAAGGCAGGCAGAGCTGCAGAAGCTCTGACCAGGCAAGCTCCCAGGCTGCAGGACCTGAAGCAAGGCCTGAGGATACTAAGGGGGACAGCCAGGATATGCAAAGGCAGCAGGTCCACACCTCCTTTCCAATGACAAGTGGTCATTTCAGACTGCAGTTTGCCCCTGAAGTAAGGGGTTAATCAGGGGTGGGCAATAATTTGAGAGCAGGGGCCCAGAAGGGGCGGGGCCTTTATTTAAATAGCAGGAGTTGAAAGGGCTTGCGCCTCCCAAGCATCACGTTAGCCAGAGACAGGAGCTGTAAGCTCTTTCAATTCCTGCTATTTAAAGGGCTCGCTGCTCCCAGCCTCGCTGCTAGCATGCTGCCTGGGAGCTGGGGATACGTGTGTTGCCTGACAGGTGTGGGGAAGGTGCGAGTGCTTTAAATAGAAGCAGTTGAAAGGGCTCTTGTGGCTCCAGCTCTCACGCTAGGGGGCGGGACCTAGAAGAGCCATGTGGGCCGGATCAGAGCTCTAGGCGGGCTGGATCCTGCCCG
Source organism: Pelochelys cantorii (assembly GCA_032595735.1). Taxonomy (NCBI): domain Eukaryota; kingdom Metazoa; phylum Chordata; order Testudines; family Trionychidae; genus Pelochelys; species Pelochelys cantorii. Next base: position 110,078,010 of record CM064330.1, read on the forward strand.
TTGAGTGGCTTTTGCCTACCCCTGGGCAAGATGAAGACTGGCAGTGGGTCACTGAGACAAGGTGGGCATAAGGGATTGAGGATTCCCTGAGTGCGAGGACCCCAGAGTGTGGGAGCACTGTGGCAGGGCTGTACCCAGAGGGAAGGATGCCATTGTTGGGGAGGGATGTGGATCCTAATATACAATGGTTCAGAAAAAACAGGTAACAGTGGGCAAGAGACTAGGGAAGTGAAGGACTCATCGACTATTCAGTAAGCAAATGCTTACCCAATACTTAACATCCTTATGAGAGACCAGCTCCAACATTGAAAAGCTAATTCCTGAAGGGCACATCTACGCTCCAGGGCAAAAGTCAAATTAAGATATGCAACTTCAGCTACGTCAATTGCGTAGCTGAAATCGAAATAGCTTAATTCAGCTTTTTGGCGTTGTCTACACAGCAGAGAGTCAAAGGAAGAACACTTTTCCTTCGCCTTCCCTTACTCCTCGTGAAATTAGGGTTACAGAAGTTGGAGAAAGTAGTTCGCCATCTCAAAATTATTTCAAAATAATGGCTTGCTGTGTAGACACACTCTTTATTTTCTAAATAAAATCAGTTATTCAGAAATAACGCCACTGTGTGGATGTACCCACAGTATCCAACAGGAGGCACCCATGGTGGTAAGTCACACCATATTACATTACATAAGGACTAGAAATTACTAAGGGGCACTAATTTTATACAGACACACAGAAAGACATGTTGGGTATTTGAAACTGGTACCTGGATTTTTCTTTCTGTAAATGTTGTCAAGGCAGTTTCCAAAACGGTACCCTACAATTATTTCACATAAGTGACTGTGTTTTCACTGGTTCACAGGAATTCTTGCAAGCACACAAGTGACATTTCCTGACCCAATTTTGGATCTTCTACAATATATGAAGAGACTCCCCTTTACATGCTCCTTGCATGCAACACATAGAACTCAGGACAAAGCCTAGACCCATTTAATATGGTCCACATATGCCACTCAGCAAGGCAATAGGAATGCATACTCACTCTCACACAAATTATTTTTGCTCACCATAGAAATAATGAGGAATAGGAGCATTTATAGTCAGAATATTAATACATGTTAATGATGCCTTTGCTATGTTAATACACATATGTTTTGGAATTCTTTACTTTCTAATCAGATTAATATTCCTTCCTTTGCTTAGACACAAACGGGAAAATCTCCAAAACTTTTCTGTATCTGTGTATTTATTCTCTCACCATACGCAAATACTAAAAGTAGCTGTTACTAAGCAACGTTTATCATTCAGTTTAAATCTGTTCAAAGTTAAGACTTATCATAATGTTTCATAAGACAAGATAAACATTGACCCTACATTTATTGCACTGTTTTTACAGGTTGTTAGTAGAAGAACATTGATTACTTTTGGGAATATCAGACATTAGCGTAGCTGTTTGGCTTCTCTGGTCTGCTTCTATGATTGTTTCTACTACAGCAATTTTTAACTACAGTGAAGGATTACATAAAGAAAGAAAAGTAGATTTACTTACCTAGAGGAGGTATACAAATAGAAAGCTAAAAGATAAAAGAGCTGACTTTGGAAGAAGACTGGTGATTCGGAGTGCCCAAATGGATGTCCTTTAAAAGATGCTGATTTTCAGAGAGTGAATACAAAGCATTATCTGAAACAGGCCCCTCTAAGGTGTGAAACTGGGCTCCAAAAATCAACTAGTCAGTCTTGAAAATTTAGGCAACAGTTCAACAAGGTCAAACACATGGCTTTCCTTTTTATTAAATGTAGGGATTCTGAGCACAAGAATAGCTAGGATTTAGTTTTGTCATAATTTAAGTAGATTTTTCCCCCTAAGGAAAAAACAGAATAAAAGACTCAGGATCTGGTCCCATTAAAACCAAGTTTTCACTAGGTTGTCAACATTATGATGTAGGGTTTCAAACCCAAGCACTCTGGTATTGTGCTAAATGGGAAGCTGAAAATGAAAGTGACTGATCTATTATCTTTGACTAGGCACTGAAATGCCTGGAGTAATAAAACATCTCAATTGGTTGAAATAAATTAGATTTTTTAAAACATTTCATATTTAATAATCTCTGACATTATTAACAATTAAAGGTTGTGAGAAAATATTTAAAATATCCATACAATATTAAACTTGACATATGTCTGAATGTTTCACCTGAGTGAGGGAGAACTGAACAACGGATTCTGGACCTTTGATAATCTTTGTCAAAGCGCAGGATGGCAGTAGGAGCAAGAACCGTAGGCCCATGGCATGAAGAAGAATAGGAATGGTTGATTATTCCTTTTTTTAGAGCCCATTGAGGCAAACACTGTACAAACACATAGGAAGAGGCGGCCCATGCTCCAAGCTTACAGTTGCAAACTACAAAATGCCAACTAAGGGCTGGGGAAAATATTTACAACATACAAGCAAAGTGGGCAGGGCCACTTTGGCAAATATCATGTTAGTTGTAGTGTTTCTGACTGGAACACCTTGTTGAAAAGGGACCCTGGTTGCTTCAGATGCCAGACTCCTCATGTTGCCCCCACCCTGAGTGCCAACTCTGCAGTTCCCACCGACTGGGAACCATACAGGTGCAAGGGCAGCACCTCCTTGTGGTCTAGGGGCCACAGGGATCTGGTGGCTGATTCCTAGAAGACACATTAAGCACCATTACAACCACACATTCCTTCTCCCTCCCAATCCTCCTCCCACATCCAAACTCCCTCCCAGAGCCTGCACCTGTCACACACCCTTAGTCCCTACCCTGGACATGAGCCCCCTACTGCATCTACAACCCCTCATCCCTGGTCCCACCCTATAAGCCCACACCCCCAGCTGGAGCCATTGCCCCCCCATACCTGAACCCTCTACCCCAGCCCAGTGAAACTGAGCGAGAGTGGGGATCAGCGAGTGACGGAGGGAAGAGGGATAGAGTGAGCAGAGAGCAGGGCCTCAGAGACGGGGGGGGGGGGGAGGGTGTCAGGGCAGAGCCTTGGGGAAGAGGCAGAGCAGGGGTGTTCAGTTTTGTGCAATAAGAAAGATGGCAACCTTATTTTACACTATCATATATACTAAAAATACTGGGGCTGAGGGGAGAAGGAAAGAGGAGAGGACATGAGCATAGTAACAGGAAAAAAGGGAACAAAAAGGACAAAAGAGGATGGGGGGCAGCATTGAGACAGGAGAGAAAGAAGCTCTGGGAAAACAGGAGGGAGGAATGGAGAGAACACTGAAAGGTAGGGAGACTGAGGTCGGTGCAGAAGAACTGTGATGAAGAAGAGAAGGAGGAGGGTGGACCAGTCAGTCAGTTGTCAGCACAGAAAGAAGAAAATTTTCACAGATCAAAATGAAAAAAGCTACCTACAGGAGAAGGGAAAGGTCTGGCTCCATCCTCAGGAGCATTTATCTTCCTGCCTTAGCGCACACGGCTGGAAAAAGGTAAGAAATCTTTGGGGCCTGTTTCCTTCTTCCAATAGCAACGTACCTTTTCTGGGACATCACATCTATCCTTCCGCTCCTGAAACCAAGACAATGTGCACATATGCACTTACTACATACATATTCATATGGGAAGAAACAGCTTTACATTTAACAGTCAAGGTCCCTATTTGGACCTGAAGGAGTCCACCATGTTTTTTATTCAAATCCTATCAAAATTTAGTATACTTAACAAGGGTTAAAAGGTTTGCATTTTTACACAATATAACAAGATTATAATGACTCATCTTCCTCTTAATCTAAAGATTAGGATCAGCTGTCACAAGGTGAATAGTCACTTAAAATCCACTGCATTGCTACAGGTTATCACAGCGTCATGAATAAGAGTTTTGCTAACAACGTGTAGTAAAGGTTAATATGAATCCATCAACCACACTGTATTAATGGTGTTATTTGTGAACTGTCCAAGTATTGCTGTAAGCCTAAAGAAGCAGCAAGAACAACCCTCTCATTTGCTGAATCCCCATACAAGAGATTAGCATTTATTTCTAAGGGGCTCAATTCAATAATCCTTAGCACACTGAACTCCAATTTACTTCAGTGGACAGACGGATGGACACACACACACACACACACACACACACACACACACACACACACACACACACACACACACACACACACACACACACACACACACACACACACACACACACACACACACACACACACACACACACACACACACACACACACACACACAGAGTCCTGCTACATTCTGTTAAGCAGAATTGGACAAATATCTACAAATATTTCTCTGAATATTTGCTCATCCAAAATAGTGAATTTACTCTGCACGTATTGGTGCCCCTTTTGTATTAACTTTCTGTGAACATTCTTATATTACATTTCCTGAGAGGAAATGGTGACTCTCTAGAAAGGGGTTGTCCAAATGTGGGCATTTCTAATAGAGCATTGCAGTACCATATAATTGTGTCAGGAGGAAATGTCATAAGATTCAGGCTGCTGAATGTCCTTTGAGTTTAGAATCATCAGCATTACCTTCAGGTGACTGGCTCCAGAGCTGCCTCCCTCTCCAGTCTGCTGTGCTCGGCTTCACCGTGGCAGCAGGAAGCAGGGTGCCCCAGCCCCTAGGGAGCTCCACTTCCTGCCGTCGCAGAGAAGTGGACCACAATGGGCTGGGAGAGGAAGGTAAGAAGGAGTGGAGCAGGCTCCATGGTGAATGCAAGGGGAGACAATCCCTGCTATCACCCAACACCAGACCCCCCAGTTACTTCCAGCTCACATTGATCAGGGGAGGTGGTTTTGGCAAAGAGTCAGGGAGGGGTGGAGTGAGAGTGGATCAAGGCAAAGAGAGGTGGAGCAAGGTGGAGAAGAGGCAGGATGGGGCCAGGGCATGCAGCAGAGGATACCCTAGGCCCTGTACCTGGGGCACAGGGTGGGAAAGGGTTGCCACAAGCCCTGCGCTCCCTTCGGGATGACTCAGATGAGTCTGGGTCATTTCCCTGAACTATAAAACCTAGGTTCAGCCCTTAGAATGATAATGTTTCTATACAGTAAGCCAAATAAATGCTAGAGGAATATAAGTGAGATATATACACTATATCTACAGACTTTGAAGAATTAAAAATGGTATGTTTCATTAACATAATGCCTTTAATCCCAAAGTATTTCAGAGCTTTTCACAGCCACATCTTGTCAGACAGTACAAACCCACCTAATATATCACTGAACAACAGAGGAATTAGAATAAAGTTTGGCTGAGGACAATGGCTCTGATGACATGTATTACTGGACTGCAAAATGGAAATGCAGTGCCCAACTTCTTAAAAAAAGAGAATTTGGGGTTCTACAGACAGGTCAGCTTCAGCTCAGTCCCTGGAAAAATCATGGAGCAGGTCTGCAAGTTATCTATTTTGAAACAGTTTGAGGAGAGGAAGATGATCAGGAACAGTCAACAAAACTGCATTCTATGATCAGATATCTGGCTCTGGAGATATGGAGAAAGCAGAGGACATGATCTATCTTGACTTTAGCAAAGGTTTTGATACTGTTTCCCACAGTATTCTTGACACCAAGTTAAAGAAGTATAGCTTCAATTAATGGACTAGAAGGTGACTAGAAAGCTGGCTAGACTGGATGGTGAAAGGATGGTGATCAGCGGCTCGATGTTTAGTTGGCAGCCGGTATCAAGTGAAGCGCCCCAGACATCAGCTGTGGAGCTGGTTTTGTTCAATGACTTCATTAATTGTCTGGACGATGGGATGATTGTACCCTCAGCAGGTTTGCAGATGACACTAAACTGGAGGTAGAGGTAGATGACACTAAGCTGGAGGCAGTGCCGGCCCGAGCCATTCTTGCGCCCTGAGCAGTGGGCGGGAAGCGCATGCGCGGCCATAGCCCCGCCCCTGTCCAGCCCAGCACGGCACCCCTTACAAGCACAATCAGGCGCCCCCCCCATAGGTTGGCGCCCCGGGCAGCTGCCCGGCTAGCCCGCCCCTTAATCCAGCCCTGGCTGGAGGATAGGGTTTGGGTTCAGAGTGGCAAAATGACAAATTGAAGGATTGGGCTAAAAGAAATCCAATGAGGTTCAACAAGGAAAAGTGCAGAGTCCTGCATTTGGGATGGAAAAATCCCAAGCACTGTTACATGCTGGGGACCAACTGGCTAAGCAGCTGTTTTGCAAAAAAGGACCTGGGGATTACAGTGAATGAGATGCTGAATATGAGTCAACAATGTATCCTTGGATACACTGGGAGAACAGTGTGTTGGGTGCATTAGTAGGAGCATTGCCACCAGACTGAGGAAAATGATTATTCCCCGCTATTCAGCAATAGTGAGGCCACGTCATGAGTACTGCATCCAGTTTGGGGCCCTCCACTACAGCAAGGAGAGAGTCCACTGGAGGACCATGGAAATGATTAGGGTGTGGGAGTGCATAACTTATGAGAAATGGCTGAGGGATTTCATCTTATTTAGTCTTCCGAAGAGAAGAATGAGGGGGGATTCAATGACAGCTTTTAACTGTTGGAAGGAGGGTTCTAAAGAAGATTGATGTTGGTTAGTCTCAGTGGTGGTAGATGACAGAACAAGAAGCAGTGGTTTCAAGTTGCAGTGGGGGAGGTCTAGGTTGGATATTAGGAAAAAAACTATTTAATTAGGAGAGTGGTGAAGCACTGGAATGCATGGCCTTGGGAGGTGGTGGAATCTCCATTCTTTATGGTTTTTAAGGCCAGGCTTTACAAAACCATAGGTGGAATGGTTTAGTTGGGGTTAGTCCAGTTTGGAGCAGGTACTAGATGACCTCCTTAGGCCTCTCCCAATCCTAATCTTCTATGATCTTCTGGGCTTTATACTCTGACTCAAGTGTAAATCAGGAGCAAAAAATAAGTAGTAGTTATAAATGGGCACAGCACAGAAGTGAGAGCAGAATCAGGACCTCAATGTCCACAGAAACAGGCCAGGACTTATTTTTAAGGTCTTGTTTGAAAGATTTTCTGACACAGTAAACTGCACAGTAGTCAGTTCATCTGTCTACTGAAGGGTTGAGAGAGTAGATCCTGCTGTGATTTGAAACTGCAATTCCACAGAATATAGGCATTCTAAAGCTCAGGATGAATCCTGAACTCTTTCCAGTTCTTGCTCAGGTAATATCCTGGCTTCAGGATTTGGTCCCTGTTGTTTAGACCTGTAAGTCATCCCCCTCCAGGTTAGCCTTTTTATGTTCTAGTACTGTATATGCTGAGAGAAACAGAAAATGTGCAATGGCATTATAAGTTGAAGAATCTCTTTAAAATCCAAAGCAAAAAACTGTGTGTGGATTTAGATCATCAAGGGATTTTACTTTCCAGCGACTTTTAATGGGGTACATAGGGTATTAATGGGGGCAGTCTTGTTTAAATTATGTGAAAATCTAAGATGCACAGTGCATAAATGAAGGTAAAATAAGGCCCCTACAGACTAGTGCCAGTCACTGAAATGTTTACACGTTCCAGGTAAAATATTCCATTGTTACAAATTCAGTAAAGACTAATTAAAGAGTTTTCAGAGATTTACATTCCAGTCTGTGTAACTGAGACATTTTACATCTGATATGCAGGAATAAAATATCCTTGAATGTTGTACTACCTACCTTCACAGTAGAAAATGTTATTTTAAGAACTAGATTAGATTTCTTGATAGCATGCTAATTACTAAGCCATTCTTATATAAATGGCTGTTTTCAGCTTTTAACCTGGTTTTGGAAAACCTCTAGAGTCTTTACACTTGGGTGTAACTATTAGCCAACATTCTATAACTACCTCTTTTAATTTTAACATCAATTTAAGAATTGAATTTAATGTTGGCTTTAAAAAGTTCCATATGCCAAGTAAATTGTTCATAGATTCAGATTCTCAGCTGAACCATCTTAAGAGTCTGAAATAACTCTACTGAAATCAACAGGATTATTCTAGATTTACTTTGTTTTAACTGTCATCAGAATTTGGCTCAATGGGCCAAATTCAGAGGTGACACAAAAGGTGGAGAAAATTTCCCATTATAAGATCAGCATGAGTGTTTTACACCAGTCAGTGTACACATCTACAGTGCCAAAAAGAAAAAAGAAAATCCCATGACAGCAAGTCTCGGAACCTGGACCAACTGACTCAGTTGGTATAAGGCAAAACAAGCAGTGCAGGTGTCCATGCTGGGGCTGGAGACCAGGCTCTGAGACTCTCCCCTCCTTGGCAGGTTTCAGAGTCTGAGCTCCAACTCAAGGGGGAGTATCTATATGGCTTTTTTTATTTTTAGCCCCTAGCCCAAGACATGCAGGCCTCTGGGACTCACTGCCATGGCATCTAGGGTTGTTTGCTATGTAGATGTTACACCTTGAAGGGGGCAGAAAGACATGGGTAGCAGCAAAAGAATCAAAAGAAGATTGTGTAACAATGCACTAGAGACTGTTTATTTACACTTTCCTGTTGATTATTTTTCCTCCCACAGTCCCATTATTTCTACTTCTTTCATTCACACTTATGCCAACTTACTCTTATATACTAATTCACTGATAAGATTTATATGACCAATTATATCGTAAGCAATTATATCGAAATTAAAACTGACATCTCCTGAGTTTTAGTACACCAGGGGAGAGGGGAGCAGGATGATCAATATTTTAATTCCTTACATATTGTGTTATGACTGTTTTCTCTGTGTGTGTGTGTGTGTGTGCGCGCACGCACGCACGCACGCAGGCAGATACTTCAGCATATTTCTAGATTTGAATACTCTAGAATTTCCCACACAGAGTAAATGTGACTTACGGTTTGGTGGGTTTTTTTTTCCTTCATATCCCAAACCAAATTTGATCCATGTTATTCACCTTTCAACTTATATACCCTGTAGGATTCAAACTTCTGATTTAATTATATTGTTATTTTGAGTTGATTTGACAATATTTTTGAACCAAAAAAATGCCACTAATCTAGAGACACTTGGAATTTAACCATTTTCTTAGCCAATGAGCTAAAAACAGTATTTCCAGTTCTCTGATAGATCACGGCGGGTAGCTCACTAGATTGTTCTTCAAGTTAAATTACTGAAAAGGGTGATGTATTTATAATACCTCTTGAAATGCTGTAAAATGGCTCATCAATCTGTTTTATTCAAGAAAAGTCCACATAAGGCCACTAGTCTGTTACTGGCAATAAACCTTGGGTGCACATTCAAAAGACCTGAATATTATATAGTGATTTATAGTCCCTGTCCAAGAAATCAAACATGACACTAATAAGGCATGGGATAACTCCAGTGACACTTTCAAACGCAATATAATTCAAAAAGTATATCATATGAATAGAAGAGAAAAACAGAAGAATATCTTTTTTTTTTTTTTTTCCAAGAGAGCATACACTTGGAGGGGAAAACCCCACTCATTTTTATATCAATTTCCTTTATGTATCTTAAAATTTAAAACAGTATTCTACTTGATTTATTGCAGTGTATCAAACGCAGATTGCTCCTAATGCACTCCTCCTTACCTATTCTGTGACGTCATAGTGTACCATCAAAAATAAACAGTTGTATTGTGTATGGACTCTTTATATCTTTGTATCGTATACAGCACTAAGTATATCATCTGGGCTTAGTAAACAACATGTCTTGTTTTTTTAAAGAGATGCTCACAGATAGTTTAAAATCGAAATGCAGGTTTAAAGGTGTTTTTTTTTTTTTAAACACAGCCTAATATAAATATAAATTCTTCCATGTCATTGCTTCTTCAGTCAGCGCAAACAGTTTCTTTCTATTTAGGCTTTCAACACTACAAAAATATTTAATGACAATAGTATTGTGCAGCTATATGAAAAACAGAAACAGAAACTAACCAAAGTAATTGTGCTCTCTAAACTGAGTGAAATGCAGACCCCGCCACCTGCCAAAAAACCCAACCAATCAACCAACCAAATAAACAAAAACCCAGCATAAACAGGAGAAAGGAAATCTTCTACAATCTAAGTAGTAAGAGCAGTATGGCCATTTAAAAATATTTTATATACATTTATGTCTGTTCAAAAGTGAATATTTTGCAAAATGCCGCTGAAAGTACTAATGAAATCTAATCAATTTTGAAAAAGAATACAGACTAGTTTCTGATACTATAGACACTACACTTGATGCTCAGTTCAATTTTTCCCCTTTCACAATCAGATTTTCACATTATTCTGAGATTTTTCTTTTACTTGTGCAAAACTAACTAGAAAGGAGACACAGTAAAACTAACTATGGAAAAACTTCATAAAGCAAACAATCTGAAAAAAAGCAAATTTTCTCCAATAACTTTCAATTATAACAACCACAAACTTAGATCCAGCAACAAGGCTGGGCCTCTGTACCCATAGGGAGTCCTGAAGGAATGGGACTTTTCTTTGTGTTACTTGTAACTGCATTGGGGAGAACACTTTTAGATATAAATGACTTTTAATGACAAACTCTCTGTAAAAGCACTGAAAAAAATATTGGATTGAACAAACATTCCAAAACCTATTGAATTAAGTGCTGTCGAATTAAGTCCAGATTTCCAGTGTTGATGGTTTTCAAAGTTACTTTATATAAAAATAAATAACCATATACAAGATTTATAAAATGTCAAGGGTTTTAAACAAGTGCTCTGGACATCTTTTCTTACTAGGGTACCATGCCTTCCTTCCTGATAGGACAGAAATTATGTCTTCACCTTACAGTGCAATGTGCTCATGAAATATCATTGTATTAGGAAGACAAACATCATCTGAAACCCTCACCTGTTAGAATACAAAATACATTACATTTGCTAAGAGTTACAGTAATAAAAATATTTTATAAATCATCCCCTTATCACCAGTAAGATATTCAGGTAATGCACAACAATTTCAAAAACAGTACAATACTGTAAGTAGGTAGGTATGTAGATGCCAACCACGGCAAACAACAAAGGGGGTATTATTTTCAATGGAGATGCCATAGAGCCAATCAAGGGGTTACCAAGCTCTCTGGCAACCTTTTTATTCTCCTCCCTCTATCTACCTTTTTGGATTTTCTCCCATCTGATGACTGTGATGTATCATGTTCAAGATGAAAGTAGTTCAGGTCTGAGACATTCTTTTCTCATTCTGTAAGGAACCTAGCATATTTTATATGCTAAATAAATAATAAAAGATAAAATACCCAGAAGAAAAAAGAAAAACATGTTGTGTTTTAACATGCTTAATAATAAAAAAAGATGATACAAGCTAGAGGTAGATGATATTCAGGGGTAGCAGGTTCTACACTCTAGGACAGAGGTAGTCAATAATTTTTGGTGGGAGGGCCACTTCAAGATTTTGGAAAGTGGTCAAGGGCCACACTTTTTTCTGTGGAGGAGGTGTGGGGTCTAGGATGGAGGGTGGGTGCAGAAAGGCACATGGGGTAAGGGACTGGGGTGGGGTCTGAGAGGGAGTTTCGGTGAAGGAGAGGGTTGTGACCTGGGTCAGGGGATTGGGGTGTAGCGAGGGAGTATGGGTATATGAGAGGATTCTGGCCTGGGAGAGGTGTATAGGAGGGGTTATAGGGTTTGGGAGGGAGTTGTGACCTGGGGCGGGTACAGAGGGTTTGGATGGTGACCTGGGGGAGGGATTTGGGGTGTGGGAGGGGCAGGGGAGCCAAAGGCAGGCTTTGCTGGGAGGCGCTTACCAAAGCATCTCCTGGCCGGCAGCCCTACAGCACCCCCAAAGCAGGCTGGGCTCCCTGTCTCCTGTAGCCCCAGATCGCTTAAAACTGCAGGCTGTTCCCTCCATGTGGCTCTCAGCTCCAGGAGGGGGAAGAGGCTTATGCTGCCCCCATCCCGCAAGCCAAGCTCTCAGCTTCTATTGGTTGGTTGTTTCCAGATAATAGGAGCTGAGGATTGGGCTGGGGAGTGGGGAGATCACACAAAGCCTCTCCTTCCCTCCTGAGCAGAGAACCACACAGGGCAGCCCTCTGCTTAAAACAGCAGCTGCTGTGTGCCTGAGGGTCCCAGCAGGGTCATCTGTGGGCTGGATCCAGTGGCTTGGTAGGGTGATATGGCCCACAAGATGTATCTTACCCATTCCTGCTCTCGGAGTTGCCAGAGAAATTGCACAATCACTGCCCCACAGCATGATGGTAGAATTCACAGAGAATAAGTACCATTACAGTGCAGATACATACCAGAACTCGGTTCAGATAGGTGACTATAAATTCAGTAAAGGCCCATGCTGTTCATGATTTTAAAAACTGCACCTTTCAGGCCTACCAACAGGCTTGTGGGGAGGGGAGGGAAGAGAAGGAGAGTGGGAAAAGAGAGGCAAAGGAGAAAATTGCCCCAGGGCCCAGAGATTTAAAGGGGCCCAGAGCTCCTGGCAGCCACTGTTGCCGCTACTGCGGATGCGGTGGTGGCCAGAGCCTCAGGCCCCTTTGAATTGCCATCAGAGCACCACTCAACATGGCTCTGGAGAGCTGACTGCTCTCGGCCCTGTCCCTCCTGCCCTACTCCTTCTCAAGTGCACTGCCGGTCTACCCCCACACCTTGCCCTGGGGCCCACGGTGGTTGTCGGCCCTGCAGATACTATCCCCCAATGTTAGCCTAACAGTTTTGACTCACAGCACCTTCACAGGAAAAGCTTTACCTAGAATTATGTTGGTTGACTGTTACAATTGGGCTTTTCCTTTCCTTCTTTGGACAATCAGCCTAACAGGAAAAGTGAAGAGTGAACTCCACAGGCATAGTACACAAATCACTTGAAGTGCAATGTGGTAATAAAATGTAACAGAATATTTATAGTCAATTCAACTATTTCCCAGAAAAGTGGTTGTATTTTTACATGCACAATATGCCTGGGTCATTTTGTTATAACACCACAAATAATTACAATCCTATTAAAATGTTCCTGACTGGGATTAGTACAGGTGGGCTTGCTTCCCACTCCCCCGCACCAGGCCCATAAAAACAGAAAACAACACTTTCTCCTTTGTAAGAATGAAATGCGTTCTCTATTTTTCCTTCAAGTAGTTCTTAAATTCCTGACCGATTAAGTGGAATTAGTGTTTCTCTTGAATTTTGGGGCAGTGGAAAAATCGAATTCTCTGTCATAAGGAATATGGTGCAGAACCACTACCATGGGCCTCTAGGGGGAGAAATGGGAGTTGTTTCGGCAGGCTTGGGTTTCTCTCTGTTTATGTGAAACGGACATTGGCATATCTTGCCTGCACTTTTCCTGTGGGGTTCCTCTGGTAGGCAGGGTGGGGAATAGATGTCTGAGCCATACCAAGGTCAGCCTGCTAGAGCTGACAGTTTCTGTCTCTGTACAAAGAAAAGAATCAATACTTTTGGACTACGGCTGTGCCCTCAGTGTAAAACAACAAACATGCAGCGTCTGACATGTTTCTAGGTGATTTGTGGCAGAACCTCTTGTCTGATCTGTATCCAGGAGCTGCTGTGTTACTGCTCTTTGCTTTTCTCCTTTCCCTCCCTAGCTCTGTGATGTCTAATACTTTACTCAGGTACAGAGGCGTGTGTTCTACCCTACAGCAACTTGTCACTCAATAAATCACACCTACAAGCATAGTCTGCACATAGTGATCTGGGCTTTAACAAAGGATCACAGGGACAAAGTGCAGACAAGATACTCTAATTATAACAAAAATAAAACATTCCATGAGCTGTAGCAAAGACACAGGTTCTACCGCACTGATAAAATATTATTAGAATTGTAGTTTAGTTCTGGGCTTTGGATATTCACTTTTAATACTCTTTTCATTACTAGATTTCTCTTTTTCATAATATTTCCCAAATACAACATAAACTGTAGGAAAAAAGCTCAATGGTCAAAAGCTCTGGTCTCGAATAATAAAGGATCCTGTTGTAAATGACCGTCACTTTCACTTACTCATTTTTTCTTAAATTCGGAGGGGGGGGGTTGAGTATTTGTGCACATGGTGCTAGTAATACTTTAAATCTTGTCTAAATGAAAAAACAGTACTAACCAGACAGCTGTTAATTATCACTTCAGAATAATTATTTGAACAGTCTTGAATCAACCTAGCTTTATACAGTAAGCATTTGTTTTGTCTGACATTATAATTTGTGTAGAAACATCTCCTCAGTAAAAAGTAATATACATCATGAAGCTATATTTGTTTTGGAAATAATTTTACACTAGGGCTGTTCTCTCCACCTAAATTATTTTCCAGCATTTAAACCATTAGCCATTTGAGACTATGGACAGTTTCATCTGTTCTAAATATTTTAGATGCATCAGTTTGAATTAACTTAGCAATTTCAATCAAAGAAGACATCTCTTAATGTTAGGTAAGTGATTCACCATCATGAAGCTTTTTCACAATCCTACTGTAACTGTTGCTTATAAAAAAAAAAGCTCTACACTTCCTTCCCAATCAATGACTGACAGGACCAGTTCCTTCAGCCACGTACAATCAACACTGATGAATCAATAAGTGTGGTTTAACAACAGAGAGCCACTAATCATTCTATGAATGATTAGAAGTGATCTATAAGCACACACCTTTTCCAACAGACTGTGCCGAAGACCAGAAACTTGCTAGGTTTTGTTTTATGTTGGGGAGAAGGGGGACTGAGCAAAAAGCTGGAGCTGGAGGAATACAATGCTCAAAAAACATTCTGAGCCTATTTCTGTTCTCACTTGCATATGTTTTATCCCAGTTTTAATTACTGACATCTGAATTACACCCTAATTTATACTATAGGTATGAGAAAGTGGGATTTTACTCTGTGTATTTGTTCCACATTTTCCAACCCTCTCTTCAACAGCAGCAGGTCCTCCACATGCAATTCCCTTTTGTAATTTTATTAAGCCTGTGCCCCACTACTAGTGGAAATAAAGGGCAGCTTTACTTGAACATTCATACAAAATAAACCTTATTTAATCATTACAAATAAAAGTCATTTTGATGATCTTGCAAAGGGTCAGTGCTTCCTCACTGGGAATAACTGACCTTCTGTTCATACAACATATGCTGATTTCCCCTGCTGAGAGAAGGGAAGGACTATTGCACAGGCCTGCCCACACACAGCAGCAGTGATGTCAACCTCCCTGAACAGCCATATTTCCTTGAATCATTTACTATCAGAGACCCTAAGACCACCTTGGATAAACTGAGGAAAAACATGCAATTGCAAACATCATTAGAAGCTTGACAACAATCCTGAGACTTCAGAGCAGCTACTGCTGCCCTGAATAATTCTCAGGTTGTCCAAAAAATTCCACTTTTTGACCCCCTAACTTATTTTTGGATGTCCCCAAACGACAATTAGAGCTCCTAATGTCCAATTCTTAATGAGTCACTTAACCTTCAGAATTCTGGTCAACCTGCTGTACAGTATCAGCCTTGGAGATATAACTCCAACAGTCCCAACAGCTTTATGAATCTGTAAACAATTGGAACTTTCTACTGAGAAAAGATTCCTGTTTGCCATAGAGTTATACACCGAACTATTTTAAAATAAATAATTAAATACATAAAATAATAGTAAAAAACCTTGTTTTTTTCGTGTTGTCAAATGAAATAGTGATTGTTTAATTATGTCCTAAAACCTAAAGTAAGACAAAAAGCATGAAATATTATAATGATTGTAGATAGAAAATCCAGGTAATAATTTGCTTTTGTGTTAACCAAAGCTACCAGCAATGCACATTGTGCAACTCACTGGCATATCTCTGTCCACAAATCAGAATCCAATTACTCCTTTGTACCCACTTGCCTGCCATCTTCCTCTCTTGGTTTTCCAGCTACTGATTATTGTCCACACACCTTCAGAAACAGCTTTGCATTTCACCTTTATAGGAAGCCAGAAGTAAGCCTATGATGTCTACCTGGAAAGTCTTGGATTACACAGAATTTTCTCTTCTTGCGTCAGAATCACCAATTAGTGCAGAAGTTCTCAAATGGGAGGATTGTGACCCTTCAGGGGGGTCACAACATTACTGCACATGGGAGAAGGGGGGTGTCATGAGCTGGCAGCCTCCACCCACAAACCTTGCTTTGCCTCCAGCATTTATAATAGCATTAAATGTAAAAAGTAAGTGTTTTAATTCGTAAGTGGGGATCACACTCAGAGGCTTGCTGTGTGAAAGGGGTTACCAACACAAAAGTTTGAATCACAGGACAAAATTCGCCTATTCTCTCTGTGCATTTCTGATGGTGAAACAGAAAGTATTTGTTCTATGCAGTCCCCTTCAAGAATGTTAACACTGCTGAGAAATATTTTTAAAAATACACAAAAAAAACTATGCCTTAAGAACATTTGTACAAAATTAAAAATTACAAGTTGTAAAGATTGCACACAGAGTCCAGTCCTGCAGTCCTTATTCCATACTTATTCTGTCAAAAACTCTACAGCATCAGTGGAAATTTTGACTGGCAACTGCAGGATTTTGCCATTAGTTTATGTATTGATTTAGATTTATAAAAACCTCTATGGCTCATTGTAAATAAGTTCAGTTGAAATCAGCTCAGTTTAAAAAAAAGGATTTGAAGTAGTTCTGAGTATCATACTAGCTGCTAAACTCTCTGCCAATTTTAATCATATTAGCCTAATTTTATAAGGTTTTTCCTCTACTGTGTTGTTGTGGGAGAGTCCCATAAATGCAACTGGAAAGCTGTTGGATAGATGTGTACTTTTAAAGTTGATGGTGTATCTTTAAATTGTTACTGGAGTATCAATGATACAGTGAAAGAATGTTTATTAAAAAAATAAGTTGCCAAAGTGCCATTGATTTTTATCTATTGATCAAGAATATTGGCTCGTACATAAGTTTTAGGAAAGAACACCAGGAGTACAATGAAGTCCTTCCAATTTTTTAGGCTCTTTATGATTTTCCCAGAACCCATATTAAACCAATCATTCATTAATTCAGCTCTGTTTACCGACTATGATCACAAAAGTTTCTTCTCTCATATTTCAAATCACCTATCCCTAATGTATAGTAATCAATGTTCTATGAGAATGGGGAGGGGGGATTTAGCAGTAATATGCATTGTAATATTTTGCAGTAATATCCTGCTGTGGATTCCATGTCTTTCTATGAAGTGAAAGGTACACTTTACACTGGCCTTTCAAATCACACCACATGCTACAGAATGTGGAAGTCTCATCCTACCATTTGTGCTATATACAACTGATAAGCCTGATTTTCAGACAGAAGTACAAGCAAATGCACATCTACTTACTGACTAGAATGCCTACACTACAACACCACATCATTTCTATTCCACAGATTTTGTAAGACTGGAATACAATGAAGATTATTGTTCTGCTATTACTTTACCAATATAACTATATTGTCATATAACTATTAATATCAATCGTATCATATATGTCACAAATATAAAGATACATCCATGGATCACTGAAATCTACTGATTGATTTCTGCGGTTAAATTGGAGAAAGTTTCACAAATCCACTCCTGGCTGCTACATTTTACATTTGAGCCATAACTGGAAAAAAACTAAAATTCACATAGTTTGAAAGAGTCTTAGGCTCAAGAGTAGACGTTATTCCTTCTAAGTTAATTTTAACTTATGCTTAACTCCACTGGCTCCAAAAGTAGGTCCTGAGCACATACCAGTTCCGAATATTTTAGGTAAAAGGTTTTTGACCAAATTAACAATGCCCCCAAATTCAGGCTTTTCCTGTGATAATGGCATGTGGTGGTGGGAAGGACAAACAAACATCCTAGATGCTTAACTTGTTCCTGGTAATTGTTGTGTGGATCTGCAAGGAAAATATAATTTCATTGAGTTAAATGAGGCTATTCCTGAATGAAGTTAAACATATTTTGTTATGTTTGTTATGGAATAGAAGCTTTAGTCTCTTGCTAAGTACTATTTATCTTAAAACTTTATTGCAGCCCTATTTACCTTTTGCTTATTATCTAGAAACCTTGCTTATACATATAAACCTGTATCATCCCCTCTTCACTCAATTGCACTTTATTTGGAAGACCCATCACTTGAGATGTCTTCCATCTTTTTTTAGGATGCTTACATTTTAAAATAGTTTTCCTTTACTAGATGTATTTTGTTTTTGAAATAAATATATTATTGCTCCATAATGCTTTTTCATGTTTTTATATTTCTGTGCTGGAGTGTTTCTAACTATGTGTTATCCTAGTTTTTGTCTTATCTTCAACACTGTTTTCTTTCCTTTAAGGTAATTTTGTTATTCCCTTGATCTTTCTCAAGTTTTTTGATGAATTCTGATATATCGTCATCCAATACAATAAATACACACAGAGAGAAAAGTAGATGAAAGGAGGAGTATTTAAAGGGGAAAGAACACACACACAATATTATTGGAAAATACTTTTCAGTTTGCTGTATTCTACATTAAATGACTGACCTACTATAATAAAGAGATCTTCACAAAGCTGGCAAAAACCATTCCTTCATATATCATTGCTGAATAGTTCTGGATCACTATGGATAATATGGAACATGTATATGAAGCATTTGATATATTCCCTCACTTAAAACTTTGCACACAAGCAACAGAATCTCATCTGTTTATCACCTGTGTCAAAGAGAATCCAGAATGACCTGTCCCAAGAAGAATCCCAAAAAACATTTAAACATTTTGCTGTTTATCAGATGTCTCATACACTGTCTATTTTACAGTAAATAGTCAATACCCTTTAGTCCGCACAGAGTTGTAATGATTTATTTTTGATAATCTCTCATTTATTAAAATGTACATATGTAATGAATAAAATACAAATATTGTTGTGCTATACAATTATGAAGCCACTTCTTATTCAGAACTTATATTGCGAATTCTTTGGAACTGGGTTTGTCTTTGTCCTGTGTTTGTACAGTGCCTAGCACAACGGCATCCTGGTCTATGACTGGAGATCTTAAGCACTTACGATTATACAAATAGCTATTAAGAACAACTTCTAGTTTGAGCTATAGCAATCTACCAGAAGGCCCCTATAGGTACTATAGGCAATAATACAGGCAGGCCACAAATCCAGTAAACCAACGAAAGGCCATATATAGCACTCTAAGCATGTAAATTGTAAAGGTCTCCATCACAACAAAATGGGACACGGAACTTTCCAAAATTGCAAAAACACCTAAAAAACTAATTCATTGTGTTACAATGCTTTGTTTAGTTTTGCACAATGCAATAATGATTACCAGTTTAAGAGGCAGTAAGAGTATTATTATGCCTTTAAGAAAATAACTTTTGGTAAGAAAGCACTGAGCATGCTAGGGGGATAATCAAGATGTTTCAGTTGCTAGCAAGAATACATTTATTTGAAATTGCTAGCATAGTAATATAAAAATTATTTTAGCCAACCTGTCATTATGAATTTTTACTAAAATAAAATGATGACGAAGATAATTCAACCTTACTACATCTGTTATTATTATTGTTGGGAAACAGATGATGCTGTGGTCATTATGGCTAGCCTACTTTCACATGTATCCATCTGCTGCTGGCCTGCATGATGTCTCTAATGGCTAAAAACATATCATTTGCTGCTCTGCTTTGGAAGTCTGGAAGTTAATGATATCCATGCAGATGCCATGATGGCACTACTGCAGCAGCATTTTGGACACAAACCAGGAATTCTTTTGCACCAATTCCAGTTTCAGTGGGAAGGCAGAGTAGGTTAGTGTTTCAGTTGTGTACTGCATGGCAGCTTTGGAAACTTGTGGTACATCATAACTGCAATGCTGAAAGACTGAACTGGTACAGAATCCTATGACTGACTGCTCATGAATCCTATGACTGACTGCTCATTTATCATGATTCACGCTCCATAACTCATGCCAGAATCAGTGATCCATTTGGAATGCATTCAGCAATTAGTGGACCACCCTTGGAGTGCTGGCCTGAGGAGGCTTACAACTCAAACTGCCAGGTGACTTGGCATGATTAGGGACTGTACTGGCTGTACTGCAGTCTCCCCACCATTTTGCTTGCCAATGCTACTCAACACCATGACAAGCATTCATGAGCCCCAATTCATTGACTGTGATGGGGCTATTTACCAGTGCATTTCACACTTGTTATTTATTGCCAATTCGAAGTGCCTCACATTTTCACAGTGAAGAAAGAGACTAAATCAACAACATGCAGCCTGTGTCAATTCGCCTTTCACCCTCCACCTACCACACCCCTATTCACCAGTTAACAGGTTGGGACAGTTCCTCTGTTCTGCTGTAAGCAAGATGAAATTGCCTTTTCACCACAGAGCACTAGAACCTCACTCTTGTCTTGGAAGGGTGTTTGTGGATCTCATATCACCACTGTCCTTTTACTTATTCTGTAGCTAGTAATAGAGAGAAAATGTCAGTCTTTACAGCTGTCAGTCAGCACCTTCAAAAAGAAGTACATTTATTTTTTCAAAAAGAAAAAGACAGGAGTTACTTTCTGCAACATGAACACAAACTATTCTGACACTAATCAGAGATTACAAATGTCCTCCAACTGCATTTTTAGGCATTATTGTAATACTGATTTTACTTGCTGAATATAATTATTTGGCTTCAGCATTTTCCCCTTATGTTGCCTTCCCACCATAGGTTGTAAAACTTATTTTGTGTTTATACTGTACTTTTGATTGGAACTTGGATACAGCTACTGTTGCTAGTTAGGATAATGTGCACACTGTAATATTGTTGACATTTCTCATGTTGGACAGACTATAATGTAAATATACATTTTGCTACAGCTATAAATATGGTTTTGATAGATTCTTAGATTTTGAATTGATTATAATTCAGAACAGGTCTCTGCCAGAATGAGTTGATAATTCACAAAGCAACTATGTGAATGAAAAGGAGATGACAATGGACCAATCTGGATGTGAATAACTTGACCCAGTCGTTTACAGTACTGCAACTCTTCAATTCTCTCACAATTTTCATACAAAGGAAAAATCCCTCAGCCTGAGCGGAGGGAGTCAGAATTAGTCATAGTACTATCATTTCAGGTTTTTAAAAGATTTACAGTAAGCAAGCGACTCATAAACCACATTTTACATATTTAAGTTATAATGTAACTGTGAGATATATAATATTGCATATAGTGACTGAAACTGATGCTTAGAATGGAAAGCTATTACTGTACAGCTAAAGAGTGACTGACCATGCAATGTAAAATATTACATACAGCCAAATTGGAGAGGGAATAGTTTCCCATGTAATCATAAATCTCCATCCTACACACTCACTATGCAATATTACAAAACATTTTGGTTATTGCCTGGGCTTCAGCCTCTGATTCAAGATAGTTAAATCAAGAGCATACTGTGTGAGAATTATACAGGGAGCTCCCAAAACTGGGTGACTGAGCAACAAAATGGCAGATGAAATTCAATGCTGACAACTCCAAAGTAATGTACGTTGGAAAACATAACACCAACTATACATATAAAATGATGGAGTCTAAATTAGGGATGTGAACAACCAGTTAACACACTAGTTGACTAGTTGCTCCTCCACGCCTTGCTACCTTTATCAGAAAGAGGCAGCAAGGGGAGGGGGAGGGAATGCTTCAAAGCAGCAGCGCCGTATGGAGCCTGAGGTCTGCCACTTTGAAATGCCACATGCAGCCCAGGGTCCCCAGCTGGCCTGGGCTGCACACGGCATTTCAAAGCAGCAGCGCTATGTGGAATGCGGGGTCAGCCGAGGGACTCCCCCCACTCCATATCCTGTTGCTGCTTTGCAACACTGTGGGGAGCACGAGGCCAGTGGGGGATTGCTTGAGTCTCCCGCTGGCCTCGTGCTCCCCGTAGAGCTTTCGCCTTTGAAGTGTAGCAATAGCCCTGGGGCTGTTGCTACACTTCAAAGGCGGAGGCGCCCTTATCGACTATTAGAATAGTTGATGCAAATTGCATCAACTATTCAATTAGCAAATTAAGCGAAATTTTACATCCCTAGTCTAAATTAATTATCACTACTCAGGAATAATATTTGGAGTCATTTTGGCAAGTTCTATGGAAACATCTGCTAACATGCAGCAGCAATCAAAACGCTAACAGAATGTGAGGGGCCATTAGACTGGATAAAACAGAAAATACAGTAATGCCACTATTTAAAGCCATAGTATGACCATAACTTGAATACTGTATGCAGTTCTGGTCCCTTCCTCTCAGAAAAGATATATTAGAATTGAAAAAAGGTACAGAGAAGGGCAACTAAAATGATTAAGAGGTATGGAACATAAGAACAGCCATACTGGATCAGACCAAAGGTCCATATAGCCCTATTTCCTGTCTTCCAATGCCAGGTGCTTCAGAGGGAATGAACAGAACAGGTAAAGATCAAGTGATCCATCCCATGTCCCCCATTCCCAGCTTCTGGCAAAACTGAGGCTAAGGACACCTTCCATATGGAGAGAAATTCAAAAGACTGGAACTGTTCAGCTTGGAAAAGAGATGACTAAGGGTCAGTGTTCCCTCTAATTTTTTATATCCATGTACAGAATGAATTTTGTTATGTGCACCAATATGGAGATGGTGCACATAATAAAATTCATTCACCTCCATATTGGTGCCCATAATAAAGTTCATTCTGCACACGGCTGATGGGGGGGAGGGGCTGGAGTGTGGGCTGGGGCTCAGGACTGGGGTGTAGGTGGAGATGAGTGCTCTGACTGGAGGTGCATGCTCTAGAGTGGGCCTAGGGAGGAGAGGTTTCCAGCACAGGCTCACCCAGGAGAGAGTGCTCCCCCCAGCCCTCTTAGGATGGCACTTGCAGGTCAGGCTGCTAGCCGTGGCAGCTATGGTGGGACTGTGTTGGGCTAGGAGATGGGCACGTGTATCTCGTCTGCAACAGGTCCACATTGGAGTCAGCAGGGTTTGGGGGGTGGGACGGTGGGAAGACATCTCTTCTCCAGTCCCAGCAGCTCAGTGCTGGGGCCAGCGGAGCACGCCTCTCTCCAGCCACGGCAGCTCTGTGCTGGGGCTCATGAACGGAGGAGGCATTTTGTGCTGGAGGAGGGGCATCTCTCTCTGCAGCAGCCCTTGTTCTTATATTCCCTCTGTGGAAGCCTGTCTTATATAGCTTAGAGTTGCCTACTAATTGCAATATAAATTTATCACAGGCAACTGAACGGTGTTTTATTCTTCTGACATTCCTTCCTTGATGCTTGGCTAGCTGGCTGCTTAATCTCTTTCACTGGCCACCAAAAACTTAAAGGTGAAATATGAAGCAACGATGAAAAATTAAGCAGAGAAGTAAAAAAAAAAAAAATCTTTTTCCTTCTGTGATGTCTTGTTTTTTTCCTGATTCACTAAACATATAACTCAGGATTCATCATCAACACTATCACTGCTACATGAGTGGCAATGAGATTTCCAGTAATTTTGATGCCCCACTCCGGGCTCTCTTCATCAAACATGGGGCAACAAGATTTATTTTGGGTTTGTACTGTGCCCAAGCACAATGAAGTCCTACAACATGACTGTAGCTCTCAGGCACCACTGTCATACACATAAACAGTTCACCAAAGGAAAACGTTTTATAGAGTTACTTAGAAGTCATTTATCTGCTGGATGCATCTAACAATCAGTTGAGTTAATAAGGATAACCAGCATACACATTTGTTCTCAACATGGGTTTTTTCTTGCTATGACGTTCTCCCTTAATGTTAGAGAGTCTGAATTCCTTCTGACAAACTACATGTGCAGGAAAAGAAGTCAGGAAAGGTATACAGTGTAACTGAAGGAATCACTATATGAGTGTGTATGCAGAAAAGAATTTAGCTATTCCCTAGGGCCCTCAGCCTTAAACTTTGATGTTGTTTCATCTGCTTGTTCTATGACTTACCTTATAATTTTTTTTCTTTTAAATTCTCTATGGAACCAATAAAAAAAAAGATAACCACACAAAAATCATAATGTTGCTTTACCTCACTTCCCCTTCACACAGTTTTTTACTTAGAACTGCCTTCAAAGTGCGTATTTAGAAATACCCGCCCCCCCCCCCCTAAGATCCTTTCTGCTAGGTGCGATAGGACTAGATGCTCTGGTAACAAGCAGCATGGATCCTGGCATGCTTCACAGTCTCCACACTGGTTGCTGTCACAGCTTAGCAAGGAAGAGAAAACCTTCTTCAAGAACCACATTCCACCTTTGAAGTGGGTTTGTTCTTTCCTGCTGCCAAGCTGCAAGGCTCAGAAGCATCCCCAGACCCTGTAAGTATGACTGCGGCAGCACTTTTAAAGAGCTGCAGCAGCCGTGCTAGAGACCCTTGGGCATGCAACTGCCACAGCTCAACAACTCCCTGAAATTTCACTTCCAAGAAAAACATCTGATTACCAAATGGTGTGTGTGAATCTGGTGAGAGGGGATCCATGTGTGAGGCAAATTAAGAAAGATTCATTTTATGCACTTTAAATAGAAAAGGAACCAGAGGAAAGCAGATTGTGAGGCCAGGTAAAAACAGTGAGTGGGCTGCGGAAAGGAGAAAAAAAAAAGAAGAGTAAAAAGGCAGCGAGGATTCTTCCTCTTGCTCATTTTTAATTAATATTATTTTCTCTTAGATTTAAACAATGGCTTCTATTGTTGTTTTCCAGTCCCTGAGGCTTATCTTTAATCGATATATTCCTATTTTGATAAATGCAGAATAACAGTTCCAGAAAACAGACCAAATCTAACTCAAATATGGTCTGCATAGCTCAACTGTGACCGTGAAAAATTTGTGCTTAGTAATGTTGTCATGCTTAAGAGCTTTCAACAAAAGCCCAAATGTAATTCTAAGATGCATTTTTACCACCATTGTGAGGTAGTCTTATTCTCTGGTTTTTCTTAAGAAAACACTGAACATATCATTCATGGATAATTTGTCTGAAACTCTTCAGTGACTACTGATTCACAAACCACTGAAATAATACAAAATTAACATTTACAGTGGGATGTCATGATTGTAGGGATCATTAGTAAATAGTTCCTCCATTTCAAAAATCAAGTGGAAGAGGTAAACAGTCTCTTCAAAATGAAATACCTACATTTTCAAATCACAAAGGTTTTTTCCCAATTAACATTATATAACCCATTTTTATTCTTTAGCACAGAATCAGTCAAATTATATAATTTCATTTTGTCATATGTGGAGTTCTACTATCCCAGTTCTCTCTAAAAATAGTGTATAAATCAAGCACAATTCAAGGGTAAATCTATGAATGTCTGCCAAATACACAAATAGCTCAATTCATAAAAAATAATATTTGTGCATGAATTACATGGGTTTTGTGCTACATCTTAATGCCATATTTGAAATCTGGTTCCCCAAAAGGAAAATGCACACATTTGGCAGCATTATATTGGTAGGGTATATGCAAATATACAAAATGCATACGTGATTTGGGAAAAGGTAAATATATTTTCTTTGATAACTGCCATAGAAGTTACACTCGTGAATTAAATCCTACAGCCCCGATTTTCAGAAGTGCCAAGCATTCAGAAATCTCACCAAAGCTAGTAGGAGCTGCACTTAGTACATTTTAAAAAAAAAACCCACCCCGGATATATGTAACTATAGCAATTCTCCCCTACAAAGTTAGAACCTGATCCTGCAGCTACTACATATGTGGAATTACATTTACAGGAGTGCCACACACAGAGGAATTACATGATCAGGCCAATTACATCCGTGAAACACATTTTTCTCTTTTTAGTTTGCTGCTTCCCAGTCCGATGACAACAGAATCACCAATGCACCCTTCACTCAAGGGAAGTTTCTTACATGTTTAGCCACTGATTTTACGATGAGTAGCTGCAAACGTAATTCCTCTGAACAGCAAAGGAAGCATCCTTACTTTACATAAGGAATCCCCAATAGCTAAATATATAAGTGATTTATTTTTAATTTGGGACCTAGCAGACAACACAGGTATGCTACAGAGAGAAAGTAGCATTTCTAATTAACTTCACTATGTTTTGAGAAAATATTATCTAAAATCTGTTTGTACTTAAGGGAGAAGTACACAAGGGGTTAAAAGAATACAAATCCCATGCTACAACAATTGCATTCCTTACTGAGAGCCAGCTTTACAATTCTTTTGCAAAAATGTCTCTATGGAAGTAAGCAACTTCAGTGCTAATTCTGCATTCAGAAGTGCCAGATAAAATTGCTCTACCTGATGACAAAACCATACTAAGAAATGCTGTTCCATCATCACAGTATTTCTGTTATTACATCATGAGCTTCACAACCCACCTTCATTAAAAAAGAAGAGAAGGAGAAGGAGGAGAGAGAAAAGAAAAAGGTGAACTGCTATCAATACACATATCTCTTAAGTACACAAAATTGGCTTGACTTACTTGGCTAACAAATAAATTCATGGGGATGAATCTACGACAAGGTCCTTTTAAGTCTTGCCCATTTTTTTCAAATACAGCTATATTTAAAATAGTTTCATTTTGCTGGCGCTAACAGACAAATATTTATAGTCCTTGAGAGTGAACCTTAGTAAAAGCATGCACTAGGCCTTGATGCTTCAAGTGCAGCAGGTAGTCAAGCATGGTCTGCGGCAGAGCCCAAGAAGGGGAGACCCTCCCCTCGCCATGCAACACAAACCAATAATCTAGTCTACTTTGCCACGTAAGTCTGCCTGGTCAAAGGCTTTCAGTTTTCAATGTGGTCTTGCTTCACCCCTTCAGAGCAGGGCAGTTCCTCCAGATTCAGCATGCAGCATCTATGCTGTGAGGTGGAGGGATGCCAGCCAGGGGGCAGCAGGTGACTGTTATCCTGGGACAACAGCTTTGGTAGGGCCATGATGGAAGCACTGCCAGGTTCATCAGAGTGTTAAACCAATGGTGGCGCAGTTACGCTGAGGCAATGAGGATGACTTAGGCCTTTGATCTTCAGCAGGGCCTTGAGAGGGATGAGAGGAAATGCATATAACAGATTCCGCCATCCAAAACAGGAAAAGGCTGTCAGAAAGGGACCTTTTGCTCAACCCTTCTCTGGAGCAGCACTTTTTGTCATTTATCAACAGCCCAAGACAATGGCATGCACAGAGCAGCAAACTGATGTCCCTACAGACTTCGGACTCTGAGTTGCCCTTGACAAGTCAATCATCCAGATAAGGATATACCTGAATGCCCTGGTGTCAGAGGTAAGCCACTTCTACTGACATACATTTGGTGAATACCCATGGAACTATAACCAGGCCAAACAGGAAGACTGCATACAGAGTGGTTGGCATCTACCATAAAGCAAAGGAAAATCATGATGTGGAAGTATACGTCTTTTGAGATTGAGGGTGGTGTACCAATCTCCCGGATCCAGGGAGGGGATGATGGAAGCCAGGGAGACCATACAAAACTAAAGATTCACAGGGTAGCGCTTCAGGTCTCGCAGGTCCAGGATGGGCTGAAACCTACTTTTGGCCTTCCGAATTAAAAAGTAATGAGAGTAAAATCCTTGGTTCTTGAATTGGGTGGGAACCTCCTCCACTGTGCCTAGCTGCAGCAATCCCTCAATTTCTTGCAAGAGGACACACTCATGAGAAGGGTCTCTGAGAAGGGATGGGGGAGGTAGAGGTTAATTGTTGGGTATAGCCATGCTCTACCATACTGAGGACCCACCGGTGTGAAGTTACGAACTGCCAGGCTAGGAGGAAAGGCTGTAAACAGTGGGCAAATAAATGGGCTGAAGGATCAGAGAACTGGGTGGTATGCTATCCTCAGGCATTTGCCTGTAGGCTTGGATTTGATGGAGCCCACTTTGGATGGAGGCTGAGACTGTTTGCTTGGCTACCTCTTATGTCCTTTGAATCTGCCATGAGCAGGGGATTGGAAAGTATGGGTTCTCTGGGGTTGGGATGCCTGAGGTTTCAACATTTTTCACGAGGGCCCGGGGATGTACAAGCTCAGAGTCTTTAAAGTTATACGTGAGTGTTTCAGCCCGTGGAGCTTTGGGTCTGTCTGCTCAGCAAAAAAGGGCATGCCTGTCAAAGGAAAGACCTTGAATCGACTGCTGGGCCTCCATTGAGAAACTGGAGAGGAGCAGCCAATCCACAGGATGTCACCATGGTATGAGTAGCAGACTCTGCCATGTCCAATGCTGCTTGGAGCACTGCTCCTCACTGCCATGGCACCTTTGTCAGCAATTGCCTGGAACTCCTTTTTGCAGGCTCAAATTTGGACACTGCCTGTCATATATTAATATCACATCAGGCTATGAGGGTTTGGTGATTCACTACACGAAGCTGTAGACTGGAGGATAATTCAAGTTTTTGTCCAAATATGTCAGGCCTCTTAATGTCTTTATTTTTTGGGTTGGCACCCAGTTGGCCCTGATGCTCCCAGTGGTTCACCGCTTCCACAGCCAGGGAATTAAGGGCTGGATGGATGTACAAATACTCAGGCCCCTTGACCAGGACAAAGAATTTTCACTTTGCCCTTTTAGGGATCAGGGACATGGAGGAGGGGGTCTGCCAGAGGGCCTTTAAAATTTTTTGCGACCCAGTCATACAGGGATAGGGCTACCTTGGCTAGGACCACTTGGCCAAGCACTCCAAAGAAGGTGTCCGCAGACTCCTCCAACTCTTCTCTTTGGAGGTCAAGGTTGGTGGCCAGTCTCTTAAAGAAATCTTGATGGGTGCTTTTGTCATCCTACAGAGGTTAGGAGCAAGACTCTGAGACAAGGCTAGCAGAGCAGTCTCTGTCCTGTGACCAGGAAAAGGGTGAACAGAGGCATCTTTTGGTGTGGTACTGGCCATTCCTGAGGTGGACCCAGCTGATGGAGAGGAAACATTTAGAATGATGTCTCGGAGACTGATGTTGATTGGCGATCTGCACCAAATATTGACTGGTGATGGACGCTAAGTAGTGGATGACTGGCACCGAGATCAAGTGCAACTGAGAATAGCCTCTGCACTTTTTGAAAGCACGCCTCAGAGAAGCCAGTCTAGGCAATTGACATTGATGGGGAGAGTGGTGCCAGAGAATGGGCAACCTGTCCCGTGAACAGCACCGGGATCGCTGCTCTAAACTGTGGCTCCTAAGGCTGCTCTAAACTGTGGCTCCTAAGTGGAGATAATTAGACAAAACTCCTCCTCATCCCACATGTCCCTAATTGCAGGAACAGGAAACCAGTTATGCTAGGTCTACACCTGCTGGAGATCTGCCATCAGTTTCTATTTTCTTTTGTGCTGTCTAAGCACTGCGAAGTCATAACTGAGGGCCACATAATCTGTCCCATAAATGTTGGAGAGAAGTAAGTTTGTACACAATAGCTCTTCAAAAAAGTTTGACCTTGTGAAACTATTTGCTGACTAAAATCAGCATCCACATGGATTATCTTTTGCATAAGAAATGACCAAGCAAAAGCAAACTCAGAAGCTAGATCTTGCACACCCAATTTTTCCAAATTCCCTACTTCCCTTTTGTACTTGCACTAATGCTGAAAACCTTGTTTTATAACAGTGGATGAATGTATGGATGAATAATGTTACTGATCCACATAGATTAAAACCTTGTGTCAATCTACTTCTCTTCTATGCATGTGAAAATAAAACTACATGCAATTTCACAAAAACTAGTCTGATATGTGGCATTAGTCAAGTATTAATTACTTTCCAGTATCTCTGCTCCTGTCCAATCCAAAATTACTAGCCTTGTCAGTGATTGGCCAACACTCGTGGTCTATTAAAAAAAGCCTCATTGCTTTACTAGCATTTGCAGAGGAAGTTCTATATACAGGTATAGCCATTTATAAACTGATATTAGGGTATGTCTACACTGCCACCCTAGTCCGAACTAGGGTGGCTAATGTAGTCATTCGAACTTGCAAATGAAGCCCGGGATTAAAATATCCCGGGCTTTATTTGCATGTTCCCGGGAGCCGCCATTTTGCATGTTCCCGGGCGCCGCCATTTTTAAATGCCCTGCAATGAGGAGTAACGGTAGTCCGAATTAGGGGCTTTAGTTCGAACTACCTAGCCCGTGCCGCGTGTAGCTGCGGGCAGGGAGTTCGAACTACCGGGCATTTAAAAATGGCGGCGCCCGGGAACATGCAAATAAAGCCCGGGATATTTTAATCCCGGGCTTCATTTGCAAGTTCGAATGACTACATTAGCCACCCTAGTTCGGACTAGGGTGGCAGTGTAGACATACCCTTAGATATTAGAACATTCTGGGAGTAGTTCACTTTCCTTTTTAGCCCTAAGTGCAGTAGGCCAAATAGCCCTTACAGTTGTACCCAGGCAACTCCTCTGACTTCAGGTGTGAATTTAAGCATCAGTTGATCTAAGTAACATAGCACGTTTCTGTATACGGATCTTCAAGTTCTTTCTCTGAATGCTGTTCTACACGATGTCATCACACTATAACTCGTTTCATTTACAGTATCTGTTTCACTTCTGCTCACAAGCTAATATAATTCAGCAAAAAAAATTTAACTGCACACAGGCTGCTCGACACATGTGCATGGCAAATGGAATCTGAACTTAGCTTAACAGCCTCATTTATTCCTGATGGTTTAAATTATTTCATCACAATTAATGACACCCCCTCCGCTTCCTGTGCAGCACTGCCAGATGTTCAGAGACCACAAAGCCACTCTCTTCTTTGACGGCTAGTGACAAGTCGTCCTCTGAAGGACATTCCCTAGGTGCATAGGCCGGATGACACCTCCATTGCTTAGCACCTCTCTGCCTTCCTGGGTAACCATGGTGAGAGAAGCAGGAAGGCATGAGAAACCAGACAGTACATTAGTGAGGACAAATTACGTGAAGTGTTCTGAACTTGAAAGATCTTGTCTCCTCTTACTGAGCTTCCTTGCTGTTTTATGAAAAGGTAGAGACAACTTTGTGCCTTAACCTTCAAAACTGTTAACTTTTTCTTCTGAAATATCTTATTCCTTCTATCTCTTGTTTGTTTGTTTTTCAAAAGTGTAAGGAGGTAACCACATGGGCAGTACTCTATCATCTGTTTGTCCTATCCCTTTTTAGTCTCAAAAAAATGTTCACTTGAAGTCCTGAACACTGGAAATGTTTCACTCACTTGAGGTTGGCTTAGTTTAGTCACTTAGCATGTTACATTCTATGGGAACAAGAGAAAGCTTCCTCCATGTGTTTGCCTTAATTAAAGATTATCCCTAAAAGGAGCACGTAAGAACCTAAAAATACCCTAAAATTAAAAATGTTATCTGTGAAACATTTTTAAATTGACGTTATGGATCAATTTCTTAAAAGGGCTGGATGATTAAGTGTTAGTGCCAAATGAATGCTTCACCTTTGTCATAGAAGAAAAGAAGAAAGGCAAAGCTCTTCTGTTTTAGGCTTAAAAAACAAGCAACTGTGTTCCTGAAGACAATTCTATTAGCTATTTGGGGCACATATGGCAGACATTCTATTGATTTTTTTAATTAAAAAAAAGATGCTGATCTTTGTCAAGAAGTCAGAGCTGTTCCATTTGCCAAAAGCACAGTATTAAAGCAGAAAGGCCACTTGTGTCAGCCCACCCTATAGAAAGCCTGGGAGCTGGAAAGTGTTATTTTTTAACATTTCTAAAGAATGTAGAGAAAAAAAACCTATTAGTACACATTCCAAACAGACCCATATCCAGGATTATTTCTCTCAATGGTATTGCGAGTACTTTGAGAGATGTTTGCTCTTTCAAACCATTTTGGATACTGTAGTTGGGAGGGAGACATTTACCACAAGCTCTTGAAGGCTTATTTGCTCACCCACCTTTTAAAAATCCTTTCCAACAATTGTTTTACATCAAAGAGGTCATCTCTGATGTTTTTTAGTTATTTATTACAATTGCTTTAGCAGACAATCTCCCAAAATCTGATGCCTCATTTTCAAGAGGAGGAGCTGTTTGCATAGCCTAACAACAGGAACTCACAAAGTGACATCATATGTTTCACACACAAATAAAAGAAACGAAACAAAATAAACAAAACAGTAAAGTAACACAAATGCAAATTATTAAAATAAACAACTTATCCTTAATACCACTGAGATTTGTGTCAAGTCAGAGACAACCAAATGAAGTCCATATGAATGCTTTACCATGAGGGTGGGGGAAGGGAGGATGGAGAAGGAGCTGGATAAACTTTAAACTCTCATGTAGGGATGTATTGCTTGTGTGTCCCTGGCAGATGTGGAAAGGAGAGGAAATGGGCAAGGGAGAATCGAATATCCCATCGCTGCAGGTTTGTGAAGGGGAAAGAGCACTGCAAAGATCTCACATCTGGCAATCATTTGTCAATAGCTGGAAAGAACGGCAGGAAACTTTCTGGCTCTTGTGGAAGATGAAAAGACAAAAACCATGTGTCATACATGCACTGCACTGGTACAGTGACTACTATATCCCCCCCTCTTTTTATTTTTTAATTTAATGATCTTCAGATATACTCTACTCCATGGTCAAAATCATACAGTCACTTGACTTGTTAAAGCTGCAGTATATGTACATTTTTCAAATAAACCCCAGGGCTGATGTTAGAAAATCAAAATCATTCAAGCATAGACCGCCTGGTACTTGGGCAGGAATCCTTGTGGTTTAGTCAATAAACAGAATCTAAATGAAAGACACCACAGTAACTAGACAGTAATGTTTTCAATAGTTCTCAACCTTAAAAAGAGAGAGAGAGAGAGAGAGAGAGAGAGAGAGAGAGAGAGACCGACCAAGAGGCCAGATACAATGCTACCAGTCCGCAGAGATCACTCTGCTGTGCACAGCATCTGTGTCTGAGCACAAGGTCACTTACTGCTTCTGAAAGAGAGCATGTTTTTATTTTGGGTCTTTTTAAAGTTCTTTTGTTGTTCGCTTTAAAAATAACTCTATTTTTCCCTTAGAATTACATGGTAGACAAAAATATAATTTCACTGACTTTTTGTGGCCATAAAGTCAGATTTTATTATCTCATTTCCAACCGTCACATTCTATAACACTATGAAAATTCCCATGTAAAGAGTTGTTAAACTTTGTATAAATTCAAGGGGGATAGGCCTATTGTTTTCTTCAAGACCTTTCAGGGACAGCTTGCAATTCTTTCTTTGGATGCATTTAAGGGGGAGCAGCTGGAATAGGAGCAGAACTTGTCCCTGTGACTTCATAAGTAAATGCTGCAAGTTGTATACTATCCTGGAAAATTCACAGCAGCTTGTCAAACTGCTACAGGACAAGTATCTTCCGCAAACGTGCCTTATCATAGTTAACTGCAATGCAGACCAGACAGCAACTATGATTTTATGGAAATTTACACACACACACACACACACACACACACACACACACACACACACACACACACACACACACACACACACACACACACACACACACACACACACTGCCTGCAAAAAGGAAGGAGGGGAGTAAGCATTCAAAGAAGGGAGAAACTTTGGCTTATGAAACACCACAATATATTGTGTATAAACTGGCAGGGAAATGTTGCCTCGTTATTTACTTTAATACATCAAGAGACATCACCAGTGGCATTTATCACGTCCAACCACTATGTGGAATTATTACCCAAGCAAGTGACTGTGTTTGGTTAATCATAGGAGTTGTAAATGTCAGCAGTGCACAATAAAGTGTATTTAGATTTGGAAAGGAAAAAATTATCTCCATAAAGAGAAAAATGTATATCAATAGTGCTGTACCTAAAACAGCAATGGGGCTCTTTCGTCATGCAAGTTCACCCCAAAATTCTGAAACAACTTTTCATGGGTGCATGTGCTCTTTTGATGCATATCCATGTCTCACTGGCACTTACACTTATAGTGACTGTATTGAGGGAGGATGTGCTCATGATTCTATGACAACTTTATTAGGGGAAAGTGGACAAAATAAAACACGTGCCAGCTATTCAATTCTATCCTTTTTGTGACTCACACATGTAACTCAAAATCCTGATAGATACCCATTTGGAGAACTAGGTTTTTTCAGAGCCTTAACACCCACCTTTGTAGAGCCAGCAGTTGATCGCTACTCATCCAAAAGTTAGCCACAGTTAGTTTAAGGCATGTTTTTCTTGGCTCAAACTACTTTGTTCTAGTTCTGATTTAACATATAGGCTTCTTTGACTACTTCATGAATGACAAAGGGTGAATATACATCCCTCTTCCATCATGGCTTCCTTCACAGAGTAAGCTAAGAGAAGTGGGCAAATTGAAAGTGTATTCCAACCAGTAACATGTTTTGTACAACTGGACCAAAAAATAACTTTGCTTGGATGTGAACTTGGTTGAGGCATACATTACAAGCTGCTCTTAAATTATACCATTTTGCACAAAATTTCTTCAGGTGGTGATGCTCCCTCCCTCCCAGATCCCCTTTACAGGATCTGTAAGGGAGGGGTCAGTGTGCTCAAGCATTTCCCAGTCCTTAGAGACATCGTTCGTTTAAGAGGGTGTAAAACTAGATGCCACAGAGAAAATGTAACTGTAGATTAAGAGTCAGATTAAATCAGACTGAGAACTTCCCAGAGAAGTGGTTGAAATCCTATCAAGAAACTTCTAAAAAAATTTAAGAAAGCACTAGAAAAACATACAGTGCATGTAAAAATCATACACTGGAAAGAGGTTCATAATATTAATAGTACTTAGCACTTGCTTTATATCTTTGGTTCTATTCAAACATTAGCCTATTAATGCTCTCAACATCCTGTGAGGTATTCACTGCAAGGATTATAATGCCAGGCATTTATGGTAGACTAGATCTCTCTACGTAATTGGTATTCTTCAAGATGTGTTGCTCATGTTTATTCCATAGTAAATGTGCATGCTCACCACATGCACTGATGCCAGAAGTTTTACCCCTAGCAGTACCCATACGAGAGCACCTCTAGTGATCCCTAGAGTGGTCCCTCCATGGCCCAGTATAAGGGATACTGTGTAACCCTTCCTCATATCTTCTTGCCTGAGACTCCGATAGTGGGAAAAAATGGCAGGACATTGAATGGACATGAGCAATCCATTTTGAAAAACACCAATTATGGAGACAGGTAACTTTCTTTTCTTCAAGAGAGATTACTCATATGCTTTCCACTGTAGGTGACTTCCACCTCTTCTGCCTGCAGTGCCCCTTCAGAGGTAGATAGGAGTTCATAAACATAAAGGTTGCAACATAGCTTTGCCGAACCTAGTGTCAGCTGTAGTATTGCTGACGATGGTGAAATGCAGAGCGATTGTGTATACTGACAACCATAAAGTGGCTCGACGGATGTCCTGGATTCGTATGTAAGCCACTAGCCCGTACCCTAGTCAAATGGGCTTTCACAATCAGCATCAGGGGAACCCTTGCTAGGTCACAACAGGTGTGTATATATGGGGTGCTCCAGTTTGAAATCCACTGCATGGAGACAGGCTGGCCCCTCATCCATTCAGCCACAGGGACAAATAGATGGGTAGATCTGTGCACCGGCTTAGTCTGGCATCAGTATCAGAAGCTAACATGTGAAGGGGGTCTCTCTTCACTTGATGTGTGGGGCTTGGGACAGAGGACCACCAGAAAGATGTTCTGGCTAATGTGAAAAGCAAACGCAACCTTGGGGAGAAATGGTGAGTGTGGCCAGCGATGAACCTTGTCGTTGTGGAAGACCATATATCAGTGCTTCTTAAACTGTGTTCTGTGGTACACCGGTGTGCTGCCGAGAACAGAGTTCAAAATGGCTGCCTTTTTTTTGTTCAATAACTTTCCCCCTGACCCCCCCCCCCTTTTTCTTTTGCTCAACAAAAAAATCCTTGGTTTTCCTAATAAAAAAAATTATTGTTTGGTGTTCCTCAGTCTTAAAAAAAGTTTAAGAAACACTGCCGTATATGGTGGTTTGAAGGTCAAGGCTTGATGCTTGGGAAACCATCTGGGGCCAATATTATAGCCATGAGGAAGGCCATTTTTCCATGATAAATGGAACCAGAAACATCTGGCCAAAGGCTCACAGATTGGCCCCATGAGCCAGGCTAGTAACAAGTTTAGGTCCCTGGAGGTCTGACCTGAGGGAACAGTTGTTCCAGGCCCCTGAAGAACCTGCCTGTCATGTCATGGGAGCAGACTGTGTGACCTTGGACAGGTGGATGAAAAGTAGAAATGGACGCTAGATTCATTTTGATTGAGGAATGTGCTAGACCCCTGATCTTCAGGTAGAGCAGGTAATCCAGGACCGATTGGATCAGTGCCTCCAAAGGGCAATCGGCTCAATGTGATAGTTTGAAGGTTTCCCACTATCAAGGAGAACCTGGTGGATGCCCTCTGAACAGGTCTGCTCCTCGGGGTTCAGCCATGCATCATCCATGCCAAGAGGTGGAGGGCTCATCCATGCTGTGAGGTGGTCCTGGGACAAGAGGTCTAGTTGGTCCATCAGTGACCACAGGGAGAGCACTGACAGACTCAAGAGGGTCCCAAACTAATATTGCCAGGGCCACGCAAGGGCAATCATAATGACTTGGGCCTTGTCCCACTTGATTTTCTGCAGGACCCTGATGAGGAGTAGGATCAGAGGAAACATACAACAGGTTCCGCACCCTTGATAAGAGGGAGGTGTCAGATAGGGAGCCCTCACCCAAGCCCCTTCAGGAGCCGAACTGAGGATATCACCCATTCTGTCTGGTTGGAGAAAGGAGGGAGGTCTGGATCCACAGTACAAACTGGTAAATCACCCCCAACCTCCAAAACTGGTGCTTGTTAGCCTGCTTGCCCTTGGATGAGCTGGACTACAAGGGTGGTTGAGGCAGGAGGGATGAGCACTTTTTATACAACCTATAACCTCTTATACAAAGGTTCTTGGCAAGGGTGGCTTGCCTGGCTCTGAGCCTGTTGGATTTTGAACTTAGTACAGGCTTGAGCAAGGACACAGATACCTAGCATCTTCAATGTCATACATGAGAGTCCATAAGACCATAGAACTTAACATCTGTTTGTTGCACAAACAAGGCCTGACCATCAAATAGGAGAATTCTGCGCCTCTGTGGAGAGACCAGAAAGAAGGAGCCACGACACCCTGCGCATAAACACCACTGAGGCCATGGTCCAGGCAGCTGTGTCTGCAGCACTTCAAGCTGCCCACAGAGCCTCCCTAGGCAGCTGCAGGAAGGCTCCTTGAGGAGTGCTTTGTGCTCCTTTCTGGTGGTTTCAAGAAGAGAGCCCTCAAATTTGGTTATGCTCTGCCACAAGTTAAAATCATAATGCCCCAGAAGGACCTGGTGGGTCATTACCCTTGGCTGGAAATGGAGGAGGAATAAATCTTGTACCCAAACAAATCCAGTTTCCTAGATTCCTTGTTCTTGGGGGTCGTCAAGGCCTGGGCTTGACATTTTCTCTGGTTTGTCATCTCTATCACCAGAGGGTTAGTGATCGGATGGATATATTGGTATTTGTGGACCTTAAAAGGCACAAAGTATTTTCTTTCTGCCTTCTTGGAGATAGGAGGCAGGGAGGTCAGAGGTTACTACAGGGCATTTGTAACTTTTGCAACTCCTTCATGAAGCAGCATGGCCACCCTGGCCAGTGCTGCAGCACAGAGCACATTGAACAGGGAAACCAAGGGTTCCTCTATCTCTTCTGCCTGCAGGCTAAGGCTGGAAGTCACCTTCTTCAACAGTACCTGATTCAACAGATGAGACTTAGTGTCCTCAGGAAGGACAGCTGGAAGGGGTGCTGTAATGGCCTCCTCTGGCAACAAGGGCACAGTAACCAGTGCCTCCATCTGAGGCTTGCCCCCCAGCCCCTTGCCTCCTTACTGAGGAGTCTCTTCTATTGATGTTTATGAAAGAAGAGTGAATGGGCCCCACACCGTTCTCTTTGGCTTCTTCACCAGAGCCACTGGTGGAGAGTCTTGCCAGCTGGTAGACGATACTGCTGGGGCAATGAACACTGAGGCCACAGTGCTTGGCACCAAGACAGATCGGTTCACTGGTGCCAAGGTTAAGGCAGACTCCACAAGGAGGGTGCAAAGCCTAATGTCCTGCTCCTTTTTGGTCCTTGGCTTAAGGACTTGTAAATCTTGCACTTGTCACTTATGTGACCTTTTCCTAGCCACGCAAGCAACTCTTATTTGGGTCACACATTGGCACGGGCTGTTTGCAGTAGCTCCAGGATTTGAAGCCCAGGAATCAGGGCATGCCCCGGGTTTGGCAAAATCCTGAAAGGGATGCCAAGTCATTAACTACCTAGGTACTACTCAACTTGGGAACCATATACACGAAAGCAATGAAAGCAGTAATGTAGGAACAAAGGTCTACAGTGGTTAATTGGAGCAAAGGTAGTTCCGTGAACCATCACTGGAGGGAAAAAGGATCGGGGAGGGAAGGGGAAATGAGCACACAGTGCCCTTTATATCACACTAGATGCGCTCCCCAATGGGTACTGCTAGGGGGAAAACTTCCAGCACAGTGCATAAGGTGACCACGCACACCTATCATGGAATTCACAGGAGCAATCTCTCGAAGAAGAAGAAGTGAAGATTGCAGAATGTTGCATGCATGTCACACACCTGCATTTCCAGTGCATCCTTTCATATAAAACTTAGAATACTAAAACGTCCCCATTCACAAGCATTCTGTCAGTTATTTAAAATTGCAAAATCAATTCTAACTTTCCGTTGGCTCACTAGTTTTTTCAAGCAGCAGTTCTAAATACAACTGGGAATACCCCAAACAGAATGGCAGTCACCTGACTACCCAAAAGGAAAAATGAAACAAAGTGGCCCTGAATCATGGCTTCAATAAATAAATACATTAATATATCTGGACTATTTTGGAACAACCTCGTGGCCTTTGTGGAGAACACCTTGCCAGCATCCCCCATATACTAAATTGAAGAGGAATCTAGGAAAACTGCATCTGATGATCCCTACAGTAACCATCTATCATGATGAAGCAGCAGTCTCCCAGGCTGTCTGGTCCAGACCACTGAGAGCATTACAGGTAAAAAAACCAACATCTTAAAATCTAACTAGAAGCTCTCAGGAAACCAATGCAGGTTTAAGAGCATAGTTGTCATGTGCTTGCTACAGGACGCCCGGCTTCAACTGAAGATGTAGCTCCCCAAAGAGTGCACAGCAATAACGTAGCCCCTAAGTAACAATGACATGGATGATAAAATCAAGAACTGCCTCTGAAACTATCACTGCTACTTGATCTAAATGCAGCTGTTGTTCTGGCAGACCCTAAAGTTACCCACTCCAGTTACCAATGACAGCTAAATGCCCTCAGCTGGAAGCTCTGATATAATTTCGGTTACCTCTTCCATTTGTTTCTCCTAACCTACAAGCATCACTTCATTCTCAGCTGAATTTAGTCTTAGCCATTGCACTTGCATCCAACCCCCAATCTCCAATGGACCAGTCCATCAACGTCTTCCGCTAGATAAAAATCAAGAGGTGTTGTAGCCAAAGGGTCCTCTGATAAATCCACCCCAAATGCCTTATATACCTGACCAACAAGACAGGCAATAAAATGTATCCCTTTAGTATGCCACGCAGGCTTGCAGCTGATGAATTACTGTCTAATACCATTTTATGGGGCCTTTGAGCTAGGAAAAAACAAAGTTACTTCAAAGGCAGTCCCACTGATTCCTGCTGTGAAGTGGTATTAAAGGAAGGTGAGATATAACATCAGCAGCATATTTACAGTTGAGCATCTTCCATTACTGACCAATGCAACCATGGCAATCTCTGTCCCAAACCCAAGTGTATACCCAAATCACCAAGGGTCAGGTAGATCTGAGTCAATTAGATGCCATGGAAGGTGTCTCACCTCAAACTTGTCAATAACCTTACAAGGAAAAGGAAGATGCAGTGCTGGTTATTAATTAGCTAGACTGTCAATGTCAAGAGTTGATATCTTGAGCAATGCACGTCTCTTTCAAGGCCTGAAACACTCTGAATTCCCTAATAAAGGCACTGAATTTTCCACAATATACCCAGTAATTCCCAACCAATCCTCACCAGGCAGAAAGGATATAGGGCTAATGTCGGAGCACAAAATTCTCCCCACATCTCCAGCTTCTGA
Organism: Pelochelys cantorii; assembly: GCA_032595735.1. Taxonomy (NCBI): domain Eukaryota; kingdom Metazoa; phylum Chordata; order Testudines; family Trionychidae; genus Pelochelys; species Pelochelys cantorii. Next base: position 110,117,967 of record CM064330.1, read on the forward strand.
GAGTGATGCTAGTCACAATTGAAAAAAAGAGAAGACATTGCAAATAACCCCTCAAGATCATGTCTACTACTCCAAATGATGTATATATCTCAGCCTGAATCTGATACACAAATATATAAACTCCTTCAATACAGCAGGAAATGCATGGTACAAGGATTGCTCACCTGTTGCTTGGATCGTGTCATTTCCATCTTTGATGAAGAAGGTTAAGGGAGAGAGGGAAATTGATTCAAATTCAAACTCTTTATCCTGAACTGCAACTCCTTTCATTCTTCTCCCTTACACTGTACATTTGTCTCTTTCCCTCTCTTGTCTTCATGCCTGGTTCCATGTTGCCCATCATACCTGGACAGCTGTTCTCTCTGTATTCTACTCCCTCTTTAAAAAAACTCACATCGGCTGTGAAGTGCACAAAATATTAAGCCACATACAGAGAAGCTGCCTCATCCCAATTATTAAAAATACCATTGCATCACTCAAAGATGTAACCACCCTCTGAATTACGCTGAGCTTTTCATGACTGGATTTTGTACATCCACTAAGAGTGTAAGCTCCTTGGGTCCCATCTTCTGTTTGATTTTGCAGGGCCAGACACTCTACTGACACGATTATTTTTTTAAAATTTCCCTTGGTTCAGTTCAAAAGTCCTTTCACAAATATGAACAAATGTATCTGTCACCAGCTGCTCATTTGTTATAGAACTAATATTTTGCAGAGTACATCCCAGATCCATATTATTTCTTCTGCATACTAATATTTGTATTGGGGCATTTCCACTAACAAACAATGAAAGAGTATTTGCCCAAAATTTAAAGACCTCTCATTGAGCAAGGAATTTGTTGTCCACCCTCGTTGCAGGGACTATAGGTAACAACTGCCATCGAGAAATTGGGATGGGCTTAATGGAATCTGAATTCTCTTAGAAGGAGAAAGCTGCATTAGAATGGACAGATTTGGGGAAATCATTACTCTAGGAAATGAAATGGAAAGGAGAAGAACCTCCCCTGAGTCAAAACAGCAATGGAAGACTCCAGCTGCTAAAGCCTTTAAAAGAAACTGACAGCAGAAGGCCCATTTCCTCATTACTGTTATTCATTAAACACTCACTGTGCAAAGACACACATCAAGGTAGTTCCAGCCCCAAAAAATTTAAAACTCTGGAAGTCTGTTAAAGACGACAAGCTGCACTGGATGACCTAAAGAAAGGAGTCACTTTAAAGAGATTTAAGTTGGGAAGGACTCTTTTCTCTCCCTCCCCCCGTTCCTTTTTGTAGGCCTAGAAGAATAATTGAGTCTTTAGAGGGCTTTAGAATGAAGAGAGGTGAAGACAGGGTTCAATGGGAACAAGAGGTTATTCCAACCATTGAAGGTAGCATTGAGAGAAAAATATGAAAGGGGTGTCAAGGCAATTACCATTGATAGAGTGAAGGAGGGAACGTGATAAGAGAAGAAATCCAAGTTGTAGGCTAGGGTCATCTCTGTTTAAACCCTGCCTATGAACGCCATTGTTTTTTATTGAACTCAAGCGACAAAGGGACTAAATTCAGGCTTTAACAACTTATCACTGTACATGGATTAAAATCACTCCGATACTTCAGCACTGGGTACAACAAAGTAAAATAGTCTATTCCCAGGCTAATGAATACCAATTTTGCCATACTTCAAGGCAAACGTGTGTGTGCACAAACATCTACTTAATGGCTCTACATTTGAGTCTTCCAGTTGATCAAATGCTCACATATAGAACTTCAAGAAAATCCAAGTTTAGGTGGATAGTATTCAGAGAAGTTGTGTTTTATGACAAATCTCGTAACTTTTGAGGGTCTGCCTTTATAAATGAAAGGGAGCATGTTTCATCTGGAGAGTTGCACTGTTTGCAACATGGAAAAATACATCCCAATCACATATAATGTGGCAGGCTAATGCTAACTCTCGCTCTAATGCTTATTTTTCATTCTTCCAGAGAGCTGCAGTATGGATCAAACCTACATGGTGAAATGATGGATCTGTAGGATTTTAAATTTCCCCCCACTATTTAAAAAGTACTACATTTCTAAGGCTTTTAGAAACTGATTTGCCTACTAAAGTTACTATTAATGGTTAACAATTTTATCCAAGTGTTTTTTTAAGGAGCTACATAGCTTTACACAAGGTTGTTGTTTTTCTCATGTTGTCAACTACCACAGTCACAGAGTCACAAGTTATCTTCCTTCGTAACAAGATCATTATCCTCTTTAGTATAATCACAGGCTGATATACTTCCTATGTCTTGTGTTCTTTTTGAGTGACAGTGACAAGAACTCCATTCTTAACCGCATCTTAAGGGCTCTGTGTAGCTTGGATATTGTAATTCCCACTTTTACACTCTCTCTAACCCTGCAGGCAGTCAGAATGCTGCAGTCAGAACAGTTGCTCATTCCAAGAAATGGAAACATCTTGTACCCCTTTCCTCAGTTTCCAATTTAACCCCAAATCCAGATCAGACTTAACATTACAACCCACAATGACTACATGTAAGAGGAGCAGCAAGAACATATTCATTCAGTTCAGCAGCTGAAAATCAACATTCACACAAGTGGAGCCAGGATTCACAACTAGTAGCTCTGTGTGGATCACAATCAAGTGTTCTGCAGACCACCAGTAGTGGATGGATGACAGTGTGAGAACTGCTCAATTTCACATTTATGCCCCATTTTGCCTTTCTTGTATGACAAGCACAAAATCCAAATGTGCAAATTACTATAGGTCACAATATGCAAAAAAGCTAATGTCGGGTCAGTTTAGCAGTCTAGAACACTGGACGGTGTCTTTGCACTCACAATGAACATGTATTCATTATTCTATCATACACAAGACCCTACTCTGAAATGGAGGACTTTATTAATTTAAATATGAAAACTGACGATAAAACCAGCACAACATTTTCAGTGATGGGTAGATAATTTTTTAATGAAAGTTAAAGATCCCCATCTCAATAACTTTCACAGGGCTAGGGCAGGGGGTCAGGGCTCTGGGCCTGGACGGAGAGGTTTGGGCACAGGAGGAGTTGAGCTGCAGGAGGGGGATGGCTCTGGCAGGGAGCTCCAGCAGAGTGTTGGGATGCAGGAGGGGTGCTGGCTCTGGGATGGGGTTCCAGCCTAGGGCAGAGTGTTAGGGTGCACGAGAGGGTAGGGGAAGGGGTGCTGGCTCTGGGAGGCTGGTCAGGGCTAGGGCAGGGGAACAGGAAGGGGTACGAAGTGCAGGCTCCAGCGAGGAGGTGCTTAACACAGCTGGTTCCCATCTAGCAGTGCGGCAGGACTCGGAGAGGCTGTCTGCCTGCATAGCCTACGCCACTCCCAGAAGTAGCCAGGTGCAGAATCGTCTCTGTGCTCCCCTAGGAGAGAGGGGGATGGCATGTCATTACACATTCCCCTCACTGTCAGCATTGTCTGTCCTCACAGGTCCCATTGGTCAGGAGCCAGACAATGGGAGCTGTGGGCATGGGCAGCTAGCAGAGACATGCTATCCCCCTCCTCCCCAGGGGAGCATAGAGACAAGCCAGCAGGCAGCAGGTCTGATTCCTGTTGCACTGCTGGACTTTAGTAGCCCAGAGATTGCTGAGGCTCCAGTATTGAGCAATCACGATGAACGGGTTGGTGATTACTGACCTAGGCTATCCCTGAGAAGCTTTTCTCTAACTCATGTGCAGTGGATATAATAGGCTCGGGGAGGCAGAGCTGTGGCTGCCGGACCCTGGTTACGCGGTGTGCCAGGAAACTTACTATGCCCCATGCAGGTTCTGTGGCACCTGAGGAGGTTGTATGTGCTCTTCAGCTTCTTGGGTTATTCAGTCATCTCCGGCGACTAGAGAGAGATGACCGATGAACCTAGGAAGTTGAGTAGCAAATACTAGTTCCTCAACTTCCCTGGAACTGTAGCCAGCAGCGCCGGCCCCACCCCTATCTGCCTTTTAGTCACAGTCCCCCATTTGAATGCAGTGTGTGTGAGAGTACCGTCTTACCATTAAGAATCTGTACTAATAAACAAAGCTCAGTGCTGGACATAATGAAAATGCAAGATATTCTTCAGGAAAAGATGCGGCTGTGGCTTTTCCTGAGATCTGATGAGAGAATGGGAGATGCAGCTGTGGCTGGCCAGGGGTCCTCCAATCAAGTGGGGAAGGGGGTTGCTGGGCTTGAAGTTCCTCTGGAGAGATAAAGGGACTTGTTGATCCAGCCATGGAGGGCAGAGGAGATCTCAAGGTTCTGGCTGCAGGGATGGTATTGGGGATGTAAGCAACTAGTCGACCATCTGATAAGCATAAAAGTCCCTTGACTAGTTGCTCCCCTCCACCCCCCGGCCTCCAGCAAGGGGGGAGCAGGAACCGGTGCAGGGGAAAGCTAGCTTAAAAGCCGGTTCCCCCCAGCACGGTCTCTGTAGGAGGCAGGGGGTAGCGGGAACCGGGCGCAAGCTGGGAATCAGCTGATTCATGGCTCATGCCCAGTCCCAGGATGCTGCACCTCTGCTTTTTAAATGTATTAAGAGCTGGCTGGATTTTACATACATGTCTGTATGCTTTTATTCCCTATATAACACAAAAATGTGCACCACAAGCTTTTGTCATTGTCATCTGTACCCATGCAGGAAAAGTATAAAACAGAGAGCAAATATAATTACTTAATCATGTGTCAAGTTACTGTATCAACAAATGTAAGTGTCTTGCTTTTGGTTTAGGTGCCCTAATGTTCTCCTGTTTTAGGAAGTTAGTTTGATTGACAGTTAGAAAAATAAATTGAATTAAGCTCTATTATTAATCCTGTGCAAAATAATATATTAAAACACTACTTGTACTTTACTAGTCATATTTTAATTATTTCTTTCTTTTGCTATGGTGCAAAATTCAAGCAATATACTAGGTTTCAACCCCTTTAGGGACTTTTGTGTGTCATGCAAATCTACAGATTCAGATTGTTTTGATGTTGTGATGACTGCTACTAAAAATTGTAAAATAATGCTCACGCTTTAATGGTTGGATGACATTTGTCTGATACAAAGCTAAATTCCATTCTGTCAAAGCTGCAGAAATGAGTGAAAAGCGCCTTTAAAGTGTCCCTCTACAATCCCTAGAGCAAATTAGGGCTGAGTGCACAGCTACTGTGCTGTATCTCTCTCAAAGGAATTACTATTGTAAGTGAAAGCGCTATTTACAACTTGCTTTGTGTATAATCAGCAGAAGCAAAAGATATAACAACAACAAGTATAAAGGACTTTCTCCACCACTCACCCAAAAGAATTAAGAGAAAAAGAGCAGCGGGCATATGCTTCTGTGTGACAAGGGCTTTAAGGCAATAATACACATTCTGGGTCACATAGGAAACATAGCAAATTCACCTCCCTCCCCTCTTTTTTTAAACCAAGTTCACCCATAGGCAGTAAGGAATGGATTGAAGAAGAAAGGCAGGACCAATACTCTTTGGCAATCAATTGAAACAAAAGGCAAGGCAAGTAAAGCAGAGTGGAGATGACAGGGGGAAGGAAAAGGGTGCCAATGATGTAGTGTTGCTGGTAGAAAACTGCTAACAGAGCTAAGGAAAAGAAGAAATTAAGAAGAGAGGGAAAAGAGCAACCTAAATATCACCTCCAACGGTAGATAGAGTAACTCCCAGAGAGGCACAGATTGTAACCAAAGAGTCCCAGAGTAGTAAGGGGATGGTCATGAGTTGTCTTCACTACTGGTTGGATTAACACTGTGGTGATTGATCCACCAGCAGTTGATTTATCACAGTAGTCACCAACCAGTAGACTGGGGGCTACTGGTAGATCTTGGAATCTCTAACAAGTGATCTTGAGAGGTTTGGCCAGGAGGCTATCAAGTGCTGGCACTTCATCTGCCCTTCTCAGCACTGCTGTGCTGCTCCTGCCCTCTGCCTTGCAGGTGCCCCTCACCCCTGGAAGCCTTCTGCTTGCTGTGAAGGACACAGAAAGAAAAGGGGGTGCCGATGTCAGGGTGCCCCTCCCTTGACCCTGTACCCCATCACCAGAGAGCAGAGGGGGGCAGGGATGGAGAGAGTTTGCTGGCTGCTTTGTGAGTGGTGCACGGCCAGGGTAGGAGTGAGCCTGCCTTAGCCCCCTGCACCATGACCCAGAAGCCACCTGTGGTAAGCAGTGTCCAGCTGGAGCTTGCATTCCTAACCCAGGCCCCAGTACTGAACCCCTCCTGCACCCCAAGCCCGTGCCCCCAGCTTGATAAAAGCAAGTGAGATGGGGGAGGGAGGATGGTGTGAGCAGGGGTAGGGCCTCAGAGAAGGGGCGGGAAGGAGGCAGGGCAAGCGTATTTGGGTTTGAGGTAGATCCTGGATTGCACTTAAATTAAAAAAGTGATCTCGTGCTTAAAAAGGTTGGAGACCCCTGATTTATCGCATATGCTTAGAGGCGATAAATCGACCAGGACAAGAAGAGCAGCCAGTCAATGGGAGAGCAGTCTCCACTGACCTTACCACATGGTAAGTATGCCGACTATAGCTATGCAAATAGACCGACTTCATCTACGCTATTTGCATAGCGGAAGTTGCGTACTTTAGATCAATGGGGGAGGAGTTGTGTAGACTAGACCTCAGAAAAGTCTCCAGCAATTTGAAGAAATGGGGTGGTGTCACAACAGTAGGGCACATTCATGATCCATTCCTCACTACCACAGAAGTTGACAAGTCAGGTTGCTGAGTTTGAACCTTCAAAAAGAAAGGCATTATTTTTCCCTCACTTGAGAAGGAAAGTCAACCCCCCCCCCCTTTTCCTAACATGCAGGACCACAAATGGAGAATTTTTGTCTGTTTTTTTAACATAAGCTTCTGATGTGACAGGGTTGCACCAACACAATCAGCATGAGAACAGAAAGATGCCTTTTCAGAGGCAAAGCATGTGCGTGTACTAGGAGAGGTTGGGAGTATGATGAAATCCAGCAAATGAACACTCAGAACAGGTGACAACGCTTGCAACAGCATTCTTTCACTGCTGCCATTTAGGATAGAAAGTCCAGAGAAGGCACCCAGTTATCACATGCAGATGGAGGAGCTCATATACAATTACCAACAGTGCTCAGGGGCTTTTGGCAAACATACATCTTGCATCAAAACTGTAATTGCACTTGGCAAATCCATACACTGTCTACCATGAGAGATACATTTTGGGCTAAGTACATAAAAATATTTTTCCTATTAAATGAGCAGTAAGATATCAAAAGGATGAGACATTTTTATCAAAATTCCAGTTTGTACACCATTAAGAGATGTCCATGAAAGCACCATTTTGGCTTTGTAATGTGGCACTCGATGTTCCTACTAACTTTGCAGCATACATTTTTAAGGATAGGAATCCAGTGAAATAGTTGGAGATGACAGAACTCGTGTCATACTAACACAATGTTTTCAGAAGAGGAGATATAAGAAAATAGAAGGAGGAAGGCTGGGTTTGTGCACAGCACATATTTTTTTTTAACAGAAAAGCAGGCCTCTTGGAATTAAACAAGCAACTGAGAATTCTAGTAAAACAGCCAGGCTGCACTGGCTAGACAAAGAAAGAGATGCAGCAAGAAAAAGGCATGTCTCTACACAGCAATCTCCCACGTCCAAATGGCAGTGCACTTGGAAGGAATTTTAAAAAAAGATGCTGATGTTTAGATTCACACTGAAAAACATTTTGAATTCTTCAAGAAAGTGTTGAATGAGTTAACTTAGGTTTGCTCCAACTAGAATGGAGTGGAGAGACATATAACGAATATTAAGTCAATAGCAATAATTTTGTATACAATCCATTTGATACAAAATGTAAAAATCATTTTTGGTCATTTTGTGTTAATAAAGTTTGACACATCATGCCAATCAAAGAATATTAGTGAGCTACTGGAGAAGCAATTGGGAAGGTTCTGAGAGGAATGTTCTATATTTGCAAATAGTTCTAATTTATAAATACAACAATATCAAGTAAATCTATTGGATTTATAGATTTATACAATAAAATTCTGGAACCAAATAGCTGAACTTTCAGGGATACTGGTGCCAAACTTTGGCTATGTCTAGACTACAGGCTTCTTGCGGAAGAAGCTTTTTTCAGAAAAGATCTTCCGAAAAAACTTCTTCCGAAAGAGAGTGTCCACACTGCAAAAGTGCATCAAAAAAGCGATCTGCTTTTTGAAAGAGAACATCCAGACTGAATAGATGCTCTCTCAAATGTAAACTGTGATTGCCATGGACGGAATGGCCACCAGGGCACCTGTGCTTTTTCCTCTTCCCTCTTCTTCCGAAAGAACTCCCTCTTCCCCGTCCACACACCCCTTTTTGTGAAAGAGCTCTTTCGCAAAAAGGCTTCTTCCCCATAGAATGAGGATTACCAATGCTGGAAAAACCCCTCGGTTCTTTCAGTTTTCTTGCAGAAGAACGCAATTGCAGTGTGGACGTTCCTCAAGTTTTGTCAGAAAAACAGCCATTTTTCTGATAAAACTCTATAGTGTAGACATACCCTTTGTATCTATTCTTGTCCTCCTCTATATATAACGCGCGCGCTTATAGTCAAAATCTGTGAGGAAAATTCCATTGGCTCTGCCTGGATTTCCACCTAAATATTGGTCGTGCCAATTTTCTTCCACAGTTTGATCTGAGGAAGTGGGTCTGGCCCATGAAAGCTCATCACCTAATAAACCATCTTGTTAGTCTTTAAAGTGCAACATAGTCCTGTTTTTTGTTTCAGCTAGACCAGACTAACACGGCTACATATCTATTACCACCTAAATATAACCTCCCTAAAAAGGAGTGTTTTAATGTAAGGATTTTGCCGATAACTGCTGATAATTAATGAAATATATAAGTTGTGCTGTAATATTAGAGTATGGCACAAGATGAATTAATGTGATATTTTTGTTTTAGGTGAAACACTTTTTACAGCAAAAGAAGAGGAAAGTACAGTGAACATAATTTGCTTCTGTGAAATAAAACCACAGCCAACACAACAGTTACCATTCAGTATATTTATTACATTGAAAACTCTTCTCTTCTTCACACAACAGTGCTAAAACTACAAAAGATCACATTTTACTGTCTGGTTTGCAAAGAGCTAATATCGAAGAGCTTTATTATGCTCTCAATTCATGTCCTTTCAAGTCAATAGCAGTACCAGAAGTGAACTGAGAAGAGACGCAAATAAGACTAGGATGACAAAGGGGGGGAATGTAGTACTTTCCAGCAACCATACTCAACTTCTCTTACTTTCTCGAGGAATAAGGAAGAAAATTCAGATTAGATATTGGATTGTGTATTTTTCTTCATCTTCTCTCCCTCCCTCTCCCTTGACTTTTATTTTAAAGACTAAATAGGAAACTTGGACATTTGTGAATCCAAATATAAGGGTTTTTTTTAAGTTCTAGAAATAAAGTTGTTTACACTGAGAAAAGGCTGAATTGTATACTTTATATTACATACTTATTTGGATTATTTGATTAAAGTCCACCACCCAGTGTCTGACAGTAGCCAATAACTGGTGATTCACTAGAAAGTCAAAAAGATCCACTCACCCTGTACTTGGTTGATTGAGCAACGCTGGACATTTAGAAAGAGGAAGAAAAAAATGAAATTCTGTAATTAACCTATGTCCTGAAGCACTTCTTTTATCGTGTACTGTCACAAATATCATTGATCACAATTATCATACTAGCTGAAAAAATATATCCCACTGCCATATTGATACAGAATTTCTGGTGTGAAAATACTTCATTTTATAGACAAGACTAACCAGGATCAAGCAAGAGATAAGATTTCTTTTGCTGGTATTTATGTGACTCTCCTTTAGCTTCCATAATGGAAAGATTGGCTTGCTTGTTTGTTAAGAGTTTACTTGCCAAGCAGTTTTATATGTAAAACAATGAATAGTCTAGTACACTTAAAGACTAACAAAACATGTAGATGGTATCATGAGCTTTCGTGGACACAACCCACTTCTCACGAAAGCTCATGATACCATCTACAGGTTTTGTTAGTCTTTAAGGTGCTACTAGACTATTCATTGTTTTTTAAGTTTTTCTAGTTACAGACTAACTCAGCTACCCTCTGAAGTTTTATATGTGTTTGTTGTAAACAGATTGTAACAGATCCATTAATAAATGTAGATGGAGAAAGAGAAAATAACATCTGAATGTGGTATCACTACTTTAGTCCAGTGCTGTGCCAAGGGAGTTGGTCCCTTTCGGGTGAAAGGTTGAATTGTCCTGCACAGCGCTGCATGGTCTCAATTTCCATTGTTGAAAGAACATAACACCCTGGGAGATTGGGCCCTTTGCTCCTAAATTCAGAATCATTAGATTCAACAGAAGTTTTTGCTGAAAAACTATTAAAACATTACTTTGCTGCTGGATCATAAATGAAGATTTAAAAAGAAAAATACCCCAAACTCAGATAAGATACAGCTAGTTGCCTATGTGCAAATGGGACATTTCTCTAGACCCCACTCCCATTTTACTAGTGTTATGAAGTACGTACAGGAAAAGGAATAATAATTCCGTTGAGCCACTCTCATAAAAAAGAAGTCTGTATTCTGAAGCAATTTGCAAACACCACCCATCATACTCTTAATACAATAATGTATTTTAAAAGACCAAATAAAAACACAGAAGAGTTGTATATCAAATTTTCAAATATGGAAATATCAGTAAAGTAGAGATGGAGACTATACAGAGTTAACTTCAGTGGGAATTTTTCCTTAATAAAAACTACAAGATAAGCCTTCGAGACAGATTACATATTTAATGGCATTTAACTTCTCTTTTTTAAAAAAGGAAAAAGCAAAAAGCTTTCCGTTAATTTGCTGTAAGGACTCAGCATGGCCTGTGCACTCAAGTAGGGATGTTAAATTTAGATTAATTAACTAATCGAATAGTCGATGGGATTTCCATCGACTATTCAATTAGTCTATAAGGGATCCTCCACCTTTGAACTGGTAGGGAAGCCTCACAGGGAGCATGGGACCAGTGGGGGACCCCTCCGGCCCCACACTCCTTGCAGCACCCTGGTGGGGCTCTTGGGCTTTTCAAAAGCAGAAGGGAGTGCGGGGCCAGTGGGAGAATCCCCCGCTGGCCCCACACTCCCCGAGCCTTTGAAATGTACAAGAGCCCTGGGGCTCTTGCACATTTCAAAAGGAATCCCCAGGCTCCCTGAGGGGCTTCTGCTTTTGAAATGTACAAGAGCCCCACAGGGGCTCTTGTACTTTCAAAAGAAGAATCGCAGCAGAAGGGGCTCAAGTGGAGACTCTTTCAGTCCCCACTTGTTCCGTTTCTGCTGTGCCTCTACCTCTCCTGCCCCCCATGGAGAAGGTGCTGGGGGGAACTGGCTTTTAAGCCAGCTCCCCATAGCACTGGCTCCGGCTCCCCCTGCTTACATCTCTACACTTAAGCAGCTTTAAAACTTTAATAAGGCCCCAATTTTCATCTCATCTGGCCACTAATTTTGGCATGCACAGGATCAGACTGTCAGTTTTCATAGAAGCATGTCACAGAACCTTCTAGAAACAGAGATACAGAAGAACACACTGAAAATATCACATGTGCACAATCTTTTCTAGCTCATACTTTAACACATTTTCTTCTACAGGTGCACCTGTATTTGTCTCCCTCTCTCTAGGGATGTAAAAAGTCATTTAAAATGTAACCATGTAAACACTACAAATCTTAGCAGTTATACATGCTGTGGGCTCTGCAGTATAAAGCTAAGCTAAGCTAAGCAGTGAAGCCTCCCCAGGATGGGGTCATCAAGGGCCTCTGGCTCCTCTCCCAGGGAGGAGGCTTCTGCAGGAGCAGGGCTGGCAGGGGCTGTTGGCTCCACTCCAGGGAGGGAGGCTTCACTGCCGCAGCAAAGCTGCCCCACTCCAAAGAGGCTTTGCTGTGGGCTCTACAGACGGCTCCCTGGGAATTGACTAGCTGCCCCTGCTGGCTTCACTCCTGTGGAGCCACAGTGTGTAACTTGGGGGAGAGATGGGGTGCAAAGCCTGCCACAGAGAGGAGCTACTCCAGCCAGCCATGAGCCCTGTCAAGCTGGAGCAGCCCCTTCTCCAGGGCAGGTGAGGAGCCGCGCCAGCCCCCCTACCAGTTAACTGAAACCGGTAAGCCTCACTCATTAAGGGTGAGGCTTGCTGGTTAACTCTGTTAATCGGTTAACCTTTTACATCGCTATTCCTCACTTTTCAGTCTTTCCTAACTCAGTCCCTGATTAAGTGAAGTACTTAAACAAACATGTGCAGCATTACAGTAGCCCCATGCGTGTAAGCGCTGTGCTGAATCAGGGGCTACAACACCAACTTACTTTTTTCCAATTTCGGTCATAGAAATACTTGTTAACAAGGACTATACAAAGTAGTTCAAAATTTTGCTATTTTTGAGTTATCAGAGAATAAAATATAATGCAATCTCAAAAAAATCTCAAAAAAAGCTGTGAGGATTTTGATCAAATATTAAAAATCAAAATCCCACTATCTTACAGCCAAGCTTTAAATATGTAAAAGTTTAGGCTAACTGGTGATTTTTTTTTACTAAGCTACGGGTGTGTACAAGCAGGGGAGATGATCAAAGACATTTTTTTCAGCCTTAACTATAGTACTGGTTGCTAAGTGAGTGCTATGGTGTATAATCATTTCACTTACAGCCTTATGTGAAGAACTATATGATTGCTAATATTCAGTTTTCTACCTTCAAGATTTTTTTCCCTGTGATTAATCTTTCTTGATGTGGCATGTAAGGCTCAAACTTGATGCTGATGTAAATGAATCCTGAAATCATACCTCACTGTCAAAAAGGTAAAATGTTAAGGTGAACTTTTTCACTGTTGCACATGAAGGACCTATCCATTGATTGTAGCTTTACAGAGAACTGATAAATGGATCAGAAAACATCACAAATACAGTCTGTGTTAGAAAAGTGGTAGCAGTGTAAATAAATCAATTTAAAACTACCTAGTTACACCACTTTGAACTCCTAATGTAGACATGTTAAACCAATTTCAGACATGGCTTATACTGGTTTATATTAATTCAATTAATTAAAAATAATGGATTAAGCAAATCCAGTTTAAGCACAATGTAAAGGGTGTTAAGTGTGTCTGTATTCGAGGTTTATACCAGTGTAACTAAATAGGCCTGGATATACTAAAGGACAAGTCTTGTTTGTAGACTAGGCCTTAGGCTAGCATTTTCAGAGGTATTTGGGAAGCAATACAATTTTGCCACTTATCACTATTTTATTGCTAGTCTTGTATTATTTGGTTCTTCTTCTTAAAGCCCCAGCTCCTGGAAGCATTTCATTATGTGAAAATCTCAACTCATTTAAACAAGTAAATTTCCAGCCCTCGTATGTGTGAAGAAAGACTTGATAGTGAGCCTTAAAGTCTCAGAAACCAACTCATATCCTAATTTCTTTTTAAAAGCTCAATATTTTAAGATAATCTCAGGACTTTGGGGTGGCTGTTTTGTAATTTTTGAACATTTGGAATCCTTTGAAAATCCCATCCACTTTGTAGGTCAAATTATTACTCTATCAGCACAGGAACAAAAACCTTGGATTTGATTATCCACTCCTTTCACATTTTATATACTTGTGAAAAATTAGTGTGAAGAAGTGTACGCTGGAGGAATTTGGCACCAAAAAATTTAAAAATTTGCACCCCAAAATTAAAATTCTATGCATAATATTTTAAAATTCTGCAAAATTCCCTCTCTCTCTCTTTTTTACATGCATGACTGCCAAGTTCCTCCCCCTACTCTCCACCATGGTGATTTACATCTCTACCACTTGCTCTGCATGCCCAAACTAACTACTTGAACTGCCAGGGAGGAAGCCAGAGAAGATTGTTCTTGCAACTTGCTTTTGCGTTGCCATCACAAGTCTCTTTCTGCTGGGAAGCAAATAAATCTACAGGGACCTTGAATTCTGTGTATGCACATGATGCTGAATTCTGCCAGGAGCAAAACTGCTGCCACTGGCATGAGCAAAGAATTCAGAGTTAGTAGCATTTTCATCCCAGTTTGCATAAGTATATGCGCCTTCTCAAGGGGTAAAGACAGCAGAAAATCAGACTTCTTGTTTCTAAAAAGGTTTTCAGTAACTTTTGAAGATGTAATTATTGAAAGTCTATGGAAGAACTGTCCCTTAACTAGTGGGAAATAAGAGTTGCCATCAAATCTCCTCTTCTCCAAAAGGAATATGAAATTTGTTTTCAGGACACATCAGTACTTTTTAAAAAATATTCATTAAAGAATTGCAATTTACAAGAAGTCCATTTGGAAAAAGTTTTTTTTTTTTTAAATAGTCACTAAATGAAAGAAAAACTGTGTGAATGTATAACTTGCCACTTTTCTTCAGAAACCATAATTTAAAATTTCTCATTCACATCATCATCAAAAGGAAACTCCCATCAATTTGTACTTACAATGGTTTAAAGCAGAAAAAATATAATTCAAAGTGGGTACTTTCAGAATCTATAAAAGATTTCAATGATGAATTCTAAAACCTGGAGGGCTGACTGAATAGGTAAATAAATCATGATTTTGCTATAGAGCTGATTGTTTGTTGAGGCTGTGACTCTCCATAAACCTTGACAATATAAGTGTTTTTAAGAAAAACAAAAAAAAACCCCTCTATCATAATAAAAAGAGCCCTAACCAATTTAAAGTTATGTTTATCTGAAGAAAATAACCCCTTTTATAGAAACAAAATAATTAAATTATGCAACCAAACCTATGTGAATCATTCCTAACTTTAAAAAAATTACATGTGACCTGAAAATTTACCATTGGCTTATCCCAGGAATGGGCAATAATTTTTAATGGGGGGCCACTCCAAGATTTTGGCAAGTGGTCAAGGGCTGCACTTCGGAAGAGGGGGCGCAGGGTCTGGGATGGCAGGTGGGGTGTAGTAGGGAGTTTGGCTAAAAGAGGGGGTTATGATCTTGGTCAGGCGCTTGGGGTGCTGGGTCCAGGCGGGGTTATGGGGTGCAGGAGAGGATTCTGGCCTGTAGGAGCGGTGTCAGAGGAGTATAGGAGGGGGTTGTGACCTAGGAGAAGGAGGGAAAGGGGGTGCAGAGGGTTTAGGTGCTAATGTGGGGCAGGAGAATGGGGTGCAGGGTCAGGGAGGGGTATGTGTGCAGGAAAGGATTCTGGGCAGGGGGAGGGATGGATGAGGGAGTGCACAGTCTAGGAGGGAGTTGTGACTTGGAGGGTTTCGGCAGTAGCCTGGAGCAGGTAGTTGGGGAGAAAGAGAGGGGGGCAGAGGCAGGCTCTGGCTGGGAGGCACTTACCTAGGTGGCTCCTAGGCAGCAGCTCTGCAGGAACCCTGCCTGTGTGCTGGGCGGGCTGTTCCACATGGCTCTGCTTCAGCACAGGGAGCGGGGAGAGAGGAGGTGTCATTCGCTACCCCTGCCTTCAGCAAAATTCTCTCATCTCCTATTGGCCAGAAACTGGCCAATAGGAACTTGGGGATTTTGCTGGGGGTGGGGACACCACACAAAGCTTTCTCCTCCTTTCCCAGTTTGCAGAGCAATTAGTAAGGGTGCTGGCAAGGTGGCTGCAGGCCAGATCTGGCCCGCAAGCCACCTCTTGTCCACCCCTTGTTTATCCCTTTTTAAAGTTACATTAATTTAGTAATATATACTTGTGCATTCCCGTTACACTGATAAATGAGAAATAATTTTCCTTATAATATGCTTTCTAATATAAGGTAAAATATAAAAAGTATTTCATTGCACAGTGAATGTGTATTATATAAAGGTTTTAGCACAGAATCCAATATGTATTGTAAATCTATACATAATTACACGTGTAAGTCGTGTATGGATGTTTCATTTCCACACATTAAATATTTCCACATATGTACATTTCCAAGAAGGGGGAATTCCCCTTATCTTTGAGATTCTACTCAACTTATATTTATTCAGCTATCTATTTTTAAACAAGACTGGCAGCTTCCCCTCACTTTGAGCTGGAAACTTGCAAGGTGGTGAGCATCCTTAACTCATATGGGTTGACAATGAATAGCACCCTGCAGGATCAAGCCCATTCAGGCTTTGTATATATATTTGAGTTTATACCACAGCACTGAAAAACCAAATACATCAATACATGGTGACCCAGATGGAGTTATGCCAGTTGGCCCCATCTGAGAAACTGGACAAATATAATTACTAACACTGCAAATAATATGAGCAATTTAAACTAACACCAACTTTTATTCACACACCTTTAATGTGTCAAAAATGTTTTATGAAATGGTTTACAATATGCTACATTTTAATTTGTTAAGCATGATCTTGTATGACTAGAAAGTATGATCATTTTTCATTCACAAAACTAAACAATGAATTACACTTCCCAGTCATATATTGTCAGTATATGTTAAATATTAATGCATACACAAACCCATATTCACATCCACACAGTCCATATGGTGACAGATACTGATTTAATGAAATATACATATGTAAGAACAAAATCAGCCTTCCTTTACACCAATGTAACTCCTTGGACTTTAGTGAAGTTGCAAGAGTGCAATCAAATGAAGAACGTGATTCATGGGGCATGGGGGACTTAGGCATGCCCATGCGTACACAAGCTTTATGGCCAACTTTTTCACATGTGGGTGACTAAAGCTAATCACTTAAATAAAAACAACTTGATATTCAGAGATGCGCCGCACCCACAAATATGTACACAGATTTTCATATCAAGCCACAAACACAGATATACAAATAAAACACAATGTAAACCCGCAGCAAAAATGTGAACTAATGAAATTTCAGTAATTTACAAGATGACTTTTTCTTAAAAAAATCATGTCAATAAAAACAAACACGTGTCCTATGAAAACTGAAAGGAATTGAAAAATATGAGCATGACTTCATAACATTTCTTTTCATGCCCCATACCTATCCCAAACCCTGCACTATTTCTATATTTAATAATCCTATTTAAATTTTGCCAGAAATCATTACTTGCAACTAATGTAAATTAGATGGATTATTTTCCCAGTTTTGAAAAAGATCCCAGAAATGCACAACATTTAGTTATTTCTCTACTTTGTTCTTTTGTAGTCTAAAATGAAATCCTTCTGACTCATATAAACCATTATTACAAAGAAATGTTTAAAAAATGTAAAAAAGGAATGAGGGAGTAGTAATGGTAACATACAGTACCATGAGCTGCTTTGGCCTCCCAGTCAGTGGTGTACAGTTAACAGATCACTCCTGGCCTTCAGCAGACAGAAAGGGAGGGGGGTAGGAAAGGCGGGGGGGGGGGAGTTCTGGGAGCAGAGTAGTGAGGAGGGAGGGGGAGAGGAGGGAAGAGGAGATCTGGCAGTTTAAACAAGAAGGCAACTCCGCTCCTTTCTGGCGCATTTCATTCCCCTCTCTCCCAACCTCTTTGCGTGTGTCTTGTCATATTTTCTTCAGCTGTTAATTGTCTGGACTGAGAGATTTTAAAAAGCCACAGTTTAGGAAAAGCAAAACTCTTCTTAGCGGCTATCACAGCAAGTCAGCTTCACACTGCTGGGTAAAATTTTCCAAGGGAAGTGTTCTTCTGATAGTTCCTGACTCTCTAAGTCACCCTCCCTCCCCCTTTCCCCACCACACACTCTCCCCTTGAGGCCTGAATGCACTTGTGGCAATAAAACATTCATGCGACTTGGAATTTTAACACAATGCCATTTCCCTAGTTTAACCTGAAAGGAATGCACTAGTCACAACAGACTACATCATCCTGCCATTAAGTCCTGCCAAGGAACCGCTTTTTTGGCTGTGCGAGGCCAGCTCTGACGGGAAAGGAGTACACAGACCCACACACAGAGCAGAGGGGCCACCTCTGCTTCCTCAACCTTATCCAGCAACACCCTGCTCTTAACCATGACCCCTGACCCATTTCTGCAGTGTGATGCATTTGCCCCTTCAGAACTTCTGCAAAGTCACAACACTGAGCAAGCAACTCCAGCATTTCACTCATCTGCTCTGCTGTTTCAACAGGCACTTGGTCAATTGCCAGAGAGCATGGGGGTTTGTCTTTTTTTACCATATTATTAATTATTATTATTATTACTATTGAAAATTCTTTGTGTTTTAGTCTAAACATCCTTCCCTCCCCCCTTTTTTTAACTTTTTAAGAATGAACTTTTCATTTGCCAGTGGTAATCAGGCTATGATTTTTCTAATAAAACAGTTTGCTTAAAGGACTAGTTACCAAAGCTGCCAGTACTATGGCAATCTGATGGCATTTTATTTATTCTATAATAAAACAAGCATTTCCTTGACAATTATCAGGACTGCTGATGTGAAGAGGAAAGTACTAAGTATCGTGTCTGCCCTCCTTTACCCTTTTGTGTATTGTGACAGTATTATTCCAACACAAATAGGAAGCGCAGTGCCACACTACCATGGCATAAATATAATTTACCTGTCATTTTGATTTCTGAGGCTATAAACATGGATTATCTATATCCTGAATTTTCTTCCCCTCTCATCTGAATGACAGACAGGACAGCCAATCTTTTGTAGTTCTTTGCTTTGATTCCACCCACTTCTTCACTGCCTGCTATAATTCTTCCATACTTGAATTATCCTATTTTTACTTTAAGCTGTTTATAAGACACTAAAAAACAGGCAAGGAAACATTCCCAACACACTGGTAAACATAACCATCAATATTTTTGAACCTACCCTAAAAAAGGGAAACTCAGCCCCTTTGTCCTCATATCCCTGCTCAGAACCTCAGAGGTTCAGCATTTTGGACTAAGAGGGAGTGAACCTCGTAGCCCAAAGCGTTGAAGGTCCAACTTGGGCCCAGTCCCACTAGGCTTCAGTGTCCAATCTGCAACTTCCAACACAGTCTTTACAGCTATTTTTACAGCACTAGTGTGGAGCCTCACTAGCCCACGTCTGTCAGCCCTGGCTGGGAAGCTCATCCCTGTTCAGTCCAAAATGCTATGTAGACATACCTCAAGTGGCTAGTTATAGACCAGTGTCTACAGAAATCAAATGAGGAGGTAAAAACATCCTTTGTTCCATAGAAATAGATACTGATTGTGACTCCGGATTTGCACTCCTTTATGAATAAACTTATTATTTATATACCACCATGTGTGTTCACTGATTTACAGATGGACATTGGGGGATTGGTCCACTGCACCCAAGGAGTTTACAATCTGAATTAAATTTTAATACAAGAGGAAGGAGGAAAAGGTTGCCCATCGAAACATTGGGATATACACTTATTTTTACATAAGAAAAGAACAAGATGCCTAATTTATTAAAATTTGGGACTACAGTCAGAGTCAGATACTTAATTACCTAGTATGTAGGAGACTAAAGATTCAAGGTACAAAGGCACAGCATGTTCAGGAATGACTAGGTTTGTTTACAAGGACTAAGGCCTAGTCTATACTACTGGGATAAGTTGACCTAAGTTCCAGGAGGCCAACAGACTTGCCAGGCTCCTGGGCAAGGGGAGTAGGCTAGCTCCACATACCCAAAAGGGGCATGGAATTGGGTGGAAAGGGTGGAGCAAGAGGCTAGTCTCCCCCATCACCCAGAGCACACTTCCTGGGACTCCTGTGGCAATTTAAAGACCCTATTGTAATCATCAGGAAAATTGTCCCCTGTACCTTTCAAGTTACACTACTCCAGCTATGTGAATACTGTAGCTGGATAGCTTAGGTCGACTCACTATGGTGTCTACACTGTGCTGCGTAGATGACAGACACTCTCCTGTTGACTTACCTTATTACTCTCATTCCGATAGAGCATTGGAGTCCACCAGAGAATGCTCTGCAGTCGATTTAGGTCTTCACTAGACCCATTAAATTAACCCTCACTGAATCAATCACAGAAGCATCGGTAGAACTGTTTTCCCTAGTATCTTGCTATTTATTCAACAAGACTCACTTGTCCACTATCAAAAAAAAAAAACAACAAATGGTCTGGCTGCCAGACCATTTGCTGTTTTTTCTGTAACACTAACTTGGCTATCCCCTGAAGCTCCTTGTCCACTATCAGTTTGAGCAAATATATGTATAGGATGATCTACTCCAGGTCACTTAGGCAAAGATCTCAGCTTGTCTGGGCAGTATGTATTTTCAGGAAATTCTAATTTAGTTCTAATACTTCATTTCCTAGAGCAACATGCAACCTAGGAATGTTGGAACTTCCATAATGAATTGGACAGTGGTCAGGACCACATACTTTAGAGAAAGATGTAAGAAACCTAGAATGGAACAATTATGAAATAACCTGCACAGAGGAAGGTTCTCCGAAACCCTAATCCATTACAGGTTGGCTTATGCCCTGAAGCATTAGGATCTGAAGTGACCATATGTCCTGTATGAATCAAGATAGTCACATTTGTTCATATGACTTCCCAACATCCCAGGAACTTCTTTCAGATTGCCTGCAATGTTCTGGCATTTGATTTCAGTTGACATTACTGATTTTATTTGGGGGAATTTTTTCTCATAAGTACCAAAAATTGTTTAGGGATTACTGGTAAACTAAGTAAAATTTGTTTTGTGTTTATCAAGAATAAAATGTCCTGTACTGTAAGTATTCAAAGCAATGAGCAGTGTTTGGAGTGAAAAGAAAAATCAAATGAATGTAGACGTTATCAAAGCTGTTCTGTTACTAGTGGCAAATGTTAGTGATACTCATTCAGTATTTCTTAATAGATTCCCACATAGTTTTATAGATCCCAGGGCCAGAAGGGAGCCATATTATTATATATCACTGGTGGAAGTCATATATATCTATGTAGCCCTAGAATTATCTTATGTGGAAGTTCTATACGAGAATTAACATCTCGGTGGTGCATCTGATGCCTCCTCTTGAACAATAAGATCTGTTCAGGTTTTGGAGACCATTAGAGGCTGGTGCCAGGGGAGACACCTGCATAGCTTTGAGGAGGCTGCAAGTGAGGGAATTCAAATCTTTGATGGAAGTTTTTGGCTCCTCCTTCAAGTTCTTGTATCTCTTGGGAAGAATCTGAGATGACTGTCATCCTCTAAGAGTTCAGAGGGCAGGGCTACACAGTCTTTTGGATACAGAGTTAGATATCAAGATAGTGTAATCCTCCTCCCTCAGGCAATCTAGAATGGATTTAATATTAGGCTGCCAGGAACTAGATATTGGGGGAAGGGGGTACATTATCACCATCTACCTCATATGACTCACATATCACATCACAGCACTTCCCATGCAGGTGCTGAGAGTTACTGGAAATACTAGCATGTTCATTCAAAAGCATTGCTGGCAGGAAGAAACCTGCCTTTCTTTTTCTGTATGCCTTAATACAGATGGCTGCCCAGGCTGAGTCAAGAAAGTTAGGATCAAAGATAGTAAGAAGCTACTATATTTGATGCAACTTGTCTAACATTTACGGTGTTGCTCCGTTTCTATCAACCATCTTTTGTCACCCAAACACATGGGTGCAAGTAGTGTGTACTGGAAAAGAGCCTACCTAAATCAAGGACTCCAGCATCTGGAGTCTGGTAGCCTGCAGCCTATTCTTCATTCTTATTCCCAGATATGCACTCTGGTAAGAAATGGAAAATTCTCCTTTCAAGCTATTTCAGTCTTTGTAGGACAAGGAACTAGTTCAACACTGTTTTAAAGAAGTGGGGCACAGCGTTTGGGTCACTACATGACCTTTTTTGAGGATGATTTCTATAAGAAACAGAAGGACTGCTAGCTGCTGTGTGATTTCTTCATGTAAAAAAAATGAAAAGGGGAAGAGGGACAATGCAAAGACTACAGAAATCTCTGCACGAGGAACATCAATATGGTTTCTTCTTATTGAGTAATCATTAGTTACAAATTGGTCTAGACATTTTTGCTTGTGTTGAGATCCCACTATGCTTCTGGCATCTTTGGCAAACAGTAAGATAGCAAAGCACCATGGCATTATACTATTTTAAACTTTGTTCTTAAAGAAAGGAACATTTTCATTGCGGATCACTAACTGATGTAATATATGAAACATTAAATAAAGTAGCATCATGATCTCTTGGGTCAAAAACCAGACTAGTCTTTATATCAATTTTAGGTTCCATTCCTTGTTTTGCCACTGGTGAACAGTGGTGACTTTGGAAAAATCATGTAACATTCCTGTGCCTCAGTTTCCTCAACTACAAAACTGGAATACTTACCTTTTTCATAGCTACTCTAATGTGCCTTGAGATCCTTTGAAAAAAGGTGTTACAAAAGGGCTGTATGTGTATGCACACAATTGATGACATATATACACAGGAACACCCAATCAATTATGCATGCATGCTTCCAGTATGAGTCAGACCTACTTCTATCATACTGCCCACAAAAAGTGAGTTTGGTAAGAAAAAAGTAAATAAATGTCTTTATTTTTAAAAAAATTATACATGTTTAATACAACTAAAAAGGCATATAATCTGATGTACACTTGTTTGAGGAGTAACTGCATAATTTTATCTCTATATTTCCTCCCTGTTTGCTTGGCCCCTTGTTGTGGCTTTGTAAGCACTAGAGGGCTTGTTGTTTATTGTGAAGTGCCTAGCACACTTTTGGAAGCTACAAAGTAACATTAAAAAATCCCACAATCATAATAAGCAAGAGTGCCTGATATCACATTTGGAACCTACTTGATCAGGAATTTTAGTTTAGTTTACTATTTTACTGTCTGTCTGAAGCACATTTTTCTTCATTAGCTGTCTCTCCTCCTTCACCCTTCTCAAGACAGTCGTCCTCCTCTGAACAAGGTAAAGTAGCTTTTTTCCAAATCTGCCCCTAACCATGTCTCAGAAAGCATCAGGTGGATTGAGGACACTCATGCAGGTCTCACTTCCTCAGGTCCCCCAAACCAAATGTATCACCTGAATGATTAAACTAGTCTCCAATGGCCTTGCTGTCTCTTTAGCAAGAGACCTAAAAAAGAGTCACCGTGGCTTAACCACCATGTAAAAGAAGCAGTGAGGGACAAAAAGGCATCTTTTAAGAAGTGGAAGTCCAATCCTAGTGAGATAAATAGAAAGGAACATAAACACTGTCAAATCAAGTGTAAAAATGTAATAAGAAAAGCAAAAAAAGATTTTGAGGAACAGCTAGCCAAAAACTCAAAAAGAAATAACAAAATGTTTTTTAAGTACATTAGAAGCAGGAAGCCTGCTAAAAAACCTGTGGGTCCCCTAGACGATCGAACTATAAAAGGCGCAATCAAGGACGATAAAGCCATTGCGGAGAAACTAAATGATTTCTTTGCTTCAGTCTTCACGGCTGAGGACGTTGGGGAGATTCCCAAATCTGCACCGTCCTTTGTGGGTAATGAATCTGAGGAACTGTCCCGGATTGAAGTGTCATTAGAGGAGGTTTTGGAACAAATAGAAAAACTTAATGTTAACAAATCTCCGGGACCGGATGGCATTCATCCAAGGGTTCTAAAAGAACTCAAATGGGAAATTGCTGAACTATTATCTGTGGTTTGTAACCTATCCCTTAAATCGGCTTCCGTACCTAATGACTGGAAGGTAGCCAACGTGACACCAATATTTAAAAAGGGCTCTAGAGGCGATCCGGGCAATTACAGACCGGTAAGTCTAACTTCAGTACCGGGCAAATTAGTCGAAACAATAGTAAAGAATAAAATTGTGAAGCATGTAGAAGAACATAATTTGTTGGACAAAAGTCAACATGGGTTTTGTAAAGGGAAATCCTGTCTTACTAATCTATTAGAGTTCTTTGAAGGGGTTAACAAACATGCGGACAAGGGGGATCCAGTAGATATAGTATACTTAGATTTCCAGAAAGCCTTTGACAAGGTCCCTCACCAAAGGCTCTTGTGTAAATTACATGGCCATGGGATAAGAGGGAAGGTCCTTTCTTGGATTGAGAACTGGTTAAAAGACAGGAAACAAAGGGTAGGAATAAATGGTAAATTTTCAGAGTGGAGAGGGGTAACTAGTGGTGTCCCCCAAGGGTCAGTCCTAGGACCAATCCTGTTCAACTTATTCATAAATGATCTGGAGAAAGGGGTAAGCAGTGAGGTGGTAAAGTTTGCGGATGATACCAAACTGTTTAGGATAGTCAAGACAGAAGCAGACTGTAAGGGACTCCAAGAAGATCTCACCAAACTGAGTGATTGGGCAACAAAATGGCAAATGAAATTTAATGTGGATAAGTGTAAAGTAATGCACATTGGGAAAAATAACCCCAACTATACGTACAGTATGATGGGGGCTAATTTGGCTACGACAAATCAGGAAAGAGATCTTGGAGTTATCGTGGACAGTTCTCTGAAAACTTCCACACAGTGTGCAGCGGCGGTCAAAAAGGCAAATAGGATGCTAGGTATTATTAAGAAAGGGATAGAAAATAAGACCCGGAATATCTTACTGCCCCTGTATAAAACTATGGTACGCCCACATCTTGAATACTGTGTACAGATGTGGTCTCCTCACCTCAAAAAAGATATTTTGGCCTTGGAAAGGGTTCAGAAAAGGGCAACTAAATTGATTAGGGGTTTGGAACGGGTCCCATATGAGGAGAGGTTAAAGCGACTGGGACTTTTCAGTTTAGAAAAGAGGAGACTGAGGGGGGATATGATAGAGGTGTATAAAATCATGAGTGGTATGGAGAGGGCCGATAAAGAAAAGTTATTTATTAGTTCCCTAAATAGAAGAACTAGAGGACACCAAATGAAATTAATGGGTAGCAGGTTTAAAACTAATAAAAGAAAGTTCTTCTTCACACAGCGTGTAGTCAGCATGTGGAACTCCTTGCCAGAGGAGGCTGTGAAGGCTAGGACTATAACAGAGTTTAAAGAGAAGCTAGATAATTTCATGGAGGTTAGGTCCATAAAAGGCTATTAGCCAGGGGATAAAATGGTGTCCTTGGCCTCTGTTTGACAGAGGCTGGAGAGGGATGGCAGGAGACAAAGCGCTTGATCATTGTCTTCGGTCCACCCCCTCTGGGGCACCTGGTGCTGGCCACTGTCGGCAGACAGGATACTGGGCTAGATGGACCTTTGGTCTGACCCGGTACGGCCGTTCTTATGTTCTTATGTTCTTATGGCCTAAGGCACCTCTGTTTGTCTAACACAAAAGAAATACATATATCTACATACATGGCATATCAGATGCACCTCAGCACAGCATCTCATGTTTATGTAATATGTACACAGCAGGGCACATGTGTTTTGTCCTTCTCTGCATGCTGCACAGCAATGCTGCTGCTGCTCTCTGAACAAGGTAACCTGTCCCTGTAAAAACATGACTTGCCTCCCTCTCGTTGGTGGTCTCAGTTAGCTTCTTAAACTCCAATTCAAAGACAAGTTGTTTAATCCCTCCACCACTACAGGTCTACACTAACTTGACAAGTACTATCTACCAAAAATATCTCCAATGAATCAAGATTGTCTGTCTAGCCAGCAAAATACACAACTCAATCTTCATTGGGTTAGATTTATATGGTAAGTACTTCAGGGCAGAGACTGTGTCTTCTTTTAAGACTGTACAGTGCTGTGAACATGATAAATAATAAAAAGCTAAAGTCTAGCCATAGAAAACTAAACATTGCATATCCCCTGGAAAGATAACAAGGAGCCTGACTCTACCCTCTTACTCAGCCAAGTATCTTACTGCTATTAGCAAGGGGATAGGAATGGTGTCCCTGGCCTCTATTTGTCAGAGGCTGGAGACGGATGGCACAAGACAAATCGCTTAATCATTGTCTTCGGTCCACCGCCTCCAGGGCACCTGGTGCTGGCCACTGTCGGCAGACAGGCTACTGGGCTAGATGGACCTTTGGTCTGACCCAGTACAGCCATTCTTATATTCTTATGTTCAAAAAGTAGGATTTCTTGAATAAGAATGGCTCCCAAAATCAGCACTAAATACTATATTGTTATTAGGAAACTGTAATGAATATCCATAGTTATGATGGTAAGCCAGTATATTTAAGTTTCACTGAATTTTCATACTCATTCCAATTCTTATGTGATGCATGAGTTCATTAGTTTATTTCTATATTGAAGAAAACCCACAGAAACCAAAAAAAAAGGACCTCATTTGAAATAAATGTGATATTAGGAATGGCAAAGAGGTGCATTCTTGCTGAGTATTTCTATGTTTTCTATTTCTAAATACTTGTCTCAGGCAATTTTTCTTCAATATTAAAATATCACAAGTAAACATTGGTAACAGAAAAACAATGTTCACAATAGTGCATGATTAATGAATGAGGAGTATATAGGGCCTCAATGCTACTTTACAAGACAGTCCCTTTGTAAGCTCCAGAAACTTTGCAAGTTACTTTTTATACCATTTTATTGTGGTTTAAAACAAATTGTAACGTTAATTTCATGTGCATAAACTTCATTACTTCAATACTCTTATTAGTACCATAATTTAATCAATTAGGGCACAGCTACAAATCTATCAGGTTCCACTGTGAGAATATAAAGTATGAAATCACAGTGAAAACATTAAAAGAGACAGAAAGAGAACTGGTGGAGGAGAAGATTAAATTTTAAAAAGTCACGTCACATTATCAGCTTCCAATTGAAATAAAAACTCCATTGCTAACAAATAAATAGCAAATACTATGGCACAAGCACAAACTATTCTTGGATTCTTTAATGATGGAAGTACGGGAGACTAACATTCAGATCTAAGACATGCAATTTAATATAGCACTTTAACATCTTTCTTGAGGTGATGAATATTCCTTCTTTTTCTTCTTTCTTTTCCCTTTCACTCAGCTGTTGTACAGAAGACTTCAGCACATTGCAAATGAAGTAAAATAACAATGTATAAACTTCACAGAGATCATGGATGGTAAACTTAGCCATCCATCCTTGCTACCCACCCGTATTGCATCCAACACCACCACATACATGTGCACATATTTTGGGCCTATGTAAAAAGAGAAATGTTTTAATTTACTTAAAGCAGGAAGGAACATTTGGTGAGTGTATTACCTGGATTAGCTAAAATAACAGAGGGGAAAAGCTGGGGTAAGCAGGCTGAAGCCCTGTGTGTGGCCAAGGCAGCAGGAAGCAAGGCAGAGCAAGAGAGAATGAACCCCACAACACAACAGTGGAACAGGCAGCTGGCCTGAGATGCTAATTCAGCGCTTTAACAAATCAATGCCACTTGAAAAGTACAATGCGAGCCCTCACTGGGTAGATGTCAGGGGACTGAGAAAATGCATTCTCAAGTATTTCACATTAAGAGGGAATAATGTGTTAATTTATAACTCTTCACCCTATACACTTGGATTATCCATCTGTGTCAGTGATTTGACTTCTTAAATTTATCAAAAACATGCGCAAAGGGAGGCATCTTCTGCTTAAGCATTGGGAAATGGAGCTTCAGAAAGAGCCTGTCCTGTTTGGGTGCTCTTATTTTTACTTTTTTTTTTTTTTAAACCCTTTTTCCAGCAGTGGGAGCAGCAAAGAAGGCCTTGTCTTGGCGGTGGCTGATTGCATTAGTTACCATCCGTCAAAAGTGACACCGCAGAGGAGGAAAAACTTGCATCAGCAGCCAGAGATGCCATCATCAGAATTTACTTTAAGGAAACTTAGCAAAGTCCCTCAGCACACCTAGCAGAAGGGAAGCTGCTGAGGTCTACACTGTAATTAAAATGCCATTGTCAATGCTGGATGAGTTCTACAGATACTGCTTTTCGAAACAGGAACAAAAGGGGGAAAGAGAGCTTATTTTCTTCGTAAGATAGTGTGGCATGTAAGGAGAGTTTATATTCTACTTCTCTCACGGACAAGATAAAATAAGAAACTATTATGGACACAAAAACACCAATCCAATTCATGGTCAGATGCTTGGAATTGTTTCCTAATTTTTTTTAAACTGAAGCTTGTTGTCCTTAATCATACATATAGTATTGCTGATTTTTTTCTTTTTAAAAATGCAAAAACAAAACTGAAATGTAAATCAGAAAGCACTAATCGAACCCTATATTACTTTTTCCCCTAGAAAACATGTTTGGTTTAAGACTTAAGTGGTCTTTCCCACCCTCTCATCTCACCTTTTTTGTGCAGATGAAATGTATCTGAGTGACTAAAGGAGAGAATGGGGTTCTCTGTGGGCCCACAAAAAGTGTTCACTGCCTGCAAAAACTTCACACTATGTGTCTCAATCCCAATGCAGATCAGGACCAGATCTAGGGGTTCTTGGGAAATATTTTCAACTGGAAACAGTAATTTTGAAGTCGTATTTATTACTGTGCTACTATGTTTGCTGTCCAGCTTCAACGTGTACTGTTGATGGTGTTTATTTTGTTTTTACGACCAACAGAAAGGGAAATCTAATCACACATATATTCTTAGAAAACACACATTGGATGCTAGGTGTTTAAATGAAATTAAAAGGGTGTTGACAACTTTCTGATTTGCCAGTCACTATGCTGGTATCACACAGTAATGCCTACTTAATTGTGAGATATTTATTTATTGCCAATTATACAACTGCAACAGCAACAGACACTCTCTTATTTTCGGAACATTCATATGTAAATAATATGCTGATGAATGGAAATGAGAAGCTATAGATGTAAGTATCCACATCTAGGAAAAGTAAATGCTCTGTCACTTCTTAGATAAACAGAAGTCTTCTGTCTATATGGTGGGCAGATACAACATATAATGAAAGAAGCCAGACTTTCTGTGGGCTTCTAATGGCTAAGAAATTAACCTGGAGAAATACACAAAATAGAATATAAATTATTTTCCATGGAGTGTATTTCATTTCCCTGCTGATCCTCTTCCCCCGATACAAAAATAAAAAACACTCCCCCCCCCCCCCCGCCCCACTCCTTTACTATTTGTATTTCCCTAGACACTCTTAATGGACCAAATCTAGAAATGCTAAGCACTTCCAGTTTCCATTGGTTTATTTCTTTCAAAACAGATAACAACATAGGAATATTTCTTATTCCCAGTAGTATCCTAACTTTCCTCTCACACAATGCAACATTATTGAGGCTAGAACATGACTAGTGATTCTTAAAACACTAAAGATTCCTGAAGTGTGGGGGGTGAATGTTTGTTTCTTTTTATCATTAATTATAACCCAGAAAAGTACATTTATGCCGTGATTGCCAGGAGATTCCTGTTCTAGTCTCTTGCATAAATTTCTGTTTCTGTCTGGCATATCCAGGTTTCTCCCTAATATAAGATATATATTCTTATCATTATAGTACAGTTAATCCCTTTGCCTTACCCCCCTCTTGGACTCACCTAAGGGGTTAAAAGACTAGAGTACATTTGTGACTTGTCAGTGACATATAATACCCAGGTCCTTCATGCAATCAACTTTTACTTGACATGTATTTGCTCATCACAGGACCCGCATTACTACTGGGAAAATGAAGAAAAACCTAAATTAACACTTGACATTCAATATGGTCAAGTCCTTAATTGGCTAGGCTTCCTGAGAAAGCAATTTTCTATTCCCCAAACTGTTCGTGTGTCATGTGTGGAGTGCAGCTCTTGGCCATCACTGCTGTCCCTCGCTCACTCTAATGAGAGCAGATGAATTAGTGCTACGTGACACGATTTTAGCAAGGCTCCTTCATTCCTCCCTCCCCCAGTCCTTTTCCTGTACTAGTGACAGCTGTGTGGCAAAGACGAAGAAAAAGACTATGAAACGCTAGTGAAAATAGTTCTGTGAAGACTGAGGATTCAAAAAAATGAATCCAGTGTTTTCTTGATGCTCCTGAAACGTGGTCTTAATTTGTGGGGAGAAGGTGCAACAATATGGAGATAAAGAGAATTAACTGATTTGCATTGATACTTGTCACATTGACTTTTAATATAGTCCTCCATTCCTGCACTGAATTGCATTAGCTAATATTAAAATGGAATTTGCCTGCATTATAAAAGTTAAAAAATGTTTTGAGAGTGGATGAACCAGAAGAATGAACAATGTTTGTATTTATTTCATATGGTTTTTTTTTTTTTAAATATAGAAACCCTTTAAAAAACATGTTATTCTGTGTGAAAAGGAACATGGGCTACAAAATAATGATACTGGATCATGTTTGGAAATACTGGCTATTGGAAGGAGTTTTATTCTGTTTGTTTGGTACTTTGTTTTTTTTAGTGGCTGGAAAATGGTTTTATTCATGGAAATGTTGCTCTTATGTTCAAGTGTTACTATTTGACCACTGATAAGATTTCTCTATGGAGAGATCTACTGAATAAGCACATAGTAATGAGAGAATACAATCTGTATTACTACTAATTCAAGTGATATAAAGGACTGGATATCAAATGATATCAGAGCTAAAACATTTAGAGTTGAGAGCAGCAAAGCAGAATATTTTAAAATTCTTAAATTGATAGACTATCCCAAAAACAAAATTAAAAAGCCTTAAATACTTCATATTAAAACATAATTTTAGTGTTAAAATGCTCAAATTACTAGACATGAACTTGCAAATAGCTATGCTCTGCATTACTCTGTGGTTTTACCCAACTGTATGTGTGTGAGGGAGAAAGTAAATAAAATGCTATACATTATAAATATAAAAGTTAAAAAATTTCTGGTATTGCACAAGGAGTTTAAACATAAATTATTTGGACTATATTAATAGTGTAAAGTGAACTTGCTTCAGGAAGTGTTGCCTTTATCTAAAATTAACACCAAGTAGCCTGGACCCTCTGCAACTCATGTCTATTTGAACCTGGCCTTGTAAAGTTACATGCAAATAATTAAATGAACAAGTGCTAAGAGTCATAAGGCAACATAGTAGGAACATTTTACTTCTGTAAAACACTTTGATAAAATACATTTACAACAAATGGAAAATGAGTAGTCACCTGCTTTTATTGTGGGCATATTTAAATGTATACAATTTTCTGCGGCCATTGTTGTAAATATTGTAATAAAGCAATTTATAATGGCATATTTTAAAGGCTTGGGCTTTTTTTCCTGGCCCCTTTCAAAAATCCTTTTGATATTTAAATATTTTCAAGTTATACAGAAGGAATAGGAGACAGAACTTTGTGGTGAGAAACATTTGGAATGTTCTGTTTCCTAATAGTTGAAAGCAGCTCACATAAATGAATTTATTTAAATACCATCTGTAAACAATAATAACAAGTAAAATTCAAGTCGATTTCTTGTGGTTGTGTTTTGGACTGAAACAAAACTGCACAGAATGGGCACACAATCATTGATCATAGTTGTACCATCAGATTGCTAAGCACTAGAATACTTTTGCAACATACTTAAGTGACCTAGAATTATTAGTGCTTGTTTTGAAACTCTGTTTTTAGATTTAAAACAAAACAACAACAACAAAATCTTTACATATTCAGAAAGTAGCTTAATGTAAATGTATCCAGTTAACAGCTACAGTAGCAGAAAGCATGACTGGGAAACAAAGGGCATTGTGAGCTAATAGCTTTGTGGTGACCTTTGAGATGCTGACTGGTCTGTCAAGCTCCATCTGTGATATTCACTGCATAGTTAAGGCAAGGGTTATTAACTGTCATAGGGCCTGGAGACTGAAGGGTCACTTGATCCTCATACAAAACAGAGCTTTAATTCACTAAACTTGAGAGGCATGAACCTGTGAAGTGCTCAGTACTCATGGTGGAGGGAATTCAGTGTTTTGCAGGATAAAGCCCTAGAATCCTGCTAAATGCAAGCCACACAACATGTTTCTTGGTTTAATATTTTCCCTGCATAAAGGAAATGGGTATCACATCAAGTGTGTCTTCACCTCACCTGCCTACCTTTGCTGTTTACTAAGGAGGCCATCAATAGGATAAAAAATGAGGGAAGACATAGGATTGTTGACAAGTTCCACTTTACACATACTTAAACGGAAAGTTCAACATTTTCCAAAAGTGCTTATATTAGTTCTGGCCAATGTAGGGTTAATGCAGGAAGCCTCTACCTGACTACAGACTTAACTTCAGATTTTAAACACACAGCCCTTGTTCCACTACAGAATCTAATTGGGATAAGAAGTAGAGGTGGCAGAAATAATAGAAATAATGGTTTAGAAGAACTATTCATTGTTAAACTGCTCCTTTACCAAGTGCCTACAGTAAACAAGCCCATTAAGAGTTGCCTTTGGATTAAAGACAAGTATGTAATTTCAAAATGACATGTTTTAACTTGATAGTTTGTTAAGGATGGGCACTCTTTGAAGCTCAAAAAAAGTTAAGTAGTTTGGTGGAACACTAAGCATTAATGCATATGCCCAATGTCACTGTTCCTCCTTCACGAAAAAAAATGTCAGTCCGGAAATATCTGACTCAACAGGTTTATTTAGAATAGAGAGTGAGATTTTTACATGTTTCTCTTTGATGCGATGAGAGCAGCTGCACTGAGTTCTCTCAGTGGTTTGCAAAACTCAAATAAAATGCTCGCTCTGTGTTTTAAAAGGTACTGTGCAAATGTGTGCCACCCACCCAGTCTGGAATAGCTTACATTTCACCATTTTCAGAAAAGGTAAACATAGCTGAGAAGAAAATGATAATGTAAAAACAGCCTGGCATGTGAAATGAGGAAAAAAAACTACAAACTGTCTGGCAAGGCAAAGCACACAAATGTTATTTTGTGAAAATTAATATAATCTAAAATGGTACTCTCCCTCCTACTCTCTTCCCCAACCCTTTCCCAAATTAAAGATATTTTATCTAATTCCTAGAAGAGAAAGTTTCTAAAAGCAGTAAGTCACAGCTGTGTTGACACTAAACTCCTTGTACATGGCATACCAACGTCATACTGACACACTTTACAGATGCTTCGTTACAAGCAGAACCAGTCACTTGGTTTGAAAATACCTTATTAACTGTAAAACAAATTGTTAATCTTTCGTCTTTTCTCCTGTCAAACTCTTTTTTACAGTTTTGGAAATAAACCAACACCTTGGTATGTTTATACTACAGATATCTGTATTTTGATTGGAATTTGACGCTGACCAATGGTTCAACTCAACGATGCCTTAGATAACACCTAGGAGCACCTAGGCAACAGGTCACCCATCATTTTAGCAAGATGTTTTCTCCTTGTGTTCCCACAGAAATCAATAACACAATGACCTTCCATTTAAAATACAACATAATTAATTACCTGCTCTGTTGAAAAATGTTGATATCTGATTTGCCTGGAGAATTTCAATTATGAAAAGAGTAGTTCTCTAAACACACCCTATAACACAACAGACAACACCAGAAACCTAATTCTGCACAATCTAAATGACTTTTTAATAAGAGCTATAAATATTTGCTCTGCAAACTTACTATTGGAAACATTTCTCCCTGGTGGCACATGAACTTTTTGGTTTCAAACTGTTCCTGACATGACATTTTAAGTCTGCTCTGGAATTAAAAGCATAATCTGCAAAAGCCAAGAAGAAGAAAACTTAGCACTTCAATAGCAAAAACAATTATCATGATATCTTTTGAGGAAAGTAATCATACCCCCATTTTACAGATGGAAAAACAGAGGCAATGACATTTAATTCCTTCTGTATGGCTGTCCAATAAGTCAGTGATTTTCTCACACTTGGGTTTCTGTTTTTGTTAAATACTCAAAAATATCCCCACCATCTAAAGCTTTAAGTATACTGTGATTAGAAAGGAGCTAACCAGT
Organism: Pelochelys cantorii; assembly: GCA_032595735.1. Classification (NCBI taxonomy): domain Eukaryota; kingdom Metazoa; phylum Chordata; order Testudines; family Trionychidae; genus Pelochelys; species Pelochelys cantorii. The sequence continues at coordinate 110,151,598 of CM064330.1, forward strand.
AGTCATACTTATTCAACAAATATGGGCAGAGAACATGTTTATGACAGCTCTATAAGAGCCAATAACTAAAGAAGGTATGTATAGTACAATTCAACTACCAGAGCTAAAGCCCTACCAAAAAAATAAATAATAAAAAAACCATGTCAGTATTAAACATGGCTGCAGCTACCATTGTGTGAACAGAGTCTTAAATACATTCCCTGAACTACTTAGAATGATGCATATGTTAGTGATAGATATCATCAGTGGTGGCAGAGAAGAAACACCTTGGTTTCAGTTCTGAACAGGAAATGGATAAAACCTTTTTCTTTCCTTAATAATCAGCCATTTATTTGTGGCCACTGAAATAAATCCATGAGACTTCTGAAACCAATTTCAGTGAAAACAATATCAAGTCCTCCTTATTTTAAAGGTTATCATTTATTACACGAATGTCTAGAGTTCTTAAACCATTATTTTAAAGCATGTCAAACTAGGATAGGGAGAAATTCTATTCAATGGATATTTGCAATGCTTACTACTACTACTATCAAAATTGTATATTGTTATTTATTCATTTTTATTATCTAAATAAATATGCAAGCTAGGATGCTAGTTTGAATTAAGTACAATTACGTTTAAGATTAGTCCATTCATGAACTATTAGTTGGATTTTCTGTAGATTTGTACAGAATCTATATTAGGCTGGTTAATAAGATACATTATGCATGTATTCATTAAAAATTATTTATGAGGAAGCAGTATTATTTAATGTGGAATTTCTGCATAAGAGGGTGAGGGTATGTTGTGAGCTTAAATGAAAGAAGAAAAAAAGGGCTGACAGGATGCATAAAGAGCATGTGAGTGAGATTTAGTCAGGTAACAGTTGTGTGATAAAAATCAAAGATGGGACATACTGGAATATAAGAGAAAAAATTTTGTGCAAGGACAGATGAATCATACACTCACAGCTGGAAGTTCTGTGGATCCTTATTTAGCGAAGCAGCTGCAGCCACTGTTTCGCTACATTCCCACATCAACAACAAAATGGTGCCACAGAAGAGAAAACACGTATCAGGCTACAGCTGGTATCTGCACCCACCTCTCTCCTTGCCTACTTCCCTAATGTAACATTTATTCAGTTTTCTTTACACAGTTGGTGGATGTATAAAAATGCATACGTTAGAGATTGCCTAGAAACAAAACGCCACATCTGAACACACCTGAACTTTGGAAGAGGTAGGGGGCAGTAGAGGAGAACAATTAGGAACAGATCCTGATTTTGCATTTCCATCATTTTTATTCCATATATTATATATAATTTATTCCATATATATATAAATAAAAATTTACACACACAGAGTACAATTTTTAAATTTCTTTGATTATTAAAACTGAAAGCAACCACAGGCAGTATACCTCTTATTGATATATAAAGTTTTTATTTTAAATTACTTCCAATTTGCAGGTAAAATAGTGCATGCATAATGAATAGCAGATATATTTACACATCTGACTTTTGTGTTTAGAACAAAGCAAAGAAAGGGTATAGAAAACTATGTTTTTTCATCTCTAAGAAAGTTTCATGTAAAAGATGCATAAATGCCACTGATAGCTTTTATTTTTCAGGACTTGTTCAAATGTATCTTAGCAAACCACTAGTTAAAGAAAAATGTACTTCCACTGGATTTGAAAATACGTTTCATCACTCAAGTAGTACATGACTAATACATAAATGTACATATGAGAGAGAGGGAGAGAGAATGCTTTCTTCCAAACTGAAAATATTTGGTGAGAGATCATCAGTTGGATAATTTTTTAAATAGCTGAGCAAACATTATAAAATCCAATTATGATACCAAGTTTCTCTTGCTCGTTCATATAACTCAAATTTTTCAAAACTATGATTTTACAGGTAATCATACCAATATTTCATTATTCATATATAAACAAAAATACTTCCAAAGCAAAAGGGAAAAATGACATTGGCTGTGCCTTTACTATATGTGAGAATTTGCCAGAAGTACCAGCAGCAGGAACAATTTTATCTTGTCTGAATAAAGACTATATAAATGGGCAATTCTCCCCCAGTTATAGTAATTCCTTTCATTTGAATGGGAGGGCACTTTGGACAAATTTTCTTTGGGCAAATTTTCTAGTTGGTAAAATGGTACAACTCCAGTGAATTTGTGTGTGTACAAGCAAATCTAGTTGGTAAAATGGTGCAACTCCAGTGAATTTGTGTGTGTGTGAGAGGAGAGAGAGAGAGAGAGAGAGAGAGAGAGAGAGATTTGAGAAATGAATGTTTGACTAGTCACTCCCCTAAGAGATGAGCAAGCTTAATACAGATATTCTTTTAACTAGATCGTCAGGTAGTTTGATGGAACAGGAAGTTCACAAACCACTTTTTGTTGTCACCTTTATTTACAATGCTCTTGCCATACTCCGAGTCTGACCTTTTACTTGTCTCCTTCAGTGTTTAAACTAAGGAGGAACTAATGACACTTGCTCATTTAAAAGAAAGAAATTTCTGATGAAAAACAAAATTAGCAATTTCATTTGCATTTTAATTCCACAAAATTCTGGGGAAAAAAACCCAATGGTACGATTCATATGTAACAAACATTTGGAAGATTTCATTTTGCTTGCAGTGTAAATTCACACTCTGACGCAAACATCTTACATTTATTAACATTTCTAAGCTGCTGATATTTTATCTTGCATCTGCCAAGTACTACTTCTATATCAGGGCTCTTTATGCTGTACTTGATTTTAAAAGCCTGTCTTTTAAAATATCCTTTCAGTGTATTACAGGGGAGGAAGGAGAAGGCTAATTTGTAAGAGAATGAATGTAACAGCATTTCTAGAGTTGTGGGAAATTAATTTTTTTTTTTTGCTGTTTACTACTGTGATGAAAGTGGACACCTTGCAAAGAAGCTTTTGATGTATTATGAAATCCAGCAAAAAGGTTACTTCTATTCTATTTTTATTTTTTTTTACCTAGAAGTGTGTTAAAAATATTTAACGTGTTTTGGGCATCGGCAGAATAGAAGAGGAGTAGATTGAAACAGGAATGTCGACATGGCATAAGACAGAAAGTCAACTATACAATCACATACATTTATTAATACAAAGGGTATTTATTGTGCAGATAAACAACTCTTCACTTATATATTTTCTGGGTTTCTTTTTATTAAAAAATTATACAAATGAAATAAAATCAAATACTGTGGTGATGGGCACAATTTATGGCAAACACACAGACAGATGATAACATGTTGTATTTCAGTAAGAAACCTAAAATCATGTGAAAATTATAACTTTTGACTAGCATGAAGTAATATGAAAATGCCTGAGACCCACAGACTGAAATAATTTTCATAACGATAATCTCATGAATATGCTCAGTCTCTCTTTTTCTGAACTGAACACCAATGTTAAAACACTGATGGTCTGATGGACAAGGAGGAGGAGTCAATTAAAAAGCACTTTAAGGCTCACAAATCACTATGCATTGTTCTTGCAGCATGAATACCTGCATGAAGACAGGGTTTTGGCACCCTGACTCTGCTACTGAAACCAGCTCTCTCCCTGACATTGATGCCCCGCTGCCTGATTTTTGTTGGGAGGTTTTGGGGGAGCTTTTGTTATGATGCGCCTACATACAAAATGCAGCCAATCTGCTATAAAGAATGTTTTTAGTTATCCACCCTTCACAAATTTGTGGCACATTATAAAAGCCCTTAAGTATCAAGGTACTTCTTTATGGAGTTTTGCACAATGGCACATCAAAGATCTATGATTAACTTTTCATCTGTTCTGTTTGGAGAACGTTGTACACTGATAAACATGTTGTCAAAGACTAATATGTTGTATAAATCAGGTATTTAGAGTCGACTATACTTTGTTTAGGCACCAAGGTAAGCTTTACATTCAAAATATATAGTAATTATGGAAAGGGGCTTTAGCACTTGGAGCATTGCAAAAAACTAAGTAAAGCACAGCTTATTTCTGCAAAAGGACTATTAGAATGTTCACAATCTCAAGATGCCCAAATGAACAAGTTCTCATAGTGCTAGTGTGCTTTCTTGGTTTATAGAAACAATAAACCTGGGAGTTATTTCTTTTCTTTACCTGATTCCCTCAAACCCCCCACCTTACCCCAGCCCAACATAATTTCTAATTTAAAAGAAAAACTAATATTAGATAAAGCAACACATAATTTGACATTCTACTAGTTAAATTCTGACAGGGTCAATAAAATAAGGACTTGCAGGAGTCCCAGATGAGGAACACTTTCATGAATGCCCCCATTGTATAAACTCTCCGTATATCCTGCCTGCAAATGACAGTCATATGCCACCAGCTGCAGGAAGCATTCCAGCAATGTCAACTGCTGTAGGGCATTAATGTAGGGTGAAATGGTTGATACATCTTTTTATTTATGCCTGATTAGGACAACAACAGCCACTTTGACTAATTTTTAAGTATTATGTTTTTAAAAGTTTATAATGTTTATTTGGAAATCCAAGAAAAGTTTTGCTAATGGGGCCTCTCGTTTTAATAACAGTTTTATTATATAAAGCCAGCTGAAAGACTGTACGTTTCTTTCCATGTATAGTCTTCATTAATTTGTGATCCCCCTTTCTCTCTCCTCGTCCCATCCTCAACATCGTTCTGATCAAAATGTTTTGAATAAATTGTCTGGACAACAAATAGCCACTTAAACCTCTCTCAGTTACATTGAGACACTCACATCTCCTACTCAAAATACAGTAGGTACCATTTCTGAGGATACCTCTTCCCCATTTCTTCCAATTTCTCAACTATTTTAAAGCTGTCTGTCTTATAAACTAATCTTTTAGAGATTTATTACAGCTGAAAACTACTGTCACTCAGTACATGTACTATCAATTAAGAATTCAGTCTGCACACATGATGTCATGTTTGCATTTTTAATCATTTTTTAAACAAGCGCACCAATAACCAAGTTTTTCATTTGTTGCCTACAAGGTTATGCCAAACATCTTTTTTTAATCAACTCATTATATTTTACCTTCTTCCCTCTATTTATTTTTTCACAAATGAGGTTTGTTTTTTTTGTTTTTTTTTTTTGTTTTTTTACAGACTAACATAAAAAGATAGGCTTTTTATATTAAACAGTAATATTAGCAACACCTTTCTACATCTACATTTCTTTTTCGAAGTGGAGATCAAATTGATCTGCCTTTCAGCACCCTCGTATGATAAGCCAGGGCATCTAATCACACATTTTTATCATGCCTTCACTCACAGGCACACTTCCATTCCAAAACACTGGACTCTCTGCATGTCAGCACCTAAATACTTCTAGAAATGACATTTCCCCTCTCTGCTCTCTTTCCCCCACAGTAATTTAGCGCCAAGATTGCTGTATTATTTCTATTACCTCTAAACAGCAAATTTATATTAAATTTTAAATAAGAGAGTTACAGATAAATAGCAAAAGAGAAGAAAAGAATGGGTGAGATGCATATAAATAGTAATCTATCACAAAGTGATATTTTGCCATCTTCCTTTTACAGAAGCAACATCATTTCAAAAGCTGTCCATCAGAAAACAGCAATAAAACAGCAGCAGAGTCCATAAGGCCTTACACATTGTGTATGCATAGGGTGTTGAATATGATGAAGGGAAAGCAATCTTTCTGTAAAAACCATAACATTTATCTCTGAGTTTTTAATGCAAAAGTAATGAAGAACTCAGAACTTTTTAAAAAGCCAAAATTGATCATCTGGAACACTTAATAGATATATAGTTTTTTTCCAGTGGTGGTCACTAGGCCCTGGTCTACACTAGGACTTTATTTTGAAATAACCCCTTTTGGTGGAATTTATAAGCAGAGCATCCACACTACCAAGCCCATTATTTTGAAATAACCAGCTGCTTATGTAGAAGTCTGTATTCCTCCTTTTGTTGGTGAATAATGCTTATTTTGAAATTGTTATTTCAAAATAGTGTTAGTGTGGACTCTCCAGTATCACTATTTCAAAATAGCTCCTCCCCAGAATAATTCAAACTAATTACTCCCCAGTGCTCTCTGGGTCTTTAAGTCAAGGTACCACGTCCACATTAACGGAGCCTGCATCGGACCAATTTCGAGGCTTTCCCATAGCGGGGACACACTATTTCAATTTTGTAAAACTGGGGGTTGTCAAATTTAGTTATTTCAAAACAAATAAATTTTTAAAATAAATTTCAAAATAAATAATTTCCTAATATAGATATGTCCTAGGAGATCTATAAAAAAATGTAGTGTTTTGAGTCGGCAGGAGTTCCTGCTAGCTTTCCCCCCTCCAATTTTAAGCTATCAACCTTCATGTAACCATTCATTCTACAGTTTCATTTCAAATTTCTGGTTCAAATTCAAAACTTCAAAGGGAAACTGAGTGGAACCAACCAAGTTTGCCTGGCTTCTCGTGGATACCATGTACCACTGAGTTCGCTATGGCTTATATACAAAATTATACATCTGCCAAGGTTCCCTCAAAAACTCCAACCTGAATAGGTTCTTTAACAGTCAGCCTGGCAGAATGTTGGGATTGTAACAAAACAGAGAGCTAGGAGATACTTGGTTTCAGATTTCATTCAGAAAGCATTGCACCTCTACCTCGGATTTTCTTTGGGTTGGTTTTTTGTTTTTTGTTTTGTTTTTTGTCTTTGTCTTGTTTTGGTTTTTTGGTATCTATCCCCACAGCATCTGAAGATTAAACTATACAAATGCTAGGGACAAAGGGATTTTTTTTTTCTTTCTCTACATCTGAAGGGACCTACTTTGTGAACCAACCACAGATTAACTTCATGCAAGTTCTACACACAGTGGGTTTACAGAAGACTAAACTGCTGCCACCAATTATTCTGTTATTAAACTATACAATGCCCTTGTGCATCAATGGTAAGCATACGTTTGAAGAGGGGTGAGGATATGGCCCTTTAGATAGCCTTTTACTCTTATGATTACCCTTCAAATGCTGGATTTATCATCTGGACAAAAAATGATTACATTTTGAATGAGAATGACATATAAAGTCAGAAGTATTCCATTCCACAGGTGTGTGCTCTAGGAAGTATGCTAGAAAGTTGGGAGAGGAAATGCACATATTCTGAATCAATTAATTCACTTTTTTCTCTGCAATTTTGCGAAAGTTGTTAGTCTGTAGTTCAAACAGGTTTAAAATTAATAAATAATTTTCTAGGCAGATTATTTTAGGTTACCCAGAGCTGGTCAAAATTATTGTAAAAAAGCTACAATCCCCACAACACCAGACACAGTGGGCACCATTAAAATTCAGCAACATTTACCACACTATCAAATTCTACTATTAAGGACACATTATACATGAGTAGACAGACACATCACAGCATTTGCCTTTACTGAGGTATCTGTGGCATTCACCATATTTAAATAAGAAACACCTCAAATGTCACAGTCAATTTGCCTATGGGCGATAATGGTAAATTTCACTGTTAATGACAGCCACTACATGCATTTCCTCACTTCCCATCCAGCTTTCCTTAACTAACATTCATTTTACAAGAAAACCTTACTGTCCTCTGCATTCTTTTATGAACACAGAATCTTGTCAACAATAATATCATTTTCCTTTCACAAATCCAGTGCTCTGAAAGTCACAAATGACATCCTTTCCTCCCTTTCCACAAGTATACGATTGGGCAACAGTGGTAGAGGATGGGAAGGCAGACACGTTTCAATAGAATTAGAATGGCATCAGCAGTATGATGATTTTGCTGGCAACAAAGTAACCAGATAAACCAAGCAGTTCATAGATGCCCCACCCTCTGATGGACATTGCCTCTCTGTGGAACAATGTTATGTGACACACTCTAAAACTCACAGACCAGGGGCATGACTATTATTTAGGTCAGAATGCCATCCAGGTGAGGATCCCATCCTGTTCCTTACAAAAACAGTAAACAAAACAAAATAAAGGTTCATATTTAAGAAACCTTCTTAAAAAAAATCCCTCACTGTACATATCTTATTTGCGTTTTAAAAACACTTCAAACATGGTTAACAAATACGTTGGATTTTGGAATGACGGCTTTTTGAATTATAGCTCAACAGGGTTATAGTGATTCTCTTTCTAAGGAGAAAGATCAAGGGAATGTAACAATGGAATTCTCCCTTCCTTTTTCTGCCTGTCTGTTTCAGCCTTCTTTTTCTTGAGGCCATGTGATTCACCACCTCCTATATATAGTTGGAGCCCCAAGTTTGGAATTTTTCCTAAACTACAAAAGAGCCATTAAGACCATAAGAAAAAAATTTTCTACAAATGCAACAAGCACTACTGTTTGAGAAAACAACTGCAAAAAGAAAGTGACACATAACATTCATGCAGAGTGTATTATTTCTAGTAAAATAAAATTTACTCCTTTACATACGGCCTCAAGAAAGCTTTGGTTTCTGATTGTAGTTTATGACGGCAGTTCTCTATCAGTGTACAGAATGTTCCTTTGCAATCAGCTCACTATGTCACAATGACCTGGCAAATGTGAATGCTTTCACTATCACTACAGTCCTTGTAATCTTTCCTCAGCTGTGACCCATTCACTTTTGCCCCAACTTCTTAGAGATGGCTTTACTCAGCGTCTAATTAGTTAGGGAAGATTTGTGTTGGCTCTTAACCCTGACACTGGAGTAGGAGACTGCTGCTGTAATATCCCAAATCTCCCCCATCACTATATTAATCAATCCCCATAAATTTATGCATGAATAAATGACTGCTAAAATACACATACAGTATAAATTTGAGAACATATATATATTACATAATATATACAGCATATAGCCTCCATATATGCATTATGTAGGTTTCTTATGGTTGTGGGTATACAAAAATTCTACAAGGTTAAACAAACATATGGTGAATGATATTCCAAGCAAATCAATATAAGCAAATAAAATAAGTAAATAAAACATCTAAAACACATATTTTCAAAAAGTGTATCTAGAAAAATATACCACAGATATCCAACTACTAGTAAGTTAGCCTGCAAATAATGAAAACAATAACATTCTTTAAAGCATTTCTTTAAAGTGTGTACCATACATGTATCTCTTTATCAATCTATATGTATGCATGTATATAATGGCACACAAGTTCAGCTTATAACACACACTATATCTTCTAGTGTTTCTATTCTTGAATATACAAAAAGCAATGCAAAACTCCTAGGGAACATCATCATTTATTCGTTAATATTAGAAAGAAATGCTACAATGATGATACAATGATGAACTATAATTTATTGTTAAAAATTAAAAAATTAAAACAAATATTTGAAAAAGGTAATGTAAACCGAGAGACCTTTCAATGCAACATACTAAAACTAGATGCAATTCACATCAACACAAATATTTATTCATACCTAGAAGAAAATATTGTGGCAAAATGATCTTTAAAATGATTAAAAAAAAACCCCACCAAATAACTATTGTGAGCAATTGTTTTTGTCACTAATCAGCCAGCCTAATATAGTTAGCAGCCAATTGTGCTAGTAAGGGTTGATTTCCCCAGAAACTGTTAATATTAAATTTATGTATGGAATGTATAGTGTGTTGTCATATCCAGTTAATAATCTCTGTATATATATGTAGATTTAAAAAAAAATCATTTAGTGTTACAATAAAATAGTCACACATTTTATATTTGGTAAAATTGCATACATCTTTTTAACCAGCAAATCCAAAGTAGTAAAATAGCAGATTATCTTTAATGCACATGTAGATAGTCAAAACCACATTCCTCTTTTTAAATACCAGTTCAATAAAACAGTTTGTGTGTTTCTGTCTACACCAATGTGAGGAATTGCTAGACTGCAGAACACTAGTACAAGTCACACTAGTCATTGCATATTTGAGACAATTTCGCTATAATATTAATGTGTATTTCAATAATAAGTATTATTTAGCACTTGCACTGGAATAAGGAAGATTTTATGTGAGGAAAAAATTGAATTTACTATATTATATCTTGATTGAAGTGATGCTTCTATATTAATAAAAGCCATTGATTTAACGTTTAGTTTTCTTGGTCTGCTCCTCACCTATCTAGAAGTGATTTCTTTGGTGATAACTAACAAGTCATGCTGAGAGTCTAATGTACAATAGAAAAATGTCACTACTACTAATGTATGCATGAAGTTAAATAAAGTAACTGTAAGAGAATGTCAGACAGTTGCTCCTTAAGATACAGTTACATAATGAAATTATGTTGTTAATTTTGTTACATCATTGAATGAATCCTAAATTACTGTATAATGATGGACAGACCTATTTATAATACTCATATACTCCTTTTCACTCTTGGGGGAAAAGCTCCAGGAAAAGATTTCTACCTTTTATATGAAACAGGTTCAACATTCTTCCTTTTTAATACAAAGGTAAATGTCTCTGGCATTTTGTGTCACTGTGGGTTACAGCCATTTCTCTTATGGTCTCATTTCAGAAATGACTTTAAAGTATTTTAGAACATTACAGCCCTAAAGGTAACTAGAAGAAGAAAAATGACATTTCTTATTCTGACAAACGCACAAAACATTTATGAAAGCAGAAAATCAGAAAAGCCTGCTTTCTTAAAAAAAAAAATCAATCAAAACCAGGCCTCCTTTTCTGTTGTTGACAACCTCTTGCCAGACTGAAATGGGCAGTGTGTGCCCTGGATTCAACCAGATGAGCAGGGAAGGGAAACCAAGGGTTTCTGGCCATTCTCGACCTGTCACTGATCAAAGTGACCCAAAGAAGAACTCCTTTTAAAAAGTTAAGATTTATGCCTTTTGAGGTTATCAGCTATTCTTCTGTACACAGAACGGGATGACCCTTTTAAGAGAACCATATTTTTATATTAAAAAAAACCATGCATAGGCAGAACAAGTCAGTCAAATGCCATGTTTTAAACTTCTAGTAGATAATTTAGAACTTATGTTTCTTGATCTCTTCCACCCAAACAAAATCTTAATTTGCTCTGGAATGTGATGTCTGATTTTCCTGCACCAGGGCAGATTATCACATAAACAGAATCAAAATCATTCATCAAAGAAAGAATGCAAATACAAGGTCTCCTATGCTACCTACAGATACCTAAATCTATATGATCAAATCTAAACACACTGACATTTTCACAATACACTTCCTCGTCATGTCCTATTACAACATTTTGTCGTAGCAAATGAGAAAAAAATCTGTATTCCTGAGGTATGCAAACATGTAGTATTCCCAGTAATATAGTATTTTTTAAAAAAACATCTTTTTTGTTGTCCAGCTCTCACCTTTGTACTAAAATCTGCCAGGGACAGACTTTAAAAGGGCGGAGATTTGAGAGGGGGGAGGAGAAGGTTTAAAAAAAATGTGCAGAAAGCACTGTATTTTATTTAGAACATATATGTATATCTGCAAAACTTTCATTCAACATTTCATTCAAACCTATGGTAAACTTTCTCTTGCAAGTGAATTGCATCTGGTAACGAAATGTAATTTGAACTGTGAACAAAAATTTATCTCAAAGGCTAGGCATAAAGGTGAAATACCTATATTTTCAGAAGGTGGATGCTAAAAAATAATGGATGAAAAAACAGATAAATGTGATACTCAATATTTTAGTGTTAAAAGAGAAAAGAACACTAACACTGATGCACATTTGCAGCTGCACTTGACAGAGTTTGTGCTCACAGCTTGCATGAGCTCATCTAACAACTTTAACAAATCAGAAAGATGATAAAATGTTATCCTTTGAGAAGGGGATTAATGCATTACTAATAACTTGGTGAAAATTTGTGACAACCGAATGTGTTTTAATTCATGATAGCAAACAACGAAAACATCCATATCAAAATAATTAACACAATGCTTGAACACACAAGTGAAATATAGACTGTTTAAAATAAATCTGTTCAACATTACCACCTTTACAATGCTACTGTGTGTATTCCAGAGGAAGGATTCACATCGATGCAGCATCTGCCATGCATTTAGTTATACGCTACATTTCTTCCCCCCCCCACATCATGAAGAATATAAGCAGAACCATACATATGTCCAACAGTAGACAGAAGGCATTTAACATTCTCAAGTATTAGCATAATTAATATATCATCAAAAATGTAACAGACTCATTTATGTGCCAGTTTTGCCTTGTCTATCAACTAGTTGTCTCAAATTCTTTGCATCTTCAACCCTGTGATGTCCCTCATTTTGTTTTCTTCTGTTGTCAGTGTTGAATATTTTCTAGCACTCCTGAGACGATGTAGATCTAAATTTGTTTGGAAAAGGCCTAATACCAAACAGCAATCTAACACTATCTATGTGGTTCAATAGCTATTCATCAATTGATCGTTTTCAGGATCTGCTTATGTTAACTCGTTTGTGGCTGATGGGGAAAGGACCTATCCTACTATCCCAAACATTTAACCTCAGTACTGGTCCAAAAAATACAACATGCAAGTTATATAACTGTTTTACATTCCATTGCTGAATATCAATAAAAACTAGTGTGTGTTACATCAACTATATATGCATATACCCCTTATAACTGTGCAGTAGTGGTACACAGTACATAGGAAATGCGCATCTCCACTATGAGATGAACTTTTTACTTTCAGTGATGGAACATCAGACACAAAGAGTTGCTTATTCACCTTAGGTTGATTACATTTCTATACCAGCTTACTGTATCAGCAGTAATCAGGGTCCCTCTACAGGATATATCAAAATATACCTTATTCAAATATATTCATCCTGCCTAAGCTATGTTGCTTAAACTCTTCCATAGACAACTGCTATAGATTACTATTCACACGGTCAGTTTTTTTAATCAAAATATTGTTTTATAATTAATATTCATGATTATTTTCTTGCTATAAGCATTAAAAAAACTAATGGCACTACCTTCTCTCTTTTTGTACAATACAATGTCTCTTAGGTAAAT